>JARDYH010000001.1:20000-2420000 GCA_029215795.1 Anniella stebbinsi
AGAACTCTGGAAGAAGTACGAGGGCGAAAAGAACATCAACAAGAGCATCCAGGGAGTGCTCGCCAGCAAAACGGTCAAACAGATTGGTGACAAGAGGAAAGACATAAAGAGGAAAGCCGACTTACAAGCGAAAGAGAAGACGGCAGATCCTGGGCAGGAATTACAGAAAGTAAGCAAGAAGGCTGCCGGGCTGCAGAAAACCTCCGGAGCGAAAAACTCCCTCAAGGGACAAATCCAGACGGCCCTAAAGGAAAACGCCATAAAGCACAAAGATATAAGGGCGGCTCTCGAGGTGTGGCTTGACAAAGACCACGACGAGGCGCTAAACGCCATGGAAAAGGCGACCGAGAACATTCTGGGCCCGTTCAGAGAACAATGCCGACGTAAGAGGGAAGAGAAAGCCAAGAAAGAAGGGGAAAAGAAGGAAAAATCAGATAAGTTGGAAGAGGAGAAGACAAAAGAAAAGAGGAAGAAAAAGAAAACGGGATGGACCAAAAAGCTCGGAAAGCGAAAATGGGACTATAAGAGAGTGCAGAGCCTCTACCAGAAAGACAGGAAATCGGCAGCCAGATTAATCCTAGATGGAAACTACAATGTGAAGTGCGAAATCCCATCCGAAGTGGTCCA
The DNA here is from genome assembly GCA_029215795.1 of Anniella stebbinsi. Lineage (NCBI taxonomy): Eukaryota > Metazoa > Chordata > Lepidosauria > Squamata > Anniellidae > Anniella > Anniella stebbinsi. The sequence goes on from JARDYH010000001.1 coordinate 20,628, forward strand.
CAAGACGTACAAAGCAAAGTGGGGCGAGAAGACTCGATTCCTCGGCCTGGAGGAATACGAAATCAAGGGAGAAACGGACAATGCGATGCTAGCGAACCTCATCACGGAGAAAGACCTAAAGGAAGCGCTAAATGGCATCAAAACAAACACGGCCCCAGGACCCGACACCATCATGAAGAATGATGTCGTGAAATTCACAAAAGACAAGGCCACCCTCGTGGAGCTACTCAACCTGTGGCTAGTGGTGGGAAGAATTCCCCGATGCCTGAAAGAGAGCAGAACGGTGCTGCTGCCGAAAGCCACCGAGAGAGCGGCCCTCCGCGAAGTAGGAAACTGGAGACCGATCACTATCAGCTCCATCCTCCTCAGAATCTTCTTCAAGATCCTGGCGAAACGCATGGAACGAGCATGCCCTATCACGACGAGACAGAGAGGCTTCATCAGAGCCCCGGGCTGCAATGAGAACAACTGGATTCTGAAGGAGCTGATCAAGAGAGCTAAGCGAGAAAAGTCAGAACTGGGAGTCGTCCTAGTGGACATCGCGAAAGCCTTTGACTCAGTAGCCCACACGCACCTAGAGGAAGTCCTAAAAAGAAGAAAAGTGGACCACCACATTATCGAGCTCATCATGGACTCCTACAAGGGGGCCACCTCGAAGATCAAAGCGGCGGCCGGAGAAACGCCGAGAATCGAGCTCAGTAACGGAGTGAAGCAGGGCGACCCCCTCTCACCTTTCCTGTTCAACCTGGCGATCGAGCCTCTACTGATCAAACTAGAAAATGAAGGCGGAGGACTCCGGAAGAAGGAATGGAGTGTCTGCTCCCTGGCGTTCGCGGATGACATCGCCATCATCAGCGGCTCGCACCAAGGGATGCTAACGAACCTCAGTATCTTAGAGAACTTTAGCGAAGCGACGGGCCTCAAAATCAACGCCAAGAAGTGCCACAGCTTCCACATCAAGGGGACCAAAGACAGTTTCGTAATGAACAACTGTGAACCCTGGAAGGTCAAAGGGGAAGAGATCCACATGATCGCAGCGGGAGAAGCGGAAAAGTACCTCGGGATGCAAGTGGATCCCTGGAGGAGACCCAGCTGCAACTCTATCGAGAAGCTGCAAGAGTGGATAAAGAAAATAGATGACGCCAAACTCAAACCGAGGCAGAAAGTGGAGATGCTCAGAACATTCGCCATACCGAGAGTGTACTACACGCTGGAGCAAATGGAGGTCTCCAAACTAAAACTCAGGACCGTTGATACCACCATTCGGACACACGTAAAGAAATGGCTACACTTGCCCGATAACACTTGTTCCAACATGTTCTACACCAAGGTCAACGACGGAGGGCTAGGTCTCCCGAGACTAGAAAGCGAAGTAAGCGACAAACAAGCGGCCCTAAGGAACAGAATCCTGAAGTCGGAAGACAAAGTCATCCGGGCCATGGTGAAGGAAGAGGGAGAAGGAGACGGAAAAGAAGCTCCTACAAGATCTAACTATAAACAGGAAGAGCTGGAAGCCTGGAGCAAGTACGCCTCCCAAGGAAAATCAGTCCACTGCTTCAGAGAAGACAAGATAAGCAACAAGTGGATAGCGACCAAATCGAGCCTCACGGAAAGAGAATACATCACCTCCCTGAAGCTGAGAGGCAACATCTACCCCACGAGGGAGTTCCTAGGATGGGGCAGAGCAGGAACGATGAGAGGATGCAGAAGATGTGACGCCAAATGGGAATCTTGTTCCCACATCCTAGGACAATGCCCCTATGTCCAACAGGCACGAATCAAGAGACACAACACCCTCTGCAACCTGCTAGCGGAGCAGGCCAAGAAGAAGGAATGGCAAGTATACACCGAGCCGCACTACAAGAGCCTGAAAGACGACACCCTTCGGAAACCCGACCTCGTCATGGTCCGAGAAGAGACGGCACTCGTGATCGACGTGACGGTCAGATGGGAGTACGAAGAGGACACCCTTTCGAAAGCGGCGAAAGAAAAAGTTAAATACTACCGTGAACTCGAAAGCCAGGTGCGACAAAAAACAGGAGCACGGCAGGTCAGCTTCGCCGGCTTCGTGATGGGAGCGAGGGGTAAGTGGCACCCCGAAAACAACAAAATCCTGAAAGACCTAGGATTCTCCAATGCGGCTCAGACCAGATTGGCGGGACTCTTCAGCACGAGAACGCTGATACAGTCCTGCAGGATGATGAACACCTTCAACAACAAGGAGAGACCCACCAGTGGTGAGTCTACCCAGCGGTGAGTATCCCCTTTAATGCTCACCCTTAACCCTCCCCTTACCTCGCCCTTCACCTCCCCCCGTCTCACCGGAGGGAGGCCCCGTCTGCCCCGTCGACCGTGTCAACCCCGCTCTCCCTCCCGGTGAGACCCGCCGAAGGGAGCAGGCGGGGTGCATGCCGACGGATGGAGAGGGTGTCCTCCGCCCCAGTGGAGATGTTAACCGGGCTCTCCCTCCTAGTGCGACCCGCTGGCGGGAGTAGGTCCGGTGCATGTCGACAGGGTAGCGGAGGAGGAAGGTTCCCTACTCCCCAGACCCCACCCTCACCCTCCCAGTACCTCGGCCTTCACCTCCCCCCGTCTCGACGGAGGGAGGCCCCGTCTGCCCCGTCGACCGTGTCAACCCCGCTCTCCCTCCCGGTGAGACCCGCCGGCGGGAGCAGGCGGGGTGCATGCTGACGGACGGAAAGGGTGTCCTCCGCCCCAGTGGAGATGTTAACCGGGCTCTCCCTCCCAGTGCGACCCGCTGGCGGAAGCAGGCCCGGTGCATGTCGACAGGGTAGCGGAGGAGGAAGGTTTCCTACTCCCCAGACCCCACCCCTTCCCCTCCCAGGTAGACTGCACAGTGTGGGATCTCGTAATGATTTCAAAACCCCGGTACTCGGCCCCAAATCCGAGACCGGATGTCATAGCGATCGTCACATCAGGGACTCGGACCTAAAACGTAAGTTCACGGGGAACCGGGGAATCGGTCGAGCCCCACTAAACGTAATGATACCGCAGCGCCGAGGAGCCTCGGTTGGCCTCGGATAGCCGGGCCGCTCGCCGGCGGCCCGGTGCGGAGAGCCGTCCGTCTCGGGAGCGGAGCGCGGCCGGAAGGGGGCCGCCTCTCGCCCGTAGCGCACCGCCCGTTCGTGGGAAACCCGGTGCTAAATCATTCGTAGACGACCTGATTCTGGGTTGGGGTTTCGTACGTAGCAGAGCAGCTCCCTCGCTGCGATCTATTGAAAGTCAGCCCTCGACACAAGCTTTTGTCCCTCCTCCTCCTCCCCGGAGGCGCCCCTCGCGCGACGGGACATCCGCCCACCCGGGCGGACCGATCCGCCGAAAAGGCTCCGCGGAAGTCGGGAACGGGCGCTGCCCGCCGACGTCGGCCGGCCGGGAGTTCCGCAAGGTCGGCCGCGTTTTCGGATCCGTCCCGGGGACCTCGCCGCCGTCGGGCGGGTCACCGGAACCGGCCGAAGAACCGTGCGGGGATTCCTGGCGACCGGGTTTTCAGAGGTTTACCCCTCCGTGTCGGAAGCGGCGGCCCCGTCCGACGAGCTTCCCCCCGACCTCCGAACCGGTCGGGAACGCGTTTCGTCCGTGGCGGGGGAGGGGAGGCCGGGCCGCCGAAAAGGCTCCGCGGAAGTCGGGAACGGGCGCTGCCCGCCGACGTCGGCCGGCCGGGAGTTCCGCGAGGTCGGCCGCGTTTTCGGATCCGTCCCGGGGACCTCGCCGCCGTCGGGCGGATCGCCGGAACCGCCCGAAAAACCGTGCGGGGATTCCTGGCGACCGGGTTTTCAGAGGTTTACCCCTCCGCGTCGGAAGCGGCGGCCCCGTCCACCGAGCTCCCACCATCCCCCCGACCTCTGAACTGTTCGGGAACGCGTTCCGTCCGTCTATTATATCCAGTGAGCTAACTAATTGCTCAAATACTTCTGCGGTATGGTTTGTCCATCTAATTCCTCTAGAACCGACAGTGCATTGCTGGCTAGACAGAAATGAATAACAGGGTCCCAACCTAAGAGGCCCATCCATCAGGATCCCAAGTTCTAAAGGAAGATGGTCACTTATCAGATGCTCAGCAACTCTAAAGTGATAATCCATACTTCCAACAAATTTATGTGCCAGAATATAATCTATTACACTAGATCCTCTAGTGGAGATGTAGGTGAAGTTGCCTCTACTATCCTCGGTTTTACCCCCGTTTAGGATTTCTAAGTTGTTATTATACACAAACTGAAGTAGATATTGGCCTGCATAGTTTATGCAGGGGTCCTTAGAGTGTCGTTGATTGACCTTTAATGCTTTTTTGTCTGTCAATGCACCTATTCTGTTGGCTTCTGAATCAACCAGATAGGTGCCAGTTCTGGCATTAAAATCTCCTGCCAGGATAGGAAAGGCATGTGGGAATTTGTCTACTAATTTCAAAAATAAGCCCTCAATTTTGCTCCAAGAAGTCACAGTCATTTCCTTACAGACTTGAGGCATCAGATATACGTTAAAAAGAAATATAGTCAGTTTAGAGTTCTTAAATTTCAAAACCAGTGCCTGCACATTGGGCCACCGTGCAGATTCTCCACTATTTTGACATCAAGGGAATCTCTTCCCTTACCCCTAGCATGCAGAGCCGGAAGACAGAAAGACACATAACCTTCGACAAAGATTTTCTCCCAACACCAAGTTTCCTGCAATAGGATTAGGTCAAATTGAGACAGATAGTCCAGGAACCTTTTTTCGCTAATTTTTTATCTCCATCCCGCTATATTCCAAGGCAGCAGTTTAAGGAGTGTATTTCCCTCTCTATTATTCAGTCAGTCTAGCTCCAAGATTGCATCCAGTCGCCCATCTGTGTTATCCTGGATATGCTTTTTACATATCCTGCCCCCTCTCCTGGGCCCCAGACGCATCTGTAAGTTCTTCTGCCAGGCTAATTTGGTCTCCTGCCATTTTCACTTGTGCCTCTGCTTGCATTATGCATTGTGGGCCTAAAGACCAGTCCAGAGGAAACTCCTCAGATGCAGATTCTGCATTGGTTTTAGGCCTTACTTGTATAAAATTTGTAATTTTCAGTTGCTTTGAAGCTTTGACATACACAGCCACGTCTTCAACAATCGGTAATTGGCCCTGCTCCTTGTGACCAACTCTTGTGAGAACCATCTTGTGTTAATTACAGTAAAGAGGCACTAAAGTAATTAGAATGAGCTCAGTTATCTTTGGCTGTTTCGTTTGCAGCTGCTATCGTTATCAGGAAGCCAGCTGCAATACTACAGCCAAACCTGGCAGACAGCCTTCACGCTCGACCTGCCCTTCCTTGCGCAGAGTGTAAGTTCATAGAAAACAGAGTTCAAAAAATGTTTGTAAGATAAAAAATAGCTGTGGCAGTTTTTCTCAGTCCCTCCTTTGTTCTGTTTCTTTGCTTTGCTCTAGTCCTCTTTTCAGTCGCAATCCGCCTTCTTTCACTCACACGTTGCCACTAGTTTCTGTACTATCATTTGGAGCCCTTTTCTTAGCTTTTCTTTCCTTTCTTCTAAGGGCTTGTTTTCTTTACTTTGCTTTCTTTTTCACTGTTGTTTAAAACTTGGTTAGCATCCTCATTTTGTTTGTTTTTAAAGCTTGAAAACACATACATACTGTTGAATCCTGCTCCAGCTGAATGAGAATCTGTCCTACATTGGTCTTGCTAGAGGGTGCCTCAGGGCTGTATTTGATCCCCGTGCTTTTCAACATCTACATGAAACCTCAGGGAGAGGTTATCCAGGAGCGCAGGCTGAGGCATCACCAATGACACCTAGCTTCACCTCTCCTTCTCAGCTAATGGAGGTGTATCTTCACTATTTCCACCACACCTCTAGCATGTTCTGATAAGGGCTACTATTAAAGTTATATATTAAAAATTCAGACAGCTAATATGAGATCTGCTATTTTATTTTTAGCTATACAGTCCACATGACCAGGGGCTTCTACAGAGGACATCCAACAGAGGAAAAGAATTATATATATATATATATATATATATGGTTACCAAGCTTTTACTCCCCTGCAAATGATTTCTAAAAACACTGGAATAAGAGTCCTTCATAGAACGACTAGAGATGTAGAATATCTGGGAATAATGAATCTGTGGGTGGAAAACGTTTTCTAACCCTTGGTAAGATTCCCAGCAGTTATTTCTTATGAAAATCCTTGATCTAAAATATCTCTTACAGATAGACATGTATGCTCATTTTCCACTGTAGAAGCCCCTCCACTTCCTCCTTCCCTCCCTAATCACTCCTAAGATGGATGCGTGAAGAAGACGTGCGGCTACTCCCTCCCTTCCCGGAAATAGCGATCTCCGCGGCACTTTTATCAAGGCCGCCTTGAGGAGACGCACAGCTCTTCCCTTCCCTGCCCGGAAGTCCTCCCTGCCACTCCCAATATAGCCGCGCGAAAGAGACGCTGCGTTCCTTCCTTCCCTCTTGCCCGGAAGTGCCGCCTTCCCTCCTCACACCTAACATGGCCGCGGTCGGGTGACGCTCCGCCTTGGCCTTCCCTTCCTGCCCGGAAGTACCGGGAGCGTGCTGGGCTTGCGCCGGAGGGCGGGGCGGGGCGGGGCGGGGCCGGGTGGAGGGGCGGGCTGTCTGTCCCTGCGCCTGCTTCCGGCGCGCGAGGATCGGCCGACGCGCTCGCTGATCCCCCGCCGCCTCCTCCTCATCATGCCCAAGGTGGTGTCGCGCTCCGTGGTTTGCTCGGACACGCGCGACCGCGAAGAGTACGACGACGGCGAGAAGCCGCTGCACGTCTATTACTGCCTGTGCGGGCAGATGGTGCTGGTGCTGGGTGAGCGGAGAGAGCCGGACCCCCGTCCCCTCCTGCCCCTCTCCATCATCTCCCTCTCCCTGGCGGCTTGGCTGGGGGGGAGGGAGGGAGGGAGGGAGGCGTCGCCCCCCGCACCGCCCACCCCCCACCCCCAAGAGCGCGATCCCTCCCGTGTTTACTCCGACGCAAGCCCATCCGCGGGCCTTGGGCCTAAAGAGGCGTCACTTCAAATGAGGGGCCGTGTTTGCTTTTTTACTCTGGAGTAGGCACATTTCTCCCCCCCCCCCATCCAGATCTTAAAACCCCCTCCCCAGGCAGCCATTACTACCCACGCTAGGAGCCCGATCCGGGTAGGGGCTCTGCGCCTACTCCAAAGTAAAATGGGAAAGGGGGGGGGGAGGCGCAGCTGCTAGTCACGCATTTAAAGTAACGTCTGGTTTGGCCCTTACTTCCAGATGAGCGTGCGAAGGTTTGAAGCCTAAGGACAGAAACAGTGACGAGTCTTGTGGCGGCTTTTGTGGTATTTAATGAGCTTTAATTCTGTTCTTTGAGCTTGCCACAGGACTCTTAATTTGTTTTCACTGTAGCTAACTGAGGCTGCAATTTTATGCATGTTTAGACAGAAAAAAATGTCCTACAATTCCCATCATCCTTCCAGCCAGCGATAGTGAGTAGGGCATGCTGGGAATTGCGGGGCTTCTTTCTGTCTAAACGTGCACAGATTTGCACCCTTAATCTGTTAGTCTTCAACGTGCCACTTGCTGCCTAGTGCCAATTCTAACGCTGCCCAGAAGAAAACACCATTAATTCAAATTTTAAAGAGAATCTTGGCATACCTTAAGGTCTCTCAAGGTTTACAGTACACTCCTACACATGTCTATTCAGAAGCAAAGCCCATTGAATCCAATGGGGGTTATTTCTGGGTAAGTGGGTATAGAATTGCATCCTCATTACGGCAGAGAAGCTTTGGAGAAGAACCCACTCTTATCAGATGCGTAAAAGCTCTCCTCAGTTGGCAGGTGTATGTATACACAAATGCACACACGCACACAGATGGAGAGAAAAATGTTGTCACCCGACCCGTGCTTGTTGTTTTCACCTTCGCAACAACCCTGCACTGCATTTTTCTCCTTTAACAGACTATTGAGACCCAGGGCAAGTCACTTGCTGTCTTCCTCCATTTGTAAAAAGGAATAATCAAGGTCTTCTTTACAAGGTACTGATAGGATGAAGGTGCAGTTTATATATGTGGAATATCGTCCATTGTCCCAATGACTTTGCTAAGATGGTCAGATGACTCAGGGGGCTTTTGGCTGGCCAGAAGTTTGTACTTATGCAGTGAAACAGAGTCTGCCCATTCCATCCTGCTTCAGCATCCTTCATCATTTTCTGTTTTCCTGCAGATTGTCAGCTAGAGAAGCTGCCTATGAGACCTCGAGACAGGGCTCGAGTGATTGATGCAGCCAAACACGCACACAAATTCTGTAACACTGAAGAAGAGGAAAATGTTTATCTTCGCAGGTAGGAAGATCCATATTCCCCCTCAAGCCTTCTATGCAGACATCACTGGCTTTGTAAACAGGGCTGGTCTAACAAGTTTTGTCAACTGAGGCAAAGGAGGAGATACCTCTCTCCCCCCCCCCACCCAAATTCCACATGTAGGAGCTGCAATGGAATCTTATTTCAACACTGGTAATGGGGCAGCATTGTCAACCACATCTGAAGGCAGCCTGCTGATTTCGGGGGCCCAGGGCAGACTTTGTGCACCACTGCCCATTCCCCAGCATTTGCCACCTGATGTTAGGGCTGGCCCTGCTTGTAAACAAACCCATAAAAGTTTATAGCCAGCCATTGTTTTTAAACTAGTCTGCTTATGGAAAGAACAGAAATATAACCGGTTTGTTCAGAAGTCAGTCCTGTTTGATTCGCTGGGATTCATTCTATGCATGGTTTCCTCAGAAGGAGGAGGAAAACAAACGACCCAGAGATTGAGAAAACAAACTACAGTTTGTTTAATCATCTGTCAGACAAACCCTGGATAGGGCAACAAACCATGTATTAAATAAACCATAGCTTAGTGTTGCATGTGAACCGCGTCTCTAGGTGGTTGGTGTCTTTTTTTCGCAGTCAGTGCTGCATGTTTTCCTTCCTCAGGCCCGATGGGATCGAACGGCAATACAGGAAAAAGTGTGGAAAGTGAGTATCTTCTGGAGAATATATTGTGAATATGCAGGGCTACATATTCAGGATGCCGGGGTTTTGTGTGCCTGGTACCGATCTCCATGTGCATGATTACAGAATACATAATCTACTAGAACCAGTGGGAGGTGGTTGAGCTATCACTTCAAATCTTCACTTAGCCAGAAATCTTAGTGGGTGATCTTGGGCCGGTCGTAATCTCTCAGCCACATGGGTATAAATGCCATACATGAACACATAAATAATATCCACAGTCGGGCAATGCTTTAATTAATAGTTGCCTATTTACTTCTAGCCTTGTTCACAGCACTGTTGCTTCACTCTAAAACCAGCCTTTCCTAATTTTCAAGATATTTTGGATTTTCACTCCCACCGGCCTCAGCTAGCATGGCAAATGGTTAGGAGGCCTATGGACTGAAATCCAAAACGTCTGGAGGGCACCAGGTTGGGGAAGACTGGCCTTATTTGGCTTGGGACCCAAGCACTTGAAGGAACATCTCTCCCCATACCAACTTCCCCATGACCTCAGATCTTCAGAGGCAGCTCTGAAGGTCTTAAGACATGGGTACTTCTCCCCCCGCACACACACACACACACACACACACATGTTCGGAAGCAAAAAATAAAAATATCTGGATATTATCTAAGTAAAAAATAATATTAAAATGTAAGTGAAGCACTCTATATATATGAGACTACTTTAATTTCACGATACTTGGCATCTGAGAGTTCATGTACTTTCCCACAGTGCAGCCTTGTTGAGGCTAAATAGGTGTGGACCTGATCAGTCCCTTAGTTCAGGGGTGTTGAACCTCTTTCCTCCCAGGACCAAATTTAATTTTGGAGAAGCTCTCGTGGGGGGGGGGGGGCATTCCAATGGTGGGTGGGGCAAAATACTAAAAATGCCGGTGGGGTGTAGTTCAGATCTTTTCCTGCCAGTCACTTAAGGCAGGAGCCACACTACTGCTTTATAACGATATTGAAGTGCACTTGACAACTGCTGGGGCCCATAAGACACATTCCATATACTATTTTGAAACCGCTTTCAACATGTTATATCCTGCTTGGTGTAGCTCTGGCCTTAGGAGAGGCATGTCAACCTTTTAGAAAGGGGGGAAGGGAGGAAACAGTGCAAAAGCGGGAAACTACCCAATAATCGCAATCAGGGGAAAGGATTGGGGTCTGGAGAAAGCAGATGCTGCTATCTTGGGAACCCCAGAAGGGCTGGCTAGGACCTCAGAAAGGCTGGATTTTGGCCCATAGGCCTGAGATCCGACACCTCTGCCTTAGATAGATGGGAATTCAACAAGAGCTTCATTTAATCCTATAATCTGCTATACAATGTATTTTAAAATCTTCGGTCTATGCAAACATATCAATTTTTCATGACTTTAAAAACGCACAGACCTGACTAAACTGTTTGATCCTTCTGGAATGTCAGATTCAAGCGAACTAGTAATTCTTTGGGGCTATGGAGAAATGTGATACTTTCTTCCCTAGGTGCGGATTGCTTCTCTTTTACCAACACCAGCAGAAGAATGCTCCAGTGACATTCATTGTTGACGGTGCCGTGGTCAAATTTGGACAGGGCTTTGGAAAAACAAACATCTACACCCAGAAGCAAGAGCCACCCAAGAAGGTAGAGAGATATAGCTCCTTGCATGGGGGGAGGGGCTTTGAGTGCCAGCTGTGGGGGAGCAGCAGGAGGAGAGGGGTTTTGTCTTCACACCTGGGGCTTCCCAGGTTGGCCATGATGGGAAACCGGATGCTGGACCATTAGTCTGATCTAGCAGGCCTCATGTTATTGCAGGAGATACTAAATCTTTATGGCAGCTTTCCCCGACTTGGTACTCACTTATTTAATCCAACCCCAGGTTACCTACCCTTGCTCTGGAATACTCTCAATATTAGATTTGCTAAGAGGATCCTCCAGAGCTGTGAAACAGGACAGGAGCTTCTGTATTCTCTAAGCACACCTCTTTGCTTCCAAGGTGATGATGACGAAACGGACCAAGGATATGGGCAAGTTCAGCTCTGTCACCGTCTCCACCATTGATGAAGAGGAGGAGGAGATTGAAGCGGTGAGTTCTTTTCTGTCCTTTGCGGTAACAGGCAAAATCTAGGTTGCCTAGAGTTCCACCACTCATGACTTGGCCTTTACCTCTGCAGTTTCTGGTTCTGTGCATTTTTCTCCCTCTCCCCATTCTCAGATCAAATGCCAGTCTAGTTAGAATGCAGTCAAAATGCTGGATTTAGACAGGGAGGCTTGTGTATAAATCCCCACTCAACTGTAACGCATATTACTAGGTGACTTTGGCCAAATCACCATCTGCAGGGGTAGGGTAAATGGAGGGCATCATGTGTATCATGCCCACCAAGCCACATCACAGCTGGTGGGGTGAGAACGTTGCTGTCCAAGAATTGTAGGCCTTCAAGCACCCTTGGGTGCATAGAACAACTCAGATGGTTGTCTCTTTTTCTTCCATTTTTTAAAAATATACTTTGTCGGTGGAGGACATTAACCTAATTAGAATGGACAAAATGAAAACAAAAGAATCTGCTTAGACCTGAGCTATGTACCTGCTTCAGGGCTCCATACTGAATAGAAGTGACTTCCTGTCAAGCTATTTTGCCTTAATTTTGTGTACACTGTCAATCTAGTTGGATTCCCAGCATCTCCACTGTATTATATAACCATCCACCTAAACCAGCACTTCAGGAAGGTGGGCGACCCACAGGTCACATGTGGCCCTTGGGTCACTCTGACTGGTGCTCTGTGCCCCTCACCTGGTGTCTCCCACACTTTCCTGTAGCGTGGTGTTGCCATGAGCCCAAACCAAGTGCTGTTTTTGACCTATATAGCCTCACGCAGCTATATAGAACTGCAATCCCTGAAAGAGTGTCTCTCCCGGCATGGGCCTACCTGTACATAAGTCCTCCTCCAGGTGCCTCCTCTGAGGGAGGCTTGGAAAGCAGCAACAAAGGAGAGGTCCTTTTTTGGTAGTGGCTCACCAATTATGGAATGACCTCTCCGGTGAGACCTACTTGGCACCAGCATTGGCACCTCATGGATCAATGCTCTAGATACCACACTCTGTGGTAGAGCCCATGATATCATAGGAATTAATGGGAAGTTGCCTGATAATGAGTCAGACCCTTGGTCCACCTAGCCCAGTATAGTCGACAGTCGGGGCCCTTCAGGGTTTCGGGCAGGATTCTTTCCTTGACCTACCTGGAGAAGACGGGGATCGAACCTGGGACCTTCTGCATGCCAACCAGGGGCTCTATCACACTGAGCCAATAGGTGGGCATGGGCCAGTGCCTCTTCTCTTTCGTATCATGGTGACAGCTCATTGCAGGGATGGTATGAGAAATGGTGGGCGCAGTCTGAGAGAAAATGGCAGTCTCAGAGGTGGACGAGTGAGGCTATGGAGAGATTGAGAGTTATTTGCAAACTGAGGGGAAATAAACGCTCTTCACTGGAAGTCTTGCCTGAGCATAGGATTATTTACGCATGGTCGCTTTGATACACAGGGACACAAGCACATCTACACACACACAGATATACACTGAATTCCTACTGCTCTGCCCTCCAATGGCCAGCCCTGTCCGCCACCTGTATTTTTCCATCAACTTCCTTTGAGGCAGGGCATGAACCGTATCGTGCCGTGGGATAACCCACCCACCCCAACTTGTGTGTTTTCCAGCGAGAAATTGCCGATTCGTATGCACAGAATGCCAAGGTGATTGAGAAGCAGCTGGAGCGGAAGGGGATGAGTAAAAGGAGGCTGCAGGAGCTGGTAAATTTGCTTGTTTTACCTCTCTTTCCCATTTTGGGCATGGGTTGGATTTCATGATTTTCTTTCTTTAAATACCTTTCTTCTTACATTGTGTGGCGATCACTCGTATCTGAGTAGGGTTAGGGTTAAAAGTACAGACAGCTGCCTTCCTCGGTATGGTGATTTCAACCCCCATCAGCCTCAGCCCAGCATGACCAGTGATCATGAATGCTTGGGATTGTTGTCCAAAATATCTGGAGGAAACCAGGTTGGGGGTAGGCATGGTGAACTCCGCAGCTCTTTTCATGCCGTGATGTGCTATGAAATGTATGCTCATTAAAGCAACCTTTCATCAGAAAGCCTGAGACGTATAAACTGGTCTGTTGCTGAAGAGGGGGTTGGGTAGTGTGTGTGTTTTCTTTCAGTGCTGTGTTTTTAGTAGTGTTTTTATTTGTTTTTATGTTTTAGTCAAGTTTTTATGTTTTAATCAAGATGTTGTTTTTAAGTGCCATTTTGGGGTGTGGGAGGAAAGCTAGGATGTAAATAAATAACGTGGCTGAAATATCACTGGGTGGGTGGGCTGGATATTCTTCAGTCGATAACGTGCACCGTTCTCCAGCCTGGTGCCCTGGTGTGGAGGGTGCTGGGAGTCCAACGCCTTTACAGCACAGCCTGTTTGGGAAGTCAGATATTGAAAGAAGAGCTGTGTCACATCATGAAGGAATGTGGCTAGAAGTGATGTGGCTTTTCAGGAAGAGTTTAAATCCGATGCTTGCCCTCTGTTACTGCTCTAGGGTACCCTCGGTACGTGCTTGAGGAAATCCTGTATTCCCTAGATGGCAATGTGGAGCCTACTGCAGCCTTGTGCCTCTGTAGTAGTAGCACCAGCATAGTCAGCAACACTTGCTTAGGGGCTATTACTATGCGATAGCATTTTAGTTAGGATTTTTCCTTCTTCTTCTTCTTCTTCTTTCTTTCAATCAGGCTGAACTGGAAGCTAAGAAGGCCAAAATGAAAGGAACTCTCATTGACAACCAGTTCAAATAGGAAGCACCAGAATAGAGGAAAGGCTGCGGAATGTTGTGTCTGGAAAAGGAAACTGCAACGCTGCATCTGCTTTTGGGGGCATCTGTGAAATCCGGAGGCCTCTATTACGAAACACGTTGGTGGTGGTGGTGGTGCCCACTTGTTAGATGGAACTGTTCAACGTGTTCTGGCGCCTTTTGGAGTGATACGTCTCTTTCCCTAAATTTCCTAGCAAGTGAAGCAGCCGTCTTGCAGGTATGTGTACAGGAAGGAGCATTACCTTGACTCCGTTGAGCTGAGTTTTTTTTCATTTGTATACATTCATATCTACATAGAATGGCAACACGTGTAAAGTTTGCACTGACAAGGCGGAAACGATGTACAGAAAAATAAATCTTTGGTAACTGACGTTTATAGGTCTTCATTCCAGCCAGCACAGGCTGCTTTCTGTGGCTTAGCTCCTTCCTTGCAGTTCACACTAGGAACAGGGAGATGGAGTTCTTTGCCTGTGTCTCCAACCAATCATCAGTTCCTCACATTCAAATGGTATAGCTTTTCCTGGACTTTGTGGGTATGGAGGGGAGTAGATCCCATGTTGGAATGTCACCCCACTTCCATGCACCTATAATATACGTTACACAGAAGGCTAAACGCTTATGCTGTAATGGTGCTAGTGTTGGAAATGCAGGGGGTGTTTTACCACTTGCACGTATGGTACATCCCAGGAAAGACTACAATACGACCTCACTCTGATTATGTCCCAGTCTAGGTTTTTGGGTGGAGTGGGCATTGCTGAGCTGGCTCTTCAGCTGTCGCTCATCCCAAAATAGAGGGCCCTGCCAGTTGTGCGCCAGGAAGTCAGGGAATGTCCAGCTGCATCAGAAAAAGCTGAGCAAATGTGGCACAGTGGTATAGTGGTTAGAGTGTTATGACCCTGGCAGGGCTGCCCCAGCCCAAGACAATTTTGCTCCCTGAGGTAGAATAGTAAATGACCCCCCCCCCACCCTCCTCGCCCTGCTCAATCGTGGTGCAGCACAATAAGCCAGTCAAGTTATTTTGGCCAGTTGACTAAAGCTTATTAGACTAGACTACATGTGTGAGTCTTCCAAATGCCACAAGATACTTTGCGGTTTTTCAGCACAAAAGAACAAGAGGTGCCTCTGCTGCTTCCTATCTGCTCACCGTTCTCTAGCAAGTGCAAACCCCTCCTGTCAAGGAGGACTATGCCCCCACCAGAGCCTGGCCTCATGCATCATGCAACCAGCAGGTGCAGTCCAGAAAGAGGCTTTCAGAGCCAAGGACGTCCAGACACACTCTCGCAAGCCAAGCCACGCCACATCTTCACATCTTCCCTTGCCCCTAGACCAAACATTGCTGCTCACATCCCATTTTGCTGCCATACCACTTCTGTCCCCCTGACCCAGAGAAGGGGCCTAAGCCAACTTGAAGGAAGCAACAGGTAAGGAAGGCCTCTGGCACCCCATGGACCATGTCAGCAGCCAGTGCACGCGCCCTCCCGCATGCCAGGAGCCTCACACTGCCTATAATAGCAAAGTGTAAGTGAGGGGCTGACACCTCTCTGCATAGTCAGGCACTAGCTTACAATGGGGCTGTTAAGCAATTTCGTATGCTGGATGTAATTGTCTTATAGAACCATTTATATCGTAAAATGCACAGTTGCTACATTCCTCATGCTAGAGCATATATTTAAAGATTCCGCACATGTGCGGAGTTTCACATTTTAAACTCACAAGCTGCAATCCTATGAATGTTTTAGAAGAAGCTCCTGCAACTCTCAGCATGCTCCAGACAGCCATGCTGGCAATGAGATTCTAGGAGTTGTAGGACTTTTTCCTGGCTAAAATTATTATTTTATTATTATTATTTATTACATTTATATACCGCCCTATAGCCGAAGCTCTCTGGGCGGTTTACAAAAATTAAAAGATTGAACACTAAAAAGACAATATACAAAATTTAAATCCATAAACATAAAACAGCTGACATTTAAAACATTTTAAACTGTTAAGCCTGGCCACAATGTCAATCAAAACCTCAACTTGAGCTGTTAAAATGCCTGGGAGAAAAGAAAAGTTTTGACCTGGCGCCGAAAAAATAACAGTGTTGGCACCAGGCGGGCCTCATCTGGGAGATCATTCCATAATGGGGGGGGGCACAATAGAGAAGGTCCTCTCTCTTGTTGCCATCCTCTGAGCTTCCCTCGGAGTAGGCACCTGGAGGAGGACCTTTGATGTTGAGCGTAGTGTACGGGTAGGTTCATGTTGGGAAAGACGTTCCATCAGGTATTGTGGTCCCAAACCATGTAAAGCTTTTGTTGTGTCCAAGAAGAGGCAGGGTAAAAGTATAAATACAAATCCTTTATTTAAAACATGCCTTGCAAGGCTAACAACACAGGCATATACCTGACTAAGCCTCCCTGCGTTACTATCCACAACTCCTCTTATAGATTACCTCAGCCTTCAGCTGAGTCTAATCTTTAGTCTCTTAAAGAGACAGTACTACCATCTCCACATTTCTCCCCCTCTTAAGAAACCTCCATAATCCCAACACTACATAACATAATCTTTAGTCCAAGCAGGTGGGTGTCTGATGCGGACTGGCCGTCTTCCTGGTTCACTTCCCTGTTGGTCAGATCCAGCTGCTGGCATAGTCTGTAGTGTGGGTGAGAAGGGCAAATCCTCTAACCCAAAATGAGTATCTTCATCATTTTGGCAATCCACTGGAGCAAGATAAGAAGCATTCCACACACGTCCATCAGAAAGTTTATAAGTATAAGGTCCTTTTTTTTCCAATAATTTTTCGAGGGGATGTAAATCTCTGTTCTCCCTTTCGTAAAATCCCCGGTTTCCTAACTCGAACAAAAGAGTTACACTGAAATGTTTGTTCCTTAGCACCATGACGTCCATCTGTATATACTTTAGATTTCCTTTGTTTTTCTTTAACTCTCTCATCTCAGGTTCAAAAGATATATTTAGTCTAGGTTTCAGAACTCCAGCCACATTCAATTTAGTATGCATTTGTCTGCCATGCAACAACTCTGCAGGTGATCTCTGAGTTGTTGCATGCTGTGTAGCTCTATATACTTGCAAAAAGTCAGTAGTGAATATTTTCCATTCTTTCCCTTCTAACTTAGCTGTTTGTAAGGTCTCTTTCAAGCTTCTATTAAACCTTTCAATCTCCCTGTTAGCTTGGGGGTAATACACAGATGATCTCCAATGAGTAATATTACGTTCTTCTAAAAAGGTTTCAAATTCCACTGAAGTGAACTGAGCTCCATTATCTGAAACCAGTTCTTTTGGGTTTCCTTCTCTACTAAAAATAGTAGAGAGGAAGCTAATAATTGTAGCTGAGGTAGCTTGAGATGTAAATGCTACTTCTGGCCATTTACTGTAGTAATCAATTAAGGTAATAGCATAACGACACTCAATTGGAGCAGCATCAAAAGGTCCCACAATATCAATTGCAACTTTCTCCCATGCAGCATCTGGAAGCGGAACTGGCTGTAATGGTGTTACAGGTGTTACTGCTGTCTTATCGTGCAATTGACAAGTAACACATGATTTTATTGCTGTTTCCGTCTGAGAGTCCATCCCTGGCCACCAATACAGATCTCTCAATCATTGCTTAGTTCTAACAATCCCTTGATGGGTATCATGTGCCAAACGTATAAATATAGACTGCAATTCCTCTGGCACAAGTAAACGGTGTGTTCCCCGTAACACATATCCATCATGGAAAGAGAGTTTGTCACGTATTCTAAAATAAGGCAACAAAACAGATTCAAGCGTTTTCTTATTACTAGGCCATCTACTTGTCAAATAATTTCGTAACTTTTGTTGAATTGAACATGCCAAACATGCAGCTAAGAATTGCTCTTTTGTAACTGCAGTAAGTGCACTAGTAATGATAGCGACTACTTCTTCATCACTCTCCAATGGATTCCCAAATGATGACAAAAGCAAGCGGGACAAACAATCAGCTGTCACATTTTGAGTCCCTGGTCTATATTCCATTTCATATGTAAAAGACAGTAATTTTGTTGACCATCTTGCAATGCGATTTCCTACTCGACCCACACCTTTTGTGGTTAACAATGTTGTCAAGGGCTTATGATCAGTGCGCAGTTTAAATACATGGCCCCATATATATGTTCTCCACTTTTCTGTAGCCCAAACACAAGCAAACACTTCTTTTTCAACAGTTGAATATTTCCTTTCAGCTTCAGTAAGTGTTCTTGACGCAAATGCAACAGTCCTTTCTATATTATCCTCATGAAGCTGTGTCAGTACTGCGCCAAGCCCATAATCAGAAGCATCTGTTGTCAAAATTATTGGTAATGCAGGATTAAACAATGCAAGTGCAGGACTATTTACAATCAACACTTTTACATTCTCAAAACTAGACTGTGCAGCATTTGTCCAACTAAAATTTGATGTTCCTCTTAGCAGTTCACGAAGAGGCTCAACAATAGATGCATAATTAGGAAAAAATTTAGCATACCAAGAAGTAAGACCCAGAAAAGAACGTAAGGTTTGTACATCACTTGGGGAAGGTGCCTCTAGCATTGCCAACACATGCTCAGGATCAGGTTTCAATCCCTGTGATGAAATTGTATGTCCAAGAAAAGAAAGCTCAGTCTGTCTAAACTTACATTTATCTACATTAAGCTTCAAGCCTACTGCGCTAATACAGCCCAATACAGATTGTAAATTACTTTCATGCTCCTCAAGGGTATTTCCAAACACTATAATATCATCCAGGCAACATTGGACCCCCTTTTGGTTCTTAAGAATTATTGACATCATCTTTTGAAAAGCACTAGGTGCTGATGCAAGTCCATAGGGGACACGTTTAAAACGGAATAATCCGTCATGTGTAATAAATGCTGTAAGATCTCTACTATCTTCATGCAACATAACTTGATGGTATGCACTCTGCAAATCAAGAGTCGAAAACATCCTTGCTCCCCGAAGTTCTGCAAAAACTTCTTCTATATGTGGAAGAGGATGGCTATCAATTACTATAGCTTTATTTGGCTCCCTCAAATCTATACAAACACGAATGTCACCATTCTTCTTCTTTGCCACTACTATGGGTGAAACCCATTCAGATGAGTCTACCTCCTCAATAACATCTTGTTGTACTAATTTATTAATCTCTTCAGAAACAGCATCTCTAACTGCAAATGGTAAATGCCGTAACTTCTGGCGTACAAGTATCATATTTGACTTCATTTTAATTTTATGAACAAACCCATGTGCACAACCAAGTTTCCATTCAGTTTGGTCTTTTAACACAACTGAAACTGGTGTTTGCTCTCCAAAAGTACTCAGCTGGGGGGGAACAACACTCCCATCAACTATTCCAAGGTTCAATGCAGCAAATACATCCCTCCCCAAAATAGAAGTACCATTAGGGACAATGTAAATCTCTGCAGTTGCACAACATTGTCCAAAAGTTACTTTTACAGGTAGACATCCACATACAGGAATTTGGTTCTTTAAATAACACACTAACTGTATTTTTGGTTTTATGAGTGGTATATCCCTGAAACAATGGCGATACAATGACTCAGGCAATATAGAAACTGCTGAGCCAGTATCCACCATTAATTCAACATCTTTTGATACTCCTATAGCAGAAATATTCACAGTACACATAATTTTTTCTACTGCATATGTAGGACTAATCCTGTCCACACTCAAAATAGTAACATCTGGTACTGTAACTACATGCACTTACTGGTTATTACGACAACATACTTTAGCAAAATGTCCAGTTTTTTTACAATAGTTACACCGAACATTCTTAGCTGGACATCCTGTATGGCTGGCGAGATGTTGTGAAGACCCACAACGGAAACAGTATTTAATTAGGCTTTGACTCGGCTGGTTAAACTGCTTTTGACCAGCTTTCTTTTCATCATCATCATCGTCTGTCTTCTATTTAAAGGCTTATGCCATGGATCCACTGCTTGCACCACGCCTTCTTTGTCTAAACTCATTAGTTTAGCTTCTGCCAGGGCTGCCTCAATTTGAGTTGCAATTGTTATAGCTTTGTCTAATGTAAGGTTTGTCTCTAAGAGTAAGCGTTCTCGTATACGAGGCAAAGGTGTTTTCTCAATTAGCTGGTCTCTAATAATCCCTTCTGCCATATCTCCAAAGTTACACGAGCTCATTAAGTCTCTCAAAGCAGCAGTATACTGTAGCACTGACTCCCCCGGTTTCTGCTCACGCTGACGAAATTTGTAGCGGTTAGCTATCACATTCACTTTTGGCACAAAAAAGTTCTTTAAAGCATTACATGCAGTTTCATATTTATCATCAGCAAGTGGAAGATTGTAAAATATCCGTTGTCCTTCAACTCCCAGGCAATGAATAAGCAACGCACATTTTCTTGCTTGAGAAAGTTCTTTGTCGCTAACTGCCAACAAGTAATTTTCAAACATCCAAATCCAGACAGGGAATGCAACTGGAGGCTCACCTGGACTCTGAAGAAAAAATGCTGGTGGGCTCAATGACAAAAGAGCCATCCCAACCTCGTCGCCAATATGTTGTGTCCAAGAAGAGGCAGGGTAAAAGTATAAATACAAATCCTTTATTTAAAACATGCCTTGCAAGGCTAACAACACAGGCATATACCTGACTAAGCCTCCCTGCGTTACTATCCACAACTCCTTTTATAGATTACCTCAGCCTTCAGCTGAGTCTAATCTTTAATCTCTTAAAGAGGCAGTACTACCATCTCCACAGTTTTATAGGTTAAAACCAGCACCTTGAATTGGACTCGGAAACATACAGGCAGCAAATGCAAGTTGGGCCAGAATCTGTCTTATATGTTCGAACCTTCTGGTCCCTGTTACCAATCTGGCCGCTGCATTCTGCACAAGCTGCAGCTTCCGAACAGTGCAGTAATCTAACCTGGAGGTTACCAGAGCATAGACAACTCAAGCCAGGTTATCCCTGTACAGATAGGGGCATAGCTGGGCCACCAGCTGGGCCACCAGCCAAAGTTGGTAGAAGGCACTCTGTGCCACTGAGGCCACCTGAGCCTCAAGTGCCAGAGATGGTTCTAGGAGAACCCCCAAGCTACGAACCTGCTCCTTCAGAGGGAGTGCAACCCCATCCAGAACAGGTTGAACACCCTCCATTCGGTCAGAGGAACCTCCCACCAACAGCATCTCAGTCTTGTCTGGATTGAGTTTCAGTTTATTAGCTCTCATCCAGTCCATTGTCGCAGCCAAGCACCGGTTCAACACATCCACAGCCTCACCTGATGAAGATGAAAAGGAGAAGTAGAGTTGCGTGTCATCAGCATACTGATGACAACGCACTCCAAAACTCCGGATGACCGCACCCAATGGTTTCATGTAGGTGTTGAACAGCATGGGGGACAAGACTGACCCCTGCGGAACCCCATACTGGAGAATCCACGGGGCTGAGCAATGTCCCCCAAGCACCACCACCTGGAGGCGACCTGTCAAGTAGGAGCGGAACCACTGCAATACAGTGCCTCCCATTCCCAACGCAGCCAGTCGTGCCAGAAGGATACCATGGTCAATGTATCGAAAGCCACTGAGAGATCAAGGAGAATCAACAGAGTCACACTCCCCTTGTCCCTCTCCCGACATAGGTCATCATACAGGGCGACCAAGGCTGTTTCCATGCCAAATCCAGGCCTGAAACCCAACTGAAATGGATCCAGATAATCAGTCTCATCCAAGAGTGTCTGGAGCTGGCCAGCAACCACCCACTCAAGGACCTTGCCCAGGAATGGAACATTTGCCACCAGCCTAAAGTTATTAAGATTTTCTGGGTCCAGGGAAGATTTCTTCAGTAGTGGTCTCAATACTGCCTCTTTCAGACGGTCTGGGACCACTCCCTCTTGTAGAGAGGCATTAATCTCCTCCCTGGCCCAGCCGGCTGTTCCATCCCTGCTAGCTCTTATAAGCCAAGAGGGGCAAGGATCCAATACAGAGGTGGCTGCACGAACCTGTCCAAGCACCTTGTCCATGTCATCGAGCTATACCAACTGAAACTCATTCAAGAAAACAGGACAAACCTGTGCTCTGGATACCTCACTAGATTCACCTGCTATAACACTGGAGTCTAAGTCCTGGCAGATGCCAGAGATTTTATCCTGGAAGAGCCTAGCAAATATCTTACAGTGGGCCTCAGATATCTTACAGTGGGCCTCAGATGGTTCTACCATGTCCTTGGGGCCAGCATGTAGAAGCCCCCGGACAACTCTGAAAAGCTCCACTGGGTGGCAGATTGATGATTTAATAGTAGCAGCAAAGTATTGTGTTTTTGCTGCCCTCACTGCCCCTGAATACAGCTTACCATAGGCACTTACCAGTGTTTCATTGCATCCACCAGGAGTTTGTCTCCATCTGCCCTCAAGCCGTCTCCTATTTTGTTTCATCACTCTCAGCTCTGGGGTATACCATGGAGCCGTTCGAGCTCTACACAGGAGATGGCGCTCAGGAGCAATCGTGTCAACCACCCGGGTCATTTCTGCATTCCACAGGTCAACCAGGGTTTCCACATGAGAGCCAGCCCTATCAGCCGGAAAACTCCCCAGAGCCCTCTGGAAACCATCCGGATCCATTAGCCTCTGGGGGCGGACCATCTTAATGGGTCCCCCACCCTTGCAGAGGGGAAAAGCTGCTGTAAGTCTGAACTTCAGCAGGAGGTGATCTGACCATGACAGAGGGGTTGATGTAAAGTCCCCCACTTTACACTAGAAAAACTACAGGAATAAAATAGGATTTCCTTCTCCTGGCCTGATACTGAGCATGCTTACTTAAGGAATAAGCACCATTATGTTACAAGAAAGGGTAATATATGTATTTATTAATTTCTTTTAAAGAAGTATCTGTCACCATATACAGAGTTTTCCCATAGAAAACCTAGCTTGTTCACTGCTGTGATTATTTGATTGGAACTGAAATACAGTTATACATGATTGAAGGAGACGTGCACTCTCTGTATGTTTAGCGGCTCTGATCATTGCTGTACTTGATATTATAGAGTCTAAACATGGTTAAAAAGCCCACAATTATCTTGCTATTATAGTTCTGCAATGGGTTCATCTTTATCCCCTTTTCCTGCCCTTTTTATACTCCCATCTTTTTCAGGATGAAATCCTATGCATATTTACCTCAGAGTAAGTCCTATTAGTTTCAGTGGGGCTTACTTCTGAGTAGACATACTTCGGATTGTGCTGCAACTCTGTGTTTAAGGTGACACAACATACACACACACAAACCACATCTAGGGAAATAGCCGCTTCATATTTGCTTGAAAAGGGGGGGGGGGGGGTTGGACACCCTAAAATAAGCAGGAGCAGGGATTGTTTGGGCAGCCCGGTGCTCTTGCGAACCTGAAGCTGGGTGCAGAAAGGCGGCGAGGAGGAACCCTCTTCAGCCAAGGACGGCCTCGGGGCGCTGCCAATCCTGCTTTTTCACTTCCTCCTACCGCAGCTGCCCGAGACAAGGGAGCCTCTCCGTTCCTCTCCCTTCCCTTCTGGAGTCAGGCGGAGTCAGGAGGAGGAGGAGACGCGCAGGCGGCGGCGGCTCGCTCGGTCGCTCGCTCGCTCGCTATCAGGCGCTTCGTGCTCCGGCCATCGCGAGACGCGTAGCTGGCCCTCGGCGGCCTCCTGGCTGGCCGCCCGGCCGGGGCACAAGAAGGCCAGAGCTCCCGGGCAGGCAGAGGCCCGCGGCCAGCGAACGGGAGAAGGGCTGGCCGAGCGAGGCAGGCAGGGAGGGAGGGAGGGAGGGAGGGAGGGGGCGGCGGCGGCCTTGTATGCCCTGCTCCGCCGCCGCCGCCGCCGCCGCCTCCGCCTCCTCATGCGGGCGCTTCGCAGTGTTGGGCTTGGAGCAAGGGCCCACTTCGCAGGGACGCGCTGTGCGGGTTAGAGTTGATTGCTGATTTCATCTGTGACACTGCCCGTATTTTTAATAGGTTTTTTTTTAAAAAAAATTGATTGTTGTTTTCCAGTAATTGATGTTAGCTGCCTTGGAAAGGCAGGACATATATCCTTGAGATATCTATCCGTCTATCTATCTGAGAAGGGCTATACCACATTATAGTTCTGCACCTAGGCTTAGTCTTCTGGGCAGGATCTTGTGTTAGAGAGGCCATGTCTCCTCTTTTATAGATGACAGTCCTCTGCTTGAAGGGCTGCCAGAGGTCTGTGCCCTGTTTTCAAGGGCTGCCCTGTCCAAGCCCAGTATAAAGATAAAGAGCCTGGGAAGGAAGAGCGAAAGGGCTTGGTAGTTGTCAATCAACAGCAGACCTAGCAAGGCGCACAGCTCAACTGGTCACAGCTTTCCACATTATGGAGAGGCTCATGTATTTTGATTTAAATAATAATAATAATAATAATAATAATAATAATAATAATAATGATGTATAAACGTGAATCTATACATATACATTGGCATATTCCAATTTTATGCGAATTGTTTTTGGGAGGGTGATGCATTTTTCTTTTGGGAGGTTATTCATAATGGCGACCCTATCTTGCGCACGGTCCATAGCACCTGTTGGTGTTATATCGGTCTTTCCCAACTGGGTGCCATCCCGATACTTTGAACTTCCACTCCCATCAGCACCTGCCAGCATAGCAAATGGTCACAGATACTGGGAATTGAAGCCTAAGATGTCTGGAGTCGGTTGTGTTACATACTACTTTTTAACACTGGAGAGCCAGGGTGGTGTAGGGGTCAAAGTGTTGGACTGGCACTTGGGAGTTCTGGGTTCTAGTCCCCACTCAGTCATGAAGCTCACTGGATGACTTTGGGCTAGTCACTGACTCTCAGCCTAACCTACCTCACAGGGTCGTTGTGAGGTTAAAAGGAGGGGGGTCATGTACACCACCATGGTCTCTTTTGAAGAAAGGTGGGATATAAATGTAACTAATATAAAGAAACAAGTAGCCAGCTTTAAGGCCCCAGTACCAGCATTATCTGTCATAGAGTACCTAAGAACTATTTAAATAACCTCTTTCTGTACTGACATCCATCTCATCAGCATGTTTTTTGTCCCCTGGGAGTGCTGGGTTTTGCCACAAACTGACAATGAATCAAGCACATGCCTCGCTCTTACCTGCCAAGCTCTGCAGCCAAAGTGCTTTCCACACAACCACTTCTCAGCTGTTTGCCTGCTCCTGCCTGAGAGAACAGGGTGTTGCATTCTTCACATTGTGTGAAATTTCTGCTCTGCATGATTGTTGCTGAAGCAATCGGCAGAGGTTTCACGTCCAGAACAGCATAGAAACAGCACTGGATGTGCCTCTGGTCCCAGTATGGCCAAACTACACCTGACAGTCAATACATTTTCGCATTAACGTGCTTTTGAAAAGAAAAATACAAATTGGTGGGGGTAAGTGATAAGGACCAGAGCAGGCATGGAGGGGGAATTTAAACCTATCCTCTCCTGCTGCAATCCGGAGGAAAATCTCTCTTCTAAAGCCCTTAGGGAGGTCATGGACTCTCTCACATTAGAGGCGTTCAAGAGGCAGCTGGGCAATCATCTGTCAAGGATGCTTTAGGGTAGATTCCTGTATTGAGCAGGGGTTTGGACTCGATGACCTTATAGGCCCCTTCCAACTCTACTATGATTCTATGATAAGCTAGGCTTTGGGGTGTTGGAATCCTCTCTTGGCCCCTAGGGGGGATTTCCTCTCAATGCAAATAGCTAGATTACAGCAATGACATCTGTGTGGGACTGCCCTTGAAGATGGTTCGGAAGCTGAGATTAGTACAGAATGTAGCAACTACATTACATCAGTTCTGAACTGGTTCCACTGACTGCCTAGACATTTCCAGGTCCAATGTAAGGTGCTTGTTTCGGCCTTTAAAGGCCAGGCTAAATACCTGAAGACCAGGACCTCGGGCACCTGTATAAATCTGCCTGAATGCTAAGAGCAGCATCTGAGGCCCTGCTTGCTGCCCACCAATAAGAGCTGAGAGAATGGCAGGCAGCAGAGAAAGGCCTTTTCAATGATGGACCCACATATTTGGAACTCATTCCCCCAGGAAACCACCTATAGCTTTCATTGCTGGTTTTTTTTGGGGGGGGGGTTGTTGTTTGTTTTTAAGCTCTGCAGTCCTGCCCAGTCATTGGCTCAATTCGGACGACATATTAGGCAATGGAGGGGAAATAATGTACTGACGGTGAGTTAAAGAGGAGGAGCTCCACAGATGACACGCTGCAGCAGGCGCCAGCAAACACCCCGGTTGCTAATAGCGTACGCAGCTCTGACGGACAACTCGGCCGCCATGTTCTCCGCTCACCAACCTCTGCTAGTCCTCCCACAAGTATCCCAGCACACACCGCGGTCAAAATCCACGGGCGCCGCCATTGAAGCCGATGCTGGACACGCCTCCCAAACCCCATTGGCCGCCTCAGGAATGGGCGGAACAGAGAAGCCTCGGGCAAAGAGGCAGCCAGGAGAAACGGCCGCACCAGTACAACACCCGCACCCCGCACCCAGCACTGCACCCCAAACGTTGGCACCCATGCTCCAGGGAGCCACCCCCACCCACCCTACACGGGAGACCCGGCAGCCACGAGGGCGACCCACGTCCCCCAGCCCCAGCCCCAGCCCCCTCCCACCTCCCTCCCAGAGCATCCACCTGCACACACAGGAAAGATGGCAAGAGTGGGGTGGTGTAGAACATTTTATTCAGCAGAGAGCTCAGACATGGGCAATAAGGCACATGGCCACTACGAAGCTAGGGCAGAGCCTACGGAAAGGACAGGCGCCCCCGGGAAGGGAGAAGGCGTCTGGAAGGCACAGTGGTGAAGAGGGGACAGCTGAGCCAACACCCCCAGGGAGCCAGCCACGGAACGGGCGAAGGGGAAGAGGCGGAAAGGGGCAGCACGCCAGGGAGAGATGCCAGTCCTCAGATGGAATCCCACAGCCGACGCTCACAGGGGGTGGAGGTAGCGCAGCCAGATCCAGGCACTGATGCTCTCACGCACCCGTGATGCCTCCGCACGGGTGCGGCGCTCCCCAGTGGGATTCTCGGGGCCCGGCAATGGCTCAATGTCCCGCCCATCCACAGCAATGGCGTCGGCGCCTGCCCGAGGGAGGTCGGGGTGCTCGGCCAGTAACACGTCCCCACGGGACTCGCAGATGTTGTGCAGGATGCGGCAGCACACCATCACGTCCGGAATGATGTCGGCCTGCAAGTCCAGCAAGCTAAACAGGGAGCGCCAGTGCTCCTTCAGATGCCCAAAGGCACGCTCCACAGGCAGGCGGGCACGGCAATGGTAGTAGTTGTATTTACGCTGGACGTTGGTGCGGGGGTAGCGGTATGGGGCCATCAGCCACGGCGGCAGGGCAAACGCCTGGTCGGCCAGGAGGAGCGGACCCACTGCACGGCTGCACACGGAAGCGGGCCGGGAAGTCAGGAAGCATCCCGATGTCAGCTTGGCAGCCAGGCAAGAGTTCCAGAAGATGGCTGTGTCGTGGCTCCACCCAGACATGCCTGCATAGACGTCCATGAAGCAGCCCTTGGCATCCACCACCGCCTGGAGAACCATGCTGTAGATATGCTTGCGGTTGTAGTACTCCTCACCATGGATGGGGGGGCCAGGATGCTCACGTGGGTAGAGTCCATCGCCCCCACCGCCTGCAGGAAGCCCAGGGCACGGAAGCCACACATGTTCTCCTTCTCGTCCCTCACCCGGATGCCATCGGCCAGGTACAGCTCGTTCAGGACGCTCACCGTCTCACGGAAGATCTCGCACGCGGTGGACACGCCCACCCCGAAGATGGTCGACAGCGGCAGGTAGCCCACATTGAACGCCAGCTTATACAGCGTCAGGGCGAGACGACGGTAAACTGGAATGCTCGGGTGCATGTTTGTACACTCCCGCTGCAGGACTAGGGCCACCTCAGCCACCAGCACCTCGAAAGTCGTGCGGGACATGCGGAAGCTCCCATGGAAGCGCTCATCGTCCCAGTCCTCCAAGTCCTGCATCTCCTTCCACACGGCATCCATATGGGGGAGCACCCAGAGGCGGACGGTCTCATGCTCGGCAAGAAGCTCGGCCGACGTAGAGAGGGGGGGAGCGCATTGCAGGGCTTCCTCGGCGTGCCTTCAGCCAGCTTCTCCGCAAACATCGTGGTCCCCTCACGGCGGCGAATCAGCAGCAAGGATGGCAGCCCGGAGACAAGGCACGGCCTCCGCAGCTCCAAGGGGCCAGCGGAGGGACTCCGATCTGAACACTGGCTTCACGGGCAAGGCCCCACTCAGGCGCCTCAGCCGGGCACGGAACAAGTCCTCCTCGTCGCTGTCGCCGTGGTTCTGCGTGGCCGCCTGGATCGCCTCCTGCAAGTAGGCCGTGGCGAGCTCCCTCTGGGACATAGTCGCCAATGCCGGCACGGCCAGAGGGGGGGGCGGGCAGGATGGGAGGAGTGGTGGGCATGGCAGAGCAGGAGGGAGGAGGGAGGTGGGGCACGGCTTGCAGCATGGGACTGCCAACTACGGTAGCGTGGGAATGGGAGGGCAGGAGGATTTATTTAGGCTGAAGCGCACCTGCAAGAGAGGGGAGTGAAAGGAAGTGGCCAGAGTGGGGTGCGCGAAGGGTAATCGGCACAGCAGGATGAGGCTAAGCTACGACCGAGGGGGGATGGGTGAGGGCCTCCATGCCGGCGGAAGGGCCTACGGCCGGCCGTTGATCGGATGGCGGCAACGCCGGACGCTGTGTTCCAGATGTCGAATGCGACGTATGACTTCTCCCAGGGCCACCTCCAGAGCATGGAGACGCCGTGCCTTTTGGGCCCTCCGCCTTCTGCGGACGGCAAGGCGGAATGAGCGCAGTTTCCCTGGGAGGTGAGAACAGAAGGGGGGAGAGGAGGGGAGGGTAGCCATCAGTGACACGGAAGCCACAGCACCATGAATGCACACCGCCTGACTGCCCCGTAACCAACCTTCACGCCGCAGGGCCCTGCAGCATTGGACAATACGGCCTGCGCGGAGCCTCTCGGACCTGTAGGGTGATGCCATCTCAACTGGAGCTGGCTGCAATGAGGGGAGATGGGGCCGGGAAGGCATCCAGGGTGTGCTACAATGTTGCAAAGGGATGCTGATGGACATGGCCTTGAGCATCCAGAACAGGCTGAGGGAGGCGCTGGCCAGGGGGACAGGGATCTAAAGGGGCCTTGGAGTGTCTTGGGGTGGGGGCAGTTCTACAACTGCATATCTCTATGGTCCCATGGTGGATGGGCCTAGGGACCCGTAGGCCGACCGTGGCTTAGGCCTTGTCATCCTGGGAGGGTCTTTCCGCCCCCTCCTCATCCTCCTTCTCTGCCTCTTCCCCCTCCTCCTCTCCCTCTTCGTCGGAGTCTGGTGGGATGTCGCGGCCCCTCTTCGGCCAGCTGCCTATGCACCGCTGCTCCTGCCCTCCGGCCACCCCCCTTGCCTTCCCTGAGGCACCTGCTGCTGCTGGCGCCACTCGTTGGGCCCGATATGCTGCGGCCATTGGCGGGGCCAAGTACTGCGGCGGCGGCAGCGGCGGTGCCATGTATCCGTACAGCCCCATGTAGAGTGCGGGCTGTGGGGGCCCATGGTGGGCGCCCCTGAATGATTGGGCGAGCTCCCTGAGCACCTCGGTTTGGCGGTCAATGGCTGCTGAGCGCTCCTGCATGCCTCGGTCGATGATGGCATCGGTGGCCGCCATGGCCTCGGTCATCCCGGTGACATGGCGCTCTAGACCTAGATGCATGTCCCTCCCGGCCTCCCATATGGCTTGGGCGCAGTCTTCCACGGCTTGACTGGCCGTGTGCGTAGCCCACACGGTAAGTACGCGCTCCTTGGTGCGCCTGGCCTCCTCGCCCGCCATGCGTGTGAACAGCCCGTGGATGTATTCTCCTGTTGTCTCCATGACCGTGACCAACTCCCTCGCCACCTGCAGCCAGTCTGTCCTGCGCCTGTTGCACATCCGAACACACCTTTGCACGTTGGTCAGGGGACGGGCTTCTTTGGCCGCAGCCGCACCATGCTCGCCTGCGGGCGGTGGCAGCGACTCCTCCTCCAGGGGGGGCGCTCCCTCCATCGGCTCGTCCTCAGGCTATGGAGGCCCCTCGATCACCTCCTCGAGCTTGGCCTCCCCGGCCTTGAGCTCGGCATCTGAAGGCGCCTCCTCCATCGCCTCCATCTCCACGAAGGTGTCATCGGTGGCCTGCATATCGATGTCCAGCAGCTCTTCCTCGGACGGTGACAGTTCTGGCTGCAGCACGTCGCCCAACTGCTGTTCTACGAGCTGCTCCATTTCGACCTGGTCCTTCTGAGACACTGGCCCCGCCTCCGTCACGGCATCCAAGATGCTGCAAGTGAAACCCTGCACCGTGGTGCTGCGTTTCGAGGAACCCAGCCGTGTACGGGGTGCCAGCACCAGTCGTGGCGCTTGCCCTGCGCTGACGGCCGCACTCCCCTTTGTGGGTGTTGTCCTCGGGCGTGACGGCCCTGGCTCTTCATCCTCCTGCTAGGTCTCTGGCACCAGGGGGTTGGGTGCGGGATCCTCTACCTGCATGTCCACACAGATGAGCCGTAGGAAGGCCGTGGAGCTGCTGCTGCTGCTGCTGGAGGAGGCTGGTTTGGGGGAGATGCTCCTTGAGGTGGTGGCTGTCCTGGGCGGCACGGGTGGCGGCCTCGCAAGCACCAATGGGCTTTGGGATGCCGCGGGACAGCTCATCGGCTTCCTCTTGGCCGGACATGCTTCGGCTGATGTCCTCGCTGCCTTCTTGGGGAGTTCGGCTGCTGCCTTCAGGGCCTTCTTGGGGGGTTCGGCTGCTGCCTTCAGGGCCTTCTTGGGGGGTTCGGCTGCTGCCTTCAGAGCCTTCTGGGGGGAGTGTTGGGCGTGGGGCGTCCGTCCGTGCCGGCGGCTGCTGTTTCCGTGCGGCGAGGCCCTCCTCCCGTTGTGCCCCTTGGTCCAGCCGTGCTCGTTGTCGTGTGCATGGCGGCTCATTGGTGGCAACCCTGTTGCCTGCCGTGTGTCCCGGGACGACGTCGTGGCGCTCCAACAGCAGGCGTACCAGTTTGTCATAGAAGGGTATGGTGCGTGGCTGGACGCCGGTTCTTTTATTGTGGGTGGCGATCTCTTTGAACCTACTCTTGAGTCCATGCAGCTTGTCCTTGCATTGCTTGCCGCTGCGGCTGTGTCCCCGTTCCTGCATCTGCTTGGCGAGCCAGGGGTAGAGCTGATCGTGCCTGGCTGTGGCCATGATCCTCCTGGCTTCCGGGCTTCCCCAGAGCTCTATGAAATGCCCGATCTCTGTGTGGGACCAGTGCTGCGCGCTGCATCTTTCCAGGGGGTCCTGGCTGCTCCCCTCTCCTGGGGTTTGAGAGCCAGTGTCCTTGGCCGGGTCGTCCCAGGCCCCCTCTCCCTCTGGCTCCATGTTGCCGGCGGATATGTGTTTCGGAGGTGACGGTGGTCTGTGCCCTGGGCTGGCTTTCCCCGTCCCGTGTGTTTGTGTGTTGGTGGGTGCTGGTGGGCTGTTGTGCTTCCTGTGAATGTGCCCTGTGTGTTGCCGTTGTTGGTCGGGGCCGCTTCGTGTCCTTGGGATTGTTGTGTATACCTCCGCCTGTTTCCCACAACATCCGCAGGTGGCTGGCTGTCGCCCACGGGCGCCCTTTGCCGTGGCGTTTCATGCGTCTTGGGGATGTGCGCTGCCGTTGCTCGCTGTCCGGCCATGTTGGGCGGATGGGGGGGGCTCACTGGTCACTGCTTCCCCGGCCCTCGTCCTTCTGGGTGATGCGAGGGTGGAAGTGGCAGTGTGGTGGGGGCCTGCTTCAGGTGGGTTGCTGTTCTCCCTGTTGGTGTGGGGGGGCTGCCCCTTGTTCCTGGGCGCCTGGGGTTGTTCCTTATTCCATTTCCCCCTCCCTTTGCTGTGGTTCCCTTCTGGCGCACTTCCCTTTCCATTTGGGTGGCTGACTGGGTCTCTGTCGTGCGTGCTCGCAGGAGCTGGCCCCTTGTTGCGCTCCATGCCGGCTGCCTGGTTGGGGAGGCAGGCGTTCTCAGTTGCTATGGTGGCGATGCCGGGGATCTGTTGTGGGCGTGCCTGAGCGGCCGGCCGCGTTCTGCTTCTCTTGCCGCTCGTCTCTCTGGTCTTTTGTGATACCGTACTCAACGCATGGGTTTAACGCACGCACCGCTCCAGACGACATACTAGTCAATTGACTAATCCCTAAACTACGCTCAACTCCGTTGTTTCTCTCTGTTGTTTAATTCTCCCAAGTGAGTAGTGTACTGTGGGTTGTGTGTGCGTTGTGTGCCTCCCTCCAGACGACGCGTTAATCAACTCAACTGACGGTTGTTTAATTAACCCCCCATTGCTTAGCGTGTCGTCCGAATTGAGCCAGTGTGTACCTACCTGTGTGAATATTTATGAGTTGGTAACTGTCTGGTTGTGCTGGAAGGATTTCTCCTTTGTTCTGTATCTTCATGCATGATCTACCCGTGTCCATTCTTCTCTTGCCATATACCTGAATGGTTGTATGAGTTCTGATCTTGCTCCACAGTGTTGAGAGTGCAATCCCATGGTTTCTCTCTTATTCTGTTGCTAGTTGTCCTCCAAGATCACCCCTTGTGTCTGGGCTGCTTCCTCTTCCTCCTCCTCCTCCTCCTCCTTCTTCACCATTTCCTAGGGAGCTGTCCTGTACAAGCCCAGCCAAAATGAATGGCAGTTGCCTGGCACAGCTCGAATTCTTGGAAATAGCGCTACTACAGAAGACCGTTCTTGTGGATTAAGCCCTACATATTTCACAGAATTCCCAATTAAAGTGCTCTGTAAATGACAGGCAACAGTTTTAACAACTAAACAAAACTCATTTGTAGATCATAAATTGACCATCAAGAATATTTTGGATGCTTTGACAATTAAAAGAAGAAAAGAAAAAAGCACAGTGATTGTTAACAGATGAGAAAGCGAAAGGTTTGAGAATTAGGGCAGGAGAGCCCTCTTTCTGTTGCTGCTGGAGGGCTGTTAGTCATCCAGGTGGTTTTGGGAAAGAAAAAATAGATGATTCATCTAAACAGTTTCACTACCAGAATCATGTTTTAAAAACATGCAGAGAAAACTTTTGCGCAAATAAATTTGCATGAGAGAAATTGGACTGAAGAGAATAGTCTGCTTTGACATTCAGTTGATTTCAACATAGCTGAATCACCGAGGATACATCAGTACTATTTATTTATTAGTAATCCCCAGGCTAAATAGAAACACCTTGTTTGGTACCTATTTTAAAAAATATTTGTGCCCAGTCTTTCCTTGTCCTGTGTATGGAACAGAATATCTTTTGACCCAAGGCCAGTTCACACATGCATATGTCTGCAGCGTGCATCGCTTGACAACTTGCCACTCAGAAACCCAGGCCTAGCGCCATGACCTGGCATCCTTGGGGAATGGCTGGGTGGGGTGGGGGGCTGCTGCTGTATGAACTGGTTCAGTGGTAAACCACTGTGGTCCAAGTGATCTTTTTAGTCAATGGAATTATTTAAAAGCTAGCCTGTTTATTGATTAAGTATGTCAGCCCTAGCAATGGTTTGTAGCCAGCATGCCACATCGCTTGATGACTGCAACTTCAAGTTGACAAGTGGGTGCGAAGAGAAGCCTAGTTAAAAATCCCCCCCTCTCCTGTGACGTTACTGCGTAGCCTTAGGCAAGCTACTCTTCCATCTGTGATAAGACATTATAATGCAGCATATTTAAGCTCCATTGTGCTGGATTGGATCCAAAAGTCTTTAAAGCAGCCTTCCCAAACCTCATGCCTTTCAGATTTTGGACTCCAACTCCCATCAGCCCCAGCCATCATGGTCAATGGTCAGCACTGGCAAGAGCTGTTGTCCAAAGCATCTGTTGAGTACCAGGTTGGGAAAAGCTGCTTTTAGGGTAGGAATTGTTGAGTCTTTCATTCCGAGAGCTGAATTCCATTTGGGAGGCACTTCTGAGGGTTGCATTGGGTGGGGTGGGGGTGGGGGTGGTAAGCATGCCAGCCTATGGTAGCTTAAAGTGATTACTGCCAGTAACTCAGCTTCAGGAGAGGCATTTCAACCTTTTAAAAGTGGGACTGAAATTGCAGAGAACTGGGGAAACTGCCAAATGATTGGTGGGAGGGGAAGGAGGCGTGGCTTTCTGGGGAACACTGCAGGGTCGGATTGGGACCCTGAGCCTGAGGATCTACACCCTGCTTTAAAGGGAGCTTCCTGGGTTTTCCCCTCTTAACAAAAGAGGTTTCCGGTTACAGATGAATTTCCCAATCCCAGAAGGAAGACTGCAAAGTTGTACAACTGGAAATTCCAACCTATACAAGCTTCCTTTCCTGGCTGCTGTGGCAGCACATGGCGCTGGAGGAATTTAGAGCCTCTTTGGCTGTGTGTGCTGAGGGTATCACAGCTGCAGAGGGAAGAGGAGGGGGGCTCGATCCAACCCAGGGAGCTACAGTCTTGCTTTTCATTCCAGGTCAATGCACCTGCCAAGCGGGTCTACGCAAATGAACTCCCTGTTCCAATTATTGTGTGTTTTAATAATAGTGGCTTCCATCTGTAGCTGAGCACAGCATGATGGTGAAGCGTCCGTCATTCAGCCTTGGAAAGTAAGAAGGGCTAGGGGAGCTGGCTTCCCTGGAGTAGCGGTAGGCAAGATTGCGGGATCTACTTTGGTTTTTAGTCAGCTCTCAAGCCAGGCCAAACTGGCATATTTTTGAGCCCAGGAATTTGTTTTGTATAGCAAAACTGAACAGAGTGTGCAACTTTCCAGACATAAATCTACGCCTGGTTACCTCAAACATGCTTCATTGCAGTAATATACTTGTGTGTGTTTGCTGTTCATGTTCAAACATCAGGAGTCAGAAAAAATTGCGAATCTACTGCAAATTCCCCAAGAGCTGCCTCGTGCCCACCCATCAGAAAGCATGGATCAGGAACCCTACCCCCACTTTCTTAGGGAGGAAGAAGTCCAGCAACCCAGTAAGAGTTACTGTACCACTCACCACCCAAGTCTCCAACCTGTTCAGCAACCTAAACCAGATTCTAAACTACATCAGATTTAGCAGCTCTGAAAAATATTTTCACACAATAGTAAAAAGCCTATTATTTCATTGTCATTTGCCAACACCAAGGTCTTTGGACAGGTGCCCATATGCTAATGATTTCCTCCTCTCCCTGGTCACTTGGAAGCCTCGGATCTCTCCTTAGGCCACTTCAAGGCAAGCTTCCGTGAGCATTCAGCGAAGGACTGTTCGCACGAGTCCAGCCAGGGCGGTGTGCTTGAGACCAACTCTGCCTCACGATATCTGAAACTTAAATACTCACCAGGGAGGCTCAAAGCCCCTTGGTCCCAGGACTGCTGAGCCGCACTGACAGTGTTCATGTGACACGTGTGTATTGATCAGTATACAACAGGGGTGCCGGACGTCAGGCCTGCCTGGAGTTTCCACCTGGCTGCCTGGGGCTCCCCAGAAGGCCGCTCCCCCTTTCCCACAGCCCCATCCCCTTTCTCCAACCCCCCATCATGTGATGTTCCATCTTCTGCAGCGGTTTGTCCCCATTCTCAAAGGTTGAAATGCTCCCCAAGGCAGAAGAGCATCCTGGCGTTTCAGGGTTTCAGTATTTGCCTTTGGCCCAGCCCAGCCCGGGAATGTGGTCCCTGGCATTTCTCCAAAATTGAATTCAGCCCTGAAAGAGGCTAAACAACACTTGTATAAGAGAAGCGGTTCCTGCAACAAAATGTTACAGCACGGAGTTTTGCTGTTCATGGTGCCAGCCATGCCTGATTCCAGGATACTCCAGCTCAGTCCTCTTTGGGCTGTTCTTGACCCTCTAGGGAGAAAAGGCTAGCCTCCTCCCCAGACTACTGCAGACCTTCAGTTTCCCCTGCCACTTTTGTAAACAAGTTCTTACCAGGACAGAGAGAAGCAACCTCATCTGGTGAAGAACAGTACTATTAAAAAGTAAGACGTCTACCGGCTCAGACTAAGGAACTGGCTAATGCAGTGGCCACCCAGAAACCCACAAACAGGAATGCAAGAGCATCTTCCTTCTCATGTCCCCAGCATCTGCTCCATAAAAGCATAGTGTCCCCCATACTAGTGGTAATATATATCCAAATCACTAGCAGCTATGGATGGCCTTCTCCCACATGGATGAGTCAAATCCCTCTGGAAGCCGCCCAAGTTGCTGACATTGCCCATTTGCCCAACTGTGCCAAGGAACAACCAAAATCCAGGATATAGCATCTTGAACCCCATGAAGCAGAACAGGAGGGGTTCCTGAGTCAGACACCCTAGACACCGTTTCTCACCACATATTTTCAGGAAGATGCCTATCGGTCCTAGCAAAAAGATTTAAGGAATGACCACCTTTGCTGAGGCCAGAGAGGGCCAGTGCCAAGGGCCACATTGCCACAGGGGCCCGAACTGCCAAGCCTCCAGGCCCTGCCTGAACACGCAACCAGCGACAAGAACAAAGAGGCAGCAGCCTCCACTTGCCTCGTGTTCATCTGAGGAGGTGGTTTTGCCAACTGGGCCCCCAAAAGAGGGCAAGTGAATGAGCAGTGGTGACCAGGACACCATGTGACCAGGTGGTCCTAATGAGAGAGGAGGGGGCAGGCAATGGAGGAGACCTTTGCACAAGGGCCACTCAAAGCCTGCAGCCAGCGCCCAGATTACATATATACACCATACCTTGGAAAAAGACAACTATGACATCTTGCCCTCCAGATGTTCCGAAACTCCAATCAGCCCCAGCAAGCATCGACAATGATTGGGGATGATGGGATGTATCACCCTAAACATCTGGAAGGCACCATGTCAGGGAAGACTGACGAATTAATTTTCCCAGATGAAATTCACATCCTAGATTAGCACCAGAGCCAAAAGTGCCTATTGTTTTAACGACACAATTCAAAGCCGTGACAAGCGCCTAACTCTTTTAAGACTAACTTAGCAAAGAAGTGGGGAAGTTTCCTTTTATATCAGAGTTCAATCAGAAGACAAATTATTCAAGACTGGGGAGAAGCAGCACACTTTTGTTACAGGGTTTTTATTTTATTTCTCTCAAACTTAATTTTAACAGGAGTGACTGGATAAAAATGAAGTTTGAGTCCCATTGTCAAGGGAATGACTCAATAAACAGGTCAGGCAAGCAGAACTGTGGCCCCTCTGCCAACCAGTAGAAACCTCAGTGGAAACAGATAAATAGTTTTGACGCAGTCCATGAATGTGACATCACCCCAAGTGGGAAAGAGCTTATGTGTACTTCTTGATTTCATCATACAAGACTAGGACAAACGCGCCCCCCATGCCTCGGAGGACGTTGGACCAGGCGCCCTTGAAGAAGGCCTTGCCGCCCTCGTCGCGGGAAATCTTCCGCCAGCAGTCTATTGTGCCGGAGTACATGATGTCAGCTGGAAAAGAAGCAGAAAGGAAATCAGCCAGTGGAGCAAGGCATCCTTGCGTTGCCTGCAGCACCCCTCTTCTGTTCTGCTTTGTGTCCACTGGCGCGGAGGGAGATTTACTGGGGGTAACAACAGAGGTGCAGAACCTCAGGCGAAATCTGGCCTGCACATAGGGCTCCCTAGACACCTCCACCCTCCTCCCTGCGATCCATGGCTGGTTTTTCATCTGATGCGCTATCCCCCCTCCACTTCTGAAAGGTTGAAATGCCTCTCCAAAGGCCTTAGTTACTGGCGGTAAGAGCTTTAAGTGAAAACAGGCTTGCATTTTGGGTATTCTGGCCCTGTCCACCGCTAGAATATGACCTGCGGCAGCTTCTTTCAAATTTAATTCAGCTGTCAGGCTCAAAGAGACTCCGTGCCCCTGGTATAACAGGACAGATTCTGCCCTGAGGAGCTTAAAGAGGGAAAGGAAAGGAGTGGATCTAGGGTTGAACAGGGAAGTAGAATAGGCTTGAGGTTAGAGCAGCAGGGCAAGGGAACTCGGGAGGTTGAGCTAAAGGCAAAGTGACCAGGTTCCAGCATCTCTGCATGCCAGTCCACAAAATGCCTATGGAAGAGTTCACACATATCTAGCCCACCAATTTCTGGGACGGTCACCCGAAGTGGTTAGCCCAGCAGGGAAAAGGAGTGGAGCCAGAGCCCTTCCGACAGACCATCAGTGGTGGCCATCCCACTTCTCAGAACTTCCTACCACTATGAACAGCCAATCAGAAATAAGGATCCGATGCTGCAGCGCATCTTTATAAACTGAGGAGAGAAGAATGGCTGCCTTCATAAATCAGTTTATAGATTTAATCACAATTGGTGCTCTATCACTAACAGTAAAAGGCTATTGAAGTTATCTTATAGACAGATACCATTTGCAACATATCTTTTAACCAAGCCACGTGAATGAACTAGAAAAGTTTGTGCAGGGGCAGGACTAGATGACCTCTGTGTATATATTTCAGTTCTATAATTCCACCAGATGTATTTAAAGTTCACTTTTTAAAATCCCAACTAGGCTGTAGGACTGGAAGGATCATAAAACTAGGATGTACCTAAAGACAAATTAGCCCATCCATTCCTGCATGACAGAGAAGTATCTCATCCTACAGTTTCTTTTCTGAGATGAGGGGAAAAGTGGGAAAAGCAAACCAAAAGAGCAGCTTCACTCTGGCTCCTAGGCATCCAGCTTATTCCTAAAGTTTCCAAGTTATTTTTTTCACTTCTATTTAATCAGTCCAGTTTATGTGCAGACTCCACAGCACTTAATTCTGGCCTCCAGTTCACTGCCCTTTAGGAAAAAGCTTTCCTTCCAGAAGCCTCAGCTTACCTGTTGATGACTTAGACCACAGGCCAGATGTGGGGAACATGTAGTCCAACGGCTGATAGGAATTGGGAGACCAACACATGAAGGCCTACAGATTCCTCACACCATGCTAGAGATGTGAAGGCCCAGAAAAAAACTGGAAAAATTTGGGGCGGGGGGGAATGTCTTTTCCCCCATTTTTTTTTTGAAGCCTTTTTTATTTTTTTCCAAAAAATTTGAAAAATGGGGGTGGGGGGAAGGATTATGGGATGTTTTATTTTAGCATGATGAATAAAATGTTTAAGACAAGGTGTTCTTATATTTACTTCTCCAAATGATGTCTAAAAACTATGTACAGTATCGGATTATTACAATTTCTGTGCACCGAGGACAAGCAAGTCCTAGGTTG
The DNA here is from genome assembly GCA_029215795.1 of Anniella stebbinsi. Taxonomy (NCBI): domain Eukaryota; kingdom Metazoa; phylum Chordata; class Lepidosauria; order Squamata; family Anniellidae; genus Anniella; species Anniella stebbinsi. The sequence goes on from JARDYH010000001.1 coordinate 59,620, forward strand.
CAAACTGAGACTACCAACTCTCAAACGCAAGAGCAAGATGCATTTTTTAAAAATTGTTTTTTCCCTGCACCTCATAAACTGGCAAAAGCAAATAGGTTCCTTTAGCTCCATTTGTTACCAAAAAAAGTAAAAATTTAAAAAAGTAAATTCACTTTGTAATAACTGTTTGAATACACTGTACTTAGTGTTAATACTATATTTCCCCCCCAATTATTCAAAAAAAAAATCCATTTTCCCCCAACCTCGCCCCCCAGGGAAAAAGTTTTTTTCCCATGGCCTCAAAATTTCCGGAAATTTTACATCTCTACACCTAAGTGTAGGTCTTTCCTCAACTACACTGAATCAGCTTCAGGTGCAAGAAATTCCAGGTACCGCTTGCGCTTGGAGGAACCAGGCAACTCAGCTCAAGATCTCTTTGTTGGTTGAACAAACTACACAGAGCTGGATGGAGAGTTGGTCCCATTCAACAGGCAAGGCCTTCTATACCCAAGACATGCCTATTCTACACAGATTCCATGTAGGTGGAACTGCAGAGACATCTTGAAGAAGAATCTCGTATACCCTTCCCCCCTCCACGTGTGCTGGATGGCAACTCCCAGAATTCCCAGCCAGCATGGTCATGGAATTCTGGGAGTTGCAGTCCAGCACATCTGGAGGGGACCAGGTTGGGGAAAGCTGCTCTGGTATCTGTACGGGTTGTGCTTTCAGCATCCTTTGCAGGATACATACCCCCTTTGCGGCCAGACTGCATCATCATACGCCTCCGGACTGTATCAAAGGGATATGAGGTCAAGCCAGCAACAGCAGTAACTGACTGAGCAATCATCCAGCTGATCAAGATGTGGGTGTTCTTTGGATCAGGAAGCATTCCTGTTAAACGAAGACAATCCGGGGAAAAAAAAGAGTCAAAATGCCACCCTTGCGCATCATTGCTTCCAGTGTTGGGGGAGAAGTCAAAAGAACCAGAAATGTACGGGGAGGAGGAGGGAGCCCACATGAAGCTTACCTTTCGCTGTGTCATAGATGCCAAAATACGCTGCCCTGTAGATGATGATGCCCTGGACAGACACGTTGAAACCTTGATAGAGCCCCCGGAGGCCATCCGACTTGAAGATCTTGACCAGGCAGTCCCCAAGCCCGTTGAACTCGCGCTCTGCTCCAGCTTTGCCCACATCAGCCGCCAGGCGTGTTCGGGCAAAGTCGAGAGGGTAGACGAAGCACAGGGAGGTCGCCCCCGCAGCTCCACCGGATGCCAGGTTGCCAGCAAAGTAACGCCAGAACTGGGTTCTTTTGTCAACGCCGCCCAGGAATATCTGCTTGTATTTGTCTTTGAAAGCAAAGTTGAGGGCTTGCGTGGGGAAGTATCGGATCACATTGGCCAAGTTGCCACGCCAGAAAGACAGGAAGCCTTGCTCTTTGGGGATCCGGACCACACAGTCCATGATGCCTTTGTACTGCTTGTCTGCCGTGATCTGCATGCTTGCATGTTGCACCTGTCAAAGATGGAAAGAGGCAACATTAAATTTGGCTGCTCATTCAGTGTAGCCAAGTGGTATAGAGTGTTGGGCCAGGACCACTTTCTAGGCCGTACTCAGCCATAAAGCTCACTGGACAACTTTGGGTCAGTCACAGGGTTGTTGTAAGGATAAAGTGGAGAGGAGGAGGAAGAGGAGAACCATCTGACGTGCCTTGGGTTCCTTGCACAAGGGAAAAAGGCACAATATGAATGTAATCATCATAATCATCAGTGTGGTTTCCCCCCCCCCCCTCCTTATGAAATATAAGCTTAGGAGATCAAATTATACAAAACATGCAGTGAACTTCTAGCTGCCAATTAAAGGAAATCCTTGGAAAACCCAAGCAGCTCAGCAAGACGTACAAGTTATAAATGTGAAATCACAACCAGGCCTTTAACTTGGGCTTGCAGTTGGCTAGTCAAGCACTGCAATTTCCCCCCATCTTCAGGACTGCACTCTTGAAATAGAGGGTTAAGTTTCAGTTTCTTCCTTCAGGCCCTGCCCAACAGGAAGGCGGCTCCAATGCTCATTTTGTCCTTCCTGGGCACATCCCACACAGGCCTATGAAAGAACAGCCATTTTCATACCTACTTTTAAACACAAGCCATTGCCTTTTGGCGCACAAAAGCAAAAGTGGTAACCGGGAAAGTAGACTTCTCAAGAGAATGTCAGGATTTAACAAGACAGCATAGAACGGGAGAGTTGAAATGGCATCTCGGTTCTGCCTCCTCAACTGTAGGCTTGTGAGCCACCCAATGAAGTGATAACACTTTCATTGCAAGGTGACCTTTGTTGCAAGGCAGTGATTCCAGATAATTAGCGTCTTGGCTTCGGTGATGATCTCAAGGTGTCCAAAGCTCCCTGCTCAGCTGCTGGTTCCACAGGCAGAGCTGCAAAGCGACAAGGCCTCAGGCCTCGAAGGAGACCCTTCTTCCTTTTGGAGTAGTCACTGTCCCCCTTAATCTAAGGAGGGGACAGTGGATTTGACCCTCATGACTCCAGCTGCTGACTCCTACAATCACTTCTGTGCGCCATGTGACCTTGACGGGCCTCCTCTCACTACGCTGCGTTCAGCGTAATTTTAACCAGTTGTTTTCTGAACCTCTCGGATCTTGTGTCCATCGCACAGATCATTCAACATGGCAAGACATCTTCACCTTGGTCTCCCACCACCATATTTGATCGGCTGCAATTCACCATCAAGGTCACTCCCTTTGCTCTCTTTGGGTTGGAGAGGGGGGTGTCTGCTTTAAAAAAAAAAAAAAAAGACCCCTTGCACAGAAGATCTAAGATGCCAGGTGGAGGTACTTTTAATCACAGGGCCAAATCTTGTGCTAAATGCCACCTCTCCATACGCAAGGCAAGAAAAGTCCCCAAAAGTTCCAGGTTTACTCCAGAGCAATTTCGGTCTGGGGGAGAAAAAGGAGGACGAAAAAAGAGCCTCATCGACTAGCGAGGCGATGCTCCTCGGAGGCAGCGGTTGCCAAGGGCCAAGTTGCCTTCAGTGCAGAAGCAGGAGGCACCACGGGCCCTGCTCTGCGGAAAAAGGCCGCAATCGCCCGCCTCTCCTTCCCCCGCAACATAATCCAGAGCCAGGCGGGGATTTGCATAAACGGAACTAGTTCTCTCCAGCCCCAGCAGCTCCGACACGATCGCCCGCCGCCCAGCCTGCCTTTGACCGCGTCTTCTGGGCGCGGGGCGGCCGAGACCGAACGCCGGCCCAGTTGCTCCGGGCATCCGTCAGGCTTGGACCACGGGGGCAGAAAGGAGCCCCGATCTCAAGCCTAGCCTAAAACTGGGGTCCCGGTCCTCGATCCACCCATGCAACGGGGAGGGGCAGCCGAAGCCTCAAGGAGACGGTCTCCTTGGGAAAGGGACGCTCCGGCTGCCGATGGAAAGCTAACGCCATCTCCTTTGGCCCAAGTCAGGAGGGCAAAAAAGGACGCCCGGGCCTGCATCTCCTTGGGGCGACCTTGGGGGAGGGATGGCGACCTTCAAGAAGCCCGACGGGGTTTGGGTGCCGGCATGCGCCACGAGGCCGCGTCTCTCCAGCGCAGACAAAGGCCGGGGCCGGATCAGCGCGGCGCGCCTTGGCGCACTCCGCGTCGCCCGAGCACCCGCTGCAAAGGCAGCCGCGCGGCCCTCCCCGCCTTTCCCCGATCCCCAGCCGAGCCTCGAAGCTGGGATCCCACCCCGTCTCCCCGGCGCCATCGAAGGCGCGCCGGGCTCACCTGGAGAAGCAGCTTGACTCGCTCGATGGGCGCCACCGCCGTCTTGGAGATCGCAGCCGCCACACCGCCCGCCAAGAAGTCCTTCAGGAACGAGATCGCCGCGTCGCTCATGATGCTGGGGAGCGGAGCAGCCGGAGCGCGCGCTGAAAGGAGGAGCAAGAAACTGCAGCCTGCTGCGATCCGACCGGAGAAGGGAGCGAGGGGACGCCGGCTCACTGAGACGGAGCAAATGAAATGGCCGGCTTTTATAGCGCCTCGCAGGCTTCAACGTGAGAACGGAGGGAGGGACGGCGGGGAAGCGCCGGCATCGACGTACGGCCGCTTCCCATTGCTCTGATAGGCTCCGAGCAGGAAGGAGGGACCGGGGAGAGAATTGCAGTGGGAAGGGGGGGGGCGGACGAGAGGGAGTCTGTGCTCCCCCTCCCCGACAGCTGGGAATCTTTCCGTGTTTTGCTCGGGCTCCCAGGCTCGCGCAAGGGAACCCCCGATTCGAAGTCGCCAAGGCGTCTGGCGCACGGATGAATGGGGCCCATTGGGCGACGCATGTGAAGGAGAATTGATGTCACCTTGGGGGAAGGGGCCGGGCTTCGCACTGGGGAGGGACGGTGGCGTGTGGGTTGCCACCTGAATGACGCGCAACGACACAGGCAGGGCGTTCCTAAGGCAACCTCTGGAAGGAACATTCTGTGTGTCCTTACGTGTACTCTGGTGTACCTGGGCTGACCGCAGCAACCCGGGACCGGCTCCTCTCTCCCCGACAAACACTATCTGAGAGGGTATTTGCTTCCGCACACACGCACACACACTGCTGATCAGAGCCCCGTCTCTACTTCCCAGGGCCTTTTGTGTTTTTCCTGATGAAGGCCGCAGAACAGCTCAATGGCACGCTTTCCTGCCAATTTGCATGGGGCACCTGGAGAGCTCCTTTGCAATTACTTTAGGGCAGGGTACCGTCTTTCAATGGCAGGGGACACATAGACCAGCTTCCGTCCCAGGCATCACATAGAAAGTGATGGGAAAGAGCTCTGGGCTGCTGTTGCTGGCCAGGGTAGGCAACACTGAGCCAAATAGTCAGGCCTGGCATATATGGCAGCATATTTATTTGCAACAGTGCTAGGCAACACATGGCCTGTGAGCCATAGGCAGTTCCCCGACCTTTCATGTGACCCATGCCATGGCCACATTTGCCGCGGTGGTGGCCAGGAAAGGTGGCGATGCTTCTTGACAATGACACATAGAGTTAGGGTGCTGGGAAGCAGAATGATGCTCCCAGAAGCAAATTCCAGCAGTGGCCAGAGTCTAAAATTGCCAGGCTGCACTACGGAGTCGGCCCTGACTGGGAGAGTCCCTCTCAGGGAGGCTTCCAGGAGGGTCGATCCTTCTGGCCCTCTAAGTTGCAAGAAAGAGACAGAGAGGGCTCCTTGCTAAGAGTTACGCAGAAAAGAGGATTTCAGCAGCAGCAGCAGCTTGTCTCAGTCTTGCACAAGGTGGGGAATTACAGTAGAGTTGGAAGGGGCCTATAAGGCCATTGAGTCCAACCCCCTGCTCAGTGCAGGAATCCACCTTAAAGTATCCCTGACAGATGGTTGTCCAGCTGCCTCTTGAAGGCCTCTAATGTGGGAGAGCTCACCACCTCCCTAGGACATGGGTTCCATCGTCGTATTGCTCTAACAGTCAGGAAGTTTTTCCTGATATCCAGCCAGAATCTGGCTTCCTGTAGCTTGAGCCCATTATTCCGTGTTCTGCACTCTGGGTTGATCGAGAAGAGATCCTGGCCCTCCTCTGTGTGACAACCTTTCAAGTATTTGAAGAGTGCTATCATGTCTCCCCTCAGTCTTCTCTTCTCCAGGCTAGACATGCCCAGTTCTTTCAGTCTCTGTGGCCTTCCAGATATTGTTGGATGGCAATCCCATCATACCTCTCTTTTGGCCATGCTGTCTAGGGCTCATGAGACTTGCAATCCAGCAATGTCTGAAAGCCCACGTGTCCCAACCAGCCTTTGTATGGCAAAGTTTCTTCTACACACACAAATATGAGAGAAAGAGCCCTAACTTTTAACCACTGCATCATTTGTTTTCTAGAAACGGTATGTTTAATATCAAATATACTTTGACAAAATAGATCAAAACCTTTTATTGCCAGGGTTTTAAGAGCAAGTGTTGGCAGCATTGTATGCTCACAACTAAAATGACTACAGTTTGGACAGTCATAATTTCCCCTACATTGGCTCACTCCTGTATGTACACCACCAACATCCCATGCACTGGAGAGACAGGGAGTTTCAATTTACCCTTTAAAGAGCACCATCATTCAGTTTGCATGGCTTTCTAGGCCCCAAAAGGAGATAACAGACACAACGGTGGGTTTCCTTTTCTCCACAATGCATTTAGGGCAATGACCCACCAGAACATTCTGTAACAATAGCTCATCCATACAGTTGGAAGCATCATGTAGTACAACTTCCTTTAGACTGTACCACTTCAGAATGGAAATGGGGGGAAGGAGTTACCTGATTACAGATGAATCCACCCTGATATATCTGCCTGTGGAAAGCTAGCATGTCAGGGATATTCTTAACCTAACCTCCCTCTGCTAGTTTCCTAAGCGTAGGGAGTTTTGATGTGGGAAAGCATCCCATCAAGGAACGCTTACACCTGCTTGCATTCTTACCAGTGTAATTGTACACATTTCACTGATCAGCAAACCCCATGCTCAGTGGGACATATTTCCAGATAAATGTTTACAGATTTTTAAGCAAGAAGCCGCATGCTATTAACTCAAGTTCAATGACTTCAGTTCAATTCGCCCGATTAAGACAGTCGACACGAAGGCCCAGTATCCATTTTGCAGTGTGACGCTCCAGTATTGCTTTGCAGAAAATACTTCCCCGAGGCTTAATAATTTCTTCTTCCAAGGAGCTTGAACTCTTGCAATTCTTGGGGCTGTAAACTCTGGTCCACGCCTGGTGTTAGCTTGTAGCTTAGAGGGGAATCAATGTAGCCATTCTGATAGAGGCAGACACGCTTGCAGAATTCAAAAGTGCTGAACATGACCCCAAAATAAGGTACAATCTGTTTAAAAAAACAAAAACAAAGCCCACTTGAAATTATTCACATATTCACTGAATCTCTAAGTTTCAAGCCTATTAGTGAGAACTTTATGGATAGGGGAAAGTAGGGTTGCAACCTTTAATTGCTAGATGAGTCAATTAAAGCTTTAGTTGATTAGTCAGTGGAGGTCAGTTTTGCAGTGCAAACATTCAGAAATAAGTCCTTGTGTTGAATGGGTCTTAATCCCATATAAGTGTGAGTACAATTGCAGCCTTACACTGCAACATTATGCATCTCCACTCAGAAGTAAGCCCACAATGGGACTTACTTCCAAGTAAGCATGCATAGGATTGTGCTGTTCATTGGCAATGACAAATTTTAACCAGTAGGGCTGTGAGTTAAGTGTACACTGACTTATGTTTCTTAAAAAGAGATTGTCTCTGTCCTCAGCCTGTAATAAAATTGATTTTTTTAAAAAAGAAAATATTGCAAGATAGCCTTTTGTTGTGAAAAGAGTGGTAACTTTTGTCTTATGAAATCATATGTGATCCTATGCTTCCATCAAATTCTTGAAAAAGGCACTTATATTGAGGATTAGATCGCTGAATTTTATTCTTCTTGTAAGCTGCCCTGAACTATATGGCGGGCATGAATATTTTAATGTAAATAATTATGCAAATATATTTAAATCTCACTTAAAAGAACAATACCATTAGGGCCCAATCCATGGCTGGCTTGGGAATGGTGGAAGTTGTGGGACTTTTTTCTGCCTAAACATGTATAGCATTGCACCATTAATGATGGAAAACGGGGGTGGAAAACATGAGGCCCTCTGGATGTTGTTGGGCTGCATGGAGCCATCAGGACTACTAGCCATTGACAGTCTTCTCCTCCAGGAATTTGTCTAACCCCCTTTTAAAGTCTCCCTATGTACTTTCTCCAACCCAGGATCATTTCACACACCTCTACCATTTCCCCAACTCGCCTTTCTTTCTAAGCTCAACAATCCCACATGTTGCAACACTTCTCATAGGGGAGTTGCTCCAACCCTTGGTCATTCTGGTTGCCTTTTGTTGCTGTGTGTGCGTGCGTCTGGTACGTACCCTGAGTAAGTTGGCCGTGAGCCCGTTCCACAGGGCAAGCCACCCCTTTGTCTTCACCGTCTGCTTGAAACAGTCTAGCATGCCCGCAAAATGGATGTCGACCCCTCCGTTGTGCGGGAGGCAAGGGCTCTGCGCCTGCTCCGGAGAGAACGGAGAAGTGTTTTAAACCAACGGAATCAATTCCATTGAAAATAAAGAGGATCTGTTTTCTGCAATCTTTTAAGACTGCTACAGGTTTACTCAGAAGAAGCAAGTAATGCACGTTTAGTGGGGCAGACCCTGTGGGGAGCATGCCAAGGAACACACCGTTAGTACTGTTGCTGCCACACTTCATGGCAGGGGTAGGGAACATGTGGCCCTTCAGATGTTCTTGGACTCCAAGTCCCATCAGCCCCAGCCAGCATAGCTAATAGTGAAGGGTGGTGGGATGTGCCATCCAGCAACATCTAGAGAGCCACACATTCCCCATCCTTGCTCTACGTATTTCAGACAAAAGGCATTGGAAGTTCCAGCATTTGGAGTGTCAGTCTTGCACCATGTGGCAGCAAAGTGGAGGGATGTAGTATCTGGGTTTCATTCTGCATTGCAGATCACATGACCCCTATTTGCCTAAATTTACAAAAAGTCACAGCATAACAGAGGGTCCCCCCCCCCCCCCAAAGTTCAAAGCAATGCCATAGTTTCTCTTTCTGGCCAAGTTCCCAAACAAATGTTATGATATGTTTGCAAGGCCCTCTACAAAATGTTTGCCGAGATCTACAAGTTGAGCCATTAAGGACTGAGCTCATTTCCTTCCCTCATTCTTCAATTTGACAGAGCAGTTGCTTGACCCTTTGAAGATGCCAAAGAGACACTGACGCTGAGGTTCAGAACAGGAACGGTTTTTCATGCTTGGAGGAGAAAGAAACTCCCGGTGGTTTATGCACAGGGAGGCAACAGAACGGACCACACCATTGGAGGCATCTGTTTTAAAATGCTCCCCTTCCTTAAAAACTCCCCACAGGGAGGGGGGCGTTTTTACACAGGAGACCATTCAACACTGGTATCCCCCACTTGCAATCTGACGCAGGACAACCATTTGAACACCTGCTGCCTAATTTCCATATCCTTCTGTTGTCTGTGCAGACTTGCCCCGATTTTATAGGCCACGTGGAAAGCGTTTACTTGCATAAGCTTTCCAAATGCACCGTTACGTGTAAATGCACTTGCACCAATCACATGCAACTCTAGCGCTAGTGACATACCATCCCAGGGCATGGATTGCTAGTGTGCTAAGTTGACATGCAAAAGGGCCAGCAGACATTTGAACTTGATCAGACATGGGGGGAGGGCTTTTCCCTGCGTCCCATGTGCTGAATAAATCAGACCTTAAGCAGCTTCCTAAAGGTGATAAGCCTAAAGTCATCCTCTCTGTCAGACGGGTGCATGGTGATGATTGGTGAAATGCTTCCACTGTGATATGTCAGGCTCCTGGCAACTCACTTGTCTGCTGAAAGCTGAACCCCAAGGCTGCAAGTCAGCTAAAGGGAAGAGCTTTCCAAGAGAGCCTTCAACTACGCAGAAGACTTTTTAGTGGACTATCTGCCTTTTAACCAGTTAATGGGTTACATTTCAAGATTTTTTCCTATCACCATGCCTTCAATACTTTGGAAGCCACCATAGCAAGCTTAAAATAATTTATAATTAGTAATACATACATAAATAAAATAAACAAATTAATCACCAAACAATAAACACATTGAATAATTTATAATTTAATGAACAAAACCTCTCATCCCTTCACTGTCAGAAGGAAAGATCACCTCGACTATCTCTTTTTGCTCCCTAGTGATGTAGCAGATATGAAAACATTATCAAAAATGTCTCCACTGGAATCCATGGAGATGGTTTTTCTTTTCCTTAACTCCCCTCCCCACCCACATGTGTGTGCGTGTGTGTAAGTTCAACATGAAAATGGGGTGTGGGGTGTGTGAAGCTTAAATCCTCCTCCCACAACCACCACAGTTCCAACCTGAATCAGGATCACGCATATGCTTACACAGAGGTAACGCTAGGTCTGCTAAGAACATGTAGCTTGTCCCTTATATTCCCCAGTGCACAGCTCTCGAGGGTGCTTCCAAATATCTGCCCACTTCCCCCCACCTGTTCCCCAGGCCTTCTGCTGACGTCTCTCTGCCTTTCGCCTTCTGCCTAGATGCCCTTCCAAAATTCCCCTGCCTGAACTCCAGCTCGATTCTGCGGAGACTCGTGTCCCTCACCCGCTCTGTGAGTCAGAAAGCCCATGCTGAGTCCTCTGTCAAATCCTTGTTCCTTTTCGCGGAAGAATTCTGAGCCCATATTTAACTCTCCCAGTAGGATTGAAAAAACACTTACTTTGGCAGGATCGTGTCCCAAATTATTATACTCCTCTCTGCAAAACTAGTTAAGTCAGTGGGCTCTCATTTGGGCCTAGAGATCCCACCTGTCTGCCTACAGATTTAATACCTAAGGGTGCAATCCTATGCACATTTAGACAGGAAATGTCCTACAACTCCCAGTATTCCCCAGCCAGTAACTGTGTTCAGCAGTATTTACTCCCAGGAAAGTGTACATAGGAATGCAACCAGCATGATCCTATGTATGTAAACTAGGAAGGTCCCAGGGCCTGGCCTGAAGGCACATGAGGCAGCCTTGTTGCTGAAGCTAAGCAGGTGGTCAGCCCTTGGAGGGGAGACCACCTAGCCACCATTAGTTCCACGATGGAAGAAAGGTGGGGTATAAATGCAATAAACAAATAAAACATAAATAAGTACACCTCGCCATGTTCCATAAGTCTTTAACCCTAGCAAGTTAATTTTAGAACTGCACCCTTGATGTTGTTAAGGTATGCAATTCCATTTAAAAGAGAAGGACACTCAGTCCAACTCCCTGCAAGCTGTTTGGCATTTGCTGCAGCAAGAGTGGTATTTTCAGCGTGGAGGTATATCAATTCAGCTGCAATCTCTACAGGATGTCCACAAATCTCTCCTGTTTCTCTTGTTTCTGTATTGTTTCCAGTGGTGCGGCTAGGTAATTTTAGACTCTGGACTTAATGGTATTTTGCGGGCCGTCTTTAGAAGGCCATATGCATTATTTCAGTTGTGAAACACACCCTTAATGTTTCCTCATGCTTTACAACTGCTTCTACATTCCTGATATGCTAGAGCAAAAAAAACCCCAAAAAAGCAATACCTCTGAATGTTAAACTCGGTTTTAAAAAAGGGGGAAAAATAAATACTACGACATGTACAGCTTTGCATTTAAAACTCTCTTAAATCATGATACCATCAGAACTACAAGAATAAAATGGAGTTTGCTTCTGCTGCCCTGACGCTAAACATGCTTACTTGGGAATCAGGATTTTTACATGGAAACCATGTTGGAGAAAATGCTACAGTAAAAATAATAAAATGAGCCTCTCTTACCATGTCCATGTCCAGTTGTCTGTCCCCTTTTAAAAATGAAAAGAAAGGATGCTGCAGGGAGCAACCTCAGCCCAAATCACCTCACTTTCTGGGTGGTCATTTGTGTTTCTTGCTGGTTCTGACTGAGCCCAGAGTGGATTCACCACCTAGCCTCCGCTGGTCTTTTGCCCCACCCCCCACTCCGGGATGTGTAGCTCTGGATTTTGGCTCCAAAGGCCAAGCTTTGCTGCACTACTGAGTGGTTCTCAGCTGCAAGCCACCACACTGAGCCCTTTTTTAAAGCCTACTATGAACACTTTTGTCTTAGTGTGTGTGTGTGTGTGTGTGTGTGTGTGTGTGTGTGTGTGTATCTCACAGTTCTAGTGCAAACTGCTTTGAACACTGAGAAAAGTGATCTAAAAATACTGTCATAGATACATAATACATTAAGACAGAGCTTGTAGCAGGTCCTTCCAGGTAAAAGTAGTCACCCTGTTGGGGCAAGAATTCTTTGAAACTAAGAGCTGGAAGTGGAAATCCCGGCCTGGCTAATAAGGGATTAGGAAAAGACGTAACATGGACGGTCAAATCTGGGCAGTTCATTTCACTTAATCTGAAATCTAAAATAAGGACACACAATCCTTTTTGAGGGCTAGGTGAACAAGAACGTTAAGTCCTCCTAGGTCAAAGGAAACCAGAGCTCACTTGAAGCTTCAATGAAACGTTAGGAATTCTATTTGTTTGAAGACGTGTAGTTACTATTCTCCAAAGGAAGGGGCTGGGAAACAGACACAGTTAATGTCTCTAGAGGAAAGCTTTAGAATAAGGTAGAGATTACGCCAAAGGATGGGCTGATAACAATGCGACCCCCTGCTCTGGTGGAGCACTGAACATTGCATCAGGGCTTAAGAGCACATAAAAAGTTGGTGGTACCTAAGAATGCTGGTTGAGACTGGGGTCTTGGGCTCTCAGGACTTGGAATCAAACTTAAGTTTCAGGATTTCTTTAAAACGTAATTAATTTTCCAATGCAAAGACAAACAAAGAAAAAATACATTGAATTTAAATCTAATCATTGACAGATGGCAGCGCATTTAACATATCCCCCCATTGGCTGCTTGTAATTTTTACTTATGGTTTCTCATAATAGCAAACTACATTTGCACAGCCGTGACTAGTGCACCAACTGTGCCTTTTCTTAATGATGTCTGATCTGGCCACAGTCACAAAGGCTTTAGTTACAGCCCGTTTGGACTACTCTAATGTGCTCTACATGGGGCTGCCTGTTCAGAAACTTCAGCTGGTCCAGAATCCTGTGACCCGACTGTTGACCATAGCTGGTTATAAGGAGTATGCGATTCCCGTGTAGCAATAGCTTCACTGGCTACCGGTCTTTTAATTTCTTTGTTTTTAATGTTATGTTTTAATTAGGATTTGGGTTTTTAACAAACAAATAACTCAGCAAACAAATTCAAGGTGTTGGTTTTAACCTTTAAAGCTCTTCATGATTTAAGAGGGTCTCAGGTACATTAAGGGCCATCTTCTCCCATGTCCTTCTTCCCAGGTATTAAGATACTCCACTTGGGGTTCTTCTCAAGAGTGACACCGCCCCATGTGTGATTGAGCAGGTGGCAACAGGGGAACGGAAGTAGGGCAGAATCTTGTGCGTTCCTTCAAGAGTTCAATAACATAGTGGCAAAAGGAAACCCATCCCATAGTGCAACTCCTTACTCTCAGTGATGAGGCTTCATGCCCAAATGTGTATACTGTACCTTTTAAGGCTCTAACATGTCAATCAGAAGCAAAGGGAAAGAGGGAGACAAAGGGATAAAATTAGGGTGCACAATGAAGATGGTTCAGTAAACTGACATTTTTCTCGGTTTTGTTTTTTAAGGAATAAGCAATTTGATACACATCCCAATTCTATGCATTTTTCCTCAGAAGTAAATAACTTACTTTCATGGGATTGCAACCTTCGTATTAAACTGCTTCACTTTATAAAGTAAACAACTTACTCGCAGAAGTAAATAACTTACACTCAAGTAAATGTGCATGGGATTGCAACCTTAGTATTAAACAGCCTCACTTTAAAAAGTTTTAAGAGGAAGTCAGTAAATCCAGGAAGGAAGACCAAAGAAGAAAGCTGGGAGGGACAGGGGTTGAAATTTATTTTTTATTTATTAAAACATTTGTATCCCGCCCTATATCACTAGGATCTCAGGGCAGCGTGCAGATAAAATTATACAAACAATATAGAATGTTTCACATACATTGGAAGCAGTAGACTTTGTTATTGTTGTTAACTTAAAATAAACTGCTTCACATATTCCACAGCTGAGCTTCCCTGGTACTGATATCCCTTAAGGAAACTCTGGGAATATATGAGGGTCTGGAATCTTCCACAGCAGCAGCAGCAATGCTCTAAACAGACGGAGGGATTCCATTTGGAGCTGGAAGTGCACCTGGCTGATGAATTAGCACCACCACCTCGTGGCTCAAAAGAGTACCACTTTTCTCCTCCTCCTCCACCACCACTGTACAGCTTAAGGCAGAACTTACACAGCAGGACGCAAATACCTATCAGGGGCATCCAAATCCATGCTGGCCTCCTAGTACTAATGTAGGACTGGAGCATTTGCAGAGGAAACCTAATGGATGGAAAGGGTGTGCTTAATTCCCCACCCCACCCCCACCTTCAGTCCACAGAGCTATTCCTCACTTGGCTTTCCAGGTGGTCTTCAAAACTGGAAATGGGGGGCAGGAGGGAACGGGGAGTGAAGAAAGCCCAAAGAGAAAGGTTGGTGGAGGGGGGGAGAATAAGCAGACAGAGAAAGGCTTAAGCAAAATGCCTGCCCAAATTCTTCTTTGTTGCAAACACCCACGTCTCCCATTTACACTACTTAGGCCAGGAGTCGCCAACCTCTTTGGACCTGTGGGCACATTTGGGAGTTTGAGAAGCTGCTGTGGGCACCATCATCAGTGGGTTGTCACTTTGGCTTCCACCTGTCATGTCTATGGATTTTAGGCTGCGTCTTGTTCAGCAAAACTTTTATTTCGTGTCTACTGGACACTGCAACCCTAATTCGGCTAATTGCTGCCAGTGCAATACAGCTAATGCTTCTTTTAAACATACGTTTCAGCAATGTCCATTAGTTGCTTCCTTTTGGGAGGAGGTTATTACACAGATAAATTTTGTACTGGAACAGTCTTTAATATTCACTGATGTACAAGCTCTTTTCCATTATTTACCTGCTTTATGGAAATTAATAAATGGTCAGTGTACATCGATTCTTTGCACCCCTTTGACAGCTAAAAAACACACATTACAAAATTGGAAGGATAAACACTCACCTCCTATAATGCAATGGATTGAGGACTTCACAATGCTTTCAATAAGACGCCCCTTCAAATGAATACTTATTTGGATATCTGGTCCACTTTTGTTGAAGCCTATGTATAATCACTAGGAAGTTATATGCATTTCAAATGTATTTTATTTATATGGGTATATACAAATCCATGTACATATATTAAAAAAGGGGGGAAACTTTTGTGAGTGCCCCATCATTAGAGGTGTCTGCAGGTGCCATGTTGAGGACTCCTGACCTAGGCAGACAGGGATTTGAGGACCTGCGTAGTTCCATCTTGATGGTCCAAGCTTTTGTATGAAGTAGGCCCTTCAATAGACCTTGGAGTTTGTTGACTGATGTGGAAATTTGTTAAGGATCTGGAAATGACCAGCCCTTTGCACTGATCAATCCCTTTGCGCTGATCAGCTGAGTGGACGGGGTTTCATTCTGTTTCCTGACTCCTAGCTGAGCAGAGTGGAGCAGAGGAAACTGCCCTAGCTGGGCTAGAAGGTTTACAAGGAATCGAGCACCCAGAGAGCAAGTGATCAGAGCAAGAGAACAGGGAGAGCAAACAGGAGTTTGGTTGGGGAGCTGAAGGGGGAGGTCCCTAACCAAAAAAACATGTTTTCTTGTAACAGACACTCATATATTAGGAAAAAGAAACCAAATGCACAGTTACAAGATGGGGGATACT
Organism: Anniella stebbinsi; assembly: GCA_029215795.1. Lineage (NCBI taxonomy): Eukaryota > Metazoa > Chordata > Lepidosauria > Squamata > Anniellidae > Anniella > Anniella stebbinsi. Next base: position 74,986 of record JARDYH010000001.1, read on the forward strand.
TGGCTTAGCAATACTACAAGTGAAAAGATCACAAGCTGAATATGAGCCAACAGTGTGATGTGGCTGGAGCATGTTCAGAGGAGGGCAACGAGGAGGATCAGGCTCTGGCAACAAAGCTCTATGAGGAGAGACTGAGATAACTGGGCATGTTTAGCCTTGAGAAGAGAAGATTGAGGGGAGACACGATAGCATTCTTCAAGTATTTGAAAGGCTGCCACACAGAGGAGAGCCAGGAACTCTGCTCAATCATCCCAGAATTCAGGACATGGAATTATGAGTTCAAGTTACAGGAAGCCAGATATCAGCTGGACATCAGGAAAAACTTCCTGTTAGAGCAGAACGACAACAGAACCAATGACCTAGGGAGGTCGTGGGCTCTCCCACACTAGAGGCCTTCAAGATGCAGCTGGACAGCCATCTGTCAGGAATGCTTTAAGGTGGATTCCTGCACTAAGCAGGGGGTTGGACTTGATGGCCTTATAGGCCCCTTCCAGCTCAACAATTCTATGATCACAATCAGCATTTATTTGTAGAACTCAAGTAACTTTGAACCTACATGTTCATTGTTGTGATGCTACTCACAAAATGTCCATCATTTGGACAGTGTGCGTGTGTGAGTGTGCACTATACCCCATGAAGGATCAACGTCTCCACTGCATACGACTCTTCTAGAGGATGTGTGAGACACACCCTGTTCTAAAAGTTATGTACAAAGGCCACCCTAAACTGCCTACCTGCATTTTCCTCTTGACTGTTTCAAAAGGGAAGGACAGTGACTGTGCAACGCCAGCAGCCAGGCAACCGTTGATGAAGCTCTGCAATGGAGTGAAGTGGAGGTTGGGTGCGCTCCAGATTTTATCCAGATGGGTGTAAACAAAGAAAGAGCCAACAGAAAATGGGACAGCACCTGTCATGAAAAGCAAACAAAAAGAGACTTGTCTGTGAATGCTGGTGTAGGTACCTGTTGACACAAACTGCTATGCTGGGCAAGACCAACAGTGGCCAATTAGACAATGGGCAATCTAACGATGGCCAGTCGACTGCCCTAGAGGAGTTTACAAGCAAAGCATGATGGGAATATCTATCTCCCGTAGTTACTCTCTGACTAGGTTCACACAACATGCTATCCCATACTCAGTGGTCGAGTGTGGTTGAACCATGGGTTATTTATTGAACCATGAGTTAGCGTGTTGTCTGAACCCAGGACATTTTCCACAGAGTGGCTTGTACACCATCCTGAACAACCCAATAACAAACCATGGCTTCTCAAGATCGTTTGTTCAAGAAAAATAACAGAAATACAAGAGGATGAGCCTGGGAGCCCCATCGAGAACATCTGGATTAAAATAAATGGGGAAAGGAATAAAAGGAGCATGATAGTCGGAGTCTACTACCGACCACCCAATCAAGGAGAAGATGAGGACGAAACTTTTGAAAAGCAAATTGCCAGTGTTTCAAGGAAATCCGATGTAGTAGTAATGGGGGACTTCAATTACCCCAATATCTGTTGGGAGACAAATTCTGCCAAAAGTGGCCCCTCCAAGAAATTCCTGACATGTATGGCTGATAACTTTCTCCTACAGAAAGTAGAGGAAGGAACTAGAGGAACAGCTATCCTTGACTTGATACTGACCAATAGGGATGACTTAGTGGATAAAGTGGCAGTTATGGGAACTCTGGGGGAAAATGACCACGTCATACTTGAGTTCTTTATTTTAAAGGAAGCAAAAGCTGAGTGTAGCCAAACACGTACTCTGGATTTCAGGAAATCCGATTTTAATGAACTCAGAACTATGATAAGGTCCCATGGCAAGTGACCCTAATGAGAAAAGGAGTCCAATATGGATGGGAGTTTTTTTAAAAAAGGAAATTTTAAAGGCCCAATTACAAACAATTCCAACAAGGAAACCAATGTGGCTCCACAAAAAGCTTAGAGATGACCTGAAAATAAAAAAGGATATATATAGGAAGTAGAAGGAAGGCCAGGCTACAAAAGAAGAGTACAAACAAGTAGCACAAAAGTGCCGGAATGGTATCAGGAAGGCTAAAGCTGAGAAGGAGCTGAGGCTAGCGAGGGATGCTACAAGCAATAAAAAGGCTTTCTTCAGAGACGTGAATAGTAAAAGATAGAGGAAAGAAATGGTGGTTCAACTGCTTCATGAGGATGGCAAATTGGTAACAGATGACAAAGAAAAGGCCTAAGTGCTCAATTCCTACTTTGGCTCAGTCTTCCCTCAAAAGTGGGTCTATTGCGCCCCTGGAAAAAGTGAAGTACAAGCTGTCGGGGCAGGATTGCAGTTTGAGATTGATAAACAAATGGTCAAGGAACACCTAATTTCTTTGAACGAGTTCAAATCTCCAGGACCCGACAAACTGCATCCTATTTGACGCCTGGTTAGCCGATTATGTGCATAATCGCTGAAGCGCTTTATCGGAAATGCTTGTATGCAGGAGGTAACTGAGCACTCAACAGGTGACCTTACCAGTTGTTTCAAATGCGCTTTACAAGTAGTCAATGCGGAGAATCGCTTGTTCACATAGTCAAAATGCGCTTTAACGGCAGGAGCAAAATAAAACCTATTTAACGCGCATTCGATAATGCGCATAATCGGAGAGAAAACGCGCCTCTATGCCCGACTTGCGCTCCGTTCTTGTAGAGGTAGAATTTTTAATGCGCCTTGAAAGAGCTTTAAATGCCTCTTGTAGAGGCAGCCTGAGAGTAATAAAGGAGCTGGCAGAAGAACTCTCAGAACCACTGTCTATTATCTTTGCAAAATCATGGAAGACAGGTGAAGTTCCGGATGAGTGGAGGAGGGCTAATGTCCCTATCTTCAAAAAGGGCAAAAAGGAGGAACCTGGGAACTACAGAATGACATCCATCCCTGGGAAAATTTTGGAACAGATTATAAAGAAGTCAATCTGTAAACATCTTGAAAACAATGCCGTCATTACTATAAACCAGCATGGATTTGTCAAGAACAAATCCTGTCAGACTAATCTGATCTCATTTTTTGATCAGGTAACCTGCCTAGTGGACTGTGGGAATGCTGTGGACATAGTATATCTTGACTTCAGCAAAGCTTTTGACAAAGTGCCCCATGACATTCTGATTAAGAAACTAGTGAAAGGTGGGCTAGATGGAACAACTATTAGGTGGATCCACAGTTGGCTACAGAATCGGACTCAAAGACTGCTTAGCAATGGTACCTTTTCACACTGGGGGGAGGTAACGAGCGGGGTACCGCAGGGCTCAGTCCTGGGCCCAGGGCTCTTCAACATTTTTATTAATGATTTGGCTGAGGAGGTGCAGGGAATGCTTATCAAATTTACAGATGACACAAAATTGGGTGGGGTCGCTAATACCCTGGAAGACAGAAACAAACTATTCAGCACTGGTTAGGCCCCATCTTGAGTATTGCATCCAGTTCTGGGCACCACACTTCAAGAAGGATGCAGACAATCTGGAGCGTGTTCAGAGGCGGGCAACGAGGATGATTAGGGGTCTGGAAACAAAGGCCTATGAGGAGAGATTGAAAGAACTAGGCATGTTTAGCCTGGAGAAGAGAAGATTGAGGGGAGACATAATAGCACTCTTCAAACACTTGAAAGGTTGTCACACAGAGGAGGGCCAGGATCTCTTCTCGATCAACCCAGAATGCAGGACATGGAATAATGGGCTCAAGTTACAGGAAGTCAGATTCCACCTGGACATCAGGAAAAACTTCCTGACTGTTAGAGCAATATGACAATGGAACCAATTACCTAGGCAGGTGGTGGGCTCTCCTACACTAGAGGCATTCAAGAGGCAGCTGGACAACTATCTATTAGGCATGCTTTAAGGTGGATTCCTGCACTGAGCAGGGGGTTGGACTCGATGGCCTTACAGGCCCTTTCCAACTCTACTATTCTATGATTCTATGACCTTCAACAGTAGCCCACATTGAACCACTGAGTGGGTTGTGTGAATCTAGTCCCTGTCTCTAGAACAGGGGTAAATGTAGCCACCAGCAGACCTGTCCTTTCTGTGTTCAGCATCGACTTTACGATGCTTGAGGTTTCACTAACTCCTAAATCTGACTGAATTTTTGTTCATGGTAAAATGGTAATATTTTACTGTTAAACCCAGCACATTTTGCCATATAACCTTGTCCCAACATTAAATATGGCAGACTTGGGGATAATTTCCTTTAATGAAATGTTTGAAACGTATGAGTCAAGTTAGGTGTGACCCTAAACACATCACTTTGCAGTTGTGTGAATCTTTTAAAAACGATAAATAGTAGGAACTGGCAGACCCAATCGAGATCTGGACTGCAACGTGTGGGGAGGGGTTAACCCTCTTCTCCTGTGCTGTGGTCTCCATGAAAGTCCCTCCCCAACAGACCCAAAGCTGCTTTTTTTTGGGGGGGGGGGTGAGTTGTGTTTGGGATCATGGCAACCCCCCTTCCCTGAAGTCCCCCTAGGAATACCAGCACCCGCCATTTATGAGTCAGAGATACCTAGTATTGATAGTGAAACACCGCGATAGAGTGCAGCGACTCCTTCCTGATGATAGATCATGTACAAAGCGTGAACAATGCCTTTGTAGGTAGGCTCCAATCGGTTCTGTACAATGAGTCGCGTCTTGACGACCTCTGTTGGGTAAGTTGCAATGGCGGCCACCATACCAGCTAGACTCCCTGCCATGATGGAGCTCCATTGGGAAATGTGGCCCAAATCATCCACAAACAGCATGACAAACCTAGTATGAGACATGGGGAAATGACCAATGACTACAGGGGTCTTGCTTGGCACATAAAAGACTCAGATCCACAGGACACCAATCTACCTAAAGTTGACATATACTAATTTATATCTATATATGTAAATTTAGAAATAATTACTCATTTACATTTTGCAGAAGACAAATCCAGACAATTAATTTCCCATTCAAATTACACTATGCCTAGATTATCCTAAATTAATCACTCCTCAGTTATAATTAATTTCAATGGCTGTGAATAGGTGCGGAAAAATGCACAAAAAAGAGAGGCTGATGCATTTCTTATGAGTCCTAACTCAATCCCACCAAAAAGATCACAAAAATGTGCAAGGTTTTGAGATCTCCAGAACTGGTCATCTGATGAAGAGATCTAGAGGTCTTAAAAGCTTGTACATTTTTTGTGATCAGTGGGAGATGAATCTGTCCCTGCTTAGTTTAGGCTTGAAATAGGGAAGACCTCCAAAGTCTGGCTGAAGTAGAAACCCCAGGACCTAAAGATCACCCAAACAGGGTCGAATAATTTAAAAATCAGTCATGAATTTCAGCTCTGTACACACACAGACACCGAAGCTATGTCCGGAAGTTCCTACCAAAGCAACATTTTCAAGGAACTCACGGATTTATAATCCGATCAACAATAACAAGGGCAATTTTCACTTCTGTATTTTGGCACCGAACACAGTTTATGATTAAAAGAGTACAGTGTGCGTCCCAAAATGCAGGGGAGCATTGTCGTACAAAAAAGAAGTTCTCCTTAACCGCCCAGCCCTTTCAGACTCTTGCTCTGATTTTTCTGCACGGAAAAATCTGAATCTTTACATTTTGTGGACAGTGGGTCATTTCTAATTGTTAAGGCTTCCGATTGAACCCCACCCCCCCGCCCCAAATTACATACCTGCTGCCACACTGTTCCTGGCCCTCTCTGTACAACCATCTTAAACCTTAGAGGGAAAACCCCTGAGCTTCCATACGCACTTTCCTGGAATCTAGCCCCATTGACCTGGTTGCGGCTTCCTTGTGAGTAGACCTGTCCAGGATTGCCCAGCTGACGATTCCGCTCTCTTCTGTTTCCCTCCCCGCCCCCCCCCCCCCCGCCGGTTGTTTAATATCAGGGGCTTGTCGACGGGTACAGGCGCATCAATGAGATGGCAAAAGGCTGGAGTGCTCCACGCAATCCTAACGAAGGCAGAAGAAGAGGGAGCCGCCTCCCCGCCGCCACCCTGGGCATCCGTCGCCCGCGCCGCGCCGCCCTGAGATCCGAGGCTGCCTTGCCCGCCCGCCCGCCGGCTTACCTGCGGTAGGAGGCGAGCTGGAGGACGCTGTAGGGGAAGAGGCGCACGTAGGCGGTGAGGTTCCCCTTCCACAGGGCTCCGGGGCCCTCGGCCTGGCACAACCTGCGCCCCGCCCGCCAGAGCCGCCCCCGTCGGGCGTGCGGGGCACCCACTTGGGCCAGGACCGTGAGCACCTCCAGCGGCGCCGTCAAGCTGTGGCTCACGGCCCCGGCCAGCCCGGCGCAGCCCAGCCGCTGCAGCGCCGTGAGCCGGCTGTCCCGCTTCCAGGTCGCCATGCCGCCGCCGCCGCCGCCAGCACCATAGCCGCTGCCGGCCGACGCGCGCCGAGGGGAAGGAGAAGGACGCGCCCCACCTGCTCGCCCGTGTGCGCGTCGCGCTGGGCTGCGCAAGGCCGTCGGGGGCGGTGCAGCGGCCTGGAGGCGGGAAGGGGAGGACGCACCGAGGAGGAGGAGGAGGAGGATCATCCAGTCCTGCCCTCTGGTCACCCGCCGGCCAACCAGCTGCCCGCGGAGGGGGGACGCCCGCCCACAAGACACGAGTGCAACAGCACCCTTTTCAGGCCATCCAAATGGGTGCCCATCGCTACGTCTTGCGGAAGTGAATCCCGTAGGTCGACGGTGCGCTGTATGGCGAAGCGCTTCCTTTTCCCTATCTGTCCTGGATCTCCTTCATGGAATGACGCCTTTGGTTTCTAACGTTACGAGGGAGAACAGTGTCTCCTGTTCGCTTTTTCCACTCCATGCATCATTTTGTACGTCTCTCTCGCTGCTGTTCACTCGTATTAAGATGAAATACTTTAAAGCTGATGTTACTACTGGAGTAAATGACTGGACCTTGAGGGTAGTTTCTGTGAACAGCCCACACAGCTTTGGCCATTGAGCAGTATAGAAATTGATTGAATGAATGAATAGTTGCTGATGCAGCTTGAGTAACACAAAAAGAGCAGAGTGAAGGGGCTGCTATACAGAGTTGCCAGGGCCAAACTTGGGGAACGTCCCTAGTTCAGAACTGAAGTAAGCAAATGAGTGTTTCTGCAGCATTTCTAAAATGATAGGGCCATGAGCAGCTGCACTGGTGTAAGCAATCTGGCTTTCCATGAATGGTAGGTAATAATACATGCCAGGTTGGCATACCACTCATGAAGAGCAGGAATGATCATGATTAGATTCTCATGCCACGGATGGGCAGGGTTCACGTCTGTAAAAAAAAACAACCCGTGGCCAATAGCTATACTAAAAAACCTGTTTGAGTACTTAAATCCTTTGCTATATTCAGGGGCAGGTTATGTCAAAATCAGGGGAAAATATCTAAAATTCATGGTTTGAAGCCAAGGATATGCTTCTGGAGGGGTGGGTGTTAATACTCAGTAATATCCAAGATAGTCCAGCTGTAATCTGCTGTGGATGTTAAGTGATTATGTAATATGGAAGCATTTGGAGTTGAGTATTTTTTTTATTGAAACACACTCCATTTTATTAATCTGCTGAGTCTTTGAGTATGTCCAACTCTTTCCAGTAAGGTCATATTATACAGAGAAAAGCTTGTGCAATATTTAGTGGCCCTGTAGCAAGACATAGGTTTGTATTTCTCTTCAACGATGAGCTTACTAGATTGGCAGCTATTATTTCTCAGCTCCTCAATTGCAAAATGTGGGTAAGAATAAGAACATAAGAAGGCCCTGCTGGATCAGACCAAAGGTCCATCTTATCCAGCATTCTGTTTACACAGTGGCCAATCAGCTGCCCACGGGAAACCCACGAGCTGGACATGAGTGCAACAGCACCCTCCCACCCATGTACCCCAGCAACTGGTGTACACAGGCATACTGTCTCAAATACTAGATGTAGCTCATAGGCATCAGGACTAGTAGCCACTGATAGCCTTCTCCAGGAATTTGTCTCCCTCCTTTTAAAGCCATCCAAAGTGGTGGTCATCACTAGGTCTTGTGGTAGTGAATTCCATAGTTAAATGCACATGTGTGAAGAAGTCCTGCCTTTAATGTGTTTTAAATCTCCTGCAAGTCAGCTTCACAGGATGACCCTGCATTCTAGCATTATGAGAGTATTATATATTATGAATACTGGCCTGCTTTACAGGCTGGATGCAATGATTATTCAACTAATGTATGTGACATGCTTTGAACATTCTACAGCATCTTCCTCTAAACTTCTTCTCTGGCTCATTGATATGGGAGAACTGAGACCTCTGGTTTTACTACATGTTGCATTTCTCTGACTTTAATAGGAAAACAAACCTTAACTTGAAAAAATAAGGGCACAATCCTATGTATGTTTAGATAGAAAAAATCTAGGCTGGCTGGAGCATTGTTTTGGGGCTTTTTTGTCTAAACATGTATAGGATTGCACCTATGAGCTTATCAGTCGGTGTTATCAGTGTCATATTATGAAATCACACTAACTCATGGTACTATAGTGCAGAAACATTTGGGATTTCCAATAGCAATACTGCTTTGTAGTCAGAAATATTTTCAACCACAATGTTTTTGCTTGTTTGTTATTGTTTTATTGACTTCAGTAAAGAGTATTACAAAACCAATTCAGCACTGAACAATCCTTCGAACAATTGTTTAAATGCTCCATCCTAAAAAATTTTTTTTAAAAAAGAAATGAAAATAACGTTAGTGCACTTAGAAAACAATAACACATCTGGGAGAAAGATTCTCTAGCTTAATCCGCCTACCACATTCCAAATTCTATTCTCTCTAGACTTGTGTTTCTACAAGAAAGGAAGTATGAGGAAAATCTAATAAAGGAACTGTGGAACAGAGGATTAAGGATGCATTTACAAGGGAACAGATCCTATTGAGCTCAGTGGGACTACTCAGTAAAGATACTTCGAATCACACTGCACAACTGCAATCCAACTCACAACCTGGGATTAAGTCCTAAAATCCTGTTGCAAAAAACCCATCCTCACCCACAAACCTATGGCCATTGACTTGAAAGTCTCACTGAAATCAGTCAGTCCTACTGCCAAGTAAATGTGTAAAGGATTCTTCTATCATGTCAGGTATTGCTTATGCAAAGAAAAGAGCCAGAAGGAATCCAGCACAGGAAATGATAGAAGAGCGCTGAGGAGATATGCAGGGAGAATGTGATAGAATGGGAGAAAAGAAGAGGAACTGGCTGCAATCAATTTGCAAGTAACCCCATTGAGTTCAGTGGGATCTACTCACGAGTCAACTCGCCTAAAACCGCCCTGCAGGGCTGCAATCCCATCTGCATTTACTTGATTGGCCTGCACCGCTGCCAATCAATCTTAGGCGCATTTACTTGTGAGTAAGCCCACTCGGCCTCCACTCCCAAATAAACACGCCTCTTAGGATGGGGCTGTACAACCCTCTGTCCATTTTACTTACCAGGAAATTTATTATTTCCAGGGGATGTTGTGGGGGGGGGGGGGGGCGAGGCGGTTAATCTGTGGCAGTACAAACAAGGAGTCTTGTGGCGCCTACGTAATAATAATCTTTGCAAGCCCCTCCGGGAGTCTTTTCCACCTGAAGAGCCGGGTAAAAAACAAATCCTTATAGTAAGGATAAGAACTTGGGAGTCAGCCAGGCCCCCTCAGAACTCGGGGCAGCGGCGGGTGGGGTGTTGGCTTACTCACGAGTCATCAGGATCGGGCCCGCAAGCCCCCTCCCTATGCCCGTTTCTTTACCTGGGAGTAAACCCGGCGCGGAGTCTCTGGGGACCCACCTTCGCCTCCTTCTCTGGCACCTTTGGAGGCTCCTGATGAGGGAGGCGAGAGGAGCGGCGGCGAAGAGGGAAGAAGGGAGACCCACGGCTGCAGCCCCGGCGGTGGCGGCTGGCCGTCTAGCGGGTCCGGCGTGCTCCGCCCCGGGGAGGCCGGACCAGGAAGCGTGTGGGCCGGCCGAGGGGCGGCTGAAGCGGCGGCGGCGGCGGCGGCGGCAGCCTGAGCGGTAAGGACCAGCGCGGGGGAAAGGAGCAGGAGGAGGAGGGCGCCGGGCGGGGCTGGTGTGCCCGTGTCCGCCGCCTGCAAGGCCCTGTAGGCCAGGCCGCGGGGTAGGCGAGAGGAGGAGGAGGAGGAGGAGGAGGAGGAGGGCGGTGGTGCTGGTGGAGGCGGCGGCGGCGGCGGCGGCGGTGGTGCGGGCGCCCGAGCAGTCCAAGGGCCGAGCGGCCGGAGAGGGGCCGAGGGTGCCGTGGAGTCGCTGCTGAGGGCGAGTAGGGAGCCGCGGCCTGCCCGCCTGCCCGCCTTCCGTGGCCCCGAGGCGATGCGAGCAGGGTGAGGGCAGCAAGCGGGCCGCCATGGCCGCGAGGACGGCTGAGCGGGCGGAGGCCTCATTCCGACGTGCCGTGGGCCGAGGGGGGCTCGCGGGCCCTGCGTGGGTCCGGGGAGCCCGGAGGCGACGCGGCCCGCCGGCAGCTCAGGCCTGCCTCTGAGGGGGGTGCGGGTGGGGGTGCAAGGGGGTGCTCTGTATGGGCTTAGGGAGCCCTATGGGGCGGTGGAAGCAGGGGAAGATCGAGTGGGGCGGGTCAGAAGGCTGGGAGGGGGGCTCCATGTGGGGAAGTGGAGGCCTGGCCCTGGTGGGGCGTGTTTTAGTTGGGGGGCAGCTCCATGTGGGGCGCTGGGATGCGGTCGGAGGCCTGCCCCGCTGGGCTGGGCTGTGGTGATGGTAACGATCTCATGTGATCGCGTGAAGGGGAGGTGGATTTAGGGCCCCCTCTTTGGAGTTAGGTTCAAGGAAATAGCACACACCTACCTATGGTTTGGGGCAGACTTCCCAACCCCGTGCCCTCCAGATGTGTTGGACTACAGCTCCCATCACCCCTCAGCCGTGATGATGGGAGTTGCAGTCCAACACATGTGGGGAGGTGGTTTGGGAGCTGCCTGAGGGGAGAGCAGTAGGAAAAATGGGCTTCATAAAGGACATAATGGCCTCCACTGCATGGAAAGCAATGAGGAGACGCTCTTTGTTGGGTGCATGGCGAGGAGCAGAGTTCCAGCTATGTGGTCTGCGGGAGTGTGGGTCAGGCCTCTGCATAAAAGGAAAGGCTGTGGGGTGGAGTGGAGGGAGAAGGGAAGGTCAGCTCTGTGTGTGCTGAAAAAGGCAACGTGTGTGCGAGGGCATTATGTGAGGCTGGGCTCTGGCAAGCAGCAACTTATCTTTGATGAAGGGTTAGGGTAACTTCATAGAGGGGGAGCAGGTAGTTCCAGCCAGTGGGGGGGGGGGGTTGGGGGGACCAAGCAAACATATGTTGAACGGGTTTGAGCGAAGTAGAGTTTATTTGTTGGGCCCCTCTGAGTTCTGGGAAGAGCCACCACCGGGGTGTTGGGCTTGATTCAGGGGGATGGATTCAAAACCCTGCTCAGCCACGAAACTCGAGTGTCCTTGAGCTTCTCACCATTTCTCAAGCCTACCTGGCACAGTATTGGACCAGCTGCCAATATTTCATAGTAGTCTAACTTATTTCACAGGGATATGTCACCCAGTGTGCGGCCAGTGTAAAAAAAAGCATTATTAGAAAAGGAGTTGAGAATAAAACTGCCAGTATCATACTGCCTTAATACAACTCTATGGTGCGGCCACACCTGGAATACTGTGTACAGTTCTGATCACCACACCTAAAAAAGATACTGTAGACCTGGAAAAAGTGCAGAAAAGGGCAACTAAAATGATCAAGGGACTAGAGTAACTTCCCTATGAGGGAAGGTTACAACAACTGGGATTGTTTAGCTTAGAAATAAGGTGAGTATTAGAAATAAGATGAGTAAGAGGTGTGCAAAATTATGCATGGTGTGGAGAAGGTGAACAGGGAGACATTTTTCTCCCTTTCACATAATACTAGAACCCAATGAGGTCATCATCCCATGAAGCCGATTGGTGCGAGATTCAGGACAGATAAAAGGAAGCACTTCTTCACACTGCGCATAGTTAAGCTATGGAACTCGCTGCCACAAGATGTAATGATGGTCACCAATTTGGATGACTTTAAAAGGGGGTTGGATAAATTCATGGAGGAGAAGGCTATCAATAGCTACTACTCCTGATGACTATGCACTACTTCCAGGATCTGAGGCAGTAAGCCTATGTACACCAGTTGCTGAGGAACATGGGTGGGAGGGTGCTGCTGCACTGAGTCGTGCTTGTGGGTCCCTGGTCGACAGCTGTTTGGCCACTGTGTGAACAGAGTGCTGGGCTAGATGGTCCCTTGGTCTGTTCCAGCACGGCCCTTCTTATGTTGTTATGATATTGGAAAGATAAAATGGTAAAAAAGTAAAACAGAAACAACAACCCCCCTGACAACTCTCAGGTATACTATCCTGAACTCCCTTTCAATAAAATAATCAGATAGGCTTACAATATCTCTGTTACAATAATGACGTATAAATACTGCAAAATCTGCAAGAGCAACACAAAAACATTAGATGGAATAAAACCAGTAAAATTAGACTTAAAAGCCTGGCATAATAAAAACAACAACAACAAAGGACTTTGGCTAGCACTGAAATGATATCAAAAGGCATTCCACAAATAAAGCACTACCTGAAAACACTCTCTGCCCAATAAACATCCACTACACCTTAGGTGGCAGGAGAGCAGAATACATATAGAGATATGATGACATGGTGGAGACCTGTATATGGGGTGAAAGATCTGATCAGTGGGAAGAAGGAAGAGGACTAGTGGGTTGTATTTCTGTTTCTATCTTGTTTTCTTCCAAGAATGTAAAGTAATAGAAAGTAATGTAAAAACAGTCTTCTATAACTGCTTAGCCTCAGCCATTAAAAGTGGACCCAAACAAGTAAGGCTTGAAACATTCCTGGAAGATGTATAGGCTTGGAGTTTGATGAACCTCTGGGGGAAGGGATCAAAAATGGAATAAAATAGGACAGTCTGTAAATAGAAGTGGTTGAATTGTGATTCCAGCCGCCATGCAAACACGATGCTACTAAGGCAGATCTTCTGCCAAAAGTTAAAAATGCAGTTGCATCATGCTGCAAAGTGAGTGGGGCTGCAGTTGTACCAATATGGGGACAATTTGTCTTTAGTTTTCACCAGCTACCTGGGTTCCCTCCCCACATCCCCATGAATCCCTCTCCAGTCTCCACCATGAGTAGCTTACACTACTGTAGATAGAAGCAAATTTTCTTTTTCTGGTATATTTGATAACACATCTACTGCTGTGACTAATATCTTCATTTCTGTTCTTGGTATAAAGGCCTTATAAAGCTGTGACTGGGTTCGCACATAACAGCAACCCAGAGTAAAAGGTTGATTATCGGTTGCTATTGAAATATGGGTTCATAGAATCATAGAATAGTAGAGTTGGAAGGGGCCTATAAGGCCATCAAGTCCAACCCCCTGCTCAATGCAGGAATCTACCTTAAAGCATCCCTGACAGATAGTTGTCCAGCAGCTTCTTGAATGCCTCTAATGTGGGAGAGCCCACCACCTCCCTAGGTAATTGGTTCCATTGTCATACTGCTCTAACAGTCAGGAAGTTTTTCCTGATGTCTAGCCGGAATCTGGCTTTCTGTAACTTGAGCCCATTATTCTGTGTCCTGCATTCTGAGTTGATCGAGAAGAGATCCTGGCCCTCCTCTGTGTGACAACCTTTCAAGTGTTTGAAGAGTGCTATCATGTCTCCCCTCAATCTTCTTTTCTCCAGGCTAAACATGCCCAGTTCTTTCAATCTCTCTTCATAAGGCTTTGTTTCCGGACACCTGATCATCCTCGTTGCCCTCCTCTGAACACGCTCCAGATTGTCTGCATCCTTGAAGTGTGGTGCCCAGAACTGGACGCAATACTCAAGATGGGGCCTAACCAGTGCTGAATAGAGGGGAACCAGTACCTTGCGCGATTTGAAAGCTATACTTCTATTAATGCAGCCCAAAATAGCATTTGCTTTTTGCAGCAGCCACATCACACTGTTGGCTCATATTCAGCTTGTGATCTACAACGATTCCAAGATCCTTCTCGCTTGTCGTATTGATTAGTCACGTATCCCCCATTTTGTAACTGTGCATTTGGTTTCTTTTTCCTAGGTGTAGAACTTGGCATTTATTCCTATTCAATTTCATTCTGTTGTTTTCATCCCAGTGCTCCAGTCTATCAAGATCACTTTGGAGTTTGTTTCTGTCTTCCAGGGTATTAGCGATCCCTCCCAATTTTGTGTCGTCTGCAAATTTGATAAGCATTCCCTGCAACTCCTTGGCCAAATCATTAAAAAAATGTTGAAGAGCCCTGGGCCCAGGACTGAGCCCTGCAGTACCCCACTCATTGTTGTTGAATGGTGGCTTGTCGTTACATGTGAACCCTGCAGTGTGGTCTAACTACGGGTTATTAATCACAAACAGTCCAGGAAGAAAACCCATGTTTTGTTCTTCAGTTGTGAACTCTAGGTTGTTTGTGATTAACAGCCCCTAGTTAAACCATAATGCAAGGTTTACGAGTAATGACAACCCACAATTCAACAACAACCGATATTCAACCCATACTCTGGGTTGTTGTTACATGCAAACCAGGCCATTGTTTACCTGTGGGAATGAATGCACAGATGAGCTCTTACTGCTGTGTTCTCAACCGCCATGGGACAGACACTTCCTAGTTTTCTTTTGAGAAATTGGTTGCTTAGTTGTGCATGATTTTAAAGATTTTGTGCTTTTTCTTTCATATATTTAAAACATTTATGTACCTCCTTTTACTATACCACAACTTCACTGGGTGTATTTGTTGCATTGGGGTGTTTCTTAAGAAAGAAGATAAGCAGCACATTTTGTAGATGTATATCAGTGATCCAGGTGTTTTGTAAAGGATGGGAACAGGTGATGGTTTTGCCTGGGGGTGAATTTTATTATTTACTGCCATGTCTCTGGAGTTCTGCAATTTGGACCCTGAGTTCTCAGAAGGGAGCCAGTAACCTTTCCTAACACATTCATGCAACAAAAAGACGGCATAGAGGAGCGTTTTGTTACTCTTTGACTTGAATATACAAAAAATACATTAAGAAACTTGACATTTTAGGGGATAAATATACCAATGAGAATATCGTAATTTCCTGTACAGAGCTTGAAGACAAAATTCGAAGACCAAGGGAGACGGGAAACATGTATTCAGAAGAGCAAGAAAATCTCAAGATCAAAAAAGTAGCTGGAATTTCTGCCAACTATTAAATTGCCTTTAACAGTGTACTGATTCCAAGGTGTGTAATTATAATTATTGCATTGATTTTGAGGAATGGATTTTGCTAACCTATGTTAAACTAAAGATAGAGCATAGACCTGTTCTGCATCTGTTATTTTTAAATGGAGAAATAACTATAAATGTGTGTTTCAGAACTTATCATAACTGTGGGTGAATTGTAGAAGCCTTTCTGTGCAATGTTAATAAAAAATCGTTGATCCATGTAACACAGAAGATGCATTGCTTGATTCTGTGCTGTCTGGGAATAAGATAGAATGGATTTTTTTAAAAATTATGATGTTAAGTCTCTCTCTTTAACCAGCAGTAACAAGCTTTTCAAAAATAAGAATGTTGACTTGTGCTGTTTACATGTTCTCTTGCTTCCAATAAGCTTAGTTATGTGTCAAATACCCAAGTGTTAGAATTATTAAGCTATGTTGATATTTCCAGTTGCAGATGGCTAAATATTTGGAAAAT
Organism: Anniella stebbinsi; assembly: GCA_029215795.1. Taxonomy (NCBI): domain Eukaryota; kingdom Metazoa; phylum Chordata; class Lepidosauria; order Squamata; family Anniellidae; genus Anniella; species Anniella stebbinsi. The sequence continues at coordinate 90,683 of JARDYH010000001.1, forward strand.
AGATTTGTGTTGTACAAGTTGTTTTAGAACGTACTTATTAAAATACTTCTATACCCCTTTTCCCCAGTTCAAAGTAGTTTATAGCACATTTAAAAAAGAAAAGAGAGAACTGTGATACGTTAAATTACTTTCAAAGTCCTTGGGGATTTACAGTGCACTCCTATGCATGTTTACTCAAAAGTAAGTCCCATTGAGTTTGATGGGGCTTACTCCCAGGTCAATTGGTATACGATTGCAGCCTTAAGGGTGCTATTTTAAAACTTTGAAGTGAAAATTAGTAAATGTGTTTATGATTGCTTTCTTTAGCTGTGTATGTTTATTGTTTTACATTGTTCTGATTTTACCTGTACGCTACCCTGAGATCCTAGTGATATAGGGCGAGATACAAAAGTTTCAATAAATAATAAATTATGGCTGCAATCCTGTACCCACATACATGGGAGTATAGCTCTCTGAACTCAGTGGAACTTACTTCTGAGAAAACATGCCTAGGATTGTGCTCTAGTTATTTTATTTTTAAAATCTTATTCTGTTGTTTAGAGTCCTTATCCATTTTTGACTGGTGCTCTGTGACATACATTGTGGTTTATTTACCTATGATATATTTTGTAGCTGAAAATTCACTTTTTGTTTTTATTATTTATAGGGACTTTTTTTGCTGAGGGTTTGGATTTAATTTCAGCCCTTCCTTCTTATTGCAATGCACACTATGGCCTCCTCCACACGGGGCGTTTAATGAGCCTTGAAGGCTCATTATAAATTTTACCTACACACGAGCGGAGCGCAAAACGGGCGTACAGGCGCGTTATCTCCCCGATAATGCGCATTTTCGAACGCGCGTTAAATAGCGACTTTTATTTTGCTCCGGCCGTTAAAGCGCATTTTCGCTGTGTGAACAAGCGATTATGCGCATTAACTACCTGGAAAGCGCTTTTTGGGCATCTTTTAATGCGCTTCGCCGCTTCTCGCCGCCTCCCGTGCAGAGGGATTGTGAGTAAATGCGCCTCCGCGATAATGCGCATAATCGCGGAACCAGGCGCAAAGGCGCATTCTTGTGGAGGGGGCCTATGAGGAGGGCTAAGCAATCTCATCCACATTTACTTTGGGGTGATTGTATATCATTTTAAAGGGAAAAAAGTGATTAGAATGAAGGTCAGATTTAAAACAACAACAACAACAAAGTCTTATGCACAGTTATTTTGGAGTGAGTCTCATTGAAATTACAGGAACTTTTGAGTAACCTTTGATTTGGTCAAGCTATAGAAGCAAACCTTTTCAGGTTAAAAGGTTTAACTGAAAAGGTTCTAAAACCTTACTTTAGTTCAGAAAATAAAGTGATGCTGCTTTCAGAAGTTTGGAAAACAGTGGGAAAGCCTGAAAGGTGGACAGCATGAATAGCAGCTGTGCTTACTGCTGGCTATTAGAACTGAGTACATGTTTGTATGGTGTTCCATACAAACTGCTGTTCCTGGTAACCATGTAAGATATAAGGAGCGTGTTTTATCTGCTCTTCAGCATAACAACCCCCTCCTTTTAATTGTTTTTCTAAAGGGCATTTGGACACCATGACAGTTACTGTAGTATGCGATCCCTCGGAAGCTATGGAGCTCTGTGCTTCTCAGCAACTCTATCTTAAGCCAGTAGCGAAATTGACAATCAGTGTGGTGCTTCCAGAACACACCGGACCTACCCGGGCATTCTCTAAGTGGGAAGTGATGGACAAGCTGAAGAATCTGATTTGTCCAGACCAGTTCACCCGTGTTAAGGTTTCAAAGAGCCCCAAGGGTTTCATTCGGTTTGAGGGAGAGGCAGAAACCAAGCGCTTGGTCTGTAGTCTTAAGGAAAAGCTCCATGGCAAGATGATAAAACTGAATGGTTTTAAAGATGAGTTGCAAGTGGTTGCTACAGAGGTGCTGCCAGATTTCCCAACTCCTCAGGAGTTGGAGCCCAATTTGAACACTAGAGAAGTGCTGGAGGCAGACTTTCCTGAGCAAAGGAAGGACATTCCTGACTGCATCCATTTGGAAGGATTGCCATGCAAATGGTTTGCACTAAAAGGCTCAGATAGTGAAGCACCAAGTGAAGAAGTCCTGAGAGCAGTATTTGGAAGTTTTGGGAAGATCAAGAACATAGATATCCCCATGCTTGATCCGTACAGGGAAGAAATGGTGGGAGGAAGCATGAATAATTTCACTTTCCGTGGCCTGCGGACATTTGAAGCTTTGGTCCAGTACCAAGAGTCCACGTCTTTTTCAAAAGCAATGGAGACACTTAAGGGAATGAAGCTTATGTTTAAAGGGGATGATGGAAAAGCTCTTGCGTGTAACATCAAGGTAAGTATCACAGGGCTAGCCGTTAGTAGTCTGTTGCTGCAAAAATAACCCAAACTTCTGGCACCTGAGACTGATAAATTTATTCTGGCATATGCTTTTGTGGACTAAGTCCATTTCATCAGTCCCATTTCCATCTGATGGTGAGCTCTAGTTCACAAAAGCTTATACCATAATGAGGGTGTTTCCAGGTGGAAGCATTAACAATCGAAAGGCATTGTGTAGCTGCCCTGCCTTTTTCTCCTTTTCTCTTTCTGTGTGTAAAGAATAAAGGCAGAAGTGGTGGGGAAACATTGGAGGGTTACAAGTGGGAAATGACAATTGTCTGGATTGCCTGTGAAATTCCACGAAGAAGGCAGGGCAATTGCATGGCAAAAGACCCATCTCCAAGCACCCTGGATCAGTCAGCCTTGCTAGCAGCACCAGACTTCGCTATCATCACATAGGGCGTCTCTCTTTTGCTGCTGCGTTTGGTTTAGGCTGCACTTGCTCTGCCTTATGTAGGGTATCTGCTTGTATTATGCAACTTCCTGTAGAACATGGTTTTTATTGGTCCGCCTAATTAGTATGTCTTTCAGTATTTCCATGTTCTGTCTTAAATTTATGACTACCTTGTCTTTGAATAATAAGAAAACTCTTCTATAATTTGGAATTATTTTTACTCTTCTTTTTTTGGATGTAACATTTCATTATTATTGGCTATAAAATACTTTTTTAAAAAAAAAGTTCATAATTTTTTTTTTTAAAAGTTCATGAATTCTTAAGAGCGGAATCCAATACATATCTCTTAATAAGCTATGTCCCACTGATTTCAGTGGGGTTTTCTCTCAAGTTAGTGGGTATAAGATTGCAGCCTTAAGGAAATTTCACTTCGTTCACTTGTATACGATATGAGTTACCTGGATTTTAATGTATGTGGTTTAGTTACATGGAACAACTTTTGAGTAAGGAATTCAGTCCTTTCATTTGACTGATCTGGAAAACGCGTTTTTGGGGGTTAAGGTTTATTTATTCAGTTTTCAACAGTGCAGTTTTGAATGCACAAAAGCTATGGTAAAAGAATTCCTAATGTTTCCCAAATCTTATTTGTTAAAAGCAAGGGGAAATAACAGCCTTGGCTATAACCCATGGGTACCTTGACATCACACCTTCATCCTTTTTAACCACTATCCCAACTGAACCTTTACATCATCTTTAAAACTCTCTTGCACCAAAAGTAGAAGGTTGCAGTTTGGTATAGGGCCTAGTAGCTGAAATGAGAGCATGCTATTCTGCTTTTGTTCATGCTGGGTCATGATTGCTACCCGTTATTTCTCTGTGGTGCAACATAATACTTATTTTGTTGCAGGGGGCTGGATTTGAGTGTGTTTGAGTGGAGCCATGTAGACGAAGAATATGAATCCCCTGCCATCAACATTCATATTGTCTCTGTGGGACTGCATAGCAGGGACCTTACTCTTGTATTGGAGGTAGTTGAGCCCAAGTGGCTTGAAGAATCTCCTGGTGCTATAAGGCTCTCTGTTTGACTCTGAGGTTGGCTGTGCAGACCTTGTGGGTTTTATGTGCTTGACTGAGCAATTCTACATTTTTGTTCTCTTTATTTTGAAACAGGTGACGCCTGATACTACCAGTCATTTCAGTGAGAGTGCTATAAATCAGAGAAACCTGGAAAGATTAACACTGCAAGGGCTAGAGCGAGAAAGAAAGAGGGAGGAAAGCAGAGGGAAAAAAGGGACGGAAAGGTGAGGATTTAATTTTTTAAAGTTCAACCATGTTCTATTAGCGAGAGAAATTGCGAGGAGTGTGTTGACCACTGTGTGGACTTGGTACTTAAAAACAAAGCAAAATTTTGTGTCCAGGCAATTCAAATTGTGTACCAAGAACAGCTGAATCCAGTGACCTATATAATTGTATGCAAACAGCATATTTGCATACTTTTTTCTACATTGCCATTTTTATTACTTTTGCATATTTCATTCAAATTTTGCTAGTCATGGGGAGGGACAATACATTCTGAAAACATGAGCCCAACTTGTGGAAATATTACTTAGGGAGCAATCCTGTGACCCTTAGACAGCGCCTGATGGGCCATAGGATGCTTGGAATTCCCAGATCCAAGGTCAGAGAAAGCACCCTGACGTCAGAGGGGGGAATCCGTGCTCCGGACCCTTTCCCCTCCTCTGCCTTGCAGCTGTAGCGGAAAGAAATGCGCCAGCTGCCTCTCTGAGGTTGGAAACACAACCTCAGAGAGAGGGAAAGGGGGCGTTTCAGTGGGCAGGCGGGTGAGGAGACTGGAGAGGCCAGGATACCAGCCCCCCTGTGGCCTCCTCTCCCTCCTAAATGCTTTTGCTTCTCCTTCTCTGCATTGGATAATCATAACCCTCCAGTTCGGAGGCTTATGATCCTCAAAGGCAGAAACAATAGGATTGCACTCTCAGACACTTTTCGGCTGGCATTGTCCATATATTCAACCATATTTTCATTACAATGAGGACTTAAAAAAAATGGAAGCAAACTGAAGTTTGAACCCAGTACCAAAATCTGTGCCTCTATAGCATACACACAGCCCCAAAAGAGCCTATGCTGCAGTGTACTTCAGGCAAGGTAGCAACTGTCAAAGCTGAGGGACTTCAAACTGAAGGTTGCAAACTCTGACCAAAGCTTGATCTTGGTCTCTTACCCGCACAACATCCACTGCTGTTGGTATTCATAGGTGAAGAGATCTAGATTATGGGAGAGATTTCCACAACACTGAGGGTGATTTGGGGCTGTACGGTTTCCATCTGGCCAGTGTTGACAGGCCATAAGGACATAGGAAGCCGCCTCACGCAGAGTCAGGCCATTGGTTCAGCTCAGTATGGTCAACTCTGAGGGGCAGTAGCTCCCCAGGGTTTCGGGCAGGGTTTCTGGTGGTGCTGGGGTCAAATCAGGGATCTTCTGCCTGCAAAGCAGGTGTTCTGCCACAGAGTGAACTGGCAGGGCCCTCGCCTTCAGGGGAACGGGCAGCACAGCCCTTTCCTTTTTTCATAAAAGATAGTGATGATCAGTGGTGGGTTTGGAAATAGGCCGAGGATGAATATGCAGGAGTGCACGTGTGGAAAATCTTGCTTGCAACTCGCTTTGTTTCTCAATTGCTGTAATTCTGTAAGGTAGTATTGTGTCTACCCTGAAGAGAAATCTAATTTGCGAGGAAGATCATGATGCAGCTCGGGCTCCAGGGTCGGCCGTTGAGTTGAAGCGTCAGTGCGTGTCTCTGCTTGTTTTCCCAGCCTTCCTTCTAGCCCTCCAGAGGGCTTCTTCAGTGCCTAAGTACACCTGAGCCCCAATGACACCTGAGCACATGTATCTGAATTCTGTGGGGAGTCCTGAGCTCCACCCACTCCGTTGTGTTTGGAACAAAAGTTGTTATGTTAAAGACAGAATTGGTAACACTAGATTTAAGAACCTCTCAGCAAATTGAGCACTCGCAGCATTTTATTTTCTCACCCGTCTTCAAACCATTTAGCTTTTGCAGATAAAATGCAGATCTTTAGCCCTGGGATTTCCCACTGACCAAGATTTTGTTAGTTGCATGCCATTATTGCTCCCTATAGGAAATCAAAATAGATTTGCAACATCATTTTCTTCCCACAAATAGGAGCACAGTTTATATTCCTCAGGTCCGGAATGGTTCTGGTCCTTTCAAAATCCTAACTGCAGTGTTTTCCAGACTTCTGAGAACTGCAGCTCACATTCTCTGAATTACAACTGGTGGCAGATTTCACTCTTACTCCCCAAAAGATTTACGTTTAGAGTTAAACATAAAACAAAGTAGGATGTTTTGTAAGAGATTTGTAGGCCTCGAAATCTTGCCTGCACATTTCTGCAATTTTGCTTGGGCCTAGTAAAGGTATTGCCTGACTGGATTTTGGTCCTTCTAGAACACAGATGCACAACTGTTTTGGCCCCGAGGGCTGCCCCAGGTGACGGCTGCACATGTGTGCACATACAACTCGTACACACGCACACACACACACACACACACACTGCTCACTCATACTCTTTATCTTGTATACATTCTTTTTTTTAAAACCCTTCAGTTAAAGGTGGGGGGGTGGGCCCCTTGTGCTGTATTATCTTGGAGGTCATCTGCCAGGGACGGGTGTCCCCCATGCCCCTCCCCTGCACACACACAAACTCCCCCACTTACATTGACATCCACTCACTTCTCTTCCCCCCCCCCCCCACTTACTCACACCTAGACACACCCGCTCACACAGCTTTGACCCTTCCTGTCGCTGCTGGAGGGGGTGGGGAAGTTGCTCTAAGGAGGGGCTCTGATGTTTCGTGCCCTAGGAGCTTCTTTCCTAGAGTGTCTTTGGAAGCAGGCCGGAACATTCAAGCACTGCTTCCTTGGATGCTCTATGAATGTGGCTTCTATGGCAGAACCAATAGGGCCTGTTCTTGGAGCGTCTTCCTTCCCCCCTCCCCCCATTGGTGGCATATACTGGGGTTTTCAGGGGCCACCAAAGAGTGCTTCAGGGACCCCCCCCCACTCACACACATAAGCTGCATTTTCGGTACCCTTGTTCTAGAGTGTGAGAAGAATTACCTGCCTTTAGAGGAGCCCACACTGAGTTGCTACGGGAATCCCTTGTCTGGGTAGACCGCCTGACCGGAAGAAGGCACATCCAGAGCAATGACTCATGCACAGACACAGCAGACAGCCTCCCCTGAGAGCAAGTTGTTCTGTGCCTGTTGATGGCATGCATAGACATGGCGGCATTACTTGTTCATACAAGTGGCTGACTAGGAAGAGGTAAAGCCCAGGCAGGCTTTGTGCATGGATGCTGCAGGTTGCTGCCTCTGCATGTGTGTAGTTTTGTAGGGGCTCTTGGTTATCCCATTTATCATGGCAGACTACCAGTTCTCATGCAGCAGGCAGTTTGGGAATCACTGTCCTGTTGAATCTGAAGCAACCATTTATTTCATTTCACCCCATCTCCCTCTGTGGGGCTCAGCAGCTTTCAGGGCTAGAACTGCATCCTCTGCCTTCAGACCATTTTCTGGGCTGGAGGAGTAACATGGCACGTTGGAGTGTTGGCTACAGCTTAGGGCTTAAGCTTTTAGCTGAAAGCAAAGGGAGGCAATGGGATCTCTAGCTCTCCCTGGAAAAAGAACTCACAGGAATGTGTTCTAGCCCTATTGAAACGACTAGGCCTTAATATGCAAGAAACTGTGAGTTAGATTACTGCCAGTGTGTGTGCTTTAGATGTAATATCATCATGTAATAACATTTAGTAATGCGAGATGTTTGAAGAAAGAGGCACACGCTACCTTAAAACACACTGCATCTCCTTGGAATGATGTGAAGTGCCATATATCCATAATGCACATTTCTTGGAGATGTGGCCTCTTGTTTGCAATAGCAACTAGATCCCGAGAGGGGACATCCTTCCTATTAGCACCACAGCATCTTTCCTCCTACCCTCCAAGGGTTATAGATGTGAAATTATTTTTGTCATCTCAATTGTCCCATATTAATAATTGCCTAGAAAAAGACGTGATGATGATGATGAAAAAAAAGTTGGAGAAGGAAAGAGGAAGTCTAGGATCAAGAGACGGGAAAAAAGGCAGCTAGATCGGGATGAGAAACCCCCACGAAAGCAACAGAAGATCACCACTGGAGAAGAAGAGCTGTGGCCAGAGAATATGCCTGAATGGGAAGAAAGGAAATACCTTCTAGCTCAGAGAAGAGTGGAATCTATCAGGCTGCTTACAGTGCTGTTAAGCCAAATAAAAGTAAGAATATTTTAGAAAAAATATTCTAAAGGTTGTTTGTTTTTAATACAGGATGTGGACAATCCTCTGTATGCATCTATTAGGAGATCCTTTGCTAGAAGTGGGCCGCAGGTCTTAATTTCCACATCCAAGCTGTACCCAATTTGGATGGGCTGGGCTATGTGTGCTCCTTGAGATGGGGGGAGGAGGAAGAGTCATATGTTCAACTGAAGTGAGTTGAAAGACCCAAGGACTCCTTGCCCAGATCTGAGGTCTTTGCTTCATCTCTCCCTTTCATCTTATGAGAGACAGTCATGCAGACTCTTGTGGATGGAGTTTCTGCCTCCATCACGTAGGGCAGCCTTCCTGAACCTTGTGTCCCCCTGCTGTGTTGGATGCAATTCCCATCATTTCCAGCTGGGAGGGTACCAGATTGGGGAAGGGTGGCATAGGGGAACCCATTGCCCATTGCCTAAAATGCCCTAGTAAGGTCAGGATGCCGGTCATCTTGGCTACTGCTTTTGGGCAAGAGTGGTTCATTTATAATCATTCTGTGCCCTGGAAATAGCAAAATGGATGCAACCCACTTACTTTCTGTGATTAGATGATCATTTGAAATGTTCTTTAAAGGGAATTAGCAATAACCCCCCCACCCCCACCCCACGATTTCCTTTATGGAGAAATGGACTGACTGAAACATCAGCCCCCAGAGTCAGGTCCACGATGAGGGGAGCTTGTGTGTGTTTCCTCAGGCACTCTAATTTGCATGCTGTTAAGGATCCCAGGGGTGGGAGGGGTAGGGACAGATCTGACCCAAGAGCCACCATCCGCGGGGAAGTTCTCCTGCATGAGCCCCCTTGGGGTGGGGTAAGGAGGGGAAGCTGGAGTTGTGGGAAAGCATAATCATTCCTTTTTGTAGCTTCTATTCATTTGGATCCAGACTTGGCCATACTTTGAACAGAACCATTGAAATTAATTGATTTCACTGTGTCTATTTTAAGTAGGACTAAATCTAGATCCAACCCATTGACTCTTGCGCAGGAGAATCTTTAAATGGTTTCTGCTCCATGTGAATTGGAGAGTGGGTGCCACTTAGCTTTCCTGGCTCAGGCAACAAAAGATCCCAATTGCACACAAGATAATTTCTGCTTGGGCTTTGCTGAATGGTGTTGAGTTTCTGCTAGGGTTGTTCGTTCTATTGTGCTGTAATTCTGTATTCCCTATTTTGTTTTTTGGCAAAGAATTTTGTGCTATCATCTGGGCAAATAGGGGAGCCTCTGCTGGATCTTGAGGATGGAAGGGAGGATTGCTTCACTACACCTCAGCTACAGACTGTACTAAAGGAGAAGGCAGACACTCATTCCCTTGGGCACCGAGAGCTGGAGGCTGAGGGAGAGGCCGAGGGTCAGCCTCTCCAGTTGGAGCACACCCATATTTGGGAAAGGGAGGATGAGGAGCAGTACCTTGCGAGTGAGTTGCCTGCATCACCGTGTCCCTTTGCGAGAACTGTTTTGAGCGAGCCAGTAGCTAGAGTGATCACCAGTCGCTTAACAGAGAAGGATGCAGACTGCTATCGTGCCTGTGGCTTGCTACAGGTCACGGTCACTCAAGACTGCAAAGTCTTAAAGTCACCTGACAGAGGGGATTCTCCCAAACCCAACGTGGAATGCTTCTCGAAAGCCTCGAACACAGCCAACTGCAAAAAGCAAAAAGTTTATGAAACTGAGGAATTCATACATTATTTACTCAACTACTACCAAACTCCAAGATATGCACGGATCTGCCCAGGGGCACTGAACTCAGAGGATACGTCTTGGTGGCAGAGGGTGGTGTCCCGTCATGGGAATGGCTTCCAGGTCAGCCTAAGGAATAAAGATGGGCAGTGCCTGACGGAAGTGAGTGTAGTACCAAACCTCCACAAGAGAGACTGCGATAATTATGAATGGGAAGCAATAGATGAGGACCCTGAGCCTACGGAAGTCATGCCAGAGAGCCAGGCATGCACTAGAGAGTTTACCAAAAGCTACCAGGTGCAGTGGGATGATCCACTGGACAAGGCCAGTGCCAGAACACCACACGATGAACTGGATAGCCCTGTTCTAGGAAGCACCGGCACTGCTTGTTTCGATCAAAAATCCCAAGAAGAGGATCCTGGCATGGCAGTGGTGTCGCCTTCACACAAGGCGTTTAGCCGCATGTGTAAGCTGAAGGATTTATTGGAAGAGATCAGCAGCGATTCAGAGTCCTTTAGCGAAGCGCTCAACGAGTCACGGAGCAAAATGGAGAGAAGAAATGGCGGTTGTAGAAGTAGCTGCAAGGCATGGCCTCTCATCCATCCAGGGGCAAGGGATTTCTTGATTTGTGTCCAAAATGTGGCCTGTGGGGGGGGTAAAGGTGGCGAATGCAGCAAACGCAGCTTCTGCTCAAATTCCGAGCGCCGCGACACAACAAAGCACCCCAGGCAAAGGCTTAAGACGACATTCAAGAGATCCAGCAGTAAAGTAAAACAGGAAGGACCAAACGTCAAATGGCCATCCAGTGAAGATGAGAGAGAAGCCGGCAGGAAGACGAAGAAAAAGAAGAAGAAAAGGCCCTCTGGGAGCTCTCGGCTGGACAGCGAACCTCACTTCCTTAAAACAAACCATTGTGGAGAGCTGGAGTCCCTCGGCAAGATGCGGAGAAAGTGCAGCAAGATGTTCCACCACCACCACCACCACAAAATGAAATGTAAAATGCTTCATGTCGTGGGAGGAGCCGTAAAAGCTAAAGATGTCCTGCATTTGAGTGCCTCTCAGCTTCAAGAAGCTCACCATGAGGCAGGTAAGGGGAATGTGGACATCAGTGTGGTTGCCAAGAGAGGGTGTGCAGCGGAGGGGAGGCAAAGGCTAGAAAGGTGATTGTTAGGGCCGCTCAGGGAGGTGGCAGAAATGGCGGGAGGCCTAGCTGCAGGGTGGATAGGGATGGGGCAGCTGTCGGCTTCCCAAACGCGGGCATCACAAGCAACTGCTGCCACTTAAGCGTTCGCGATTCCTGAGGTTCTACTGCAACTCTCTCCTGGGGCTTGCAAGGGGCTTGCTCTTAAGAAGAGAGGTGGAAGCAGATTCCGAAGGGTGGCCTTTGTTTCCAGTTGAAATAATTCAGACAAGTCCGTACCCAGAGTCATTCTGTGGAGCAGAGCTTGGAAGAGGATGCTAATTCCATTGGTACTGGAGGAGGATGCGGAACTTGAGACTGCTATTCAAGGAGGAAGCTCAAAATAGGCCCTTTTATACAGCTCTTTTAAGAACTTTACAGTAAAACGAGATCTTGGGTGATACAGGCGGGTTCATTTGTTTTGCTTAGGTTCCCCTGCATGCTGGGTGAGAGAGAACACCAGGCTAAACTAGTTAGCTTTGTTAAAAAAAGAAAAAAAGTGGCAGAAATCAGTCAGTGGATTTGACATCTGTACGAATGAGGACTCTACCCTAGCCCCAAAACCTAAAAGATTAAAATGTTACCGAAATGCATGATTTAAGGCAAGTTGAATGGACTAGTCAAGGTTTGAGCCAAGTAAACAGAATGGTCCCTGCTGAGCTACAGAATGTGAATTCTGCTCTCTAGTAACTGTACAGTTAGAGGAGTTATGCCTAAACTACGCGTATATCAGTTGAATAAGTCTTTTAATTTGTAAGATTCCAAAAGGAAGTGCCTCCTCAGTGATGTCAGACAGGGGACAATGGTGTGGGAGATGCGATGTGATACTTACGTGGGGCTGGAAGCAGCACATTCATAATTGACTACAGGCTTTTGAAAGACAAAGCATCCACTAGCCTAACGTCATCCATGATTGCGCAGTGTGCGGATTCTTCGGTCAGATTCTGTCTGCCTGTCCAGACCTGTTGGGCAGATCCCAGTTGGCTTCTGGAAGTGTCGAGGCAGACCAGCCTTCCCCAACCTGGTGCCCTCCCGACATGTTGGACTGGACCTCCCATAATTCCCAGCCAGCATGGCCTGCCTGGTATCTGTACGAGTTGCAGTCTAAGATGTCAAGGGAGCACCAGGTTGGGGAAGGCTGGTGTAAACCAGCAGGTACCATATTTCCAGACTCTGTTCTCTTCCCATTCTATCCATGTCTGCTGCCCCTTCTTATCCATCTGAAGGCAAAACTACAAAATGAGATCAGTCATGGGGGGCTCAGATTGTCCTCTGAACAGGCTGTGTTGGGAGGAGCAGGTATTTAGCCCTTTTCTCCCACCCCCCATGTCACTTTCCCAGTCTTACTACCCCAGTGCCTTTATTTGCCCCACTGTGGCAGAAAAAATGCCAGGATTTTTTTTTCTGCTGTGGGGATAACAGCAGCTTTGGGGGAAGGGGGCTTTGATGAGAGAGGAAACAACACCGGGAGAAAAGACCTAACCCCCCACCCCACCCCACCCTGCCCAGGGCCCAACATTGCCATTCCAGTCAAATTGGGAGGCCCTGTTGGTGTTTTAAAGTGTTCTGGGATTTTGTTTTTTGCTTTTAAAGAAACGTGGTGGTGGATCTCCTGCATAATGTATTGTTTGGCCCTGATTTAATGCTCCATGCAGAGTAGCTGGAGTTTGCTGCTGAAATGGGCAGAGCTAAGCTATAATCACAGTGACATGCCTTCCAGCTCTTTCCTTGTGAGAACCACTGAAAGCCACCTGGTCCTCCCAAAAATTGCATTTTCCTGGCTTCATTGGTGCTCAAACATCATAGAACTGACTCCTCCTCCATTCTTTACTTTTTAGGAAATGGTAGGGAAGAACTCTAGACTTTCACAAGTTTCTTGCCGGCTAGTAACCCTTTACTTTGCATCCGATGAATGAGTCTGCTGAATAGGGTAGTTTGAACCGTGAAAAGCAATGTGAAATCCCCTTCGGTGCTGGTTGCTCTTTTGTTCTTTGAATTAAGTGACCTTCTGAAGTACAGTTCTGTAGTTGGAGCCCACAGAATTTGTCTTACTCCGTTATTGTTTAAGTCGTATGAACCGTGGAATCCGGCTCACGACTACAGTCTGGAAGCCCTGTCTTGAGTTCAGTGGGACTTCACACGAGTTCTGGGGGTGGGGGTTGTAGGAGCTAAAGTTGTCGCTTCTGGCACCAGGCTCCCTTTCCCATGTGGAAAGGGAGCAGCAGCAAATTTTACTTCAAGTTTCTCTTCAATGTGCTTTATTTATTCCATGTCACGGTCATTTTCATGTGATAAGCAATCCCTGGCAAACCTACCACCGATGTTTGTTCATTTCTGCTCCAATAAAATAGTAATGAACCAAAGTGTGCAGCGGCTCTGTTTAGATTGTGTTTGTTGGCATCAAACTGGTCAATGGTGGTGGCAGTTTCCACAGGGCCTCTAAGCCTACTTTTACTTTAAATCTAACCCTTTTAAAAAAAACGAATGCATTTCCTAACGTGGCAGACAAGAAATCGTTTATCTAAACTATTTGCACTTGGGTTGCTCCCCCTCCCCCATCCCCTCTTTTGAATCTGTTTCACTTAGCTGTGAATAGAACTGTTTTATTAGGAAATTCTTCCAGAAGTACCCCAGACACCCCCCCGCCCGTTTCCCCATGGCTTTTGCTTTTGTTTCTCATTGTTTTTATCAATTTCGTGCATGCACGTACACATCTGGAATAAGATTTTTGTACACATTTAAAAGTGCATTCTTCTGTCATTGGAAGATTCCTGAAGTCCTTTCATATTGGTAAGCGTGAGATGCGGTGCTGGAGAAAATGCTGCGCTCCTGCTTTACAACGAGCCGGTGACCGTTGCCCTCGAGACTTGCTAAATGAGTTTTCCTTTTGCTCCGTTGAAGGGAGGAAAGTGGCAGGAAAATACTCAAAAGAAACCACTGCAAAATCTCCATGCAACTATTTTTGTTTTTGCAGTTACAGTTTTATTTCTTTAAGAGCCTGTAAATGGTATGCTGTGAACTTTTCTACACCTCACATAGAATTTGTTAATGCTCCAAGCAAGTAAATAGTAGCCTTTGTACACCTTAAAACAAGATGTCGACATTAATTTTTCATGGCCTGCAAAATTATATGAAACTGTTGGCCATTTGGAGACTTCCCCTGGACTGAAATTGGGACGTGGACTTGGGTTTGTGTGCTTCCCTGTCTGGAAAAAGGAACAAATGAACCAGGGAAATCTCACTTTTCAGTGAACATGGAAGCTCCCTGGGTCATTTGTTCATTCATTTCGCTGAGGAGCAAAGAAGGTGGCCTATGAGCCAGAAGCCTGCTGTAAATTTCCCTCCAGGTGCGCTCCCAGGTTTTGTCCAAATAGATCACATGATAATGAAGTATATAATCTGAGCTGACCGCAGGTCTCTTCTTTTATGGCTTTGGACTATCAGTTTCTACATTTAACTGTCTTGAACTGTTCCCCCTGCTTTATCTCTTTTTAGTACAGACATTACTTTTTAAAAATTCATTGCTCAATTTACCATAAAATAGATTTGTGGAAGTAACTTTATTGATGTTCCTAGAAAGTTTTCTCAGACTTTTTAAAAAGCAAATTTATAGACATATTCAGGTTCAAATTGTACTGCTTGGAAAAATGTGGTGTCTTAATTATAAAAAAATAAAATGTATTTATTTTATGTAGAACGGTTTAAATGCTAACTCATGATGGATTAAATTGACAAGTAAAATCCAACAATTAATTTAGGAATTAATCTTATCCTAATTACTGTGGCAATTGAGAACTGGGATGGGGTGGGTGAGTGTTTAGAAAATGTTTGCGAAGTGGGAGTAGGTAAGACTTACTTTTGATATTCAACCACACCTTGTAGTTTTATGCTCTACAGAATTCTTTTTCCCCATATCTGTCTCATTTGGAGTTGCTTGAACATCCACGTAAATTTGGACCCTAGACATTGGCCAGGAGATTCAACATCCCCCAAGTAGGACTTTTGAGTAGTTTGAGGGGATATAGAAAGGAATGAAAGAGACTGTTCCAGTGAAGGTGAGACTGGTGTTACAGTTCAATACCTGGCTTTGCCCCGTCTCGTACACTTTGGGGCCAGATGCCTGATTTGCCTACTAAACAGTTTGGGGTCTGATGCAATGGGACGATTTGGCTCTCAAGTACACATTTGGTTTCAGCTTTCAATTCCTGAGCTGCCAAACTTGTCAAGTGTTGAATTTCTAAGAAGTGGCTAGGTTAAAAAATCCCTGGAATCTGTATGTCTCTGAATTTGTCAGAGGCCTAACCCCAGATGCTTAGGGCTTCCTTCAGTTGTTGTGTGGGAATGGAGAGCTACTGCAAATGTTCAGGAACATCCCTTATCACACCCAATGTAGAACGAGGTGGAGGGAGGGACATTGCTCGAGAGAAACCCTGGGGAGCTGGTGCCAGTCAGGGGTCCTCTAGGAACGGGCACCCCGTAAATAGCCATGTGCTAGAGGGACCCATGGTCTGTTTCAGTAGAAGGCAAGTTTCCAACTAAGCCTTGGCTTTGAAATTTCGGTGGGGTTGACCCTCCAAATTTCACTCTGAACAGTGTGTGCACATGCACACTTCACAACCAGGCTTCACGCAGCCTTGCCAAATGCTTGCAAAATACCTTGAGTGTGTACTCAGTGCCTTATCCTTATGCAGTGGCTCTCTTCCTCACTGCCAGATGCTTCTGTCTGGGGATTTTCAGCTCTTCAGTTTGTCAGTGCTTATATAAATGTGCTAGAATCCCTGCTTCTGTAGAGACTGGTTATGTAATACCTAGTTAATACCTGGATAAATCAACCATTCTGAGTGAGTTGAAAAGGCATTGTTGGGAGGCGTAAGGGGAATTGTATAGTTTACTTTCTATCGCAATTCCACAAGACGTTATGGAACCTGACTTCTGAAGAGGGAAATACACAACACTGCCTCATTTCCATAAATATGAAAACTTTTTAAATGGTTTAAGTGACTAAAGCTGCAGAACTGAAGAACTGAATTATATACGTTTTTGCCTTCTGTTGTATCAGCAGAGGAACTCATGTCCATAACCTTGGTAATTCAACCCAAAACCTACTACAGGTGTGTGTAACTCGTGGTCCCCTAGATGTTTCAAACTACGGCTTCCATCTGCCCCAGCCAGCATAGCCAATAGTGAGCGCAGCTGTAGGCCAAAGGTCCTGGAGGGCTGCAAGTTGCCCACCCCTAGCCTACAAGCCAACCTTCAAACCCTGCTTGGAAATGGTATAATATGGGAAAGTAAGGCACACTAGAAATGTTGCTGTGTGCATTTAACTTACTTTAGTTGCAGTTTTCACACTAGTGCAAAAACCTTCCTCAGGGCCAGCCTGAACTGTTTTGTCACCTGAGCTCACACACACGCACACTCGCCCCAGTAAAAATGTTTTATTAAAAGATGCTTTGCCATCGCTTAATGGTTCCCAGAATATGCTATAGGACAGTAAAAGTCATCAGGAGAGAATCTCGGCAGAAGGCTTGTGCTATTTCTTCTTGCAGGTATTTATATAGCTTCCCTTGCCACACAGGCCTGTTTATCCAATTTCTTACCTCGGGCCAACAACTGGTGAACTTGCTTCAACCTTCTGTTTGCTGGATTCCTTCACTGAATGTGTAAAAATTGAAATAAGCAACAGGCTTCTAATCGCAAATGTTTATTTCACGGACAGCATAAGAATGTGAGAGATTCCATGATCACTTAATTTCCATAGTGATGGAGGAATACTAAAATATTGCTTTTAGTTTTAGGTCAAACAAAGAGATGCCGCATTTCTAGGAAGGCTTTACTTTTTTTTACTTTAAAAACCAAACCAAATTTATCGTCCTTGATTTGAAACATCACCCAAAGCCCAGTTTTGCAATGATAAATGACTTTTTTTAAAAAAAGATTAAGATACTGAATCACTAAAGAACATTTAGTTTATTAATCAATTAGCCTAAAACTCCCAGAGGTAGGTTATAACACGTCAGCCAACTATCTGTCTTTAAGGCCTCGTGTTACCAATAGGTAAAACTCTGTGCAACAAAATCTACATTTAAGGAGGGGCGTTAACAAATTCTGAACGGTGCTTTGTGTTTTGAATGATAGAATTTCAAGGATATTTTGTGTGAAGAATGACACACATACACCTGTATTGGTACAACAAATTTAATCCCATCCACCTCCACTGCCAGGATTCCCTAAGCAGGTGTGTGGTTTCACAAGCTACTTCCTGTTGCAGAACTTTTTCTAAGCTTATTTGCCTGCTGAGGACCCCCCTGCATGTTGCAAAAGTATCCAGGGTGCAGACAGTGCATGTGATAGCATGGGCTGGGCCTGATATGGGCCTCACGGTTGCCTCAAGGAAACCCCCAGCAGAGTGCCCTGCAGCTCTACAGGAATGTCTCCATTACCATTTCTTGTAACGGAGGCAGGTAGGTGATCATCTGATGCATGTTACAGTTCCTAAGAATATGGTTTAGGGTCCAAACTCAGGAGTTAAAACCTTTCATAAAGGGGTTATCCGAGCTCCAGCTTAGCAGGTTCCACCGCTTATGCTGGCCATTTGTCTCACTGCTCAACTAGATCCTCATACATTCTTCCCTCCAGCCTAAACTAGCTCTGCTGCAAGTTTGGAATCAGTTACTTCATTAGCCCGCAGCTTGTTAGAGACCAGATTTCTGCTGGTCCCAGAGTGCACTGATCCTGCTTGAGCCAGACAATTCTAATACAACCGGGTGTCAGGGCTTTCCCTTTGTTTCATCTAGCATAGGCAATTACGATGCTTCCCCTCCTACGCTGACCACATCCGCTTCCTTGAGGTTCTCCTCAGCTAGGATGTGCTTCATGCTGCTGCCAGGCAAAAGCAGCCAAGAATCTCCAGCACATTCTATACTCTCAAATGGCCCTCAAGGTGGAGCAAGTAGCTTAGGAATAGCAGAGATCCAGTTTCCCTAACCTAATGCCCTCCAGATGTGTGGGATTATAACTCCCATGGTCTGCAGCTGGCATAGGCATGTTGGCTGGTGATGACGAAGTTAGTCAAGCACATCTGGAAGGTACCAGTCTGGGGAAGGCTAGGAGAGACCATTCTCAAGGGGGTTGACATTAGCAGATTGGCTACAAACCTATGTACATTTACTCAAGTGTAAGTCCACTGACTTTAATGGGACTTCCAAGGACACATGGATAGGATGCTTAGCAGTTTTAACTTACCATGATCATACATTACATGATCAGTCTTAAAGACTATGGTAAAAGTAAAGGAAGCCAGCTGGTACACAGCTCTGAAAGACCACGAGGGATTCAACCTCTAAGTAGGTTATTTTGAAACCAACCCAGCCTATTGGAGACATTGGTGCAAATGTCTATATAAAAGAGCTTTTCAACAACAACAAAATTCAACATATTTGTGTAGTCCATTATGAATATGTCCTATAGGTCCTTACACCAAAATATTTATCATGATCTGGATTTTTCATAAACTGTACAGCCTTCAAGACACCACTTACAGCAGCCATAATTCATCTGAGTGGCGTGTAAGCATGGGGTTATGATGGTACAGTGATTGGTGAACAGAGGTAAACTTTTTTAGTTACTGTTGTAAATGAATGGTAATTATGGGTTAGGATGCTGCAGGGAAGCTTTTTGTTTACCATCAATTCATGCCAATGAGGAAGGGGCAGTGGTGAAATGCACCTTAGTATATAGTTGTGCTCATTGGGCACCATTCATCAAATACCACAGCTGTGCAATGTCCTTCCAATAGGTCTTCAAAGGATCCCCTTTATGATGCACCATTAAATGGAAACTGCACAGCATCTGGGTGTTGGACTCGATGGCCTTATAGGCCCCTTCCAACTCTACTATTCTATGGTTCTAGGGTGTTGTTGACTGTACCCTTTATTTGCCAGAAAACTGGGGTTCTGTTGCTGCAATGCTTTGATTTAAGAAGCTCATCACTGACTGGCAACATTACATGGGAATATAGATTAAAATGTTTTTATTTATAGGTAATTCGCTGCAAGTTGTACTATTTCTAAAAACAGCTGACGTTTAAATTGCTAAAACAGAACTGGAATGTGACAAAAGGTCCTTTAAAAATAAAACACACCCCACCCCAAACAATCTCCAGATTATTGTTTGCTAATCATTCTTGCGATCTTTAGCATCTTTTGTTCCTTCTTCATCATCTGAATATACAGTGGGCTCTTCTCCATCCTTCAGCAGTTTGCCTACGTAGTGGTATTTAACTGAAGAAGAGGGGAAAACATCATTTTACTAAACATCAACAAATTTTAGGTACCAACCTTCCCCTGGCTGTTTGGCGTTTTCCTGGCTTTTTCATGGTTCCTCCCTCCCCCCTCCCCCATTCTAAAAGGCTGAAATGCCTCCTCCCTTAAAGACCAGTTCCGGGCAGGAAGTCTTTACATGAAAATAGGCTGGTATTTTTCCCATATTTTGGGCTCACCCCCATTGCCTTCAACTTCACCCACCACTAAAATGTGGCCCCTGAGATCTTCTCTGAAATTGAATTTGTCCCTTGGGCTGAAAGAGGCTTAGGATGCCTGCTTTAAGAGTAAAACTTCAGCAAGCTTGACACCAACACTGCAGCCAAGAGAAACAAGTTTTATTTAGATTTTGCAATCGGACAACCTGGATTGCCTGAAGCCAAAAGAGCCTTCTATACTAACATTTGCATCAGATTCCCCATGTACAAGAGAAGCTCCTATGGCTTTGTGGTTACAATCCTAGGCACACTTACTTGACAAGTTGTCCCACTGAGCGTAGAGGGATTTACTATCTGGACTGGGATAACCTAGCTTCAGTTGTCTATGCTCTGGTAACCTCCAAGTTAGATTATTGCAATGCACTCTACGTGGGGCTGCCTTTGAAGACAGTTCAAAAGCTGCAGCTTGTGCAAAATACGGTAGCCAGACTAAGAACTCGGACCAAGAGGTTTGAACATATAAGACCGACTCTGGGCCGCTTGCATTGGCTGCCTGAATATTTCCGAGCCCGATTCAAGGTGCTGAGTTTAACCTATAAAGCTGTACATGGTGTGGGACCACAATACCTGACGGAACGCCTCTCCCGACACGAACCTACCCATACACTACGTTCAACATCTAAGGCCCTCCTCTGGGTGCCTACTCCGAGGGAAGCTCGGAGGATGGCAATAAGGGAGAGGGCCTGCTCAGTGGTGACCCCCCAACTATGGAATGATCTCATCGAGGCTCACCTGGTGCCAACATTGTTCTTTTCGGCGCCAAGTCAAGACTTTCTTCTTCTCCCAGGCATTTAACAGCATATACTGAGTTTTTAATCGACCCCAGAACTATATTTAGGCCTGGCTGAGAGTTCGCAGCTGTTTTTAATGTACACTGTTTTTATATATTGTCTGTTTTTATGTTTTAAAATTTTGTATATCGATTTTTAATGTCCAAAGTTTTAATTTTTGTAAACCGCCCAGAGAGCATTGGCTATGGAGCGGTATATAAATGGAATAAATAATAATAATAATAAACATGCCTAGAATTATGCTTTGTGTCTATTAGTAGCACTGTTTTATCGGCACAAATAGAAGCCAACTTCAGGTTGTTATGGGGCCAATTGAAAAGAAAGCAAGACGGAGACTGGTTCCGTGCCTGACACATAGTCCTTGAATACACTAGAGTGTTCTTGCAGACTTAGCGGGAGGAAGGTCTTGTGCAACGCAAGATCAGAAATGCTTACATGTGAACTGTTGTTCCCAGTCACTCAAGGTCTCTCGCTGTGTGGCGTCAAGATCAGAAAGGTCATCATGCTCATCCTTCAGTGCTTCTTTATCCAGGCAGAAGGTAGCGAGGCCTCTGGACGCATCCCTTCCAGCAAAAATCCCGTAAGGACCCTCTTCCGGGAGAATAGGGAGATATTAGAACACATGTATTTCCCAGCTCATGAGGCCAAGTGCTCATGATGTTTTAGACCAGCCTTCCCAAACCTGGTGCCCTCCAGATGTTTTGGGCTACAACTCCCTGCATTCCTGACCACTGGCCATGCTGGCTGGGGCTGATGAGAGCAGAAGTCAAAACATCTGGAGGGCACCAGGTCAGGGAAGACAAAGCGTTCCTCTTGATTGGAAAAAAAAGCCTACATGCCCCCACAACAGCCACAGTCTCTTCCCTCCACACACACCACCAGCTGGCTCATACCAGGTGTGTAGCACATCTGAAGGGCACTGCTTTGGGGAAGGCTGATCTATACTGACCTCCAGAGTGAAATGACCCCCCCCCCCGCCCCTGCAATCCTTTCTATGCCCTCCTCCTACTTGGGGGATTTTCAAGAGAGCACATCTATTTAGAGCAAGCCCCCCCCCTATATATGCAATTGTAGCAGGGCTTTGCTAAGGACTTTAGAAAGTAAAAGAAAATAATAAACCAGTAACTTATCTCAGCTCATCACTCCCCCAGGCATTAAAATTACTATAGCAATCAAAACTTTCTGACCCACAAACAGAATTCCTGCCCAATCAAATTTTGGAACTTGCATCATGAGGATTAGAAACACTCCCAAAGCATGAAAGATTGGATTTTCAGCATGATCTACTCCAGAATCTGAGCTTGTCTGATGCTCATCCCAGACATACAGTTGATTTAGGTATGAATGATCAAGTTATTTTCAAGAACAAGAGTTTTATGCCTGTGGGGAGAAAGAAGGGGACGTGTAGCCGGATATTGCAAAGAAGAAATGAGGAGGGACGCAAAGAGATGATGGAAAGAGGGGGCTGCATAAAATGGCTACTAAGCAGTGTCCCATTTTACAGAACACGCCTACATTTTAGCAGGCAGGAAGAACTCAAGAGCTCACAGAAGAGGGATGAAAAAGGAAAGGGGAGGAGCTAAGTATGAAGCCCATCAGACCAGTGCAGCAGGGAGCATGCAGATCAGGTTCAAATCCCTGCTCAGCCAAGTTCACCAAATGGTGGACGATGCTCTATGCAGGTGAGCACTCTCTCAGGCTGGCCTTCCTCGCAGGGGTGAAACGAGGAAGGGATAGCAATACTCCCCTGAGGGCTATACAGAAATGTTTGTGGGGAAAACACCAATGGCGGCTGCTTCACTGTAAAGCAGCATTGGAAGAAAGCCATTCACACTGGAGAAGTGAGGTGAGGAGAGAGAGTCAAGGGAGTCAACGTCCCCTACTTCTTTTTTGCAAAAACAAAAGCCCGTCACTATTCGTCCCCTCTTCTGCTTCTAAGCTGCTTCCCCCCTCCCCCCCCGCTTCCCTCGAGAGCTCCACCGCCATATTTCTCATGCACGCATCCTGTAGGGAAAGTAGTAGAAAAAGGACAAAGCCCCCCTCCCCCCGCAAATCACCCCTTCTCTGGTCTGTCTGTCTCTCTCTCTCTCTCACACACACACACACACACCTGCAATGAGGAAGCGGCCACTGGCCTTTTATCACATGCATCGGTATAGGTTGGCCCTTGGACTTTGGAGGAAAGTAGGACATAAATCCAAACACTAAGCTGCGCAAGAGTGCCAATTGGTTTGGCCAGCTACACACAGGGCCTCTGGGCAACCTGTGATTGTACACAAGCGCACCTTCCAGCTTGCCCAATGTTCGAGGAGGAGGAGGAGACGACGCTTCAGGGCCTTGTGTAACGTGTAACCTTCCTCCTACACTACTCAGGGCCATGGGGCTCTGCCACACACACCCTCCTCCCTCTTCCAGGGCCTGGGGTATAATCCCTTTGCACAGAACAAGCCTGGCTGGTTAGACAGGGAATCAGGGCGGGGTGGAGTGGGGGGCAAGGCCTCAGAGAGGCTCCTCAGGGCACACCCCTCCCAAAGTTCCCACCACTCAGTCCTTCTGTCTTCTACTGATGCTGGCGTTTCACACAGCTATATATACACACGCTGCAAGGGTGGGCAGACAGCGAATCTCCAGAAGTCCAGATGCTTTGGACTTTTACTCCCAGTATTCCTGCCATGTTGGCAGGGGCTTCTGGGAGTTGAAATCTCAAACATCTGGAGAGCGACCTTCTGCCCACCTCTGCGCTAGATCAGCAGCTCTTCAGAGTTCCAGGTGGGAGTGCCTTACCTGGAGATGCTTGGGATTGACCCCGGAACTTTCACCATGCAAAGCACTTCACTGGGGGATACTGAGCCTCAGCGGCTATCAACCTGACAGCTAAGAGTGGGTTTAACACCGTGTGACTCAAAGCTGAGCAAGTTCTCCATTCAGATTTCTTAGGCAAGCCGCATTTACCACTCAAGAAACCCTGAAACGGAGATAATACAGGACTACCATATTGGGCTGTTGTTCAGATTGCCAAGCCAATGCATCTAAAGCACGCTGAATGCTAAAAAAGAAAAAAAAGGGAGGGGGAGGATGGAAGTAGCAACTATATGTGCATGTGCTCAGCATTATCTCAATTAACTGGGCAAACTTGTATCCCCCCACCAAAAGTGCTCTGGACTGGGGCTTTGCAACAGGCCATAACTCAGCTATGCAGCCCTTCCATTTCCCAGCCACACAATGCCTTTCATGCGCTGAGAAAATTGAGGTTCTGCATCTTTCTCCTTCAGAGTCAGTTCTGGCCAGGGCCCCAACCTGTCCTGGTCAGTCAACAGGAATGCAGCCTCATGAGATTCCCATTTCCTACTGTTTGTGCCTGGAAGGCTCCAGTTCAATTCTGGCATCGCCAATTGAAAGGATTAGGTAGCTGGTGATGGGGAAACCTCTGCTAAAGACCCTGGACAGCACACAATACTGGGCCAGACGGAGAAACAGGTCTGACCTCCTTTTATGATTTGCATATGTACCATCAGTGTGCGGGGCCCTTCACAGGATCCGTAACAGCCAGGTCTCTGTCGGAAGGAGCTTGCAATCTGTGATTCTCGTGCTCTTTATGTTTTTGGGTATCTCTACTCCCTCCCACCCCTTCAGCTGGGCATGGTTTCTTTGAAAGATACTGAAAACTTGGATTGTAAGCTCTTCGGGGCAGGGAGCTGTATCATTTCTTTACATGGCTCCGAAGTGCCAGGTACATTAATGACAGTGTATTAGGGTGCAATCCCATGCATATTTAGACAGGAAAAAGCCCTACAATTCCCAACTGCTGGCTAGGGAATGCTGGGAGTTGTAGGACTTTTCTG
Source organism: Anniella stebbinsi (assembly GCA_029215795.1). NCBI lineage: Eukaryota > Metazoa > Chordata > Lepidosauria > Squamata > Anniellidae > Anniella > Anniella stebbinsi. The sequence goes on from JARDYH010000001.1 coordinate 114,855, forward strand.
TGCAATTTTATTTCATTTTGAAACAAAGTTAACAAAATAAAGGCAATAAAAAGAACATACACAGAAATAAAGCAAAGCAAGTCGGTTACTTGCAAACATGGTTTGCAGAGAAAAATCATATCTAACTAGCAGCTCAAGTCCTAATGGAAGAGTAAAAATACAGTTTATACAGGCTATAAAAGGAGTGTGCGCGAGTGTGGGTCGTTTTGTGCGTAGGACTTTTTCCTGTCTAAAAACGCATAGGGTTGTGCCCTTGAATGCACTCAAATCAGGATGGTTGAAGGGGCTGAAAATGGACTCCACTGAATTATAGTCATATTTACAACCTGAAAGGGAGAGCGAAGCCAAGGGAGTCCCAACAGGACTTTTCATTGGTGAATCATTGTCAGAGGTTCCAGCTCACTTCGTGACCCACTTTTAATCATTGTTTACGGATGGAATGGTGATGCAACTAGGCCAGAACCTGGGAGGCCTTGAAAATGAATACGTAGGGCGTAAATGGAGCAAATTCTGGCAGGCTTTACGATGGATGAGGAACCCCACTGCCCTACACTGCATCAGCGTGTTAAAGAATGGAAAATGCACCTGTAGGGCCAAAGCTGTGATTTAAATTATCTATCTAGAGCAGGGGAAATTAACAAATGTAGTAATAGCAATTGTTACTTGGGAATAATACAAGGATGCTGCAGCCACCTGGCGAAGGCTGTGATCCTATGTAAACTTACTTTGGCGTTAAGTCTCACTGAAATCAGTATGAGTTACACCTGACTAGGCATGCCTATGACAGCACTGCAATTGGATATGCTTTTACCTGTGAGGCTGCCTCTACAAGAGAGGTTTAAAGCTCTTTCAAGGCGCTTTAAAAAATTTACCTCCACACCAGCGGAGCGCAAATGGGGCGTAGAGGCGCGTTATATCTCCTATTATGCGCATTATCGAATGCGCGTTAAATCGCGAGTTTTATTTTGCTCCGGCCGTTAAAGCGCATTTTGACTGTGTGAATATGCGCTTATGCGCATTAACTACTTGAAAACCGCACTTTGGAAATCCATTAATGCGCTTCGCTGCCTCTCGCCGCCTCTCATGCAGAGGTATTAGGCGTAAATGCGCTTCTGCGATTGTGCGCATAATCACTTAACCGGGCGCAAAAGCGAATCCTTGTAGAGGGGACCTGAGTAAGCCCCACTGAAATCAGTACAACTTGCTTGTGAGCTGACATACATAGGATCAAGCTGCAGGTAGGTGAAGATCAAATCTAATCTCCCCTTTGTTGGCAATATGCAGGTGAATTATTAATTATTTTAAGAATGTAAGGGCGCAATCCTATGCATGTTTAGACAGGAAAGGGATACTACAGCTCCCATCACCCCCAACTGCTTCAGATGTGTTGGACTACAATTCCCAGCATTTCCCAGCCAGGTTGGGGAAGGCCAAAGTGCCTAGGGTTAGGTTGCCAGTGGGCTTCCGGGCAAGTCAGAGCTTGCTTCCCCAACCATATAGGGAGTTCTTGGACTACCTTACAGGGTCGTGTGTGAGTCTCCCGACCAAAATCATGGCCGCGAAGCCTTCGCAGCGCTAGAAACGTATTCGAGAAACGCTAGGTGAGGCAAGCCCTCAATTACGCCCGTGCGGCGCCGGGGGGAAACTGTGCCGAAGCAGAGGGCTGCAAGTCTAACTGCCCCCCGCCCCGCCGAATTTCTGCCTGCTGCCCGCCGGCCCGCCCGGGACTGGGCGGGAGGCCTTTGGCGTGTGTCTCACCGGGCCCGTAGAACTTCCTGCCGCGGCTGACGTCGAAGACCTTGCCGTTGATGGCCATGAGGATGCGCGGGTTCTGCTCGCCGTCGAAGGGGCGCAGCTGGGCCAGCGTGAAGTCGCGGCGCTTGAGCTTGGGCAGCGGCGGCGGCGCCTCCTCCTCGCCGTCAGGCCCGGCGCGGGGCCGGTCTCCCCGCACGATCTGGTAGAGCAGGAACAGGCAGAGGCCCAGCAGGCTCAGGTTGAGCGGGGAGCTCACGATCTCCAGCAGCAGCCCCGGGCTGCTCGCCTCGGCGCTCTCGCTGCCTGCGCCCCCGCCAGTGGCCTCCTCCTGCGCCATCGCCGTCGTCGCACTACTCGCCCCGGCTGCCGCTGCTGTAGTCGCAGAGCGCTGCTGGTCGGGCTCGTGGAGATCCGGGGCAAGAGTCCGCCAGGCCAGCCGAGGAGGAGGAGCCGGGGCGGGCCCAGGCAAGGAGCTGGGATCGAATGAGCAGGCGGGGAAGGGTTCCGCGGGAGGGGAGGCGCAGCGCTGCGGGCGGATACGCAGGCGCCGCCAGCGGTGGCACCGGCCACGGCCGCAGAGCCCTTTGTCCCGGGCGGGGCGGTGAGGACAATCCCGGCGCCTGGGCGGAGAGCCTAAGCGCGCGCTTGCCCGGGAGCAAAGACGCTGTCCGGAAGGCTTTGGGGGGGGGGGGGACGCCCGCCCTCCGGCTCTTGGCCGGTTTGCTCACGGCCCGCAAAAAGGACGCGGCCCGCAACATTGAACCGGTTAGAATCTAACCATTTGGTTAATCCACTTTAAAACTGTGAAATCAACTGCGAGCCTGAAATATGCCCATCCCTGTTATAAATGATGCACTTTCGGTTGTAAAAGCAGTAAAATGAGTTTAGGTTTGATAAGAAAATAAGCATTGTATATGTGTCAGCCCCCCCCCCCCCATTTCTATTTCCCCTCCATTGCTTCAGAACACGATGTGACTTATTTCTGAGTGGACGTACCTAGGAGAGGCATTCGCCCTTTTTCCATGCTCCGAGGCAAGATGCCCCTCTTCTGCCTGCTTCGTCTTCTCTCAGCGTATATAAGAAAGGGACTTCCTTGCTAGCACTAGACAATCCCTTGGCTGTACCATGGACAATAATAGTTCTGAAGCAAAATGCTGTTCTTCTGTTGTTTTTCGGTGAGGCCCTCGAACGTGTCTTCAGAACAGAGGATGACCCGCGTGCTCTCGCTCTTTCTCTCTCAGCAGGGATAAATATGGTGCTGTCCCTTACGGGCTCACACGCTAAGACCACCTCAAAGGGACTTTTCAGGGGATAAAAGAGGCGAAACGAAAAGAAAGGGCCTCGATCATCACCATTCCTTCTATTCCCACTGTTCGGGGTGGGAATGCTGTTGCTTATGGAGCCAAAACGGCGCAATCCACGAACAAGAGGGAGGTCCCAGCAGGGTGGAGTGGGAGTTTGGGGGTGGGGACGCTGAAGTTTGCAGAAGTACACAAAACCCTGAACAAGTAGACATTTAGCAGGCAACTGCCTGCAAAAAAGCACTTTCCGTTCAATGGCTTTTTGGACAGGTGCATGGTGTGGCATTGGGTATGTCCGTTTAAAGGAGAAACGGGTTTGGTTTTTTTGTTTAGAACAAGTGGGACCCGCATCAAAAAGGCAGAGTGCTCCTGCCCAGTCTTCATCAGCCAGCCACACCCTCCTCCACAATGTTCCATTCCAGTCCCCCACCTACCCACATTCCCTGTCCCTGCCCCCAACAGCCAGTCAGTCCACATTTCATAGTCACTGAGCATGCTCAGTCCTCATTGGGCTGTTTTGGGGGTTCCCCCCACCCCCATGATTTGTCCCCATAAAGATTTTTTTTAGACAGGCTGCAGAGTAAGATTTTCTGGAACTCAGGAGAGTTCCTGAGATGGGATTTTTTGCTTGCTGGTCCAGCAACACCAGCAGTCAATGGTGACCTTTGGGCAAGAGTCGTGGGCCATCCCCGGCTCCTGGCTTTTGAGGGCTCTTGACAAGATTCTCCCCCATGGGCCCCCTCCCTCAGTGAGCCTACCTTCTCGCCACCTTCTCCTCTTGCTCCTGTTCCTCCTCCTCCCTCTCGCCATTGCTACTACCACTGGCTTGCTTAGCAGGCTGAGAACAAGGAGGCCGGGGTATCTCCTGCTGCTGCTGCTGCTGCTGCTGCTGCTGCTGCTCCTCACCGCCGTTGCTCAGGCCAGAGCAAGAGGCAGCAGGAGGTGGAGGTGAAGAGGAGGAGCAGGAGGAGGTCAGGGGGACTCTGGCCCTCCGCAGCTGCCAGCCATGCCTTTGACGCCAGCCCCGGGTGTGGATGGGGTAGATGGGGAGCAGTGCTTAGTCCCAGGGGAGACAGAGATGGTGTTTTCTGGAGCTTAGTCCGGTGATCACAGCCACTTGTGGGATCAATCTAACGCAGCCATCGTGCGGCAGCCATATTGTGCACTGTGGCGATACCCCACATTTCTGTCTCCTTAGGTATGTCTGCATTAGTGTATTTGGAGAGTGCGGAATGTTGGACTGAGTGGGTGTGGCTGGTGAGGCTGGAAAAGGGAGGGGGGAGGAGTATTGAGGGAGGAAGGAAGGGGTTTGTAGTTAGTTGGTTGGGTGGAGGATAGTTAGGTTGAAGATAGAGGTGTTTAGCTGTGTGTTCTTGTCAGGAGTGTGTGAAGAGTAAATATATATAAGATTGTAAGGATTTGGGATTATTATTAAGATTATTAGAATTATTAAGAATAGGCAGGTTTTAAACTGAATTTGAAAGAACTGTAAACAACAATAAACATTTTCTTGTATTTTTTGCTACCACAAACCACGTGTCAGCTTGGCTTTGTTACCGTCTGTATTTCAGAAGAAAATACATTACATTAAAGCCTTCAGCCCAATATAATCACAGAAGAACCTTTTCAAAACCTCAGTACCTTTCCCCTCTTCTCTAAGGGAAAAGTGGTGTGTCTTTTACCCTTCCCTCGGGTGTTTAAGTGGTGGTGCTTAGCCCGAGAAGGGGGGGGGTGCTCGCTCGTCTAGGCCTAGTGGCGGCACAGGCACCGTCTGAAAATAAGGTGTTGCAACACTGCAACTACTTCGGGGTTTGCTGAGGTAAGAACAGGTACAACAAGATGCTTCCTTAAATTAGGACTGGGAGGGTAAATAGGAGTCTTTACAAGCACCATGCTGCTATTTCAGGCATTGCATGCTGAACTCTTTCCTCAATTTGTCACAAACACCAAAGTTTCTAAGAGGTTTGTCTAGTGCTGGCAACTTCAGATATTCAAGAATAATGAATGAGCGGAGATGCAACCCCCCCCCCCCCCCCATAAAACAAAATCACTTGGTTAGCGGGAAATATTTAAATGTGATGTTTCTTTAGCTTTCTATCTCTGAGTTCACAGGAGGATTCATGATGCAGGTGTGAATTGCCACACAAGTGGCATCATTTATTTATTTATGGTGCAATCTTTAAGGAATGTTCTAATGTAGTTTGAGATGTCACCCATTCTTTGTTACAAATGAATTTATGACATGGAAAACTTTCCACAGGTTTTCTGTTCTCCCACCCCATGTCACTGTACGGGTGTCAGGATCGCTTCCTCCATTGCATCTAAGGGTAACAGGCTAGTTTAGGGGGTGCAAGACGGGCTGCATGGCACACAGAAAGGAATGGTTGCAGGGCTCGAGAGGACCAGCCAGGGGTGACCACACCTTCTCTCAGCATGAGCTGTCTGAGGCAGTCACCTCACTCTGCTTAATAGTAGGGCCGGTCTAATTCTGCTCTCTGCTCTAATTCTACTTCCATCGTTCACCGCATGGGGGAGGGCTTGCACAAACCTCGACTCTGGGAGAATTAAAGGCTTGTTAAACTAGAAGTCTGTCAAAATGCGCACCTAAGAACGCCTTAGTGTTTGGGATCCTAATAAAACAATTAAAAATCCTACAGTTTCAATGTATCAACATTTAAGGCTGCTGATCAATTGCATCATTATTTCTTTGATTTAATCACCCGTCTTTGAATCCTTTTATTTAACCAGCTGAAGTTGTTTTTCATAACCCCAAACTCTCAATATGGATGTCTTCTTTTTCTTTCATTTTTTTTGAGATGTCAAAGGAGTTACAAAACAACTTATAATTTTATAAATAAAAGCTACCCATTGCTGGAAGGGAAGGATAGTTTTTGTAACATTTGCTTTGGCTGTGCTTTCCGCAAGAAACAACAGCAATCATTATAGAGGAAACAATGGACTCGCTGCCCCCTATATTTTGAACGGTAGTGCCAGGAGCGCTGTCTGGAAACAGCCAGGGTCACGCGGAGTATTTCTCCACGGAGCCCGTTCAAGGGACGTAGCTCGGTAGTTCCTCCAGGGAGGGCCAGGAAAGAACCTTAACCCTGAAAGCCTGGAGAGCCTTTTCTGTCAGTCAGTATCTGTTCACAGCGCACGATGTAAGTGGGGGAGGGAGGGATGAAATCCAAATCTCTCCCCCCCCCCGCGCCATTTTCGACTAATCGTGGCTCCTCATAGTTGTCTAAAAAAATGCAAGTGCGGGGGGGGGGCGTGCCCCTGATCCCCCCCAGGGACTTCGAGCACTGTGCGTCAGTCTTCGAGGCGCCCCCTAAGCTCCTTTGCGGGGGGGACGTGCATTCATCCCTCGGCCCGGAGGCCACTAGCTGCCGTTCCGGCCCCCGGCGGGAAAGGAAAGCGCTCTGCACATGCCCGCGGGCCGTCTCTCGTGTCCGCTTCCACTTTCTCGAGGAAGAGCGACTCCGAGCCGCAGGAGGCGCGCGGCGCGGGGCTGGGTCGGCTCGGGGCGCCTGGCTGCCGCGGCTCCGCTCGCTGAGGCGGCGACTGGTCGCTTGGAGCCGTGCGGAGCGGCCTGCCGGCCGGCCGGCCACAACCGCGGAGCTCCCGGGCGCCGCTGGAAGCGTCGAGGAGGCGGAGGAGGGCAGGACGCGCCGGGAGTCCCGCGGAGCGTAAGTAGCGCCATCGGGGCAGGGGGCGGGCGCAGGCGAGCCGTCCAGGACGCCCCGAGATCCGGAGCAGCGGCCTCCTCGCCGGGCCGGGGCTGGGCTGGACCGAGCCTGGACGTCTTGTTCAGCAGGAGGCGGATCGGGTCCTTGCCAGGCTCTTGACAGATGGGTGGGAGGGGACCCACTTGTGCCTCGATCCCAGGAAGGAAAGGGGGGGAGGTGTTGTGGAGCTCAGCTCTGCCCCAGACGTCTCTCCCCGCCCCCGCCCCCCCCCCCCCATGGTGACTTATTTACATCGCTTAGGGCAGGATGCGATCGAGAGGAGCCGGGGAGGGGGGGAGATGCCAAGAAGGCCTATACCACAGATCTAGAAGCTTCCCCCGCTCCATCCCTCCTCGAAGCCCAGGCACATCTGTGGCTGTGTGCTTGTTCAGTTGGAGAGGCAAATGCGCTCTGTACATGCTCTGAAGTGCTCCCTTCACGAATGTAAGGACGCTGCCGTCTGGTGGCCTTAGAAACTTGACCTTGGTGGTGAACACTGGTGACGCAAATATTCGGTTGCGCCGGTGTCTGGATTGGCACATGGATCTCTTGGCTGAGCGGGCGTGTGCGAGATAGAGAGAGAGAGAGAGAGAGAATGTATTCCAGAGCCTCTGTTTGAGGCTTTAAAATGCAACCACTTCAGACAAGCCTTTGGGAAACGGGAGGCTGCTAGCCTTAAATAAATGCACACGTGTCTGTGCGAGGAGGGGGTAGAGCGGGAATATGCCAATCAAGCGTGAAGGCTTGGCGTTTCCAATAATCCTGACAATGGCTGAATTCGAACAACACATTAAGCAACTGGGGGGGGGGGGACAATCGTCAGTTGTGTTGCTTATTGTGTTGTGTGGAGGGTAACATGCCGCTCACAAACTACTGACAGTATGCTATTCCGCACAAATAAGCTTGCAAGTTGTTTAGCTTGCAAGTTGTTTAGCTTGAAGCCAGTTGTTTAAAGTGTTGTGTGGAGGGGTGAGTGTGTTAATGGCGTGTGGTGAGTGGGTTAAAACACAAGCCCATAGAGGCAGGCGGCAAGAGCGACCAAAGCGGAGGCTGCCACTCTGCTACAACTGGTGCAACTTGCAGAGGCTGCTGGGATAGAACTGGGAGGACTGAGGGAGGAGGGAGGGAGGGGAGAGGGGCGGGGGCTGTGTCAGTCAAATACTGGGTTGACTATTAGTCCACTCAACGCCAGCCCCAACCACCCACAGTTGTGTAGGAATATGTTGTGTGGGGAGCACCCACAAAATAACCAACTGTGAGTTGGCTACTCAACCCACTAAACTCAAGCCTTTAAAATGACAGCTCTCTTTTCTCTTTGAGTCCCCAGCTTAGTGGAGGGCCAGACAATGCAATGAAGGTAGGTGCACAAAGTGCTTTTCGTAAGAGCCTGAAATCTCTTTGGGGGGGGGAGGGTGGACATGCGCCCCCTCCCAGCCCTTGGGATTTAACCTTTGAGGCAGGCCGTACTAATGCATCTCAGGGGATGTCAGTACTCAAGATGTCAAAAGGCTTCCATCTGTCTATTTTAAGGCGATGGAGAGGCAGAGGGATTAGCCGGCCAGGCCAGCCCTGCACCCAAGCCTGCTGCCAAGGGTGTTCTCATCCCCCTCCCTGTTTCTCTCCCCACCACACACACTCTCATTTTCTCCCCTTCCCCTCATCCTTTCTCTCTCATGTGGATGGATTTGATTGCCCAGGGGGGAGGGGGAGGGGGGAATCTCTGAATGTATAAGCACAATTTGAACCGATGCACAGATTTCTAATTGCAAATTCCTATAATTCCTATTGTACACAGTTCAATATCAGCTTCCTCTATCCTGTCTCATGTGTTATTTGTATTTGTTCTTATTTATTTTTCCTTATCTTATTATTACTAGCTAACCCCTGTGTGTGACATTTAACAGCAATATGGTGGTGGTGGTTTCTGTAGCTGTGGCTGTGTCTATTTGGAGTGGAAAGTTGCGTTAGTATTGGCTTATAGGATTGTGGGGATTTTTCTCAGTTAAAAAGTATTCATTGCACTGATGTTAGAAATGGCGTTTTTACACAGATACTATATATTTCAGTCTTTTCACAAAAGATCATTTACACTATTGTTTATGCCCCCCCTCCCTCAGTGAAGCCAAAAGCGGAGGCTTGTGCTAGGGAGGGGGCTGTCCCATTGCAGGATGTGCCGTGGAGGGGTTATCCAGAATGGTCCCTGTTCCGGTTGGCATTTGGCCCTTGGGCAGTGAACACTGGCTAGGAACAGACACCCTGAAAGGGCTTTGTTTTGACAGAACCGCTTCCACGGCCCAGTTTGGGGTGCCACTGAGAGGGTGGCAGGGAGGGGGCTGTACTGGTCTCCGAAGTATCCAAGAGATATACTTTTCAACTTTTTAGAATGGCCGGGGGGGGGGGGGGGACACATGCAAAAACTGGAAGATCACCAAATGGTCAGGAGTCAGGGCAAAGGGGAGGGGGTGGCCAGGAAAAAGGGGCGTGGCCTGGGGGAAGAGGAAGTAGCTCACTTGGACTGGCAGTGGGATCATCCCGCTCCTCCCCCCACCTTCTGCACTGGGATTGTTGCTCATCTTTGTCTCTCTTATACAGCCACTTTGCAAAGTTGGTGCTGGGACTGACGTGAGAGTCCCTTCCCCCGAATGCCTGATTCCTCTATTTTTCTTAGACCCGCATCAAAATGTTTACCTGCAAACATTTTCAAGGCAAAAGGTGTGCCTTCCAGGAAGGACCTGATGCTTTTTTCTTTTCCAAAAAACTTTACATTTGTAACACCTGTTTGCAGGCCTGTTCAGCTGCTGCCTTGGATAGCATATTTAGGATTTCTTTAGTTTTTGCTACAGTTATGGCAGAAGCTAGGTTGCTGGATGATATACAGTAGCCTGGGAGGGGTTTCTGTTTCTCCATTTCCAGAGGGATAGCTGTGTTTGTTTATTGCAGAAAAAACACCTAAGAATCTTTTGGAATATTAAAGATGAATGCATTCATTCTGACATATCCTGTTTGGACTGTAGCCAGCTTCATCAGACTCATGGAGCATTATGGAGAGTTTGGGGTTTATATACTGTACATATGGTCAGGGTGTGTGTGTGTGTATGTGATGGGGAATTGTAAACAGTGAGGTAAGAAAGGAATTAAATGCAAAAAGTGACAATCACATCATTGACAGTGGTCAATTCCTGCTGATAATACAAACAACTTCAATTGCAAAAAAACAAAAATAAATTATATATAAAAACATGCTAATAAACAATTATTTATCAATAGCAATAACTAAGAGAGTGCCTCAGGGACCAGAAGGCCATGTTCAGAGGCCATGCTCGGTCCTTGGAAGGGGGAGTCAGCAATCCGACCCCCAACCCTTCATCAGCCAGTGCAGAGAGACCTGTGCCTGTTGTCTCTCCCGAGGTTGGAGAAGCAGCCTCAAGGTGGGGGAGGAAAGGGGGCATCCCAGGGGGGGGGCGAGGAAGGGGAGAGACCGGAGGGGCTGGGGTACGAGTTTTCCTGAGCCTCCTTCCCCCCCCCTGAAGTGCCTTCACTCAATGCCTAAAAAGCCCGTCCAGTGGACGACACACCCAAGAGGGAGGACAGGGATCGCCTCCGCCACTCCTGCCCCAACCCTCCACCTGGCTTCAGCCCGGCAGGGCAGAAGAGACTCAAAAGCCTCCGAGTTTAGCAGCTTCCGAGTGGCATGACTGCAATCCATAGTAGGGACTTGAGCTCGAAAGGCCTTTGTTTCTTCTACATTTGTCTGTTTGAATCTAGATGAGGCTGCAGTGCAGGGATGGGCCACTTGTGTTTAGTCTACACCTCCCAACAGCCCCAGTCAGCCTAGTGGGATTGTGGCTCAATGGTAGAGGCCCTGCTTTGCATACAGGAGGTCCTGGGTTCGATCACCAGCATCTCCAGGTGGAGTTGGGAAAACTCCTTCAGGGAAGCCTGGAGAATCGCTGGCTGCTGCCAGGCAGGGTCCCTGGTATTGGGCTAGAGGGACCCAGGCTCTGGCTTGGCATTGGGCAGCAGCTGCTGCCAAGGGGAAACGCTTGCTGGCGCAGCAGGACAAGTAGACTAGCACAGTTTCTCCAGTGGCTCTGCTTCTGTGCTTCCTGTCTGGACACGGGCAGGTGGAGGTGGCCGTGCTTGGGGTGATTCAGCGATCGCTGTGGGGCTCCCTCCTGGGTCCAGTGGTTGGGACGATGGACGACCCATGGTCTGAGTTGGTACAAGGCAGCTCCTGATGTTCCTAGACAGTGGTGAGTGGGAGGAGGGTGTGGTAGGCCAGGACTCCTCATGCTGGAGCTAGAGGCAGAGCGAGTGGTGGCTCCAGGGGGAGCCTGTTGCGAATGGCACCCCATGTGCGACACACTAGGATGGCCTGCATACGCAAGCGCAAAGCAATATCTCAGTCACGGCAGTCCGCAAAGGCTAGTCGGTGTGCCAGGGGTGTGGCACTGCAGGGCCGCCGGCCTGCTCTTGCCCTCCTGGTGTCCCAGTCCGGCCCTTCAGGGTCTGTCAGCTGCACCCGCCCCTTTTCATAAGAAGAGCCCTGAGGCTGGATCAGACCGAGGGTCCATCTAGCCCAGCACTCTGTTCACACAGTTGCCGACCAGCTGTCGACCAGAGACCAACACAGCTGGACACGGTGCAGCAGCACCCTCCCACCCATGTTCCCCAGCAACTGGTGCCCACGGGCTTCTTCTTGCCTCAGATACTGGAGGTAGCATACAACCGTCAGGGCTGATGACTGGTTCTTTAGTGCTTTTCCAGCTCTTGCCCATGTTTTCCCTTTCTAAAAAATGAACTGCCTCTCTCCTAAGGCTTAGTGACTGACAGCAAGAGCTTTAAGCTGTGATTGGCAGGTGTATTTGCTCTGTCCCTTCGGCCCCACCCACCACTGGAAAGCAGCCCCTGAGCACTTTTCCAGAATGCAATTTGGCCTCGGGGCTGGAAGAGGCGCCACCACTGCTGCACGGGACTCTTTGTTTACCCCTGGTGCCTTCCTTCCAGATGTTTTGGAGCTGTAGTCGAAAATACCTGGAGGGTACTAGAAGGGGGACGGATGGACGCAGCAGACTATTATTGACATTTGTCTAACGTTACCGTCGCAATCCTCTCCACAACCCTGTCCGAAAGGTCAGTGTCCTTATCCCTCTAATGCAGATGTGTGGTGGAGAGAGACTGGGTTGTCTATAGCAACATGGTAAGCTCACATTGTGATGAGATTTGAACAGGAAAAAGCAGTTTGCAACTCGGCCTCCAATGAGCAGAACGAGACATTTTGCAGGCCTGGACGGAGGCAGAACGCCGCCTCCCCTGTGTGTGGTTCTCCTCCAAATGCCCTGTAATGTCTAGCGAAACTCACTGTGCTCCACATCACTAGCTGGCCCTGTGAAGGGATCCTCTCACCATTCGATGCTGACACATCATGAAGTTCCAGCACGGGTTAGAGAAACTGGAGGAGCACCCGGCACCATGCATTCCATGACTTAACAGGAATTAGAGAAAGACAGACATGGGGATGCTGTTCTTGGCTGGAGCTCTGTGTCACCATGAGTTTGAGAGAGAGAGAGAGAGAGAAAGGTGGGGATGCCATTTTCAGCAGAAGCTCCGTGTCTTGCATCAGTGTAGTTCCATCCTTTTGCAGTAAGCTACGCGAGTGCATGTATATTCTATGTGGGTAGCAGTATTCAATGTCAAGGATAACTAGCATGCATTCAGATCTCTGTTTGACCTAAGACATACCCAACTTCAAAACGTAAAGTGAGAAGCAGCTCTGAATAGTTCTGCCCCCTGCAGCCTAGGTCAGCATTACCAGAATGCAACTCACTGCGTGAGAAACTTCGCATGTTGCTAACAGGTACGGATCTGACTTCAGCTTTTGGCTTAGGTATTCTTCTTGCCCGCCTTTGTCCTTAACCTCACCTGATTAATGTGGGCTTTGTCTGAACTTGTCTCGCTTCTTCCCTGTGGATTCGTACAGTGCAAAAGCAAACTCTTTGCAGTGTGTGTGTGTGTAAATTCCTTGAAGCGCTCTTCTGCACTGTAATTATAAACACCTCCCCGCCCCCTGCCATAAAAGGAGCTTTGGCTGGGCAGGTTGCCAGCTGCCGTCCCAGATGCAAGGAGACACTATGCCAGTAGTTCTGTGTCTGCAGTGACTGCCTTGCCTTGGTATCTGCACAACACACTCTTTCCCAGGACAGATGTGGAGAAGCAGCCGTGCCAGTGAGGCACAGCCAGGCCTTTTGTGTTGGGAAGAGGAACAGCATTGTTATGACAACGTTGTGTCATTACATCAAGCTCAGAGATGATCATCTCATTTTGGTTTTGCTTTGTTTGCTTGCCGATGGACAAGGCTGGTCAGCTGATGTTTCTGCAATTAGCTCATGATCCTCACCCAGTGGCTCGGCTCTGAGGTGTTTCTTTGTGGAGCATTGATGGCTGGTGGCTACTAAGTTAGGACGCACCCCACAGATTCAAATACGGTCTCGAGTGACAGCTGGGAGTTGTAATGTGGCTAGAAAAGGAGTCAGAAGGTTTGAGTTTTGCAGGTAGCTGGAAGGAGAAATCTTGTGAGGTGGGGGTGACTCCAAGGAGATGCCCTTTGCTTTGCAGAAGGCGGGGACAGGGACTGATTTTCAGTTACAGTCTAGTGGTGTCAGAGTGCCTGTCTTGCTCCTCCATGTTCAGCGCATCTATGAAACACTATAAACAAAAACACTTTAAGCCGCCTTTGCTTTTCCCTCACAAGGAACCCCGTTAACCGAATCCACACAGTTTGGAGAAGAGAGGAGTGGCCCCTTTGTGAACAGAGCAGCGTTGTGCCAAGCAAAGAGTTACCATGTGCAGTCCTCTAAAGAACTGGGTCCACGTTCAGCCTATACCAGCAACCAGTAGACATGGTGAGAAAACTGGCACCATGAAGCAGCCAGAGCAATCAGAGGTGAGGGTTCAATCCTGGAGACTGAATAGGACAAATTGAGGGAAATGTAGCATTTGGGGAATGCGGATCTATTTGACAATGTGGATCTCATTAGGCAGATCTTTCATCCCCCCCGCCCCCCCTCGCAAGGCCAGCTAAGCCTTGGGGCAACAAAGAAACATATATCTCCCCCCTGGCTTCAATTTCCACTGCATCAGACTGTGCAATCAATATTTTTTGTTTTGCTGTCAGCTCAGCAGGGAGGACTCTTTGACCCAGACACCCTATTTTAAACTGCTTTCCCCCCTTTCTTTTTGCATTTCTGTCTCTTTTTGAATGTTGCTGTCGCTTTGTGATGAGGTTTCCCGTGTTAACTCTCTTCAGCATTTGTCTGCATGTTGCTGTGAGCAGCTTCTCTCATTCAAATACCAAAAAGAAAAGGAACCCCAGGAAGGAAGCCAAAAATGCCAAAGGCAAAGGGGTGGAAATGAAGAATGAAGTTTAATAAAAATAAATTATACCACCAACACATTTAGGACTAGCAATGTCCTTCTTCAGGGTAGTTCAATATCAAGATGCAATAGCACTTCTCCTACGAGCAGAGCTTAGGAGGTCGTTACTCATAAGAGAAGTGTTATTGCATCTTGATTAACTCCATTCTCCGTTTCCACCCCTTTTTTGACTTCTTTCTCTCATTCAAATGCCAGACAGATTTGGGACTGGAACTCAAGTCCAAACTTTTCATACAGTAATCTAGTAAACAATAATAATCTTTGGGAATTCATTTTCGATTTATATCAGATCTTATAGTTTCCCTGTTGATTTCATCTGTTCTGGGCTGACATAGGGCAGGTCGTGTTGGAGTCCTTTCTCTCTTGCCCGCTAGATCAGGCCAGCTTCCCAGGCATCAGCAGTGCAAAACTTCTGTCAGCCCGGCAGCAGGGTTCTAGTCTAGGCATAGGTGTGTGCAAGGGGTGTGCCGGGTGTGCTCAGGCACACCCTAATGTCTCAAGCAATGAGCGTCAAATTGAGGGTGACATTGAGTAGGGATTCAGTGGAGGATCCAGATGCAGTGGGAATGGCCCCCAGTTGCCCTCGTAAGCCCTAACCTTCAGCCATTGTCACCACAAAGCCCTGCCAATTTGGGGGCTTGAGGAGTGTCTCCACATTCTCCCTCCCTCCCACCAGCAACTTCCCTCTCGTGGCCATGCAGGTTGAATGTGGAGTAGGACATTAGTGTCTACAGTGTTTAATAAATAAATGAATAAAAATAATGTCCTGTATGATGGAGTATTCCATAAATGTTTTCCTTTAAAAATGTTTTTTAAAAATCCCTCAGTGCCCACCCTAATAAAATGTGCTGCGCACACCTATGATTCTAGGGAAGTTCTTGGAGGCCATATTCCGGGGTTGGCTGGGCCAAAGCCAAAGGGGGTGGGGGATAAAATACTCTGGGCAAAGCCGGCCCTGAGTCGTGTGTGTGAGTGTGTGTGTGTATCTTAGCTTGGTAGACACAAGCCATCAACGCTGAGTGAAGAAAGATCTCCCAGCCCAGTTCCTATTTAGGGTCTCCTTGTATGCCAGGGGAATCCTATTTTTCCCTGTAGTAAACTGCAATGCTGTATCTCTGAGAGTTTTAAAAAGAAAGTTGAACAAACGGAAGTACAAGCACAACATGTTCCTTCTATTTCTGACGTTCCGGCTGTGAGTGCCGTTGCTTATGTAGCCAAAACAGCATTACCCACATGCAGGAGGGGAGAATTAGCAAGTTTGAGGGGTTGTTGTTGCAGAAGCACAAAAATAGATTTTTGGGGGGTGAACCCCTGGTGAGTGAGGACTCAATGTGTTCAGTGACCATGCTGACTGAGTTTGGGGGGCCGGAATGTAAAACTGGGGGACAGGCAGGATGCAATGGAGTATCTGGAATCCAGAGCTGCAGCAAAATATAGTGCAACAGGCCCCACTTGTACCATTTATTGATTGATTGGGACCTTAATTGCCAAATTGTTGTTGATACGTTATTGACACTGACTGTTCACCGCTTCCTTTCTCTGCTGAAACATTGAGCAGCAATAATAATGCTTAAATGCCCCCCTTTCCCCCAGGTGGTGGGGCAATTTCCTCTTTATCCATCCCAAGGACGGTGGAGTCCCTGCAAAAAGAGAGGAAGGAAGACAAATGGATGATATTTTGGGGCTTGAGATGCTGTGGTTTCCTGGAGAGAGAGAGAGAGAGAGAGAGAGAGAGAGAGAGAGAGGGGTTAACACTTCAGAGCCATGTAGGGAACAAGGACAGCCTTCTTTGGATCCAGTTCAGCAGATTCTGTGGGCCTCAGATCAGGAACGGTATCTGGCTAGCAATTGCACTGGCAGGCTGGCTTTTCGTGGGGGGTGACAGGAGAGTGGGATCCTGAAATGAATGGCAGCCCCCTTGTTCATCTATGAGGAGTCCTTGGATTTTTGCACATTGACTGTAGATGGGTGATCATGGCCGGGTTCTACAACTGTTTGAAGAGTAACAAGTAAGTGACTTTAATTATTCTTTGCTTCCCTGTCTCCTCTGCCCATCCCCGCTTCCTTTCAAAGTGTGTTGACTGTGGCAGATAATGAAATCTAGAGTCCACATTCAGTTTTCCCCCTCCCTTTAAATATTGTACCATACTGCCTGCAAGAATAGAAACCTCTGCATCCCATAAATTGTTTTAGGTTGTAAGCCAGCAGCCAGAAACTGTTGATTATTTCTTTTAATTGCTTTATACAAAATGCCTAAACATAGGTGCTTAAGAAAAAGGTTTTATTTTTTTAAAATTATACAACAGATAACCCACCAAATGAAACATTTATCCTGCTATCCTGATAAGGATCATGATCATGAAGGCTGCAATCCTAGGCAAATGTAGCTGTGAGGGTGATGAATAAACCTCATTGGATGTAATGGCACTTACTTCTGAGTAAATATGCATAGAATTGCGCTGTGTGGCTACAATCCTATTCAAAGTTATCTGGGATGAAATCCTATTAAATAGAGTGGGACTTTGTTCTGAGTAAACGTATATGGGATTTCACAATAAAACAATAGATTATCAGTAGGAGAGAGCCTTGTGCTTTTCTTGTTTCTAAGGTATTGTCTCTCTCTGCATAGAATCACAGAAGAGTCGAGTTGGGAGGGGCCTCTAAGGCCATCCAGTCCAACCCCCTGTTCAGTGCAGGAACCCACCTTAAAGCATACCTGACTGGTGGCTGTCCAGCTGCCTCTTGAAGGCCTCTAGTGTGGGAGAGCCCACCACCTCCCTAGGGCCTCCTCCACACGAGACGTTTAATGAGCCTTGAAGGCTCATTATAAATTTTACCTACACACGAGCAGAGCGCAAAACGGGCGTACAGGCGCGTTATCTCCCCGATAATGCGCATTTTCGAACGCGCGTTAAATAGCGACTTTTATTTTGCTCCGGCCGTTAAAGCGCATTTTCGCTGTGTGAACAAGCGATTATGCGCATTAACTACCTGTAAAGTGCTTTTTGGGCATCTTTTAATGCGCTTCGCCGCTTCTCGCCGCCTCCCGTGCAGAGGGATTAGGCGTAAATGCGCCTCCGCGAAAATGCGCATAATCCCCGAACCGGGCGCAAAAGCGCATCCTTGTGGAGGGGGCCAACGATAGGTATGATTAGTTTGCGGTTTGTTTGTGAAGTCATATATGGAACAGCTCTGCCTTTTCCACCGAGCAGAGGCATCTCCCGGGCATCCACCTTGTGCTGCCTCCAGAAGGAAGTTGGTGGCAGGGTAAGAAAGAGCAGGGAGGCCCATTTCCCACGTCCTCCCCCCCCCCCGCTCCACTGCACCCCCAGTGCAGAGGGAGATGAGAGGGGATGCGGGTAGCTGGCCTGCCAAGCTGTGCTGAAAGACTTTTTAAAAAATCCTCCTCCCTCCCTGTTCCTTTTACCTTGCGTGTCATGTCTTCTGAGTTTGTAACCTTGCAGTCAGGGACTGTCTTGTTTTACTGATCCTAAGTGAGCTGCTCCAAGAGCAGTTTTGGCTGAGGAGGAGGATAAAAGCAATTCCAATAAATAAATAAGGCCAGGCTTCCTCCATCATCCCCTGCACCGATGCCCAGCCTTGAGAGGTGCGAGGCCGGCCGGCCAGCCTCAAGGTGGGGCAGAGGTTCCAGACAGCAACTCTCCTCAGCCCAGGCCGGCCGGCTCTGCGGTCAGAGAATTGTAGTCTAAGATATCTAGAGGGCCCCACATCAGGTCACTCTGTGCTTGACAGTCAAAAGAGGAAGCCACGAACCAACTTCTGGCCCCATTTCCCCCCCCCCTCATTTTAAAATGCAGCAAGGAGCCTCCCCCTCAAGACCTTCCTTGCAGGGTTTACCCAAAATGTTTTTCAACCCACTCATGGTGTGCAAAGCCAGGTTGGGGCTTGCTTCCAGCTGGTTTCTTTTTGAAGAACATTGTAAAAGTTGCCCAGTTTCTCCCCCCCCTTCCCAAGCAACCCCCCCCTCCACTGCACGGGGGAGAAAATATTGTACTTCTGGTGCCAGATCAGAGCTACACCTGAACATGCTCGAAGGGCGTTATGTTGCCAGGAAGGGCCCTGAGGTTCCCCGAGAAAGAGACAATGACGTTTCAATTGGTAGGTTGGGGGAAAAAATCTCTCACAGGGAGGTGGGAGGGGCAGTTCATACCGATTGAATTCTCCCCCCTCCAACTGCCCTGCATACTCTGCTCCAACTGGATTCGATGCAGATGTTCCCTGGTTGAGGAATTCCAAAGAGAAGGCACGCCTGGCTGGGGGGGCGGGGGTCCAGACAGTTCACTTCGCCATAAACGCTGCTTCCCAAGCCAAAACAAAAACAGGCCTCCCCCCCATGAAAAAAGAGCCCATCCGTGAACCACTGGACTGCCAGTGAAAGGCAGGCGTTGTGGTTTCTGATGCTGCTTCGCCAATAAACGCTTTTCAGTCAATTTATGGGGCTGGTGTGTGTGTGTGGATGCAATTGGTGGAAATAAATGCTGTCCATGCAATGAAGGGTAGAGGAGAGACCCACTATTGCTGGCATAGCTACACTAGAGGTGTGTAGTTATAGATGGAAGTGCCAATGAAGCTACACAGGAGTGTAGGGAAGATGGCTTGTAGTATCCCGGGTCCATTGATCCATCTAGTAGCCCGGTTTTGTCTACACCGGGGTGGCTTATTTTTCTCAAACAAGCTATCTTGAGAAGCCACGCTTTGGGTGCCTCTTCACGGGAGGTTTAATGCTCTTTGAAGTCTCATTAAAAAAATTATCTCCACACCAGCAGAGCGCAAATGGGGTGTAGAGGCGCGTTATCTCTCCGATTATGTGCATTATAGAATGCGCGTTAAATCGTGAGTTTTATTTTGCTCCGTCCATTAAAGCGCATTTTGCTTATGCACATTTTGCTTATGCACATTAACTACTTGTAAACCGCATTTTGGACATCCTTTAATGCGCTTCGCCGCCTCTCGCCGCCTCTCGTGCAGAGGGATTAGCCGTAAATGCGCTTCTGCGATTATGCGCATAATCGGCTAACCAGGCGCAAAAGCGAATCCTTGTAGAGGGGACCAAAGTTGTTGGTTTGTTCAGAGTGGTCAACAAGCCACACTGCATGGTGAACAAGCCAGCTTGTGGACGTGCAGGCAACACGCTAACCCATGGTTGAAGGACAACCCACACTCAGCCACTGAGTGTGTCTTAGCTGTTGTCTGAACAGCCTTAATATGTCTTCTGATGTGCATGTACGCTTGGCTGGGCGTTCGGCATGCCCTAGAGAAGGAATCCTTCTGTGCTGTTTAGAGGTGTTATTGCAGCCTTTCCCCAACCTGGTGCTCTCCAGATGCTTTGGACTACAATTCCCAGCATTCTTGACCATTGACCATGTTGGCTAATGGAAGTTGGAATCCAGACTGCAAAACACCTGGAGAGCTCTAGGTTGGGGAAGGCTGTATTATTTTGCACCTTTGTGACTGCTGGCTTAGTAATACTTAGCTGGTCATTTCGATGAAAGGGTCGGAGCCGTGTAGGTGGAGAGAAACGGTGGACGGCGTGAAGTCAGTG
This sequence comes from Anniella stebbinsi, assembly GCA_029215795.1. Taxonomy (NCBI): domain Eukaryota; kingdom Metazoa; phylum Chordata; class Lepidosauria; order Squamata; family Anniellidae; genus Anniella; species Anniella stebbinsi. Next base: position 134,633 of record JARDYH010000001.1, read on the forward strand.
CAGCTCAAATCCAAGATCTGTGGGCTCAAAGAGGTGTTTGTTCCCTGAGCTCTTGACTGTTATGGGGCTAAACCATAAATCATGTCCATTTCTTTCACAGAAGAAATTTGCCATGTCTTTTGTTCCCGATGGCTTTTCTAGCTAAGCCTGTGTAATTGTATGAAAAGCATTTCCTCCCTATTGCATTTTGGGAGGGGGGAGGGGGGGTCGTGCTACCCACAAAACCAGCTGTTTCCTATTAGATTTTGTTTTCCTTACGCGAACAACATCAGGCTCTTCCCCTGAACGCGAATTGCTGGTAAATTGCACACACTTAGCGGCACAGACTTTTCCATGAAATAGTAATGGGTTGTTGTGGTCAACCCTATTGCTGGAAGGTCAGTGTGTGTGTAAGTGTGAGTGTGTATGCGTGTGTGTTGGTTGAAACTGCCCTGTCTTTGTTCTGCTTCTAGAGAGAAGCGTTGCTGAAGAGGATTGCTTGGAAAAGAGCCAACCTCAGCGGTTGTGTGACCCGGTGATGATCCTAACAGAATGTTTCTATTGATATTGAATGTCACCTGGCTGGAAAGCCAGACTTCCTTAGCACCATTATTACCTTATGACAGCCGTCCCCAGCCTGGCGCCTTCCAGATGTGTTGGTCTACAACTCCCATCAGGCTGGTTGTGGGCAATGGGAGCTGTAGTCCAGCACATCTGGGGGGGACTGTCTTGGGGAGGGCTGACTTCTTATATTTGTGGTGCTTAAGAGGACGCTTGGCGTCCCAGTCTTTCCCCAGCAGAGAACATCAGCCGCAGTCTGCTGTATGTCTCTGTGTGCTGCAGTTCCATGGGCACACAGAAAGCAACCACTCAGGCAGTCCCCGTGAGTGCAGCATCCAGCTTTGTGTGATGTCCTGTAAAACAATGAAAGAACATGTGTGTCTGCCCATCGGTCTGTCCGGTAGTGTCAAGACTGTGAAACCGAGGCACCTGAAACACAGCATGTGTACTAAGGTGACGCTGGATGGGTGTGCACAAATGAGGTGTAATGTGGTTCTAAAAATGCATTAATTAGTTTTATTAAATTGAACGGTGTTTAAAGCCTTCAGGGCTGTCTCCAGTCACTAGGTGCCAGAACTTAAACTAAGGGCTATTGCAACCTTGAGATGGAAGGAGATTTGGGACTTACAATTTATTGGCCGAGGGGAAGAAGTGTAGATGCAAAGGGACCACAAAGTTAGGTGTCCAGTGGTGGGAGGTACCCAAAGCCATGAAAACTCAGCCGTGGTTTTATGCAAGATGCCATATTGTGTATTAAAGGCAGTGTTCTTCGTTACGCTGCTGCTGCTGCTTCATGCGAGTGCCTCCTTAGCATATAGGTTCTTTAGAGTCTAAAGGTGCAACCCTATGCATCTTTAGGCAGGAAAAAGTCCTACAAATCCTGGCATTTCCCTGCCAACTATGCTGTGAAGTGTAGGGCTTTTTTCTGTCTAAGCATGCATAAGATTGTGCCCTACAACACAAAACACGACTATATAGAGTTGGATTTGTGAGGTTCTTCTCATAGTAGTAAAGAAATAAAAATCCAAGCGTGGAGCGGCTTCTTTCGTCTCAGGCAAATGTTGATCCCAACTTCCTGAGGAGTGGGATGTGTCCTCTTGAGAAGCCAGTCTGTGTGTTAGTTTTGGCTGGAGAGCAGGGTGTTATTGAGAAGGGAGGAAAAGACCGTTAGGCTCCACTGCAAATATATCTGTGAAATCCCTGTTTATAATGTACATAGCAGTTCTGTCGAGGGGCATCCAGGAGTACTTTACCAGTTTGCTGGGTATGAAATCATCCCAGTTCCTCGCTTGCACAGAAGTGTATCTTGCATCTAGCGTAATCAGCCCTTTTTGGGTTTTTAAAAAATTATGACCGTTTTCTTTTAAATTTCAGTGACTGCATCATGGCAGCCAGAGCAGTGCATCTGATAGAGCCACTCGATGGGGAAGAAACGGGTGAAGAATTTTCAAGTAAGTAAATGTAATATCCAAGTGGTGGTGGCTGCAGAAGTTTCTCAAGTTCCAAAATGTGCCCACAGGTCCGAAGAGCTTGGGGGATCCGGCCTTAGCTAACCCTGAGTATTTCTCAGTAGTGCGTGGGAGCTGATTTGACAAACCTGATGCCTTTTACTGGTTTTTCTGTCTCCCGTTCTCTTTTGTGTCAAAGTTCGTGACTCAAGCCACGTGAAGCGTGGCCTTTGGGACTTGCGTCCCTCTCCCACAGAGCAAGGCGGAGGGAAGGCAGGTAGCACCCTTGAGTCGTTGTTTGCTTCTCAAAGGACTCACTGTCTGACCAGCTCTGCCGCTGATAGTGGTGGCACCGTCTTGCTGGGTGAAGAGAAGACATTGCTGACAGGATTCTCGTGGGGGGGGGGAGGGGAGAGGAGGGGGGAGGAAACAAATCCCGGCTGAACTGGGGCTGTGTTTCCAAAGGAGTCCTCCAGCTGTGTGGATTTCTTGCGTCGGCGGCTCGTGTTTAGCCAAAGAATTGAATGCGTCTAGAGCCTGGCTGTGCTGGGCTCAGGACACTCTGGCATCACAGCCATACTGTGAAGAGGTCTTTCGTCCTGGAGACATACGGATTTGAGGGGGGGGGGGCTTGTGCGATATCTGTGCATTTGCACATCCACAAGCTAAGTGTGGGAAAAGTCAGGCCAGCATCCTCCAGAGATGTGATGTTTTTCCAGGAGTACCAGTTTCTCCCCCAAACCAAACAACCCATCCACCTTTGCAGCCAGCTGCAAAACCTGAAAGTGTATGCCTTTGCTTCGCTACCTAGTAGCCACCAGCCATCAAAAGCCATCAGTGTTCATTTTAAGAAAGCAGCAAGAGCAGCGCCCATTAAGGGAGCAAGCCCTCAGAAAAGGCCCTATCTCCTCACTTTGCAGGGCCGAAATGGCACTTTTAAGTATGCCTTTATAACCCCAATTGTGCGGGTAAGGGTGTTATTATATAAACTCTGATTTTTTTTTACTTCACTCTGGTGTTGTCAACTCCTTTGAAATGACACTACTTTATTTTTCTTCCTTGCACAGGAAAGAAAAAATCCAAGTTTCAGACCTTCAAGAACTTCTTTTCAAAGAAGAAGAAGAACAAAGAGCCGTCATCTCCCACGGGAGGAGAAAGCAAACTCAAGACCAGCCAGTCCAGTAATGATGTCAGCTTGGATTCCAGCATCCTCCATTTGCCAGCAGAGCCCGGGTAAGGTAGCTCAGCCATCTTGTGCAGGCAGGTTAAATGCAGGAATTGTCCCACAGCGAGCAATGCATTTCATTCAAGTTGGTGCACAAACAAATCCCAGTGCCGCAGCTGGAATGTCAGGAATTTCCTCTCTTCCATTTGCAGCATGCCTCAAAACAGCTAGTGCGGTGAAATAACAACACCCTCTGGGCTGTTGAAGCTAGCAGAAGTGCTGAGAGATGGGATTTGACCATCCGTTGTCGGAACTCCATCCAGACAGCACTAATTACCAAGAGTGTTGGGTTCTTTTTAAAAAAAATAAAAAATAGGGAATGTAGTGGTTGAATTATTATTGCTTGTGTTACCTGAGCAGCTATGTTGTCCCATTTGTGAGAGGAGGAAGAGACTCCATCCCTTGCGCCTCCAATAAGCAGAAGCTGACAACACTCTCTAGCTAATAAAGAGAGAAGATCTCCATGGCCAAATTCTGAGTTCGTATTTGCCTATCCACGGTGCCCATGTGCCCAGTGGCGTGGATTTCCTAAAGGTATTTTTGCAGCCCACATTTCCATTCAAATGAAAGCCCTCAAAGCTGCATTAGTACCTGAGATGGTATGACGTTGTGAGCCTACGAAGCTGCCTCAGGCTGAACCACCACCACTGTGCCCTCTCCCGGGTCTTGGCCAAAAGTCTTTTCCAGCCTCTGGTCTTTTTCTTTAACTGGAGCTCCTGGGAATGGACCCTGGAGTCTTCTGGAGGCCTCCTTCCATTTGCTTCTCCTTTTAGGATGGTTTTCTAATATATAAAGCCACCTTAATTCCTGTTTGGTGCCTGGTATAAATACATAAATAAACAAACAAACCTGTTTTAAATGAATAGAACAAAATAGGCCTTTTTTCAATCAGAGCTGTTACCTGGGGCCTAAGAGCCAGAAAGTCTCTGGCTCCAGTCATTGTAAGTACTACGCAACTGCCAAGAACTGCTGCCTGAGTTTGTTTGTTTTCCTCTTCCCCCCTCATCACCTTTTTCTTTAGTGCCATGTCTTCCAGATTGTAAAGCCTGCAGGCAATGGCTACCTTGGGGTTGGGTTTATTTATTGATCTTGCATGTGCCACCTTAGGGGTCTTTTGGACTAAGGTACAGGGTAAAATTACTTTGAATAGTTCAGATCTCAGCCTAACCTTGAATTCTCTGGGGGGGGGGGGCGGGTTTGCAAGTGGCTCTTCTGTAGACCAGTCTGGCTCACTCACAGGACTGTGTTGTACACACGACTGTGCAAAAATTATGTGGAGCCCTTGGAGAAACTGTGTGTGGGGGGGTTGTTGTTGTTGTTGTTTCTAAGTCTTAAAATATGGCATGCTGTAAACGTCTGAACAGAATCCCGCTTTCTCAACTTCCAGGCTCAGAGGGGGCATGGGAAATAAAGCCTTATCACATGACAGCATCTTCATCTTTGAATCGTTGCCAGATATCACTGGCAAAACGTCCTCGCAGGAAAACCTTCCTGGGAAGGTGAAAGCTTTGCAGGTAAGAGAACTTCTGCTTTGTTCTGTTTTTGTTGGAGGGAGGCAATAAAGTTCTTGTCTAACACAGCGATGATGGCTGATGACTCCTAGGTAGCCAAGCAGAGGCTTTGAGATTTTGCAGTGGGATTGTTTGATATTTGGGAGAAACTGATGTGCTTACTTTGGTTGCATGTGAAATAGCCTGTTTTTAGCCTCCACTGCCCCCCGCTAGATCAGAGGTGGGCAACCCAAAGCCCCTGCTGCCTCTCAGTGCAGCCCCATAGCCTGCTGCTGCTGCTGCTGCGCTGTCAAGTTTCGTGGTAACGGTGACTATTGCTGTTTTCTTTGGTGAAAATCAGCAGCAGACCACGGCGGAATGCTCCAGCGGGCTCATTCAGCTTCTTTTCAAGCTACATTTGAGTCCTGCCGTGTTCTGTAGTGGTTTGCTGCTGAAAAGCGGCAACCGAATTGGTGATGCTTTTGCCACCGGCACCCCACAGAATCTAAAATGTCTTTATTTTCAAGACAACATGTGTTACTCCCTCCTGCTGCCGTCCCTGGAAGGTGCTCTATTTGCGGGTCAGGAGAACGGATAGACGTTGGTGTTCCTAAGCATTTGGCTTGTGTACCTCCTTGTGTTTTATGTGTCAATCAGCCGAGGACGATGTATTCTGCCAGGCACACGCCCACCTCACCTCTTGTCGCGTTCTTGATGTAAGCCAGGCTCGCGGTCAACTGAAACGTTCTGGTAGTCCTGCTAGCAAAGCTCTCCATGCTCGTGTTTCTGACTGTGCTGTAAGTGCACATGGGCCCAAATTGGATCGGGATCATGATTATTCAGGAGGGGGGATTTAAGCTTCCCCCCCTTACCGTTTTCAGCCCCAAATTCCACAAATCCCCGGTAGGGGACAGTTTAAAACAAGGGAGGGGAAGCATCTACGTTGGAATCAATGAAGACTTTTTTCTTTGTTTTTTTTAGATCTCCCTGAGGGGGCTGAAAAGAGGCGGGTGGGTGGGGGAGCTTAAATTCCCCATGCTGAATCACCATGGTCCCGATCTGTGCTTACACCACAGTAAGGAAGCCGGTCACACACAGCTCTGCTATACGTTTGCCCTGAGCTGTCTGGGAAGCACAAGGACAGGAATTCTGGGGTTATCGGGGAAACAGGGCTGTTGTGAACCGAGCAGCACGCTGTTGCGATTAGACAAGGGGCTCCTTGGGCCAAGTTTAGATCTGAAATGCTTGCACTACATTTGCCAAGGGATGGAGGAGTAGACCTGTATGAGAGAAAGAGAGAGAGAGAGAGAGAGAGAGAGAGAGAGAGAGAGAGAAGGCCACACTCCATGCCTAGCAAGCATGCGTCATGGAAGTAGGAGTGCTCATTTTCCTACTTTCGGCAAGCACACATGGCCCCAATTTATATCAGGACCATGGTGCTCTGGGAGTGGGGTGGATGGATTATAGCTTCCCCCCTCCCACATTTTGTAAAATATGTCTCCATTCGAGTCGCTGGAGCCTTGTTTTCTTTTTTAAATCCTCCCCCCATTGTGTATGTGTGTGTGTGTGTGTGTGTGTGTGTGTGTAATTTCATGAAAGAAATAGGTGGGGGAGGGAAGGTTTGATCCCCGCCCTCTTCCTGGAGCACCATGTTCCAAATCCAGATCTGGTCTGTGCACGCTTGCAGGAGAGTAGGAAAAACTTGCACACAGAGCTCCACCGTGTGTGCTTACCTGAACGTTTAATTTGGCCCATTGAGTGCTTGCTTAGGAGGGGGGAGAGCATCCGATTTGCGATGGGGCTTCCGAATTCTGGAATCATGTGCTAGGAATGAAGCTCGCCAGAGCTCTGCTGTATACCTGACTTGGCTCATCCTCGTGGGCCAAGATGCAGGTTTTTCCCAAAAGCCAGGAAGTTTTCCTTTTTTCTTTTTAATTGTGCAAATAGAGAAAAAAATTGTGAACTGCCCAGAGAGCTTCGGCTATAACGTAGTATAGAAATATAATAAATGAATGAATTTGCTTAATTTGTGCTGTTTGCTGTTGAAATTTGCACAAATATCTATTTGCACATTTTTTTTTAAAAAAGGGAAATCCACTCGCTGGCTCAGCACACCACAGACTGAGTCAGGCCAGCTGGTGGAAGACGAGCCAAAGTCCGGGGGGTGGGGGTGGGGAACGAGCCAATGAAAGCTCATCAGCTCCCTGCCACCACCAACGGGATTCCTTTAGCATCCCTAGAGCATCGCACATCTGCTCCAAATGTGTCCAGCAGCTTCTGCAGTGAGCTTCCCCATGAGGTTCTGCCTGTCTTGACGCCCTCAACAGTTGCAAGGGCGCCATGGAAACTGAAGCCACTTGAGGAGAACTTGGCCTCACTGAGGAAGCTGCTAGTTCATTGTTGTAAAACCCACACGCGCACTCCCCCTTCCCCATGCTGTCTCGTCCCTTTCCTTTCCTCCACCCTAACAGCTTCCGTTGCAGCAGAACCTCTGGCTTGGAGCGGCCCCTCTTGGCATCCGCAGCAGGAAAGCGGAAGACCCGGGCACGCTTTCCGAAGAGGGCGGCTTACCCAGGCGTCCGCCAGAAATCTCCACCCTCCACGATGTTCTGGACGGTTCAAGGAGAAAGGTGTGTAGGAAGTTCACAGGCAGCAGCTGCCTGGTCCATCTGGCCCCGTATTGTTGACACTGAGCTGCAGCTGAGGCTCTCATCGCATGGGCTGTGCCCCCACCATCTGAATCGGGGGGGAGGGAGGAGGAGGAGAATGGGGCTGTGCCCACCGGAAAGAAGCCAAGTAAGGGGAGACCTGGGAGAAGGGGACAGAATCATGCATGGGGCGGACAGTGGGGAGAGGGAGGCATTTTTCTCCCTCACTCTTAATACTAGAGCCCAAGAGGGTCATTATCCCATGAAGCCAATTGGTGGGAGATTCAGGACGGATCAAAGGATGGGCTTCTTCACACAGTGCAGAGTTAAACTATGGAATTCACTGCCACAAGGTGTAGTGATGGCTACCAATTTGGATGGCTTTAAAAGGGGATTAGACAAATGCCTGGAGGAGGAGAAGGCTATCAATGGCTACTAGTCTTGTGAAGGAATGAAGAGACACACACCGAAATGTTCTTGGCAGGAAGCATGTAAGCAAGCATCATTTATTGTCTCTTAACATGGCTTATATAGATCTTTAGCAATGCTGTGCACGTGGACACAGCATGATTCCACACAGTAGAACACACACACATAATAGCTTGTCATAGAACAATACAATAGAGCACAGAATAAGAATGCAACATCATTATGGCAACATCATTTCTGCTACATCATTACTGCAACAATGTTCTTGGATCGAGCTGGCTAGCAGGAACATCTTGTATGTAGCCGGAAAGAGATTAGAGACAGAAAAAAGAACTAGGTGAGGCCACGTCAGGGTTTTCCCAGCAACGCTTTGTCAGCTGTTCTTTCCTTCATCTCATCTCTTTTCCTTAATTTAATTAAGGAGTTTTGTGAATTTGATTAATAAGGAGTTTTGTGAAATAATGGCTTGTGTTTAGAATACGAAGTAAAGGTAAAGCAATTTTTTACCATCATTAACAGTGAAGGGATGCATTGAGCAAAACAACACAAGGAAATTAATATAGCCAGTCCGCAGATGACATAAAAAAATAGCTGTCGGAGATATGCAAAATTAGGAAGCCAGTGTGTTAACCAGGAAAACACAGAGAATTGTGTATGAACATTGTGTATGAACATTGAATAAAGCGTGCTAAATTAGACAAATGATCTTCAATAGTTTGATTTAAGTCATGATCTTCCACCAACTGAGCCGCATCCGAATCGTTGCTGCCTTGTAGCAGTGTGTTGAGACACTCAAGGGGGATTTCTTCCTTTGGATTTAAACTCTCCAGGGATTAAGGTTCCTGGGTCCATTTATAAGCATGGCTGCCTTTGTGGATAGCGACAGTTTACTTGTGCCAGCTTATTTTAAAGCAACAGGGGCTTTTTGGTTGTTTCCTTTATTGGCTGCTCTTAACGTTTCATGATACTTTTCTCCTGATTTTTAGGATTGTTTCATTGTGTTGATTTGTATGCCGCCCTCTGTGTGCAGCAGTAGGAAAGACAGCGTCCCCGTATATATAATGAACGCAGTGTAAATGTTCCCCTTGATGACGGCCAAGTCGAGAAAAGGCTAGGAAGTGCCCTAGTGCAAACGTCTGGGTCCCTGTGACGCACACGCGGCATCAGTGCATCATGTTGCAATGCAGACTTAAGCCGATGAGGGAATTGGTTCAGTCCGCTCCATCCACGCTTCACGGACTGTCAGGCATCTTTCATTCTGACCCATGAAGTTTGCCTCTATGGCCAGAGTCTTTCCTCGGCTTCTAACGTTACCCGTTTGTGCCTGAATACCTTAGGCAAATAAATCCCCCCCACCCGCCCGCCCCATGGTTGGATACCAGGGGCAGCCTGTGACAATGTCCGTGCGCTTGTGTGTGTCCCACAGGTGCCCTCGGTGTGCTCCTCCAGGCCTCTCAGCCCATGGCCTTCTGCGCAGCTTGGTTGCCCACCTGCCACGGTAACCTGCCGCCGGCTTCCCATCGACTTCAACAGCCTGGCCATCCCACTGGGCCGCCTGGATACCTCGGCGGCCAGGCACAGGATCGCCATGAATCCGCGGAAGCACAAGGCCTTTGCCCACCGAGGCCAGACCCTTTCTGTAAGTGGGGGGGGGGAAGGCGGCGCAAGAAGAGCCAAGGATGGCCTGGTCCAGCCTTCCTCGGGAGGAGGAGGAGGAGGAGGAGGAGAAGGGGAGGGGCCCTTTGGAGAGACAGAGAGTGGTTACCCCCCCCCATGAGCCTTCCTCTTGGTGACAGTCTTCCAAGGGGGGCTTGCTCCAAGGACATCCTTGGCCAGGGCAGGTCAGGTCTGTCGTCCTCGTAGCAGAAGGAGGACGTGGCATGTGGAGGAGGTAGAGAGAACCATTGCCGGGTTGGGTGGGACGACATTTTGAAATGTTCCCTTCTGTAAAGCCAAAACCTTCAGGGCAAGGAGAAGACTGTTTATTTATTTTATTACTATAGATATTTATGTGCCCCCATCAAGGCTGAGTTATTTAAACAATAACACCTTAAAGTTATGAAAGCCAAAGCATTAAAACAGCGACGACAGTAAACATGAAAGTGATGCAGTTTGAAAGTCCACGTTGAAACGATGTCTCTTTCCCCCCTCCCCCCTTCCTAAAGGCCGAGAGAGCGGGGGCAGGCCGTTGTTCTTGAGGGAGAGCCTCCCACAGTTTGGGGGCAGCAGAGGTGAAAGCTCTGTTCACAGGTGCCCCCCTTGAAACAGGTTCATGGAGAGACAAGGGGCCCCTTGGACTCGCCTGGCCAGGAGTGGGGGAGGCTGCTGGTGAGTCCGAGGGCAGATTTTCAGGGGGAAACGGCAAGGAAAGCCAGCTCTCCCATATCCCCCCCCCCGTTCACTTCCATGTTGTTCCATTGTAGCTCCAGTAACTCAATACGTTCCCCAGTGCTGGCTCTAGGGCAAGGGCCCTCTGGGGGCTGATGGGGAGTCTCCTCCTCCTCCTCCTCCTCCTCCTCCTCCTCCTTGCTGCTGTCCCCACTGGCCATTCATTCGATCTCTTGCTTTTTGGGGCGGTCCTCACAGCTGTCCCGAGAGGCAGGGCAAGGTGGACGGAGCCTGCTCCTCCTCCTCCTCCTGTCACGGCTGACTTCCTTGGAAAGGGCGGATGAACGGGCAGCAGCAGCAGCAGCAGCAGCACGGAGAAGGCACAGCAGGGCCAGGAATCGGCAGGAGGCCCCTTGCAGGTGCCCAACAGCAGCTCTGGCCCTGAAGGTCCCAATCACATCTTTCAGGATTGCAAAATAGGTGCCCGGATTGTGGCTTTGGCAATATTCCCGTGTATAGAAATGAAACTGAGTGGTCAGTTACAAAGGTGGGCAAGTCACTGGGCCCAACGCACCCGGACACACCTGGTCTTTCGCTGGCAGGAAGCCCCTGTTGCATGCATTTAATTCAAGATCAGTCTGTCCTCCACAGATTTGTCCAAACAATCCTTCTCTGTCACACCAGGTGGAGAAGGAGCAATGCCTTCTTGGAATGGCTGAAGGAAAAACAAGCCACACAAAACTACTTGAAGCATCTGAAAGCCAAGAAGAGGACTGGGAAGGTAACACTCGTGGGGGTGGGGATGGGGGTGTCCATCTGACCGTCCGTCCCTGTGCCTACATGTCCCCTGTGCAACACATGTGCCTGTAGGTACCAAAGAACGTGGTGAAGAGAGTTCTGAAGACCGGAAGCCATCGCCTTTGTCCCCGTCCCTCTTTTGTTGCACAGGCCTTTCAATCCGGAATGCAAGGAACTTAAATGGGACTCGGACAAACGATGCGCTGCCCACGACTCGGGCCTGTGATGCTTTGTGTTACTCTTGGAACGTTGGCCCTGGCACGTGTGGGATTTGCATCTTGGCACCGGAGGACCAGAACTTGCTGGTAACGGATCTCCAGGCCAGCGTAACGGTGTCCTGTCTGAAAGCACCATCTTCTCTAAGAAAGTGCGAAGGAGAAGAAGAGGTAGAGGAAGCAGGGGAAGGAACGGGGGGGCGGACACGCGAGGGCCTTGAGCGAAACCCACAGAGCTCTAGGGACGACGTTGTGGAGACGACTGGATCTTTGCAGGCTGAAAGCGCAGCCACTGGGTTTTGTGAGGCGATGCTTTCTGCCTTGCAAGGAAATGTCATAGGCGAAGACGCAGCGGGACGTATCCATGCCTCCTGCCCACAACCGGTGGAACAAAAAGCAGAAGACGCCAGAGTTGGCAGCGATGCAACATCCGTCGAAGGAACTGAAGGCGGACCTGGTGGCGGGAATGGTTCTGTCACCCTGGAGGCAGATCCTGCGCTGTCTGTACTACAATGCCCTTTGTCCGCTGTGGAGGCTCCCTCCGAAGCAGAGAGGGCCCCGGCCCCGGCCCTCGGAAGCAGCCCAACCGTCAAGGAAGACGTGAGACGGACTGCAGACGTGGAACTTCAGCTGTTTGAAGGCCGTGCGAAGCCAACAGACACTTCACGGGGCATATCAGCCATCCTGGACGCCGGTCTAGATAGCCCGTTGCTTCAGAGCGCAGCAGGGGAGAAGCCATTTCTTCCAAAGGAGCACCGCTGCTCTGTTCCGAGCGGCGGCCCGGGCAAGGAAGAGGCTGACGCTATCCGAAAGCTGGGCAGCCTCTCTTCAGGTCCGCCGGCCGCGGGAGCTGCTGAGGACGCTCCTAAGAGCAGCCTTCCCAACGCCAACGCTGGAGACCATTCGGGGGGAGTGAAAATGAGGGGAGAAAGCCAAGCACCGGACGAGATCGCCAAGAGCCTGGCCATGTCTGCCTCCGCTAAGCCGGTCAGGTTCACCGTTGCTCCCGCCTGGCAGAGGTCTCTCTCTGGAGGTTCGAATGCTGTGGAGGGTGCCTGCTCCAGGAGCACCCCGACTTCCCCCATAAGGCCAGAGCTCTTCGAAGGGATGCCTCCGCTAGAGCCGGCTGCGCAGGGGTGTGTGTGGAGCAGCCTGGAAGGGCTCAGCGGGGGGAGTGGGGACGTTGTGGTGGCCCACTTGCACTCTGCTGCCGAGGGGCTGGGCCGCAAGAGTCCCTTTGGGGTGAAGCTGAGGAGGACGTCCTCTTTACTGAAATACCAGGCGGAACAGCAGCAGCAGCAGCAGCCCCCCCCAAAGCAGGTCCCACCGGCGGCCGCTGGAGCCTCCTCTGCCTCCGTCATAGAGCAGCCAAAGTCAGCGGTTCCTGGGACCCCGCCCCAGAATCGTACCACCAGCACTAAAGCTCTGGCTACGAAATCCAGCTTCAAGGAAGACAGAAATCCCCCCAAGGTGAAAGCAGAAGAAAGGATGGCCAAGCGGCAGACTGGCAGACCTGCTTCAGGTATTCCTCTTATGGCGGGGGGAGGATGGGGCCATCTCTGGCCAGGGCTCCCCCAGGCGCCTGTGCCCCCTAGCCCCTCCCCCCAGCCCCACATGCTTTCCCCTGACCAACATTTGGTGGGTGGGGTTTCTTCCCGGTCTAAAAAGTAAGCCAGGTTGCCTCTCCTGAGGCTGAGCTACTACAGGTGAAGCTAAAATGTGCTGGCATTTTTTGACAATTGGCCACTCACCTTTTGCCCTTGGCAAATTGCCCCCGGCTCCACCCCTGAGAACTGCTCTGAAATGCAGTTTGGCCTTGGGCTGAAAGAGGCTCTGCTGCCCTCCCCAAGGGGATCTTGCATGGCTGCCTTCACCTGGGGTGGCGCTCCATTCGATATGGGTGCAAGCAGAGGACCCTGGACAGGCCCAAGGTGGGGGGTGGGGCTGGAGTGGGCAGGGTCAGAGATGGCCCACCACAGTGTCTCAAAAGGGCATCCTTGATGGTGGGTTGGTTTTTTTAAAAAAAGAAAGCAAAGTAGCATGAATAATTGCCCATTTGCTGCCCTTTTAATAGTTCTGGAGGATCTGCTACTTGGCTCTGTCTAACGGGAGGGCCGGCCCTTGTGGTAGCCTGGCAGACGCAGGCAGGCAGACCAAAGCGAGGACAGAGAGCCATGAGCACAGAGGTTCAGAGCAGAACATGAATAGGCCGCCTCTTGGGGGTGGGGAGGATCAAGTTGCCCCTTTGAACGGCTTCTGTCCCATCCCTCTCCCCTAGAGCAAATGCCAGCTGGGCGCCTGGAAGCCCCGTCCTCTGAGCCTGAGCCGGCCTGGATTTCGATGGCGAAGCAGAAGCAGAAAGGCTTCCAGGGCCACCCCCTTGCCAAAGGGCTGAAAAGGGAAGGGAAGCCCTTTGCCCAAACAGAACAAGAGCGGGAGACTTCTCAGCAGGAAAAAGTAAGAGCTGCAGGAAAGATGCTGTGATAATGACGTGAAATGCATCGCCCAAGATTGTTTTTAATTGAGGATGTCGAAGCTTGAACCTGTGACCTTCAGCATACAGAGACTGGGCTCGTGCAATGTGCGAACCCACACACTTTCCTGCAGGGCGTCTTGTCAAACGTGAAGTGCGGCTTATGTGTCTTGAAAAAGCCGCCTTGGGAACCCATGGTTTGTTACCGGGTTGTTCTGGGTGGTTAAGAAGCCTCCCTGTGGAAAATGTCCTGGGTTCAGGCAACACCCTAAGCCACAGTTCAACAGTCAACCCACGCTAACCACCCTCAGTGGTGAGTTGTTGGCAAACCATGGCTTCTCACGGAGTCTGAAAACAGCACAGTCTCTGCAGGAACCTTGCAGTGGGGGGACATGTGGCCCTCCAGACGTTGCAGGACTCTAATGCCAGTGGCCCAAAACATGACGTCTGAACGAGCCTGTTGTGAAAGCAACGGAAGGGAGACGTTCTCCATTGGGTCTGTTGCATTCCATCTCGAAAGGGCTGCTGGCTGCCCCTTCCCATCTGCTCCTGTCCTGCAATCGCCAACTCCCCCGTTTCGAGGGGCTCCGGGCAGTGGGATTCGGTGAAGGCTGCTCATGAGGGGGGCGGGGGCATTTGCACAGGGGCCCCCCAATTGTGCAGTGCTCTTCCGAGAGAGAGGTGTGGCTGGCGCCTGCTTTGTTGACTTTTCAGCACCAGGCAAAGACTTTTTTTTAGTTTACCAGGCCTTTTAAACAGCTGCTTGCTTTATGTTTAATGTGTGTACTACTGCATTTTAAAATCATCTTCCCTGTTTTCATCTGTTCATTTATTTATTCCTTTTAAATGCTGAATCTTTGTTGCTGCTTTTAAAGTTATACTTTTTTAGCCTGTTTGATTATTGTTTTGTACTAGTTTGCTTTCATTGTGTATGTCACCGTGAGAGCTGCAGCTATAGGGCAACTCATAAATATGATGATCATTAAGTTTTCGCTTTCTAGGACGTGAACCCTCCTGGTGAGAAGGTCATGCAGAAGAGCAGCACTCGCCACGTTGGTGCACTTGAGAGAGAAGTCCAGTCGAAGGTCATGTCTGCATCGCTTACAAAAGGTATGGATTGAGAACTGGAAAGCAGCGGGAGGTCTTGATTGTGGCCGGGGGTAGTGGGTGGTTGGGGGAGGGGAGGGAGTGCTCAGTTGAGGCTGTGAGCCTGAGATGGCTCCGTGCTCGGACAAAATCAGTAGCTGGGTTTTGATGTGTTGCAGAGCGACATGGGCAGGGCCCGTAGGAAGAGCAGCGTGGCGCGCTCCTCCACTTCCCGAAGTGGTGAGGCGCTCCAGGGGTGGCGTGCCAGGGTTTCTCTTCCTGTTTGAGGAGGGAGCACCGGAGACAACAGTGTTCCTGTTGTATTCAGCTAATTCATGGATGACCAAGAACAAAAGGAGGGAGAGCCCTGCTGGGTCCGCACAAAGGTCTCCCTAGTCCAGTGCCCGGTTTGCCACCGTGGCCAACGCAGCGGCCCCGGAAAGCCCACGAGTCGTGTGTGGGGATCGCAGCACCTGCTGCCGCTGCTCACCCGCCAGGGGGATGGCGGAAGAGGAATGCCACCCTCCTGTCCTGCGTGTGGGCTTTCCGTACAAATAGAGCATCCTTCCCCAACCTGGCAGCCCTCTCGATATGTTGGACTATGACTCCCATTCTCCCCAGCCAGCATGGCCAGTAGCTGGTGATTGGGGATGATGGGACATGTACACCAACCGACAACGACGATGATGATGCACTTAACATTGACTTATTGTACACTGATCAGAAACAAGGCACTCTCTGGCCACAGGCTTATAATCCAAGAGATACGACACAAAAGAAAAGGGGGATGAGAAGGGAAGAGGAAAAACAAACCAACTCTGGCACCATTTCTTAAAGTTACAGAGTTATGAGGACTGGCTGGAACGGAAAGCATTCCAGAAAGGGCTCCTGCAGCTTTAGCTGTTGTGATGAAGAGCAAATTTCACCAGGTGCTGCATGTATGCAAATGACATTGGCTGAAATTCCCTTCTCTTTACAACTGTTGAAGATACCGGAGCCCCCCTGTCCTCCTTCCCATATGGTCACCCTACCGTCACTGCCTGCCCATCACGAGATCAATTGAATTGGGTCCTCAGGCTGTCCTCAGCACCCGCCCCCCTAAAATGATTTGGTCTAGCTGCTTTGACCCTCCTCCATCCAGTTGGGCCTGGATGGATGTTGCCTCAAAAGCACCTGGAAGTCAGCACAAGGGGCTGATTCTGCAAACAGCCCTGGGCAGCCCAGCTCTGCTGCTTATTGTCTTGCTTTGTTTCCAGCAGGGCCCGTCAGGACGCCAACACGGGAAGCCCCTTCGGTGGGAACGGGCCCCCGGCTGACACTGAGCCTGCCGCTGTCTTTGTGCAGCCCTGCCGATCCCCCCTGGCTTTCCCTGGCCAAGAAAAAGTCCAAAGCCTGGAGCGAAATGCCTCAGATTGTTCAGTAGCTGTTCGGGAGAACCGGATCCCACGCACATGTGGCCAAGAGCTGCCGGAAGAGCGTGCTGTCGACGAACGGGCATCACTCACGGAGAGCGTCTTTTAGGGCCGCTTTTTCCAGCCTGCCCCCCTCCTGATGTCTTGGACGAAAATTCCCAGCTTTCCTGACGACTGCCCAGGCTGGCTGCGGCTGATGGGAGTTGAGAGCCATAGCATCTGGAGGGCGCCAGGCTGGGGAGGGATGATCTAGAGGCTTGAAGGGAGGAGTAGCAGAGTTTGCGCACAGGGCCTAGATCTGGGGAAGGAGGCATCTTCTCACTTGTCGCTCGCTGGAGAAGGACTTTTTCTACCAAACGCTGAGACTGAGGGGACCGTCGTTGGTGTTAATACAGGGAAACGCTGCCCAGAGTCTGCGAGGGCCTGGGAGGTCGCCATGCTGTCTCCTCCCAAGAGCAGTATTCCGAGGCGGCCACGGTGACAGTGTTTGTGCAAGGCTGCTGGGCTGCTGGCATCCCAAGGTCTGCACCTCCCATGTCCTGCGAAATCTGCATTGCTAGTAGCGGAAGGTGAGACTGGGGGCTGGGTGGGGGCGATGGTGTAGGTTCTTCCTACACCCAACTCGGGTGTCCTAGCAGCAAGCGTGGCCTCAAGGCCAGTCTTGGTAGCCTTGTGGTACAGGAGACAGTAGTCTAAGGGATGGCCCGAGCTGCCTTCGCCACCTGGGCAAAAGCCAGAGCTTCAGATGTTTGGGACTTCAATTCCCAGAAGCCCCTGCCAGCCTGGCCGGTGGTCAGGAAGCTGGGGCTCTCTCTGCTTCCTGCTGAGCCCTGGCCAAAGCAACAGAAGGGTGAGGCAGGGATGCCGACTGAGCAGGTCTGTGCAACTCCGTTAGCCTCGTGCCCTCCAAGCCCCCTTGGTGCTGGCAACGGCAGTGTTGGAGGTGTGGTCTCGCTTCCTTCTCCGGAAAACGGGCAGCTGTCCCGGTCGGTCCTTGATGACGTTTTGACCCCCAGTCCCAGAAATGGGGAATGAAATCTTAACCTGCCATTAACCCCAACCCACCCCTGATGTCTTCCCTTAGCCCTGGCTGGTTCAGACAGCGCCCCCGACTCCCTTCTCCTCTGCAAAGGACACCAAAGCAACATATTTCTTGCGTGTTGTGGTTGGTTGGTTTCTGTTCTATGGTTCCTTTATACATCTTTAAAAATGTATATGTAGATATACTTTCTTTGCATTTCTTGACCGCCCTTCCCTTTTTTTATATTTCGTTCCCATATTTTTTGTTTATTATTTGTTTATTATTAAATCCTTTTGTCATAATGGACTTCAAGTGCAGTGTGTTGCAGTGGTGGGGAGGAGGAGGAGGAGGAGGAGGAGGAGGAGGAGGGAGCACGTAATTCTTCAAAAATGCTTCAACGGCCGTCTTCATCCTACCCACAAATGCGTGAAATGCCGCAAGACGTGGTCTCTCCCCCCCCCCCCCCCAGCCAAGCAAAAGGCCCATCCACCACTTCCACGTATCAAAGGAAGGGGGGGGGCAGGTTCCCTTTGGATGGAGGTTCCTCCGTTCCTCTTTTCCCTGCCAGCCGAGGGCGGAAGAGCATCGGTTTCTCTCCCCTCCCGCCTGGCTCAAACAATCCCAAAAGTATCCTGTTCTGTGCCCTGGGTCCTCAGTGGTCCTGGTGCAGCTGAAGTAAGTTGTCACTAAAGCTGTAATCCTGTGTGCGCTTACCTGGGAGTAAGACCCATTTGATGAATTGGGATTTAACGTTCTGCTTTATGGCTGCAGTCCAGTGTTCCCTTACTTGAGGATAAGAGACCCATTGAACTTGGTTCTACTGACTTATGAGTAAAAATGCCTGGGTTCATGCTGCCGCAACTTACTTAGTTGAGTCCTGTGGATTTCAGTGGGTCTCCTCTTAAGTATGACTAAATCTGGAACCATTCCAGCGCGTTTAATGCAATACGTGCCTGCCTGTTCTCTCCCTCCCCCCCCCATCCCTTTTTTCAGGGGTTAGTGGGCACATGACCCCTATGCCCAAAACATGGAGGCTGGAGCATGATGTACAGAGCCTGCTGCTGCTGCTGCTGCCCTCTTGACATGTCTCAGATGGCCCACGCTGGGTGGCAAGCTCCAAAAAACCCTAACCCTTACATAACGACGTTATAAAACCTCTATTTCTGGTCCCAAAGGTTAACGTGATCTATGTTGTGTCCACACCTTGAAAAATCCACCCTGCTGCTGCTTGTTTAGGCAGCACCCAAGCGCCTTAGAGTTTCGGTGCATCGAGTCGTCTGTTTTGTGCTTGAGTCAGACCTCAGATTGTGGACTTAAGAACATAGAGGAACTGCCAGTCCTGCAGCCTTGTTGGGGGTGGGGGGAGGCGGGGACACGTTTCGGTTTGGCCAAGGCTCTTCCCGCAGCACACCCAGAAGAATCAGCCCAATGCGTCCTGAAGCCAAACACCCGCTGCCACGTTCAGTTTCTTGGTCTTTATTTGCCCTGCAGTGCGGATCTGGGGGACTGATTTCCAGGAGGGCGTCTCACTCACCTTTTCACTTCACCCCCTTCTCCTATCTGTCTGCTGTTCCTGTTCCATAGGGCTCAGTGTGATGTTCATGGGAACTGCCCCAGCCAATTTGTCCTCACAGCAAGCCGGCGAGGTAGGCCACAAACATTAGCAGAGGCCTGCTCAATCACACAAGCACCCCGCTTTGCACTGGGGGGCAACCAGTTACATAAGAACTTAAAGAGCCCTGAGGCTGGATCAGGCCAGGGGTCCATCTAGTCCAGCAGTCTGTTCACACAGCAGCTTGTGTGCTTGTGGGACTGGCAGACACTTGCTCTGTTTCGTTTTGTTTCGTTGTGTTTTTGGCCTCGCCTGTTTGCCTTCGGCCCATCCGGCACTGGGATGCCCTCCCCTCCCCCCTCCAAGAATTTCTCCAAAACTGCATCCCTCCCTTGGGATGAAAGATGCTCGAACTAGGGGGTGGCACCCCTTCTCACTCCCAGATGTGCTTCTTATTCAGCTTCCTGGTTTAATCTGTCAACATTTTTACATCGAACAACATGTGTGCTCTGTGGTGGTGGTGGTTTTTAAAACACGTTTTGAAGGTGCCTTTTCCTGCCTGGGTTGCAAGTGTTGAAGCACCTTATCTCATTTCCAGCGTTTGTGACCTCTTGCTCATTGGGGGCTGGGAGAAGATTAAATCCATGAACAGTTGAACTGGTTGTACGTTGGGAATCGATGCCTGAGCTTGGAGAAGATCTGTAGCATGAAACAACAAGATGGGATCTGACCTAAAAAAAGAAACTTCTGCAGCAGCAGGAAACTACCGGTAACAAAAACAGAAGCACCAGGAGCTCATTCGTCAACCAGAGAGTGGACGACTTAAAAGGTGTGAAGACACCATCCATGGAAGAAGTAGGCTAAAGATGATCCTGCATGGTAATACAGGAAGCAAAACAAACGGGATTTGGGGTGTGGGAATTATAGATGAAAGCTAATACTGCTGTGGGTTGAACTTGCCATTAGAACAGGGAGTTACCAGGCATTGAACTCTCCCTCTCTCCAGTGTGTTTCTCCAGCAAGGGACTGAGAAACAGAACACAATGCTTGCCAGGTTTGGATGATCTCAGCCCCAAAGAGATTTAGGGCATGATCCTATGTATGGTTAGACCAAACAAAGAAAAGAGAAAAGCCTACAACTCCCAGACTCCTGGCTAGAAATTTTAGGGCTTTCCCCATCTCTAAACATGCATAGGATCGCACTATTAGGTGATTCTGCCAGAACTTAGAACCCCTAACATGTTACAAAGGGAAACTCGGGAAGGGAGCCACTTCCAGACAGGGGCTACTAGTCATGATGGTATTTATTTTCTCCATTATCAGGATGCCTCTCAATAGCAGTTACTGGGGAACATGGGCGGGAGGGTGCTGCTCTTCTGAACCCCGGTTTGTGGGCTTCGCACAGGCATCTTGTTGGCCACCGTGAGAACCGGATGCTGGACTAGACGGGCCTTTGCTCTGATCCAGGCAGCACTGCAGCTCCCACGTCCCAGTCAGAAGGCCCAGGGCAGCTCTTCTGCCTTTCTCTCTTGCAGCAGATGTGGTGGTAAGAGAAAAGACGCAAGAAGGAAGGTGTTCTGGGTGGTTGATGAAAAGCAGGCATAACCAGCGTGCATCTCGTGTGCTCCACTCGGCCACGCAGTTCCGGAGTTCAACAACCCAGGAGTTGTTGCTGTGCCATCCAGACCCGGCCAGTGAAGTGTAGTGCTTAGAGGGTTAAACTGGGATTCAGGAGACCTGGATTCGAGTCCCCACTTGGGCATGAAGCTCACTGGGTGGCTTTGGGCCAGTCACTGCCCCTCAGCCTAACCTACCTCACAGGGTTGTTGTGAGAATAAAATGGAGAGGAAGAGGAATATGTAAGCTGCTTTAGGTTCCTTGCAAGAGGAAAAAAGGTGGGATATACATGTAATAATAAAAATAAAATAATTTTAAAATTCACGTAGCTGTGTGTATGGACCATGCCACACCAAGGAAATCTTCTACGACATGCACACTTGTTATAGCATCACTTTGATAAGACACACTGTCCAGTTCTTTTCCATCAAACCTGGAAACCACTATCCTAAAAACTAAAACAGTTCCATTCTTATCATTTGCTAAACCTCCTGATTAAAAAAAAACAGGCTTATGATTTTAGGAGGCTAGAAAGATTTGCAATTCAAATTCTGCCCTTACGAGTTCTTTGAAAAGGTCTGTGGATTAACGGGTATAAGAGTATATTGCTTTTGTAGTCTGTGTGTGGGGGGGGGGCATGTGTGTGTATACAGCTTTCTTGGAGCATTGAGTTTTCATTCCTCGTGGCTGTAATATACATACATATATTTGTGCATGTTTTCTAACTAGCCCCCAAAACCACTCCAAAGGGAGGCTCTTGGTAAGACTATTGCTTCTATGCAAGTCTCTCTCTCTCTCTCTCTCACTCACTCACACACTCACACACACACACACACACACACACACACACACACACACACACCCTTGTTTTCAACTGGGACTCTCTAACCCTTTAATTACCCCTATTATGCAACCGTCCCCTCCCCTCCTGGGTTGTTCTGTGACCCATTTTTCCCTATGCAGTAGTTTCGTGAGTTATGAAAGATTTCTATGTTGAGTCATGAGAAGAACTTTTGCTTTCCTGACCCCAATATTCCAGGTTACGTAGGCAACATAAACCAAAGGGGGGCATTAAAAAGCTACACAGGGCAGACATTCAGGTAAAACGTTGAAGTCTTATGACATAGGACATGCAAGGAAGTCAGCGGACATTTCTGATGCTCAGGATCAGGCAGTTTATCTGCCTTTCCCATCTTGGTGAGGGTTCAGCCGTAGATGCTGGAGGCAGTCAGGTCCGGGTTCAAATCCCTCCTCAGCCAGCTCTCTGGTGTACCTTTGGTCAAGCTCCTTGTTCAGCCAAACCTGTTGCACAAGGTTGGTGTGAGGATACTGTGGGATTATTGCTCTGTGCCGTGGCACCATGGCCATGGGGTCCCATAGGGTTCTATTTTATCCCCTATGCTGTTTAGCATTTACATGAAACTGCCAGGAGAGGTTATCCAGAGATGTGGGCTGAAGTGTTAACAATATGCGGATGACACCCAGCTCTACCTCACCTTTTCATCAAACCCAGGTGAGGCAGTGGCTGTTCTGAATCAGTGCCTGGGCATGGTAATGGACTGGATGAGGGCCAACAAATTGAGACTCAATCCAGACAAGACAGAGGTACTGTTTGTGGGTGGTTCATCTGTCCAGCTAGGTGATGTTCAGCCTGTGCTGGAGAGGGTTGCACTCCCCCTAAAGGATTGGGTCCGTAGTTTGGGGGTGCTCCTGGATCCAGAACTGTCACTTGAGGCACAGGTGAACTCAATGGCAAGGAGCACCTTTTATCACCTTAGGCTGATCTACCAACTGCGCCCTTATCTGGACGGAGATAGCCTAGCTACAGTTATCCACACTCTGATAACGTCTAGTCTGGATTACTGCAATGCATTATACATTGGGCTGCCTTTGAAAACGGTCCTGAAACTCCAACTGGTACAAAACAGGGCAGCCAGATTGTTAACGGGGACTGGACAACGAGACTATATTACGCCAGTCCTTTTCCAACTTCACTGGCTGCCGATCCAGGTCCGGGCCCAATTCAAAGTGCTGGTACTAACATTTAAAGCCCTAAACGGCTTGGGGCCAGGTTATCTAAAGGAACGCCTCCTCCCATATGTACTTGCCCGGACCCTAAGATCATCTACAGGGGTCCTTCTCTGTGAGTCCCTGCCAAAGGAAGTGAGGCAGGTGGCTACCAGGAGGAGGGTCTTCTTTGCTGTGGCACCCTGGCTGTGGAATGAGCTTCCCAGAGAGGTTCGCCTGGCACCTACATTATACTCTTTTAGACCCCAGGTGAAGACCTTTTTATTTTCACAATGTTTTAACAGTTCTTTAGTTTGATTTTTAAACTTGCTGTTTAAATTTATATTTTAAATCCGTATTAATTTGTGCATGGCTGCTCGGTTTTTATCCTGGTTGTGCTTTTATACTGTATTTTAAATTATGTTTCTATACTGTCATTGTTTTATATTTTGATTGGTTTTTATTAGGGGTGTGCACGGACCCCCCGGATCGGATCGGGACCCGGATCGGGACCTCCAATTTTGTCACGGATCGGTTCGGACAAAATTGGAGGCCCCCCGGACCTGATCGAGTACGATCCCGATCCAAAAATCAGAAATGTTTGGATCGGCCGCCATTTTTTCCCCCATAGACTGGCGGCGGGTGGGTGAGGGGGGGCCTAACTCCCTCCCCCCCCGGGGCCGTCCGCTGTGGACGGCCCCAGCAGGTAAGCCCCCTCCCCCGCGCTCCCTACCCCCCCAGGGCCCCCTTCCCCACCACTGCTTACCTTTTAGGACCGTTCGCTCCCGTCCGGCGCCGGCGGCTACCGCCAGCCGGCTTTGCGGCTTGCTCTAGAGTAGCGCGCCGGGTGATGACATCACCCGGCGCGCCACCCTGGAGCAGGCCGCGGAGCCCGCTGGTAGTAGCCGCCGGCGCTGGATGGGAGCGGACGGGCCGGAAAGGTAAGGGCCCCCCTCCCCCCCTCCGCGCGCCCCCTCCTCCCCTCCACGCACCCCCTGCTTACCTTCCCGGCCCGTCCGCTCCCGTCCGGCGCCGGCGGCTACTACCAGCGGGCTCCGCGGCCTGCTCTCGAGTAGCGCGCCGGGTGATGACATCACCCGGCGCGCCACCCTGGAGTAGGCCGCGGAGCCCGCTGGTAGTAGCCGCCGGCGCCGGACGGGAGCGGATGGGCCAGAAAGGTAAGGGCCCACCTCCTCCCGCCCCCTCCTCCCCCCCCCGCTGTCCACTTTCATCGGCGGGCGCCCGCTGGCGCCCGCCAATGGAAGCAGCGGTGGGCGCCAGTGGGCGCCCGCCGATCCGCCGATCCGCCGAACCGGTTCGGAGCCTTTTCGGACCGGTTCGGATTGGATCAGCCGATCCAGCTGTCGGATCGGAAATCGGATAATTTATCCGATTTCCCACTGGACCGGACTCGGATCGTGGATCGGGTCCGATCCAGTGCACATCCCTAGTTTTTATGTTTTTGATTTTTGTAAAACGCCCAGAGAGCTTCAGCTGTTGGGAGGTATAGAAGTGCAGTAAATAAATAAATAAATATAAAATGGGGGAATCATCACCCCTGTATCCAATGAGTTGTTCTAGTGGCATAAATAAAAGGCATTTCCCAAAGAGCATCAGTGGTAGTAGATGTTCCCAGAGTCAGGAATATAAGTCACATCTACCAGCCAAGTCTTTTGTTTGGGTCTGGCGGAGCAGCGGGATGCCCCCGAAGAGGGCAGCCGTTCGAATGTAGCCAGCGAAAGAGGCAGATGCCTGGGCTTTTGCAGGAAGGGGTGGCGTGTCTCTGAGGGCGCGCTGTTGCGCTTGGAGAACTGATGGTGATTTACAGGCCATCGCTGTGGGTGTGGTACACCTGCTTGGCTGCTCCCTGCTCCACCAGGATGTTAATTTTTGTAAACTGCCCTGAGAGCTTCGGCTATGGGGCGGTATATAAGTGTAATAAATCATCATCATCATCATCATCATCATCATCATCATCATCATCATCGCACTACAATGTCATCATCCCTCCCTCCAATGGCAAACTCCGATGCTCAGTGCCGATGGCCTTTTAGACACAAATAGGGCCACGAAGAAATAAGAGGGAGGGACCACCATGCACAGGGAACCCTAAAGTTTGCAGCAGCAGCAGTAACAACAACCTAAACCCACCTTAGGAAAGAACCCAAGGAGGCAAGCCCCCCTCCCCCCAAAAAACACATCCCAAGGACAGGACATGCTTAGTGGGCTCAGAATGTGGGATGTACATGAAGAGGAACAGCGCACATTGCCACATTCTGTTGCAGATTCCACTTGTACATTTCTAGTATTTAGTATTCCCTCCTCATATGGAATCTGACCCTATGCACACCTGAAACTTTTGACTGCCTGGGAAAGTGGTACACCCCCCCCTGCAAACAATAGAATAGTGTTTCATCTCTCTCTCTTACACACACACACACATTTCAGCCCCCCCCCCCCCCAAGGCAGGATGATATTTCTCAGCTCCCTTTCTCAGTGTTAAGCAGGGAAAAGTTCTTATGTCTGATGAATAGCTGATTGGAGATAAGAGCTCTTATCTGGGCAACCCCTCTGGGCCAGAGGTTCCCAATGCCTGAGTCAGAGTCAAAGTAGGACTGGGGAGACCCAGGTTCAAATCCCTCCTCAAGTCATGATGCTGACTAGGTGGGCCAGCTATTCTCCGCCAGCTTCACCTACCTCACAGGGCTGTTCCGAGGATAAGAGGTGGTGGGGCAGGGGGAGAGAATCATGTGTACTACCATGAGCTCTTCAACAGCAAGGTGGGAGAGCGAAGCAACAAATAAGTGACACCATTAGAAACTCGTGGTTGTGCTGCATTTTATTTATACTAGTCTGGTGTCTTCCAGATGTCTGGGATTGCAATTTCCATCATCCCCAAGGGCAACAGACATTGCAGTCCAACAATCTGAAGTGCACCAGGTTGAGGAAGGCTGATTTATGTCTTTCAGGGGGAAATAATATTTCATACTCTCCAGGGGCTGGGCGTTGTCTCGAGAAAGTTTTGCAAACTCACGGTGCTCAGTCACACAGCCCACGAGGCGCTGCCGGCATCCACAGGCACAACCTGAGGTTGCAAAGTGACACAATGGCACCCACATTAGCTCTGTCCCCAACACAGCAGGCTGGAGAGTCAACAAAAATCATGTTTAATGACCAAACCACTCATCCCACAAAGCGTCAATGCAAATGACATCATTAATACATCCTAACGCAGGTGGTATTAGACCTGGAAATACATCTCAAACATAACAGATCTGAACAAAGTGAAAAGAAATAAAATAAAATCTGTATTACAGGAAGAGGTAGCTGAACCATGTCAAGAGTTTAAACTTAATTTCACTTCAAGTTCATCTTAGTGCAAGAGGTCCCCCCACCTCCCGCTCTGAAAAGTGCCATACAAAGAGATGGAACTAGGCAAACCCCACAAAAACCTGGATACCTTGAAACGGCTTGATTTCTGGCATCAGAAAGACCATGTAGTCCAGTGGGATCACCAAAGAGCAGCATTGGGTGCCACATTCATGAGCTTTTCTCAACAAACAGCCATTCTGATGTTGGCCTGGTAGAGGAACGCAGAGGAAGGAGGTGGTCAAGTATCGCAGTGGTAAAATAGGCTAGATGTGGTGCCTGCTAGGTGTGTTGGACTACAAACCCCATAATCTAGAGCTGGCATGGCCACTGGCTGCTTTGGCCAGGGATGATGGAAGTAGCAGTCCAACACACCTGGGGGGTGCCCAAACTGGCACTGGTTGAACGAAGGCTGGGTTATGAGCTACAATGCCATTCTTGAATGCTCCTTTGTGTTAAAGATCCCCACGCAACTCCTTGCCATGTAGAAAACATGCAGAGCAGGGAAGAGGATGGGATCACATCTTTTCTCCTGATACGCTAGTTGTCTACTTGCAGGGAGGTTTGTTTCTGTTTGTAAACATGGGAGGGAGCATTCAAAAAGGGTACAGAGCACCTCAGGAGTCCACTTCCTTATCCCCCTGCATGCGTCACCTAGGCCGAAATCTTGCCAGAAACATGTCAATTTTTTTTAAAGGGTATGACATGGTTTTGCTACACTTCTGCTTTGTAAACCTTTTTTGAGCCTCAATTTTAGTCTCAATTACTTTTTTTTTTAAAAATGCTTCTTCAAAAAAACGAGCAGCTCATGAATGGCAGGCAGCCAGCCAGCCAGCCAGCCAGCGAAGACAGGCACTTCCGTCTAGGCGTTAGCTCATTCACAGGTGATGGCAGGCTACGGACTTCTCAGGGACACAGGAGCTGGAGGAAGAAGGATGCAAATTGTATAGTGTTTTATCGACCCAATGTCAGCTGCCAGAGAAGGCCGCTTTCTGCCCCATCGTCAGGTAGCCTTGGCTCGTAGCTTGGACAAGTTTGTAAAGCCCTGGATTCTGCACCGTATTTACTTTCGAAGAACAGACACTCTGTCTGCCGAGGCTTGTTTGACACGACCACTACTGCATATTATTAGACTGGGATGTGACCCAATTAAGGAAGAAGGTGTCTCAGCTAATGAACTGCATGAACTTGAGAGCGGCACCTGACTCTGGAATTCATTCCTGGGAGAGGCCCAGTGAGCGCCATCTCTTGTCAAGACATCGTGGCTTCCAACTTTATTCTGGGCCACTGTGAATGGCAAAAGCTCTATTGATCATGCTTTATTTTATTCTATGCTTGCTCTGTACTGCTTGTTGACATTCCTATTTTTTTGGTTGTCGTTTCATGTTTTGTAAACTCTCTTGGGCACTCTCAGTGGAAAAGACATAGAGAATTCCTTTTTAGGAAAATAGCCATATCTGTAACAGAAAAATGCTGAGATCTACACTTTCCTCATAAGCTATATAGCCCTGCCCCAGTGGTTTGGCTTTTACACCCATCTGGTCATGCACTCAGAAGGGATGCAAAAATGTTAAGAGAGACTCAAATCTTGTTTTAAGGGAGTGATTTTCAGCATGAGTCAGGGGGAAATGACAGGGCATTTGTTCTGCAAACTACCTCTGCTGAAACTCTTCCTCGACATGGCTGTTAAAGGTGCAGGAGCCCTGCTCACATTTACCTCTGCCCACCTTAATTCCCCTTGCCCCTTAATTTGGGCACATTTCTGAGAAATTAAGAAAAGCCTGCCTGAAAATACAATTGGAAGACATCTGCCCCAGTAGAGATATTACAGAAAAACTGCATAATGTGATCTCTTCTTCTTTATATTAACAATTAAAAAACAAACAATGAATCGGACAAAACGTTTTACATAAAGCTTGTAACGTCAGCTTCTGGAGCTCTTTTTCTAGTATAGGAGTTTTATTAAACTGGCAGGATAAGGTTATAAGGAGAGGGTTTTAAACGTCCCTTTGAATTCTACAGTATGTTTTCTAATAAGTGTTTGTTGAAACTCAAGAACACAAGAGCAAAGAAACAGACACACACGCACACACACAAATCCAGGATTGAATTGCTCTACTCTCTGCCTCACATCTCTTCAGAAATATCACATCTCTAGAGAGTTAAAAAAAGGAGAGAATGGCTGGTTTCGGACGACACATTAAGCAATGAAGGGTGGGGGGCAAACAACCGTCAGTTGCGTTGCTTATTGTGTTGTGTGGAGGATAACACACCACGCACACACAACCCACAGTATGCTAATCAGGCAAAATAAGCAACAGAGAGAAACAACGTGCTTGCACGTTGTTTAGCCCAAAGCCCATTGATTAAAGTGTCGTGTGGAGGGGAGCGTGCGTTAATCCCGTGTGTTGAGTCCGTTACCACGGAAGCCCACAGAGGCAAGCGGCAAGAGTGGCCGAACGCAGCAGGACGCTCAGGCACCCCCCCAACAGCTCGATGCCGACGTCGCTATAGCAACTGAAGGCATCCGCCTCTACCCCCCGCCCCCCCCAGCTGGCACGGAGCTCAACAAGGGGCCAGCTCCTGCAACCACGTGCTCCGTGCGGCCGTACGGCATCCACACGCAAAAGTATAGCCACCAACCGAACAGAGCTGCAATAGGGGAATGAGGGCAAAGGACGGGGAGCCTTCAGGACACGTGCCGCCCCCAGATGCCCTCAGTCCCCCAGGAACCCGGGGTACCATCCGCCCACCCAGCAGGGAGCACCACAACCCAAGCGAAAACTTTCCCCACGGCCGCATACCCTCTCCCGTCGCCTTACCCAGAAGCAGGCGGGTCAGGGAAGCGGCGCCCACCAAGCCCCCCTTCATCCACACAACATGGCTGGACAACGCTCACCGGCCATGGCTATCCCCAAGCTGCGTAGAATGCCAGTGCAAAGGGCGCCTGTGGGCAGGCCACCTCCACAACACGCCGGTCGGCCAGCTGCGGATGTTGTGGAAACAACCAGAGATATGCACAACATTCCCACGGCCATGAAGCGCCCGCAGCCAGCAACAACACCTCCGCCGCCAAACAGGGCACATTCCCAGCAAACAAGACAGCCCATCAGCACCAACCATCCCACAAGCACACAGGATGAGGAACACTAGGTAAGGGCCAGAGACACCTGGGAGCACCGTAAAGCACCTCCACCAAGGCACCATGGACCCAGAGGGAGAGGATAGCCATGGCCCTCCAACCGAGGGTGCCGGCTTGCAAACCCCAGGAGAGGGAAGCAGCCAGGACTCCCCCCCCCTCGGAAGACGCAAAGCGCAGCACTGGTCCGAGGTGGAAATCGGGGACTTCATAGAGCTGTGGGGCAGCCGGGAAGCACGGAGGATCATGGCCACAGCCAGGCACGATCAGCTCTACCCCTGGCTCTCCAGGCAGATGCAGGAATGGGGACATTACCGCAGTGCCAAGCAATGCAAGGACAAGCTGCATGGACTCAGGGGAAGTTCAAGGAGACCGTCACGCACAATAACAGAACCGGGGTCAAGCCATGCACCAGGCCCTTCTACATCGAGCTGGCACGCCTGCTGGAGGAGCGCCACGACGTCGTGCCAGGCCACACGGTGGGCAGCGGGGTCGCAACTGGCGAGGCACCACGCACGAGACAATGAGCCCGACAGGCCCAAGGACCACGCTGCAATGACACCACTACCTGGCACCCCAACCGCCTCCACGGATGAACGCCCCACACCCGCCACCAACTGGCACGCTGGTGGCGAGGGCCCAACCAGACCCACGGCCAGCCGCGCTGAAGCCGAGGGGCGCGCCCGCGGGAGGCCACAGCCCCTCTCTGCTGCCACAACCGCCACCCGTGGAGGCCAGGAGAGGCCGCTCCTCAAGGAGCACCTCCCCGTGACAGCCTCCTCCAGTACCAACAGCCCTACGGCGTTCCTATGGCTGTTCTGTGCAGAGCTACAGGTAGAGGACAAGCGACCTGTGCCGCTAGTGTCAGAGATCCAGCAGGAGGACGATCTATCTGGGCCATCACGGCCATGGGTGCTGCCCGCGAAGCCAAAACCAGCTGGTGCCGGAGCCCACGCAACAGGCACCGGGGGAGGAGGGCGGGCAGAGGGAGCACCACGTATGCAGATGCAGATGGAGACGGAGAGCCGCAGCACCATGGTGGAGGGGTTTGACTGGTGCATCATGGACCCTGCTACGGAGACGGGGCCAGTGTCACAGGAGTTGCAGGATGAAATGGAGCAGCTCGTGGAGCTCCAGGTGGGTGACGTTCCAGAGCCACAACTGTCACCTTCCCAGGAAGAGCTGCAGGGCATCGATATGCAGGCCACTGACGACACCTTCGTGGAAGTGGACGAGATAGAGAAGGATGCGCTTCTGGAAGCCGAACTCCAAGTTGGTGAGGCCGTGCTTGCAGAGGAGATCGAGGGTCCCCTGCAGCTGGAGGTCACAGAGATGGAGGACGTTGCCCCTCTAGAGAAGAAGCTGCAGCTCCCGTCTGCCAGCGAGGATGTCACGGCCCCGGATGCTCAAGCCCATCCCTTGACCAACGCATATAGGTGTGTCCATATGCACAACAAGCGCAAGGCAGACCGATTGCAGGTGGCGAAGGACCTAGTCACGGCCACGGAGGCGACAGGAGGCTGCATCCACAAGCTATTCACACGCATGGCGGGCAAGTAGGAGTCCAGGCGCGCCAAGGAGTGTGTTCTCACCGTGTGGGTGACGCGCATGGCCACCCAAGCCATGGATGCATGCTCCCAAGCCATACGGGAGGCGGGGCGGGAGGTGTGCTGTGGTCTGGAGGATCATGTTACTGGGATGACCGAGGCCATGGCAACCACCGATACCATCATCGACCGAGGCATGCGCGAGCGCACAGCTGCCTTCGACCGCTAAACCGAGGTTCTCAGGGAGGTCGCCCAGGCATTCCGGGGAGCGTACCATGGCGCCCTGCAGCCCGCCCCCTACATGCCACCTCAGCAATGCCTGCCTCCGCCAGTGGCCGCAGCATACCTGGCTCTAGAACGGCAGCGGCTGCAGCAGGTGCCTCAGGGATGGTGGGGGGGGGGGGGAGACCAGAGAGCAGGAGCATTGACGCTTAGACAGCTGGGCCAAGCGGGCCCGGGACTTCCCACCCAAGAGGGAGAGGAGGGGAGGAGGGGGAGGAGGGGGAGGAGGGGCATTTCCCGCATGACATGCCCTGAGCCACAAGCATGCAATGCCCCCCCCTGCCCGTCCGCTGAGGGTCCTTGGCATTAGACACCCCCTCCCCATGCTAGGCCCCCTTATCGCCTCCCGTTGCTCTGGCAACCACCCCCCTTGGGCCGTTCTGCCCGCTCAAGGCCAAGTAGATGCTGGGGCCGCCTGTTACAATGTTGCACATCCTAGAGATGAGCCGTTCGCAGCCCCACTGTCCCTCATTGCAGCCCACTCCCGACGAGATGGCGGCACCCTACAGGTCTGCTTGGCTCTGCGCAGGCCGCCCCGGCTGACACAGGGAAGCGAGTGCCCCACACCACCACTGTAGGGCCCTGCAGCGAGGAGGTTGGTGTGCAGGGCGGTTGGACTGGGTGCAGGGAAACTGCTGTGGCCTCCGTGTCACTGATGGCTGTCCTCCTTCCCCTCTCCTTCTCTTCCCCCCTCCCGGAGAAGCTGCGCTCCCTCCGCCGTGCCATCCGCAGAAGCTCTGGAGCTGGCCCTGGGAGAAGTCCTGCGTGCATTCGACGTCTGGAGCGGAGCATCAGGCATTGCCGCTGTGTGATCCCCGTGCGGCTGGAGGCCCTTCCATCAGCATAGGCAAGCTGCGCCCATCCCGCCTCTGCAGTGCCCTCGCATCGTCCTGAAGCGGCGCTGCCCCATAGTGTCCCCCGACTCCGGCTGCTTCCTTTCACTGCCCTCTCTTGCAGGTGTGCAGCAGACACAACAATGTAGCCTTGTCCTTCTGTTCCCACACTCCCATATTGTCCCGTCCTTTGCTGGCTGCGCCTCCGCCCTTCTGCACTGGCACGCCCACCACCCCTCCTGTCATGCCTGCCTCCCCTCTGGGCATTCCTCCGCTAGTGGCATGTCCCGCCGCAATCTCGCTACGGCTGGCTTGCAGGCGATGATCCAGGCGGCTACGCAGAACCATGGTGACGGTGCCGAGGACGCGCTACGCGCCCACAGGGCCGACATCTGGGATGGACAGCGGTTGCTGGACCCTTGGTGCTGTGGAGGCCTTGCCCTGTTGCTGGGCCGCCGTCCTGCTGCTGCTGCTGGGCCGATGTGATACAGGCACGGTGACTACGGGGGCGTTGGCCAGTGGCACACTGTGGAAGCCCTGCACCGGATTCCCCGCCTGGCGATATCTACTGACCTCCTTGAGCAGCACGAGACCGTCCGCTGCTGGGTGCTCCCCCAGACAGATGCCAGGAGATGCAGAACTTGGAGGACTGGGACGACGAGCATTTCCGGGGGAGCTTCCGCATGTCCCGCACGACGTTCGATGTGCTGATGACTGAGGTGACCCCTGTCCTGCAGAGGGAGTGTACTGTCATGTGCCTGTCCATTCCAGTCTTTCGCCATCTGGGCCTGATGCTATACAAACTGTCATTCAATGTGGAGTACCTGCCCGTCGACGGTTTTCGGGGAGGGCGTGTCCACCGCATGCGAGATCTTCCGGGAGACGGTGAGTGTGCTGAACGAGCTGTACCTGGCCAACATCATCCGGGTTGGGGATGAGAAGGAGAACATGCGTGGCT
The DNA here is from genome assembly GCA_029215795.1 of Anniella stebbinsi. Taxonomy (NCBI): domain Eukaryota; kingdom Metazoa; phylum Chordata; class Lepidosauria; order Squamata; family Anniellidae; genus Anniella; species Anniella stebbinsi. The sequence goes on from JARDYH010000001.1 coordinate 167,050, forward strand.
TCCATGCCCTGGCCTTCCCATGGGTGGTTGGGGCGCTGGACTCGACCCACGTGCACATCCTTGCCCCCCCTCGCAGTAAGGAGTACTACAACCACAAGCATTTCTACAGCATGGTTCTTCAGGAGGTGGTGGATGCCAAGGGTGGCTCCTGGATGTCTATGCAGGTGTGTCTGGGCGGAGCCCACGACATGGCCGTCTTCTGGAACTCCCCCCAGCGGTCAAGCTGTCGTCGGGCCGCTTCCTCTCCTCCGGGCCCACTTCCGTGGGGCTGTTGCTCCTGGCTAAGACTTTGCCCTTCAACCGTGGCTGATGGCCCCGTACCACTATCCCCGCAACACTGTGCAGCGTAAATACAACTACTACCACTGCCGTGCCCGCCTGCCCATGGAGCGTGCCTTTGGGCGGCTGAAGGAGCGTTGACGCTCCTTGTTTAGCTTGTTGGACTTGCACGCTGACATCATCCCCGACGTCATGGTGTGCTGCTGCATTCTGTACAACACCTGCGAGTCCCGTGGGGACGTGTTACTGGCCGACCACCCTGACCTCCCTCAGCCGGGCAGGGACGATGATGCCATTGCTGTGGATGGGCGGGCCATTGCCCAGGCCCATGAACCCTGCTGGGGACTGCTGTGCCTGTGTGGAAGCATCACGGGTGCGTGAGAGTATCGGTGAATGGATCTGGCTGTACTATCCCCCGTGTGAGCTTCGGCTGTGCGGTGCTGTCTGTGGACTGACGTTGCTTCCTGGCAGTGCGACCTTACTTGCCTTCCTTTCATCCCTTTCCGCCGCTCGCGGCTTCATGGTGCCATGCTCTACTGACCTCTAACCACTGTGCCTTCCTGATCACCTTCGCCCAGCCCGGGGGAGACTAGCCTTGCCGATTATTATGCCTATGCTTCGTACCGGCCCTGTGCCCATGTAACCATTTTTATACACCATGCTGAATAAAGCTTTTTCACTTTCCCCCTCTTGCCTTCCTTTTATTTCCAGGAAGATGCACTTGGGGGGGTACGTCTTGGGGGGAGCTCAGGGTCTTTGGGTGTCTTCGCAGCTGCTGCGCCTCCCATGTAGGGAGGGTATGGGCCACTCCTGGGGAAGGGCTCCCTTGCGTCTGGCTCTGGCACCCGGGTATGCATTTCGGCTGTGGCTTGCCTGTGCATTGGCTGAGCGTAGCCTTCCTCAGCTATGGATGGGGCTCTGGGGCACTGTGTGGGATGGATTGGGCGTGTGTGCTTTGTGCCTGTCTGGGGGCTAGCTGGCCGGTCCTTGCACGGTCCCCTTCGGGGCACCGGGTGTGAGTGCCTACAGTTGGGGTGCTATGCTGGGGGCCAGAGGCGGCTGCTCTGTCGGTCCAGCTGCTCCTTCTGTCTGCTGCTCCGCCCGGGGCTGGTGTGTCCTGCCCAGTGCCTCTGTGCATCTAATGGGGTGTGAGAGGCATGTCCTCCTGCAGCTTTGTTGGCGGTGCCCATGGATTTTGTGCTGCGGTGCGTGCTGGGATACACCTGGGAGGCCTGGCGGTGGTGGATGGGCAGGGGAAATGGCGGATGGCTGTCAGTCATGGCCGCGCCCGCTATTAACAACCTGGGGTGGTTGCTGCTGCCGAGCAACACAGGCTGCAATGTGTTGTGTGTGGAGCTCCGCCTAACTAACTCACGGTCAGTACGCTATTTCCCCCTCCATTGCTTAGTGCATTGTCCGAAACCAGCCAATGTCTTTTATATGTCGGATGGCCTGACCTTATTTCAAATAAAATGCAATTTTGCAATCACCATAATTCTTAGTGTATGTTCACCCTTCTGAACTGCTATTGTCCTCCCTGTTGCTAGACCATGGGATTCTAGTAAAAAAAGACAGGCGATCCCAGACGCCTGAAACCTGCCCTTCCCTGCCTGCAGTACAGAACTTCTAACCATTCGCAGTTGCATTCTAACACTTCAGCAGACAGCAATTGCACTGGGAATGCCCAAACAGCACTTTAAAGGGGACTTCTCACACCTGAGCTTTAGGAATGTACGTAAAGCAGCTCTTCCCAACCTGGTGCCCTTCAGACGTGTTGGGACTACATGGCTGGGGAATGCTGGGAGTTGTAGTCCAAAACATCCAGAGGGCACCAGGTTAGGGAAAGCTAAGGTTCCCCAGGCAAGTAAATTGGGAATTACCCACTCAGGACTGTAAACAGATGGAGATTCTGCTTCCCCACCCTTTGGGAAGATTTTACCCGGTGGTCTCCGGGGGCTGAATATTGGTTTCATTCCCCTACCACTGCTTGCTCCCAATCTCCAGGGCTTAAAGAAGTGCTTCAAAACCCCTTCCGAATAAATAGGTGCTGTACATCTTCAACTCCCCTGTCAGCGTTGCAGCATTCACTCCACCCCCCAACACTGTTTTTCCACACTGTCACAGCAGCAAGCGCTTCTATCACAACCGAGGGAGGATTCAGCACCCCTTGCTCTTTTCAGCTCCAGCAACCTCTCAGGTCTCCAACAGGGACTGTATGGCTAGCAAAAGCAACTAAGGCTCCCTGCGACAGCTGGCCTCCCCCATCAACACGCTGAAGGCACAGCCCTGGGCCTCTTCCGGCAGGAAAAAGCCCTCCGTCTCCCGGCAGTGCTGGCTGGGGACGGGTGGAGCTGGAGGACTCTTTTCTGGCTGAACCTACCTTGGATTGCACCCTGAATATAAAGCCAAGGCAGGCCTTGACCTGGTAGCCTCAGGCTCCTGATAGCAAGAAACATTCACAACCCCCTGGTTTTGGCTTTTAAAGAAGAAACTTGGGGGCCACGTTGCCTGGACACGTCCTCGAAAGGCAGTAACGGGCGATATGCAGAAAGCCTGTTAGACCTCCAGAAAACAATGAAGACAAATGACTTATCAAAGTAAGTGATTCTGTATTCCTAATTCTACTACTTCATTCTGTTACTCCCTCTGCTCCAATTCAGTATAAAAATAGTAAATTAGTAGAGCGGCTTAACTTTCCTGAACACATACATAAAACCGCACACACATAGGCTGCGATCCTAAACACATTTACTAAGGAGTAAGTATCACTGAATGCAATGGGGCTTACTTCTGAGTAAGCATGCACAGGATTACGCTATGTATTTACAACTGAAAACAAAAACATTTTAGTGCAAAAAATAAAAATAAAAAAATTAAGAGCATTTCAGCAGAAGTTCGTGAACATTTTATATACAGATATATAAAAAACCTGAACCCTTTGGAATAAAACTTTAGCAACTCACTGAAATAATACAGCAATATTCTTAGTATTTCAGCATCACATTAAACCAGACAGATTTCAATGCAGCTATTCCAAAAAAATAAAATAAAATACAAATTAAGAAAAACCCTTTGAAAAAAAAGGTTTATGGCAAACAAGTTCACTTCTGTTTGTTCACTTTCGCTGTATATTCATGAAAGTGAGTATGTTCATTCTGTATATAAACAAGCACTCAGGTAATATGACAAACAGTGCAGAAACTGAGGAACCAACTCAAGACCATTAAGGCTGCAACCCTAAGCATAATCATTATTATCATACTGAAGTTAAGACCCATTACGCTCTTTGGAACTTACTTCCGAGTAAACATGCTTGGGGCTGCCTTGCATGCGTCTCGCACAGTATCTATCGGAAGTTCAGTCTATAGCTTTTGCAGTGTTCCCAAACTGGAACCACTTCCTTCTCCCAAACGCTTCTCTTTAAAACATGAGTGCACCTACATATGGGTTCTTTCATCCACCAGGGCTACAATTAGCGCTCTTACTTCAGCTGGCAATGAGAACGTAAGAACTACAGTAACCAGAAGGTTCACTTGCATTACAAATGCCTCTTCTCTGCTGATGTTTTTTGCACGACCAACTGAGGATCAGAGAGAGAGAGAGAGAGAGAGAGAGAAGATCGAAAGGTCTCAGCCTATGGAAGTGGCCACAGGGAGAAGAGATGCACTCGAGTATTGCAAGAAGATCCTCAGGCCGTCTCATGGCATCACCGTGATTGTGCATGGGACATGAAGGCAAGGATGCGCCTGATGCCGTTGAGCCGGTCCTTCAGGGACGTCTTGGCAAGAAATGGGAGCTGAGCTCTGCTCTCCAGAGGCAGGACAGCCAGGATCCACCACCCCCAGGCTGGGCCATTGGGGCTGGCCTGCAAAAGAAGAGGGGAAACCGAGAGACAGAGAGATCAAGCGTCATTTTAAAGCAAATGGCTGAAGTGGCAGGACAGAGAAAAGGGAGGACCTTCTTCACACAGCTCAAGGTTAAACAACTGTGGCCCCCACTTCCCCCAAGCGTAGTGAGGGCCACCACTTTGGGTGGCTTTAAAAGGAGGCTAAACAAATCCCTGGCGGAGAAGGTTACCCATGGCTACTGAGGGCTGTGTGATACCTCCAGGATCAGAGGCAGGAAATCTATAGACCCCAGTTGCTGGGAACATGGGCAGGAGGGTGCTGTCACGCTCGTGTCCTGCCTGAGGTTTTCAAGCGGATGGCTGGCCAGCTGGCCACCGTGTGAACAGAGTGCCGGATCACAGAGGCCTTTGGCCCGATTCTGGAGTTTAAAAGTCAAGGCATTTGCCTCACGAGGACCACAGTCCTATGCATGCATGTTCAGGCGGAAAAGAGTCCTACAACTCCCAGCATTCCCAATTCCCCTGGCTAGCTGGGGAATGCTGGGACTTGTAGGACTTTTCTCTGCCTAGACATGCACATGCACAAGTCAGCCTTCCCTGACCTTGGGACTACAACTCCCATTATCATCAGCCAGCACGGTCACTGACCACGTGGGCATGGTGGAATCCTCACTGAGAGCCACACGGGTGGACAGGCCACTCCAGCAGCACGAAGAGGCTGCTGCTCAATGTTACAGGCTTTGTTTTGTACTTCCCTGTGGTTTGGTTTTTAAAAGTTACCTCCCTCCAGACAAGGGCAAAAACGCTCGCTGGTCGGTTCACAGGATCACAGAGCTGTAAGTTATCTTGGAGGTCCTCTAGACGACCCCCCTTCTGGAATGAAGGGCCAGCAATGCAGTGGATCTGTCCTCAACACTGACGATGCGGCACTGGCCCTCCACTGGCCCGAAGGCTGCAGGCGGACTCAAGGGCTCATGGCAGGCTGCACGGCCCACGGCTCTCTTCTCCAACACCTTGCTGCTGCTGCTGCTGCTGCTGCTGCTGCTGCTGCTGCTGCTGCTGCTGCCGCCGCCTCCAAGCCTCCGCCACCTGAGGCGATTCCTTCACTCTGGCCAGCAGTAGGGCCGGCCGTGGCAGAATGCAAGTCAAGCATCCTGGACAGACGGCCGCTTAGCCGCTGCTTAAACACATCCGGCAAAGGAGGGCTCACCACCGCCTGAGCTAGTCTGTTCCACTGTTGAAGAGGTCTTGCTATTAGGGCGCTTCACCTCATATTTATTCCAAAGTGCATTTCCTCTGCTTCTTACTTTCTCCTCCAAAGATGGGGGGGAGGGGGCATGGAGTTGCGCTGTAACAGGAATAGTCATCTTGGTTCCTCTCCAGATGTTTTGGACTACAATTCCCCCAACCCTTTAATAATAACAATAACAACAATAATATATTTATTTATAACCCGCCTCTCCCTCTGGATCGACCTCCAGGTCATGCTGGCTGCGGCATATGGGATTTGTAGTCCCAAGACATCTGGAGAGCCACCAGGTTGCCAAACCTGCCCCTATAAGAAGAGGCCACTCTGGATTTCTCAGGACATAAGGGTCAGGGCTAAACACAATGTCACACACAGATCACAGAAACGTGATCCCCAAAGGTCCATTTTAAAATAGTGAAACCTGTGTTTAGAAGGGCACCTGGGATCAGGAAATCAGGAGACGTGTGTGCATCCTTGAGTCCTGCTCTGAGCACCCCCTTCCCACCGGCAGGGGCTTCTTTGGAGGGCTCCTTGCCTTAAGTTGCTTTTCTTCACTTCAACCTTCTCCAACCTGGCTCCTTCCTGATGCGCTGGACAACACATCTGGAGGGCATGAGGTTGGGGAAGGCTGCTTTAATTGAAGGCTGTTTGTGTGCAAATAGGTCGAAGCGCCAGGCACAAACCCAGGCTGAAATTCATCGTTTCGGCACCAGCTCAATGCCCTTCCTGTACCTGCGGGTCGGAGTCCTTAGCAGGCATCGGACCAAAATGACGGAGGATGCGGATCTTGAGCGCCGGCTGGAGAGAGTCAAACCACAGGGAGGCCTGATCGTACACAGAGTGGTGAAGAGCAGTCAGCCCGGCGTATTCTTCCCCGCATACCTGGAACGGGCAGAGAGAGTCAGGAAATGAAAGTGTGGCCGCACCCGAGGGTCGTACAAAGGCAGTGTGATACTGGCAGTTCCAGTCTCAACCCCTTTTCTCATAACGCCTCACACGGCGTTTGCCATCTTTGCAGCAGCTGCACGCTGTCCGTCAATCTGCCCACCACCACCCCAAGGCTTCTTTCTTGGTCGGGCACTGCTAGCTCAGATCCCATCAGGTGGTACTTGCAGCCGGATTTGTTTCCCCAACGAGCATCGCTTCACTCTCTCCAATCTGGGACCCTCCAGATGTTTTGGACTTCAGCTCCCATTATCTTTTACCACTGGCCCTGCTGGCTGAGGCGAATGGGGGTTGTGCTCCAAAGCATCTGGAGAGCACCAGCTGGAGGAAGGCAAAGTATTTCTATTGGGATTTCCGTGTTCAATGTGTTTCGCATCATCCTCGCGACAACCTTGTAACATTGGCTGGCATTTGGGAGCCACCTAGAAAGTTTGCGGCTGAGGAGAGATTTGTGCCTGGGATCTTCCACCCCGATCTCTTAGTCACACTACTCGCTGCTTATTGATTAGCGGGGGGGGGGGGGGGGGAGAGAACGTGACATGCTCATTCTTTCCAGGGCACCATAGCCTCGGATGCACTTCTGATGAGCGCTGGGTGGGCAACCTGCCCCGCCCCCTTTCCGCCAAGACCTTCGAGGCCACCCTCACCGCTTGATCTTCTATGTACTCAATATCTGCTGTGTTGTATCCGTCACGTTGGCTGTGCTGGGTCACCTTGAACCTCCGCTTGCCAACACTGTCCACCACGGATCGTCCGTCGGCAAAGAATTCCACGTTTCTGATCTCCAGGATACAGCCGTAGTCGGCGAATCTGTTGGGCAGAACAACCAACGGGAAGAAAAGGGATTGGCTCTTGGCTGGTTGCAGGCCCGGCAGAACCGCGCCACAGCCAAGCGCACCTCACAGGGTCCCTCCCTGCTACTTCTAAGGATGGTTTGCGTTTGCCTGTTGGGTGGGCCGTTGCTCCCAAGGCAGTAACTGGGGCTGCGGAACAGTGTAGCCAGGCCAGACAGACAGGACTGCTAGCCTACTGATGTTGTGGGCCTGGAGAAAAATCCAGTCGGGTAGCTGTCTTGGTGGCCCAGTCAGTCTGCTTGGCCGGGCTATGCTCTACTGAATCCCCACTTCCTGCCCGGGGAGCCGGGCCTCCCCAACCCTAACCCTAACCCCAACCCCAACCCCAACCTCAACCCCAACCTGACCCTAACCCTAACCTAACCCTAACCTAACCCTAACCCTGACCCTAACCTGACCCTAACCTGACCCTAACCTAACCCTAACCCTAACCTAACCCTAACCCTAACCTAATCCTAACCCTCCCATACCTCTAAGACATCCCTCCAGCCACTCAAAGGCGGCTGGCAAGCCATCCCAGTAGTCCATTAAATCTGTCTAGCCCATCTAGGCTCTTCCGCAACCCTGGTGTCTTTCAGGAGAGCCGTACCTACTCAACCCTAACCTAAAGCTTAATCCTAACCTCAGCCACACAAAATCAGCAGGCATTCCGCCTGCTGGCCCAATCAGTCTGTCTGGAAGAGCCGGGCCGGGCCAGACAGCTTGAGTGGGCCACCAGGATGGCAGATAAATGAATAATAAGGTAACAGAACCTACAAAGTCGAAAACTCCCATAATGTACGGCACTCGCCAATATATTCATTCTATCTTTCAGGATTTTGTAAGCAAAGGCATCGGGGGGGGGGGTGTTGGGATACCAGCTGAAGTCATATGGTGGTTAGGTCTGAAGTGCATGTGCTCCTCATGGCCCCCGCTATAGCCACGCCCCCAAGGGAAGTCCACACGGGCAGCCGTCTGTGCCGATCCATGTCAACAAACCCGTTCTCAGAGTTGCCATCTCCTAGCAGCAGGGCTTTTTGTCAAGCTCAGGAGTCTCCATTGCCCATCCAAGATCAAGTCATCTCAAAATACTTTACATGACAACAAGGAACCGTATAGGGTTGACGCAAAATTCGTCCTCACCTCCCTGCTCCCCCGGCTACTGCGGAGATTGCAGCTGAGCTCAGAGGGAGCTGGGAAGCCTGGATGGGGGAGGGGGTGGGCGCCAGGCGATGTCGGCATCCCTGCCAATAAAACAGTGCCGGAGCTGCATCCCTGCGAGCCCCGAATCCACTGCGCCATCGCCTGGCTGTCAAAACGATGGAAGCGAAGGGACGCCCGAGGACTCCGGCCCACAAGAGGAGATGACACAGCCATCGAGGCTCCTAGGAGGTCCGGGGCTCAGCCCACGCCCTCCCTCCCTCCCTCCCTCCCTCCCTCCCTTCCTCACTCACCCTTTGACAGGGTCCCCCATGCACATCCCGAACTGCCGGGTGCCCGTCTCCATGCACCTGCGGATCATCAGGCGGTAGCAGGGCTCAAAGACGTGAAGTGGGCAGGGGACAGTGGGGTAGGCCATCGTGCAGACGAAGATGGGGACGCTCTTGTTCAAGCTGCAGGACAAAGCTCGCGTGAGGGCTCCGAACACGCCATGCCTGCCAACTGTCAAAGCAGCGGGGAGTCAGGAGGGGAAGGGATGGGGGCCCAGCAGACACGGGGAGGGAATGGAGAGGAACCCAGAGGTCGCTCGCTTAGCTGCAGCCCACGAGGGCTTTTGGACGGCTTGCTTCGTCTTCTCTACTCAACAAGCAGGGCAACCTGCAACTTCCTGTCTCTGTTACACGGCACTGCCCTCCTCCATGGGGGGGGGCTGCCCCTCACCCCACCCCCACCCCCAAAACAGCTCCCACGGGGAAAACACCTGGAAATTGCAGCCTCCTCCCCAACACAGCCCGCGCCCCGTTCCACGAAACCCGCCTCTCCCCAACCCGGAACGAGGGACTCCGACGTACTTGGAAAGTTCCGCCATTTCCTCTTCGTGAAGCTTTCTCCGCTCTGTGAGCTCCACGGGAAGGTACTTTGCGATTAATTCCTCCATCAGTGCGGTCTGACAGTGTTTCCTCATCGCCAGGCACTGCGGCAAAAATTGGGACCCCTGTGAGGCACAGCCTGGGAATTGCCACGGCGATGCTCCGAGGCTGCCTTCTTCCCCTGGCAAGAATGTCCCCTATCCGCCTGCTTTGAAGCGTGTGCGTGGGGGGGACCCCTTGTCGTGCAATGGACAACCGCCAGGCCTGTAGGTCTTCCGGGGCGGCCAGCAGGGCCCCCACCCACCTAGGGACAGACCCCTTGCCCAAGCACATCCGCACAGGTTTACCTCCGAGAGCTCCTCCTTGCACAGGGGGCACTTCGGGTTGTGATCCAGGCACCTTTCAAGACATTTCAGGCAGAACGTGTGTCCGCAAGGGGTGGTGACGGGTTCATAGAAGAGCCTGGCATGGAGGAAGTGGGCGCAAAGGAGAGAGAAAAACAACACTTATCTTGAGGCAGCCTCCATGTACTGATGGGCGGCAGCCCGCTTTACCCACACGGCGAGGAGGAGGAGGAGGAGGAGGAGGAGGAAAACCTCAGAGGAATTGAAAACGTTAGGAGAGTTACAAGTGGGACCTGCAACAAAATGTTGCAGCATGGAGTGCTGTCGTTCAAAGTTCTAGCCAGCTAGCCAGCCGTGCCCTTTTGCAGGACATTTCCCTCCCCTCTCAGCCTTTAGAGGCCACTGAGCATGATCAGTTCTCACTTGGCTCTTTTACCCACATCCCCCACTTGCCTTAATTTCCCTGAAAAATATAACAATTTTGTAAACGGCAGAGTTTCCCTGAGCCTGCGGATGCCCTCCTCGTGTGGGTGGATGGCTACGTAAAGGCTCACACTCCGATAATGAGCCTGCTGTTGGTATATAGCAGGGGTACAGAACTACTTTTGGTCCGAGGGCCGCATCCTAGTGGTGGATGGGGTCAAAGGCAAAAGGGGCGGGGCCAATTAAAAAAAAACCAGCATATTTTAGCTTACAGCTGTTGCTGTGAGCAACTGAGCCGTATGAGGGGCCTGTCAAGCTTTTAGAATGTGGGGAAAGCGGCACAAATGGTTGCTGGGGGGGGCAAGGGAAGGGGCCATCTGAGGCACACCAGGGAGTTGGACTGGGACCCCAGATTTAGCCGAAAGAGGTTGTGCAGCCCTGTGCTGTGGATCCCAGTCCAAACGGGGTGCATCACAGAGACTTTGCAGGCATCTAGGCTTGCTAGCTGGTCATTACTCATTGCACGGATGTCAGACAATTACACTTCTTGCTTGGGCAGGCAAAGTAGGTTAATAGCAGCTTTGGGGAGGAGGTCACTGGGCCACCCGTTCAAGGCAAGGCAGCCTGCAGATTCCTTGGCATTTCGCAGCGGATGAGCGAAAGCATCAAGTTGAAACAGTCAGAGATCGGCCCACGTGGCATTTCCAGGCTACGAACGGCCTGGGAGCCTGAACAATGAACTGGCTTCTAGGTGGCCTTACTCACAACTTCTTTCTACATTTCCTCCTTCCCCTCAACAGCAAGAAAGGCCCCTTCTGGCCATGAGAGTCGCTTTGGGACCACACTTAACCCTAATTGACGCTAACCAGTTTCCATCTTAATCCAGACTTAACTCCAAGTGGGTTTCATATCCTGGTTAAAAATGGAACCACCTTAGATGTGGGGCTCAGATGGGGAGGAAGGGTGGAGGGATTTTGCCCCCAATATGGAAAGGGAAGGGAACTAATGAACCGACACGCCATCTCTAGCCCCTTAACCAACATGAATAGATGGAATTCTGTATCGCTGTACTAGGGATGCATGAGAAATTCATTTCAGATCACTTTGGACCAGAATGTACGCAGTTCACACTTCCCGAACATGGACCCAAACGCAATCTGCTGCCAAAGACTGAGCTTGCAATGTGATTCAGGGAACAAACACGCTACAATCAATGGTGGGAAATGCACACATTCCATAAACGCGCACAATGGATCCATTCATTTGGGACAACGCATGTGCAAATACTTGTGAGCTTTTGTGCAAGAAGAAAAACCGACGTTCGCAATCCGACATGCCGGCCCCGAGTCAGAAGGGGCTTCGCGCACCGGCCCACCCACGTGAAAGCAATGGGTACCTCATGCACAAGGGGCACTCCAGGTCAGATGGATCCACGGAGTCAAGGAGAACGCAGTTCCCAGCACCGGGCCCTTTAGCATCACTTGCATCTATGAAAAGCAAGAGGGGGAAAGAGCATGTTGCGTGCTGATGCCAAAGCGATGTGCTCAGCCACAGAAATCAGATCTCCAAACACCCACAGTCAGCAAGTGGAGGTCCTGTTTCTCACAAAAAGGCATATTTTCCACCCCTGCAAACCCAAAATTCCAACATTCTGAAGTGTTTCATTCAAATGTGTTTTTTTCTATATGACAGGATGTGCTGCTGCTCAAAGTGATGATGGCATCCCAACCTGGTGCCCTCCAGATGAAAAGGACTACAAGGCTCACCATCCCCAACATTGGAATGATGGGTGTTGCAGTCCAACACATTTGGAGGGCACCAGGCCGGGGACAACTGTCCTGGACTCTCATGCTTGGGAGGGTGTTTAATTAATCAGGAACCCACCTACGTGTTTGTTTACTATGACATTTCTAACCTGCCTTTTTCCCCCTTGCAAGGAACCCAAGGTGGCTCACATCCATCTCCTCTTCTCCATTTTATCGGCAGAACATGCAGAGCAAGGTGGTAGAAATATGGACTGTACCACTTCAGAGTGCAGGGGAGGCTTTATATTTTTGCAAACTCCCCCCCGTATTTTAAAAAAACCCTAATCCCCCCAAACTCCCTGCATGTAGTGAACTACAGCCATCTTCCAAGGCTCTCTCTCTCTTTCTGATATGTTAGCTTAACACAGCCTGATGCCTCTTTCTGCATATTGTGTAGATTTTCTACAAGTACTGTTATTAAAAAGCTGCAAAATTAAGTATCTTGCATAAGCATGGGTGAAATCTAGCGCAGGGTTTCATTTTCCCCCTTTTAAGTTCACTCCGTCTCAATTCCAAATTGGATTTTGATATTTTGTATGGATGTTTGTGTGAAACTTTTGGCATGTATTTTCCCCCCAAATGGGCACAAGATTGGCTGCACTCTTGCAAACGTGGGCATTTTAGAAAGCAAAATCCATGGTGGATGTTTTCAAACGTTGGCATTTTGTGCACATGTTTTGAAATGTACACTTATTTGTGCTCTGGTTTTTTTGGTCCCCTCCTCGCAGACTTCATTGCAGACTTCAGATTTCAACGGTAAAAGCCCGTTCCAGTTTGCCTTGAGGTTCAGAAAGTGCGAATTTGGCAATTTCCCACTGAAGTGTGAACTTAATGAATTTCTCACCGATTCCTACTATTGTACTATTTCTTCAGCCATCTCATTCACTGATTTGAAAAGGAAATTGCATCTGGACCTCAAAGCAGAATTAAAAACAGCTCACCCCTTTTCACGACTTTGCTCGGCCGGTCGGTGCTTGGGGCCTCTTCCGAGCAGCACTTTCTCTTTAGGAGTCTGCACTGCTCAGAACTAAGGAGGGCAGACTGTGTTGCCGCGGAGACGTCCGGGTTCCCTTTCTGGCTCTCTGTCACCTGGACCGGTTTTCCCCAGCTGTCGCAGTCTGTCGCTTTCTGCCCCTCGTGGAGAAAAAAGCTCTTTTCCTGGTCCACATTTGCCTGGACAAAAGAGAAAAAGTGACTGCTGTTGCCCTGGCAGGACATTCTTCACAAGATCTTCCCAGGAGCCCTTCCAACACACGCTCACATAGACAAGCCGGCAGAGCATGCAACAGACCAACAACTCAGAGGCTTTGAGCAAGGAAGCAAGCCAGGCTCAGTCGACTGCTTGGAGGGTTTATCTCGCCATAGGCTCAGCTATGCACGTGTGATGGGATATGGGAACAGGCAGAGATCAGTTCCAAATTCCGCCTCACTCTCCAAACATGACCAAGAAATAGAGAAAAACAAGCTTCATGCTTAACGGCTGAGATCACCAAGGCAGGGAAGAGGTTTAATGTCTAATGGTGGGAGTCCTCAAGACCTGCCTGTCAGTCCTGATGCACATGGAGGCTATACCATAAAACCCTCATAGCAGAAGCAGATCTTAAAACCTCCTAGAATTCCAGACCCTTCAAAGCCCTTAAAAGCCTACAAAAGTTTTTAAAAGCCCCTGTAAACCCTTGAAAAGCTTGAGATTTGTTTTTAAGTCTTCTCCTGTGGTGAAAAAAATACAGAGTATGCACCGGGCAAGTTTCCTCTGGGGTGGGCATTCCACCTCTGCGGTGCCACCACTGAGAAGGCCCCTCTCTCTCTTGTCGCCACTCGGTGGGGGTGCTCAGAGAAGGGCCTCCTCCTCCGATTATTATTATTTCTTACCCGCCTCTCTCTCCGGATCGAGGTGGGGAACAACATCAATGCAAAAATATATAAAATACATAAACTAATTAAAAGCAAATAAAATTAATATATCATTAAAATCAACAAAGTCTTAAAATTTGACTGGGTATGCCTGCCTGAAGAGATCAGTCTTTATAGCTTTCTTAAATTTTTGAAGACTGGTAAGTTGGCGGATCTCTCCTGGCAGGCCATTCCACAGTTTGGGAGCGGCAGAAGAAAAGGTCCTCTGGGTAATGGTTGTCAGCCTAGTCTTGGCCGACTGCAGTAAGTTCTTCCCAGAGGACCTGAGCGTGCGGGGCGGATTGTACGGGAGAAGGCAATCCCGCAGGTGACCTGGACCCAAACCATGTAGGGTTTTAAAGGTAATGACCAACACTTTGTACTTCACCAGGAAACTAATTGGCAGCCAGTGGAGCGATTCTAAAGCTGATGACCCCAAGATGCAGGCAGGGCTATGTGGGAGGAGCCGACCCTTCAGGTAACTGGGCCCCAAGCTATTCAGGGCTTTGAAAACTTTTTTTAAGAAGCCTATTTGAACTGGAGCCTGAAACGGGCTTGATGCCAGCAGAGAAAAGAGCACACTGGCTTACTGTGACCCACGCATCTGAGTTAATAAGCGATGCTAGAGAGAAGGTGTTCGTTACCCATTTAGGCGGATAAGATCTGCCCAGTGGGCCACAGCATTAATGTTAAACACATTTGCAGTCTCTTCTTCTTGCAAGAAGGAAAGGCATGGGATTTCGCTACTTTGTCTTCACAAGCACCCTGTGGGGTAGGTCAGGTGAAGCAACACCATGTAGCTGAAAGCCATGCAGTGGGTTTCATGGGTGAGCAGGAATCACAACCAAAGTCTTCTTTGGCCAACAGGATTCGCCAGATGTGTGCATCCCTTCCCTGAACAAATTCCTTCCTGTGGAGACATGCAGCAGCTTGAATCCTCTGAGCATGCACATGGACGCACATACACACAGAGTCAACTGTGCATTTTGACATTCCAAAAACGGAACCTCATGCGTTGTGAGCAAGAGCCAGTAGATTATGGCAGAGTAATGAAAATCACCGATTAGCTGCCAATGTCAAGAGGATGCGATGCTTCTGTAAACGATCAACCACAAGGCGTTTCATCATTAAGATGAAAGAAAAGCAGGCGCTGGAAGTCTCAATGCTCGATTTCTGGGGCTCCTAAAACATGAATGCTGCCTCCTGAGGTGTTTTTCAAGCTGTGCAAATTGCTGTTAGAAAAAGGAAATCCTTTTGTGGGGTGGGAGGTCAGGGGTGGCAGCAGAGGGCAAACCGCAGCTCAGTCTTTACACGAACAATGCCGGCGTGTTCACCGCCCCGGCTCCAGCATCTCCAGTTCAAAGATGATGAGGGAGGACGGAGACCTGGAAAAGTGCAGCAAGTCGCTGCATGGTGGGACGAAGTCACAGCAGGGGCAACCGGGTTCCCTCTCGCCAGTCTCTTTTCCTCTCTAGCCCTGAACGGCACGGAAGTTGAGACAGGCGCGCCACAGTCTGAATCGAGCGAAGGCTGGAGCGGCCAGCAGCATTGGCTCCACCCTGTGTTCAAAGCAGCCACATGCCCTTTCGGGCTCACCTGGCACAAAAATGGCTGCTATGGAGCTGGCTTTCAAAGTGCACCCTAGGACGGGAAACTCTGTGTGTGTGTGTGTGTGTGTGTGTGTGTGTGTGTGTGTGTGTGTTGAGGGAAGCAGCATCGCTGTCCTTGAACTACCTCTGCTGCTTGTTAAACGTTACATCTGTCTTGACCCTAAAATGGCGCTGCTTAGATACGCGAGACAAGAACGGATAGCTAATTGGCTAGAAACATGCTGACGAGGGACGCTGACGTACGTGCAGTGGCATCAGTGTGCACTGGGCACTTTGCAAAGTCAGAGGGAACCCTGCCCTGCCCTGCCCTGCCCTGCCCCAGGGAGCTTCCCATCTAGAATCTGACACAGGGAGACCACAGAGGAAGAGGAAGGAAGTGGAGGCAGGGGGGTAAAACGAGGTCAGCCTGTGCAAGAGGACCCTGTTGCAACCTCATCATCACCACAGGACCATCGTCTACGTGCATGGCACTTTATACGGTAATGACAAGAGGTCACTGCCCCAAAGAGCTTACATCAGCTATATCCAGAGATTACGACCCTGGGGGAACAATACTGCAGTGGGGGTGGGGGGAGAGAAAGCTCCACGTTTATTGCTGTGACCATCAGTCAAAAAGATATTTGTGACTCACCCTTTGAGCCTCTGATTTGGCTGTTTTATTCCCACCATCCAAAGCAAGGCAGAATAAAAACTCGTGCAAAGCTTCTTCTGTTTTCCCAAGGTTAGCCAGGGCTTGTCCCTTCCGCAAGTGGCCCTGCAAGAAGAGGGAAGAGCGGTGTCATTGCCTTTCCGAGGCCCCCTGACAAACCTCAGCATCGCAAGGGGGACAACACCATCATGCTGCCATGCGGCAGAGAAGGCGGCACACAGAGAGCCTGCAGAGGAAGAGTCTAGGTTCACATCACCCCTGGGCCATCTCTCACGGGCTATCGTTGGGCAAACCCCAGTCTCCCCTCCCCTAAACTACCTTGCAGGGCTGTTCTGAGGATACAGGACAGCCCATGTATTTTGAATGGTGCTACAGATGAAACGAACATTAAAAACAACCAACCCCGAAGCATCCTAAATAATCATCTCCAGAGATTTGTTTGAGCTAGCGCTGAGATGCAGAAGCACTTTCAGAAGTGCAAGGATGGAAATGCACTTTGAACTGATCAATTACAGCCCAAGCCCCCAAGCCCTGGGGTTAGGAGGAGGATGTGTGGGAAAGGGCCACTGCTCAGTGGTGAAGACCCTGCTTGGCCTACAAAAGGCTCCATGGTCACTCAACGGAATCTCCAGGTGGGGCTAGCAAAGACCTGTTCCTGAAGTCCTGGGGAGCCACGGCCAGTCAATACGGACAACGAAGAGGAGGCCAATGGGTTGTACTCAGTAGAGGACCACTCCTGACACCAGTGTTTGCCTTCCAGCAGGCTTTAGCCCAAGCCAAACACACATTTATATTAGGGGTGTGCACTGGATCGGGTCCGATCCAGGGGCAATCGGATACAATTATCCGATTTCCGATCACCCCGCTGGATCGTTCGAACCAATCCGATCTGATCCGGAAAGGACCGGCGGGCGCCCACTGGACGTCCCTGGAAGGTAAGCGGGGGGGAGGGGGTGTCCACGGCCCACTTACTTTCCGGGGCCATCTGCTCCCCTCTGCTGCTGTCATCACCTGGCGCGCTACTCAGGGGCAGGCTGCGAAGCCTGCTCGCAGTAGCGGCCAGCGACGGAGGGGAGTGGGCGGCCCCGGCAGGTAAGCAGGGGGAGGGGGAGGGAGCTTACTCCCCCGGGGCTGTCCACTTCCATCTGCTGGCACCAGCGGATGGAAGCGGATGGCCCTGGGAGGTAAGGAGCGTGGGGGAGGGGGCTTACCTGCCGGGGCCCTCCACAGCAGACGGCCCCGGGAGGTAAGAACAGCAAGGGGGGAGGAAGGAGTTAGGGCCCCCCTCACCCACCCGCCGCCATTTTTTCCCCATAGACTTGCATTGGGGGAAAGCTTTCTTTCCCCCAATGCAAGTCTATGGGGAAAACAAAAATGGCGGCCGATCCAAAAATCGGATGTCTGATTTTTAGATCGGGATCAGGCCCGATCCGGTCTGGGGGGCCTCCGATTTTGTCCGATCTGGTCCGGGACAAAATTGGAGGTCCCGATCCGGGTCCCGATCCGATCCGGGGGGGGGTCCGTGCACACCCCTAGTTTATATAGCACCTCTGAGCTTCCAAAGCACTTTACATACATTACTGTGTTGTGAGGCTTTACAATAACCCCAAAAGGTAGGCAAGTTGCATTATCCCCATATTGCAGATGCGGTGTGCGTGTACATGTGTGCGTGTGTGGGGCTGAGAGGCAGTGGGTTGCTTAAGGCCACCGAGTGAGTTGATAGCAAGAACCAATCCAGAGGCATTTGTAGCTCAGTCTCTGTTGATTGTGCAAAATCAGCTCGTCTGTGGCAAACAAGGTTACCTCCAGGCAACCAGGCAAGGAATTTTCTGTAAACTAGGTTGACCCTTTCTTTTCAGGCTACTGATCTGACAGGAAAGACCAAAATGTTTCAGGACGAGTAACTTCTGTGGCCGTATTTGCTTTGGGTAGTCCTCCCTTATCTTGAAAGTTTCCAGTTCAACCTCCCACAATCCAGATGTGTTTCAGGTTGCCATTCAAGGAATTTCCAATTGCGCGCAAGAGGAAGGCGCCACAGGGCACTGGTCCCTACTGCGACCCATCCTGTGGCGACCTGCTCAGTGAAGCAAGAAGATTTTCACTTGAAACTGGAACTCACCTTCGCCCAGTACGGCTGGAGCCTACAGGCCGTCTCCGCATCATTCAATGCTTCTTCGCAACATTTCAAGGAGGAATTAATCTGGGACCGGTTGCTATATAACAAATGATCATTGGGAGCTGTAAGTAATGGAAACATCAACTCAGTACAACGATTAAACTATTGGCACAATTGATGGACCCCCCCCCCCCTTCCCTCTCTCGGAATCTCTTGGCTTCCTTGGGTGTCCTGGGACCATCCATCATCTAAGCCTAAAACCAGCTAGAGCCCTCTTTCTTTCAGGAACTGATGTGAAGAGACCCGTTGCATTTGTCATGCACAAAGCACTTCAAGAGCTGCACAAACGCATGAGGTGCCACGAAGACACAAGATGATGCACACTGTGTGTGTAGAGGCAATTAAGCTTCTGTCGTTACTGAACAAAGGCGGGGTGGGGCAAGTAAGGCTCCCTGAGCACCTCAGGCCCAGGGGTCATGTCCAGCCCTCTCAGGAGCCCAGTCTAGCCCTCCAGAGTTCCCCAGAAAGCCACGCCCCTTCCCCTGGCCCCATTCATGTCCCCCCAAATACCAATCAACTGGTGGTTCCCTGGCTTCCCCCATTCGCCTCTAGAAGGCAGCCCCAAGAGCTTCTTCGGTCTGGAAAGGGGTCCTGACCCCCTGACCTTGGGAACCCATGGTTTATTGTTGGGTCGTTCAGGGTGGTTAACAAGTCACATTGCATGGTTAACAATCCACCCTATGGAAAATGTCCTGGGTTCAGACGCTTTCCCACAGTACAAATAACCCATACTCAGCCACTGTGGGTTAGTATGTTGTGTAAACAGCCCCATTACGTTAATGGTATGATCACATTTTGTGTGTGTGTGTGTGAAATCAGGGCTACTCAGTCAGAGTTTAGGCTTGCAGGATCCACAGAGGGTTTGTTTTTTTAATTCCTAAGATGCCCTGGTGCAAAAGACACACATGCAGAATGAAAGAATTCTGAGCCCAGGAATATATATTTAAGTATCAGAGCCTGAACTGAAGGGCGCTCACAATCCTTCCACACAAGCCTACCTTTTGCCCACCCCTGTGCTCAATGGCGGCCCCAGGCATGCAGCCAGGGTTCAGTTTCTCCCCACACCCAATCCCAATGGCTGCTCTTTCCTTCCCTCTTGCAGCAAACAAGTGGAGTGGTGGTGGTGATCTTCATCCTGACCACTGGAGAAAGGGTTAAACTCCCGCCCCCCCCACATGCCCCAATTGCCGTGTTCCCAGTCCTGATCCCACTGCTGTTTAACAACAACAACACCAACAACTCCAGACATGTTGTTTGTATAGTTTGGCTCCCTAGAAGAAGCCACATCCACCGATTAAGGAATCAAAATCACCAGTGTTGTGAGATGTGCAGTTGGTCCGAACACTACCCAGGAAAATACTGTGGAAAAGAGGTGGCGGCAGAGTCAGAGATTCAGCACAAAGCACAAAGTATCCCTAGTTTAGAGTATTTTTTGTCTCCTCAACCTAACTTTAAAAAAAGATACACCAAGAAAGGCTCATTTTAAAAGAAAAATTGCAATCAACAAGTTGATCAACCTGTATGTTGCAGGACCTTTGCCTGTCTAAACAGGCACAGGATTGCATCTATCTATGGCACTGGAAGTTGTTATTAAATAGCTTTACCAACCAAAGCATAATTAGGGAGTTCTGGGTGTCTGCAGCCTGACTCTTTCTTTAAGCCCCTCTCCCCATTACAGCAGAAAAGAGAAAGGCAAAGATCTTTGATAAAGAAAACCCCACAGATTCTTAAGAGATGGCACTGGCGTCAAACCCCTCAATTTGGCATAACCAAGGCTTCTTTTAAAGCATGCAGCTTTTAAAAATCAGTGGTACTGGGGAGATTCCTTTGCAGGCAAAATGCAGCAAGTCATATCCAGCAATAAAACCTCAATTCTGCAGAGCGTGCGAGAGACCGTGACCGTGAGTCATTGGCAGTTTGGCTACATACGATCAGTGCTTTCAGTGCTTTTGGAAACACAACCGGTATCTCCCTCACTTCCCTCATTACACAACCAGGGGAGGGGGGGAGGCAGAGAATTCAGACTGGGCTACCAAGCTTATGCAACGGACCTTTCTCCTGACCCACTTTCACTTCGGACTAAATAGACTTCTGTGAAAGTTTAAGAAAAAAGCCCCCCCTCCCCAATTTCATAGCAGGGGAGAAGGGGATATGGGGGAAGTCACATCACCGGTGGGTTTCCCCTTCTCCTTCTGCTGTAAAGAAAAAGACGAGATGTAAGTCAGTGTTCAGCTATTCTTCACACCTTCTGGCTGGTGCGAAGTCTGAAGCTTCCCGGGAAATACAACCTAAGCCTAGATATTCAGCTTGAAACTTTGACTGATAGGGTCATAGAATCCTAGAATGGTAGAGTTGGAAGGGACCTCTAAGGCCATCCAGTCCAACCCCTTGCTCAATGCAGGAAGCCACCTTAAAGCATCCCAGACAGTATCCAGCTGCCTCTCGAGGGCCCCAGAAAGGATGACACACTTGTTCTTTCAAGCCCCATGGTGGCAGACCCACACAACAGGTGACAGAACTCCCCCTCCTCTCCCGCCTCAGTGCAGCTCGCTCGTCTGAACTGAAGGCACAATGCTGTAACTGGGCCTGGCGGCTGGCCAGGCACGCAATTGCACCCTGCCTGCCTGCACTCACCCTCTGCCACAGCCGGGGGGGGGGGGGGGGTTGCCTGCGCCGTCCCTCCCACCCCAAGCACCCCAGGTAAGAGTGGCCTGCTGCAAGCCCAATGCCCTGCCTTAGCCCACAGTAACACTGAGCCCATCCAAACAAGCTGGGACCCCGGAGCCTTAGAAACTCAAGTCCATCCCAATCAATATGCTTAATCTGTGTCAGGACCATTGCTCCTGTGTCCTTTAAAAGATGCCCAGAAATGAAGCAGCTGAAACTGAAGCGTTACCCACTTCTTTCTCACGGGGGAAGAGATGTCATCATGGGGGAGGGAGGGCAGGCTGGTTTACACGTGTATATTTATTTCGGGATGTCTGCCTTGCAGTCAGTGTGTGCGAGTTAGCTAGAGCAGCACTTTGCCAGTCAGCAAGGAAGGAGCGAAGAAGACCCGTGTCACTCACTCACACATACTCACACACACACGCGTGCGTGTGTGAACCGGCCAGAGGAAGGAGCCCCCCGGAGGGGGAAGCGAAGGCGCCCAGGAGCCCCTGCGCCTCCCCAAAGGGGGCGGCGGGGAAGCCACTCGCTCACCTAAGCGGACGGCCTCGTCGTATTTCCGAAGGGCGGCCTGCGGCTGCTTCGCCTTATATAAGAGGTTGCCTTCGTGCCGGAGCCGCGACGCCGCCACCTGCCCGGGGAACCACTTGGCCAGCAGGGCGCTGAGGACCACGTTGACGCGGAGCCGGGGCGGCGCCCCCGACCCCCCCTCCGCCGCCCCCTCCGGGCAGAGGCCGCATCCCGCCGCTGGGCGCGCCCGGCCCCCCTCCAGGCACCTCTTGCAGAAGGTGTGCCCGCAGAGCAGCGAGACGGGCTCGTAGAGGAAGCCCTGGCACTGGCGGCAGCCGAAGAAGGGCCGCCGGGCCGCCGCCGCCGCCACCGCGCCGCGCCCGCTGCGGAGGCTGCGCGCCAGGCCGTCCACCAGCTCACCCAGCTGCTCCGCCCGCAACGGCGGCGGCGGCGGCGGCGGCGGCGGCGAGGGGCCCGAGGGCGGCTGCGCGAGCCGCAGGGCTTCGGGCCCCAGCGGCGGCCCGGGCGGGCGCGTCGAGGCGGCGGCGGCGGCGGCGGCGGCGGCGGCGGAGCTCCGGCCAGCCGCGCGCGTGGACGGCCTCGGGCGGCGGCGGCGGCGGCTGCTGCTGCTGCTGCTGCTCGGGCTGCGGGGAGCCCATGGCCGGCTGGAGGGCGCGCAGGCGGCGGCGGCGGCGGCGGCGTCTCAAGTGGCGCGGCGGGAAGCGTCCTTGCTGCTGCTGCTGCTGCTGGTGCCGCCGCGTCTGCGTCTGCCTCGTCTCGTCCCGGGCGGCGGCGGCGGCTCCATTCTGCCGGCTCCTGGCCCCTCCCTCTCCGCAGAAGCCGCCCGGCGCCGCGGCGAAGTTATGTAAAGGGCACCCATGTGACCCTCGCGCCTCCCCCTCCCCCCGTCCCGTGCTCCGCGCGCTCCCGCCGCAGCCGCTCATTGGGCAGCGCCTCGCCGGACTGTTACAAAACCCCGGTCCGTTTTAGAACACGCTGCTGCTACGACTTGGAGAGGCGGCGGCGGCGGCGGCGGCGGCGGCGGCGGCGGCGGCGGCGGGGGAGGGGGGGGGGCGCTTGGTTCCACTGACGGTAAGGGGAAGGGAGGAGGAGGAGGGGGAGGGGGGGGATCGAGATGGCCCCCAGCCCTTTCCTGCCTTTGTGTCTCTGCCTCCTGCCCTCCATCCTGCCTTTCTGGATGCCGGGGCTGGACCCCCTGGGGCCTTGTCCATCCTGCGCAGGAGCGATCAAAACAGGCCTTGGCTGTGAGGCCCCACAGGTCGTCCGGGACATCTGGAGACCTGGAAGGCGACGACCCCCACGGTAATTCATGGCATTCCACCCAGGGGGGGAAGCCAGGAAACGCCTCCTGGTGGGTCCCATGACATTCTACCGGGAGCAGGGCTGTTTTGGGACAAAGCGCGCGTGGCCATGGGCATCCTCTTGGTCAACCAATGGGCATGCACAGTCCTGGGCACCTGGGTTGCATCGATGAGATCAGTGCCCAGTCTCACGGCCTTGCGTGAGACAGGGCCTTTTCAGTGGTGTTGCCAAATCCTGAAACTCTCTCCCAAAACCTATTCGCCTGGTGTCTCCTTAGCCATCCTTGAAGAATCTGAATTCCACCTTGTTGTTTGTGGGGTCACCCAGTGGCCGCTTCAGGCTGCCCAGCAGTGGCAACTTATCCAGTGACCACGTGTCTCCCTGGCCCATTGCAGCCAGGAATTCGCTCGAGAGTGAAGCTGAGGCTGCAGTGGGCCAAATGGCAGCTGGGAGTGGGCCCCTCCCACCAAGAGTAGCTTGTTGAAGAGCCCCCAAGATCTGGAGCTCAGCCTGTCTCCGTACCCCAGTCTTCCTACTTCTTTGGCTCTTCTCCCAGCCCTCAGCCTCCTGCCCTGTCCCACAAAGGCACCTCTCTCTGTCCATGGAGTGTGCGGTTTTACACACACACACACACACACACACACCACCGCCAATGGGACATTTCCCCCTTCTGTGAACATTTCTATAGCTTTATTTTTTATTTATTACATTTCTATACTGCCCAATAACAGTGGTTCTCTGGGCAGTTCACAACAATTAAAACGCTACGACACAACAAGATAAAACGTAGTGTGAAACTTTAAAAGTAGCGTGTAAAGCCAAAATAAAACCCAATAACAGTTAAAGCCCAGGGAAAACCTGGCTGGAAAGGTGCATTTTTAGGAAGCACTGAGCAGTTGGAATGTTCATGAACACTGCATGCCCTCACGCCACTTCAGCCAATTGGGTTCGGAGGCTTCATGGCTGCAAAGATTACTGCCCCGTTTATGTGTGTTTAAATACCTAAAAGGAAGTCATGTGGACAGGGTGCACATAGTGCATGGCATTGAATTTGGCCTATTTGATTTCTTTTGGCTGTGGAGCTCTCACTCAGTGAATCATGGCTCAAAGAGCTGGGAGAGGCCCTTTTTAAGAGGCCAAGAAGGTTCAGCCTTCAACAGAAATGGCAGGTGTGTGTCACTGCTGGGAGGAGAACACCATTCACAGATCCGCTGCCTGATGGATGCTTGCAGTGAGAATCGTGCTTCTAATGTATGGATCTTGAACCAAGCAACAGGAGGCTTCGGCTCGGAAGTGGGAGAAAGACGGGGAGATGAAGGACACAGCAGGCCGGCCTGCTCAGATGGCACAGTCACTTCTTCTCAACGGTCTCTTGCGGTGTGTGTCCGTGGGTAGAAGGGGGCAGGTACAATCTCACACATCCTCCTCTTCTTATAATAGAGCTCTAAATGTCCGCGGCTCAGCATGGGCCACGAGAGAATGGGAGGGAGGCAGGGGGCTGTTGCCAGATGATGACAAAACAGAGTGGGGATGTTGTGGCTGCTCCATAGAGCAACCTTCTCCAGATGGGTTGACTCCAACTCCCATCACCCCCAGCCATCTATGACGACGGGTGTTTGAACTGTCTGGAGAAGCCCGGGTTGGGGAAGTCTGCGAGAGAGCAAGGCTTTCTGAAAACACTCAGAGGCACTCTTCCCGGGCTCACCTTGCTTGAGGCACCATCCCCTCTATTTCTGATGTTCAGGCAATGGGTACCGCTGCTTATGCAGCCCCAAACAGCAACATCCGTGCCGAGGAGGGAAACGGCCGCAGAGTTGGGGGGAACCAAAGTCTGGAGCTGTGAAAAATAACTTTAGCCCCCCCCCCCCCTGGACTAGACCGGTGAAGGCCAAGGATGCAAAGTGGCCACGTAATATCGATTGGACTATGTGGGCGTGAGGGAGACATGAGCACCACACTGTCACGTTTGTTTGTTTGCTGCAGGTCGTGTCGCACTTCCCTAGAGGTCTGTCCTCTGCCTCCATCCTGCTGTGATGTGCCTGCTTTCTGCTTTTGGCACAGTGTGCTTTTCATTGCATCGCTTAATCATGGGTGGACTGGATACTTGGAAGAGTCCTGTGCAGGATGAGACCAAAGGTCCAAGGAAACTGGCATCCTGCATCCCATGGTGCCCAGCCAGATACCTCTGGTCGATCCACGAGCAGGGCGTGACGGCAAATCTATCCCCTTCCTAGCCGGTGGAACTCGGCGGCATATTCTGCCTCTGAGCAAGGAAGCCTCCTTTTGGCATCATGGACAAAAGGCCTGCTTGCCTTTTCAGCAGAGGTGGGCAAACTGTGATTTGGACCACAACTCCCATCAGCCCTAGCCATCAGAACCAATGGTGCGGGATCATGGGAGTTGTAGGCCAAAGCAGACTTCCCATCTCAATACAGGTGAAGGACATGGTGGTGCCCTTCCCCCAGTCCATGTACACCGCTGGGCTGGGAGCAGTGGAGGCTGATGGCTCTGATTTCAGTGGGGCTGTGAATCCATTTCAGGTTTCAATCAGAACTAGCCAAACTCAGAAGCAGCCATCCAAGGTGATGAGCATATTTGGGCAATGAGGGTTCAGCACCTTGGATAGCTCCTTTAGAGTTCAGAGCCACCAGCCGCCACTTCCCAAAGGTCAAATCTTGCTTCTACACTGGCAATACAGCCCAGGACAGAAGCAGGCTAATTTAGGGACCCCAGTATGGGTTGTGTTAAGTGTACAGCTCTGTCCTCCAACAGAGGGGTATAAGAGGAGGGTTAGTAAGAACAGCTGGGGAGCTGCTGCTGCTGCCACCTGAGACAATTGTTTCACTCTGCCTAATAGTAGGGCCAGTCCTGAGACATTTGGCAAGAGCAATATGTCCCTCTCCTGGTAGTCTAGTGGATAGGAAGAGGGAAAGAGAAGGGCTGGCTCCACCCACCCCTGGCTTTGGCCGGATCAACTGCCAGCATGCCAATTCCAGAAGAGTACCCTGGCAGAATGTGTCCCTGGACAGAAACTTCCGCGTGGCTTTTAAGCACCACAAAGAGACTGATGGCATTATATAATCCACAATTTCATAAGAGGTGTCTGGATGCGGTGCAGTGATGTTAACATTTCAATGATCTCTGCCCCCTTGGAAAAGCCCACTGCTTCAGGATGGACTTAACTCAAGGCCTGGGAATATTTCCTTGCTTCTTCATCATACTGAGGTCTCTCTTAAATTCATTCCATGCAGCATGAAAAATGTACCATTTTTTTTTTTTAAAAGAAAAGAGTAACCAATTGAACTCCATTGCGGATGCGTTTTGCTGATTTCCAGCTAAGGTTGTGTTGTTTTTTGTCTGCTGAAAAGCTGAAAACTTCTCTGCTCCCCCTTCTCTTACCCTGCATGTTGATGGAACAGATCACTCACGAACTCTCTGCAATAATTAGTGGGATGAATCACAGTTCATTTGGAAAGGGCTTCTTAGCATCACAAGGGACAGCTGTTTTTGAAACCTTTTGATGAATCATACAAAATGGGCTCATCAGCAGGGATAATGCCATTGTTGTTTATATGTAGAATTAAAAAGTAAAAACAAAAAAAATCAGGTAAAAAAGGCACCTTTCAAACACATGAACGGGAGAATATTTACAACCATATCAAAAAGGTTATGTTACAATACATGTCACTGCAAAACAGGAGTTTCTTGTCTTGCTGTTCTGTGTGATTTCCATGTAATCTTCAAGTCCTGATTAATCAAGGAAGCTTTCAGTCCTGAATCTTCAGAACACTTCTTTTCTCTAAGTCATTCATCTCTTTCAGGATCAGAGCAACATTGTATCTTAATTCTTGGAACTTTGCAACTGGAACCTAGAATATAAAATTAAAAAAAGAAAAGAGATGAATCAACTTTGCACGTATTCATTCATAAGTCTATTCCATCCTGTTTCCCGATCAATGTGAATTTTAAAAATTATTTTAAAAGCTGAAAAAAGTATATACATTTTGCTATGCTTTTGGATGTAAGAACTGCATGGATGTAAGAAATGTACATTACCTACCTGTCTCCAAAAATGAAAGCATGTTCTGACCAATGACAGATTTGCTAATAACCCCCCAAAAGGTGCTAATTTGCAAAAAAAATCTGGCCCAGACATGGCTATTTTACTCATATGTGTCCTGTGTTACTCAATAGCCAGAGAACTTTGGCTATTGAGCAGTATAGAACTATAATAAATATAGAAATGTAATCAGTAAATATGTGGCATATTAAAAAGCCCAAACATTTTCTTTCCTGGACTCCTGGAATCCAATTTTACTCATTATAGGTGATGAGGCAGAAACCTTTAATAACCGTTGTTTGAGGAGCATCTCATCTTTTTATCTTTTTACATATTTTTCAAAACAAGCAAGAACTATCTAATCTTCAATCGGCAGGCCTGATTTCTTTTCAGAGCAGATTTTTTTCAATTATCAGGATTTCTAAATGGCTACATCCTTATGTAGACTATTTATTATTATGGCTGCCATTCAATTAAACAGGTCTTCAATTAACTGTATGAGTTTCAGCTTATTATAATCATCATCAT
Organism: Anniella stebbinsi; assembly: GCA_029215795.1. Classification (NCBI taxonomy): domain Eukaryota; kingdom Metazoa; phylum Chordata; class Lepidosauria; order Squamata; family Anniellidae; genus Anniella; species Anniella stebbinsi. Next base: position 194,221 of record JARDYH010000001.1, read on the forward strand.
TATTAATTTCATTTAGATACCACCTAATAACCAAAGCTCTCTGGGTGGTTCAAAACAATTCACACACAGAAAAAAATATACAACCTAGGACATTAAAACATTATACAGCTTACTGATTAAACTCACTGATTAAAACTGCATACATTTGCATATGTGCAAAAGTGACAGTTTAAACAGTGAAAAGGCATATTGTGTTTCTAGGTGATGCACATTCATCACAGAGGTATCATGAAGATATGTACCACCTGCAGGTTTTTACAAGTACCTGCATTAAAAATAGTTAAATCTGCTTTTAAAGATCCACAGACTGATGGAAGTGGGGACACCTTGATCAAAATTCAATTGATCGACTGAAAATTGCAGCCCTGATGACAATAACATTTTATTAAAGCCAACCCCCAGGCAAACACCCCCCCCCCCCAAAACAAACATCAACCTTCTGGCCGCATAAGCAAATATAAAGGAAACCCACAGATGCAGAAATTGTTAACCCTTTCCCTCCATTCTTCTCCTGAAAGGCCCAGGATGAGCAGAATAGATATGAGAGGCTTCGCCCATGAGGGCGCTGCCTTCTTCAAATGGGATCACGGAGAAATCTGTTCCGCTTTCAGCCGGCTCCTGGCAAGCGCCGGCCCTCTTTCCACAGTTTGCCAAATCCCTTCATTGGATTCATGGCCTGGATCAGAGCTGGAGAAACGGCTACTGACTCAGCCCAACTCTAATCTGCCTCCCACACAGCCCTTCCTCTCCCACATTAAGCTCCCTGAGGCAGGAGCTCCACGGGGATCCCAAGCCAGGCAAGGGGTGGGGGGCAAAATGGGGCTTTGCCATTTGGGAAGTCACTCCACAGCCACGAGGCCACACCGTGCCATATTCCACGCTCATTAACGCATACCTACGGGGCCGCCTCCCTCTTCTGCCGCCTGGGTAGTGCCATTTTGGCTGCCGAACTAACGGCCCCCGCCGCCCTGCATGTCAGAAATGGAATGGCCGTTTCCAGAGCGTGGTGGGTGCTTCCTTAGGAATGGCAGAAACGCAGGTGGAACCCTCAGAGATGCTGTTTCCCGGGACAATCCAGGGCCAAGGGGCCATTTCTGAAGGCTTTGTGCTGCTCCTACGAGGGATTTGGCCGACTGCAAAGAACTGAATGGGAGTCACTTCCCATAGTGCTGACAATACTTACTTCAAAACGATGCGCCGACCCGTCGGAAAGCTTCAGCTGCATGAGAATGGACGGCTGCAAGGCACGCGCCACGGAGCTGCAACCAACCACAGGATGACCATGAGGGCACACGGGCATGACAGGAGCCCCCCACCCCCCGAAGACGCAAGGCCTGCCGTACGGTGCCTCAAACAGGGGCCTGGCGCGGCTGGATGTGGTCAGGTGCACAGCCCAGGCCGGGCTCCAGGGGTGGGTGGGACACTGACCCCCAGCCTCTCTGAGGTGACCCACCCCTGCTCAATCCTACAAGGCCGGCCAGGGGCGTTTGTAGGCACTTGGAAGACTTGGGGCCCAAGCCCATAGGGTTCAGATCTGCAGATGCTAATTGGGACCCACATATGCAAAAGTACTAGACATTATGACCAGGATGGATTTAAATTTCACCGGAGGCAAAACCTCATCCAAATAATCTGAAATGAAATCAGTTCTTCAATTCATTTGCACCCAGACGATCCAAAAAACAAACAGGGAAGGTTCCGCCCTTCCTAAGTGTAATTGCCAAGCAGAGGATATGTGGGGAGGGGTGGGAGGGGTGTTGCAGCATGAGGGGAGGGGGGAGCTCACTTTTCCCTCCCCAGCGACAATCTCCCTTGAAAACTGCCCCTCCCTGCTGAGAAAAACACCCTTCCCGCTGGGCACTTCGCGCTCCAGGGAAGAGATATGGGGAGGGGGCTCACAGTGCCCCTGACGCCAGCTCTTTTAGGACTGCCGCTTCTCCTCCTTTCCCCGCTCGTACCCACCCACCCTCTCTATAGGTCTATTCTCATCCAACGTTGCTCCCAATCTTACAAAGAGTGCTCTCCCTCCCTCCCTCCTAGCAATACGGATTATTTCTGTAAGCATTACAAGAGGCAGCATTTCTCAGCAGGATAGCACCCCGCTTCCCCCCCCACGCCCCACGCAAAGCGACACACAGGAATTTCACACTGCTGGAGGTGGGGAGCGGGAAAATTCCACCAACACTTTTTTTCTCTGTGGAAAACAGTGCATTTCTAAAGACGCCATGTTTCAGAAAATGAATTAGCTACAGAATGAATGGATTAACCGTACCAGCCAAATTGGGCAGTTTCAACTTTGTAATTAATCTGAAAGGAAGCTCCCCCCACACCAAAAAAACCCTATTTATTCATAAAGGGGGAAGATGGGAGAGGAAAGGGGTCAAAAGGAGGGGCACGCATGAAAACCAAGGGCACACATCACCCAGACATGCTAAATCAGATCCAAATCCAATTCAGAGGCCTGGAAAAGGCTATTTAAAATCCCCACATTGCTGGGCTACATCTCTCTGCAAGTGGCTACAAGACCTTCCGGCCTCTGGGCTGGAGAAACGTCCATAATATCAGAGGCAGTCTGGTTTTACTCCTACAGTTCCCCAGGCAGTGACCCTAAGAGGGGCAGTTGAGTCACCGAGGGCGCCGGTTCAGCTTGCCAGTAGATGCTGCCAGAATTTGGACAGAAAACAGCAGACAGAAGAGCTGGATGGCCAAGATTGAAGTCTCTTTGTGAGTCTAAGCAAAGGCTGTTGCCAGATGATAAACAGGATATCCCTGGGGAAGGCTGCGGGGGACGGACAATGAGAAGGAAGAAAGCCCCAAATCAATGGAACCCACACTGTCCCAGGGAGGTTTGCTTGTGTAGCAGGGGAAGGATATTTAGTTGCCTGTTTCCCATCTTTCCCTGGCAGTTTTCAATTCATTCGTTCGTTCCTTCAGTCAGTGTATTTACTGATAGTGTTCCTGATTCCAGATGAACCTTCCGGATCTAATTCCATTCACAGCCCAGCCTGGGAAGGCAGCTGTTCAACAGGTCAGACTTCTCCAGTTACAATACTTTTCTCAGGAGAGCAGCTCCCTGCCTCTGCTGTCAGCTGTAGCCAGGGGCAGCCTTAGGGGTGGGCGAGCTGGTGGACACCCAGGGTGCTGAGCTTGAGGGGGGGCACACCAAAATAAGCTTACGGGCTGTGTGTTTTGAATGCACTATCTGCAGTGAGCTAGCGTGGTAAAAAGCAAGTGCCTATAACCCGTTTTTCCCCAGTGTCTATAGCTTGTTTGGGTACTAACTACAAATGACCTCTGAAATATGTGTGTTTTTCAATTTCCACTTTGCTGTCATCTGCGCTCGGTAAATTTGCACTCAGTAGTGTTGCTTTAAGGTAACACTACTGAGCACTTGGCTTTTTGAACTTCAGATTGTGCAAACTGTAGCACAGTGGCTGAGAGCTCAAGCTTTTGAACAATGTTGTTCTGGATGGACATCACACCTGCATCCTGCAAATCTGACTCCGGGACGGGGGGGGGGGGGGTACCAAAGGCACTCCTCTCCCAAAGCGCTGCTTAGCCAAGGGGCTGGCTCTGGCTGCCCCACAGCAAACCCTGTTTCAACAACAACCCATGGTTCAACGGCAACCCACACTCAACCCAGAGCGTGAGTTATCGTGATGTGTGAACCTAGTCACTGACTGTAACTTTGTACAGTCGTGAGAAGATTGGGAAACACTGGCATAACCTAACAGTGGATGCCATTTTTAGGAGTTGATCCAGTGCCATCTCTTACGATCCACCAATAAACCTCAGCGCCAAAACAGAAGTGGCGGCCCAAGCAGGCTCAGCCCTCATGCCCCCCAAACCACACTGATGTTATAGGGACACACCATTCCGTACCTGGTAGAAACAGCCACATCCACTCGCCACCGGAAGTCGTTGATTCTGGGCAGTTTATTGGCCTGCTTCTGAATTGTGGCTTCAAGAACAGGTCGCCTGGCAGTGACAGAAAAAAACAGAAACACTTTTGCCTTCTCAAAAATGAGCGTTTTGGGGCCAGCTGCGCCCACCCCATAGCAGCCATTGTATGAATGGGGAAAGTCCACCCCACGGCAGCCATTTTGTTATTGTTCCCTGTTGTAATGCAAAGTATTGGGCAGTGGGGGTTGGTGGAATGTCTTGATCTTGAAAGGCCAATTAAGGCCCTTCAGTTTTACAAAAAAACTGCTTCTGGTGGGAATGAAAACTGTTATATTATTAATTATTATTACTACTACTACTACAGTGTACAGATAGCAAGACATGCCAGACTGACAGCTGAGTCAATCTTCAACGCTTGCTCTGTGCAACTGAAGGACCAGCTAAGAGCCCCTTCACTCTCTGGTGATTCTGTCTTCCCCCTGGGCAGGGCCCACCGCTGATTGGCCTTTGTGGCCATAAGGACTAGGAACTTGCTTTATTAAAAATGAAATAATCAAACCTCACACAAAGCAAGAGGGCATCGAAATTATGGATGATTCATTCGGTTCCTTTTTTAACCCCCCCTTCTTCCAAAGAGCTCAGTTGTCCAGATGTTGTTGGGAGCAACATCTCCCATCAGGCACAGCCAGCCTGACCACTGAGATGTAGTCCAAAAGACCTGGAGGGCACCAGGTTGCCTCTCCTTGAAATGAGCACCCAAGGGGGGTGAGGGCCTCCCTTTAGGACTCAAGGTTGGGGACCACTGGCATCTAGCAGCCCCTTCGCCCACAGCAGGCAAACGTCCTTTCTCTGAGTTGAGGAGGGACTATGACGGGGCTTTTCTTTGTAGTTGTTTTTCAACTGCTCCATCAATGCTGAAGCAAGATTATTACGGAACAAAATACGGCTTAGGAAACAACACAGATATAAAGGGCGATGTTGCAGCTGACTTCACAAACCTACTAACCTGCTCCCAAAGGCTATGGTGGCAAAGTCCGAGATGAAATCTTCCGGAATCCTTAAACAGAGAAAAGGACAAACAGAAGGAAACAGGAAATCAACCCAAGGAGGGAGAATTCTTTCCCCACAAATATATTGACTCTTTTGTTGTTTGTAAAAGCTGTTTCGGTTCTGGTGTCAGCTTAAACAGGGAGCAAAGAAGAGAGAGAGAGAGAGAGAATATAAACATTTGCATTTCCTTCTGCATAGTGGCTCATTAAACTGGGAAGTTGTCTTTAGAAAAGCTTCCTGCAAGAAACTTTGCCTGAGTAGCAAATAGCTTTAGAACAAATACAAGGGGGGAGAGAGAGAGACAGATCAGGGCTGGCCTTACCCTTAGAGTGAGGCTACTGCCTAAGGCAGCAGATTTTAGGGCTCATGAAAAGCCAGCAAGTTGTCAATTATTCATTTGTTGTTGTGTTCTTATTATTGTATTCAGGGAGAGGAATCTCCTTCCGCAGATGCCGAGGCAACTTGGCTGGCCTTAGGCCCTCTATGCACCTCGGCTGGGGAGGGACTTGCTGCTCCACCTCAAGCCACTTGGGCTTCAGCTCTTGAGGTTTTATGCTTTATGTACGTGCACTTACGTAAAGCATGGAAAGCATCAGAGGCCAAATAACATCACAGAGAAGCTCTCAGGAGTGGGGGTAGCATCCCAGTGGTCCATCAGGCAAAAGGGGGAAATGCCAGCTTATGCTAGTTTAAGGGTGAAGTAAGCCAGTAAGCTAAGCCCTAGAAGAGGCATTTTAACCTTTCAAAATTGGTAAAAAGTTGACCAAAAGCCAGGAAACCACCACCTGATGGCCCCACGTTTCTGCACGTGATCAATCCACTAATAGTTGATTGAATTGGCCAAGAGCTCTGACATTTCTATATTTCTCCCTTTGTCTTCCACCCACAGGTCTATCACCACAACATTTACTAACTCTGGGGTTTAGCAAAGCAAAAGTTCTAATTAGACAGCGCTTACGTGATATTGAACAATAGAACAATTTGGCCACCATAAGAATTTTTTGTCCATGGTACTTTCCATCTTGTCTTTTTGACACATTGGCATCTTATTTGCAAAACTTAGCAGTTTTAAAATACAGACGAGCTTTCACTTATGCAAGACTGAATACTGCCATCAGCTGTACTCAAGGGCTGATTTAAAAGAATCCCATTGGAAAATCGCATATGCCCATGTGGAGTTGGCAGAATCAAAACAGTAGCTCATGTATTATTATTATTTTGTACTTTTTACAGAGACTTGAGGAAAGAGGTGATCACTCCACTACTGTTATCTATTCCAGGGCGGTCAGTTATTGCTTCTGTGTCTTATCTTCTTGCAGACCAAAATAAGCAGGTGACAGCAAAAACTGCAACATTTTTAGCAGGTGCTATCAAAATAAGATCTACCATTTTATCAGAGTCTTAACTTCTCACAGTTCCTTTGACTCAACAGAAATTTGTTTGTTTTATTTACTTATTTATTTTATGTGTAAAGGACTGTGCATTAATTTTGGAATTTGTATTTAATGTAAATTTTTAGAATGCAACTTGGGCAATTTTGGTCAAGTATAATCTTGCTTTTATTTTTTGTACATTTCATTTCAAATGCAAAGGCCTGCAGCTGATAAAGGAATAAAGGAATCTTTCTCTCTTCCACCCACATCTAGGCAGAAGTTGGGTTTTTAGAAGAGGTTTTATCTGAAGCTTCTGAAGCCGCACAACACTGGCTGTTGCTTGAAGCACTAAATTCCAGGGATGCCAACTTCACCAGATCTTCCCCAAGGACACAGTCATTTCCTGCAATCCTCGGGTGACAGCATGTACATCGAACCAGATCCTTGCAACAGGCACACCGTGCAAAGTGCTAAACTGCAGCACCAAGGTAAACATGCTCAAATGTGGGGAAGGTGACAACATGAGGAATCATTTGTGTTGAGACTGAAATGCGCACAGCAATGTGCAGTGGAAATCCAGAGCAGATCGGACAGGTTTACGCCTCTCTCTCTCCCCTCCCCTCTCAGGCTTAGCTTTGAGAGACAGGGAAGAGGAAACCAGGCAAACAGTGACAGAGAAAGCTGTGGTTAGTGCAGCGTCCCTGTGCGATTATAAAGGTGAGGTCGGAAAAGGCTCTTTAAGGCAGAGTCAGATAAGGGGTGAGAACGGGCTGGAGAGATGCCAGGCACCATTAGGTTGTGCCCTCAGGGGTTGGCATGGGTGGGCACCTGCGAGGGCCACCCCTCTACAGTGGGCCCAAGAATTGCTGCTCTGCCTCCCCAACGCTGCCACCTGGCTCGTCCTTCGCTTCTGGTCCAAAGTTAGTGAACAGGAGTGGCGAGGTGGGTGGGGCTACAACCTGTGCAAAGCAGCCAGGCCCTCCCACTAGCTATTCATCTAAAGCATAGAGAAGCAAAGTCAGATCAGAGTATATTGCTGACAGAGGAGGGGATTCTCGGAGGAATTTAACATGCACTGCGCAGTGCCCCATGGGGATGCCACATTGTATGCAAACGGAGTATCTGACTAGGCCAGCCGAGTGATCATTTGGGGGACGGCCAAGTCTCTTTCGCCATGCTGAGAGAGGAACAAAGCTCTGAGAATGTGTGGCAGCCTCTGGCAGAGTGACCTGTGCATGCAGACTTTGCCACTGCATAGGCCCATGCTGAAGGCATAAAAACTGGGGGGTAAGGCCGGTAGTGCACCCCCCTGCAAGGCATGGAGCCCACTGCCTCAACAGTTACCACAAGAAGGCGGGTTCTTAGAAACCATCTATCCATCATGAAAGCAGGTTTATACAAGTACTAAGGAGATTCAATGGATCGATAGAAAACAGACATACCGAAGCTCCTTTAGATCTTCTTTAAAAACCTGTAAACACAACAAAAAAGAAAACAAAGAGAGGACAGTTAAAGAAATGTTTTTGCAGCTTCTGTAAGGAACAGAATGGCATTTCCTGAACATCAGGGGAAACAGCTGGTTTGTTTGAAGCCTCCAGCAAGCCACCGATTCTTTTCAGCCCTGTGCCATCTTGCCAAAGTTTAGTCACATGGCAGCAGGGGCTACATCAAAGGTCCGGAGGTGTGGTACATGCAGGGGGTGTAAGTTAGGGGTGTGCCTTCCACTCACTTCCTGTTTGAGAGAGGATGTGGGGAGCCTCAGAGCCTCTCGGAGAAGAGTATACATGCCCGAGATCAGGACGGCGAGTTGGTCATCTGACAGGCCGGTGCTCTCGGCGATCATCTCCAACGACTCTTTGCAGTCTTTTCCTTCTAATGCACTGACAGTGACTGTTTCACAAGAAAAGTAACATAAAGGTCAGGTGCCTGCTTGGACAATTCGGTAACGGTGGAGCATAGAATATTTTCTGCCACTGAAATGAGTGGAGGCTGTGCAGCAGCCGCCGCCGCAGCAGTACCTGGGGGGATTGTACCCACAGGTTCTATTGTAAAGGATGGGGCTCATGTAGACAACTGGGGGTTACCTTATCCCTTCAATGGGGAGGAAAACATACAGTAATATTTCAGCAGTGCAAACATTCAGGGAAGGAAATCACTTCTTCTAAAAGCAAGTTACACTGGTAAGTGCCGACAGGACGGTAGCAAAAACCAGGACACTGAGAAGCAAGAAGGGGGTTATCAGCACACTCAGGGTGGGGTGGGGCTCAGGATCTGCAAAGTACAACCCCCCCCACCCTAAAGGGACACCTCCCCCTCCAACTGCTCAGTCCAATGAGGATGCTTAACTACTGGCAAAATCGCTTCAACAGCTCAGCTCAAATGTATATTATCACTGGCTAGGAAAGGGAGCACCCAGTCCAAGAGCTCACCAGCACGGTTAACTAGCAGTGCCAAGGAAGCTATCGTAGAAAGGAGAACTTCCTTCAGAAAACGGAAGTCCTGCCCAAGTGAGGAAAATAAAAGGAAGCACAAATTTGCACAAAGGCGATGCAAGCAGACAACAGAGATGCAAAAACAGCATTTTGAGGAGCCAACAATATCGCCAACAATATCAAGGCCAACGCTAAAGAATACCAGAAGCAGGGAAGCAGCTGAACTGCTAGATGACAATGAAATGAAAGATATTGTACTGCTTGAAAAGGACAACTAAAATAATCGAGGGGCTGGAGCATCTTTCCTGTGAGGGAAGGTTATGATCTGGGATTGCTTAGCTTGGAAAAAAAGGAGGCTCAGGGGAAGTGTACAAAATTCCGTACGGGGTGGAGAATGTGGGTAGGGAGACATTTTGCTCCCTCTCCCATAACACTAGAACCCAATGGGGTCATCTTCCCATGAAGTTGATTGGTGGGAGATTGAGGACAGATCAAAGGAAGGGGCTTCTTCACACAGTGTAGAGTTAAGCTATGGAACTCACTACCACAAGATGTAGTGATGGCCACCACTTGGGATGACTTTAAAAGAGGGTTAGACAAATTAATGGAGAAGGAGGATATCAACGGCTACTGGTCTCGATGGCTATGTGCTGCTTCCAGTATCAGAGGCACTACTCCAGTGCGCACCAGTTGCTGGGGAACATGGGTGGGAGGGTGTGAACAGAGCCCTGGACTAGATGGACACCCCCCCCCCCTCTCTCCAGCCTGAGGGACCAGCCTTAGGGCTCTTGTCCCCAGCCGGCCCCCAAAGGCGGGCTTGGAAATCCCTGCCTGCGGAGGATCCAGCTGTAAGGCCAGAAATCCAAGGGCCGCGGGGAGCGGCGGGCTGAGGGCAAGGCCGCCATGCCCCCCCCCCCACCGCCCAAAAGGCCGCTCTCCCCTCCCCGCCCCCCGGTGCCCCTTTCAAGGCCTGGCGGCGCCCAGGCACAGCGCCCTGCCTGCCTGCCTGCGGGCCTCTGGGCCGGCCAGGGCCGATGGGGCTCGCCGTCCCAGGCCCCCACAGGTTTCACGCTTCAGCCCCCTCGCGCCTGCGCTGCCTGGGGCCGCCAGTCCCTGCCTCGCCAGGGCCAGGGCGGCGGTTGGCGGCCTACCTTTGAGGAGCCTCCGGAAGGCCTCCTTGCCCAGCCCCCGGGCGCTCCTGGCCATGGCCTCCACCTGCGGGGGCAGCCGAGGGCCCAGGAAGCTCACGCGGCCCTCGCCGACCGGGACCGGGGCCGCCATCTCGCCTCGGCGGAGCGCTTCCCGCGGAGGCCGCTCCGCTCCGCTCCCCTCGCCCGCCCGCTCGCCCGGCCCGCCGGCGCCCCCTCCCGGCCCCAGGGCGACCTGCGGGCCTCCGGGCTCGCCTCGCCGAACAGGCCCCAAGTCGCAGAGGCGGCGGCGGCGGCGGCGGCTGCTGCTCCTCCTTCTTCTTCTTCGCCCACAGCGCCCTCTCGCCCCGGGGTTGGGGGAGCAAAGGCCGCTGAAACGCCGCCGCCGCCGCCGCCTCCCGAGTAGGCCCACCCGGGGCCGCCCTGCGGAAGCCTTACAGCGCTCTGGGCGCGCCGCCTGACGTTGCTGCTGCTGCTGCTGCTGCTGCTGCTGCGCATCCGCGCGCAGGGCTTGAACCCAGGACCTGGAATAACCATAGCAGCCCACAGAGGAACACCTCAGGCCCGCCTCACTTTGCCGGACGCGGGTCTCGTGTCTTTTCTGAATGTGCTGTCAAAGAGGGGACGTCTGTGTCCCCCCCCCCCCCGCTCCCTCCTCCTCCTCCTCCTCCGCCTGGAACTGGGCAGCAGCAGCAGGAGCAGCAGGAGCGCTTCGCTTCCAGCACAAGATCCTCAATATATAGACAACCCCCCCACTCCCCCCCCCCCCAGGAGAATATATCTATCTATAATACTCTGTGTGTGTGTGTGGGGGGGGGGGTCCTATATATATGATCTTGTGCTGGAAATAAAGATAGGTAGATAGACAGACACCCCCCCCCCCCCCCCCCACACACACAGAGTTTCCATCGGGACAGGAACGTTGCCCTGTTGCGGCAAAACCAACGAAGAGTTTTGTGGTGCCTTGAAGACGAACCCATTCATGCTGCCACGAGTTTCCCTGGACAGGCGCCCATTATACATGCAAGCAAAGGCAGCTGCTCTGGCCCATGAGGGAAAATAAATGAATATGACATTCGCAGTTGGGCAAAGTCTTTAATAGGAGCAACCCAAATGCCACAAAAGCGGCGCGATGAAGACTTCTGGAGGCCTCGGAAGCTCGCACACTTCTCTGAGGCACTTGGGACGGGCAGCCCTGGGACCGGCTTAGCCCTCACGCGCGGCTCTTCGTGGCGTCCGAAGGGTCTTTGCCCGCCAGGCCTTTATTTTGCCCCTTTTCCGTGTTTAATGGAGGAGGCGGGGCCGACGTTAGGCTGCTCGGCCCTTCATTGGCTCTTTTTAAAGACCGCCTGTCAATCAACGGCGGGCGAGTCGTCCGTTACACCGCCTTGCCTGCACTTGGCTTTTCACCTCCAACGCTGCAGGGGGCGAGCGCCGGGTGGGGGGGGGCAAGGGACAGGGAAGAGGAGGAGAACGCCTCGCTTGGCGGAAGCATCCTCTCCTCGTCGCCAGAGGAACCGGAAGTGGTGAATGCAGTTTCCGGCGGCCGGGCAGCGGCGGCTGAGAGGGGCAGCAGCAGCAGCAGCAGCAGCAACGTCCCGCTATGGCGGCCTTTCCGGAGCGGCGGGGGCGCCTGAGGGGGGAGTAGGCCGCCGCCGCGCCCGCTTTGCCCGTCCCGCGGCGCCATGGCCGGCGAGGAGCCTCAGAAGTTCCTGGCCCCCGACGAGCCCGGCGCCCTCCTCTCGCCGCCGCCCCGCGCCCACGGAGGCCTCGGCCTGTGCGAGGAGGGCCCGGCCTGCCTGGACGTCAGCGACTTCGGCTGCCACCTCTCCTCCTGCCACCGCACCGACCCGCTGCGCCGCCTGCACGCCCACCGGTACGCCTCGGCCGACGGGCCACGCGCGCGCAGGATTGGGCCGGGGTGGGTGGGCGGACCTAGGGATGGCGGCTCAGGGGTCGGGTCGGGATTTGGGAGCAGAGCCGTTGAAACCGGGGCGGGGGGCTTGATTCAGCCCTGGCCGCTGAGCCCAGCGGGGCTTCTTGAAGCAGGGCTAGGTCTGTTATGACGTATAGCCCTCCTGTAGGGAGGGCTTACAAAGATTAAAGTCATTTAAAGTACGGCATGTACAGTTTAGGAGCCGTTTCTATAAGACACACAAACAGAAAAGTGCCCACAGAAGCCGCCTCTGTCTAAAACCCACTTTTAGCCAGCAGCCATAGCTGTATAAGACCTGATGAAACCTCATCATAAGCAGCAAAATGCCTGAGAAAAGAAATGGGCCTTAACCCGGTTCTGGAACGATAGCAATGTTGGTGCCGGATGGGCCTCGTCAAGGAGGTCATTATAGAATTAGGGGGCCACCACCAAGAAGGCCCTCTCCCTCGTGGCCACCTTCCAAGCCTCCCTTGGAGGAGGCACCCAGACCTGGGACCATGGATGCTGAGTGTAGTGTACAGGTCGGCTTGTGTCAGGAGAGGTTCCCCATCAGGTATTGCAGTCCCAAGCTGCATAAGACTTTATAGGCTAAAACTATTATACAAATAGAAGTACAGTCAATCTCACCTTAGTGCGGATGACTGACAAGGTGGCTTGTGTGCGTACCTGCCTGTTTGGTGTGCTAGCAGTTGGTGGGCGGCCGTTATGGTTTTTGATCTTTAAACTGGAACTGGGTGCCCTTCAAATAGAGACCTGTCCTCCAGAAATCTTTGTGGTGGACACCTAAACCTTTGCTAACATTTCTTTGTCAGGAAAGGATTTCAACACTGGATGTTTCCAAAGTATTGCTGTTAAAAGTGATTGGTGCTCTCTTTTGTAGGTGGAACTTGACTTCTTGTGGCACAAGCGTGGCCAGCTCCGAATGTAGTGAAGAGCTGTTTTCTTCTGTGTCTGTCGGTGATCAGGATGACTGCTTCTCTCTCTTGGATGATCAGGAGTTGACATCTTTTGATTTGTTCCCAGAGGGCAGTGTCTGCAGCGATGTCTCTTCCTCCATTAGCACGTATTGGGACTGGTCAGACAGTGAGTTTGAATGGCAGGTAAGAATACTTTTGCAGTTGGGCAAAGGGAAGGAAACTGGCCTATCTGTACAATGAAAAACTTTTGTGGATCATACAACAGGACTCAAAAGGTTAAGTTTTCAAAAGCACAGCTAAAGAGCAGTGTAAAGCTAGACCTGCTTACTCAGAAGTAAGTATGGCTTGTTTCTATAGCATTTACTCCAGGTATGTCTATTTAAGATTGTCGCCTAGGATTGCAGTCTTAATTTCCTGTGCTGAACATTGATGTTCCATAGCATGTTATATAGCATTGGACTGCAGTGTTGTATTCCAAAGACTTGATATATTTTTTTTTGTCTGTCACTGTAAGTTGCCTGGCAGTGATATTGCCAGTGGAAGTGATGTGCTTTCTGACATCATACCCAGTATTCCAAGCTCTCCATGCCTGCTTCCAAAAAAGAAAAACAAACACAGGAACCTTGATGAGCTCCCGTGGAGTGCAATGACCAACGACGAACAGGTGAAACTTTTGCATTTGGAAGAAGCAGTTGACTGTATCCTTGCAGACATGTTTGTTTGTTTTTAATATCAGGGCTGGGCAGCCTCTGGCCCTCCAGAGGTCTTGGCCTACAACTCTGATTATTCCTTACCATTGGCTATGCTGGTTGTGTCTGATGGGAATTGTAGGCTGAAACATCAGGACTTCCACAAGCTGCTAATTCCTGATTTATATGGAAATGTGTATCCCACCCTTTTGATGCATTACTCAGGATAGCTAACATCAACTAAAAGCAACCATAAAAGCTAATAACATTTGAAAATAGACAATATGATAAAAACAGCCAGATGCAGCAGATAACAGGTATCAGATAAAATCTATCAGATAAAATCAAAGCTTGCCCCAAAGAGGAAGGGTTTTGCCATATGGTAAAACATCTTAAGAGAGGGAGCCTTCTCTTAAGGGGCAAAGAGTTCCATAACGAAGGCCTTGATCTCGCCCACATACGTTGAACATCCACCACAGTCAGGACATAAGAGACTGGCATTGCCATCAGATTTAGGGCGGGCCTGCTGATATGGCAGAGACAAACTGTGATCTGTAAGCGTAAGTGCTAAGTCCTACTTAATTAGAGAGGAAAAGTTAATTTCTCATTTTGTGTTTTTGTGTGGGTGTTGCTCAGGGTATCTTAAATTGTAGAAGAACTGACACAATTTATTCCCCACCTTTCCATCATTCATTGCCCAGGCACTATACATAAAACATCTAAATAATATACATGTGTGTGCATACACACACACAACTGCAATCAGCTATGCAGCCAAACACATTGTACCTAGTAGTCAGCAGCCATCAGGAAAACATTTGAGAAGAAAAAGTAAGGTTGACTTGCTGTCTAAATGTGATTAGGAATGGCCTTCCAAAGGGAGGATGCCACAATTGAGAGGGTCCCTGTCTCCCGTCACCACTCCCCTCCCCTCTGAAGGTGGGAGTGCTTGGAGCAAAGCCCCTCTCCGTGACCTCCGTGGACATCATTTGTAACTACTTTCCTATTTTTCTTAGGTGGAATATATTGAATACCTGAGCCGTAAGGTCAGCACAGAAATGGGACTTCGAGAGCAGCTTGACATTATTAAGATTATTGATCCCATGGCTCAGATCTCGCCTACAGACAACGAGTTCATTATTGAACTAAATTGCCTCACTGATGAAAAGCTGAAACAGGTATCTTAAAGTTACACGAGTTTCCTTTAAGCCAAGTGTCTTTTGTCTTGTGGTATGTGTTGTGTTGCTGCATGTTTCTATAGATGGTAATGATTGGCTGTTCTTAGATAAGGGCTTGGCTTTGTGCTTTAATGGTTTCAGGTGGCACGTGCTTGCATTCTTGTAAGGGCAGGTTAGGGTTGGGCTTATGACAGGTGAAGAATATCTGGTCAAATATTGGTGAAGATTTTTTTAAAGCATTAACTCTTACTAGAAAAACAAAGCTATTTTGATGATCTCACATCCTCAAAATCTGCTCTGGAGGCTTGGAGAAATTTCCCTAGTAGTTTGTGGGAGGGGGTGGGGAGGATAGGAGTGTGATGTCCCAGGGCACAAATGGAAGGCAACTCACAGGATGTTGGATTTCATCAGTAGAAACGATGGAAACAAAACCCAGGTGTGGGCAGATGTCAGACTTACAGGATCTACGTTGTTTACTGGATCTCTGAGATTCACCATACCGGAGCTTGGTGCAAAAGAAATAGACTTGGAATTAAAGGATTCTGAGCCCCAGGACTTGCTTTGAGTATTTGAACAGAACGAAGCTTACACACAAATCCCACTGCTGGTTTCCCCAGGCTTTCTTCGTTTCAGCCAAATAATTTAGGGCATGTGTGTGTATTTTTATTGCTTTTGTAGAACAATTGGATTCAGAAATCCTTGCTACAGTAAGTAACCTGGAGGTTTACTAGTAGATTTGGATGTGTTTTTTGTGTGCTCCTGAGCTAACCTATTGAGAAACAGTGAAATTAGTTTGCCACACATTAAAAGAAATGTTAGAGCTTTTTAAAATGTTAGGTAATGTTCCCGTGAATGTAAATAATTCAGTGGCTTTTATCCTGGTGCACCAGTGCTAGCATAGAGTTACAAAAATGAAAACACACCCCTTCCCCCAACACACAAGCAGTGATCTTTATGACGGATGTCTATTATTATTATTATTATTATTATTAATTACATTTATATACTGCCCCTAGCCAATTTGATGAATCATCTAGTACAGCTGTTAGCCAGTAGGAGAAACTTTGTTTTCAGGGCTGAACATCATCTATCACTCCTATTCTTGTGGACAATTTACACTCTAAGGAATTATTTTTGAAGAAAAAGTAAGGTGCCAAGTGAATATTTGGCCAGGGTCAATTTGGTCAGGTAACTAGCATGCCAACCTTAGAGCTGGCTACATCAGGGTTGTTTCCTGGGAAGGAAGAATACAATGGCTCTTGTTCTTTCCTTGGGCCGGTTTTCTTTGCTTTAACTCTCTTCCTGGCATTCTGGTCTAGACAAAATTAAAGCTTGACTATTATGTATAATGAAGCATGGTGTAGTGAAGGAAACATATTTCCTTATTTTGTGAAGCTAGTGTGAGCATAACGTTATATAGGTATCTTCCCCTCTCGCCCTTTGCCAAAATGTGAGTCTTAGGGCATCATAAAGCCCGATTGATCTTTTTGTGGAAGGAGCTTCCATAGCATAGAACCTTCCCTGGAGCCCCAGAATGTGGGATCGCATGCTCTTCCAGGAGTATTCGAGGCTGTTCCCTGTGCCCATCTCTGTGTTATGGCTGCCTTGCCCACCCCTCTGCTTCCCACCAGGTTTTTATAGTGCAGATCTATGTTTATTTGAACCTGTTTGTATCCTACCTTCCTGCCACAAAGCTTCTCATGGGAGGTGTTCTTCCTTTGATATCCTAGTCCTAGGTATTTTGAAAGCCTGGAAGCAAAGTGAAAGCCCATCAGACTTAATAAAGCACCAGAGTTCTAGAATACCTGTCATGCGCTCCAGTTGGGACTTGCGCAGCTGCTATTTGAAACAGTTTACGTTTTTGGATGTTCTTTGCTGGCAGCCCCATGTAATAATAATAATAATAATACTAATAATAATAATATATTTATTTATCACCCGCCTCTCCCAACAGATTGAGGCGGGGAACAACACCAAACACAAAATACAAAAACTGATTAAAAGCAGATAAAACCAGTACATCATTAAAACACCAATAAAACACCAATAAAACACTTTAAAATTCATCTAGGTAGGCCTGCCGGAAGAGATCAGTCTTTATAGATCTTTTAAATTCCTGAAGACTAGTAAGTTGGCGAATCTCTCCCAGCAGGTCATTCCACAATCTGGGAGCAGCAGAAGAGAAGGTCCTCTGGGTAACGGTTGTCAGTCTAGTTCTTGTAGAGTGCGTTGCAGTCATTCTGTCTTTTGAGAGCCCAATCCAACAACATTCCTACACATTTTTCCATTTTGGCTCCTCCTCCCACTTCTGTACATTTAGGTCAGAAATTATATCAAGGAGCATGGCCCCCGGCAGCGGTCGGCAAGGGAGAACTGGAAGAGAAGCAGCTACAGTTGTGGGAGTGCCAGCGGAGTGAGCGGGGCCAGTGCCGGCAGCAGCAGCAGCAGCGGTGCCAGCATGGTCAGCTCAGCAAGCAGCAGCAGTTCCAGTGTCGGCCACTCCGGTTCCAACTCCAGCGCCAACATGAGTCGCGCTCACAGCGACAGCAACCTCTCCACGAGTGCTGCAGAACGAATCCGGGATTCAAAAGTAAAGCTTCAGCTTGTGTGATCGTATACCTGAAAACACGGGCTGGGTGGATTTCCTTTTTTACGGTGGCTTGCTGGGGAATGCTTGCTGGGAGCCATAGGGCTTTTTTGTTTATAGATGCATAGGAGGGCACCCTAGATCCGTAATAAATGCATATTTGGGTGGCAGACCCTTCCAGAGCCATTGCATGCCGTGGGAGGAAGGCACCTCCTGATGACTTGTTGGGTCTGACTTTGGCCGTTCTCTTTCTCTTGGCAGAAACGGTCTAAACAACGCAAGCTTCAGCAGAAGGCTTTGCGCAAGAGGCAGCTGAAAGAGCAAAGGCAGGCCCGGAAGGAGAGGCTGAGCGGCCTGTTCCTGAACGAAGAGGTGCTTTCTTTAAAAGTGACTGAGGAGGATCATGAAGGAGACGTGGACGTCTTGATGTGAGGAGGGTGACTTGATCAGTGTTCTTTCTAAGCCTTAAGCCTATTCTATTGTTTACATACACTTCTACCAAAATTTTGATTGGAGCTGGGACAAGCTATTCTCTATCCTATGTCACTCATCTGTGTTTTAAAAACAACTTTTTTTTGCAAGTGATAAGAGATCCAAGAAGATATTCGTTAAAATCAAACAAACCTACACTAGTGTATTTTGCTCTCAAATGCCTCTGCATATTCTGCTGGAAAGATTGCATTTCCTTCTTAATTCCACTAAAACTATAGAAAGAGAGTGTTTGTCCTCTGGCAAAAGTATGTTCCATCTACCCACTGTATGGTCTAAACAGTTAGACTGTTTTCTGTAAACAACAGAAGCAACAAACTCTATCAAGTGTTATTTCATTCTTTGCTACTGCAGTTCTTCCAAAGCCTAATACTATGTGAAATCGTTTTTAAACTCCCTGAAATGATCATTGCAATTCTATTTAATGAAGGGCTTGGGAAATGTGTGAGCTACCAAGCCAAATGCCTCCTGTCAGTAATGTATAGTGGCCCAGAAAGAGCTGTATTAAACCTGTGTTTCTCTGCTTGCCTGGGAATGTAAAACCAGAGGATGGGGAGTGTTTGCAGGTGCCTGGTAGGCCCACAGTACATCTGATTTAGTGTTATGAAGCAATGGGTCAGTGTGCAGAAGGAACCCCCTTGTAACAAAGACACGTTTTTCTTGTAGATGCATGTTACTTTACATGTTCCAAATCACTGTAGTGTCATGTGCCTTAAAATTAAGTTGAGACCTTTTATTTAAAGTAAAGGTTATGGGGAGACAATTGCAAACCTGAAATAAAGCGGATCAAAAGTTCCAAAACTTGTTTAATCCTTCAAACCACTCTGGCATTTTGAAGAAGCCATATGTTAGCCACTGTCGTTCTATTACTAGTGAAAGGTGACAGATTTTCATCCTGATCCTATGTTGGAATGTTTTCTATCTAAAGCCAGATGAGTCTTTATTCAGTCTAATGGCTAAATTGATCGGATTTGGTTAATACTGATGAGTGGGTTTTTTAGAAGCACCATGTGAAAGTGTGAACTACCAACTACTTAAGTAGATGTGTGTGAAAGGGCAGTTGCATGTCTTGACTGGCACTGCATCTGCATTGTTCAGCTTCCATAATGTGAATCTGTGGGAGGATTCATATGTTTTAGCACTGCATGCATGAGCCTCAGGTTCGTGCGCTCCTCTCTTGTGTTGTGGTCAGGGCTAGATCTGCTTCCATTTTAATCTAATCACAGTTTGCTTATTCTGAACTGGGACAAACTGGTTAGTTTAGGCTATGGTTTGTCTGAACAAGCTAATTTCAAACTAGTTTCTGATCGTGGCTAAATATGTCATGCTAAACCATGTCTATCTCAGTTTAGCAGAAGAGGATACTCTGGATGGATTTCATACTCTTACAAATGTTTGTAATTCAGTAGACATGTTGGATTCCTGTGTACCATCTGTAACAAAACTTTTCCCCTTCTTTGTCTTTAAAGTAATGCTTAATCCTTGAGATAACCCGGGCTCTAATTTCAAAATTTGGAGTCTTTTTTTAAAAAAATGTAGCTTCATTTATTCTATGTTGCAACAACCCTTTTAAGTGTTTGATCCCTCTGCGCCCTCCTAGATCTTGATTCTTAAAACTGAATCAGTGTTGCAACACTTTCCAGTGGTTATTTTTTTGGAGTACATAATATATGCATTTTTTAAAAAAGGTGCTGGTCCATCTAAATTTAATATGCTGGACTGCCAGTGAACATCCATTTTGACTTGCATTAAATTATAAATCCAAAATGGAGGTAACTGGCTAAACTGCAATGTAAAGTCATGCATTTTCCTTTTATCTCATAGTGAATTCTATTTACAACTTTGGAAGTAAAATTCGCAAGTAGAGCGGATTTACTAAGTAGCTTTCGTCTGCCCTATTTACCTTGAGTTCTTTACAAGCTGCAGAAATATTTAATTAGTATAAGTGAGCAAATAATTCCCATCCATTTTTAAAAAATTACTTCTCTCTAAGCTTAGAAGGAGCACTGAAAACTTGATTGGAAAAAAATTGCTGTTCCCTTAGCTTAACTTAAATATGGAGACCTGTTTACATTTTGTATGTATGTGTGTATATCTGCATTCAGTTTCCTCTTCTATTAGTAATGTTTCAGTAACGATGTTCTAAGACTGAAACAAAGCAGCATTGTTTTTGTAAAGCAGAATAAAGGAGGTTACATTCTGGTACTTACCACTTACGTTGGCAATCCCAACATCTGAGAATATCTCTTGGTTTGTGATAACCTTTCCTTTTTAGTTCTATTTTTCTACATGGTGTGGAAAATGGTAGAGTTTTCCAGAGAAATTCTCTACATAAAACTGTATATATGAATTTAAAATCTTTTACGGCTGATGTACAATAGTTGTAGAAAATCTAATTAACTGAAATGAAATGATCTGTTAGTGCTCATCTCTCCCCCCTCTTTTTTGTTTTGTTTTTTTGTTTAGATTGCTTCAACAATAGTTAGCCCATTGGCCCGTTTACATATTAGCATGCTTTTGACTCTTTTTGGCAATCAGGTTTTCCAGTGGATCACTGTTTCTCACGGCTGTCATCCAAACACGACAAGTTTCCCTTTTGGATCAGTGGTTCTATGAGCCCTGTGTCTTGCAAAGATTCTGGGTTCTTACTTGGCAAACTGGACAAAATCAATGCAATAGTGGGCCATTTGCATTTAACGTGAGCCAGGATCATGTGCGTCCTACTGAACCGGAATGCACGAAGGGGAAGATTGGAGGGAAATGTGGATGGTTTCAGAGATGGTTTCGTAATATGGTTAAGAGTTAATGCATAGCAGCCAGTAGAATTGGCCTCCTGATGATAATGCGTTTCATAACCAAAGCAAAGATGATGTTTAACTTTGGAGAATATGCTTCAGATGTTATATAGATATAAACTGGACTATTTTTTTTCCAGAATTTCTGCTAAAATGTATTGTATGCTGAAATGCACATATGTATATACAGCCACTGTACATTCTGTATCTAGATGCAACGATGTTTGTAGACAACCTTTTCTTTCTTTTTTGATGTTGTGAAGGATTGAACCAATAGGTATCAAATATTGGGCAAATGTCTCATTCCCTCTCTCCCAGCCCCCAGCCCCAAAACACTCTCAATTGTATTTGAAAATAGTCACATGAATATGGTAGTTTGGAATAGCATTAAAAATGCAACATGCTAATGCAACCAAATATGTATGGTGTCCTCTTTGGGTAGAATCTAAAGCGAAGTGGATTAGGTCCCAGGTTATTGAATTGTACAGTGTCGTCAGAATTAATAGTCAGGCAAATATATTGGTTCCTGCACCTGTGGCGCTCGTGAACAAAAATGGACAGGCGGGGGAGGAAAAACAGAAGGAGGGACGGATGCTGGCCAGTGCTGTGAGTCGGAGGTTTGGTCGTAGTCGTGAGTAAGACCTGAGGATGGGCCAAAGTTGGTGTTTGAGGGATGTGGATGAAGAAGGGAAGGCAGGCAGGCAGCATCACAGAGGCCTAAGAACCATGGCACGCAGGATAATTCCAGTTCTTTCAAATGTTTTGCTTAGGCTATAACACGGCCAGCTTTGTTAATATAAAAACTCTAGGTTTGCTCCGCTTTCTGCTTTCTGCCTACTAAGGAAACGGTATGCTTGCTTCAGGAAGGATGGAGACCTTTTTTGAGCAACAGCAGGATTTTATGTTGTTCAGAAAGAAGCTGTTGTTCCTTTCTTTTGGCCAGTAGCCCTTGGAAGGGTCCCAGGTGCAACCCAAAACCACCGCTGGGCCTGGTAGCCCCATCATGACGTGCAGTGAAAGTGCAGCACCATAATTGCTCTCCTCTCATTCTGCTTGAAGGTGTGGCTGGTGGCCCCTAGGGGGAGCGTTGGGGCTGTCCCGCCTGCCTAGCTGTAAAAGCAGTTGAAAAGGGTTTCTGATGTTCCAGCATGAATAAAGCACACGCAGAGGTTCGGTTTTGGAGGTGTGAAACAGGAAGCGAAAAGTTCAGACGCAACATATGGTACAGACGGATGAGAAAGAGCGAGGCTAGAAGCTAGGAGAGGGGATAAACAGTCAGGCAAAGACGTGGGGGAGAGAAATAGGGAGAGAAGCAGCAGGATCATGTGATGACTGGGAGAAAAAGAGCAAGGCCAGGGGCTGCGGAGGGGGAGAGAGAGAAGGCTAGAGATGACGGGGAAAGGAGAGAAAGCAAGGAGAGGGATTGGGTGGGTGGAGAGAAACAGCGAGGCTAGAAAGTTGTGTTTTCATTTCATATACATATATACATGCATACACACACACACACACATACATATGTACATACACAAATGCATGTACGCATTGAGATATATGTACGCATATTTTTTTAAAATGGGGATTTTAAAAAGTGTTGTGGGCGCCATGTTAGGGTCCCCTGGCCTAATTCAATGGCTACGGGGGCTCTTCAGGGTCTGTGGCAGAGAGAGGGATTTCCCATGACTTTGCTACCGGATCCTTCTAACTGAAGAGGTTGGGGGCTTAACTTGGGACTATCTTCATGCACAGTATGTGCTCCACCACTGAACTCTGGACCCTTGCTGTGGGCCCCTCTCCATTTGGGACAATCCCATCTAAATATGTTGGTGCATGGTGAATTTGTTTCCAAATACAAAAGGCAGAAAACAAAAGGCAGAGGCTTACAAGGTGTTCTTCAAACGAACCCTCATGCTTCCTTCTAAAAGGGCAGGTCTGCAAAAACACTAGGAAGGGAGCAGGCGGTTTAGTCCAGCTACAAAACCAGTCAATTCTAATGCCTTAGAACAAATCCACCGACTGACTGATAAAACTATTTACTGACTGATAAAATGAGTAATTCATGGAGCTGAATACCTTGTTGATGCGTGTATTAAAATTCAGGAATATATCTGTCTACCTGGAAATTGCAGTTAATGCGATTCCATATAATGCTTGAATTCATTTATATATTTGCACAAGAAGATGTTGGATGAAGAGTGCTAAAATGTGTACAAGGAGGTCATCATCGCTTGAGCTTAATTGCACACAGATTTCCGGCCAGCACTGATGTTGAAGGCCAACAGCAGCAGGCCGAGAGACAGAACGTGAATGCATTAGGCCATCAGCGCAGAGCTTCTGCTGTGCGTGGCAAAGGGGCACATTGTCTCTAAAGGAGCTTAGTAACATTGATTTCTGATTAATCGTTTTACTTAATGACTCATCTGTGATCGCAGTGCAATGAAAATGTCATGTTTACTTAGTGGCATTAAGTCCATTTATCTTCTGCGCATTTGGAGAATTGCCTTGCCAATGTTAGATTGTGAATGTGCGTCAGCTATACAGTGGTGAGAAGAGGGACATCGGAGCATTGGTTCATGCAAGCGGAGGCCAGGGGTTTTGGACCCGAATGTGCTGTCCCTCGTCAAGTCACGATAACCTGGCCCAGACTGATGTAACGCGTCTGATCTTTTAATGATGGTTTAAGAGAATGAGAGTGGTTTGTGGGTTTATGCGCATCCCTTTCCTTAACCATGGATTAGTGTTAATGCCTGCACCAGTGCTGACCATGGTTTAATTCCCAACAGGGTTCTCCTATGTACCAAAATGTTGAAAACACGGTTTCAAATGAGTTTGGACTTTGCAGGTATCCGCAGCGCATTTGGAATGCTGAGTGTGTTGTGGTTGCCCTCGTAAAATGGCTCCTCTGAGGCAGACTTGCCCATTCATAAAATGGCTGCCATGGTGGCCGGAAGGTAAATACTACCCAAATGGTTTCTCATCCTTAGAACATGTGTTGTTTGACTGCTGCTTTTATCAAAATGCTAGGAATGCCCTGCTGTATCCTCTCATACGGCATCAGTTGGGACTTCCAGGGAGTCATTAGTCGAGTTGCTTTTGAAGGGGGTAGATAAGTGTATTACAGTGCAAGTTGCGAAATTCCTATCCTCTGCGATCCAAAGCAGAGCCCTAATTTTAATGTCCTGATGTAAATAATTTTATATGTGTTGCATATAGTGTATTACTTTGCTGGTCTGTTTGACTGTAAATAAAGTTCTTCTACTACTACCCAAGTGGTAAACTGGTGAGACTAAGAGAACCAAGAAGAAAGCAGAAGTGAGGACTGAGCTCTCAAAACAAAAACACTTCTTTGAAATTACAAATGTCTGCTCTAAAATCCATTTCATAGACAGCAAACTGGTGAAGCTCAAAGTCAAAGAACTTGACCCAGAAATTCCATACAAGGTGGAGGTTGAGCTCCAAATGCCAAATCACTTATTTGCCCCCACAAAGCCCAGCAAAACACCCAGTTCACAGGAGGCAAAATGGGCTAGTCAGACACCCCCCGCACCCCCACCCCCAAGCTAAACACACTCCTTGCCAGAAAAGGCAAGCCAACTAGCCTGCCTCCCCCTCCCAGGCTGCTTCCTGCTACCTCTTCTTGTGCCCCCAGCCCCACGCTTAACTTTATCTTTATTCTGAATCGCTGAGCCTGCTTCAAAATGAAGAGTTGTTCTGCATCCACCCACTATTTTATTTTCTGTGCAATGACCAACGACGAACAGGTGAAACCTTTGCATTTGGAAGAAGCAGTTGACTGTATCTTTGCAAACATATTTGTTTTAACATCAGGGCTGAGCAACCTCTGCTTGAAGGGTTTTGGGGTTTGTTTTTAAAACCAGAAGCAAAATCTTGAGCCCCCCCCCCCCCCAGTGTCAAAGTGCTGATGCTGCAGGGGCTTTATGCAGTGGTAATCTCTTAACAATCCAAACCAACAATGCACAACCTTACAGTTGCTAACAGCAACCTATGTAGCGGACATGATTGCTGCAATTTAGAAGACTGGAATTCTTCGAGTAGTTAGATCCTAATGCTTTTTTCCTACAGCCTCCGTTTGGCTTCTAGTGAAGAGG
The DNA here is from genome assembly GCA_029215795.1 of Anniella stebbinsi. NCBI lineage: Eukaryota > Metazoa > Chordata > Lepidosauria > Squamata > Anniellidae > Anniella > Anniella stebbinsi. The sequence continues at coordinate 218,824 of JARDYH010000001.1, forward strand.
TGAAGGGCAACCAGACTTACCATTTTTATTTGCTTTTTTCTAAATGGAAGGATTTCGGGGGCAGGCGGGAATGACAGTCTGTAATTTTAACATGGTTTATTTATAAATACTGAGAGAACAGATGTTATGAAAAAAGACCGACAATAGTAACAATGGGGTAGTTCGGATAAAATGGGATAAAACCTATGTATGCTTCCTGGACTCTTTTGGGCCAAGAGCTGGATTGGAAGGTAGGATTTATGAATGGGCCATTTGGGACAGCTGTCTTGGGATTTCTAGATTGCCCAGGGAGATGGGGCTCTCTTTGATGTATAGACCTTTAACCCTTGAGGATTTCTTTAGGTGGTTACTGTCCCTTGGGATATGACAACTCTAGCCTCTTTGATTATGCAGTAACTAATTAAGGCTACAGATGGTGTGGCTTTTTTATTTTATTTTTTAGGGTTGCAATTTGAGCAAAAACAAAATCTACTCAACTGTTTCTTTCAAAATTGTACAAGGCTGTTGTGTTGATAGAAATCATGTTTGCCAATTAGGTTTGCCATGTCTCCAGCAGCATCTCAAAATCTAGCACTCACGGGGCAGGGGCAGTGAGGTCGTGGGGGGGGGGGGACCCGGGGCCTGGGGCCGATGGCAGTAGCCGGCATGCATAGGCAGCTCTCCGGGCCTCACCACGCTCGCAGGGGCCCACTGAGGAGGCCTATGTTTGGCTCCTCATCATCTGTTTTCTTGCCTGTCACTCCAAGGGTGTACCTAGCCACCCTTGTAATTTCCCACAAAGCTCGTGACTTAGCATTGTTCTGAGACAACGGCCTTTGGGCTGTTTAAACCATGGGTTGTTGGGGCAGTGCGGGAGCAAGCAAAGACGCTGCTGGCTGTCCACTGCACATCCTGTTTGATGTGACCTGCGTGGGGAGGTACAGATACGATCAAACCTCTTCTGTCTGCATTTTGCGGACTGTCAGGCACCTGTGTCGTTCTGTCCTTCGCTCATTGATGGGACCAGGGTTTTTTAGGGATGTACAAGAATTTCATTCCACTTGTGCTGATGTGTGTTCACACAAGTGCGAATTTGTGCAACCCCTCCCCCCCATCCCTGGAAGACTCGGTAAATGCTGGTCCGCTGTGGGATCCGCAGGCCGGGTTCATAGAAACCTGGACTCCTTCGACTCGGTTGAGGATTCCTAGCACCCATCCACCCACAGGCTCCCATCGATGTTCATCTTTCCAAGGCGTTGTTTTGTTGAAATGTGCAATCGGCACGGCCTCCTAAAAAGCTCGCTTCCGCCTTATTTCAACCCGTCACTTACATCTTGTCCCAGGGAAGGGCTGTGGCCCAGTAGTTGCCAGTGGCAGCTGGTGGGCATTGTGGCCAGTGGGGTGGAGGGCAGGGCACCCCCTGCACATATCTCCTCATCAGGGTCGTTTAGGAAAGGCAGGATTGGGGAATTCCAAGCTTCCCTTCTTTGGTCTACTTTGGCCCCAACAAAGAGGTGGTCCAAACAGGTGACTGGCATGGCCTCCCATCAAACCAGGCCGGCACCTTACATTTTCCAGACTCCATAGCAGATCAGGCCAGTGGATTTGGCACAGCTCTTGGAACTGCATGGCAGCCTTTTAGAATTGGAGAAAAACATGCAAAGCCTGGGAAACTGCCCAATGATCAGTGGTCAGGGAACGGGGCTGGGACCAGGGGAAGGTGGGTGACCACTGGGACACCGGAGGGGCTGGATTTGACCCACGCACCTGAGGTTCAACACTCCTGGTTCACACACACAGTTGACAGTGATGCACACTCATTTTTTGCAGTGTTGTGTCTTTCGTTACATCTTTTATTGTATTCTTCTGTACGCGGTATTAGTGCGCTTCTGCTGTTGCATTAAAAGCTGTTCCTGGAACACCACTTTCTTTGGTTCTTTCCTGTTGGGCAAACTTTTTATATATACAGCAGTTTAAAGCTGTAATTAGCTTAAAGACATTGCTGGTACTTGGGTGAAATCGGAACTGTGGTTGTAGCCAGACAAAAGCTCAGTCTCAGTGTCCTTGTATTACACCTGTTTTGGCCTACATTAATTTGCTTTGTCCAAGTAAAATGGACTTGACGGGACAGCGCCGTTGTCTGATGAGAGCTGAAAAGCAGCACTTGCTGTAAGTAATTTAAATTGAACTCTATTACCATTTACGGATTTATTCCGTTTAGAATCGATAAGGGCGGTGGCGGAGGAAAACTTGTGGGCTTTGAAGCTAATGCCAATCATTTGGGGTTCAGTAGCTCTTTATGCCCACCACTCCCTCTGCTTAAACGTCAGCAATGTGTCTTCTGGGGGAGAAACATGCTTAAGTTCCATCAAGTAGATTCTGATGAAAGTTTCCCATCTTTTCAATTAAAAGTAAAGGCCACCATCGAAATGACCCTATCAAACTAGTTCCTTACACCCAAGGGGACCTTTGGGCTCGTGTTCCTTGAACAGCAGCCTCCCCACACTTTACGGCAACAGAGGGGATGTACAACAGCAATGTGGGATATGGCAGTGGGGTGGGTGTGAGGGCTCCTCTTCAAGGAAGAAAAGTCAGAGGTCCCACTGGGCTTGGATGCCTCCAGGCAGGCCTCAAGGTCGTAGCTTTCTTTGGATCTCAATGTTTGTGACAGCACTTGGCCAGTGATCAAAGTAGCTTGGACGGACGCCATCCCTGAGCAGCTGAAGCAACAAAGCCAGGCCAGGAAGAGATGGGAACCCAGCACCGGCATCAATGTATTCTACGTTTATATTCACTTTATGGGAAATATGTTGATATTAGTCAGTGGGACAGTGATGCGAATCCAGGGGTCACTGTAGCAATAGCAGACGGTGTGCTTGGATGCTACCCTGAACATCTGAAGAGAGGCTGCCAGGGCCGCCCCAAGACATTGTGCTGCCTGAGGCACAGAACAAGATGGCACCACCTTCCATGCCATGTACAAAACCCGACTGGACTGCCTTGATCTTACTACCAGCTTCCCTGTGAGCTGCGAGGGATCACAGAATGGGATGTGGCTCTTCTGGGATTCTGTGGACCCAAGCAGCTACCTGTGCTGTCAGACAGGACTGGCCTTTCCCAGTCACACATCTGAATCTGTTTGATTTTCTGTTTCAAAATCAGATTCCATCTCTTAACTTCCAGCTACCCTCTGTGTCTAAAACTTACTTTTATAGTTAACTTTTCCAAGTAAGTCCCTTGAAAACAAGCAAACATTCCTGTCCCCGCCCTATGCATGCACTTTAAACGTCCCTTGTATTTAAAGTGGGCCTGAAGAGCTAATATAATCTTTTTGTGCTGTGAACAGCTATAAAAACATCAAAGGTTTGGATAACGGGTAGCTGCATATTTTGTAATGCATGCCTATTGAATTTCCATTTTGTTACTCTATTTAAAGAGCGGTATTATCATGCCCCATTTCCTGCCAGCTACTTCTATTTGTCTGCACGACGGGAGGCAGGGACACTTTTAGGTCCAAAAGAAATTATCTCTCAGTAAATTGCTCCTAACTCCATTATGGAATACTAAATGCTCTTCTCCTGTTTGCTGTACCTGAGCAGAGCCAAGAGATAACATTGCAATTTATTTATTTGGTTTGTCATCTCTGCCTAGGTGACATGGCAGGCCCATTGGAGCAGGGGAAGGTGATAAACTAACAGCTGCATTAGATCTGCCAGGGAGAGTAAAGTTTACTTTGATTATGTAGTAAGTGTCAAGATGTACAGTAGCCTGTGTCAGTTTGATGGCGCTCCTAGCGTATAATGGCTCGCCTTTTTCATGGTCGGTTGGATGCTAATTTTTGTCTAATAAGGGAGCTATCAGTTGAAAGTGACTTCCAGAGTAGCTGAGTTCTTTATCCTCCCCAAAGGGAAACCATTCGTGAAATTATTTTAGAATTTGTTTAGATTGCTTGTTGTATTTATTTTCCCTCCCCTTAAAGCATCCTGTTCGTTCAAACTAGGCTCTGGGTTTTCCAGTAAGTTTCTCTGCATTTGCAACATTGTTTAAGATCATTCTTTATGGAGAATGTACACACACAACTTATTTATTATTCCATTTATATCCCAGGTCTCTCCCCCTCCCCAACCCCCTTGCAAGGAACCCAAGGCAGCTTTACAGGGTCTTCCTCCTCTCCATTCTAGCCCCACAACAACCTTGTATTTTTGAGAATCGGCAGAGGACTCTCCAGATTGGCACTGAAGTGGTGTCCTCTGTTTGAAGAGATGCCTACTGTCCAAGTCTGGTTGAAGTCAACGATCCATGAGGAGGGAGTGGGGCAGGGACTGTGACACTGCCCCCCCCCGAGCACCTGGGCAGCAGCAGGCTGAGCAGACCCACAGGTCACCTGGTCAGTCCTGCCCATTGTGGTGAGATCTCTTCTATTTCTGTTTCATGTACAGTTCTTATATCCAAACGTGCACATATCCAAATGGAAGTTGGTGTTCTTTTTTGTACTCTTTTTTTGGGTGGGTGGGTGTGTCTGCATTTTTTCCTTTTTTGGCTATGCGCCAGTGGGGCTCCCTATCCTATGCTTCTGTCTCCTGATGGTAGGTGCAGACAGCACTAGGAGAATGGCGGTGGTGTCAGCCATAGCTCAGAGGTAAGGAAACGACATGCCTTGAATGAAGCAGGTCCCAGGTTCAATCCCATGCATGTCGAAGCTGGGCTTTAAGGCCACAGCCGTCTCCTGCAGGTGTTCCTCACACTGCCTCTAAACCTGGAGGTACCCTATAGCCAGCCATGCTCAGCCACCAACATATCTATCTCAGGGTTTGCCCGACCCCCTTATAAGTCATATTGTTTATAATAGTCCAGTGGCTTCCCAGCTGTATAATTCAGGTGACGGTTTCTCCATCAGCGTCTTGCTTGCCATGGAGCCCCAGGCATTACGAAAGACTCTGGGACATGCCGGCCACCCACAATCGGAGTCTGTATGGTCCGTCTGGCACCCTTAAGGAGCTGAAATCAGCCCTTAGGACACACACACAGCTTGATCTCGTGGCTGCATGTGGCAGATGAAGATCAGCAGTGGCTAGCAAGATGTCCGTTGGGGACAGTTTTCCACCATTACGGATCTCACTGGGGAACTTTGAGAACTTTCTGGCGATCGTTTGGAGGAACACACTTTAAAATCAATCGGAATAGTCTATCCCGGGCGGGCTTCCAAATGAGGCCTTTGATGGTGCAATTCCCCTGCCTCAAACACGGAGTTCTAACGGGGGTCCGGACGTCATCATTGTCACCTTCCATTTGTAACACTTTGATGTTTTCCCTCCATCCCCCCCCCCCCCATCTATGAAGGAAAAAAAGATGGAATAGCGACACAACTCCTTCAGATCAGTAGCACTGGATCCCTTTGAGGGGCAGTGCTCGGAGCTGTCCACCTGGAAGCACACCCAGATTGAGGGGGGAAAGACCCTCCCCTAATGAGCTGCCATGAGGATTCCTGCCTTGAGCAGGGGGTTGGACTGGATGGCCTTATAAGCCCCTTCCAACCCTACTGTTCTATGATTCTATGAAGAGCATCAGCCCTTCTGAACTGCAGGCCGTTGGCTCTTGATTTCACAGCCACCTGTCTGCTAAGACAACCATGCTTCTGATTCAAACGTTCTTCTTCAACAGCAAGGGATTGTTCAATTCATCCCTCTGCTTCCTTGCGTCATTCCTTTCAAGGCAGAGGCAGAGGAGGTGGGAGAGATGGTTCTTGGACCATTGGGGGGGGGGTTGGCTTTGGACGCTCTCATCCCCTCACCAAGAGCCCTGCCCTTGTTGGTTGGGGTGTCTTTTGCTTGGTTTTGAAACACGCTTCTGTTTCCCATTCCGCCTCTCTTCTTTCCTTACAAATAAGGCTGGAATAATGTCATTCTTTCTTGTCACCTTCCAAAAAAACATGAATCCTGTGATTTTGATCAGCACAAAATAAGCCCGCAGATAAGGCGCTCTGTCTGGATTGGCTTCTGTGAAACTCAAAAACTGAAATTATTTTGTTTAATTGTGTGTGAAAGTCAACTTTTGTCAAAAACCTCTCACTGTGACTGGGTGCTTATGAAATGCAATATATTCCTTCTCTTTAGCAGATCACCTAAATACATTTTACCAGCAAACCCCTTTTTTGAACTAGATGGAACTGTAAATCAAGCTGTCTTGCCATCTTCTGCTTTAGTTCACAATAATGTCATTGGGCTGCTCATTCCAAAGACTCTGAAGTGGCGTTGTGGGGGTTTGGCCCCCCCTCATCTGAATCAGCTACATTGAGTACTTTTGTCCTAGTTCTCTGAAGATTATGACTGTTGAGACAAGTTTTTTTCTTTTTTTTAAATGGATTTTTCTTGCTTATCTTCTCTCTCTCTCTCTCTCTCTCTCTCCCTCCCTCTCTCCCTCTCTCCCTCTCTCCCTCTCTCCCTCCCTCTCTCTCTCTCTCTCTCTCTCTCTCTCTCTCTCTCCTCTCTCTCTCTCTCTCCCTTTTGGTGCTTAGTTCAGGCCTGGATGGCCTGCCATCTTCCCCTCCCCCCACTTTCTATTATATTGATTTCTTGCTCTCATCCTTGGGTAAACTTTCTCTCCATCCACAACTTTTGTGGTTGAAAGTTTGATGGAAAAAACCCAGCTCTGGTGTAGCACGGAGAGTGTCGGCCCGGGAATTAGGAGATCCAGGTTCTGGTCCTCACTTGGCTATGAAGCTCATTCTGTGATGACGAGCCAGTCACTGATTCTCAGCCTGTCCTGCTTCACAGGGTTGTTGTGAGGGATATAACTGCAATTTAAATAAAATAAAAAGGGGAGGTCTAAAGGTTGCCAAAGCAGGGTTCCATATTTCATTGAGATTGACTAGGCCTTGATGCTGCCCATCCGCAGCACCGGGGCAGCCGACTGAGCCTGCAGGCTCACAGCCGTCTACGCCACGGTGAGATGTTCTGTACGTCTATTTAAATTACAAACATTTCTAAATGTGAATCTACGCCTATAAATTAGCCTATGCAAATGTTATGCAAACTGGGGTCCTCCTGTTTTGGTGATTCATAAGTAGCCGTCGGAGGGGAGAGTGTTCCACAGTGGCCTGGCTGTTAGAACGGGAAGGGGGAACCTCTTTTTCAGTCAGGGACCACATTCCAGAGGGGGGGAAATCTGTTTGGGGCGACAGGTTGGCAGTGAATGGGGCCGAAGCCAGGAGTGGGTGGGTAGGGCCAGAGCGAAGAGTGGGCCCTTTTCTCTTTCTGGCATTCCCTTCTCTCTCTCTCTCTCTCTCTCTCTCTCTCTCTCTCTCTCTCTCTCTCTCCCACCCGCCTATAGGCATGCGCAGCACATTTCACGAAGGTGTGCACCAAGGGATTTTTTTTTAAGGTCAACATTTATTGAATACTCAATCATAAAGGATATTATTTTATTCATTTATTTATTGAGCACTGTAGATATACTGATGCCCTGCTCTGCATTTGGCTTGCTGACTGCGGGAAGGCCATTGCAGCTGCTCAAGTAGAGTCCTAGTGGCTGGGGGGGTGGGGTGGCTGGCTCCTGGCAGAGAGGCTCCCAGCAGAGCAATTCCTTTTCGTTCCTGCTGCTGGGAGCAACGATGCTCTCTTGGAGGCAGCAGTTCTTTGGTATGGCAGCGAAGCAGCAGGAGGGCAGCCAGAGGGCTATTCCCTCTGCATCTGAATCCCCCTCTGGATCCCTACTCAATGCCCCCCTCAATACAGCGCTTATTGCTTGAGACATTAAGGGTGTGCCTGGGCTTATGCTTCCTCCCCCTTTTCTCTCTCTCTCTCTCTCCCCCTCTTCTTTCCCATGCAGCCGGCTGCCACGGAGAAAGCAGATCACCATGGCCAGAGGTCTGAATTAATTTCATGTCGAGGGCTTTTGAAAGTAGGCCACGGGCTGCATGAAGATAGGCTGAGAGCCGCGGGTTGCCCACCCCTATTTTAGAACTGCCATTGGCTACCGCGTCTTGTTTGAAATGGTGGGTGACATCCAGCTACCAGTGAATCACTTTTTAAGTCCCATTGATTTCAGAAGGGGAGGAGGAGGAGGAGGAGACACTTACATCTGTGAAACATCCTTTAAAAGGTGCAGAACTGTGGCTGGATTGTGCAGCACTGTGAACGGTGTACTGTGTTGTTGGAAGGCAGCAGGGCTCACTCAGGCTGTACATGAAGGATGTTTCTGGTGGAAAAGGCTTAGTGACCCCCATGTCCTTACTTGGAAGCCGACTGCAATGGATCCGTGTCAGAAAGGCATCCAGGGGGAACTTAGGGGTTTTTTTGTTTTGTTTTCGGTGTGTATGAAAATGCAAGTGGGATCTGCAACAAAATGTTTCAGTGTGGAATGCTCTTGTTCACTGTTCCAGTCAGCCAGCCACACCCTCCGCCACAGTACTCCATTACCTTCCAGCCTAGTTCTCAGAGAAGTATGCCAAATCTCTCTGTTGGAGACAATCTAGAAATTCACTGGACTACCAAGGACTGTTCTTTTCCTCATGGCCACAGGAGTTCCCCCCCCCCCAGGTCTAGCCCCCTTCCCTTCCCCAGAAGGCCCACCCCCTTTCCTCCAACCACCAATCATTTGGCAGTTCCCCACCCCAAGAAGTTGAAGTGCCTCTCCTCAGGCTGAGTGACTGGCAGAAAGTGCCGTAAGCTGCAATATATGGGCAACGTTTTGTATTTTTATTTATGATGATGATTATTTTATTAGTTGTGACATTCATATATTGCCGAATATAGTAAAACATCTAGTGGTTCACAATATTAAAATACAATATTGAAAACCCCGCTTTAAGGTGCAGTATGAAAACACTTCCTTTGCAGTCAACATCCAGGAGCGGCCAAAGGAATTGACTGCCAGGGCAGCCCCGGGAAAGCCTGGCTGACCGAGGAGCGTCTTCTCAGGAGGTTTGGCTCCAGCCCTTCCACCTCTGGCCCTGCCCCCTTTGCCTTCGGTGGGCCCCATCCACCCGCTGGACTGCCGCCCTGAGACCGTCTCCAAAACTTGGCTGCTGGGTTGAAAGAGATCCCTGTTCCAAATTGGGGCATGGTGTTCTTTTTTCTGTGGTCTTTTCCAGTGTTCTGGAGATGCTTTCTTATCTAAGTGACCTCTTTTAGGGGCGCTTGATGACTGAAATGCAAGAAACGTAAATGAAGTGAACTGATGGATCTACACCTCCAGTAGATCAAACCAGGCCAACGACTAGCTGAATGGGTCAGAAACGTAACACCTGCGTGGACTTAGAGAACACAGACTCTTTCCCTTTTCTTTTTCAATGACGGCAACAGCACGCGGATCGTGTGATCCAGACAGGCTGCTCTGCAAGGTGGTCGCTTCCACGCCACAGCGGCACGTACTGAAAGGATTGCTCACGCATTCCTGATCAATATAATTACGGCTACGTTACATGAATTCCACCATTTGCCCAGTCTTGCAGCTTGGTGCGCTTCTCTGGCTATTATTTCGTGTCCTCCTCCTTCAGTGCTTTGGCCCCCAAGGAAGCTCAAGGCAGGTGCGTTTGTGCGGCTCACAAAGCCCAGAGAAAGCTCTCGCTGGAAACTCTTTTATCTCCATCTGTATCTGAATGTTAGAGTCCCTTTTCCAATTACTGCGCTAATTGTTTAAGAGATCGCTAGAATAAAAAAAGAAGAAGTTTGAATCGCTAATCTGGTTTTTTTTAAAAGGACTTAAAGGGCTCAGAACCTGAGCTACATACTTCTTAAATTAATTTTCTTCATGACTACCTCGTTCTCAATGCAGATCTGTGAGTCAGAACACCCTACTGTGTTGCTTCTTTGGTCTTTTCTCCTCACACCTGGCTTCACTATTCACACATTCTCTCATTCTCCCTCCTCCATTCCTCTCTGCCGCCCCCCCCCCCACTCCTTGCCAGGCAATCCCTCTTCCCTTGTATATTAGGAAAACATTGTATACATTTTGGAAATAGAAATGTGTTGAAGATTGGGGACGATCAGGGCTGAAATTGCAGTAGAAGATAAGATAATCTGTGTTCAGTTGATTAAACGAATTCATTCCTCCGCCTTGTTTCCAGAAATGAACTTGAGATGTCTTACAATATTACAGCATCGTGCAAGACTTAAAGCCCGTCTCCATCAGGCCCACGTAAAGCTACAATCGTGGTGAAACAACATAGGGTAGAGCCATAGCGAGTCACGAACCCAAGTAACAAAAGCAGGAAGGTTAAAGCCACGATCCAAAGGGAACAGCGTAACACACAGCAAAAGGAAGGAGCTGAGCTGGATGCCTTCTTCAGCTGCCAGGTTTTAATCCAGGGGCTTAAAGGTGTTCCATATCTTGCCTGAAAGGGCGTTACACGAGGCAGGGGTGCAGAACGTCAGACCCGGGGTCCAGATTTGGCCCTCTGGAGTTTCCCAGAAGGCCCATTTCTCTAGTCCCGCTCCCCTTCCTCTGACTGACTGTAAAGTCCCACCCCTGAATATGGGACATTTTACTGTCTGCTTTTTGTATCATGTCTATTTTACTGTTATAAATTGCAATGGCTATTCGCTCGATGCAAATAAAATTTAATTTGATTTGATTTGATTTGACCACACTTTGTGGCCCCTCCCATTCCAGGAGGTGACGTGCAGCTCCTGCATCTCATTTAATGGCAGGAAGAGCTTTGAGCTGCAACGTGCCGATATGTTTTGCATGTTTGGCCCTGCCCCTTTTGTCTGTGGCCCCACCCACCACTGGAATGTGGCCCCTGAGAGCTTCTCTGAAACCGAATCCGGCCCTCGGGCTGAGAGAGGTGCTGCCCGCGGGCCCAAAGGTAAGCTGAGCATGCAGCCAGACTCTTTTCCGGCTCGCTCTGAGAGGCTGCTGCAGAAGCAGAGCCACGATCCGTGATGTTCTGTTGGCGTTGCTGATGGCTGTGCCATTGTGAACGTTTAGGCCTCTGGTGCCGGTGGATCAGGCACATCTTTTGCCAGAGTCCTCGAAATGGTTGAGCCGAGCAAGTTAAGGGGTTGCACTTTTGCCCAGCAGCACCAGGTCCTAGGCGTTTCGGTCTGTCAAACCCCGTTTGCACATGCAGGCCTGTCGCTTGGTTATTCAACATGTAGTGGACCTTGTATGCAGGTGAACGGACCCCTCTGAAAAGCTTTGGGTCTGAGTTGCCACCAGACAGTATCCAAGGGGATTCACGAGTTGTGCCTCTCCCATGCACACAAACCACCCGAGATCCCTAATCTCCTGCACAATGGCGGCCAGGCTGGGCCCACTTCTGTGTTCCATGTTTGAAGGAGGACACGGACAGGTGGGAGCTTGCCCAGGGGAGGGTGATGGATGGTGGAGGATCTGGGAACCACGTCCGACGGGGAACAGTGCGAAGAGCAGGGCTCCTGGAGAAGAGATCATGAAGGGGAGACACGACATCGGAATGGCTGTCGCAAAACTCGTTCTCGGTTGTGCCAGAGGGCAGGACTAGAACCACATGGTTGGAAGTTGTAGGGAGGTAGATGTGGGCTAAATGGTAGGATTAACAGATGGGTGGTCCTCCGTCAGGGGTGCTGTGGTTGTAAGACTCCTGCACTGAGCAGCAAGCTAATCGTGACTATCCAGCTATCACAATCATCTCCCTGGGCCGCATGCACTGACCAGGACCCCCTCTAGAAGGATTCGCTTTGGCGCCTGGCTGCCCGATTATGCGCATATTCGCGGAAGCGCATTTACTCCTAATCCCTCTGTACGAGAGGCGGCGAAGCGCATTACGGGACGACCGAAACGTGCTTTAAACTTGTTGACATGCGGAGAATCGCATGTTTACATGGCGGTGAGGCACTTTAACTGCCGCCGCAAATTAAAACTCGTGGTTTAACGCGCATTCGATAATGCGCATAATCGGAAGTTTAAAGTGCCTCAGTCCCCAATTTGCGCTCCTCTCTTGTAGAGGTAAATTTTTTAATCAGCCTTGAAAGAGCTTTAAACCTCTCTTGTAGAGGCAGCCCAAGGCTAAGATGCAGGAAAGGTACAGTGTCTTCTTTGGGGCGGAGTGGGTGGGGAATACATAGGTTCACGTTTCACCATAATACACACTCAGTGGTTGAATGTGGGTTGAACTGTGTGTTATTTGTTGAACCGTAGGTTAGTGTGCTGTCTGAACCCAATGGACTTTCTGCAGGGGGGCTTGTTAACCGCCCAGAACAAGCCCACAAACCAATGGATTCTCAAGTGGCTTGTTTGAGAAAAAATAAGCCACACTACATTGTTAATAAGCCACCCCCTTAGAAAAATGTCCTGGTTGAACCCATGGTTCAACCACCTTCACAACCCCTGAGTGTGGATTAGCGTATTGTGCCAACCCATTTATTGTGAATTTGTCCAGCCGTTTTGATTGGGAAATCAGTGTTTCAGCTATGTACACGTGATATATTGCTGGAGTGCTAATCAATTGTTTTAACCATTGTGTGAAATATCAGCATTTATATTATTTTTTTGGGTTATTCTGTATGTTTTACAAACATAACTTTCCTTAAGCTTATTTTGTTTTTTTGTTTGTTGCTGGTTAAGGATAGCTCCCTTTTAATGGTGTTTGTTCTTGTGTATGGATGACTCACACTGATGTTTAGTAGGTGTCGTTCACTTGTGAACTTGTTGTGTGACGTTTACTTCCAACTAGGGCTAGAAAACCGTTTCAGGCTCAAAGAAATCAGCCTGAAGGGGCAGGACCATAGCTCACCAGCAGAGCACGTGCTTTGCAGCCAAAGGCACCGGACTCATTTCCATGGCATCTCAGGTTGGTGGCCCAGGAAATACTCCTCAGGGTCTGGAGAGCAGCACTCCGTCAAAACAGAGATTGGTTTTGTCCCTAGAGAGACCCCAGGAGCCCTTTTGGGCCTATGGGTGTACCTGGAATTTTGAGAATCTAATGGGCACAACCACAAAATGGCTGCCATGGGTCGGGGCAAGTCACAAAATGCCTTGTAAATGATGTGTGGATTGGGCCCTCTGCCCTCCCAGCATATGAGGATGAGGCTGTTGCTAGGACTACTAAGGTATTGAGCCAACATGAAGCACAGTGAGCACTCAAGATGGGCCATAAATATAAATGCCAGGCCAAAGTGTTACTGTGTGTGTTATAGTATGTACCAATGCCCTCCCCATAAGGGAGGTTCTTATCATAGAATCATAGAATAGTAGAGTTGGAAAGGGCCTATAAGGCCATCGAGTCCAACCCCCTGCTCAATGCAGGAATCTACCCTAAAGCATCCCTGACAGATGGTTGTCCAGCTGCCTCTTGAATGCCTCTAATGTGGGAGAGCCCACGACCTCCCTAGGTAATTGGTTCCATTGTCATATTGCTCTAACAGTCAGGAAGTTTTTCCTGATGTCCAGCTGGAATCTGGTTTCCTGTAACTTGAGCCTATTATTCCATGTCCTACATTCTGGGTTGATGAAGAATTGATCCTGGCCCTCCTCTGTGTGACAACCTTTCAAGTGTTTGAAGAGTGCCATCATGTCTCCCCTCAATCTTCTCTTCTCCAGGCTAAACATGCCCAGTTCTTTCAATCTCTCCTCATAGGGCTTTGTTTACAGACCCCTAATCATCCTCGTTGCCCGCCTCTGAACACACTCCAGATTGTCTGCATCCTTCTTGAAGTGTGGTGCCCAGAACTGGATGCAATACTCAAGATGGGGCCTAACCAGTGCCAAGTAGAGGGGAACCAGTACATCGCACAATTTGGAAGCTATACTTCTATTAATGCAGCTCAAAATAGCATTTGCTTTTTTTGCAGCCACATCACACTGCTGGCTCATATTCAGCTTGTGATCTACAACAATTCCAAGATCCTTCTCGCTTGTAGTATTGATTAGCCAAGTATCCCCCATCTTGTAACTGTGCATTTGGTTTCTTTTTCCTAGGTGTAGAACTTGGCATTCATCCCTATTAAATTTCATTCTATTGTTTTCAGCCCAGCGCTCCTGTGTGCCAGGACCCAATGCTCCCCTTCCCTCCAGCACAGTATAGTCAGAGATGAGACTTACAGCACAAACCTCTGCATGTTTAAACAGAAAGAAGTCCTTCAACTCCAAGCATTTCCCGTGCTGGGAGATGCTGGGATTTGTAGGACTCCCCTCTAAAGATGCACAGGATTGCACCATTAATGCATTTACTCCTCAAAAACAACAGGAACAACCCCCCCAAAACAAACTCAAACCTCCTCAATTCTTCCCATGCTTTTAAAGGGACAATTACAAGTTTGCAAATAAATAAATGAATGAATGATTTAGCCTCAAAACCTTTTCTTAGCCAGCCCTGCCTACTATTATGTGTGAAGTCATTTGAAGCCTTAAACAAAACCCTTTCCCAAAGCTTACTTTCCTAGTCACCTGGTGCCAATTTCTCCTTACTCTAGGCGAGTAGACAATTTGCAAATCTAGATTCAAAGAAAGACTTAATATGCTGGTTTGCCTGTGGCATAATATAGTCTTTTAAAACATTTGCCATTTATTAGTGACAGTGTTCAGGTTCTGTGTGTTCTGAATTGAGATTAATAATAAAAAAATGACCTTTATGGAAAAGACACCAGATTACAAAGCGCATTAAGAGCTAAAGCCTTGAATGTAACGTTTACTCAACTAACTTATTAAGCGTACAAACAGCCATTTATCGTTGGCTTGAAATGCAATACATCTTGTGCAGATCCTGAATTAAAACCTCACATTCTATTTTTTTTATAAAAAATATATCATACTGTGTTCCTGACCTCTCTGCCAATTTGGTGAATCTGCCATTCTGGGCATTTTTATATGTCAGAGAGACCTTTCAGAGTTAAACATAAAACCAAGCATGGGATTCCTATAGGAGAAATGGCAAGACTTAGCATTTGTATATCACTTCTTAAGGCCGCCGTCCTGAGACCGGTTACAGGAGAGTAAGCCCCCTTGTTCATTGAGCTGACTTCAGAGCCAGGATGGGCTTGGACTCAGGGGACTAGGGGTCTGGTCCTCACTCTGTCAGGAAGCTCACTGGGTGGCTTTGGGCCAGGCACTGAGCTCCATAAAATGAGTGTTTTATTGCACGCTTGTTTCTGGGCACGCACGGATTTTCGTCTGCCTCCTGCCCCTTCTGGCCTTCCAGGTGATATAGAACAGCACCCAAAAAGTCTGCTATATTTTTAAAAACGGAAATTGCTGCTATGTCCTGCTGTGTGTAGGAGAAGCTGTGTGATCAGAACAGCCCACTGAATGGGCCACATGCAGGTTGTTTACTTCCTCTTTTGAAAGGGGACGTATCAAGCAATGAAAATGGGGGTGGAGAATAGCTGAACCTACCTCACAGGGTTGTTGTGAGGATAACATGGAGAAGAGGAAAAAAAGGCAAGATAAAAATATAAAAATTACAAAAAAACACAACAACAGCCACCTAGGAGTGTTTTGTTTATTACATTTCTATCCCGCCTTTACTCCAAGGGGGCATAGATGGCTCTCCTCTCCAGGTTACTCTCACAACAACCCTGTGAGGTAGGTTTAGGTAGAGAGAGCGAAGCCACTGGCTCAAGATCACTCAGTGAGCTTTATGACTGAGAGAGGATTTGAACTGTGATCTCTGTTGGACCCTCAAAATGCTTCATGTAATCCAGGGAGTGAAGCTTTTTCAGCCCGAGTGATGAATTCAGAGGAGCTCTTGGGGGTGGGGCCAAGGGCAAATGGGGTGGAGCTAAAATTACCAAAAAATGCCAACCTACGTTGGCTTTACATCAGCATCTGTTTCGTGACACCATCCTGTTTTCTTCCTCTGTTGCAAGAAAGGGGCATCTCGTTTCGGCAGCCTGGATTCCTTGGGGCAGACGTCTCCACACATCCTTTGCGACTGGATCCATTCGTGGGGAGACGAACTTGCCTGGATAGGATTTCACAGCCTCTGCAAAAGACGGTTAACAAAGGCGCTCCTTGTTCGAACTCGCGTGATGAGCGAGGTGCAAGGGAGGGGCTGGCAGGGAACGGTCCTTTGCTTTGAGTCTCAGGTCGGCAGGGATGCTGGAGGTTTTCCTCTCAGCCGCCAGGGGGTCTGCGAAGGTTGTGGCAACAGGGTCGGGCCTGGGGGCTGCCAGGATGGAAGCCGTCGTCACGAGAGGGTTTAAAGCACCGAGAAACCTGGATTCATGAGGGGAGGAAGGGAAGGTCACCATCTGCTCTTTTTCTCCCAGGCATTTTAACAGCTTAAGTTGAGGTTTTTTCACTGGATTTCTGGTCAGGCTTAAAGTTAAAAATGTTTTAAATATTAGTTGGTTTTATGTTTTATGTTTTTAAATTTTGTATATTGACTTCTTAATAGTCAGTCTTTTAATTTTTGTAAACCACCCAGAGAGCTTCAGGTACGGGGCGGTATATAAATGTAAATAATAATAATAATAATAATAATAATAATAATAATAATAGCTGCTTCCTCAAGAAACAAAGAGAAGCAGGAGGCCAGCTTGGCCAAAGTGCCTTTCTTTCAGGGCAGCCTCTGGAGGTGTGGAACTCCTGCTCCCATCATTCCCAGCCAACGGGATCCTCTTCTCAATGGCCCCTTCTGAGATGTGGGCCATTGCCCGGTGCCCAACCATGCCTACCCTTGACGCTAGGCCTGGAACCTGGTCAGGCTTCATAAGGCGACAGCAGCTTCTGCACACCGAGGCACCTTTATTAAACCTTTTAAGTTGCAACCCAAAACATTTAAAAAAAAACCCAGCAGTATAAGCCAAACCGCAAGGCTTTCCCAAAAATCTAGGAAATTCATCTAGGTGTTTTTTTGTTTTTTTTTTAACAGAAATAGAAATGTATTCAAATTGCAGGGTGCAATTTGCATGCTTTATGCAAATTTTGGCTGCATAATACTGCCCAAAGGTGCACAAATCACACAAATTGCCCTCCTCCCCCACAATTTGCACACATTTCTATATAGGAAAATGATTTTAAAAAATCAGCGAAACCTGCAAGCTGGCCCCAATCGATGCATGAGCTGAAGTCCAGGGGGCTGAGCTGATGAAAGCCGGGTGAGTCCCCACCCCTGGCCAGATATCCCTGGACACACCACTACCAGAAACGAAATCCATTGCATCACCAGAACACTTGCAACCAACGTGCTGCGTACAGCACAAAGGTACACAAGCCACTACAAACCTCGCTAAGGCAGTTAAAAACACTGCAAGACACAATGAAAAAACCTGCACACGATGGGAAGAGTTATGTTCCAAATTTGGCTTCTGAACATTTGGTTGCAATTTGATCAGGTTGTGTTAATATGAATTCTGTTTGTTGTATAAGTATTTATACTGCAGTTACATATAAAGCGTTTGCAGCTAGTTCAGGGCCAGATCCTGTTTGTCTAATTGGAATGATCCTTTTTACATTGCCGACAACATTTTCCTCTTCCCCTGTAGAGAAGAATGCCCCGAGGGGGTGAAATATTACAAAAGGCAAACTTTGCAATTGTGCATCCAGGGTGAAGCTGATGATCCAACACCCTTTTAAGTTCTGTAGCTTAAAGGATTTATTTAACTTGCCATTGAAATCAATTGGATGGATCATATTCAAACATCTTATTCATGGTACAAGAGCCAGGAAACCATCCAATGATTGGAGGGGGACACACACCACAGGGCTGGATTTGGCCCCTGGCCTGAAGTTCTGTGCCTTTGTTCTAAACAGCTTCCAGATAGTTTTCTTGCTGTTAACCCGACAGCTGGATTTTTTGCAGAATTAGCCACGCTGAAGTCCATTGAAACCTGACTTGGCACCAGATTGGGCTGTTAGACACCCGTCACCATCTCTGCGCATCATTCTTACCTGCCAAGCTGAGGGCTTAAGACCGGATTCCGGAAAAGGGACATCCAGGTGATGCTGCTCAGGCCAAACGGTGTCAAGCTTGCGGGGCTGAAAGCCGGTGCCACCGGTGGAGGTGCCACCGGTGGAGCAGCCACGGTGGAAATTGGCACCGAGTGCCACACGGGGTCCAGGAGGGGCGGCTGAGCCAATGGGATGTCCAGGTACAAGCCCAAGGGGTGCACCAAGGAGAGGCTCGGCAGGCTGCCCAAGGTCTCCGTCTTCTCTCGTTTCCTCCACTTTGCCCTTCGGTTTTGGAACCAGACCTTGTGTGTGTGTGTGTGTGAGAGGGGGGGGGGGAGACACATACAGATTGATTAACAACAATATGCCACCCTGAATTAGCAATGTAAGATATTGTTGTTGTTGTTGCTGTTGTCCCTTTTCTGGAAACTCTCCCCGTGACCAAAGCACATGAATGTTATTGCAGTTCAGTGGCTTTCCCACTTGTAGCTGCAAGCTATGAGGATCAACCCAGGTTATGTTTCTTGGTGGAACCGCCACGACTCTGCCCGTGGACATATCGCTTGGTATTTGCCAGGTGGGGACCAGTCTGTCAGGGACAGAGGGCAGCCTCACCCACGTGGTTCTCATCATTGGCATCACAACAACCTAGAGAGGAAGGAGGATAGCTCTAGGCTGGGGGCACCCAACCTGTTTTGGGTTGGTGAGCACATTTGGAGTTCTGAGAGCGTGTAGTGGGCACTCTCACAAAATGGCTGCCATGGTGGGTGTGGTTGGTCACAAAACAGCCATTTCCCAGAAGGCGAACTGGTGTCGCTTAGAGAAACACCCCCTTCCCACCTAGCACTCAAAACTCAGGCTAAACACACACAGTGCCAGAACAAAACAACAAACAAGCCAGTATGTGCTGCACACTTTTGCCCATGGATGCTGCCAGCCACACACTCTAGCTCCTCAGCTTACCTTTTTCTTTTCTCCTGTGTGGCTGGGTGCTCACTATTTTTATTTTCATTTTCTAAGAATGCCCCTGGGGCCCATGTTGGACCCAGAGGCATTCTTGGAAATAGAGATAATCCTGGCAGTGACACTTTGTTTTGTGGCATGTTAGACATTAGGGCTGTGCACGGATCCGGATCCAGATCCCGAATCCGAAGTGGATCGGGGGAGGTCTGGATCGTCCCGGACTGGATAGGATTGTTCTGGATTGATCCGGATCAATCCAGAGATCCAGGGCCCATTGTTCTTCCAGGTCCCTGGGTGCCAGCTGCGCAGCCGGCACCCAGGGATGCCAGGCCGGTGGCCCTCCCCCCACTCTCCCTGCTTACCTGCTGCCTCCTTGTTGCCTCCGCCGCCGCTGCTGCTTCCTCTCTACTGAGAACCAGGCCTCGCAGCACCAGACTGGTTCTCAGTAGAGAGGAAGCAGCAGCGGTGGACGGCGATGACGACAAGGAGGCAGCAGGTAAGCAAGGAAAGTGGGGGGAGGGTGGTGAGTCCTTTTCCCCATAGACTTGAAAGTCTATGGGGAAAAGGAGGGTCTCCGGATCAGGCTCCAGATCTGAATCAGGTCCGGATCATACAGATCCATATCCAGATTGGGGGGGGGGGGGTTGTGCACAGCCCTACCAGACATCCCACTAACCCCTCCCCCAGCAAATTAAAATATCTTTAAAATAAAAATCCAGGGGGCCAGGGAGCCTGGCAGATTCCATGAGAAGTGCACCATGTTGGAGACACAAATTTTAAAAGGCATGCAAATATCAGAAACAAATTGAAAACCTGATCCTGTGATTCCAGGGACAGAGAACCACCTATGCATGGGAAAGTCACAAAGAGCAGTACCAGGACAGAGACTGAATGGACAAGTGTAAATGGAATTACCATTATTATTTCCGAAGCGCCATTGACGGACATGGGTGTTTTTACAAAGTAGCACGCGTGCGCGCACACACACACACACACACACACACACACAGAGCAGAGCTTACTCCCCACCCAAAAAAGCTTTCCATTTTATGTTTTGACAGCAAAGACAAGAGGGGCCGCCTGGGCAGCCACAGATGAGCATGGACAAGTTCAGATACAAGAATTTAGGCTGTGGCCGGGCTTGGATAGTCATTCATCCACTTTCTGTCTTCTCACATCCAGAAACAGACACAGAAACAGAAACACTCCCAAAGGCCTGAACTCTGTCTTACCTGAACTCTGGCTTCTGTGAGGTCTAGCCGCATTGCAAGCTCCTCCCTGCAAATGGAAAACCAAGCACATTATTTACTACTACTACTACTACACCTTCCCCCTCAAGGCATCCTCCAGATACTTTGGACTCCAGGATCCCAGCCAGAGTTTCTGGGAGTACTAGTCCAAGACATCCAGAGGGTGTTGTGGGTTGTGTGTGTCATGCAGCTGATCTCTATTGGGCTATATCCAATATTCTGCTTAGAGTGTACCTATTGAAATGAATGGGACTTAAGTTGAACTAACATTGGCTATATAACCCTCTCGATCAATCAATCAATCATGTTATTATGCGGTCACAGACCCAATAAAAACAATGGCAGTCATTGTTAGAACCATAAAAACACAGCCATTAATTCATTATACAACAAGCTAAAAATAGTTTAAAAGTACACATATTTAAAATATTTGAACATAGTTAAAACACCTGATACTAAAAAATAAGAACAACTTGGAGTAAAAGTTACAACTTGGGTGGAAAAATGGTTTTACGAGACCTTTGTACGGAGAAGAGGAACTTAGCCACTGATTCTGTTGTTAACTTGTTTGTACCTGCCAGAAAGTATTCCAAATACTGTTTGGGTGTCCTTCCAGGGCATTTCCTCATAACCAGTTGTGCCCCATTTGTATGCGTGGGACTGGACAGAGGTATGAGAAGGCAGGTCCTTGCTCAAAGAAGTTTACAACCTAAAATTCGAAGTGGGGGGGGGGGGTTACCGGGAGGCAAGATGCTGTTGCTTAAGCTCAGTCAAAGTGCTGCATGAAGAGGGGGCTGCAGAAGGGAAAGCCCCTGCATGGGTCTGTTTTGAGAACTTTGAAAGGGCCGACCACCTGGATTTAAAGTGACCCAAAACAAAAGAAATAATCAACAATAGCGCATTCAGTTTATAAATCTATAGAGTATATACAAACAGATTTTGTGATAGAAACAGATTTTGTTTATAAATAGGTAATGTGAAGTGTTTCAGCATAAAACACCAGCTTCAGTGACAAAGAAGAGTCTGCTACAACACACCAGTTTCTAACCGCAGCTTTTGTTTTATGTGGAAACATTTCACATTTCAAAATCTGTATATATGTATTTTTTCTATCATTTGTAAACAGAATGTGCTACTGGTTGTTTTGTTCTGGAGTGCGGAGTCATTGGCAGTTCATTTAAAGTCAACTGGCTTCAAACCAAGCCAAGCCATACATTAGGCAAAGGCCACACCCACATTCTTCCTGCTTCTTTCTGCCCCCCCCTGCCCCCAGCCCAAGGGAAATGCTGCTTATTTGCTAAGTGCAACAGTGAGGCCCGAGGTTTTCCTATCGTGTGTGTGTGTGTGTGTGTGTGTAAGAAAGAGAGACGGAGGCCGACTTGTGGTTTCCCAGTCACGACGTTTGTTCTGGTTTTGGCGAGGGTGCGTGTGTGTGTGTGTGTTATTTCTGGTCATGGAGCCCAAGGGAGAAGTAAACGTTGTGGTGAGGAGGGAGACCAGAATGGGGGAGTCTCTTCAGCTCCCCGAGTTTCTTGCTCTCCCGGGCTGCCCTTTACATTGTTTCCGTTCCCCCCACTCCATGGGGCTTTGGGGGCCAAGGGTGTTGGTTCTGCGGCCCTCACACCTATGGGCCGTGGCTGTCGCGCAGGGACCCACGGAGAGCCCGAAGGAAGGTGCCGCTCTCCATGGTGCTGAACCTCGACGCCCCACTGGCGCCGGCACCTCGGAGAGCTCCTTCGGCGCTCCGGCTGGTTCGGCCTGGAACCCAGGCGGGATTCCCAGCCCCGCCGAAGTGGCAGCCCCCCCCCCCCCCCCCGAGGCGCGCCCTACCTGGTGAAGACGTCCGGGTAGTGGGACTTGCGGAAGGCACGCTCCAGCTCCTCCAACTGGAAGTTGCTGAAGGTGGTGCGGTAGCGGCGCTGCTTTCTCTTCAGCGGCCCTGGCGGCGGAGCCTCGACGGCGCCGCCGGCCGCCGCGCCAGGCCCGGAGGAGAGCCGCCCCCCCGGGCAGCTTTCGCCGCTCTCGCCCGCCCGGCCGCCGCCCTTGTCCTGGCCCGGGGGCGCCTCCGTCGCCGCCGGCAGCTCTGGGGAGGGTTCGCGTGGCTCCACGGGGCCCCCGCCTTGTGGCGCGTCGAGCGCAGGGAGAGAGAGAGAGGGAGGGGGGAAGGCAAGGGAGAGATGCCGTCAGGCCCGGCCGCCGGCCGTCGAGGCTCCGGGAGGCGTCAGCGCCGGCGCGCCAGCGGAACCCAGCCCCCAGGCCCGCTCCGCTGGCGAGCCTTGCCCACGGGACCCCGCCGTGCCGCGACGTGAATGGGATGGACGCGCCTTGGGGCAGCGCTCGCGATGAGGCAGGCGCCTTGCGTGGGCGGCGGAAAGGGGAGCTTCCGATGGGAAGCCCCAGGCTTCGCGGGCGCTTTAGGAAGGGGGCGAATCCCAACTGGTCTCGGCAGGAAAACGGACCCAATTTGGAGGGGAAAGCCGGGAGGCGGGCAGAGCAGACACGGGTGGAGAGGAGCGGGGGAGCCTTTTCTGCCACCCCTCGCCGCGGGTGTCAGGATCTAGTAGGGTTCCCCTGCGCCGCCCCCCACCTCAGTGGAGGAGGGCGGCGGCGGCGGCGGCTCCGAATTCGGTGGGGCTGCGGATCCTCTCTAGGCTTCAATCGGAGCCGGCCGGGACTCTAAAGGGGCTGAACCCGAAAGCGCCGAACCCTGAACTTCCAAACGGTGCTCGGTGCCTTGGACGGCTCCTTTGGAGTTCTGGCAGGCTCTGGCTAAAACCCAGAACAGATTCACAGCCCCGCCGACATCGGAGCCACCTGCCTCCCCTGCCTCCCCTCGAGGTCTGAGCGTGCAGCGCTGGGCGGAACACCCCCCCCGCCCACCCGCCGCCGCCGCCGCCGCCGCCTCCTCGGTTTGGTGGAGGGGGCGCTCCGCGCTCTCCACCCACATCGGGTCCGCGCCCCCTCCTGCGCCCCTCACCGTGGTGTCCGGCGGCCGGGCTGCGGCTGCCCAGGATGCTGTCGATGAAGTAGGAGGTGAGCAAGTGCAGGGCGGCGGGGGCGGCGGCGGGGCTGTTCCTCTGCATGGCCGCTGGTCGCCCTTCGCCCGCCGCCGCCGCCGCCGCCGGGTTTTATTGGAGCCGGGCAGCGCCCCCATTTGCACCCAGCATCGCAGGGGCGGCGGCGGCGACGGGGGTGGGGGCGGACGGCCGTCTCCTGGGCAGGTGTTTGGCCTCTGCCGTCGGCGAGGGCGGGGGGGAGAGAGGCGGGCGGCGGCGGGGGGGGGACGGGTAGCCCCATCCCTTGGCAGGAGGCGTGGAGGAGTGCGCCCCCGCGTGGGGATTCAGGCAGTACGCAGGAGGCGCCCCGCCATTGACACGGAATTGCTGCGGATCCCGAGCACGGTGCAGCCAGCGGAGGCTGGTGGCTCCTAGGTCAGTAGGGCCGCGAATCCGCTCTGGGTTTCAGTCAGGACCAGCCAGGACCCCCACGGAGCCTCCCCAAGGCGCCGAACCCGCAAAATAGACCCAGAAAGGGTTTAACCCTTTCCTCCCCCTGGCACTCTCTAACCCGAACCACTCCCACCACGGCTGCTGCTGCTGCTGCTGCTGCTGCTGCTGCTTGTGCCCAAGGGAGCCCTTGGCGTTGCAGTAGCCCCCAACCTTGGCCGCGGGGGTGGGGCAATAGCAGCATGTGTGAACCCTACGCCTAGTTTGGGCCTCACTGCAAAGCAGAACGAAGTAAGAGAGCAGGAGCCTTTGTGCAGCCCTGGTCCTTCCTTTTGCACGTTTGCTCTTTTGCAGCCGAGGGCCAAATGATCGGGGCCTTCTGCCCCATCCGCCACTTCCCTAAGCACTGCTTGCAGCTGGGCTCACTTCAGTGGTGGCTGGTGCCCACCGGGGCTGGTGGGGCGCAGGGCAGGGCAGGGGCCCAGTAGTCTACTGAGATTGTCAGAGGAGGACGGGAGAAGGACATACCTGCCTCTGCCCTGCAATTGGCCGCTACTCCCCCCTTCTTAACATGTGTTGCAGTGGCGCATCCCAGTCCAGTCTTCTGAATAATTTCCAGGGGGGGGGGGACAGGGGACGGGCATCAACAACGGTGGGGTCTGAGGATGTTGCTCACATAGATGTGGAACTGGTGGTGGTGGACTTTGCCTGCCTGCCTGCCCTGTGGTAGGACTTGAACTCTGTCATGAAATCCACACTCTTCTGTTCTAACTTCCAAGAGATCAGAAGTGGCCAGGAAAGTGACTCCCTGGCTCCCTGTGGTGGCGACCTCGATAGCACTGAAGCAGTCTTTTAGAATTTAAGAAAGCCATAAAGACTGTTCTCTTCCGGCAGGCATATCTAGTGGAATTTTAGAATGTTTTAAGGATGTTTTTAGGATGTTTTAGGATTTTTATGCAGTTTTAATAATATGAATCATGTTTTAATCAGTTTTATGTATTTTATCATGTTGTTGTTCCCCGCCTCGATCCAGACGGAGAGGCGGGTAAGAAATAAATTATTATTATTATTATTATTATTATAATCAGACCTGCAGCCTTCACTCGGAGAGTAACCTGGTCAAACTTAGAATGGGATGTCAATGCCAATGCCAGGAAGCAGCAGCAAGGCAAAGAGTAGCAAGGCCCATCATCCCCTCCATTTCTGTGGTTCAAGTGGTGATCAATATTAGGGGCGAAATCCCTGGCAGGTGGAAGCCCCCGAAGAGCCCTATGCCGGCTGACCATGCTCATGCAATGCTGACTGAGTCTGGAAGGCAGGGGGGGGGGGGAAGAAAAGTGTGTGTGTAGGGATGGAAGTGGATGGTTGGAATCCTGGTGGGGCCGGCCTGGCTATTAGGCAGAACGAGGCAACTAGCTCAGGCAGCTGAGTCTGGATAGCAAATAGTTATTATTGTATTCTTTACGGCCAGGGAGAGGGAGACCTTCTTGTGGGATGTGCCAAATTTTGCACTCTCACATCTCACTCTCTTTCTGGCCTGGAAGGTTCTGTTATCCAGTTGAAAAGTTGGCAGTAGTTACCTACAAGGCAGCTCTTGATTCAGGGCCTCACTGAATGGATGCAGGATCCGCCTTCTCCAAGAGGAAGAGCTCCCCCTCATGTAAAAAGTGCCCTGCATTCTGTTCACACAGTAGCCGACTAGCTGCTGCCCAGGGACCAACAAAGCAGGACATGGTGCAACAGCACCCTCCCACCCATGTTCCCCAGTAACCAGTATACATAGGCATACTGCCTCCGATGCTGGAAATAGCACATAGCAGCCATCAGGACTAGTAGTAGCCACTGATAACCATCACCTCCAGGTCACTCACAGAAGTGAGTGGAGGGGGGAGGGGAAGTCCACCTCCATCTGCACAGTTTATCCAGTGTAAATCTAGACCCAACCCTGAGTTTCGAACAATTGATTCCAGGAAGTGGGATCTGCAACAGAATGTTGCAGTATGGAGTGCTTCCATTCAGGAGTCCTGACACTCCAGTCCATTTCCCACTCCCAGCTGTTTTCTGTACCTTGCTGCCAGTATTCCATTCTATGGCCACTGCACATACTGAGTGCTTGTTGGGCTGTTTGGTGTGTGTGTTTCCTAAACATTTTGGTACCTCTTTGAACCTTGGGCTTCCACTGAGCACGTGGATACCTTCCAAGTGAGTCTGCCTGGTGCCATTTTGGCTCTGTCAGGAACAGCACTCATGGCGTGAACAGCAGGGATGGAGGGAATGATGCCCAACTGTGAGAAGACACAACTATGGGCTCCTATAAAATGGTGGGTTTGTGGAGCAGCTAAGTGGACTGACCAGCATCTGATCTTGAAAAGTGGCCTCTTCAGGGGGGAATTCCAAGAGCATCTTTGTTTGTGATTTGCTTAAAGAACCAACAACTACTACTGAGTGAGTAGGACCTGAAATAGTTAATCCAGTACAATAGAATGAGATCTTGTTATATATTTAAGAATTTGGGACACTAGGCATTTTTAAAGACAATTTGCTGTAAAATAAATGGCTCCCCAGAACATCCTTTCAAAAGAAGAATATTGTAGATCGTAGGTTTCACTGAAATATCTTTTTGATTTGTATGTTAAACTTGTGTGTAGCCATTTATTTATTTATTGCATTTTTATACTGCCCAATAGCTGAAGCTATTCATAGCCTCTTCCCTGTTTTCCTCTAGTCCATTGGTTGTCACTTCATCATGTTGATAGATCTGTTAAATAAGATCCAAAGCAATTTAGTCAATGGTCATTCGAATCACACTGCAAATGCAGCTTCTTTCAATCGCGTCATGTGTCAGACGTCCAAGTGCCAATACAGTATTAGCATCCATTATAGTTTACGTTGCCTCCAACCATAATAAACTGTCAAGTTAGGCAATTAAGCTGCTTTGATTTACCAGCTGAAATCTCCTCCTGAAACAATGTACCCATTTAGCCTTATGGATGGACCAATTAGCCCTGAGTTTAAAACGTCCAGGGTGTTGGCGGGAGAGCAGTCAAAAGTCGAAATTATTTTGATGCCTGCGATCAGGAAGAAGAGTTGTTTTCAATGAAAACCTAACAGTCTGCCCAGCACTCGAGAGTTTATTATTAGTGGCTTTGGTTTTTTGTATGTATGGGGTAGTTACCACTCATCTCCTCCTTAATTGCTGGTGGATCCTTGCTTACATTCAGCAGAGGCTTGTGGACCTGATGTAGGTGGGGCTGTGATTCTATTCTGGGTTTCAGTCCGAACCAACCAGAACTCCAAAGGAGCTATCAAGGTGCTGAAACTTCTCCCCCAAATGGCTTCAGCGCCTTGGATGGCTCCCTCAGGGTTCCGGCTATTTCTGCTTGAAACCCTGAATGGAATCATCACACCAACTGAAATCAGAACCACCAGCCTCCACGGCTTACCTGAATGAGCTTGCTGTAGCCATTGACCACATCTCTGCTAAAAATCAACCTATTTTGAACCAGTTTAACTTCTGTGGCTTCCCCCAAAGGATGCTGGGATTTGCAGTCTTGGGTCTTGGCTGTCTAACTGTGGTTGAACTTCGCCAACAGGTTCAAGGCCTGCAGATCAAATTTGGACCTCTTGGAGTTCCAGTCTGGCCCTCTGGGGTTTCCCAGGTGGCCACAGCCCCTTCCCCTGACCACCAATTGTGTGTGTGTGTGTGTGTTTCCTGGCTTTGGTGCAAGTCCCCCTCCCTTCTAAAAGGTTGAAATGCCTCTTTAGGTTTAGTTACTGGCAGTCAGAGCTTTCAGCTAAAATAGGCTGGTATTTGGCTCCACCCCTTTTGCTTTTGGCCCCACCCACACCAGAAGGCAACCCCCCCCCTCCAAGAGCTCCTCCAAAATGGAGTTTGGCTCTCCGGACGAAAGGGGCCTTGACACATCTTCTCTTTTATCATATTGTCTGCCTACTTCCATCTCTTGAACTGGTTTGTGGGCAGAACAGGTTGTGTTGCGAAAACTGAGGAGGAAAGGAAAATAATAAAGAGCTTGCAGTCTTTTGTCTGAGAGAAAGTCCTCTAAATGCCTCCTGAGAGCTGCATAGGGAATATAATAAATAATAATAATAATAATAATAACAATAATAATAACAACAACAACAACAACAACAACAACAATAATATATTTATTTCTAACCCGCCTCTCCCTCCGGATCGAAGCGGGGAACAACAATAAATATAAATACAAGGACCATAAAATAGATAAAACATTAAAAACAAATAAAAACAAATACGTTATTAAAAACATCTTAAAATTCAACTGGGTAGGCCTGCCGGAAGAGATCAGTCTTCACAGCTCTCTTAAATTCAAGGAGACTGCTAATTTGTTGAATCTCCTCCAACAGGCCATTCCACAGTCTGGGAGCGGCAGAAGAAAAGGTCCTCTGGGTAAGACTCGTCAGCCTAGATTGGAGTAAATTCTTCCCAGAGGACCTGAATGTGCAGGGCGGATTGTATGGGAGAAGGCGGTCCCACAGGTAACCTGGACCCAAACCATGTAGGGCTTTAAAGGTAATAACCAACACTTTATAGTTCGCCCGGAAACTGATTGGCAGCCAATGAAGTGATTTTAAAATTGGTGTAATGTGGTCACCCCTAGGTGTACCGGTGACCAACCTGGCTGCCATATTTTGAACTAATTGAAGTTTCCGGACTAGGCACAAAGGTAGCCCTATGTACAGCACATTGCTGAAGTCAAGCCTCGAAGTTACCAGCGTGTGCACTACCGTCTTTAGGTCTTCCAACTCTAGGAAGGGGCGCAGCTGGTGTATCAGCCGAAGCTGATAGTAGGCACTCCTGGCCATCACGTCTATCTGGGCTGTCATTTGGAGCGATGGATCCAGGAGCACCCCCAAGCTGCAAACACAGTCTTTCAGGGGGGTGTAACCCCATCCAGAACTGGTTGACACACCTCCAACCCCAGGTTGCGGCCTTTGACAGCGAACACCTCAGTCTTGCCTGGATTCAGCTTCAGTTTGTTTTTCCTTATCCAGCCCATTACCGCCTCCCAGCATTCATTCAGAGGCTCTTTCCTGCTTTGCGTAGCTTTCAGCGAGAGCAGCAGCCAGTGCACTGCTCCCAGTCCTCAGCTGTGACTCATTTGTTGGGATCTGAGAACACCAGAAGAGCCCTGAGGCTGGATCAGACCAAGGGTCCACCTTGTCCAGCATTCTGTTTACACGCTGGCCAACGCGCTGCCCTCACAAAGCCCATGAGTAGGACACGAGTGCAACAGCACCCTCTTGCCCATGTTCCCCAGCAACTGGTATGCATAGGCATCCTGCCCCTGACACTGGAGGTGGCACAGAGGCATCAGGACTAGTAGTAACGTATGACAGCCTTCTCCTCCTCCAGGCATTTGTCTAACCCCCTTTAAAGCCATCCAAATTGGTGGCCATCACTAGGCCTTGTGGGCGCGCCAAGCAACTGTCCTGCCTTGCATGACAGGAAAAAGTGACAGGCCTCGAGCCAGCGGGCCAAATCAGAGTGCAGGTGGACGTACCGAAGCCAGTAGCAGCAGCAGCAACCCACTCAGCCAGTCCACCCATATCCACACCTTTTATTGGACATTTAGCTAATATTATATTTGGGTAGGTAGAACAGTTTACTTTGGAAGCACTCACTCCTATAACAAGCCTGCTGCCCTGTTCCATTTGAATTGGAATTCGAGGTCGTCTGAAGCATTCCGGATGCAGCTTCTGCAATTTATAAGTGCATTAAGCCTTCTCTTTATTCCACTAAAAAAAGAAGAAGTGCCTGTTCTGAACGCCGTAGAATGTCATTTAATGGCTTGTAGGCACTATAAATCCTTGACCACGGCTGCCTCTGGGGCACACCAAGCAATTTGTCAGGCTGTAGCAGCGGTTACGTAGCTTTGAATGGAAATAAGCCGAAGGATGTTCAATTTCCGATGTAGCCAATTGAGCTTCAAATGAATTGGGGGTGGGAGGCAGTTGTTGGCTTTTTCCTTGCTTTAATGGCCACAGGGTTCGGTTTCTGAATGGCTGGAAGCCATTTTGGTGTGTGTGTGTGTGTGTGTGTGTGAGAGTGAGTCTACGAGACCGGCCGGCCTTCAGATGTGCTGGACGGCAACTCTCAAACCAAAAGGAAAGGACAGTGGCTGAACCCTACTCAAAGAAATGAAAGTGCTCAAAACTACCCATCTGTGGCAATTATTAGTATCAGAGATGTGATTTATTATTCAAAAGGTGGAAATTTGGGCACGACAAAGCCCATATACGTATACTAAAGAGGGGGAAATGCACAGATGGGCATCCAGTAGCTTTCCTGTCGATGTGTTTTTCCTTCATTGACACAACAGTTTAGAATTTAACAAGGCCAAACATGGGCAGACACTTCTCTCTTGCACCCACATTATCCACCGTTGCCTTGTTTCATGCCAGTCATAGGACAATCTTAGGACAGTTTCTCACAGGAAAAAAGGAAAATTTGGAGAAAAGTTTGCAAAGTGGCTTCTTATTTCTTGCTGGGGTAAAAACAAAACAACACAAAAAAACAGGAAAATCCCAGAACCTTTCTGAGAAATGTTGGTTCCGCTCTTGCTGTCATTCTTTGGGGTTCCGTGCCTTCCTCCTCCAGGGTCTTCCAAACCCTGGGGGAGCCCGTGAGCAAGGAGGCCCTGGCACCGACTGCTCCTGCTCCTCACTGCTCTCTGGGCCACAGGGAGAAGGAGGTGGGCAAGGGCTCAAGAGAACAACCTGGGGTAACGGATTGGGTAGAAGGGGACTCTGATTGGGCTGTCCTCAAGCCCGGACATTGCTAGACTTCTTTACAGGTTCCTGGGATGTTTTGGCAAGCACACAAAGTCTGTTAATTTTTTAAAAAAATCTTTGTTGAACTTTCCATCAGACAGGTATAATTTGGCTATCTGCTGAGGACAGAGAGCTTGAAATCGCTAATAAAACCCTGAGTTTGCCCCCCTCCCATGTGAGGGCTCATGAAAAAACCAAGGTAAGAACAACCCCACTGATGCTCATGGATTTCTTTTGTCTTGGAAGAGGGGGCAAATTTAGTTAGGGAAAGCTTCTGGGTGGAAAGGTTTCACCTGTGCGCAGTGGTCTCAGTTTGGATTGAGCCCCCGCACACTTGCACTAAAAGAAGAAAAAGTTAGATTCAGCTACACACAGTACTTCACACTTTAATGTAGTGTGTAGGTAGCTCTTGAGTGTGTAAAAAGACCCTTTGGAGCGCCTGGCTTTGAATTCCAAAGAAGTCGAAAGATAACAGAGCCGTTTATCCATGTAAAACATTTTTAGGTCACTTTCCTGACCAGCTCAACACAGCTTACAACTCCGTATGTGTCAAACAAGTGGCGGTTAAGCTCATGGATGTGTGTGAAATATACGTCTGTTCCAAAGGGAGATTTAATAACTTCCTTGCAAAGAGAGAGAGGCCGGGGAAGGGATATTGTCAGACTGAATAAGCATATTCTTGATTAATCGGGTCATTTGCAAGGCTGGCAGAGAATCAAGGGTGCCATAAATCAAGGACAATATTTTTTAACAGCTCTCTGCAATTTGAGGCCTTAATTGTATAACTCCCTTGTCGGTGCCGATCTGGGGGCTGTTTTTCTCCCCTTAGCCAATGTGACATTCTTGGAGGAACCTCGGGAGGGCAGCATCGGTGGAGGAAACGGACGAGGGTAAAACATCTGGGTAGTTCAAAATGTGGACTTCTGATAGCTGATGCGTGTGCCTTCCCCCCCCCCCCCAGTTAAATTTGGAGGGCAGAACTTTTACTTCTACATATAGAGAAGTTTAAATCCTTAGGGCATCCTTCCCCAGCCTAGGGCCCTCGCAATGTATTGGAGTACATCATGCCGAGCAGCAGGACCAGGGCCAGGAATGTTTTGGGAGCAGGTCTCCTCCTTGACCAGCCAGCCTGGTCATTGAGGGCATCAGGTGAAGCATTCCTGGTGGTTCTGCATGGACCTGTGGCCCATTGGGAGGCCACTCGGAGTTTGGGACATATGGACTTTGTTAAAATCTGTGCCATCTCTGTTTCGCGGGTTGCTGCCAGGCATCTTTTGTGCGGAAAGGGATTTTTGTATGAGAATTTCATTCATTTGTAGGTGTGCATTTTTGCAAGTGAGCAGAAGGTAATCTGCACTCGTGCTAAGGCATGCTGCCACTTATGTACATTTGCAAATGAGTGAAATTGCAGGAAACACCCCCCCCCCCAGGTAAAAAACCAGCCTGCAAATGGGTGGAATTCGTGGGACTCAGAAAAAGCTGGTTGGAATCATGGAAATCGAACCTCCTTAGAATCTGTTGCAGATTTCTCCAGCATCCCTCCCTGGAGTAGAGCTTCCAGGGTTCAGCTGATGCCAGGCAAATACCAGCGTTGCTTTCTTCTCGGCATTTGCTGGAGACATGGTTACCTAGGCACACTTTTCCTGAGTGACCAGCCGCTGTTTTAATGGTATAACTGGATCTCATCTTATACATTTTAATATCCTTTTGCATTTTGATTTTTTTTTTTGGCTTTCCTGTTCACCACCTGTGTGATATGGAGCAGTCTATCAATGATGGGAATTGTTGTCTGTTACATCAGGAGATCACTGGGTTGGCTTTAGACTGGGTAAGAATGAAAAATGCCCCCTCCCACTGGAGACTGCACCTACTGGCTGGAGGTGATGGGAGTTGTACCCCAACACACCTGGAGGCCGCTGGTTTGAGGCAGTCTGAATTCAACTTAACAAATAAACCTCAGGAAGAATCAGAGTCACCATAAATAGTCAAGACAGCAACAAACGGGGGGCTGGGGGGAGAGGCCTAAAAGGATTCAGGAATGGCCGTGTAGCCTTGGCTTGCAAAGTATGGTGACTGCATTATATACCATGTATATAGCCATGTTTTAAAGCAGGGGTCCCCAACGGGGGCACCCGCAGGTGCTGTGGCAAACCTTCAGCCTGATCCAGCATCAGGGCTCTTCTTATGTTCTACCACCATCACCACCTTAATAGCTCTCCTCTGAAGCACCAGGCCCCTACGGCAGCCATTATGCGACTAGCCACGTTCTCCTTGGCAGCCATTTTGTAGTGGTGCCCACAGCAGTTTCCCAAATTCCCAAATGTGCCCATGGGTCGACAGGGACTCCTGTTTTAAAGGGCCCACCTAAAATGAAAACTGTGAATGCGATGAACGGGTAAGGCCTTTTCTGGCCTTCTGATTATTATTGTGTGAGGGGAAGAGTGAGGCCGTGTTGAGTGGGAACAGGGCCGGCCCTTCCATTAAGCAGAGTGAAGCAGTTGCCTCAGGCAGCAGATTCTAGAAGGCGGCACCAGGGTGTTGGAGAGAGCTGTGGGTGGGTGGCCTGCCCTGCACCCTCTAAGATGGCCGGTTGCCGTCAGGTGTGGTGAAAGAGCCTGGTCTCATGGCCAATGTCAAAGGATGCCTCAACTGCCCATCCAGTCAGCATTTTTACATGGAATGGGAGGGGATGCCATCTTGTCCTTTCCGCCAGGCAGCAAAGTGTCTTCGGTTGGCCCTGAGGGGGAGCGGGTGGTGTAAGGAGCCTCCCCTGCAGGCGTAGGTTCCCCTTGTGATCTGGGGCTCCAAATCACACAGGCGGGCTTACGCACATGGAGGACGCTTCCACTTCAGAGCTCCCATCCCCAGGTCGTGGATGGCCAGACAGCGGGGCCAGTGAGCACAGGCCTGTTCTGTCCCTTGCAAAATTGTAAGTGCCTGGGGGGGGGGGAAACACCTCCAAACTGCTGTATTTGCAAACACAGGGGCATCTGGCAGCTGTGCTTGTGGCAGAGCAGAATTGGCTGCAGCTCCCTGTGGAGCATATGCTCAGAGGGAGACGTGGGGTTTGTTGCTATGTAATGGGTGAAAGGGGCTTAGAAGGGACGTGGGGTATTCTAAACATTGGGAAATGTGGTTGGGGCGGGTCTGTAGCTTGACGTGGGGGGAGAGCTCTTCATTTGCACACAGAAGGTCCCAGGTTCAGGCCCCAGCACCAGCTCCAGGGAGGGCTGGGGAAATTCCTGCGTTAAACTATAGGCAGCTGAAAAGTTCGGCGGGGCGACGGACGGACTTATGCCACAGAAGCTGGTGTGTGTGTGTTCATCTGGTTTGCCAGCCTCTTAAAGACTAAATTGTGAACAGTTTCATAATGATTTGTCTGTAAAACTATAAAATAAAAAGGGGGGACACAGACAATTGTGATGGGGAGCCCACCCCGGCTGCAAGCCTTCCTGAAACCCTGGACAGCCAACAATGCTGGATTAGATGGACCAACAGCAGAGACCTCAGTACAAAGCATCTTCCTCTATTCCTATGGTATCTATCACCCATTGATAGCACGGAAACAAATGAATTTACTCGTTCATCAGATGTTTAGAGTTTCGCGGTCCCCCTTTGTAAAATGCCCTGGCATGTTCCATCTAGATGGATCCAGCTGTGTGGAAAATGGTTTCCCCGAGCCGTCAAACTGTCCAGTGGCTGCTTTAAACTAAAAGAAGTGTGTGATAAAGAACAGGTGAATTTGTGAAAGCGAGTAATGCTCAGGTTTGTCACAAGATGTCACTGGCTCTCTACATATGTACACACTTTGGCCCAGCAGCAGCAGGACAGGAGAGGCTGCGCTCGGGATCTGTCAGGGACCCCCTCTAGATGGATTCCATTTGACGCCTGTTCCTCCGATTATGCGCATCTTCTCGGAAGCGCTTTATCGTAAATGCTTGTATGCAGGAGGTAATTGAGCACTCAACAGGTGACCTTACCGGTTGTTTCAAATGCGCTTTACAAGTAGTTAATGTGGAGAATCGCTTGTTCACATAGTCAAAATGCGCTTTAACGGCCGGAGCAAAATAAAACTCACTATTTAACGCGCATTTGATAATGCACATAATCGGAGAGAAAACGCGCCTCTACGCCCGATTTGCGCTCCGTTCTTGTAGAGGTAAATTTTTTAATGCGCTTGCATTTCCCCCAGTGACAGGAGCCCGTGTCAAGAGACGCCCATGGGTAGGAGACCCATCTCTCTTCCAAGGTCTTACTTACTTACTTACTTACTTACTTACTTACTTACAGCGTTTTTAGCCCTCTCTTCAGCCCAAAAAGCTCTAAGGGCAGTTTACAAAGATAAGGCAGTCTCTGCCCCGTAGGCTTGCAATCTAAAAGACACAACACAAAAGGAAAGGGGATTGGGAGGGAGGAGCGCATTGAAGCAGGCACAAGGTCCTCAGCTGTAGAATGCAGCAGGTCATGACCCACCGTCATAGGCTCTAGGAACTTGATTTGGGGCTAGTGCTGAGCTGAAGGAGGGAGGTGTGTGTGTGGTGAACATTTCCCCCCCCCCCCCCAATTGGTTGGGATCATGGAGAGGAGGCGTTTTGCATTGCTGACAATGCTGCTGAGTCAGCAACAGACATCAAATGCCAAAAGGACTGAGAGAGGAGCAGATCTTTTGGGGTGGGGGTGGGGGTGCCACCACCGGGCCCATCCATCCCTGAATGGCAACTTTTGCATTGAGCTTCCTGGAAAACATGAGAGCGGGGGGGGGGGGGGAGCACTCTGTGCCCAGCAGAAGGCTTTCTGGTTCCCTAAATATTTTATGTGGAGGATGCCTCCTCCTCCTCCTCCTCCTCCTCCTCCTCCTCCTCCTCCTCCTCCTCCTCCTCCTCCTCCTGCCTTCCCCCAATACTAGGACTTGAGGAGGTTTTACAAATTAAAACAAGTACAGTTAAACAGAGATATACAAAAAATTAAATTATAATTAAACATACTACAATATTAAAACCTTTAAAGAAAAACATTTAAAATACGAATAGTTTTTTTTAAACCAATATGTAAACAACGCATGAACTGTAGAACTGCCATGTGTCTAGTAGCCCAGCCTGGCTGCCCATCAGTGTTGACACTGCTGGGCTAGATGGACCCAGGGTCTGGCTCCACAGATGGCAGCTTCCCACGTCCACTCGGTGCCTCCTAAAGTGGGCAGCCGGCAGCCCCCCCCTGTGAAATGTCCCTTCCTGGGTGCCGCGTGAAGGCCATGTGCCCGGATCCCAGGGCGCGGCTCTGGCAGGCACACATTTGGCATCTCTGCCCGAGCCGCTCACTTGTGGCGCGCTGGGGAGGCAGCGACGATGTGTCATGGGCCCCCTCTACAAGAATTCGGCTTGACGCCCGGTTGCCCGATTATGCGCATCTTCTCACAATCGCTTTTACGCCTAGTTCCTAGACACGACAGGCAGTGAAGCGCATTACCGGCTGCATGAAACACACTTTAAACTTGTTGACATGCGGAGAATCACTTGTTTACATGGTCATAAGGCGCATTCACTGCCGTGGAAAATTAAAACTCACTATTTAACGCGCATTCGACCCCCGATTTGCGCTCCGTTCATGTGGAGGTAAAATCAGTAATACGCTTTGAAAGAGCTTTAAATCGCTCTTGTAGAGGCGCCCATGTTCTGTCAGCTTCCCCCCTCCCCTTCCCTTGGGGAGCATCAAGGCGAGTAATTCGTTCAACTAGTTTGAGAAAACGTCACTGTGCGATGCCAATCAATGAGCTCGGTGGCTGGATCGTGCCAGGACGCGCAGCTTTTGCTTTGCCTCCTGCGCCTTCTGCGTGTTTGGAACTTGCATTTTTTATGATGATTTCTCTGAACATCTTGCATGAGGTTTTGTGCCCTCTCTCTCTCTAGTCCTTTGGCTTTGCTTTTCCGTTTGCAGCCAGTACATTCTTGCAGGGGATCCCCCTCCCTCCTGCCCCCCTCCCCAAAAACTTTGCCTTGTGCCATCATGGTTACGTTGTTTGTTGTTGTTGTTGCTTTTATGTCCCTGAATGTTTTTCTTCCATAGTTTTGCCAATTCCATATTGTAATTTTAGTCTTCCCAGAAGAGCATTCATGAAAGCATGGATTACTTTGAAGTTAAATCCCACCAGGTGTGGATTTGTTGTCAATGCTTTTGTGCTGGTGGGTGGTGGTCTGGATGCAGTTAGGTCATTTTAGGCTCTGGACATAGTGGTCTGACCCCCCTTTCCCTCCCCCCCTTTAGATGGCAATGTGCGTCACTTCACTTCCTTCACAATTTGGTCAACGGTGGAGCTGGTGGCCCCGATGTCTGTGGGGCGGTGAATCTGTCTGGGTTTCAGTCATCACCAGTCAGCACTCCCAGGGAGCCTCTCCATGGTGCAAACCATCCAGCCTTCACCGTGGAGCATCTTGGGTGGGTCCTTTAGAGCTCTGTCTGGTTCTGACCGAAGCTCGGAGCAGATTCGCCACCTCACTGGCATCAGAGCCACCAATCTCCCCTGGTGGTGAACCAGCCCTGTTGGGGTGGGGCCCCCTCCTGCTGCTGCTGAGTGGGGCCCTATACCTCTGCCCCCAAGTTCTGCCTTGATAGCGCTCCAGCCAAAAGGAGATTACCACAGCAACTGACAAAGATTACTAATAAGACTGACCTTGCTTTCTGCCTTGCAATCCAAAGACACGAAACAAAAGGAAGTGGGATTGGGATGGAAGAGGAAAACAGCAAACCCAGAGGCACCTCAGTCTGCATTCAGATGTCTGTAAAGGTGGATAAGACAAATCCATGGAGGGCAGGTGCATCTGTGGCTGTAGCCAGGGGAGGGAGCTGGGACCTCTCAATGAATACCCATTCCTTGCGAGTAATGACTGCAGAGGGCTACTGCTTCACTGGGGGAAAACAACAGGGTGGGAGAATTGCTGGACCTTGTAGTCCGATCCAGCAGGGCTCTTCCTTTGTTCCTGGGGGCTTCCAGGGCGGAGGGCTCCTGCCACTACCAATTAGGCAGCATCGTGTGGTGGTTGCTATGCCATCTTTTTCTTGTTCATGGATTTCCTGCAGCAACAGAAAAGAGAGAAGAAGAAGTGAGGAAACACGGAAGGGTCTGCTGGAGACCTTGTCGTCTGGATCCCTGTAACATTCGGTGAATGAGGCAAAGCCTCATCCGCAAACCCTCGCTGACTCTCTGCCGGTTGATGCTGAATTGCTCCAAGCAATGTTGCTTTCGCTCCTACGACAGGAAGCTGAAATGTGCCCAGAGGACACCCCCCCCATATGAAGAGAAACCCGCCGTTAGATCCAGAGCGTGATCTGTCTTGTTCATTGGGCCTTAGAGTATGCAACAAGTCCCTTGCCCTTGTTCTAGTAGCGGCCTTGTCAGAAGCTGAGGAGAAGCCAAGAGGCAGCAGGTGGGTGGCGCCCACACCGGGCGAGTCAAAAGCACAGAACAAGGCCAGGGGGGGCCGTTCCGTGGCACCAGCTGCCTGGCCGTATGTCGGGAAGCACTACGTGAGCTGCAGGCTTTGAGGCAGGCTGAGCAGCCCACGGGGAGATAACGGCAGACAAGGGGGCAGAGGAAGCCCTGCCTAGGCAGCCTCTGGCAGGATCTTTGTAGGACAGAGGTGGGACCCCGTGACCAGGACCTTCTGGGTGCTGTGCAGAGAGCAGCAGGGAAAGAATGCAGGGAGTAAGACCCATTGAACTTCCTTCTTTGTAGAAACGTCTAGGATTGTGCAGTCAATGAGATGAGCTTGTTAGGTACTAGCAAGTGTCAGGTTGTACTGATGGCTGTTGGGATAAAGGAGCAATCACAGCCAATCCCATATAAAATAGGATGTCCAGCCAGAGGCAAGATGGTGGTGATGGTTGCATGGATAGGCGTCACAGGCCTAAACGTCTCTGAACCAATCCATGCCAGACCAGAGCTTTCAAATCTGTCTGCAATGGCAGAAAAAGGAAGAAAAAAGCTGGGATGTTTTGTTCTTCTTCTTCCTACTGCACCACAAATGAGCTTTTGAAATGGCCTAGCTGTGGAAGGCAGACACACTTGGCATGAAGCAATATTTCAGCTTTCCTGGATAATAGGATTTTCATAATTTTCTCTCTTCTTGAAATGTAGACTTCAAAAGCTGCAGTCATTAGTTGATGTGTCACATTTGCCTGGTTGGTTCTTGAAGATGACAAGCCCTCTGGCCAAGCAAACAGCTTGTGGTGGTGATCTGGGAAGGAGGAGGATGCAATAAAGATGTCAAGTGTAATCAGGACACTCCCCTTGTTATTTGGGTGGCAGAGGGTGGCAGGCAGGCAGGCAGGCAGGCAGGCAGGCAGGCAGGCAGGCGGGGGTGGGGGTGGGGAGAGAGGAAAACATCAGGGAGATTTGCCTGCATGAGCAGGATGGGGTGTAGCTCCCTATATGCTTTAGTCAGTGGGGGTTGATGGCCCCATTTTCAGGGGGACTGTGATTCCATTCTGGGTTTTAGTCAGAACCAGTGAGAACTACAAATGAGCTATCTAAGGTGCTGAACCTCTTTCAATGGGACTTAGAGTGGAACCCTAGGTGTGTTTACTCTGAGGCAAGTCCCACAATGTTCAATGGGCTCATGCCCAGGTCCGTGTACATAGGATTGTGGCTTGAGTCACAGCAGATGTATTGGGCCATCACACACACACACACACACACACACAGAAAAGCTAAAAGAGGGTGATTATTTTGTGAATGTCAGAGCAGGTGAGTTTTTAACAGGCATTTGAACACAGGTCTTCATCCTCTGACTCATGTTTGGGGTCCAAGTGATCCTCTCTTTGCTGCTATTCTCATTGGGAGAGAGGGGATGGGAGGCCTCTTGCCTCTCTGCTGTGTGGTGGCCTTTCCCCTCCCTTCTGCAGCTGTAGGACTATTGAACCATCGCCTAGGACAGGAGCGTGCAAACAAGCACCTATTTGTTAGACCCATGAGGTCCACCAATCCGAGCAGGGTGCAAAATGGTGGCTCAGAAGGCAGACGTGCATGTGCTAAGAATCAAGGGAAAGGGTGCCTCTGAGCACATACTTAGGCTGGGACCAAAACCAAGTTCACAAGTCCTTTTGCTCGCTAATCCACTCTTGGTTCCCAGGCAACTTACCCCCAGCAACTTAATTTAGAGGGTGAGGAGAACATTTTAGGATTTGCTGTTGTTAGACCATTGGAAGTCAGAAACCCTGGATGATCTTCTGCACACCACACAGAGATGTGCAGTAGACCCCTGATTGACCCTTTGCACATCCTTGTTCCATGAAAACCCAAAGGATGCAATAACATTATTGCAAATGTTATTGTGGTTTATGATCTTACTTTATTTTATTTTTTTAATAATATTTTTATTATTGTTTTTTAATAACAAACCAACACATACAAAAAAGAAAACATATAACATATTTAAAGACCATCTTCATAAGTGAATATACAGTGTGTCAGTTGGTCACATTTCTCCATACTATTTCAGTTATCATTCATCAGTTTATCTAATTACTCACATTCTTAGTCCAATATATATTTATATAACAATTAGCTATTTTTTATTCATCTGACAGTATTGTCAATTTATCATTTTATACGAAATAATCTCTATTTTATTGTAATTTTTATCTTGTATGCTCTACTATTGATTATATATCATATACTATATTCTAAGTTATTCAAATAGTTTTCGACTACTAATTTTTCTATTTTGTTATATCCCCATATCTTTTTTCCCCAACCACTGATAAAATAAATTCCAAATCATATAAAATTGTTTATCTTCTTGTTCTCTTATTTCAAATGTCAATTTACTCATTTCTGCACAATCCATAATTTTCTTATTAACTTCCTCCTGCATGGGTATTTTCCCTTTTTTCCCATTTTAAGCAAATACAATTCTAGCTGCTGTTAATACATTTACAATCAGATATTTCAATTCTTTGTTATAAATTTCAGGTATGATTCCCAATAAAAAAAATTCTGGTTTAAAGTCTATATGTTGCTTTATCATTTTTTCCAACCATGTGTGGATTCTAATCCAATATCTTTTAGCCTCTGGGCAAGTCCACCACATATGGTAATATGAGCTGGGTATCTGATGACATTTCCAACATTTGTCCGACTTACATTCTTGCAATTCTTGATGGGGGTAAATGCCATCTGTAAAACATCTTATACAAATTTTCTTTATATGCAGTTGACATTGTCATTTTATAATTCTGTGTCCACAGTTTTTGCCATTTCTCTAAGTCAATCCCATAACCAAAATCCCCCCCCCCCCATGCATTATGATCTTACTTTAAGACCACAAGGGATTTGCATCTAGGAACCCTGGATACTAGTTACAAAACAACCCTTCCACTAGCCTGGCGGAGCTGGCTTCCTTAATTAAGGGTAA
Source organism: Anniella stebbinsi (assembly GCA_029215795.1). Classification (NCBI taxonomy): domain Eukaryota; kingdom Metazoa; phylum Chordata; class Lepidosauria; order Squamata; family Anniellidae; genus Anniella; species Anniella stebbinsi. The sequence goes on from JARDYH010000001.1 coordinate 259,495, forward strand.
CCCACCCCCCCTCAATAAAAATGGAACAATGAAGCCTGGCTTACTGCAACTGGGCAATTTATAAGTGGAGGAGCCTGGGAACACAGTGAAATACAATCCATCCTTGGGGGAAAATTAATATTTTTAAATGATTTCTTTTGCATATGCAAACATTTTCAATGCCCGCTTAGGAACGCAGGCGTTTCTCTACCGATTGCTCATTCTAGAATTCCACCGGCTTCTTTGCATTAATGAGAGCTTCTTCAGTTCAGAAAATAAAGGATGGGATGTGCTCCGAAGCTATTTCCATCCCCTCTTCGATGGCGATAAGCAGCGGATGGAAATGGGTCAAACCACTATCAATGCTCCAATGTATCACCCTGCCTTCAAATAATATCCTATCAATGATAGCTAAACAAATGCCAATGCGGTGTCCAACCACCTTGATGAGAGGGTGATGGCTGCCAGCTTTTTATTACCTGGGTTATGTGCAATGCAGTCATTTGGTGAACCATTTCAGTGGGGAAGAAGAGTTTTCGGGCAAACATAAAGGATGGTAAAACAAAGCCAGGGGCGGCGGTGGAGGCACAATTAAGCAGAATGTGAGTGCACAAGTCATTAATTCTGCACTACTTTATTTATTTATTTATTTATTTATTTATTTATTTATTACATTTGTATACCGCCCCATAGCCGAAGCTCTCTGGGCGGTTTACATAGGATTAAAAACAATTAAAAACAATATACAAAAATTGAAACAGCAAAAACATACAACATACACACAATCTGTACGTTTAAAAACCACTTCAACACTTCAAAAAACTACAAAAACAAAACAAACCCAGGCTCCTCAGATATTGCCAAATGCCTGAGAGAAGAGGAAAGTCTTGACCTGGCGCCGAAAAGATAACAATGTTGGCGCCAGGCGGGCCTCGTCGGGGAGATCGTTCCACAATTGGGGAGCCACCACAGAGAAGGCCCTCTCTCTTGTTGCCGACCTCCGAGCTTCCCTCGGAGGAGGCACTCGGAGGAGGGCCTTAGATGTTGAACGTAGTGTTCGGGTAGGTTCATGTCGGGAAAGGCGTTCCATCAGGTATTGTGGTCCCAAGCCGTGTAAGGCTTTATAGGTTAAAAACCAGCACCTTGAACCGGGCTCGGAAACATACAGGCAGCCAATGCAAGCGGGCCAGAGTAGGTCTTATATGTTCGAACCTACTGGTTCCAGTTATCAATCTGGCCGCTGCATTTTGCACAAGCTGCAGCTTCCGAACCACCTTCAAAGGCAGCCCCACGTAGAGTGCATTGCAGTAATCTAACTTGGAGGTTACCAGAGCATGGACAACTGAAGCCAGGTTATCCTGTCCAGATAGGGACGTAGCTGGGCCACCAACCGAAGTTGGTAGAAGGCACTCCGTGCCACTGAGGCCACCTGCGCCTCAAGTGACAGAGATGGTTCTAGGAGAACCCCCAAGCTACGAACCCGCTCCTTCAAGGGGAGTGCAACCCCATCCAGAACAGGTTGAACACCCTCCATCCGGTCAGCGGAACCACCCACCAACAGCGTCTCAGTCTTGTCTGGATTGAGTTTCAGTTTATTAGCCCTCATCCAGTCCATTGTCGCAGCCAGGCGCTGGTTCAGCACATCCACAGCCTCACCTGATGAAGATGAAAAGGAGAAATAGAGCTGCGTGTCATCAGCGTACTGATGGCAACGCACTCCAAAACTCCGGATGACTGCACTCAACGGTTTCATGTAGATATTGGGGACAAAACTGACCCCTGCAGAACCCCATACTGGAGAATCCACGGGGCCGAGCAATGTTCCCCAAGCACCACCTTCTGGAGCCGACCCCCCAAGTAGGAGCGGAACCACTGCAATGCAGTGCCTCCCACTCCCAACTCAGCCAGTCGTCCCAGAAGGATACCATGGTCGATGGTATCGAAAGCCGCTGAGAGATCAAGGAGAATCAACAGAGTCACACTCCCCCTGTCTTTCTCCCGACATAGGTCATCATACAGGGCGACCAAGGCTGTTTCCGTACCAAAACCAGGCCTGAAACCCGACTGAAATGGATCCAGATAATCAGTCTCATCCAAGAGTGCCTGGAGCTGGCTCGCAACCACCTGCTCCAGGACCTTGCCCAGGAATGGAACATTTGCTACTGGCCTGTAGTTATTAAGATTTTCAGGGCCCAGGGAAGATTTCTTTAGGAGTGGTCTCACTGCCGCCTCTTTCAGGAGGCCTGGGACCACTCCCTCTTGCAAAGAGGCATTAATCACTTCCCTGGCCCAGCCAGTTGTTCCATCCCTGCTAGCTTTTATTAGCCAAGAGGGGCAAGGATCCAATATGGAAGTGGTTGCACGAACCTGTCCAAGCACCTTGTCAACATCCTCGAACTGCACCAACTGAAACTCATCCAAGAAAACAGGACAAGCCTGTGCTCTGGATACCTCACTAGATTCACCTGCTATAACACTGGAGTCTAAGTCCTGACGGATGCCAGAGATTTTATTCTGGAAGTGCCCAGCAAATGTATTACAGCGGGCCTTAGATGGTTCTACCATGTCCTTGGGGCCAGCATGTAAAAGCCCTCGGACAACTCTGAAAAGCTCCGCTGGGCGGCAGGTTGATGATTGAATAGTGGCAGCAAAGTATTGTTTTTTGCTGCCCTCACTGCCCCTGAATACAGCTTACCATAAGCACTTACCAGTGTTTCATTGCATCCACCAGGAGTTTGTCTCCATCTGCCCTCAAGCCGTCTCCTGTTTTGTTTCATCACTCTCAGCTCTGGGGTATACCACGGAGCCGTTCGAGCTCTACACAGGAGAGGGCGCTCAGGAGCAATCGTGTCAACTGCCCGGGTCATTTCTGCATTCCACAGATCAACCAGGGTTTCGACAGGAGAGCCAGCCCTATCAGCCGGAAAACTCCCCAGAGCCCTCTGAAAACCATCTGGATCCATTAGCCTCCGGGGGCGGACCATCTTAATGGGTCCCCCACCCTTGCAGAGGGGAAAAGCCACTGTAAGTCTAAACCTCAGCAGGTGGTGATCTGACCATGACAAAGGGGTTGATGTAAAGTTCCCCACTTTCAGATCCCCATCTCCATGTCCAGTTGAAAAAACCAGGTCTAGAGTATGCCCTGCTACATGCGTTGGGCCGATGGTATGTTGGGACAGTCCCATGGTTGTCATGGAAACCATGAAATCCTGAGCTGCCCCAGATAAAGTGCCCTTGGCATGAATGTTGACATCCCCCAGAACCAAGAGTCTGGGGGACCTCAACAGTACACCAGAGACCACCTCTGTCAGCTCAGCTAGGGAGTCTGTTGAGCAGCGGGGTGGGCGGTACACCAACAGAATCCCTAATCTGTCCCTTTGGCCCAACACAAGGTGCAAACACTCCAGACCAGTAGTTGCATGGACAGGGAGCCTGCAGAGGGGGATGGAATTCCTATAGACCACAGCAACCCCCCCTCCCCGGCCCTCAAGTCTACCCTGATGCTGAACCAAGTACCCCGGTGGGCATAACTGGGAGAGACTAACTCCTCCCTGCTCTCCCACCCAGGTCTCGGTTATACATGCCAGATCGGCTGCCTCATCCACAATTAAATCGTGGATGAGGGAGATCTTATTATGCACTGATCTGGCATTTAAAAGCAGCACCCGGAGGCCTGAGGGCTGGCTGATAAGGCAACCAACAAGCCTGTGGGTGTGAGGGGGACCGGAACAAGGCACAGCCATTAACTGTCTGGGCCTTGTTTCCCTAACCTGGCAAGTCCTCCTCACAACGCCATATCTCCCTCTACCCGTCACTACCCTGATTGTGCTCCCCTCAGATCCCCTCACCTGGCCCTGTATCCTCCCTCCCAGGCACATAGCTCAAGCCTGGGGAAAGGGGAAAAAACAAACAAACAAAAAACAAAAAAACAACCAAAGACAAAAACAGAAAGCCGGCAGGCAGGCACACTCTTCTTCTTCTCCTCCTCCTCTGGCGGCAGGCCTCCCTCTCCTGCAGGTTGATGGCTTTCCCAGGCCCCCTCAGCCAGCAGCTTAAATATTAGGGGTGTGCACGGACCCCCCGGATCGGATCGGGACCCGGATCGGGACCTCCAATTTTGTCCCGGACCGGTTCGGACAAAATCGGAGGCCCCCCGGACCGGATCGAGTCCGATCCCGACCCAAAAATCGTACATTTTTGGATCGGCCGCCATTTTTTTCCCCATAGACTTGCATTGCAATGCAAGTCTATGAGGAAAAAATGGCGGCGGGTGGGTAAGGGGGGGCCTAACTCCCTCCCCCCCCGGGGCCGTCCGCTGTGGACGGCCCCGGCAGGTAAACCCCCTCCCCCGCGCTCCCTACCCCCCCTGGGGCCGCCCGCTTCCATCCGCTGGCGCCCGCGGGCGCCAGCGGATAGAAGCGGACGGCTCCGGGGGGGGGTAAGCCCCCTTCCCCGCCACTGCTTACCTTCTCAGTCCGTCCGGCGCCGGCGGCTACTACCAGCGGGCTCCGCGGCCTACTCTCGAGTAGCGCGCCGGGTGATGACATCACCCGGCGCGCCATCCTAGAGCAGGCCGCGGAGCCTGCTGGGAGTAGTAGGCGCCGGCGCCGGACGGGAGCCGCCGGGCCGGGCAGGTAAGGGCCCCCCTCCCCCCTCCCCCCTCCGCGCGCCCCCTCCTCCCCTCCACGCACCCCCTCCTTACCTTTCCGGCCCGGCGGCTCCCGTCCGGCGCCGGCGCCTACTACTTCCAGCAGGCTCCGCGGCCTGCTCTCGAGTAGCGCGCCGGGTGATGACATCACCCGGCGCGCCATCCTAGAGCAGGCCGCGGAGCCTGCTGGGAGTAGTAGGTGCCGGCGCCGGACGGGAGCCGCCGGGCCGGGCAGGTAAGGGCCCCCCTCCCCCCTCCGCGCGCCCCCTCCTCCCCTCCACGCACCCCCTCCTTACCTTTCCGGCCCGGCGGCTCCCGTCCGGCGCCGGCGCCTACTACTTCCAGCAGGCTCCGCGGCCTGCTCTCGAGTAGCGCGCCGGGTGATGACATCACCCGGCGCGCCATCCTAGAGCAGGCCGCGGAGCCTGCTGGGAGTAGTAGGCGCTGGCGCCGGACGGGAGCCGCCGGGCCGGGCAGGTAAGGGCCCCCCTCCCCCTTCCGCGCGCCCCCTCCTCCCCTCCACGCACCCCCTCCTTACCTTTCCGGCCCGGCAGCTCCCGTCCGGCGCCGGCGCCTACTACTTCCAGCAGGCTCCGCGGCCTGCTCTAGAGTAGCGCGCCGGGTGATGACATCACCCGGCGCGCCATCCTAGAGCAGGCCGCGGAGCCTGCTGGGAGTAGTAGGCGCCGGCGCCGGACGGGAGCCGCCGGGCCGGAAAGGTAAGGGCCCCCCTCCCCCCTCCGCGCGCCCCCTCCTCCCCTCCACGCACCCCCTCCTTACCTTTCCGGCCCGGCGGCTCCCGTCCGGCGCCGGCGCCTACTACTTCCAGCAGGCTCCGCGGCCTGCTCTAGAGTAGCGCGCCGGGTGATGACATCACCCGGCGCGCCACCCTAGAGCAGGCCGCGGAGCCTGCTAGTAGTAGTAGGCGCCGGCGCCGGACGGGAGCCACCGGGCCGAGAAGGTAAGTGCCCCCCTCCTCCCCCCCCCGCTGTCCACTTTCATCGGCGGGCGCCCGCTGGCGCCCGCCAATGGAAGCGGCAGTGGGCGCCAGTGGGCGCCCGCCGATCCGCCGATCCGCCGAACCGGTTCGGAGCTTTTTCGGACCGGTTCGGATTGGATCGGCCGATCCAGCTGCGGGATCGGAAATCGGATAATTTATCCGATTTCCCACTGGACCGGACTCGGATCGTGGATCGGGTCCGATCCAGTGCACATCCCTATTAAATATCCCTCCCAGGAAGGGAGGGGGACTGATGTAATTGTCCACAGCAGCTGGCTCAGTACCTGGGAGCCTGGTCCTGCAAGGAGTGGCAGTCTGCCAGGCTGAAATCCTCTGGAGGCTGGTGGTGGTGGTGGCAGCAGCGAGGCCAGGAGGCAGGCAGGCAGGCAGGCAGGCAGGCAGGCACACTCCTCTCCTCCTCCTCTGGCAGCAGGCCTCCCTCTCCTGCAGGTTGATGGCTTTACATAAAAGCATTGAGAATGAAGTTAATTAATACACAGAAAGTGAAGTAACCACTAGGAGAGGTTATCCGGAGATGTGGGCTGAGATGTCACCAATATGCGGATGACACCCAGCTCTACCTCTCCTTTTCAACAAACCCAGGTGAGGCAGTGGCTGTTCTGAATCAGTGCCTGAGCACGGTAATGGACTGGATGAGGGCTAACAAACTGAGACTCAATCCAGACAAGACGGAGGTAGTGTTAGTGGGTGGTTCGTCTGTCCGGCGAGGTGATGTTCACCCTGTTCTGGAGGGGGTTGCACTCCCCCTAAAGGATCGGGTCCGTAGTTTGGGGGTGCTCTTGGATCCAGAACTGTCACTTGAGGCACAGGTGAACTCGGTGGCAAAGAGCACCTTTTACCAGTTTAGGCTGTTATACCAACTGCGCCCTTATCTGGACAGAGATAGCCTAGCTACAGTTATCCATGCTCTCATAACCTCTCGTTTGGATTACTGCAATGCGTTATACGTGGGGCTGCCTTTGAAAACGGTCCGGAAACTTCAGCTGGTACAAAACAGGGCAGCCAGATTGTTAACGGGGACTGGACAACGAGACCATATTACGCCAGTCCTTTTCCAACTTCACTGGCTGCCGATCTAGGTCCGGGCCCAATTCAAAGTGCTGGTACTAACATTTAAAGCCCTAAATGGCTTGGGGCCAGGTTATCTAAAGGAACGCATCCTCCCATATGTACCTGCCTGGACCCTAAGATCATCTACAGGGGTCCTTCTCCGTGAGCCCCTGCCAAAGGAAGTGAGGCAGGTGGCCACTAGGAGGAGGGCTTTCTCCGTTGTGGCACCCCAGCTGTGGAATGAGCTCCCCAGAGAGGTTCACCTGGCGCCTACTTTGCACTCTTTTTGTCGCCAGGTGAAGACCTTTTTATTCTCCCAGTATTTTAACAGTTAAATTAACTCAATTTTAATCCTTGCTGTTTTGAATTTGTATTTTAATCTGTATTAATTCCTGCTGGTTGGTTTTATTCTGGTTGTGTTTTTATATTGTATGTTATTTTGTGTTTTTAGATTGTGGCTTGTTTTATATTTTTAAAATGATTTCATGGTTTTAATTTTTGTGAACCGCCCAGAGAGCTTCAGCTATCGGGTGGTATAAAAATGCAATAAATAAATAAATAAATAAATAAATGTAAGTATGTATGTTTTGGATTATTTTTGTTGGGGGAAATAGAAGAGTTTTGTTCCAAAGTTCAGCTCCAGCATCTGTTACCAAATTGTTCAAAACATTGCAGAATTCATTTTATTTATTTATTTATTTCAAAAAACAAAATCAGTTTCAAAAACTGACCCTTCTGGGGTCCAGTAGAAAAAGGAACAGAATGGCCATGACTGGCACGTGTAGCTCTTGGCTGAAGAAGAAGACCTCTCTCCAGTGCACCAGCAAGGACCTGCAGCCGTTCTGGAGGATGGCCTTTGCCTGTCGCAGGCTGTTGGTGTTCAGCCTGCACTGGCTCACGGGCCCCTCCTGTACACACAGCCTGAAACGTCTATTCACCTACCTGACTGGAGATACCCATCCTACCAATGCTGTTACTCAGGCAATGCTGCCATGTGGCTAAGCATCAGCCAGGCTATCGGGGGCTCATTGATCAGCACCTCTTCTAGCATGATCCTATGAAAATTCAACACCATGCTAATCTTAGTGCCCCTTCTTGAATTTTAGTTGGAACTTTCCGACCTTCTTGAAAGCAGCTTTCCTTGAATTGCTCCAACGTTCTGGATGGATTGATACTACTATAGGATGCCAAAAAAGCAGCTAAAGGAAATAATAGTACCAAACAGAATTGGCAGAAAAGCATAACATGAGCACAATTTAAAGTTTTGGGGAGGGGGGGATTTCTACTCCACCAAAATAACTGAAATGAACTGGTGACTATTTGGCCTACCCTAAATTTAGATTTATGTAGGCTGACCATATGAAAAGGAGGACAGGGCTCCTGTAACTTTAACAGTTGTAGAGAAAAGGGAATTTCAGCCAGTGTCCTTTGTATGCAATTAGTTCCTGGTGAAATTCCCTCTTCATCACAACAGTTAAAGTTGCAGGCACTATACTAGAGTGACCATGTACAAAAGAAGGCAGGGCCCCTGCAACTTTAACTGTTGTGATGAAGAGGGAATTCCACCAGGAACTAATTGCATACAAAGGACACAGGTTGAAATTCCCTTTTCTCTACAACTGTTAAAGTTACAGGAGCCCTGTCCTCCTTTTCATATGGTCAGCTTAGATTTATGTCCTATAGTACTGTCTTACTTGTGCAATGGACAGGGCACAGCTGATGGCTGAACCCACTCTCGGAGGTACAGAACTCTGTCTTTGCGCATCGTCAGCTAGCAAGCTGGCCTTTGCTGCATGTTTCTAACTCTATTGCATGTTCTGTAGGTTGCGCACTGAGACAGACAGGTGACTGTTCGTTCATTGCCTGTGCTCACATGGCCTAGAAAACCCTCCCAAAATTAGTCAAATGAGTGTTTCATGGATTTTTTTTGAATGCACAATTTAAAAGCCTCGAATTACAGTCTGCAGTTAAATTAAAATCTCAGTGTGAATTGGTTAGCATGTGTCTCTGTGTGATGGCTTTCAGGGTTACTTGAATTCTTTCCTCTTGGAAACAGGTTGGCATACATATTAATGAGACCCAGGTGTTAATGCCATGCGCTTTGCTTTTTAACTTAAAAAATATATTTACATAAAAACCAGGGGCTCTTGCTGCAAGCATTTCTTTACGTAATTATAAGCCATGCTTTGGGCATGGCAGTGTCGAATCTTGCTCCTCCTCTACTATAGGCTGACTAGATAAAATCCAGGTCAGGGCTCATGTAACTTTAACAGTTGTAGAGCAAAGGGAATTTCAGCCAGTGTCCTTTGTATGCAATTAGTTCCTGGTGAAATTCCCTCTTCATCACAACAGTTAAAGGTGCAGGGGCCCTGCCTTCTTTTGTATTATGGTCAGACTAGTATAGTGCCTGCACCTTTAACTGGTCACCCCACTCTACTACCAAAGGTCTTTTGCAGACATTGGCCCCATTCAGAAGACACCTTAAACCATGGCTTTAACCATGGTGAATAAGGCAAAAACCCTTATTCACCGTGGTTTAAGGTGTCTTTTGAACGGGGCCAATGAAAGAAAGTGAGGGCAAGGTTATTCTTATTCAAGTGAGAGTCCCACAGGATTCTGGCAGTTTCCCCCAGCTCTTCCTGTGTGCTGGAATGTCCCTGCACTGCTTACAGGGCAACACCTGCAGCCAACATCATCTTCCAAAAGATCCTAGGTTGCATGTCATTCCAAGGAGAAACCCTGAGCTGTTTATGAAGCTACCAAGAGGCTGCAAACACACACACACACACACACACACACACACACACCAACAACAAGAAAGAAGGATCCCACTGGTGACTAGAAAACATAAATAGTATCCCTATTAGTACGACTACTCATAGAATTTCTTACTACTAGTAAGTAGTAGTAGTGGTGGTAGTAGATTACTACTACTACTTAATATATGTATAGAGCTTTCAAGTGTTCAAAGAGCCCTTTGAACCTCCCAGGCTGTAACTCTGTCTACCGCTTCAGAGGGGGAAATGCCCAGTATCCTGTATCTCCTCAGGTGCTATCTATCTGGGAGCCATAGGATGGCTCTTTGAAGAGCATGAAAGAACCTCTGAAGTAAAGCAATTCCCTGGTTGTCTCCGTGGGATTCTTGTGATGCCCATTTTCCTGCTGAAGCCATCCAATGTCCCAAAATGCAGCCTTCCTGTGTGTAGGGGCTCCCTGCGTCTCCTCCAGCGCAGCCCTGGCCCACCTACGGAGAGGCGGAGAGGCGGAGAGGCGGAGAGGTGAGGACACCGGCTGGAGAGGGAGGGAGAGAACTGCGCGTAGGGGCTCCCAGCGTCTCCTCCAGCGCAGCCCTGGCCCTCCTGCGGAGAGGTGGAGAACACTGGTCTAGTCCACTCCTCTGACACGCTTGAGGTGGCTGGGAGTGCAGCTGAATTGAAATGTGTCTGGGAGCGGCAATTTCTGTTGTGCAGGGCAAGGGGAGATATGGCGATAGCAGGGCGATGTGCCATTATAGGGGAAGGAGAGATAGATATTTAACACCCATCTTACCTTCCAGTCGCCCTGCTACCCCAGGGATCTTGGAGAATGAACCAGGCCACCCACAGAACCTCTCCTTGCTCCTATGCAATGCCAGGTCGGTTAAAAATAAAACAAATATAATCTATGACCTCCTTATAGATGAGGAGGCCGACCTGGCATGTTTCACAGAAACCTGGCTGGGAGATGATAGTGGGCCGACATGGGCTGAGGCTCTCCCAGCTGGGTACTGTGTTAGTGAGCAGGTGAGGGAAGGTGGGCGGGGTGGGTGGGTGTAGTAGCTGTGGTCTACAAGGACAATCTTAACCTGACTTCCTGTCCGGCAATTGAAGCACATCGAGTGTGTGTACCTGAGTCTGAAGGCCAGGGATAGACTAGGGATTCTGTTAGTGTACCAGCCACCCCGCTGCCTATCAGACTCCCTGGCCGAGCTCACGGAACTGGTCTCGGAGTTGTGTTGGATTCGCCCAGGCTCTTGGTCCTGGGCAATTTCAACATCCCATTCGAGGCTGGTTTGTCAGGTGCAGCTCGGGAGTTCATGGCATCCATGACAACCATGGGCCTATCCCAATTGGTCTCTGGACCTACACGTTCAGCAGGTCACACCCTCGATGCTGTCTTCAGCTCCGAACAGACAGATCTGTGGGCAGAGGTAACAAATACCTCTGCATTGTCATGGACAGACCACTTTCTGGTCAGGGTTAGTATCACAGCTACCACCCACCCCTGCAGGGGTGGCGGACCTATTAAGATGGTCCGCCCTCAAAGGCTGATGGATCCTTTTGGATTCCAGAAGGCCTTGGAGGGCTCTATGGCTGGTATTGTCAACGATCCTGTAGAAGCCCTGGTCAATAGATGGAATCAAGACCTAACTAGGGCTATCGACACGATCGCCCCCAAACGTCCTCTCCGACCCGCTTCTAATTGGGCGCCCTGGTATACAGAAGATCTCAGGGAGTTGAAGCAGAAAGGACGACAACTGGAGAGCCGATGGCGGAAAACTCGACTTATATCCGATAAGACACGACATAGAGAACATCTTCGTTCCTATGGGGTGGCAATACGTGCAGCGAAGAAAGCTTACTTCTCTGCATGCATTGCGTCTGCGAATTTGCGTCCAGCAGAACTGTTCAGGGTGGTCAGGGGTCTAACTCGGGCACCCTCCCCCCTGAACCCGATGTTAGAGCCTTCGGTAGTTCGCTGTGATGCCTTTAATGATCATTTCACAGATAAAATCTCTTGGATAAGAGCCGACTTAGATGCTGTCGTTATAGCAGAGGCTGACAATGGAGTGTCCAGCAACTCCTCGAGTAGAATTACACTGGATCAGTTTCAGTTGGTGAGTACCGAGGACGTGGACAAGCTGCTTGGTCGAGTAAGGAGGACGACTTGCCCTCTCAATCCCTGTCCTTCTTGGCTGGTCGCCCAGGGAGGAGATGCAGTTAGATCACAATTACAATATATTATTAATGCATCTCTCAGGGAGGGGAGTTTTCCATCATGTTTAAAAGAAGCAGTAGTACGGCCGCTTCTAAAAAAGCCCTCCCTGGATCCCCTGGACTTTAATAACTATAGGCCAGTATCAAATCTTCCATTTGGCGGTTGCCTTCCAACTGCAAGCAGTTTTGGATGATACAGATTTTCTAGACCCATTTCAAACTGGCTTCAGAGCAGGATATGGAGTTGAGTCTGCTATGGTTGCCTTAGTGGATGATCTATGCTTAAGTATTGACGGGGGAGTGCATCCCTGTTGGTACTCCTGGACCTCTCAGCGGCTTTCGATACCATCGACCATGGTATCCTTCTGGAACGCCTGTGGGAATTGGGACTCGGGGGCACTGTGCATCAGTGGTTCCAGTCCTACCTCTTGGGCAGGTTCCAGATGGTGATGCTTGGGGATAGTTGCTCTTCAAAGAAGGAGCAGCTATGTGGTGTATCCCCAATGCTGTTTAATATATACATGAAACCGCTGGGAGAGATCATCCGGAGGCATGGGGCGGGGTGCTATCAGTATGCTGATGACACCCAAATATATTTCTCTATGCCTTCGACAACAGCATCAGCTAAGGATAGTGTGTCTCCTCTGAATGAATGCTTGGAGGCGGTAATGGGCTGGATGAGGAAAAACAAACTGAAGCTGAATCCAGACAAGAAGGAGGTGCTTACTGTCAAGGGCCACAACCTGGGGTTGGAGGTGTGTCAACCAGTTCTGGATGGGGTTACACTCCCCCTGAAAGACTGTGTTCGCAGCTTGGGGGTGCTCCTGGATCCGTCGCTCCAAATGACAGCTCAGATAGATGCGACTGCCAGGAGTGCCTACTATCAGCTTCGGCTGATACGCCAGCTGCGCCCCTTCCTAGAGTTGGAAGACCTAAATTCAGTAGTGCACGCGCTGGTAACTTTGAGGCTCGACTTCTGCAATGAGCTGTAGATAGGGCTACCTGTGTGCCTAGTAAGGAAACTTCAACTAGTTCAAAATATGGCAGGTTGGTCACCGGTACATCTAGGGGTGACCACATTACACCAGTTTTAAAATCTCTTCACTGGCTGCCAATCAGTTTCCGGGCGAAGTACAAAGTGTTGGTTATTACCTTTAAAGCCCTACATGGTTTGGGTCCAGATTACCTACGGGATCGCCTTCTCCCATACAATCCGCCCAGCACGCTCAGGTCCTCTGGGAAGAATTTATTACAGTCAACAAGAACTAGACTGACAACTGTTACCCAGAGGACCTTCTTTTCTGCCGCTCCCAGATTGTGGAATGACCTGCCGGGAGAGATTCGCCAACTTACTAGTCTTCAGGAATTTAAAAGATCTATAAAGACTGATCTCTTCCGGCAGGCCTACCTAGATGAATTTTAAAGTGTTTTATTGGTGTTTTATTGGTATTTTAATGATGTACTGGTTTTATCTGCTTTTAATTAGTTTTTGTATTTTGTGCTTGGTGTTGTTCCCCGCCTCGATCCGTTGGGAGAGGCGGGTGATAAATAGGTTCATTATTATTATTATTATTATTATTATTATTATTATTATTCCATGGAAACCAGGGCTCTGAGGGTTAATGGAAAGATGGGTCCTTGCAACCCAACAGGATGTTCTTTGTCTCTTGATAGCAGCCGTGTGTGTAGAAACCACATTGCTCCAATAAGTCTGAGGGCATTTTTAAATTTTTGATGTTCTGTGTCATTTGAGTTAAACTGGAAGGCTACAAACAATGTGGGAACAGTCATTTATCAGAAAAATCTCCAGAAGCCTAGAAGCTTTCCCTTTACTGCCTTTCTTTTCTCTTAAAATTAACTTGACGTAGTTATAATTGATGGGAATTATATGGCCTGTGCTAAAAAACATGCTGAACTAGGGCTATCCAAGCTTTTTAGCAGGATCGCGGTTTGATGGCAGGGCTTGAGGTTAAGATAAGATTTCAGGAGCTGCCTAGGGTGACCCTATTTGGGAAACCAAAAAAGAGGACACCCAGTGTGGGAGGGAAGCAGTCCCCCCCCCCCACCTTAAAGGCCCCAGTTGGAGCAGAGGAGGGGAAAGTGCATCATTCCCTCCTGCCACGCTAATGGCGGTGTTAAAGGGGAAAGCTTGTATTTCCAGGACATTATAGGAAATTACAGACAATACCCCCGACACCCAGGATAGAACAAAATCCAGGGAAATCCTGGAGCTGTCTCTCCCAGGGCTGGAACCTCAGACTCATGCCTTTTCCCACCACTGTGGTGTTTGGTGAGCTACAAGGCATATGCTGCTTGGATAGGGTGGCCACAAAGGTATCACCCCCCCCCCCCAAATAGGCCAACGGAGGACACCAATTTGCACACACAGAAAAAAACACACACTAATTTATATGTATAACTGCAAATGTAGAAACAACTATTATCATTTAACTATAGTCCAGCTCACCTTAGTGGGGAGACTGTGACCCATGGTGTGGCCCTCTCCCAGACGAAAGCATTCCCTGATGGGGAAGCTGGCTGGCTCCTTCCACCAAGCCACCGTATTTGAGATGGAGTTTTTGTAGTAGAGTTCTGGCGGGGGCTGTTTGGAAGTGCCCTTGCTGCATCCCGCCCCACCATCATTGCCACTGTTTCCATGGCAATGAAGTCCACTCTGGATAGTACTGATTGGCTAGTGCCTGGGAGTTCACAGAGCACTTCCTGCCCTCTTCCCAATTGCTACAGCAGTTTTGCAACTGTTTGTGAAATGTTTGTGGCTGAACGATAAACATACAAATAAAAGGTGGGATCTGGGGAGTGACACTCTGGCCCCAGAACTCAAGACCCATCCAAGGGACGTTTGGGTTGCTGGCACAAGCCTGGAGAAGGCACAAGCATTTTCCGACAACTTTCGCTCAGGTGACTTGCTCAGGTGACTTGCTTTTCTGCATGTCATCACCCAGGAATAAGAACTGAGCGAACCCCAGTCAACGTGGATGGAGCATGAATAGTTGCGTTAGGCCAATGGATTCAAAGAAAGCCATGGGTTTGGCCAGCTGATTCTTTGTACGTATGGGCTGAAGGCCAGGGCAAATCTCTTTATGCACAACATCTTGATTTTTCACTCTGCAATTGCCCGGGGATCTCTATCCAAAGCACCCTCAGGGAAAGACTGGGGCGGTGGTAAAAAATAGCACAGGTTTTCCACCTCCACTCCAAAGTGTCTTGCAAAATATAATGTATTTCCCCCCACCCTCTGAAAAAAAATGACTCGGCCTACAGATTTTAAGGATGAACAGATGAGCCAAATGTCGTGTTTGTTCCTCTTTTGCAGGCACGGTGAGGTCCCTTTGTGAGTGGCAGAAGGGGGTGAGGCAGCCGAGATAATTGCTGATAAGACTTAAACGAGTGCTAGAAACAAATGCTCACATAGCTTGCCAGGGGGTGAGCTAAAGACATCCATGCGTTATCTCTCCCTTCCCCCTCCCTTCCTCCCCCTCTCTCAAGTTCAGTTGCACCTCAAGCTTCAATCCTATGTATAAGGACCTGGGCATAAACCCATTGAATATAGTGGAACTTACCTTGGAGCAAACGTGCCTAGGGTTTCAATCTAAGTCCCACTAAAACCAATGCAACAAAAGAGACTTTGCTCCAACAACTGGGAAGAGTGCAGGAAGTGTTCTGTGAACCCCCAGGCACTAGCCAATCAGTGCTGTCCAGAGTGGACTTGATTGCCTCGGAAGCAAGTGGGGGGAGGGGCAGTGGTGGTGGTGAGCTACAGTTAGATGGGATGCAGCAAGGTGTATTCTGGAGTTTATTTTATCACAGTTGTATCCCACAGTTCCTCCCAGGATCTCAGGGTGGGATTATCCCCATTTAGCCTCACAACGAGGATACCCAATGAGCCTCATGGCATTTGAATGTAGTTCCACCCCCCACCCCCAATACAAATGCAAAGCACAAGCCAGTGCACCATATTGGGCTTGTGCAGTCCAAGCTTTTCCCCTGGTTTGATTAATTCAGGATAAATGTCGCCATTTAGCTCTGGTTTTACAATCCCCGTCTCCATGGGAGCATCAGAACGCCCACCCTCCTGCCAGCACAACAGCAGCAGAGAAGCTGGATTCTGCAACCTGTGTGAATTCTGAAAACCCAGCACATTTGCGTGATTCCTCTTGTTTTGCATACTTTGTTGCCTCCTTCTCGTTGGGGGAAGGGCGAAGTCTTACACACCAGGCGACGAAGCCCCTGTGCCTTGAAATGCCTGGGAATTTAATTCAATGACCGCCCAGCTCCTTTCAGCAAGCATTGCGCATGCATTTCCGAGTGCCTCTTCCTAAGGGTTAGGCACTTGGTGTCTGTTTTAAACATGAAACTCCTGCGCGGATGCCACCACCTCTTCTTATCCTGCTTTCTTGCATTCATCTCTTCCTTGGGAATATTTTGCAGCGAATGCTGCTTTGCAGGCTGTCCAGCAATGGAGAAACAGATGGAGCAGATTCACAATGGCGGGGACACTGTAGAACTGTGAAGAGCAGCCTGGGAAAAAAGTCTCACGGAAAGTGTCTGGTGGAAACCAGAACTTCAGGGCAATCCTCCACCTCCCACCCGGCCTTCTCAATAATGCTGTTAGACAAGTGGAGGAATGAAGTGACATCTCTAAGCTCGGTCAATTAAGCTAATGGCCATTGAATTAATTAATATTCAAAGCAATCTGTTATGAAACAAGCATTATTCACACACTAGGGTTCTTGAAATTTTGCTGGGTTTTTGTGTGTGAAAGACAGTGTCGTGAGAGTGTTGATTGATTTATAAATGTCATGGTTCGCTGGGCACAGGCGCTAGCAAATGACTCCATTTTGATTAAAGCCCTTTGATTACTTATGCAAACTCTGTGAATTTTCCCAATCCAACACATCTGCGTAATTTCTCTTAATTTCCATACTTGATGCTGCTTCTGCTCATGGGGGGTGGGGTGGGGGTTGGAAGGGCAAGGAGTTAGGCAGGGTGATCAAACCTGCCCCTCGACTCCTCAAATGCTTCTTCAATGAGCCTTGCAGCTTCTGAGGCATTGCCTATGCACTTCCAAGCCACCTGCCTACATAAGGGCTAGAAACTTGATGTTTGGTTTATAAATGAAAGGCAAGATTCTCCAGAACCTGAATATGACAAATGATGCAATTTCTATGGATTTTGAACTTGGAATAAGGTTTCTGGCCCAGATTTTGTACTGAAACTACCTTGCTTGATTTCCTGTCCCTGAAAAGAGAAAGTGGGGCTGCAGCCCCATTGATTCCACTGGGTTTCTTGGTGGCGTTTGATATGATTCACCACCATGTCCTTCTGGTCAGGCCCTCCAGGTTGGGGACTGGAGGCCCCACGTTTTGGTGGTTCCATTCATAATTGGGTGTGTGTGATGTCAGATGTGGGTATTGGGGGAATCCACTCAACCTTGTGTCATTTGCATGATAGGGACTTTCAGGAATCCATCCGGTCACCCATGTCTTCTCCAGCTGAGCTGGGTGAGACAGAGGAAGTGGTGATCTGGTCTTTGGGAGTCACTGTGATAACAGAATGTTGGGTGGGAGTGGAGCCCTCTTGGGACCTGGGAGGCCAGAACTGTCTCTTCACCCACTTCGTAGCCTCTAGCAGCAGCAGTGACACACACGGTTGCCCATTTGTGCCCTGGCTGATCTTGATGCAGGAACAGAAGGAGGGCCACAGATCCCCCAGGACTTATCAGGTGGGAACGGGGACATTCACATGTGCTTTAATACCTCTATGTTCACAAGTATGACTATGGGAGTGCAGGACTGGTCAGGTTTGGCATGGTGGGACATCTGCCCAGGCCCATCCCTCAGCAGAGGTCCAATGTCGAGAGCACCCTGAACCTCCTCCTCCTCCTCCTCCTCCTCCTCCTCCTCCTCCCAATAGCCAGCTGCTTGCTTGTCCGCTTGCTCTCTTTGGCCCAGAAGGGGCAAGCAAAGGAATGATGGCCGTGGTGAGAAGGCGGTGCGGCAGCTGCCACCATCTGCTCATGTAATCGTCTCTTATTTCCCCCCAGCATTTTCAGGTTAGAAGGACAAGTATGGAAGACGACGGCTCAGAGGCAATTTAAAACAAAGGAGCACATTTATATCCTCAGTAAATATAGCATTCTGGTTACAGGACCTCTTGTAAGAGTACACAACAGAAATAACGCAATAAAAATAGTAGATAACTTTTCCTTAAAGTCCCCAAAGTTCCAGTACTTAATCACTCTTCTTTTGATATCAGCAGCAATAAAGAGTGCTTTCTTGCAATCACTGTCCAGAGGGACACTCGGACCATATGTTCGACAGTGGAGTTGCAGAGACACGATTCCCTCTTATTCTTTAAACCACAAGAAGATAGGATGTGGAAAGAGAAGAAGAAACACGGCAATAATTTTTTAAAAAAACAAACACACACACACACACACACACACACACACAAATAACCCAGACAGAATGTTCCCACTCAAGCAGCATAGAAAATTATTATCCTGCCCTTCATAATGTACGAATGGTTAACTTTCCCAAGTCAATCTGTTCAGGGTTTAAAATTCAATTCTTTCCAGCTAGGCCTCATCTCTATAGCAACCAATGTTTGGTGAAGACGAAACTCAGAAACTTTCTAAACCGGGGGGAGCTACTTCTGGCCCCCCTATCTTCTTTTGACTCACCATGGGTTGCACTGGCTAGGGCTAATGGGAGTTGTAGGCCACAAGTTGCCCACCCCTACTCTAAACACATACACTACAGACACACTTTCCTGTGATGTGCACCTCAAAGTGCTATTCCCCTCTATACTTAAAGCATCATACTCCAGGGTTACTACTTAGGCTGACCAGATAAAATCCAGGTTAGGGCTCATGTAACTTTAACAGTTGTAGAGAAAAGGGAATTTCAGCCAGTGTCCTTTGTATGCAATTAGTTCCTGGTGAAATTCCCTCTTCATCACAACAGTCAAAGTTGCAGGCACTATACTAGAGTGACCATATACAAAAGAAGGCAGGGCCCCTGCAACTTTAACAGTTGTGATGAAAAGGGAATTTCATCAGGAACTAATTGCATACAAATGACACTGGCTGAAATTCCCTTTTCTCTACACCTGTTAAAGTTACATGAGCCCTGACCTGGATTTTATCTGGTCACCCTATTACTACTGGTTACCTCAAGGAGGAGGAACAACAGCAGATGGGTGACAGAGCTACACCAAGAAGGATATGACACTTTGAAAACACGTTGAAAACTGTGTCTGGAACTCTGTGTCCTGGGCCCCAACAGTTGTCACTACTGTTATAAACCAATTTAAAGCAGTTGTGTAGATCCTGCCAGTAACTGTGAGGAGAAGGGGTCTCACAGAGAACCTATCTACAACACTGCTTTAAAACGGTTTTAAACCGGTTTATAAGCAGTAATGTAGATAGGCTCTGAGAGAGCCCCGTCCCCCACACAACTGAGAATGTCTTGCCCCAAAGTCTCCAAAATCTGGAGCTGGCACGGTGTGAGAATTTCCACCCAAAAGCCCCTTGTGGAAGGCTGTTCTCCACCCACGGCATATTGTATGAGTGCACTCTAGAGCAGACTGTCCCATACTGATTTTCAAAGCAAAGAGAAGGTTTGTTCTTTCTGCTAAATACATACTAGAAAGCCACAATTGTCCTACAATATGTAACCAACAGTCCAAAATGCATCTCAGCAGCTGCAATGGGCAAAATGGTGGTCTGCACGTTGCCTTAGCATTCATGTGCAGCCATTTAACCATTTCGCCTAAAAACGTCAAGAATTTCATCACAAATTGTACAGATGTATTTTGTACCAGACATAAATACTCTTCTAGCAAGAGCAGCTGCCCATGGGACATCCGCAAACAGGACATAAGTGCACACCACCCTTCCACCCATGTTCCCCAGCAACTGGTGACATTGGAGGTAGCATATAGCCATTAGGACTAACAGCCATCAATAGTCTTCTCCATGAATTTGCCTAAACAAAGGTGGTGGCCATCACTACATCTTGTGGAAGCAAATTCCATAGTTTAACTATGCATTGTGGGACAACATACTTCCTTCTATCTGCCACATAAATCAGCCACATGGAATGATCTCATAGAGTTCTAATATTATGAGAGAAAGAGGAAAAAAAAACTCCTTATCCACTTTCTCCAGACCATGCATCATTTTGTACACCTCTGTCATGTCCTGCTCGTGGGTTGCTGGTCGACAGCTGGTCGGCCACTGTGTGAACAGAGTGCTGCCCTAGCGGGACCCTTGGTCTGATCCAGCCTTAGGGCTCTTCTGATGTTCTTATGTTCTCCCCTTATTCACATTTCCCCCCCTAAGCTAGACAGTCCCAGATGTGGCAACAAGCTCAAATATGTTTGGCTGCCCTTTTGCTTCCCCAGAGATCAAAGACCAGGAAGCGATGGCCATAATAAGCTTCACACTAAGATTAAGAAGTAGATGTTAATAAATCACCAGCAGAGATGGCAATCAAGTTTCTTCTGCAAGAAGGGGAATGCGGGAGAGTTTGCTCAACGTTTCTTCTCCGCTGCACCAGCCTGCTTGTAGCACCTGATAATAATCAGTTGAGTCATTTCCCATTCCGAACCCTTCAGTTCTCCTTGGTTTTTTTCCCTTCAGGAGAGGAAATGAAATAATGAGCAGCAATCGCTAATACATCTACCTCTCATGTCTAAGGAAGAAGGAGAGAGGAGAGATTTTTCAAGCTCCCATCTGTTCCTTGAGATATTCTCAGCAACAACTTCACTTAGGCCTGAACGCAGGAGAAAGTATTCAATGCAATTGTCAGATGGCATCTCTTTGAACGGAATTTGAGCAGGCCTTTCCCTCTTTCTCTCTTTCGGCTGCTGTGTTTTCATTACCCATGGAACAGGAGCCCTGAGATCCCTATAGCAAAGCAGGGCTCTCCAAAATCCCCAGGAGGGACAATTGTTTTTAATCTTTAAAACCTTAAATGGTTTGGGCCCAAGTTACTTGAAGGATCACCTGCTCCTGTACCTGCCTGCCTATACTTGGAGGTCCTCCTCAGTAAAGACCCTTCTCACCACATAGGGCAGCTAAGCTGGTGACTACAGGCAAAAGTATTGCTTTTGTCCTGTGTGCCACCTTGAGAGGGTTCACTGTTCAACAATAATTCTTGTAGGTAAACAAACAAAACAAACAAACAAACAAACAAACAAACAAACTGTAGGGGTTGCTTGAGTTCCTGGTGCTTCTTGTCTGGAGTGGGGACTTTTAGAACCCAGAAAAGCCTGGCAGAAGGCTCGCTGTAACTGGCAAAGTCATTGATGGGTAGTGCTCAGGAAGGAGACGGAAGCCAAAACACCCAGGAGTATAAAGGCATTGTGGGAGCATCACCTCTGATAAGGAAGGCCAAGACAAGACCCTCTTGGAGTATTGTCAGGGGTTATAAGGGTGCTAGACCCATCCTCACTGAGGAGGCCAATGTCATTCCCTTAAAAGCCTTCCTGTTTATTTCTTGATGACAAGGATTAGGGCCAGGTGGGCTTCTCTGGGGAGGACTTTCTATTGGAGCTACACCTGAATCATAGGTGGATCTCTGAGGCTCATGAGAGGCTGAGAGAGAGAAAGAGAGAGAGAGAGAGAGAGAGAGAGAGAGAGAGAGAGAGGGGGGGCACGGCTTTGCCCAGCCACAAGATGGCTGTTGCGGTAGGCCTGGCCAGTCACCAAACACCTATTTCCCAGAAGGCGAACTGAAAAGCAACTTGGTGGTGGAGAGAAAATTATTTTCTAATAAATTTTGGCTCAGTCAATGCAGAATGGGACTGACTTGTTAGTTCATGCTGGTGGAAAAAAGGAAGCAACAGGATCAGGGAGGAGCACTGGTATGTATGTGGCCAACGTCGTCCCTTCCTTCAACAATCGTAAAATAATATTCAGACTGGGTCTACAGTTGCCCCCAAAATTCTCTACCCGAGTCATAAATGGTGAAATTACAGAGGCCATTTTGCTGAATATTCATTCTGCAGGGGTGCACTGAAACTCTCTAATTTTGTTTGGAAAACAAAAACAAAAGACCACAAAATTCAAACTGCCTGGGCTAGAGAGACCAAAGTTGCATCTAAGGCAGCTTTCTGTGTTAATTTCACTGTAATCTGTGGAAATTGCTGCGAAGAAGAAAACGGCTTAAGCCTTATTTTGTTTTCTTTAGGATGAAAATCACTTTAGATTAGAGGGCAATGTTGTCAGTTTTACAGAGGTCAGTGAACAGAACCATTTTAAAAGACTGTTCTCTAATCCTTCATATTTAGAAGATGATGCAATCCTGCCTTGTGGTAGTAGTCGGTGTGTGTGTGGCTGAATTCGGACAACACGATAGTCAATGGTGAGGTAATAATCAACTTTACAGGTGTCCATCTAGGGGGTACTCCCCACACAACATGGTAATAAATAATCAACTGTGGTGTGGATTAGGATCAGCGCTGAGTTGACTATGGCAGCATTTGGACGACACGATAGTCAATACAATTGACGATTGTTCCCCCGCCCATTGCTTATTGTGTCATCCAAATTCAGCCTGTGTGTGTGTGTGTGTGTGTGTGAGAGAGAGAGAGAGAGAGAGAACATTTGCCTGCCGGAGTTTGCTTTAAACTCCATCACTTCTTAGCCCTCTGAATCAATCTGCAGTGTACTTTCATTACCAGTCAAGAGAATTTGGACTCTCCATCAAATGTGATTATTTCCCACGCTCGAGCTCTTGGGGAGAGATGGTACTTAAGAGTTCTCTTGCATGGTGATCAAAACATGAGCCAAAGCCTTGTGATGTGCTGGTCAGCACCCAGTTCATTTGTCTTTGGGATTCCTGACAGATGCTGTACATTGAGGTTTTTCTGTAGCGATCTACATGTAATGGCGGTTACAGGCCTGGGGTGGGGGTGGGCTGATGCAAAATAGTACATTGCGTTATGTGCTTTGAATCTGTAATTGAAATGGGGGTGGGGGCAAATCAGTCCCAAGCTGAAAATCTAAGCTGGAATGCTATATTACGCCAGCAAGCTTGATCCCATGATTGCAGTAAAAAATGCACACCTGGGGAACATTTGCTAGGAAGCAGCAGCAGGTGGGAGGTGTGTGCGCGCTTAACCTTTACTCTGACCTCTGCTTTCTATTTTTAAAAACATGACATTTTTAATTGTCTTCCAACACTTGTTTTGGAATTATTATTATTAATTATTTTCCGCCTTTTCCCCAATACTGGGACCCAGTACTGGGACTGAGTAAAACGAATCTCAGCATAAAAAAAGAGGCGGGGATATCCCAGTGGACAGATACTACACTCTGAAAAGAAGATCCTTAGGTCAGGACTGGGTGGGCAGAAGGAGGTTGGGGTTTGATCAAAGGCATCATGCTAGGATCAGATAGTCCTGGGTGTAGTCTGGGATCTGCATCTGTTTATTTTCAGGGCTCTGGCTTTCGGATGAGGGACTTTCCTCATACATTGTCAAGGGGAAGGCCTCAGGCAAAAGCGGCTTTCTTCAGTTTAGGGCAGGGCTGTTGAGCCCCTGCACTTCCGGGGCTCCCTGATGGCCATGGCCCTTCCCCGCAGTCGCAGATTCTTTGCTGGCTCCTGGCTTGCACCCATCCGCCCTTCTAAAAGCTGGAGATGCCTCTTCTAATGCTCAGTTTCTGGCCTCAAGAGACTGAAGCCAAAAGAGACTGGTCTTTTTTGGACCCTTAACTCTTTTGGCATCTCCCCACCACTGGGCTGCAGGCCTTGGGAGCTTCTCCCAAAATGAATTTAGGGGCTCCTTTCTAGTCTCCCTAACTACTTTCCCCTTCAGCTTCCCCCTAAGTAGTTTCCCTTTCAACTCTTTCCCCAGCTACATCCTCCCTCGCCCCCGTCCCCACCGATGAGCACTGAGGCCGGAAAGAAACTCAACTGGGGGAGAAAATGGCCTTTGGGGAGAGATTGGGGGGTGTTGCTACATGCACCTCTTTTCCAGCCTGCGACGTTCGCTCTGCAAATCCCGCCCCACCATTCGTATTCTTCAGCAAGCAGCAAGGCTGGCATAGAGGCAAACGTTTCTCTCTCATGGAGCTCACTGAGAAGTAATGTTCAGAGCAATGAGAGCAAGTAGCACTGCTCTTTCTTTCTTTCTTTCTTTCTCTCTCTCTCTTTTTATTTTCAAATATTTATTTGTTATTTGTGGATACAAAATCAAGTGTTACATTTTCAATTATATATATATATATATATATATATATATAGACATTTCATGACTGTCCAGAACAGAACAGAATTGCAAATTTCATTTTACAACTGTCTATTTAGAGATTGGAAAATAATTATCTGACATTGCCAATCTATCTACTCCAAATATCTATATATGGTAAGGGGGGGAGGGAATCTCCCTCTTTCTTCTTTGTTCGCAAACTCAATAAATTCGGCACAGATTTTCATGAGTTTCTCTTCCCTTAATTGTCCTCACACTTTCCTCACTTTCTCTGTCAATTTTTCCAGAAGAGCAATTTGCCAAACCCTTTGGTACCAGTTTTTTACATGAAGCCCTTTGCCATCTTTCCAGTGCTTGGTGATCAGCCATCTAGCCGCCAATAATAGATGGCTTATTAAACCCTTATCAGAACATTTGCTATCCAATCCTTTATATAAGTTTAATAGTGCTAGATAAGGAGTTGGATGTACCCATTGTCCAGTTATGAAACTGATCTCCTGGAACACCTTGTTCCAAAAAATGTTTGCCTCTGGACATAACCACCACATATGTAAATACGTTCCAACCCCGGAACAGCCCCTCCAGCAATCTGGGGATGTCCCTGGGTTCATCAATGATATTTTTCTTGGCGTAAGATACCACCTATTAATTAATTTTAACATTAGTTGCCTATTGCTGCTTGATACTGTATCAAAAGGACTTATATTCGATAAAGCATTCCAGTCTTTTTCCTCGATTTGGTTTCCTAAACCGGTTTCCCATACCATCTTAAGAGGGTCCTCTGTGCCAATATCCTGGATCATTATCCACCTATGTAATTTCGAACTCAAACCTTTAGTTGCCCCTTTGTATCCCAACATCTCAAGTTCAAACACTGTTAAAGTCCTCGTGGCCTCAGTTTGCAATTCTGGTTGCAAAAGGAGCGCTTGTGCAATTTTTATCCGTTGTCCTTTCTTCTCTCCTAACTTTTCTGCCACTTCTTCTTGCCTAATCAAATGCCCCCTTTGGAAGAAATCCCTAAGGCGATATAGACCCTTGGATTTCCACTTAAGTTTTTCTCCGGCAGTAAGTCTATCTGCAAACCCAGCGTGATAGTAAATTGGAGTTAGCGGTGAGAGGCCTGATGTTAATGACCCTCTCCTTATTTTCCAGACTTTCCAAGTAGTCAGTGTAAATGGATTCTGCACCTGCTCAACCCGTCTAAACTTATATTTCTAGAGTAACTTTGTGCAGCAGGAGGTTCCCACACTCCGAAAACCTTCTATTTTCACCCACTGTTTAGTAGGGATGTGCAGCGGATCGGGTCCGATCCATGATCTGGACCTGACCCGGGTGAAATCGGATGAAATTATCCTATCCCGATCCCAATCATCTGGACCATCCAATCTGATCCAATCCGAAAGGACCCGATCCGGATCTGAAAAAAATCAGAGGATCGGACCTCCTCCCCTGCTCATGCTCCTTACCTGCTGCCTCCTCGCTGCCGTCCGCTACCACCCACTGCTTCCGTACTACTTTGAAACAGGCCTTGTGGCCTGTTCCACAATAGAGCGACGGTGCGCCTTTCAGTAGAGCACCGGGTGACGTCAAGAAGCCTGTTTCTCAGTAGAAGGGACCAGTGGGTGGCAGCGGGCGGCAGCAGATGGCCCCAGCAGGTAAGGAGCATGAGTGGGGGGAGGGACAGGGAGGGGGTAGTAAGGTCCCCACTCATCCACTCCCATGTTTTCCGCATAGGCTTGCATTGGGGGAAAGCTTTCTTTCCCCCAGTGCAAGCCTATGGTGAAAAAAAACCTAAAATGGTGTCCGATCCGAAAATTGGATGTCTGATTTTCAGATCGGAATCGGATCCGATCTAGAAAGCCTCCGATCCGATCCAAAGCATCAATTCCGATTCTGATTCCAATCCGATTTTTTTTACTATGCACATCCCTACTGTTTAGACATATCTTCCATCAGTGGGAAGATATGTTTCAATTGATTGGCATCGTGGTATCCACTTAAATTGGTGATACCCCATCCACCTGTCTCCCGTTGTTTATATAATAATGCTTTGCGTATCCTCGTATGCTTCGTACCAAATATAAACTCATTTAATTGTTTCTGCCATTGTTGTATTTGATTTTTTGGGATCCAGACTGGTAGTGATTGAAATAAAAATAAAAGTTTAGGAAGAGATATCATTTTAACAGCAATTAAGCGTTCAGAAATGCCCAAATGCTGCTATTTCACTGCATGAAATTATTAATAAAACATATTTTAAACGGCAACTTTATTGAGATGATGTAATAAATTAAACAACATAATGTATTTGGAAGTTTCATGTTGATTCAGGGTGCCTCCTTGTAGAGTTCCTAACTGCTAAATTTCTGGCTATGGGCTTGGCTGTTGCATTAAGTTAATTCATTTGAAGCTTATTTAATAGTTCAATTTCCTTAATGATGTCGAAGGAGAATTAACACTATCTGGCATAAAAGTCCTCTCAAATCTAAAATACCTACTATTCATGACTTTAATAATCAGTCTCTGAGGATATTTAATATCTAAGGCTAGAATTCAATTGTATGAACAATCACTCAGTAGAAAGATTTAATTCTCCTTTACCAGTTGATATTTTATGAGTCGCTAAGAAAACGGGCGTGCATTATGTGGCCGGATCACAGAAGTGTCACCTTAATTGGAGCACATTTATTATTATTATTATTATTATTATTATTATTATTATTTTCATCTATGATGTTCAGTATTCCTAGAGAACCATGATTAGATTTTTAAGTCACAATCATTCCTGGTTAATACAAGAGGTGGATGGTCCAAGCAGCTCAGTCTGCTCCTGAGTAGAGAGTTGCTCACATTGAAGAGCTAAACCAGGATCCGCTGCATTATATCTGCCTTGAGTCACTTGATCTTGGATGGCTCAGTAGCTGCAATACCAGATTATGGCCAGCTGTGCGGGTGGCGCTGTAGCAGAGTCAGGAGCTGGCCAGCAGCAACTACAGTGTCCCAGAGTAAGGTGCCTGGGTCCTGCCGCTGCAGTCCTCTATTGAAGGTAAGGGGGTTGAACCGAATTCCATTTTGGAGAAGCTTTTGGAGCCACACTCCCATGGGCAGAAAGGCAAAAGGGACAGGACCCAAACACACAAAAATTGCTAGCGTGTTACAGCTCTTGAGGGTGGGGGCATTTCAACGTTTGAGAATGGAGGGAAAAATTGCACACAAGTTGGGACGGCATCGAACAATCAGTGATCAAGGAAAGGGACAGCCAGAGAATCCTGGAAGGCCAGATTGGGATCCCAGGAGGGTCGGATTGGGTCCCTGTGCCTGACGTTCCTCCCCTCTGATTTAAGGCCACTGGCTCCTTCTACCAATGTGGCATTGCAAACATGGAGCAGCTGTCAATGCGCACAAAGTCCCCTCTATCACGTGCACAACCCTATTACCGGATTTCGCAAGGAAGAATGCTCCGAAAAGAAGGCACAGACCTTCACCGCACTGAGCTTTTATGAGGATGCATGGATGCCATTAGATCTCTTTCAGCTTCATCGCCCTCCATTGAGGGATGTCGTATTGCAGCATTAGGCGTTACGGAACATTTTATGGGAGTTTGGTGCCGAATTTCTCTCCCTGCCACCTTGGATCTGCATCTGACTTCAGCCACTTGATGGGCTTCATTGCTGTGGAAGCTTGAGGCCCCATTGCATTTTATCGCTTCTGCCTAAATATTGGTGCTAATGTGTCAGTGTGTGTGTGTGTGTGTGTGTGTGTGTGAGAGAGAGAGAGAGAGAGAGAAAGAGAGAATTATGAAACTCAAATTAGGTGGGTGGCTGAGACCATGAATCAATCAAGCGGCCTGCGTGGGAAAGCGTGCGATAAATAAGCGCCTTCTGCGTTTCCTCTTGGAGTGAGAGGAGAGTGGGGGACGAACAGACCAGTCATCTGGTAACGGAGTGACAGTCACGGTCCGTCTTGGCAGATCAGTCCTTTGGGGTCAGGCCTGCACAAGTTGTGACCCAGTACACCACATGCAGCCCGCCAGACAGATGCAGGGGCTGCCAGCATCCCCTCACCCTTGTTGCTGTAGTCCAAGGCAGGCAGCAAAGCCAGGGCTTTACCTGGCACCATGCTGGAGAACGAGCACTACCACTCCCTGCTAGTTGCGGGTGCAACGCTTCTGGGGGAAACTCTCTTGGCTCCCCAGGTCCCGTTGGGCAGAGCTCCTCTGCTGGTTCCACAGACCTCCTGGCTGAGCCCCAGATTTCTCTACTTAGCTTCTGCTGGGCCGCTCCCCAGCTGGTCTGGACCTTCTGCCTGGCATTCTCTCCTGCTGCAGGAAGTGCCAAATGTACATAACCAGCTAAACATCTTAGGCTTGTACAACTTCACCTAGGCTGGACTGAAAGAGGGAGTTACTGGCCCACGACCACCCAAAAGGCTTTCATGGCTAAACAAGGATTTGGACAGTGGCTTACCTAGTCCAAGTTCAGTACTCCACCCATTATGTCACACTGCTCTCTGGTCATTACGATTGCTGCACCTCATCCACCTTTATAAAGTTATGATTCACCTAATCTGTGAATCTTTCCATTGAGATATATGTTATGCTGCACATACACAGAGGAACATAGGAAGCTGCTGTATACTGAGTCAAAGCATTGATCTATCTAGCCCAGTATTGTCTACACTGACTGGCAGCAGGGGCTCTCTGGCATTTCAGGCAAAAATGTTCCCCACCTCTGTCTAGAGATGCCAGGGATTGAACCTGGGACCGTTTGCATGCAAAGTAGAATAACATCAGAAGAGCTCTGATGAAGGGACTGACCCAGGGTCCATCCAGTCCAGCACTCTGTTCACACAGTGGCCAACCAGCTGCCCAAAGGAAATCCACAAGCAGGACATGAGTGCAACAGCACCCTCCCACCCATGTTCCCCAGCAACTGCCTCTGATGCTGGAAGTAGCACAGAGCCATCAGGACTACTGGAGCCTTTTAACTGGAGATGCTGCTGGGGATGAACGTGTGACCTTCTGCATGTGAACCTGGTGCTCCACCACGGAGCTATGGACACTCCAGTTCAGTGCTCTGCTGCTGCTCGGAATGTCTGGATCATCAACCTCGCCTCCTCCTCCTCCTCCTCCTCCTCCTCCTCCTCCTCCTCCTCCTCCTCCTCCTCCTCGTGGGTAGTTCAGTGACGAAGGCCCCCAAGTCTCATGGCATGAGGCTCCACTTTTAGCAGCTGCACAACCTCTCTCACCTGCTGGTCAGCTTTGCAGTGCAGGATACATTCTGAGTCTGCCAATTGATGCAACGCAGCAGCACTACAGGTAGGTAACAGGTGGATATCAAAAGTTAGACCTGCCGGCTTGTGATGCTGTGAAGATGAAACCATTTACCTGACAGATCCTGGCTGAGTTGGCACAGCAGTGGGCCAAAGGTGCAGGGAGATCAAACCTGCACTGCAGCAAAATCCAACATGTTTTATTGCTTAGAGTATCTTCTTCTGTTTGCAGCAAAGTGAGGAATGAACCCTGGCATATTCCTCTGAAATGATGGAGTCAGCAGTTATCCTGTCTCATGCTTTAAGCACCCCTCAAAAGGCCACTGGGTTGACTTGAGTTGCCTTTAGAAATTATTCCTCTGCTGGCACCAGGTTCCTCTTTAACCCCCAGATTTCCTGCAGGTGCAAAAGCAAATACCCGATGCCTGAACATTTAATGTAACTTCCCAGGCCATGGCAGGACTCTTCATTTCACAGGCAAATGTGGCTGCTTTTGAGGTGGGATACTTATATTTAAATATACATTTATCCTAACAATAGGCTGGAGGAATCTTTTAATATTTATGTGGCCATAATTGATCTTTTACCACTGTCAGAGGCTGCTAAAGACTTGTAGGGTTGCTATTTCAGTGCCATATGTTCCAGACAAATAGCACACCAGGTGTCCTTCCTGCGCTTTGGGGGAAAGAACATTTGTAGAATATCAAAATAGCAAATCAGTTTGAACTGTCATTTTTTGGACCATCGGCTCCTCTGCTCTCCAGAAATTCACAGAGTTGTGGAAGTGCAAACACTCCAAACTTCCACAACCCTGCAATTGTTTGTGAGAACAACTTGCCCCTTCAGTTTTGAACGTGGCCCCTTGTGTTGCTCCTGGTCTCCCAGGTAGCAGCTGTGACCAGGAGCAATGTTGACCAGCTTAGACCGGTAAGCCTGCAGAAAACATACAGAATCAACATGGCTCCATCTGCCCTGGCTGCCTAGTACTCCTGGGCCTGGGTCAGTGTGTTGGTTATAACCTCCAAAGCCATCAATGGCATTAGCATGCACATCTGTGGAAGCACCACCTGCCTGATGCAACTCCCTTTCTTTAAGATCTGCTCATGCTCTGCCTTGCTCTGCTCATCCTTCACTGCATGAAATAAAATCTCAGCAATCCTGAGGCAGGTCAACCTCTGTAGTGGCACAGCAATGCTGGAATCATCAGGACACCTCGCAGCTGGCATTAAAGTAGACACGACAACCTAATGTATTTTCCTGTGACCTTTAGAGGGATGCAATGATTATTCTATGATTTAGAGGGAATCATAGAATCGTAGAGTTGGAAGCGGCCTCTAAGCCCATCGAGTCCAACCCCCTGCTCAATGCAGGAATCCACCTTAAAGCATCCCTGACAGACATCTGTCCAGCCTCCTCTTGAAGGCCTCTAATGTGGGAGAGCCCACCACTTCCCTAGGTCATTGGTTCCGTTGTCGTACTGCTCCAACAGTCAGGATGTTTTTCCTAATGTCCAGCTGGAATCTGGCTTCCTGTCACTTGAGCCCATTATTCCGCATCCTGCCCTCTGGGATGATCGAGAAGAGATCTTGGCCCTCCTCTGTGTGACAACTTTTCCACTACTTGAAGAGTGCTATCATGTCTCCCCTCAATCTTCTCTTCTTCAGGTTAAACATGTCCAGTTCTTTCAGTCTCTCCTCATGGGGCTTTGTTTCCAGACCCTGGATCATCTTCGGTATATGGCCAGGTAATGCTACTTTCTATTGAATGAGTCTGCTGGTCTATCTAGAATGGTATTATCTACTCCTACCCAGGGCTTTAAGCAGAAGTTGATCTGAGCCTGGCTACTCCTGACCCTTGAAGCCAGAAGTGCTGGAGGCTGAATTTGGGAGCTTCTGCTTTCTAAGTTTGTGTGTTCTGCCCCAGAATGAAGGACCCTTCTCATGGTTTGGTTTTAATTATGTGCTGTGGCCTCCTATATATTTCATGTAATGTTTAATTATTTAATGTTATTGATTGTAAATCACCTTAAGTGTTGTTGCTTTTTTTAAAAAAACTGAGAGGTAATAATTCCACAAAAGAAAGGAAGAGAGAGAAATAAGCTAGCAGCAAACCCGGTGCCAGCAGGCAGCATCCTTGGGCAGTTGCTAGGAGCCCATCACAGCTGATGCCCTGGGTCTGTCTTCCCGGTGCTCCAGGGGTGCCCAGGGGCCACCATTGCCATTGCTCATGATCTCCTGCAGCTGACGTGGGTGGGGCCACTACAGCTCCCCCTCAAACCTAGAGCCAGCCCTGACTGGTGAGTGGCATTTGGCTTAGCGGGCCACGGGTTCTACAGCAGGGGAGCGTGAGCCAGGGACCACGTTGGGCCCTCTAGGCATCCCAATCCAGCCCTCTGAAATCTCCCAGGTGGCCACTCTCCATCCCTGTGGCCCCAACACTGTTCTAACCACCACAGATCGTTGGGTGGTTTCCTGATGTTTGCACCATCCCCTCCCCCCCCATCTAAAAGGTTGGGATGCTCTCCCATGGGGCTTAGTGACTGGTAGGAAGAGCTTCAAAGTAAAATAGGCTGCTGCTTTGGGTATTTTGGTCCCACTCCTGTTTCTTTTGGCTCCGCCCAACACTGGGATGTAGAACTTCTCTGAAATGGAATTCGGCCCTCGGACGAAAGAGGTTCAACACCTGTGTGGAGAGAACCTTGGCAAAAACAAACCAACTGCACTGATGTTAGAGTTAAGACCCATTGCATCGATCTCCTGCCCTTCCTCCAAGGAGCTCAGGTTGGGGCACATAGTCTTTCCTTCCCTTTTATTCTCACAACAAGCCTGTGAGGCGGGCTAGGCTGAGAGGGAGAGAGAGGGAGGGAGGTGGAGAGAGATGGGGAGATGTCCAAAGTCACCCACTGAGCTTCCTGGCTGAGTGGGGATTTGAACCGGCTGTCCTCCATCCTAGTCTGGCACTCTAACCACTACACCACGCAGGCTCTCAACCACCTAGCAAGTTGGATTGATAAGAGCCATAGAGAAAGAGGGCTGCAGGATTGAGCTTTGCTGTGCCCAGCAGCTCGGACTCTGTCCACGTGAACAGGGTGCAAGTGGGTCCTGCTTCCAAGGTCGCAGTGTGGAGCGTTCCTCCATTCCATGCCCCCTTCCCCTGGTTCTCTGTCTCTCCCGCACAACTCTCAGGTAGCATCCGTAGAGGGATATGCTGTATATGGGTTTTCCCCATTGGGTCCCCCTTAAAGATTATTTGCATTTCTGCAAACCCCAAGCCCCCCCTCCCCCGGCCTGCCATTTGGTCCCTCCAGGACTGGCACTCAGAGAACTGACTTTGACCGTGTATAATGACACTAGATTATGATTCAATCAATGGCCTGTGTGCCGGCAGTCATGGGTCTTGGAGAGATCTTAATTCCCCATCTTAGTGGATTTCTTCTCTTTTGCCAGATCATTTCCTGAGGGCTGTATTGCATTTGACTCTTTTCGAGTGGGAAGTGTGTCGATAGAGCTGGCCACTTTTCAACAGTAATGCTTGCAAGAGACACAACAGTTAGAGAACACAACAGAGTAATGAAATTCATCATTAACTTTAACCATCTGACTAATTAACGTGACAGTTGCTAAAGCAGAGTTGAGTTAAATGAAGTGCAGAGAAATGACACAGGCAGACCAGGGGGATGGGGGTGGGGGTCCAAATGGGTGGGATTTGTGTGTGTGTGTTTGTGGACAAGTTTGAATGGACACATTTGTCTATCTATGTTCTCCCCAGGGCCTCCCTAACTCACACACTTGATAGACTTTCCTAATTCGAACTGGCCCCTTTCAATCATATTTAATTGCATGATCAATATCATTGACAGAACAGCCCGGTAGGTTGATGCTCATCCAGTGAAATGCCACGGACAGACGGGAGATCACTATGAATAATAAGGAGAGCTCCCTGAACAAGAGGAAATTGCCAGGGCCTGCCGTCACCATAAGGTGCGTCGTACTGTAATGGCTACCGTTAGGTGTTCTCCTTTTACAGACCTCCTTGCTTGCTCATCACTGGTGACCACTTGATGCTTCCCCAATAGGAGCTAATGGCCAGAGGATGATGCTTTGACTGCCCTGGATGGTTGGTGATGAGTAGCACAGTCAAGATACACCTACTAGCCAGTGTGCGGTTGAGGCCATTCTCCTCCCCCACCCTCTGTGTGTGTATGTTAGATAGTTTGGAGAGGTGCCATAGCAACCAGTGGGAGGGAAGTCTAGGGGAAAGTGGCCTGCTGTGGGTGGGCTGGGTGCCAGTTCCAAGTAGAAGCTGCTTGCTTTGGGGGGAACTGATGATCAGGAGTCAGCCTTGAGCCACTGAAATTCAATTTCAGCGGAAAGATTGGGCAGGAAGGCCTT
Source organism: Anniella stebbinsi (assembly GCA_029215795.1). Taxonomy (NCBI): domain Eukaryota; kingdom Metazoa; phylum Chordata; class Lepidosauria; order Squamata; family Anniellidae; genus Anniella; species Anniella stebbinsi. The sequence goes on from JARDYH010000001.1 coordinate 293,071, forward strand.
TCAGGAAGATCTCACTTGCTCAGCATGTGGTGATCTGTCTTAAAAGGATGGATTAAAAAAAAATAGATATAGCAAGCAAACAAGGAAGGAAGGAAGACAGACCTGTTCCATGCAGTTTCTATAGCATAACGATTTCAGCTTCTGGGGGGTATCAGAAGTTTCTCGCGCTGTCTAAATTGTTTGCTCCTCTCTTTCAGGGCATCCTTAAGTGTAACACATTAGTCAGAGGTGTTGCGCTGCAGCCTGAGTGAACTTTCGTTATATAAAGCTGAAGAGGATCAAACCGCACTGTTCTTTCTGAACACTAATGTGTAAATGTCAAGTACTTCGCTCACACTTCTGTTGCTCTTCAGTTTTGTAAAAATGGAATGGCAGGAATAGTGTGTACAATGGGTTGCAAAATAGAGGCCATGGTGTATGGCCTTTGTTGGCCCGGTGGAACTCTGTCCATCACTGGCCAACATGGGTAGGCGCATGACAAGATGGAGCGCCTTCCTAGAGTGTTTGCCTTGTCCCAGTTCGGCTGAGGATTTGTAAGTGCTCAGTTCCTTGTTCCTTTTAGCAAAGAAAGGAAGAGGACTAGCAGCAAGCCTGGCATCAGATTGAATGGGACCCTTTTTGGGGTGATGCAAATTGCAGGGGCAGCCCCCCTGATCCTGTTCAGGACTGCAACAGGGGGCAAAGGGTTATAGCCCCCTCCCACTCACACTAGGGTCCCAATCCAGATTGGAGGCCCCACCTGACAATCTGTGGTTAAAAAGCTCCTGTTCCCAAGGCCAGAAAGGTGCAGCGATGGTGATATCTCGTTTGAGACATCATGCAGTGTGTTTTAAAGAAGAGGTGCCCTTACGAACCGGGGCTGGAAAATAAGATGTCCAATGGGTTGGGCTGATTGTCTCTCCCGGCGGCTCCCTGTGTGATTTGAGCCATGTTATGAGGAATCTAACGTGGAACAGCAGATTGTGGCTTCCAGGGTGATTTAAAGAGCCAAAGTGTTTTGAGAGTACTGAATTGGACTACACTTTTCCTCATTTGATGTTAGTGCCTTGCTAGACAAACATGACAAATCTTTGTATTGAAGATAAACAAGCCAAGAAGTATAGATAATCCATAAAAGCCGGGGGTGGGGTGGGGTGACAGACGGACAACTGTCATGCTGGCATTAGAGGATCTGATAACGACATAGCAGATTCTGCAATTAAGTGACTTAGCGTTTTGTAATGCTGCTATGTTTCAGCTAACTCATCCTAAATAGAATTAATTATGAGCTAATTAAAAAGCCCTCCTGCCTCCCTTTCAAAAATAACTCCACTGTTGACAATGATGGGTTTAGCTATTCACAGATAGCCATAAATCCCAGCTCTGCTTAAGGGGGAAATGGATCGCTGTTCTAATACTTATTGAACACTTATAACAGATGTTTAAATCTCCCCAAGCCTAGCATAATTAAAATCATAAATCCATGCTCATTTGACAAGAACGTTAGCAGGAACCAAAGATGTAAATAACCAAGTGGAGTGAGAAGACATGATTTTGCCAAACTTGACGATCAGGGGTTTCGAGGATAATCCTCATTTTTGAAAGGCCTCATTTGGGTGGGTGTTCTGGGAACCATCTCTGTGGCTGGAGGGGACTTATCCGTCGCCAGAGAAGGGCAGGTGCCCCCATCCTGGCCCCTTCCAGATGTTTTGAACTAGGGATGTGCACGCCTGAAAATATCATAACGTATCGCTATCGGAATTTTGGACCAAAAAAATTATCGTCTCCAATAATATCGTAGGTGAATCATATCATATTTCCGATAATTATCGGAAATACGATATTATATCGTTTCTACATTTTGCCCTATAGAGTTGATTTTGAGTCAGAGAAAGGCCTAAAACTTCTTAATTTTCCAAGTTACTGGTACGAAACTTGGTCACAGTGCAGACTGAGTGTTGCTAGTCATGTGTGCCAAATTACAGAACAATAGGTGCAAGCGTTACTCAGAAGTAAGTTGTCAAAAACTCAAAATCCACTGTTTCAGTTGGCATAAGCGCTCCTTTTTCAAGAGACGATGTCCACAGTACTACTCTCATGGTCATCTCACAGATGGCCTTGAGGGGACTCATCTCTGTGCCCAATTTCAGATGCACAGCTGCAGCTGTTACTCAGAAGTAAGCTCTCAACAACACATGCACTGTTTTTTCTGGTGGTAATGCTGATGTTTAGAGAAATCCTAATTTTTAAAGAGCTAGCCCTTGAAGTTGGGGACCTTACCAAAGGGTGGACTCATGGTAGCACTCCGCAATGAGAGCGCATATGTCAGTTTGACATAGCTTCTCTCAATGTTGGTATCGATTGAAGCCCAAAACGCACATGCCCATCGACCCACCAAGGCGGGCTGGGCAGCACAGTGGCTCAAAAAAGGCAATGTGTGAGATGCTTCTGCATTCCCTCAGTAATGGAGGCTAGGAGGAGGAAGACAATCCCTGTGCACAGATGGCAGGCAGGCTGATGCAGGCAAGCAGTTATTTTTGGCAGAGGTGGGCACAGAGGCAGAAGGCCAGTTGGATCTGTCCCTGAAAGCGGCATGGACTCTTGGGTGTTATCACGGGAGCAGGGGTAGAAGAAGACCTTTCTTAAAGAGCCAGCCTTAGCCAGGCAGGGCCTCATTGGGGCAGGAGATACCCCGGAAGCGCGCCAACCTGGAGGATCCTAGCAGATATACATGTGCTGCTTTGACAACTGCGAATCCTATCAAAACAACCCTCATGCACCGCCTTGATCTCATTGTGCTTTAAAAATGACCCAATCTGCCCGCCATCCTCGTGAAGGCAGGTGGGCAGTTCTTCATGCCAGAGCTGCGCACATTGGCTGGAGCAGAAGCAAATAAAAGTCACGTTCAGGGTAGAGGTGGGCACATTGCCAAATAAAAGTTACGTTTGGGGTAGAGGTGGGCACATTGCAAATAAAAGTCATGTTCAGGGTAGAGGTGGGCACATTGCCAAATAAAAGTCACGTTTGGGGTAGAGGTGGGCACATTGCCAGATAAAAGTCACGTTCGGGGTAGAGGTGGGCACATTGCCTGGACCAAAGTCTAAAAAAAAAATGTGTGAGGGGGATGCTTCTGCAGTCCCTCATTAACGGACTCCATGAGGAGCAGACCCAGGGACGTAGTGATGAAAAATAATAATACAGGAATCTCTCAAGGCTCACTAAAGCAGTCCCTCCAGACTGGAAACATTGGCTGGAGCAGTGTCTTTAATAAAGAAATACAATGTGTGAGAGGGAGAGACAGCCACCCCAGAACTGCCCCCAGCAGCAACAGCATCTCTCCCACCCAGAGCCACCTCGCCCAAGGCGTGCCTTAGAGCCGCGTTTCATACTGCTACAAAGTGATTGAAATTATTTCTATAAAAAACAATCCTTTGCAAACAGTTTGTGTGCTGCTTTGACCACAGATTGTGTAGTGTTATCCTTTGTAGCAGGCTACAGGACACATACTCACAGTCAATCAAGCAAACACACACACACCCATATATATATATATATATATATATATTGTTTTTTAAAGAAAGTTAAACAGGGAAGAGGACAAAACCCACTCACTCAGTCACAATACCCCCACTCATGCTAACCTAACCCTTCAATCAAACCAACCAGAAAACGAATAAAAACTATAACTCAAACACACAAGCAATGAACTGCCAAACGAACCTGAGACACAAAGATGCAAGACTACAATGAATCTCTAACAATTCGCCACCAAGTAACTAAGACCCAGGAGCCAGGACAGAGCTCCAACAAAATCCACCCTTCTCCCCTCAACGCCTAACTCCCAACAGAGCTGGAACACCAAGTGTGGGGGTTTTATGCGGGGATATCCTTGGCCCTCCTCCAACATTGTGATTGGAGCCTGCTGGAATCCTTGCTGCACAATTGGTCACTGTCTCAGCAAGCACACCCCACCTTCTAGCTCCATCCATGTGGCGGCAAAAGAGAAAGAGCCTTCCGATAAAATGATAACATACGATAATTATCGTAGGATTTTTTATCGTCTCCGATAATTATCGTAGGCTTTCTTATCGTATCGTTATACGCATGCACGATAAAGAGCATATTGTATCGTTATCGTACATTTTAACGATACGATACACATCCCTATTTTGAACTACCAGCATTTCTGACCATGGGCTCTACCAGCTGGGGCTCATGCCGCTCTACACTCGTTTGCTGCCCCCCCCCATTTGGCCCCCTGTTGCCACAGCAACTTTTCAAACACACAACAGGGGCTACTACTGCATGCATTAGCGTTCAGTATGGTGTGTTCAGTCTTTTCTTCAGAATTCATCATTTCTGCCACAGGAATGCCGCAGAACTGCTAAGAGAAGAACATCAGAGGAGCTGTACTGGGTCAGACCAAGGGTCCATCTAGCCCAGCAGTCTGTTCCGCAGTGAGGATGCAACAAGCATGTGCTTATGGGAAGCTAGTGAGCAGGACAGGGCAGGAATGCTTGTCATGTTCCTCAGAACTCCTCACTTTATTGGAAGACAATAAAGAGCTTTGCCATGTAATCCACGAAGCTTTATTCAGGCAATAAACATCTCTTCCCACCTGAAGGGACTCTAAATTCTTGGAATTTCTCTCTAGACAAAGTTATGTAAACTAAGTGAGACAATTGTCCTTTCAAGAAAAAGGGAAAGCTTTTTCTCAGTACACTTTAACTTCAAGGAGGCTGGTTCTGAAGAAGCTTTTGGCGAGAAACTAGCCGAGCCAACCTTCTCTCACCTTCTTTTAGCTCTGCCCATTTTAGTCTGCGGCATACTCTAGGATTAGCTAGCCTTTCAGGCCCCCCCTTGGAAGGACCCTCAACTCCCAGAGCTTGTGGGTTGCTTACACTTTCAGAGATAGGTTCTAGTGGAAGTTCATTCCCAGCTAGTGAAGAACTCGTGAGTCACCTCTCCCACTCCCCGTACAGAGTGGTACGTTTCTGGCGCCGTCTCTTCTGCTTCAGAATCTGATTCTGATTGATTGTTTGAAACTCCTTCCTCCAGCCTAAGAAGAACAAGCCTAGTCATGACAGTGAAACAGAACCTTCCTGCTCGTGGCCCCCCAGCAACTTGTGTTGAGAATCATTCTGCCTTTGATGGCAGTGGTAGCAGCCACCGATGACCTTCCTCCTCCATGGATGTGTCTTAATCCCCTTTGAAAGACATCCAAATTGGTGGCCATCTTGCGTTAGTGAAATCCATAGTTCAACTATGCACCCTGGGAAGAAGGTATTTCCTGCAACCTGCCCTGAATCACCCTCCAACCAGCTTCATTGGGAGTTCTAGTATTATGAAAGAGGGAGGAAAAAAGACTTCCTGTTCACTGACTCTGCACCATTCATACTTCTATACATCTCTGTCATCCCCCACTCCTTACTCACCCCCTTTTCTCCCTAACCTGAAAAGCCCAGTATTAGTTAACAGTGCTTGTCACTTCCAGGCATTTAAAACTAAGTTTGACATTGCAGTTGGGGGGCTTAATCTGATAATGGAGCAGAGTGCCATGCCCAGCTCTGCTCCAGGGGTCCTGCTCATCTCCCCAAGCATTGCTTTTAAGTGTCTGGCAGCTCTTGTGCTACCAAGCTGACGCCATCGATGCGATCTTTGCTATTGGAGCCTTTGCTCCTCTCTGTTGTTTGTACTTTGGGCACTTCTCAGTTCTTCCTTTTCTTTAACTGACACAGTCGTCTATCCTTGTAATGATGAAGGAATCTGCAAACCCTCCATCCCCCCCCCCCCAAATGATGCCCATGGTTTGTTCTCTCTCTCTCTCTCTCTTTCAAAGTGTGCCTTCCTGTCAAGGGAATTCGGCCAATAATCTCCTTTGTAAATAATTACATCTTTCCTGTCAAAGTGGGATTACAGATGCACTCATTCTGGGAAAACACTGCAGAGAGTACGTTCTTCCCCACTGGGCACACGTGATTATACAAATTCTGCGGGGATCACGCAGTGGGAATTTATCCTTGTAGAATAAGCTGACATAAAGGCTCATCGTCATATTAATTGGAGGGCAGGCGAGCTCTGCATGGTAACTTATGTCCGTTTTATGCCGCCACGAGAGTCTTGCTCTGTACTGCGTAGGTGTAGCCATTGGGTTAGGCTCAAGTGGGCATAGGCACCTGGGAGGGACCATGGGTTCACCTCATCTTTATTTATTCATGATGACTTTTCTATACCACCCAAGAGCCAAATTTCTCTGGGAGGTTTGCAAAAGATTCCAGCCCTGTCCTCCTGCCAACAGATTTCGCAGCCTTACCTGGGGATGCCGCTGGGGATTGAACCTGTGTTGCATAAATTATGCTATTCCCAAGTGTCCAAAGTCCAGATATGAAACACTTGATGAAAGACCTCCTGAAGCTTTGGAAACTAATTTATTATTCTGCGCAGAATAGGTGACCTCCAGACGCTAACGCTGCTTTCCAGAGTCACACCGCACCAAGGTTCAAACAATGCTCTTATACTCCAAATGTTACACGGCATCAGCCCTCATCTCATTGGTTTATAACTCCAGTGACATCATTTGGCCAACTCTATTTTACTCTTGAGTAGTCCCTAGTAGTGGCCAGATGTGGCATTGCATTGCCATGTGCTATTTTACTTGTACCCAGAGATGCTTTGCAACATCCCTCCACTTCTAGCATTCCCTTATATGGTCATTTTGTCTCTCCAGGTGTGCCAAGGTCACATCTGGATGAGTCACTCCTGGTTACAATGGAGTCTGACCTGGAGAAGAAGGAACATTGGCAATATTGACAAGCTCCTAGTTCTTGTGCCACCAAATCTCTTGCAAGCAGCTTGACTTTTGCAGAAATGGATACAATGGACAGGCAGTGGGGAATGGGCCTTCGGGGTGCTGTGTGTGGACGGTTTGGGTGTGCATGTCAGCGAACACATGTAGGATACGTGTAAGATGCGTGTCAGGGGAAAGGGACATGTTTTGTGGTGAAAATCATAGATCTGTTCAGATTTTTACAACACCTGGGACATGGGCCCCTAGGGCCAGATGTGGGCCTGGGCCCCGTGGGCCTCTTCCTGCAGCATAGGCCACCTGTTCAGCTCCTCGACAGACAGGAAGGAAGGAAGGAAGGAAGGAGGGGGGGAAGGAGAAAGCAACAGCCGTGGCACAAAGAGAGAGAAAAGAGGGGGGGAAGGGGTGACCTGCTGACCCCTGGTCCGGCTTACCACCGCCTCACGGCCCCTCAGAAATGCACCCGTGAGAAATGCAGCCCTCAAGCACAGCAACCCAGGCTGCCCACCGCCTCACCCCCTCAGCGTGAGTTTCACGGACTGTGACCCAGGGTTCGCAACGGGCAGGCGGGGCCTTGACCTGCAGACAGGAAGGCGTCGTAGCCGCCTCCTCCTCCTCCTCCTCCTCCTCCTCCTCCTCTCGCAAGCAGCTAATGCCCCCCCCGGCCGGCGGTCTTTTCCCAGCGGCCATTCTGTCCTCTGCCATTTTACCTGGATGCCCCTCTCTCCCCACACCTCCAGGGGCATGGCGCCTCTCCCCCTCCCCCCCAAGAGAGCCAACCTTTTCAAATGCCTCGCCTAGGGTGACCACATTTGGGAAACCAAAAAAGAGGACCCTCAGTGGGGTGGGGGGTGGGAAAGTGGCTTTCCGGGGCCTCTGGAAAGCATGTCATTCACCCCCACTGCTTTAAAGGACCCAATTGGAGCGGAGGAGGGGAAAATGTGTCATTCCCACCCTCCACTGCTCCAATCGGGTCCTTTTCTATAATGTCCAGGAATGACATACTTTCCCCTGTAAGGTCCTGATTGGAGCAGTGGGAGGGAAATAACCCACCTCCAGAAAGCTCGTCATTCCCTCCAACCACGCTAATGTGGCCTTAAAGGGGAAAGCTTGTCTTTCCAGGACATTATAGAAAATTACAGAAAATCCCCCCTGACACCCAGGATAGAACAAAAACCAGGACAAATCTGGGGAAATCCTGACAGTTGGTCACCCTAGCCTCGCCGTATTAGTCCCTTATCCGCTCCTGCTTTCCTCGATACCCCGAAATCCTGCTGCTTGAAGCGTCCTTTGCCAGCCCTTGCAAGCCAGGAATTCCTGGCGGCAACCCCAGGGACTCCCTACCACAAGGCGCCCACAGGTCTTTCGAGACTCACCTGAGAGATGCTGAGATGAGGACGCGGGTGGGATTCAGGCGGACCCATGTGTGCGTGCGCATGCCCTGCTTAGTTATTTCAAAAGATCGGCCCAGCCTATTTAGTTACGATTGTTTTGGGTTCTCTGCATTTAACCTTTTGCTTGTGTTATGTTTACAGGAATCTGTAGAAAAAAATTGAGAATTAAATTGTCATTACTGTACTCCGTCTGTGAAATGGGATTCCTCTTTCTAGTATGTCTATTAAAAGAAAGCTAGAAAAACGTTTCCGTTCTGAAAATGCTTAATTCCTTGATGATGCCCCACATACATGCATGTTGGAAGTTTTGTGACTTCATATGTACACCTGTGGATGATGAGATCACCTGCTCTGCATATCGTTCCAGTAAGGATGTAGGAGAAATCTGCAACAAATTCAGATGAGTTTGGGTTTCTACGAACCTGAGACCTCTGGACTTTGCGGTGAACTTGCATTTTTCCAAGACATGAATTCTTGCAGACTGTTATTTTCTTTTGGGAGGGGGAAGGAATTGGCCCTAATTTGCATCAGGGCAAAGTGCATATTAGCGCTAACACGACCTTGAACATTAGTTAATGCACGTTAGTGAACTGTTCCAGGAGTGCCAGCAGGGCCCACGGCAAGTGCTTCAGCTCTGTTTGCACCCGCCTGTTCTCTGCCCCCCCCTTTCAACAGGAAATCTGCAGCTCCATTCTGCACCAGCTGAAGCCTCCAAACCCGGCACTTTGAGGACCCAGTCCAAGCCAAAAGTGCTTCAAAAGAACATGTTTTAAGCCCCGTTAGGGCTTATTATTGCTTCAAGGTGACCTCCTCCCCACCCCCCCACCCACCCCGATTTGGAAAGTAGTTCTGAGAGACATTCATTAAGATTTTCATTTTTGAAAAGGAAAACGTTGTGTTCTGTACAAAGGGTTGAAAAATAGAGTGTTGAAGTCTGGGAGGGGGGAATTACACTGGTCAATGTAATTTAATGAATCTGATATATAATCGCTCCTGCGATATGAGCACAGGCATAATGACATGGAAATTTAGGGAAGCTTCGGTGATTTTCAATGTGCAACCAGTTTCCATTTGCAAAATGGGGAATGAATTTCCATTCCTACCCCTCTTCTCAGGATCAGCTTGGGCTGCCATGCCCTGCCATGTGCCGGCTCCTCTTCAGTTCTCTTTGCCTTCAGAGCAAACTCAGCCTTGAGTCTTTCAAGGTGAGCAGCATTTCCAAAAGACGGAGCCAATTTTTTGAAGTTTATGGCCCATTTCAGAATGCCTTGTAAATCAGACTTTGCTTCTCTTTTAATTAGGCCAACCGGAAACTCACAGCCATGGCCAAGCGCTGGAATAACTTTATAGTGGGATAATTGTTTTAAAGCCTATTATGGCTTCTCCATTATTAAACATGATGCAGTTATGAACATGAACTTAAGTGCCCATTTATGGAATTGCATTAGGCCTCTGTTCAGTTATTTCAGAGGTATTAATACTACTCATGGGCAGCAGGGTAGGGAATATGAGATGGGACAAAACCTATGCATGAGGAAGAAAGAGAGGCAGGGCCTTCGTAAAGAGTTGCAAAACTGGGTGCTAAAATAACAGTTGCTTCTTTCCATTGGACTGAACGCAGCTAGAACCATCAACAAGCACTGGGGAAATTGGGAGGCGTTTGGAAAGATTAAGCATCCCTTACACTCCGACCCATTCTAGGGAGCCCGTAGATGGAGAAACAGGTTTCTGCTTGCATTTGCCACTGCGACATGCCTGGCTCCTATTGCCAGATTGCCAACAGGGCCAACCAGCAGTTCAGGGGAACGGCCATTCGTTTTGCCTTCTGCTTCTTCCTCCTGACAGACAGCTGATGGCCGCATTTGCTGGTTATGTGACAGGGCTACACACACGTGCTTCTGGCTGCTGAACACAAGCACATTTGGAGCGTGGCCTTAGGGAACTACCTAACATCACCACAGAATCCTATATACCAGTGCTAGTCAACCTGGTGCCCTCCAGATGTTTTGGACTACAACTCCCACCATCCTGACCATTGGGCTATGCTTTGGCAAATGGGAGCTGTGGTTCAAAACATCTGGAGAGCACCCACTTGCCTGCCTAACAGCAAACCCATTCTCTGAATCCTGACGTAGCCAAAATGGCACTAACTGCACACGAGAAGGAGCAGGCTTGGGTGAGCCCCAAAGTCTGCAGGAGCATAAAAAAAAACAGGAAAAAATTAAAGGGGCATCTCCCTAAAAAGGTGGCACAATGAGGACTGAAAAGGCCCAATGGCTGCAGCGTCCATTGAGGAGAAAAACAGAAAACTGGGGAAGAAATGGAATATGGTATTGAATATTCTGGAATAGGGTATGGTTGGCTGAGTGGGAAACTGAATGAGCACTTCATACTGTAACATTTTGATGCAGGGTTCCTCGTTAATAATGGAATTGCAATGTGCATCCATCATATCATGACATAGTCAATAGGGCTTGCTTTTTTTTTTAAAAAAAGAAGCAGTTAGAATATTACCATTTCAAATTTTACAAGGTCTTTTTGCATTGAGGTTAGAAAGAAATTTCCAGTATTTGCAGAAATCAAAGCAGATTGGTATGAGAATGAGTTATAGTGAGTTATTAAGCAAAGCACCTAGACATGAGGCTGAAAGTAGCATTCTAAAACATAACAAAACAAAGGCAATAGGGGCAGCCTTGGGTGTCAAGCAGAACAAAAGACCTTGGAGACAAAAATAAGGAAGTTATTTCAAAAGGTCTCCACATTCCAGCAAATTTAATGGAGTATGACTTGCTAAACAGAGAGGCTGGGAAGACCTTGGAGCAAAGCTGCAGCAACATACATTAAGGGAACCTGTAGGACAGAGGTCTGCAAGTAGCTACACACTTTTTAAAACAAAAGAATAACTTCTGCTGATGATAAAGAATAACTGCAGAATCATTCGGGGGTAGATAGGACAGCGTTGGCAGGAGGAGGCGGTAATGTATTCTATTATGAGAAATGTTGTGTTGTAGCAGCAAAAGGCATCAATGACAACATGTCAATTTCAGGCTTATGGATTGGTGCCCCTTCAGCCAGAATTGGAAATCTTCTTCGTTTGTTGGGTGAAAAATGGAGAGATTGTCACTGCAGGCAATGTGACTTTGGAAAGGCAGTGGGAAGGGCGGCTCCCTAAGCGTGCTGGGGCTTGCATAAAAGGATGGCTGGGTTGTGCCCTATTGGGCACAAAAGGGTTAAAGGTCCAAGGTACATGAATTCCCCCCCCCCCCCGAAAAGAGTGATTTGTGTCATGGCTCTGGACCAGGAGTCCATGAGTGCTTGCAGTTCAGAGGAGAAGTCAGATCCATTTCTAAGTCCTTCCTAAAAAGATCTAGCAGCACCAGATTCTACACCCCATCTTCTTAACCCAAAACACACATCTTTTCTACCAGACTCCAATGAATGGATCTTGGACTCATTGGAGATTCAGGAAAGTTCTGAGGAAGCCCATCCCCCCACCCAATAAGTCAACAAATTCAGAGGATAAGGCTATTAATGGCTTCTAGCCTTGAGGGCTATGAATTACCTCTCGTGCCAGAGGCAGTATGCCTATGTACACCAAATTGGAGGGGTGCTATTGCAGTCATGTCCTACTCTGACTTCATCCAGGGCCCCGATCCTGCCTCAGCACCACATTGGCTCTTGCATGCTGGTCTGCCTTTTCCCAACTTGCTTAGGCTTGCTGAAGTGTAAGAATTATGAACTCATAGGAATTATCTAGTTGGATCAACTGTAGTTTGATTTCATAGAATTTGAACTACAGGAATCAATCAATCAATCATCATCATCATCATCAGACCAAGGTCTATATAGACCTAAGACTTGCTTCCATCGTTGGTTTGCTACCTCTTGTGGCACTGAATTCAGTAATTATGCCTTGCACAAAGAAACAATTCCTTAAGAAAAACCTGATGATGAATGAGCCTTTGGACAATTTCTTAGGGTTCTCCAGATTTTCCTATGCAGACTGATGTGGATGGAACCTATGATTTAATATATGTGACACAGACATGGACCAGACTGATTCCTGCATTGAGCAGGGGGTTGGACTCCATGGCCTTATAGGCCCCTTCCAACTCTATGACTCTGTGACTCATCCATCCCTAATTAGAACTGGAATCTGATAAATCTGAATGTGGGAAACTTCTTGGATTCCACAGGAGTGTGTGTGTGTGTGGTGTGTGTGTGTGTGTGTGTGTGTGTTTTCTTATGTGAACATTAAAAGGAGTAGCATTGAGAAGTCGGATTTCCCTTTGCTCATGAAATTTGCAAAGGCTTTTGGCTGTGTTGGTCACAAAGTGAGGAGTGTCAGGAACTGCATCAGAAAGGGATTTTCAGGACACATCACAGAACTGACTTGACATCCTCTGTGATTATTCAGTGGCCATAAGAATGTTTGGCATGTTGCCGCAGCAAAATAGGTTTAGATTTAGAGAATCTGGTCCAAGATTTCTGAGCAGGAATTATCTTGCTGTTGAACCACGTTGCATAGATGCAGGGGTGTGGGGTGGGTGGGGGTGGGATGGACAATTTGGAAAGCCTCCCCGGTTGATGCTCCATGGCTGATCCTCCTCCTCCTCCTCCTCCTCCTCCAGGGACACATTCCACTGTGTCACTTTCTGTTGTTGTGTTTTTGGAGAGCCTAGAAGATGTAATTATGCTACTGTGTGGAGGAAAGAAATGTCTCCAGCTGCATTAGGAAGAAGAGCCTTTGCAAAAATGAGGCTGCAATCCTATACACGTTCACTCTCAGCTAAGTCCTGCTGAACTCAGTGAGCTTACTTCTGAGTAGACATGCACAGGACTGTCATAATACATAGTCCTGTTACGGGGAGTTTTTATTTCTAGTCAAATCCCCCTCTGATGAAGACTATTTTCCTATTCTTTGAGTAGGCCCTGTGTTCTCCCTTGTTCCCCTTTGACTAGGTGCCCCTTTGCTCCATTAGACAGCTGGCAAGAGGCAATTGTGTGGTGTTGGAAGCAAGCAAAATTGATACAAGGATGTTAAAATGAATGGAGGAGTTGGAGAACAGATTAAGGTTGCAACTCTGAACACACTTACTCAGGAGCAAACTCCCCCTGAGCAGAGTGGGACTTATTCCTGAGTAAACATGCGCAGGATAGCACTGTTGGGCTACAATCCCATGCAAGGGTTACTTGGCAGTACATTCAGTTTAACTCAGTAAGCCTTAATGTCCGAGAAAGCCTGCTTGAGGTTTTGCTGCATGTTTGAATACCTGGGTTCAATGTTTAGTTAGGAAGCAGTGTTGAAGAACAGCCCAGGCTCCGCTGGCTGGCAAGAGCTTGGAAGAATTTGGACAGGCTGAAATTTCATAACACAGCACGGTGGGTTTTGAGTTCTTAGGCATTAGATCCTAAGTGCTCCACACAGAAAAGAAACAATGTTGGTTTTGTGTGTGCTTCCTCCCTCTTTTGCTTTAAAGGAGGGGGAATAGTTCAGTGGGTGATGTCTTGGCTGCCGGAGTGCCCAGATTCAACCCCCACTTAAAACGACCTGAAGTAGCATGGCTGGATTAGCCTGTGAAGAGACATCATCAGCCAGGACAGACCATGATGGGCTACATCAGGGTTTGGGTCCCTGCAGCCACCTGGTGGCCCACTTTGCAAACCCATCGAAAGATACATTTGCAAGAGCCACAAGCAGCCTTGGCATTTGAAATATCATGTACAAGGAATAAAAGCAAGATTACAACTAACTGAGATTAGCTAGATTAGATTCTAGAAATGTACATCAAACACAGATGCCAGAATTAATGCACTACCCTTTTCACATATAAAAAAAATTAAATGGATGAATACCTCCCTCTGTGAGTCTATCGCCTGCTCTTCCTTCTCCCCACTACCACCAGGTGCATGGGAGACATAACAATCCTCCTCCCCTGTCCACACATATCCCAGCCACACATGCAAGAGAAATTTCACATTGAATTGGATTGCTATGAATGTGTGGAATTCATTAGTTTTAGATGGCAATACAATGGAGTGTGAGTTCAAACAAGCCGAAGGGAATTTCTCATCACAATCGTTGCAAAATAATAATTATAAAACAGATCTGTTTCCTTTCCCCTGCTGAAAAACACAGTTGACATCAAAGCAAATGTGGCTCCAGTGTGACCCTTTAAGCATAAACCCAAAGACACTGGGGGGGCCTGATGTGTAATATCTGTGTAAATACCTCTTGGTTATCTTTTGCTGCAAATGGAAGTGGAGGATAGATGACTATAGATTTAAGGTTGCCTTTTAATACAGATATTTCCAAAACTGATTAAATCTTCTCCCATGCTTGATATCATCTATTGGGATTTCATCCATGCATAAAATTCAGTCTGTAGCCCCATAGCATTGTGTCATACTTGACAGCTCAAAAGCCGGAGAGAATTGGATGGTATAAGTGTTTAATATGACAAAATGCAGGAAGACCCAAATCATATATGGCAATATAAAAGCAATTTAACCACTAAAGGGAAACTAGATATGACTTTTCTTTTGTGGTTTCATTTGTCTCTTTAACACTATGTGGACTACATTCTGAGTTTACTTACTTTGGTGGAATTCCTCCCATCTGAATGATTATAGATTTATAATCTAAAGCAAAAGCTCCTGGAGACCAATGGAGATGTCATACTTTGGGGCTTGGCGCCAGCTCACAGTCAGGATCCTTGAGGGTAGTCTTTGCAGGGTCAGGCCAGCCATAAGTTTTTGGCAGTTAGGTCCCAGCAAGAACGGCTGACTGATTAGAATCAAAAGCCAAGGATGAAACAGGCTCCTAGTCAGGGTCTAGGAGGCCTCCAGAGCTGGAGCTTGGAGATCAATTGGACTGGTTTAAGGGGATGGGTTGAAAACAATTAGCTCAGTGGTAGAGGACATTCTTTGCATGCAGAAGGGACGGGTTCAGTGATGGGCATCTCCTGCTGGAAGGACCAGGTGACTAGTGATAGGAACTAACCTTTTGTCTGCCTGAGACCTGCTGCCAGTGAGAGAAGAGAGGATTGGGCTAGATGGATGAACAGTTTGGCCCAGGGATCCTCAGCTGTTTTGGACCCATGGGCACATTTGGGAGTTTGAGGAACGCCTGTGGGCACCACCACAAAATGCCTTATCAGCGGATCACTGCTTTGGCACCTGCCTGCCGCATCTATGGATCTTAGGCTGCATCTTGTTCAGCAAAAACCTTTATTTTGTATTTATGGGACCACAACATCTCTTTAATAAGGGATTGTCTAATTCAGCTAGTTGCTGGTGGTGCAACACAGCTAATGGTTCCTGAAAATATATGCTTTGGCAATGAATGTCCAGTACTTTGAGTCAGACAGGTAGAGGAGCATGAAAGAGCTGAGTTTGCGACTCTGAGAAAAGCTCACAACATCTTTGGAGGTGGATCTCCCTCCCTGGCCGTCTCATGTGGTCCAACTATAGGTGGGTTTAAGCTGAGCCTTAGGGAACCAAACCCAGTTAAACGCTACACTCTTGGAGCTTCTCACTGTGATGTTCTGTTTAGAAATGTGAAGGTGTTGTAAAAGTTATTGTTTAGAGTTGCAGGTTTGGGTGAGTATGGAATGAGTGGTAAGTGAGAGCTGATTGATAGCTGTTTGGAGTGTCTGGATTGGTGGAGTGTGTGAGAGTGGGAGGAGCTAGAGAGCGAATGGAATATATATATATATATATATATGTCAGACAGAGGGAGAGCTGACAGGTGTTGTTTGGGTTGAATTGAGGAGAGAGAGAGAGAGAGAGAGAGAGTAGCTAGTAAGGTGTGTGATTGATTAATATACCGAGAGAAAAGTTTAGCTGAAGAAACATTTTGAAAGATAGAGCATTATACTTGAAACCAATAAGCTTACTGTGAATGCAATATATTTAATGTTAATAAACCTTGTTAATTTCATCCAACTGGTGTGGTCATTGAAAGTGTACCTGAGGAAGGTACTGGTGGCAGCAGGAACCTAGATGCTTGTCTGAGGCCAGGTTGCTGGGCTGTAGAGCTGTGGGGCCTAATAGTAAAGGCTGGACAGGGGCAGCAGCGGTAAGGGGCTACGATAAGGCATCTCACTCACCTCTAGAAGAACTGGGGAGCACATGACAATATGACATCTTTGCTTACTGTTCATGTTCTTGATTCCAGAGTGAAACTAACATTAAAATGATAAACAAAACGCACACACACACACACACACACACAATAGTTGCTCTCTAGACAGATGGGCTCCTGCAATACACACAGAAGGAAGTCCTATAATGATGTACAGATGCTTCAGATAAACTTTATTTACAGATGGCTGAAAAAAAATTGAGCGTGGTGCTTATTTGCTGAATATAGTGCTACTTGCTGCTGGTGGTGATAGGGTGTTTTGGCAGATCATTTTTAAATTTAAAGTTGTAACTTCACTTGTACAGTAGTGCTTTTGAAAATATGTCAACAATTTGGGGCCCTCAACTCAGACCCTCTGAAAGAACAGCATATCTCCCCTCCCCCATTTTCTCCTATTGCACCCCTGGAAGAACTAAACCCCCCCCCACACACACACACTTTGCTGATCCAGAACCCTAAAGGAGCTCTCCACGCGGCTGAACCTATTTGGGGGATAGAATTCAGGACCTTGGAGACCTCCTTTAGAATTCTGGGTGGTTCAAAAGGCCACTACAGCCGGCTGGTCTAGGTGGGTTGACAGTAGCTCTCCAGCAGAGGACTTTGCCAGCGTTCCTGCTGGAGAATCTGTGACATGGAAATGCCACAGAGGAACCGTGGGACTCTTCTGGACATGGCGGCCCATGTACTGCACTGCTACGGCTTCCTCTGCCCTGTGCCGTTGCCCCCCCCCCCCGAGCAAATGAATATCCACTGACTGTAGCATCTGTTTGTTCTTATTGTTTTTCGTAGAGCTGCTTTGAAGTAAACGGACCCTTGACGTCAGGCTTTTAGTCACCCGCAAGTTGTCAACAATGAAGCCATCCACCTACATGTATAATGTCGAAGCGCTCTACAAATATGATGTCTTTATCGCTTTTACAGAGGCTTGTGAGACTGGATAATATTGCAGAAGTTGGGAAAGGTCGACGTGAGCAAAAATAGCCCAAAGCGTTTGAGAAATCAGTGGAAATACAAGCTGAGGCCACTGCTGGTTCTCCTGCACTGTGACGAAAGGAGCTGTTTTTTATGCAGCTTACCTCCCTGCCTACATCTTCAAAAGCCTTTATGGATTTCAGTGGGCTTCTGTTTGTATTGATTCCAGCCTAGTGAAGGAGACGGCTGCAGATGGTCAACGGCCAAGACCGAGACCAACAGGGGTGCATGTGTGGTGAGTGTTTTAATGCTATTGATGCTCACCGTGTGGTGATGGCTGAAATGGGCCTACATCATGTCTAGGAGAACTCACCCTGTGACGTTTCCAAATCCCTGCCCTGATTACCTGCTGTTCCTGGGGGTGGAGGTGGGGCAGAGATACCTTCACAGCCCTCTGGTGAGTTCTGTCCATTGTTACAGGACAATGGAGGGGAACCAGATGCAGAGGGACCCTTTTAGGAGCCCCCCCCCCGTCTCCCTTTATGTCTATTCCTGCCTTACCTCTTGGTTCTTCCTACTGGCTGAGGAGAAGGAATGTGAAGAAATGTGTACAAGCAACAAGGAATAATGAATCTTTTTGTCAATGCAGCTGTTAAGTTAAAAAAAAATGAGAGAGGAAAAAATCAGAACGCAGGCCAGTGAGTTATTTACAAAAAAATACTAAATATGTCCACGCCAGCAGTTCCCCCTATTTTGTATGCCAGGATGCCTCTATGGGATTTAACTAATTAACATCCTATGAACTACTGGCAATTATTATATGTGACAATGACCACCTGGCTATGCACCACATTCTGTCTAGTCAGCATTCAACCTCAGGCTCCTAACATGACAGTGTGGGGGGAAATTATAGAAACCTATAAAGGGGGGGGGGGTTGGCTTAATTTTTGTGTGTGTTTAATTCTCCAGGTCATTGATGCTCCTCAAGGGGATTATCTTTTGTATCTCAGCAGTATACAGAGAACTCTGAATTTCAAAAGGATTTTCTTCTTATGCCTCTTTAAAGTAGTAGCTGGTTAGTAACTTACCGAGGGCAATCTATATCACAGATTTAAACTGATCCAGTGACCACTGTTCACTCAGCCCTGGCTTCCCCATCTGCAATATAATTTATTTATTAAAAGTTTTTGAAACTGCTTTTCAGGAAATAAAGTAGCGTACAGGTTTCCAACAAAACAGATAGTAACGTATAAAGTCATCAATTTAAGGCATACCCTTTAAAAATGAACGGTACACATTGATCCAAAACACAGAAATAAATAACATGCAGGTTGAAATAAAACATATATTAAGAGGTTTAATTTTAAACATCCTGACAGTGATGGACCTCAGGGCAGAATCCAGCAAGGTGCTTTTGCCTCAGCCGATTCTCTCATGCCCTGCCAGTTCTGTTGCACAACTGCCCCCCCCCACCACTTGCACAATGTTGCTTATGGGGCAAACCAAATGAAGAGGGACACTCGCTTCTGGAAGGAGGCAGCTCAGCAGAGCTTCCCTCCAGGTGCCTCGCTGACCTGGAAATGAGCATTTCTGCTTGTTTGGGGGCTTCCCCTAGGAAGTGCTAATCTCCCTTGCATAAGCACCGGTGGGTCCTGCTTGTGCAGTGGAATCGGTGGGGCATAAGTGCTCCAATGGATTCTGCCCACATGGATTTCCAGGGAAGTCAATTCCGTAGGTTTGGGGCCACCACTGGAAAAGCCTTGTTCTTGGTACCCATCAGTCTAACATCCTTCAGCAATAGGCCAAAGTGAAGGGCCTCAGACATTGGTTGTAATGCCCAGGCTGGCTTGAAAGGGTTTCTGAGGAGGCCCTTCAGGTAGATTGATAGTGGCCTACCTTACAGAGTTGTTGCAAGGATTACTGAGATAATGTACGTGAACCACTTTGAACATTCCCAAATTGATACGTGAGTACTTACTATCTCTCCACCCATTAGTAAAGTGGGTGTCCCAAGTGGGGACAGTCTGGCCAGCAGGATGGACCAGGAGAGAAAGCAGCAGGCATGGGAGAATGGTGAAGGAACCTTTGGGGATATTTTTTTTTTGGGTGGTGGTGGTTTGTATATTTTAAAATATTCTTTATATGTATATTTTTGTGTGAATTCAATATTGTATTTTATAGTTGCACATACACACACAAACACACACACACACATGAACAAATTAATAAAATAACTGAGGTGTTGTTTTTTAAAACCAAACAAACCAAACGCAAGACAAAATCCCAAATTGATAAAATGAGTAAAAAACAGGAAAAAATTATCCAGCCTTCATAAATGTCGGGAGGCCAGCATCAGACTGACGACATAAAAGTGTGTAAATTGTTTGCATGTGGAAATAAATCCCTTATCAATGTTTCTAAAAACAGATTGAAGAGGTATTTGAAAATATATTTTCAAATGGGGAGGGAGGGAGAGAGAGAGAGAGAGAGAGAGAGAGAGAGAGAGAGAGAGAGAGGCTGGCAAGAATGCAGAAGGTTCATACAGCACATTGAAGGGAAGCAGAAAGAGGCATTGTATAAATATACCGTTAAAAAAAATTGGTGGGAGAAATCTTTATGAACTTTCCCCCTAAAGCATGAGCAATGTTGTTCGCATAGCCAAAAAAGAGAAGTCAGGAACAAAGAGCGAAGGCAGCGATACACAAACACACAGACACTTCCACTTCAAGTGAAGATGGCTGACATTAATAACAATCCAAAGAAGAGTGACATAAAGACATGTAAGAAAAAATAAAATAAAACTTAGGGCAAAAAGGCACATTTCTAAACTAGACCAAAAAATAATAATTCAATGGTGCTGTCATGCAAACAGTAAAGGTAGATCACCGGGTAGAAACTGTGAAGAACAGACTAAGGATGACTGAAGGAATCTAGGGGGCTTCTATCCAGAAAAATGAACTATGGAAAATGGCAGGGAAATGCCAAAAGTGAAGACGAGAGGCTGTCCGAAGCATCTGTGTGGACAGGACACATATTAGCAGAGAGCTTCGGCTATGGGGCGGTATAAAAATGCAATAAAGAAAGAAAGAAAGAAAGAAAGAAAGAAAGAAGAATAGTGGAGACATGAAAGAAAACCAGATTTACCCTGGGGAGACAAAACAGAAAACAACATCAACCCTGAACCGGTGCATTTTCATTGAGCAGAAATAAGAAACTAACAGCCGTGTGTGTGTGTGTGTGTGTGTGTGTGTGTGTGTGTGTGAGAGAGAGAGAGAGAGAGAGAGAGTTCATGGGAGTGTTGCTGGAGCACACAGTGTGCCTCTATGTGTGAAAACAGCAATGGCAAATGAACCCAGGCCTCTCCGGAGTGCCAAAAACATTGTCAGCTAGGCAAATGGATCTGCATGCCTTGCTATTGCTCAGCCAAATGTTTTAGGAGTTTGAAAAATGGAGCCTGTGCCCCTACAGGTTCTTTGACTTGGGGTGGGCGAAGAGCCCTCTTTCACAACATGTCCCAGATAATATCTACCAAAATCTGAGAACCAAGAATTTCCTGACCTCAAGAACCTAGCGACCTTGTTCCAATCCCCTGATAATCCAAATTTACTCTGGAGAAATTCCTCCTCACCTGTCCCATTCATACATATCTTGTACGCTTCATTTGAAAATGGACAAAAGGTGAGAAATGAACAGGAACAAGTCAAGTTGTGTCTTTTTTAAAAACCGATTTGTGTTAGTGAGCTCCTCTGTTAATGAATTATGTAAATTTCACTTTACTGAAAAATATAATCACAGAGTTATTTGTGATTTATTAGAAAAAGTTTAAAGCCTGCTTAATGATAGTGCTTTATCTGGTCATTTAAAATTAAAATATAAATCAAAGGTATCATCAAATATAATTTCACCTTGCTGTATATTTCAAAGTCCATGGGATGTTCTGTACCAGTGCCTCTAATCTCTTAATTCAGCTAAAAAAAAGTTATTTTGAATAAGTGACTTGATAAATAATGCAAAGCAAGTCACTTTTATACCACAATTGCGGCAGGAGAAATGAACGCCCGGCTAAAGTGTCAAAGATTATACATCGTTACTAAAACTGCCACGTTCTGGTTTAAAAAAAGAAAAAGAAAAGAAAAAAGTTGATGATGAGAAGATAACCGGCTCACAAGGCATTTCTAATTAATTGAAAGATGTATACTGCTACTAAACATGGGGCATTTTATTGATTCTTCTGCCATCTTCCTCCAGTTCTACAATCATTTTTGCTCATTTGTTGTATACAAAAGAACCTTTCTGTGATCACAGATGTGACATTCCTGGAATTGCTAAAAGTTACTTGGGGGGGGGGGAGAATCTATGTTTTTCATGCTCTTCAGCTTGTCTCAATTTGAAACATCCAAGATCTCTCCTGTGTTACACAGAGAGCTGGTTCCAAACATTCTGAATGATAGATCCTCCCATCCAGCCAGAAACACCCCTGGTAGTGAGGACGAGGGAGGGAGGGAGAGCAGCTTGGCCAAATGATGCCCCATGGGGTGAAAGAGCCACAGCAATGCAGCTTTGGAAAGCATGAGTGCATGCAAGGTACTCCTGATGTCACATCCAGGTTGCCCTAGGAGGGCTTGCCGTGGGGGTGTGCAAAGGAGACAGCTCTGACCGCCTCTTGGCTGAGTGTCCAAGCTCGCCTTCACTTCATGCGATGTCGCTTCCTCTCAAGGCTGGCCTGCTTGAAGGGCCACTTTTGCCCATGCCAGCCTGCCTGCACTCCAAGGTCATCAGCGGAAGCAAAAGTGGACTCTGAGAGCCCTTGCAGTCGCAAAGAGACGCAGGCATCTCAAGCTTGGAAAGACAAACACCCACAGCTCTCATGCAAGGGGCTGAAGATCTGGAGCGTATATCCTACAGCCGTCAATTTCATCTGGCCTGTTTCTGTTAATGTATATATTTGAAACAGAAGTGGTGCTTTTCTTTTCCGGTTTCCTTTTATCAGCGCGGTCGTGGATGGGTATGATGAATGGATATACGTTCTCCTTACGTTCTTTTTCTCCTTCTCTCTCCCTACCCCCCACCCCATTGCCGTTCTGCCCTCTCTTCTGTTTCTTTCTGTCATAATTGCACATAAAACACAGCCCTCCCTCCCTTCTCACTCGCCCACGGCCAAGGGCAGTCAGGCTGGCAAGAGGCAAGGAGGAGAGAGCGCCTTTGCAGGCAAGGCCCAGCAGCACCTCTCGGATGAGCTCCTGCTGAAGACCGGCCCGTTTTCATGGGCTCTCCTCCTCTGAAGTGTAATTTTGGGCTGATGGCTTCAGTTTTTATGTTTCTGGACTGGATTTTGGCTGTTTTATCACTGGCATTTTATTGTATTTTTAAAATACTGTTCTTTTTGGTTGTTGTTTTCTTTTATGAGGTACGACACCTTGGGAGGATTCTGCCCTTAAAGGCAGCTTAAAAAGATTTCTAAATAAACAAAGAAACATAATGCTTTGCATGCCCACTGGGTTTCTGCTCTAGTCTTCTTCTTTATCCCCCTTGTTGTCCTGGAACTTTCTTTTTTTTGCTCCCTCCCCTTCCCCTTCCCCTTCCCCTTCCCCTTCCCCTTCCCCTTTCTCCTCTGTTCTCTGCCACAAGCGCCACACAGTCTCTAGGGAAAGGTAGCAAGTAACCATATCTCATGCTTTCGCTCACTTACACCCATGCACCCAGCTGATAGTGAGACTGTGCTAGATAGCCTTCTCTACCAATGCATGTGAAAGCGCTCATGGAGTAAGAGAGGAACTCTATGGCCTCTAGACAGCATCTGGAGGGCCACAGGAAAGTTCAGATTCCTGGATCCAAGGTCCAAGGGAGTGTTCTGACCTCCTTCCCAGGAGTCCAAGCTCCCTCCCTCCCCCCCCCCCAAGCAGGTGTGAAGAAAACTGTATGGGCTACCTGACCTTGAAGAGGAGGGAAAGGGAGTTATTCTGTGGGGACTGGGGATAGGGGATATGAGTTAGCCCCAGCCTCCTTCCCTGCCCTTGCTTGATGCCTCAGCTAGGCAAGAGAAAACGCCCATCTAGCAAAACGGCAGAGCTGAGGGCAGAGGCGGAGATTCCCTCTGTGCTCTTTATGCTCTGCATAGCATGTCCATCAGCCTCTGGGTTTGGAGCTGATGGGCATCCAGACAGGATTGCATCCTACATTGATTTGAACTTCTTCTAAACTGGCTCTAGCCTGCATTTATTGCCTCTCAATCATGAATGCTGTGTTGCTTTCGCTATATAAGGCACACCAGGTTTTCCAACAATCGCAACATTGTGTTTTTCGATCTCCCTTGTAATACTAACTTATGTTGCAGGCCCATGGACTCTCATGGGTTATGGCAGTATGTGGAATGATGGGCAGCATTATACCTTGATAGAGATGCAACCCGGAGATGGCGGAGGCAGCCGCCGCTGCTGAATGCGGCACTGAAGCAGGGGTGCCTCACCCATGGGCCAAATCCAGCCACCCGGGGTCCCAGTCCAGTACTCCGGGGTCCCCTGTAAGGCCACCCTCTGGGAATCACAGAATGGAATCACAGCCCTACCGAAATCGGAGCCAGCAGTTTCCTGCTTGGAAATAAGTGTCCCATTGAAGAATCAGACGATGGGACTAGATATAACATGCATAACGTAAGGACGTTGCTGATGGTCACTCCTGCCCTCGCCGTCCGAAAAGGGTGGGGCGAGGGGGAAGCTCGGGCTTATCTGCATCCGTAAGTATTAAGCCCAGGTGACGTCCCGCAAGCGGAAGCTCCGGCTCTGGCCGCTAGGAGGCGCTAGAGCGTCGTCGCTCTCTCCCCCCCCCCCCCAATCCCTCTGAAAGGTGAGCGAGGAGCGAAACTGCACTTTGCCAGGAGGAGGAGGAGGAGGAGGAGCGGGGGGCGGGCGAGCTTTTAAAGAAGCCCAGGAGCTCCGGGCAGGACGCTTTCCCACCCGGATCTCGCTTGGCGGCTCGCTCCAAAGCCGGGGGAAGCGGGGAGCAGCCCCCCAAGCAGCCAGGAGAGCGGGGATCGCGGCGCAGGGGTCGCTCTTCTCCCTCCTTCCCCGCCCCCCCCCCCGCCAAGAGTTTGCAGGAGGAGTTTGGACGGGGGTCCGGAGGAGCCCTTGCGAAGCCGAAGCTCTCACGCAGAGTCCCCCAGGAGAGCGGGCAGCCAGCCAGCGAGGGTGCGCGGCGGAGGAACTCTTTCCCGGGGCTGCCTGGGATCCGTCCGAGCCGCGAGGATTCCCTGAAGCCGCCTGCCTCTCGGGGTAGGGGGTGGGTGGGGGGGTGCAGCTTGCCCGGCCGCCCCGCCCAGCCCAGGTGTGCTGCTCTTTTTGCCACATCGAAGCCCGCCGCGGAGCGCGGGCCGGCCGGTCGAGGGGCCTCCCTTTGCAGCCCCCCCCCTTGCCGGGCGGGATGGGGCCCGGCGGCGGGGGCCCGCGGAAGGCCGAGCCCGTCCCCTCCCTCCCAGGGAGATCTCCTTGAGCCAGGCCGGCAGGGAGGAGGCGGGCGCGCGCGGCCCCCCGGGGACTGGGGAGCCTGGCGGCGGCGGCAGCTTCCCCAGAGCGCCAGCCGCGGACGGGCACGGCGCGTCCGCTCCAAGCGAGGAGCCCCGGAAACTTCGCCTCGGCTGGGCTTGTGGCCAAGGGGGCGCGCGTGGGACGCCACGGCCCGGGAGCGCCCCGCTGCCTGCCTGCAGGTAAGACGCGTGGCTGCGAGTGCGTGCGTGCGTGCGTGCGTGCGCGCGGTATGTCCACGGGGCTCCCCGACCGCCAGTGGGCCCTTCGCCGGGCGTCTCGAGCTCGCCTCTTTGCTGCTTGCGCGCAGCCTCCGGGATCAGAGAACTCTGCCTCAGCACCCGTTGTTGTGAACCTGAGCACCCTTGGGGATGTGCAGAGTGCTTTCCCTTTGCCGCCGAGTCCCCACTCCCTGGCTCCTCCCCTGAGAGAGTATGGGGAGGTGTGTGGCTTCAAGGCAGACTGGATCCCAGGGAGGGGGGGTGGATTCTCACCTACCCCCACCTCCATAAAAGTTTTGGCCACGGGGCAGTGGATGGAGTCATTGCAATATCCAAGGCTTAGTATCCGCCCCCGCCCCAGTTTTGCCAAGCAATGGATGGGGCGTGTCTGGGGGCTCCTGTGGCAGCTGCACCCCCAGCGGTGGGGCTCCTCCCAGCCTTGTCCCTGCAGGTTAGTGGGGAGAGCTTCACCTGCTGCATTTCTGCTTGGTACACGACCGTTCAAAGGCACAGGCGCCCCACCAGGAAGAGGAGTTGGCCTCCCCAGCACACACGTGCATTGGCCAGCTGGGTGAGCTCCTGGTGTCGCCACTCATGGAGCAGCAGCGCAGCCTTTCCTAGAAGCGCGATTCGCCTCCTCTCGGGATCGATGCCGCCTTCAGCCTCCCTTCCGTCGCGCCCTTGCATGCTGCGTCGATTTCACCCGGGAGGCCTTTTAAAGCCGAGTCTCTTCCGTCCTGGACATCGCGAATCTCGTGGCTCGTAGCGGTGTTATTATTGGAAGCCTGCAGAAGAGACGGAGCGCTCCGTGGACTCCGCGCTCGCCCTTGTTCTGCTCGGCTCAGGCTCGGATCTCTTTCCCACGGATGCTGGAGCCTTCCCGGGATGGATTTGGTGGATTTACCTGTAGGGCTAACATGGCAAAGCTGCCGCTCAGGGGAGGAAAGATTGACTAGATGACACCTTTAGGTATGTTACACTCTTTCAATTGTAATTAGCCCTGGTCATCTCAGGTAAGTCCACCAGCTGACTGACATCTGTCGCCAGCTCTTTGGGAAAGAAGGAAGTGCCCCCCCCCCGCCCTACCCACATTTCATGTTCATTTTAGGGACCTCGATCTGCAGTCCTTCGGCTTCAGTGGGAGTGTTGGAGACAGCTGATCTTTTTGGGGGGGATGGGGTGGTGTGGAGTGGAGTGCCAGTCTGGGTCCATTCTGACCCTCTGCAGTGCCCTCTCTTCCTCCCACCCCCTTCCCAGGAGAAATTGAGAGTTTGTCCACAGAGAAGTTAAGTAACGCAGTCCTTAGTGCCGTCAATGAACCTCTTGCTCAGGGGACAACCGGCTGGTGCGAGAACATTGATTTTTGCCCCATTGATTTTTGCCCCTTTGATTCGTAGCCTGGCTGGCTGTAGATGCTGACGCGTTTGGAACGGCTGATGCTAACTCTGGCTGCTGGTCCATCTGGGAGGCAGGCAGAGGGAGGATGCAACATCTGGCAGAGCATCTGCAGAGCGCGGCTCCTTTGGCAAACCTGCCCCACCTCTTGCCTCCTCTGAGTCAAGGAAAAGCGCCGTCTGGTTTTGATCCCTGTAAAAATGGACGAAGGAGTTGAGTGAGCCTCCATTTCCCAACCTGGCACAGTGGATTAGAGGGTCCAATTGGGCTTGGGGAGGCCGAGGTTCGAATCCTGGCTCAGCTGTGAAGCTGATGGGAGCCTAGAGAATAGCGAGGCTCCCGCTGAAGTTACCTCACAGGGTTGTTGTGGAGGAGAACCATAGATTCCAGCTGGAGCTGTGATAAAACTGAAGTGAATCTTTTGGGTGCTCTGATCACACCAGGAAAGGGGAGGGGGGAAAGGCTGGGATCAATTTCAAGGCCAGATCAAGGTGATGGTGAGCTATAAATGCACTACGTGAAGGACTTCTTCACACAGCACAGAGTTAAACTATGGAACTCACTACCACAAGAGTAGTGGTGGCCACCAATTTGGATGGCTTTAAAAGGGGGTTGGATAAATTCCTGGAACAGGAGAAGGCTATCAATGGCTACTAGCCCTGATGGTTATGTGCTACATCCAGTGATCAGAGGCAGTAAGCCTATATACACCAGTTGCTGGGGAACATGGGTGGGAGGGTGCCTTTGCTCCATGTCCCGCTTTGTTGGTCTCTGGTTGGCAGCTGCTTGGCCACTGTGTGCTGGACTAGGTAGACCCTTGGTCTGATCCAGCCTCAGGACTCTTCTGATGTTCTCACGTGAGGCCAGACTGACCTCCCCTGGCTGATGTTCTTGCATGGAATAGCCTCTGGTTGATGGATGTGCCCAGAGTCAATCTTCCAACTGCAACAGGGTAGTTGAAGGAGCTGAATGTCCTTTCTTGCCGGGAGAGGTGGGGGGGGGATGAGCTCCCCGTCTGCGGCCGGTGGATCTGCCAGGGCGATTTCCCTTTCGCCTCGATGCCATTCCTGGGCAGCAACAACGTGCAGTCTCCTTGCCCTGGATGAACTTAGACCATCTCGTTGCCTGACAGGGTTGTGATGCAGATTATTATCACAATAAACATGAAGTGCTTGGAAATACTTGGCATGTGCTATATAAATGCAAAGTATTTATTATTAAAACTTTAGTCTTTCCACAGTGATGGGAAATAATAAATTTGCAGCAAAATTTCCACGTGCCAGTGTGTCATTAGGATCATTACCATTCCTGCAAATTGCTTTGCCTCACCTGTACCTGAACTCTTCAGCATTGCTGCTCAAACTGCCCCTTGTTAATGGTGCAGAAGCTGAACTCTGCTCCTGGCCTGGGCCTGGAATGGCTAGAAGTGGGAACATGGAGCCATAGTGAGAACAGCAGACCTTCCCTGCCGCCCCTTCTGGCTGGAGCTGCCCCCGGCAGCCCACTGTCTCTCCTTTTGGAGCCCTCCTTGCCTTCCACCTTTTCTTTGAATCCCTAAATGAAATTAAGCTTACTTACATATATGTACAGAATGCAAGCTCATTGGGACAGGGACCTGTTTTTTTTGCTTACAATAGTCTGTAAGTGCCATGCGTACTGATGATGACAAAGATGACATTTATATCCCACCTTTTTCCACTTGCAAGGAACCCAAGGTGGCTTGCATGTTCCTCCTCCTCCTCCACTCCATTTTTATTCTCACAACAACCCTGTGAGGGAGGTTAGGTGGAAAGTCAAAGACCAGTCCAATGCCACGCAGTGAGCTTCATGGCTGAGAACCCAGATCTCTGGAGTTCCAGTCCAACATTCTCACTACTGGCTCTCTGAAGATGTTATATAAGTTACAGATCTGTTTTATCATAGAATTACTCTAGAATTATGGAGGGGGAGGGGACTTGGAGGCCATCTAGTCTGACCCCCTGCTTTGAGCAGGAAATCCAGAGCTGGAGCATCCCCAACAGATGGCTGCCCAGCCTCTGCCTGAAAACCTCCAGTGATGGAGAACACATCACCATCCTAGATAAATGGGTGGCTCTGTCAAACTCAGTAGAAGCTGGTGCCTCCTATTTCAGTGGGGCTGTGAATCCGCTCTGGGTTTCAGTCAGAACTCTAAAGGAGCCGTCCAAAGTGCTGAACTCCATCTCTCAAAATGGGCTCAGCACCTTTGATAGCTCCTTTTATTCTGACTGGTTGCAACTGTAGCTCAGAATGGATTCACAGCCCCACTGAGGTTGGAGCCATCAGCCTCCACTGGTCAAACTGCTCTTGCCATCAAGACATTTCTCCTGAAGACCCACTTGCAATGGAATTCCATTAGATCAGCCTTCCCCTACCTGGTGCCCTCCAGATGTTTTGGACTGCAGCTCCCAGCATTCCTGACCATTGGCTATACTGGCTGATGGGAGTTGAAGTCCAAAACACCTGGAAGGCACCAGGTAGGGGAAGGGCTGGATTACACCAGGTCTTAGATCTAGCCCTGCCATCTTTCCCTGCCCATCAGGTATTTGAAGAGTGCTCTGATGTCCCCCTCTTCTCCAAGCTGAGCCTACCCTGGTCCTTCAGGCTGCCCTCATAGGGCTTGTTTTCCAGGCCTCCACAGCGCCCAGAAATTCCTCCCTTCCAAAGCTGAAAAACCGACCTTTCCACTTCAGAGGTCATCATGAAGGACACAAGCAAAGGAGGTTCACCAAAGCTGCCTCTCCTTTCAGGCCGAGCACAAAACCCCCATGTGCCGTCCGCCCCCCCCCCCCCCCCCGACATGACTAGCCCCAAGCCTGGAAGAAGAGTACAAATGCAGCATTTGTCATGTTTAGGCTTTTCTGGCAATGGAAGAGATCTGGGCCGTAAGCCTCCTCTCTGAAATTTTAGGTTGAAAAACACTGAGGGATCCTAAATCATGAACAGATGCTAAACTGTCTTTCAAGAGTGGAAATGGGAAAGCTCAGCTCTAAGACCAAGTTTGGGAGTGGGTTTTCAGTCGTGGTGCTGCGTCCGGGCAATACTACGTCTTCCTCCCCTCCGTTTATCTGTTGCCCTCCTTGGCATCAGACGCCAGCGAAAGACGTATTTATTTATTATCATTATTATTGTTGTTATTATTTTTAAATTCCACCCCTTTCCCTTCAAAGAACGCCAGGCAGCTTCTATAATCCCCCTCCCTTCCATTTTATTCCACAACAACCCAGTGAGGTAGGTCAGGCTGAGAGTCAGTGACTGGCCCAAAGTCACCCTGTGAGCTTCATGATTGCACCTGCTCCGATGCTCGCAATCTGTTCCAAAGTCAACACCAAGTTCATACGACAGCAACACAAACCCCACAATGGTGAGCGTTATGAATGAATGAGTTCCGTCCAATGAGCTGAGAAGTTGCGAAATAGGGCGGCATCCCTAGCTGCTGGTGGAAATCAAGTGCTGGACTAGATGTATCCCTGAGCTGCCCCGGCAGAGCGCTTCTGCTGTTCTTATTTTCCATTCGCGGTGATGGCAGTCTTGGGCTACTTGCATTTTTTGTTTTCGTTCTTTTGTGGAGATGCAAACCGCAGTTGTTGATAGCTGTGCCTATTGCAGATGGGGAAGCTGGCAAATTTTGTTCGGCCCGCAACCGACACAATTTGTGCTTCCTGGGCTGATAGGTGGATCAGGATGCAGTTCTTGGCTCAAAATGCACATCTTTTCGGGAAATGAGGACAGTTTAAATGCGAATTTTCACGTGGTCTTAAAGGAAGTTTTTGCAGAAAATGGGCTGGTGCAGACTTAGGATTGGACCCTAACCCAAAACTGCCATGGACCTGTATTCGTCTGATCTGTCAGTCCCTCAGCGCAGCCTATGCTGTCCCTCATGCAATGGGTGTCACCCTTTGAAGTCTATTAGGGCAAAATCCTGTGTGTGTTTAGAGAGAGGAAAAGTCCTACAACTCCCAGCATGGCTGGCTGGGGAAGGCTGGAAGCTGTAGGACTTCTTTATCTGTCTAAACTGGCATAGGATTGCACCCTCAGGATCCAAAGGGCTGGCTTATATGATTCAGAGTGTCAGTGCATCCCAGCTAGTCTCTCTTGACTGGGATCCGCTCTCCAAGGGATGGAAATAGCTTGGATCGTCTGCATGCAAAGCAAGTGCTTTTTCCCTGAACGATGGTCCTGCTGTGCAGTTGCTTGCAGCGATCTCTGTTTCTGCAAGCGTCTTGGGTGTCTGTTCAATGAGGTTGCTGAGAAGACAAGGACGGCAGCTTGCTTTCCTGTTAAGAGTGGAACAGACCCATCTCTTACGTTTCCCTGTGATAAAGCTGGGCAGGTGTGGTGTTTTCAAGAAGACGCCGGGCAGCTGGTGCGTTGGGGTTCCCACTCTCTTGGCTTGTCGGGAGTGGGGTGGGTGAGGGCAGGGGGTGGGTGAAGGAAGCCACGTGGTCCCGGGAAAGTCCACGGATCAGCACCCTCTTAAGGCTGAGGAGGGCTTCATTGGTGCGCGTGAGCCACAACTGCCTCCCCTCCCCCCTCTCCCATGGATTCATCTATCGCTCCCGATCTGACGGCAAACGGAGGGGCCCATCAGGAGCACAGGGGCTTTTCTATGCAAGCTGCACGGCTCCAGGATGTAATGGGTTAGAGAGGCGGCAGCTGTGCGGGCCAGGTGGAAACATGACCCCTGAACAGGGCTATTGTGAGGGATAATCTGGCCATGACAACGGAGACAGGTTGGCACTTAGATGGGAAATTGTAGCCCTTGACTGAACTTCGTAAGTTTCTGAGAGGATTTTCTGTGCACATGTGAGAAACACAAAGGAAGCCTCTGGTCAGGACCATCTCAAGTGATATTGTCGCTCCCTAAGCCCTGAGTTGTGTACTTGGCGGGGAGCGGGGTGTCGCAGGCTGCCATGGCTGCAACCGGTACCTGAGAGCTGTGGATGCCATGTGTAGCAGCTGCCCTGCGTGGGGAGTGACTGGAGCCACAGCTGGGAACCTCTTCCTGGGCGGTGACATGGCTCCAGGCTGGTCCCACCCACCTGGGTCTCCAGGACAGGAAGGGCGATAAGAAGGCTTCCTGTTTGGGCCTGGACCGCTCCTGCACGGTCGTCTTGGTGGCTCTGGTGTGCGCCTTGCCTCCTGCTCACCTCTGGCCAGTTGCCTACAGCTCCGTCTTGATGTTGCATTTCTGTCTTCAAGGGTTTTCTGGGTTGCAACTCCTGTTCCTTCCATGACAGTAAACGAGTCAATTGGAAGAGGCTGCAATTCAGATAACCCTTGGGGCGGGGGATGGCGATGACCAAAGCTGTCCCTCTTGTGTAGAAATCGTAGCCAGTCATTTGATTTAAAGCAGGGTATGAATAAAACATCCCAAGCGGGGGGGGGGGGGAGAGTGTGCATTCCCTTTGGAATTTGGACGCTCTGTGCACAAGTTTCAGCAGACCCCAACTGGGAAGAGCCCCCCCCCCTCCACCCCATGTTGAGCACGTGCTTCTTTTAAGAGAGCTTTTTCCATCTGTGGCTTTTGCAAGAGGGAGAGGGAGATGAACGAGCAGGTCCCAGCAGTGAAGAGGAGGAGCAGCAGCAGCCAGGTGTCCCCCCCCCCCCCGGCAGTTGCCCAAACAAGCCTCCGTTTGGTGCTGCCCCTGGCCAGAGCAGACAATGGAACCAGCTGCCCAGGGAAGTGGCAGGCTCTCCATCACTGGAGGTCTCCAGGCAGAGACCAGACAGACGCCTGTCAGGGGGGCTCTCGCTGGATTCCTGCACTGAGCAGGGTCTGGATCTGGATGGCCTCACTCCCCACTCTAGCATTCCATGGCTAAGACTGAAACAGCCACTGTTCCTCCTCGAGACATCACAGAGCCCGTTGGGACGTTTAATAAGTTGAGAACTCTAGTTTATCTTATTTTATTTTGTATTTATTCTTGCATGTTTCAATTGAATTTACAAATTGGATGGGGGGGGGGAAGTGAAACATCCTGATGAAGGATTTATCCAAAATGCGCCAAGCGGGTTGAGGATAAGACTAAAGATTAAAGAAATATTTTCATACAGCACCAGAGCTTGGCTCTCATTTTTCTTCGAACCCAGAAGTGCCCCATGTTGCACAGCAAGTGAAGCCAAGATAGAAATCTTATTGGCCAACATGCCAAAGAGTCCCCCATGTCTTGGAGGAAGCCAAGCTGAAGGACTGCTAGAGAAAGGAGCCCCAGCTGTTTTCCCTTTGGGTTTTCTGGATTGCTTTCCATGCTGGCACAGTTTAGGTGGCATTTGCTAAGCAGGAGGCCTGTGATCTGAAGGCTGTAACAGGACGTTTCAGAAGCAAGCATGACACGAGGCCCATGCAGCCATGAGAGAGGGCATTGATGACAACAGGGATTCCTGGAGGAGTGCGGGCAAACAACCCCTGCTGGAGCCCACAGTCTACACAACTCTGAAAGATGCAGGAAGAGCCCCGTTGCCTTTTCTGAATGAAGGAAAAGACCCCCATCCCTACTTAAGAACATAAGAATTACGTTGCAGGATCACACCAAGGTAGATTTGGGCTAGCATTCTGCTGCACTGCCCCCAAAATGTGGTGTAGTGGTTACAGGGTTAGAGTGGGACTCGGGAGGTCCGGGTTCTAGTCCCCAGTCAGCCATGAAGCTCAGTGGGTGTCTAACCTGCCTTACAGGGCTGTTGTGAGGATAAAATGGGGAGGAGGAGGTTCATGTTTGCCACTTTGGTCTCCTTGGAGGAAAGCTGGATTATAAATATAATGATAATAATAATAACAACAATGACTCACTGAGCATGATGGTCGTGACCCCATCTCGTTTAGGGTGGCCACAGATCACCTCCCAAAAGAAGACACAGGTTTGCATAGAATCTGCACATTTGGAAATAATCACCTTTATTTAAATAGATGCCCAAAGCAAGTCAGCCTAGTGAGGATGTCTGTGACCAGTGACGGTGGGGCTGTGCTCTCTGCTGTCTGGCTGTGAATCTCAGGAGCGTGGGCCCCTGGGGCTGCCATGCCTCGCAGGACTGTCTTGGTGGCGGCCCTCAGCTATGGACTGCAGAAGGGGTCTACTCTGTGGGCCACCTGCTTTGCAGGTAGAAAGTCCCAGGTTCAATCCTAGCTTCTCCAGGTAGGGCGAGGAAAGAATCCTGCCTGGAACTCTAGAGAGCCATGGCTGCCCCACATCTGTATGGCAAATCCCTTCATTATTTTGTTATGGGGTGTGTGTGTGTGTGTGTGTGTGTGTGTGTGTGAGACGGGGGGAGAGAGATACTTCCTTGCATCTCAAACTTTCAGTTTTTTAAATTTCATGCATTGACAAACTTTCTGTACTAACTGAAAGTTGTGTGGGAGGTTGGATTGTTTTGCATTTTTTTTAAAAAAAAAATAGTGTAAAGTACTGTGACTTAAATTGCCTCACTTCCCCCCATCCAATTTGTAAATGAGCTAAAAATGGACCCATTACTGTTCTCTATCCCAAATTATATGGAAATACCTTGAATAAAATCAAATGTTGCCTTTGTGGAACTATGTTAAGTGTGCTGCTAATGCCAGAAACAAGACTGTCAAAAATGGCAATCATTCTAATGGAATATTATTATTTTTTGGAAAAGAAACCCTCGAGAAGTTCCTTAATCAGGTTTGCTGTGGGGTGTTTAGCTTGATAAAAGACATTCTGCCATGCTGCAGGACCACAGTCCTATTCGATGTCGGAACTGAGTTTAATCCACCCCATCTCTTTAAAAATTGCTATTTCACACTGTTTTGGGGAAAGATTTTACAACTGTAATTAGATGTCAAAATCTAAATTCTGCTGTTAAAATAATTGGAGCAAATTATTCAGATTGAAATAAGTTTGATACTTTGCAGCACCAACAATTCCATACCCAGGAAGTGTCATTTGATGGTTTTTGGAAGCAAGGCCCCGAAACCCTTCAAACTGATGAAGGGTGGCTGCATTTGAATCCCCAAAAGAGAGGACATGCATCACCAAAAAAAAGAGGACACAGCTTTGGATATGCATATGCTAATTTATACATAAAGATGCCAATTGATACGTACAGATGCAACGGTATTGTTACAACGTAAGTAGAAACACAGCGGATTTCACTGTGACCCCTGTGGCTGCCTGTTCAGCCGGCTCCTCAGGTGCTGCAGATAGGCTATGATGTTCATGGTTCCTTACCTTTAAGTCGCAGGTGGACAGGGCAGCCTTCCAAAGAGAGGATGGTACTCTGGCAGTCTTTCAAATAGAGGAGTGTCCACTGTAGGCAAGCACACATGGCCACCCTAGACAGGAAGCAGCAAATGATGTGGCTCTTGTACTGTTTAGATGGTTGTGCAGCAGGTGGACATGGCTGGCATCATCCGTGGGTAGCTCTGGGGTCCCAGAACCCTGGAAGGGCCCCATGGCGTGGCTGTTGCCTGCCCCCCTTTCTTTGGCACTTTGAGCGCTGTGGTGGCTTTGACCTTAAATGTCCTACAACACTCAGAGTGCCCTCAACATAGTGCACTCCTCTGTGAAAAAATTAAGATGGAACCACATATTATTATTATTATTAATAATAATAATAATAATAATAATGATAATAATTTATCTTCTTTAAAACAACCATGGTGATTTCGAACAAAGTTATTAAAACATACAAATATAAAATAGCTGGAAACAGTTTCCATTGCGAAATTCCAAAACAGACTAAAACACCTAAACCATCAGTGCGGACCCTAACCCAAAGAAGTGATGCGTGGAAAGCCCAGCCTGTGCCTTCAAATGCCTGGGGGTAGAGGGGGAGGGTCTTGACATGGCATTGTTGGTGTGCCGGGGGGGCTCATTGGGGAGAGTGTTCCGCTGTTGGGGGGCATCATTGTAAAGGCCTCTCCCCTGTTGCCATTATCCCAGCCTCCTTCAGGGCGGAGGCCCTCAGAGTTTGGCGTTGATCACAGTGTAGGGGTAGGTTCATGCTGGGAGAGAGGCGCTGTCAGTATAGCCATGTTTGATTAGCCCGTTATGTTCACAAGTGCTGTGTGGAGCCAGAATCGGTGGCCAAAGTTCAGTGGATAGCGCATGAACGATGTGATCGTACAACCACATGCATTTTTCACTGATATGCTTACATGGAGGGGGGGGGACCTGACATGTGGCCGGCCACTTCATCAGCCTCCCTGTATCCATTGCTACATCTGGTCTGGCTCTTCCTTTCAAAGAGGGCTTGCCACCTCCCTCCGTAGTCAACAGGAAAGCTTTTGCTGAGTTTAAATGGAGCTGGATTGCACCCTAAAGAACCTGGGGAGACGCACGTGGTGCTTAGCTGTGATTCTGTTGCTCTGTGGATTTTTTGTTTTATTTTTTATATATTCCTTCATTGCAGTAAACCGACAGTGAAATCTGTGATCTCCAATAAATTCATCTCCATCCCATTATAATGTGCAGCCTTAATTACAGGTACGTGTGAGTGTTGCTCAGCGTCAACCGACAGAATTTGTTAATGTTATTACAACAACAGGTATACTTAAATGCCAGGCCTGCTGGAGGGGAAAAGAGGAAGGTAGGTGCCCAATCGCCCCCAAATTGAGCTCTTCTGCTAGGAGGGGTATGAACAGCACTGCATCTGTTGGAAGACCTGAAATCCGCACTAGCATTTGGAGCACTGAAAATAGGTAAGGCTAAATGGCTTTAAGTTAATTTGGATACTCAACACCCCTCCTCCCATTAATGAACTCGTAATGATTTTGTCAGCATCCTGAGGTTTTCTCTTAAAAGACAGTTTGGAATTTCTTTGCCGGGAAAGCCTTTCTCCTTATCACAGGTTCACTCACTAAGTTCTGGGAACTGCAATAGATGCCTCTGTCCATCACAGAACTGCAATGTACCGGGAGCCAGAACCCCTTGGGTCCTGGGGCAGCCACTTAGGGATGACCAGGTACTGCGGAGGGGCAGCCTCTAGGCCCTTCAGCTCTTCATCATCTTTACATTGGACTTGGACTGGGCAGCCCTTCAAACAGAGGACTGTAAAAAGGGCACCTGGCCACCCTATACCTGGATTAGTGAATGCCTGGCCCATTTGAGGCCCTTTCCCATGCCCGCCCACCATCGGAGGAGCAATAGCGATGGCCACCTTGCTCCGTCCTTTCTGGCCCTTTTTCCTGTGGGGCAAGAACAAAGCTCTTCCACAGCACATTCAGGAAAGGACCTTGGATGACGGTTCCTGCTGAAGCTCCTGCTGAAGAGCTGTGACAGATGGTTGCTGTGCTTGTCTGTGTACTTTGATCTGTTCTTTCCTATTTTACAAGAAAGGGTGCGTGGAGGAGTTGCTTGTGTTGAGCCTGATGGGCCTTCGTCCAGGATGTTCCACCCCCACCCCATTTTCCTGTTCCCCCCTCCCTCTAATAGCAATTGGGCTGTTTGGGCGACAGCCCCCTCATCCACTCAAGGCTTTTTCTTTTGTGCTTCTGCAAATTTTGGGGGTTCCCCCAAGCCTGCCGATTACTCCCTCTTGCACATGGATGATGCCATTTTGGTGTGGGACAGTGTGGTTCAGTGGACCTTCTGTGCATGCCGAAGGTCCCAGGTCTGATCCCTGCAGCAGTTCCAGGTAGGGCTGGAAAAACTCCTGCCTGAAACCTGGTCAGTGTTGACACAACAGTAGCGCTCTGTAGAGGCTCTCTGTGTTTGCCTGTTCTATGCTTGAGGTACACTTGCACAGGTGATGTTTTTGATGAAGTCATTCTTGTCAGGGAGCTTTGGAGGAGGGCCCTTTAAGGGACCCACCCCAACCTGATCAGGCGTCATCACCTACACCTGTGCCTTCGCTGTTTTCCAGAACCCGAGGAGAGTTGCTGGTCTCCATAGGCTGTGCAAGTCGCTTGAAATCTCTGGCTGAATTCGGACAACATATTAAGCAAAGGAGGCTTAGGTAAACAACCGTCAGTTGCGTTGTTTACCGTATTGTCTGGGGAGTAACACACAACGCACACACAACCCACAGTATGCTAATCGGGAGAAACAAACAACGGAGCGAAACAACAACGCGCTTGCACGTTGTTTAGAGCAGGGGTCCCCAACCTCTTTGGCACCAGGGACCGGTTTGTGGAAGACAATTTTTCCACGGACTGGGGGGGGGGGTTGGGGGTTTGGGCTGGGTTTTTTGGGGGGTGGGTAGGTTGGTGGTGGGGTTTGTTTCGGGTGGGGGGGTGGGGTGATCCCCCCACCTGAAACAAACCCCACCCCCAAAATAACCCAGCCCGGACCTACCGGGTCTGCCACTCTCCGCCACCGCTCATCCTGGCCCCCCTCCCGTGGCGAGGAGTACTTCAACCGCAAGCATTTCTACAGCATGGTTCTCCAGGCGGTGGTGGATGCCAAGGGTTGGTTCCTGGCTATGTATGCAGGCGTGTCCAGTCAGAGCCATGACACGGCCGTCTTCTGGAACTCCCCCCTGGCTGCCAAGGTGTCGTTGGGCCGCTTCCTGACCTCCGGTCCTGCTTCCGTGTGCGGGCGTGCAGTGGGTCCGCTGCTCCTTGCTGACCAGGCCTTCACCCTGCAGCCGTGGCTGATGGCCTCGTACTGCTACCCCCACAATGCTGTGCAGCGTAAATACAACTACTACCACTGCCGTGCCCGCCTGCCCGTGGAGCGTGCCTTTGGGCATCTGAAGGAGCACTGGCGCTCCCTGTTCAGCTTGCTGGATTTGCAGGCTGACATCATTCCGGATGTGATGGTGTGCTGCTGCATCCTGCACAACATCTGCGAGTCCCATGGGGACCTGTTACCCTGACCTACCCTGGCTGGGCGAGGACGCGGATGCCATCGCTGTGGATGGGTGTGATGTTGCGCCGTTGCCCGGTCCCGTGAATCCCGTTGGGGAGCGGCGCGCCTGTTTGGAGGCGTCCCGTGTGCACGAGAGCATTGGTGACTGGATCTGGCTGCACTGCCCCCACCCCGTGTGACCTGGGGCTGTGGGGTTGGTTCTATGGACTGCCTTCGCTTCCTGGCATGGTGCCCCTCTCCGCCTTCCCTTTGTCCCTTTCCGCCGCTTGCTGCTTGGAGGTGCCCTGCTCAGCTGACCCCTCTTCACCGCTGTGCCTTCCTGGTTGCCTTCTCTCATCCCGGGGGTGACCGGCCTTTCCGTTTCCTCTGCTTCACAGTGGCCTTATGCCCATGTAACCGTTTTTATGCCCATGTAATCCTCTCTTGCCTTCTTTCTTGTGTTCGCGGGTAGGGTGCACTTGGGGTGAGGGTCATGTTGGGTTGTCCTTGCGGCTGCTGTGCCTCCCATGTAGGGTGGGTGTGGGCCGCTCCCTGGGATGGGCTGCCTTGCGTCCAGCTGTGGCACCCAGGTGTGCATTCCGGCCATGGCTTGCACGTGCATTGGCCATGCTGGGTCTTCCTCGGCTGTGGATGGGTGTGTGGGGCACTGTGTGGGATGGATCGGGGGGGTGCGTGCTTTGTGGCTCTGTATTGGCTTGCCGGCCGGCCGGCCCGTTCCCGTTCCCATCGGAGCCTCAGGTGTGTTGGGGTGTGGGTGGCTCCGGTTGGGGTGCTGTGTCAGTGTGGCTGCTCCTCCTGCCTGCTTCTCTGGCTGGGGCTGTTGTGTCCTGCCCATTGCTTGTGTGCGTCCAATGGTGTTTGAGAGGCGTGTCCTCCTGCTGCTTCGATGGCAGCGCCCATGGCTTTCTGGGCGTGGTGTGTGTGCTGGGATGCCTGTGGGAGGACTTGCGATGGTTGGAGGGCGGGCAACATGGCGGGCGGGCAGTCCGTCACGACCGCGTTCGTTATTTGCAGCCTGTGTGCTTGCCAGTGCCAAGCAGCGCCGGCTGCAGCATGTCGTGTGGAGAGCTCCGCCTGCCTAACTCCTGGTCAGTATGCTATTTACCCCTCCATTGCTTAATATGTCATCTGAACTCAGTCTCTGTATGGGCAGCATTCAGAGCTATTTTGTTTTCCTATTATTCCCTCAATTGTATGTGAGTATTTGGTCTTATTATATGTGTATATGTTGTAGTTTGTTTGATTTTAAAATAGGTATTTGCTGTTATAGATGTTTGCTTTGGGGACCCCTTCTGTTCCTGGCCATCCATGAAAACGGTTTTTCCTGGTGGAGCCTTTAGGCCCTTGTAGTTTATTCAGTACTATAACGTGCACATCCTTTAGTTGGTACAAGCACTAGAGGAAGGATTGGCAAGATTTTTAAATCGATGGATTTTATTTGGCATTGGGTGTTTTTGGGTATGGTTATGTTTTTGTAACGATAGCAAATGCAACAACACTGTATTCTCTCTTTTTGATTTGATGTGCTGTTATATATATCAGCATCAGTGTATTCTTACTGTTTTTATGCATGTGTTTTAAGTAGATACTGCTAGATTTTGTTCCAGTTATACTTGCTCTTGCCAGTATGCCCAGCCCGGTTGTGATGTTGCTATATTTCTAAGGGGTTGGGAGAGAGCTCTTGGCTTGGCTTGGTGAAGTCTCCCGAAGGAGTCACACTTGCTCCTGAACTTTGGCACTAGAGGCAATGGTGATGAACTGTGAGCTGCCTTTGGGTGGGGCCGGCAGCCTTGGGGCCAAACCAGACATGTGGGTGTTGGCCAAGCATGCACTCCCCAGTTCAAATGTGGAAGTGTCTTTAGGTCCTCATTCTATTGCCTTGGAGGAGGTGAGTGTTCTACCCTTCCAGTGTTGTAATCACAGCTTTCTAGTTGTCAGAGGGGCATGGAGAATCCATTTGTGCTAACCGTGCATTAACTTCCAGGAAGGAGGTTGATAATTTAAGAGGATATGTACATCAGGAAATATTACGAAGTGCTCCAATACGAGGTTTATCTGTATAATATCTTCCTCTGCAAAAGAGGCAATTATTGGGCGTATTTTCCTGCTGACAGCTGGGATCGCTCCGAAATGAAGTGGGAGGCTCTGGCCACAGCCATCTTAATTTCCCATGAATGCCTCTGGGCAGGTTCCTCATACTTTGTGCCTAACCATGCCCCCCGGCAGCCATTTTGTGGTTGCACCCATGACTATCCCTTCCATTTCCATCTATGCCCATGGGCCCAAAAGTGGCCTACCCTGGTGTAGAGCTTTGCCTTGTTGCCATGCAATGTATGGATTGGCCCCGCGAGTGCCTTTCTTGCAGAAAGCGGTTCCTTCAGTGTTCCTGTGACTCCTTTCTAGTGAGGGGCCATAGCTCAGTGTAGCAGAGCCATTTCTTGGCATGCAAGGGCCCAGGCCTGATCCGCATCTTCTCCAAGTAGGGCGAGGAAAGAACCCTGCCTGAAAACCTGGAGAACCTCTGCTGCCGGTCAGTGTCAATGATGCTGAGCCGGATGGATCCAGGGTTTGACTCAGTAGAAGGCAGCTTCTGATGTTCTTATGAGGCAGAGGGTGGCCACTTCTGAATTGTCCAAAAAATAATAATGAAAAAATAAACCAGGGCACACATTGACATGTGCTAATTTATATGTATAGGTGCAAAATTTGAAATAATAATGATGATTTTAAATAGAAATGAGTAAATATCACCATAGTGCAGAAGCCGGTGGCCAGGTGACCTGTGTGGCTGTCTGTTCCTTTGGCTGTCCTGGGGGTCCTTGATCTTTAAACTGGAGTGGGACAGGGTGGGCCTTCAATAGGGGACAGTCTTCTGGCAACCCTTAAAGCAGAGGACTGCCCTCTGTAAAAGAGGGCACACAGCCACTTTACTTGCCCAAGGGTTGGGGAGAAAGGGTTGTTTTTTTAAATGTCTGCTTTCTGTGATTTTCATATCAGAGTGTGGGGGGGGGGGCAGGAAGAGAGAAATGAATGCACCAGGGAATGAGGATCTGAGTTACCTGTTTCTCTCTGAAGAGAGCAAAATTGGGAAAGTAATTTGCAAAGCTACACTTGAAAATCATCTGAGCATCACATCATCATAGCAATTATCTGCCAATAGATTTTAGTTCAATTACTTTTTCCGTTTCTTGTTTTTTAAAAATAACACCCCCCCCCTCCCCGGTCTTGTCAAGATGGGCCTTCTTGTGCTGGGATTTTATCCTCCCGGGAAAGGTTAAGGGCTGGCCCCCCTCCCCCCTCGGCCGCATACTAATCCCTTCATTAGCTGTCGGACAGCGGCTTTTGCTTCTTGCAATTCACCAGGTTGCCTTTTGGTTCTGCAATGCTCTAACTTCAAGGAGCCGGAAAGTGGAGAAGCGCTCAAGGGAAAGAAAGGATTTAGGGGAATGAGGCTCTCCATATCATGATATGGTAGGAAAGAGAATCCTCAACGTGGACACGGCAGTGTTGAAATAGTGGGATAAGGGGAGCAATTGCTATCATGGCAGAGATTATACACGAGGTTTTTCCTCCTCCTTGCAAAGTAGAATGCTGGACTTAAAGCTGCTAAAGAGGGAGGAAGCAGTTGTCCTATGATAAAACTCCAGTCTGAAATGCTGATGGGAGAAAATGGCAGCAGATGACGCCTGCTCCTGTGTTTGGGAGAACTTTGCCTTGTTTCCACATGATGATCTGTATCAGAATCCTTTGGATCCAGCAAAAGGCCCCGCTCACGAGGAAGGGAGGGAGGGGGGCTGTCGCTTTGCAGGTTCATTCCTCCGGCATCTTGACATTTAAAAAAACAAAACAGGATCAGTGAACAGGTGACGGAGAAGGTTTTGGCTTGTGACTCCAGGCAGCCACTCGGTGGTGCCAACAGGTAGTTTTAGGCCCTGGACTTAATGATGTTAAGGTTTCGTTCTGTTTGTCAAATTATATCTTGCCTTTTGTTGTTGTTTTACCTCCAGGGAGCTTAAGGCGGTGCCCATTCACCACCTCCCTCTCTCCATTCAGTCCTCAAAACAACAAAACAACCCTAAGTTTTGTAAACTGCCCTGAGAGCTTTGGCTATTGGGTGGTATAGAAATGCAATAAATAAACAAACAAACAAATAAACAACAACCCTGTGAGGTAGGTTAGGCTGAGAGTCAGTGACTGGCTCACAGTCACTCATTGAGTTTCATGGCTGAGTGAGGACTAGAACCCGCATCTCAACTCTCAGTCCAACACTCTAACCGCTACACCACACTGTACGTGTGGGTGGCAAGATGAGAGGTGCTTGCTAAATGCCCCCTGGCCGCTACATCACACTGGTCCTGCCCTTTTAGTTGGCCCATGTGTTTGACTTGCATTGTGAAGCACAAAACTACAGCAGTTTTGGTTCTCATAGTGGTTTGAAGATGCAAAGATTAGCTGCATTCACATACAAATGGAAACAGAATACGCCTTTCGCCCCATCGGGAACCCATCTACAATGTCTCTTTCAAGACTTACGTGTCACTAGTTTTTTCCCTTATATTTTTCTGATTGGTGCATCTCCTGCCCTTTCAGATTATCTTAAGTCATTTGGAGGTGGAGGGGAGAAATTGAGAGCCCTTAAATGTTTGCCATGTAATATTTGAAGTTCAACTTAAAGGAAAAATATGGCCCAGTATCCGATGGGAGTTCAAAGTGGCATTTGCTTTCTGTCTCATAGCTAGAATGATCTTGCTCATTTTTTTAATGGTGCAGAAATATCCAATTGACTGGGTAGTGTGCTTAAGTTCAGATGAACAATTAATATTTTCATAAAGCCAGGTGAAAAAGATACTAGGAGTAATAACAATGATAATGATGTTGAGTTATTTTGTGTAACTCTTCTGTGGTCTGAAATCCACTGGTGCAACATTTATGGAAGCTTCTTTTGAAGCTTTTTGTTTCTCTGTGTCTATAGAATCAAGCCGCTGCTCGAATTACGTGAAAAACTAGAGGGGGAGGGGGGTCTTTAACGAAACCCACGAGCTCCTTTCTGACTATCCCAAATCATGCCCACCCCAGTTGCCTTTTAAAAACAGTCACTAAATGGGTGATTCAAATGGTAGCAAAGAGCAAGGCCCTTTTGCAACTCGAGCACTGAATGAAAAGCGGAAAAAAATACTGCCTTACGCCATGGTGTCAGATGGGATGCTTTGTGGAAGGGTTCGGACAAACTGGGGCTGTTCAAACGCACTAACCCACACTCAGTGATTGAATGTAGGGTGTTGTTGAACCAGGGGTTATTTGTTGAACCATGGGTTAGCGTGTTGTCTGAACCCAGTCCATGACTACCTAGTGTGTGTAGGTGTGTACAGGGTGATAGTGATAAGTGGACTTGGGTTTGCACTTATGTGTTGTGTTTATATTTCAGATGCCAACGGGAGTTCAAGATGAAACTATCCGTCCTCTTGGTCCTTGTGATGTGCACGGTATTCAGCACAAACGTCAAGCTGGTATCTAAGAGGAATTCAGGCAAGTTTCAGAAATCTGTATTTTGATCTCTTCTGTAAGCCATTTTGCTGGGCATGCTTTGGATTTGTAGAAGCCCTGGTTGTCAAGGCTTGTCTATATACAAATGGAGAGACATAGACCAGTGAAGGTGGGGCATTTTCATGTCTCATTGCTTACTGTAGGAGAGCCTAAGGCAGGGGTGTTGAGCCTCAGGTTGTGGGCCAAATCTGGACCACCTAAGTTCCCAGTCCAGCCCTCCAGCATTGCCTTGTCTTTGCCCTCAACCCTTTCCCTAACTCATTTGGTGGTTTCTGGCTTGTATGTGTGTGCGTGTTTCCCCATTCTAAAAGGTTTCAATGCCTCTCCCACTGGCAATAAGAGTGTTAAGCTAAATGCTAGTATTTTGGCTCCACCCCTTCCTC
Source organism: Anniella stebbinsi (assembly GCA_029215795.1). Lineage (NCBI taxonomy): Eukaryota > Metazoa > Chordata > Lepidosauria > Squamata > Anniellidae > Anniella > Anniella stebbinsi. The sequence continues at coordinate 337,156 of JARDYH010000001.1, forward strand.
TTTGGCCCTGCCCCCTTTTGCCTTCAGTCCCGCCCACCACTGGAATGCAGCCCTCAAGAGTTTCCCGAAAATTGAATGTGGCCCTTGGCCTGAGAGAGGCTTGACACCCCTGGTGTAAGGTGTGTGCTTTGACCCCTTCCGTTAAAAATTACCGGACTTGCAGGTGCCTAATGTTGACTGGACCCTGTGCCTTGTGCTTGTCATCAAGATAAACTTGCTCTTCAGCACTGTGAAAGTATTTTTGGGCATTTTGATATATGCATTGGAAACGAAGATAATATTTAAAAGACTTGACATGGTGACAATAACATTGAGCTGCCGATAGTTCGATTTGTTCAATTACTAACATCAGTCACTGCATCATATTGTCCATGGAAGGTTGTTCTGTTTTGACCCCTGCTCAGCCTTGTCTATACAAACCCATGTTAAGAACAGTGTTAATTGGGACTCTTTGTGAAGTGCTTCTTTTTCAAAAAGCGCCTTCTGTTCTTCAGCAGAAGACGTGTGACAATTGGCCCCCATCCAAGAGGCTGTGGGCAGCTCCACGCAGGTGGCTCAGAAGGCAGTTCTAACTCGTATTGATCCGTTGTGAATGTTAACATGATTATCAGGTGCTTCATAGAGAAGGATCTCGGAATGTGGCTCACGTTGAATCGACGTGGGGCTTATGCCAACCCTGTCTTGATTGCTGGTCAAATGAAAGATGACATGTGGAGGAGGCCTGCGCTCTTCATGGAAGCATTCCCTGTTCTGTTTCCTGTTTGGGTGGCCCCATGGCTGGGGAAATGGCCTTCTCAACACACTGCTGGCAAATGGAATGTAAGCCATGGCCCATGCAATTTCTTTAAAAAACCAAATAAATTGAAAGAAGAAGAAAATGCAAACATTGATTGCAAACAGTGAAAATGAGCAAACCATTGTATACTAGGCATGGGCAAGAGTAGAAGTTATATCTTGTTTGGGCCGTTGTCCTTTCTCTGGCATTGAATTCACCTGATCTATTCAGTAGAGAAGATGTGGCATTAAGGTAGCTGTGTCTTATGCAACATGGCAATAAGCAAGTGTCAAAGCTACCCAGGTGCCGCCTTGAATCATGCTCGGATGTGAGTTGGGTGATGTATTAGTCAGACTTGTTGTGTGTAGATGTTATTTGGTCGTCAATGTCTATCACACAAGAATAGTCAGATAGCAAAGGGAGGTACTGCAATTAGCATTAGTGACACATGAGCCCCCTTCAGCTTGTCCCTCCAAGCAATGGGGCTTTTTGAGCAAACTTGTCAAAAAATGAAAAAAAAAACCTCCTTGAGGTTTTGAGTGTTCAATGGAAAAGCTGAAATGATCGGAAGCACCGTTCTCTCCCAGTCCACTTCTACCTTCCCTAAGGGAAGAAAAGCCTCCTTTAAACAATGGAAAAGGAATAGGTGGTGGAGGGCCAAAATGGACCGTTCCATTCCCTGCTGGGGTTCATGAGCCTGGTCGTTTTCTGTCTACAGGGAGCAGGAGGGGGGATTGGCAAATGGGCCCATCCCGTTTTGAGCTGGACTTAGCTCAAATGGAGGGAGGGGAAGGCTGGACATAGCTCGAAATGAGGCCAGACTTTTTAGAGCGTGGTGTGGTGGTGGTGTGAGGGGAGAGCTTGTATTTGCGCTCCCTTCTCTTGCAGTCCTGCTCCTCCTTCCTGCATGGGCATAGCCCAGAACACCTGCCCCAATCCCCTTGAGGTGGGCTGCACCTCACGACTCGACCAGGCACGAGAGCTCAGTTGCTGGCATAGGCTCCTTAACTGTGTAAGATGAGCACCTTGGGTTAGGGTTCATTTTTGAAAACACGCACCCCCCCCCCACCCACCAATCTCCTTATTGCAAGATGCATCAGAGAAGAGTAAATAATGTCTTTTCCTCCTGTTGCTTTGAACATCCCAAAGTGTAGGTTGAAAGAAAGAGAAAAAGACAACTTTGTTTTCATTTCTTGTGGTGCGTTTGAGGCTTTGCCTGAGCCCCAGCTCTGCGTATGGGAAAGTTTTAACTTTCATGTGCGCAGTTGGTGACATCTAGGGCCCATTGATCAATGCAAACTTCCAGGCAACGCTCTCCACCCACCCCTCCAACCTTCAAGTTGCTACCTGGAGCAGAGCTATTGATGTGTCTTTCGATAATGTCGTGTGTTAAATGGATTTTCTATGTGTCTTGGGTTTTACGGCAGCGGCTTGAAGCGTGGCTAATGACAGTGTCCTTTTTCAAGGGAAGGGTTGGGCTCATGGGGGCTTGTCTCCAAATTGCTCAGTGGCAAACAGGGGAGGGTTTGCTTTCAGGCGCCGTGTTGAGGCTTGTACAGGGAGAGAACAAGAACACACAGGAAGGAGGTGTTCAAAGGGTATGATTTTTTGTGTGTTATAAGCCAAGGGGCTGGAATTGATCGTTCCACAGTACAGGAATACATTTCCACAAGGCTTAATGTATCAAACCATTTCCTCACCCCCAAGCTGTATCTAAATATATTTATTATACATGAAGTATATGGAGAGGTCCATTAAATGGAGGGAAATCTTGGATAGCACACAATGGCTGAATTCGGACGACACAATAGGCAACTGGGGGAGAAAAACAATCAACAGTTGAATTGACTATCGTGTCGTCTGAATGCTGCCATAGTCAACTCAGCGCTGATCCTAATCCACACCACAGTTGATTATTTATTACCGTGTTGTGTGGGGAGCACCCCTAGATGAACAAGTTGATTATTACCCCACCATTGACTATCGTGTTGTCCGAATTCAGCCAATGAGTCTTATGTGGGTAAATAAAAATAAAATAAAAAATGCATTAAAAATACAAGTAAAAGCACAACAATAAAAGAAATATGCTCCACCAACCAGTTAAATCCTCCTTCACTAAAAGACCAGCTTATATGCCAAAAGCCTGCCGGAATAAAAGCATCTTTGCCTGATGGGGGAGATGCAAAGTCTGAGCGCTGCCCAGCACAAGAGCTTCAGCAGGGACAAATTTGCCATTTTAGAGCTTGGGTTTTTCAACCATTCAAATGTATGCATGGAGGTCTGCATTTCATTTCTAATCTGCCGGATAACTAATATGATCAAGAACAGAGGGCATTTGGCTCAATACTGCACTGAGTGAGGCCTTTCCATGCTGATGGTTCATAGGAAAAATGGGCAGGCCTGGTGCTGACACCTCCTGGGGAGAGGCCCAGGACCCAACGCTCTGGCAGGTATGATTGGTGCAGTCGCTGGGTTCCCTCTAGGGATGTGCACTGGATCGGACCCGATCCACAATCCGAGTCCGGTCCAGTGGGAAATCGGATAAATTATCCGATTTCCGATCCCGCAGCTGGATCGGCCGATCCAATCCGAACCGGTCCGAAAAGGCTCCGAACCGGTTCGGCGGATCGGCGGATCGGCGGGCGCCCACTGGCGCCCACCGCCGCTTCCATTGGCGGGCGCCAGCGGGCGCCTGCCGATGAAAGTGGACAGCGGGGGGGGGAGGAGGGGGGCGCTTACCTTCTCGGCCCGTCCGCTCCCGTCCGGCACTAGCAGCTACTACCAGCGGGCTCCGCGGCCTGCTCCAGGGTGGCGCGCCGGGTGATGTCATCACCCGGCGCGCTACTCTAGAGCAGGCCGTGGAGCCCGCTGGTAGTAGCCGCCGGCGCCGGACGGGAGCGGACGGGCCGAGAAGGTAAGCAGGGGGTGCGTGGAGGGGAGGAGGGGGCGCGCGGAGGGGGGAGGGGGGCCCTTACCTTCCCGGCCCGGCCGCTCCCGTCCGGCGCCGGCGACTACTACTACCAGCAGGCTCCGCGGCCTGCTCTAGGGTGGCGCGCCGGGTGATGTCATCACCCGGCGCGCTACTCTAGAGCAGGCCGCGGAGCCTGCTGGTGGTAGCCGCCGGCGCCGGACGGGAGCGGACGGGCCGAGAAGGTAAGCAGGGGGTGCGTGGAGGGGAGGAGGGGGCACGCGGAGGGGGGAGGGGGGCCCTTACCTTCCCGGCCCGGCCGCTCCCGTCCAGCGCCGGCGACTACTACTACCAGCAGGCTCCGCGGCCTGCTCTAGGGTGGCGCGCCGGGTGATGTCATCACCCGGCGCGCTACTCTAGAGCAGGCCGCGGAGCCTGCTGGTAGTAGCCGCCGGCCCCGGACGGGAGCGGACGGGCCGAGAAGGTAAGCAGGGGGTGCGTGGAGGGGAGGAGGGGGCGTGCGGAGGGGGGGGAGGGGGCCCTTACCTTGCCGGCCCGGCCGCTCCCGTCCGGCGCCGGCGACTACTACCAGCAGGCTCCGCGGCCTACTCCAGGGTGGCTCGCCGGGTGATGTCATCATCCGGTGCGCTACTCGAGAGTAGGCCGCGGAGCCCGCTGGTAGTAGCCACCGGCGCCAGACGGGAGCGGACGGGCCGAGAAGGTAAGCAGTGGCGGGGAAGGGGGCTTACCCCCCCGCGGAGCCGTCCGCTTCTATCCGCTGGCGCCCGCGGGCGCCAGCGGATGGAAGCGGACGGCCCCAGGGGGGGTAGGGAGCGCGGGGGAGGGGGCTTACCTGCCGGGGCCGTCCACAGCGGACGGCCCCGGGGGGGGGAGGGAGTTAGGCCCCCCTCACCCACCCGCCGCCATTTTTTCCTCATAGACTTGCATTGCAATGCAAGTCTATGGGGAAAAAAATGGCGGCCGATCCAAAAATTTACGATTTTTGGGTCAGGATCGGACTCGATCCGGTCCGGGGGGCCTCCGATTTTGTCCGAACCGGTCCGTGACAAAATTGGAGGTCCCGATCCGGGTCCCGATCCGATCCGGGGGGTCCGTGCACACCCCTAGTTCCCTCCCTCTTCCATTTATTTTTAATTTAACTTTTCCAGTACTCTGGCTCCAAATGACTCCCAGCCACCACCTTTGCATCCCATCCAAGACCCCGGAAGTCTAATCTTTTCAGGGCATTGTGGGGGAAAAGGGCTACTATTGCAAAAATATGGCACCTTCTGCGGGCTGCCACATTTTGGTGTTGACCGACCCCCACCCCCCCAGCATGCACAGGAAAGATTCAGGTGCTGAGACACTGGGGGGAAATGATGACGGTGGCCTGAAGCTGCTCAGTGCTGGGAGGAACACTCAGTCCTCTCAGCAAGGTTGGTTTAGGAAGGGCCCCCATTGGGGCAGCACTGTGCTAAAGCCCCCCCCCCCAGTCTCCTAGAGCAGGCTCTGGAGCTGGGGCATAGTTCCCAAGGTAGAAGGGTTTCTCTTTCCTTTTCCTCTTGGCTTTCTGGATATCGGAAAAGGTGCCAATAGCGTGATGAAATTTCCTAGATGGCTGGCTTGCCAAGTGGCTCCATGCACACTGTGGTAAGTTTACCATGTGGGAAATGGCCATGAGTATATCTTTACACAGCACCCCACAGCCCACGTGCTGGCAAAAGCGTCGAGGGTGGTGCAAGACCACGGCATTGCCAGCCGATTACAATAGCATCTGACCGGCGACAGCAAATGAATGGATGACTTCACCGGAAGACGACAGGATGCTTTGCTCCTGCCTTGCCACAAGAGAAAGGCGTGTTCTAAAGGCAGCCTTGGTTGAATAAGGGTAAAATTGGGGAACACTGCAATCTTTATTGGCTTGTGACGTGACCTAGCCAAGCAGAACAGGTCTCTGTTGTTTTCCTTCAAGATATTGGGGGAGATTTGAAAAATGCTACTAGTTTTTGCCTAAGTCGTATTCCAATTTGAAAGAAAGCAGTTTGTCTCTTTAAAAAAGAGAAGAAAACTCTCTCTCTCTCTCTCTCTCTCTCTCTCTCTCTCTCTCTCTGTGTGTGTGTAAGAAAGAGAGAGAGAGAAAGAGAGAGAGAGAAATGCAGATAGTCCAAGTCAGATCATAGAATCATAGAATCATCGAATAGTAGAGTTGGAAGGCGCCTATAAGGCCATCAAGTCCAATCCCTTGCTCAATGCAGGAATCTACCTTAAAGCATCCCTGACAGATGGCTGTCCAGCTGCCTCTCGAAGGCCTCTAATGTGGGAGAGCCCACCACCTGCCTAGGTCATTGGTTCCAGTGTCGTACTGCTCTAACAGTCAGGAAGCTTCTCCTGATGTCCAGCATAGGCTGACCATATGAAAAGGAGGACAGGGCTCATGTAACTTTAACAGTTGTAGAGAAAAGTGACTTTCAGCCAGAGCCATTTGTATGCAATTAGTTCCTGGTGAAATTCCCTTTTCATCACAACAGTTAAAGTTGCAGGGGCCCTGCCTTCTTTTGTATATGGTCACTCTAGTATAGTGCCTGCAACTTTAACTGTTGTGATGAAGAAGGAATTTCACCAGGAACTAATTGCATACAAATGACACTGGCTGAAATTCCCTTGTCTCTATAACTGTTAAAGTTACATGAGCCCTGTCCTCCTTTTCATATGGTCAGCCTAGTCCAGCAGGAATCTTGTTTCTTGTAACTTGAGCCCATTATTCTGTGTCCTGCACTCTGGGTTGATTGAGAAGAGATCCTGGCCCTCCTCTGTGTGACAACCTTTCAAGGATTTGAAGAGTGCTATCATGTCTCCCCTCAATCTTCCCTTCTCCAGGCTAAACATGCCCAGTTCTTTCAATCTCTCCTCCTAGGGCTTTGTTTCTAGACCCCTGATCATCCTCGTTTCCCTCCTCTGAACATGCTCCAGCTTGTCTGCATCCTTCTTGAAGTGTGGTGCCCAGAACTGGATGCAATACTCAAGATGGGGCCTAACCAGTGCCGAATAGAGGGGAACCAGTACCTCATGCGATTTGGAAGCTATGCTATTAATGCAGCCCAAAATAACATTTGCTTTTTTTGCAGCCACATCACACTGTTGGCTCATATTCAGCTTGTGATCTACAACAATTCCAAGATCCTTCTCGCTTGTTGTATTGATTAGCCAAGTATCCCCCATCTTGTAACTGTGCATTTGGTTTCTTTATCCGAGGTGTAGAACTTGGCATTTATCCCAATTAAATTTCATTCTGATGTTTTTAGCCCAGCACTCCAGTCTATCAAGATCACTTTGAAGTTTGTTTCTGTCTTCCAGGGTATTAGCGATCCCACACAATTTTGTGTCGTCTGCAAATTTGATCAGCATTCCCTGCACTAGGCTGACCATATGAAAAGGAGGACAGGGCTCCTGTAACTTTAACAGTTGTAGAGAAAAGGGAATTTCAGCCAGTGTCATTTGTATGCAATTAGTTCCTGGTGAAATTCCCTCTTCATCACAACTGTTAAAGTTGCAGGCACTATACTAGAGTGACCATATACAAAAGAAGGCAGGGCCCTTGCAACTTTAACTGTTGTGATGAAGAGGGAATTTCACCAGGAACTAATTGCATACAAATGACACTGGCTGAAATTCCCTTTTCTCTACAACTGTTAAAATTACAGGAGCCCTGTCCTCCTTTTCATATGGTCAGCCTACCCTGCACCTCCTCGTCCAAATCATTAATAAAAATGTGGAAGAGCCCTGGGCCCAGAACTGAGCCCTGCGGTACCCTACTCGTTACCTCCCCCCAGTGTGAGAAGGTACCATTGATAAGCACTCTTTGAGTCCGATTCTGTAGCCAACTGTGGATCCACCTAATAGTTGTTCCATCTAGCCCACTTTTCACTAGTTTGTGAATTAGAATGTCATGGGGCACTTTGTCAAAAGCTTTGCTGAAGTCAAGATATACTATACTCACAGCATTCCCACAGCCCACAAGGGAGGTTACCCGATCAAAAAATGAGATCAGATTAGTCTGACAGGATTTGTTCTTGACAAATCCATGCTGGCTTATAGTAATCACTGCATTGTTTTCAAGGTGCCAAAATTTTCCCAGGGATGGATGTCAGACTGACTGGTCTGTAGTTCCTAGGTTCCTCCTTTTTGCCCTTTTTGAAGATAGGGACAACATTAGCTCTCCTCCAGTCATCCGGCACTTCACCCGTCTTCCATGATTTCACAAAGATAATAGACAGATCTTCATATCTTGAATGGCTTGAATGTTGGCTGTTGGTGTAGATTGCTGGGAACTGGATGAACAATCTGAGGAATAGTTAGTGTTTTTCTGGTTAGGTTTTAACTCTACGGAATTATCTGTTATGACGATAATGAGAGATAACTTTATCAGATAATCTTGCTTGTACCAAATGGAAATTCAAATGATGATGATGATGATGAAAGTTAAGAAGCTGCCCCCCCCCCCCAATGCCTGTTTGGGCTAAAACTGGGTCCCGGGTGAGAAATGAAAGACGACTGCTGTGAGGCGATGCGTGGCTGGGTTTTGGCTTCCAGTGATTGGCCTCCTGTTTCACAGCATGGATGGGAGAGTTGCAATGCCTTGGCTCTGGAGGGGCCTGGCAGAGCAGGAGAGGCTGCATTCGTGTGTGCCTTGTCCTAAGGCGCCTTGGTCCTTTCTCTGGGTACTGCTGCCAAGTGAGTCTCCTTCATCCTGTACTTCTGCTTTTGAATTTTTCTTTTGCATCTAACTGTAGGATTTTACACTTATCTCTGTCGAATTCCATATATATGCAAAGGCCACAGTTTTACAATGCCATAGTAATGCTCCCAATGCGCTTTGCTTTCCTGGCAGAAACGTTCTGAGTACTTTCAAAATGACTAAGATCCTCCGATGAAGGGATTGGACTGCTAGCGATTACCGGTAGGAAAAGTGGAGTGCAGATTTATCTAGGACCACGGAAATTGGCCATTCACAAAGCATCCGTCCTGTGGTGCTTTGCCTTTTCAAAAGCTTCGCTGTGAATGTTGTATGGCGTGGTTTTTTAAAACTGTGTGCACCAGCTGCAACATTCCTTTAAAACCAGTCTAGGATTGAAACAGGAAACCGTTCCATTTTAAGGTTTATATAATATGCTGGATTCACCCACGTGGGACTGGTAATATTCTTAAAAGCCGTTCTGGGTTTCTGGGCAAATGATTAAACTTATTTGTAGGAAGGTTAACAATGCCTTCCTGGGGTCCTGGGTTGAAATCTCTGGAGTCAATAAAGTGGAACATCTCAGTTTAAGCTCTTTCTGATAAAATGTGGTTCTGGACCTTTATGTCTCTGCAGAAGGCAAACATAGCTTCCACATTCTGCTTGTCGTGTCATTAACATTCTTCTGCCCTGGTTGGGTTTGGAGCCTGAAGCTGTGCCTGTACTAAAAATCAATCCCACGAGATCCGGTCTTAGGTCTGGAAACCCTTTCAAAGGTTTGACAAATGTCACCTGTCCCATTTAGGTCGGGCTCGTCGGCAGCCAGAACTGAACTGGTGACCTTTGGATCTCAGAACATGGGTCTCCACTATCAGCGCTGTAAGGTCAAGCTGTGGCACTGTCATCAGCTAGCAGGCCCCTGGGTCTCTTGTGCGGCACAGTGAAATGACACGTGGATCCCTGTGCCGGCACGTGCCTTCACCGCACGGCAGCTACATGGGATGACTGTCGTAATGGTCAGCGTATGGAGCCATTTGGGCCGGGCCAATGCGGCTTGGCATGAATGATCTATCAGGGCCGCTGTTGGATGACAATGTTTTCTACAAGATGAGCAGTGAGCGTTGGTTTAGAGCGGCAGCTCAGAGCACAAATCCTCAATCAGAATGTTTCTGGTTCCAGCCTCTCGGTCACTCACTCATTAAGCCTCCGGCAGCCCATTATTTCCTCAGCCTCAGTCCCTCCCTCCTCCATCTGCAATATGGGTACAGCATCACCAGTCTACCTTACAGCATTGTTGCAATGGTTACTACTGAGACGTTGGAAGAGGCCAGCTGTACCATTGTCACACCTGGGCCCTGTACAGTCCCAGGTGGGGCCAGCAAAGGCAGAGAAGGAATCCTGGGAGGAGGCCTTCCACCGTCAGCATAGGCAGGCCGTTTTTTGGCTCAGGCTCGTAAGCCAGCCTGGTCCAGGAGCCTGTTCTAGGAGCTGGGGAGCATCACCAGACCCATTCCGGCCTATTAGTCCATGGAGGTTGGGCTTCATGCCAGGGAGGGGCTGTGGTCCTTCAGGGCGAGGCTTTGCCTGATACCACTCAGGTCAGGCCTGGGCAACTGATGGGCCCCTGTGGCTGTGTGGCAATTTAAAAAAAGATGGGAAAAGTCACGTTCCAAGTCTCTATGGCAGCCACGGAAGATCAGAGTGGACACGCTAAATTTGCCCATTCTAAGCCTGCGTGGCTTTTTGCTGCTGAACATCTGCTGCAATTCCTCCCCGCCTTTTGGTGGGGGGAATAAACAGGGGCAGTGGGGGGGGGGTTTGCTGCCCCCTGCCTTAGGTCACTCCTCCAAGACAATCTCTCTCTCTCGTGCTCCCCCCACCCCCTTCCACGCCCCCAAAGGATAATAGACCCACAAGCTCTACTGTGCCCCAGGGGCTGTTTCACAAGGTCATGTGCAGCAAGTCCTCTTTTCAGAATGGATGGGAGGACAGGGGTGGGGAAGTGGCAGGCATTCCCGCGATTTAAGCCCCACTCCCAGCCTTTGGGCTTCTTATAGACGTCTGTTTTTCTGTTCTCATTTGTTGCGTGTGTTGGGTGGGTTGGACTACAGGTCCCACCATCCCCAGCCAGCATTCTGGGTGCTAGGTTAGAGGGGGTTTTGTGCCTGTGCGAATTGCTCTGAATCCTCCCCCTGGGCAGTGCCTGTGCCACCGATGCCTCCCACGGCCACTAGAGGTCTCCTGACTGCTACGGGCCCTTCTCTGGAACGCGACCGCTCTCCCTGCGGCTCCTTTGGCTGCCAGGAGGTGGCCTTGGTCCAGATGCACAGGCCAAAGGCGATTGAGACAGGAGACCGTCAAAGCCATAGAAACAAAACTGGAAGGAGCACAGAGGAAGAATGGCTGCGTTTGGGGTGTTTCATCTCTATTCAAAATGACATCTGTAACGGTAGGCAAATCTAAGGGCTTAACCGGAGAACCTCCCTCCGGAGTGGAACTTCTCAGCTTCGCTGGAGCAAACCGAAGGTTTTATGTAGGTCAACCCAATTCTTATTAACAGTGACTCGGCAGCCCATTACTTACAGGCTGATGCTCTCCTTTAGGGGTTTGAGCGATGAAATCTGCTTGTTCCTGCTCTGTTTTCCTTGTGTGTGTGTGTGTGTGTGTGTGTGTGTGTGCGCATGTGTCCAGCTGTTTTCACCCAAATCTGGATTTAGCAAACACTACGACAAGGGTCCAAATCTCTGCTCAGCCATGAAACTATCCCCACCTGTGGCTGCGATGTCAGATGTAGAGGAACATTGTGCTCTATCTGCTTCTTGAGCCAATTCAAGTCTGCACACAGTCCTGGCTGAACGAAATCATGAATCAGCCTTGGAGAGGAAAGCTGTGGCTGCCACTTTGCTAAAGGCGGAAGGGTCTGTAGCTAAGTGGTAGAATGCCTGCTTTGCACTCTGAAGGTCCTGGGTTCGATCCCCGGCAGCATCTCCAGGTAGGGCTGGAAAATGTCTGCCTGAAACCCTGGAGAGCTCCTCAATGGTCTTGGGCTAGATGGGCTCAAGGACTGACTCTTTTCTACAAGAGGCATTTATTGTGTGCTCATCCTTCTGTACTTGTGGAAATTTATGGCTTCTTTAGATGACATCATGACGCTCCCGTTTAGTTTCTGTTTCTCAACAGTATTTTTGGCAAGTTTTTTTTTAGAGAATGGAAAATGCGGTATTTGTGAAAGTGACAGAAAATGCTTTTCCTGCTTTTGTAATTGCAATGTTCTGCTATACCACAGCGCCACCTAGAGATTATGTAGTGGAAAAGCAGGAAAGGAACTGCTCCTCGAGTAGTCCTTGGATCTCAATTCTATGACAAAACTGAAAGTAGGTGGGTCCAACAGATTAGCCACTGATTAACAGTCTTGTGTGGAAAAGCACCAAAGCAGCCTCCTCTGTTCTTGACTTATGCCAACGTGATTACTGTTTCCTTATTGGTTGGCCAATGCTGGCTGGGAATGATGGAAATTGGAGTCCAACACACTTGGAGGGCACCAGATGTTTAGTTTCCCCTGAAGACGAACACTGACATTCAAAACATGTCTGGGAATGTAACACTATTATAAATGCATCCTTTGCTTCTGCCATGCCTTCCTTTTTGGAGGAAAACCGCATCCTTCCCCTAGCAACTGAGGTAACATTCCAAGAACAGGGTTTCTTCTGTCTTCCTCATGAACAAATATTTCCTTTAAGGTGCCATCCTATGCAAGTTTAAGCAGAAAAAGTCCTGCTACACCAGCATCCCCCACCCAGCTAGAGCTGAAGGGCTTCTTTCTGTCTAAACATGCATAGGATTGTGCCCTTAAATTTGTTTTTAAAGAAACGCACCACATTAGGCTTATTTTTGTGCAAAGTAGCCTTGTTTGTTCTGGGTTTGGATCTCTTATACTGGACAATGAATGAGGGTTGGGTTGTTGTTTTTTGCTTAAGATTCTGATCACGAAGTCCTAATAACCCTCCAAATTAGTCACCATTAAGCAGAATCATGGCTTCGTTTGCTTTGTTTCTGCATCATCCCATACCAGATTAATGATGTTTTTAAGAGCACATCCTTAAGGGGCTATTAGTTCATGCAAAAGGAAAATTCCCTCTTCTAGGTCTAAAAATATTTCCTAACAACCTAAACAAAATTTAAGGAGTTGAAAATTACCTTTTGGAGCTCCCTGTTGGAAGGCACAGCACGGATACTAAATTATCCCCATAATTACACCCGTAATAATGCACAACCTTCACGCGCACAATGAGACCCTTATAGGAGAGCTGACTTTTACAAGTATATTATACCTTAGCATTCCTCATACGAGACCAGCCCAACAACTGGGACGGGTGCTCTGTCACTCCACACAGCCCAAGATCTTTTCCAGTAAATGTCTTTCTGAAATTACATTAAAACAAAGTAACAGAAGCCCGGTTCCCCCACACCATTGCTTGCAGACAAATTTCAACAGCTGCGGGGTTTTAATGGGCTGCTTCTGAAACAACCGGCACAAAGATTTATATTGCAAGGATGTGGGGATAATTTTTTGTGGCAACATCTCCCTGAGATGTGGGTTAAGGCAGCCATTTATGCATCAACGCCCCCTGCCCCGCCCAAAAGAAGAGAGAGAAAAGAGAGCATAGCAATTTGCTTAAATTGGGCATATGCAAATTAAAATGTATAGATGCAAATTTAGAAGTGATGACTCTCATTGACATGGGAGAAGACGGTCGCACATTCTGCCTGCAGTCTAGGTACTGCTTGTGGATAGGCCAATTCAGAGGCCCTTTTCTCTTCCTCCTTAGGGTTCTTGATCATTAAACCAGACTTAGACTGGGCAGCCTGTCCAACAGAGGACTGTCCTGTACAAAGCAGGACACGTGGCTACTGTATCAGGCAATGTGGCATCTCACCCACCCCTTCACTGCAGTCTGGGACTAGTTCGTTGCTGGATTTGGGGCAGGCCAGACAGCCCTTCAATTGCAGGATGCTTTCAAATAGAGGACTGTCCTCTGTAAAATAGGATACATGGCAACCCTAATCCTGGCCGTGTGTGTGTCTTTGGGTAGATTTGACCAAACGATTGACTTTTTGTGACCGGAGTCACACCTTTGAATTCTGGAGGCATTTCTGAGTTTTGCAACGTTCCATTCTGGATGGGATGCCAAACCAGGCCTAAAGGAGGCTGTGTTTCAGTAGGATCAGTTCGGTAGGAAATGCAGGTTTCTGAAATAAATAAATACATGAATAAATATTAGTTTTGTCGTACAAATTCATAGTGCAGTTATCGTCAATTACAAAACCGAGCAAAGTCCCAGCCAGAGGAATTCATTAGGCACATGTCAATGAGATTCAAGATAGTCCTTCTGCTTATTAAGACCCAGGTCCATTGATGTAGTTAGCCTTGTGCTCTAGAGCGCTGTACAAAGAAACTGTTGTGCATCATGGGCAGTTGGTGGGTACCTTGCATTCATTGGCCTAGGTGAGTGTAGATGGCCACTCTTGGTGTAGTGCAAAATGTACAGCGGGGGTGATTTCCATGTTGACCTAGTGGAACTCTGCCCTGGTACACCTCCAGTGAAGAGCACCCCTGGGCATATGTAGAATTCATCCGTCCCTACACTATTCAGTAATCACTGCCTTTGTCACATGTCTGCTTGTGCAGGGCAGGAAGTTCAGCTTGGAAGATATTACCTTCTAGCCATACTTGAGCTTGCTGCCAACCCTTACCCTAAAGGGGGATGTGGACTGGAAACACAGGAGGCGATTTAAGTCTCGGTGAACAAACCCTTGTTAAAAGAAGCAGTTCTGAGTTTAAACATTTGATAACATGTACTGCTTACGAGCAAACGTTATATCGAAACAAGTCAATCCTTGGTCTAACTTGCCCAATGCCTTCAAAAACAGGGGCTAATTTGACATCAGAGAACATCTGGGGTAATTATGTGTTTGCTAGTCTTTTACTGAACTGGGTTACTCTTGGGTCAGTTGCCTCCTTCTAAAGTACGACTGATTGCAATTATTTGAAAGTTAATTGCTGCATAACCCATTCTGTCCTATGGAAAAGGGTAAAATCCCTCACACAGCACTAATTATCGGAAGAGGTTCGGCTCCTTCCTAACTGTGGACCCTCATTTGCCTTCTGTGGTAGTTTTTGTTGCTGCTTCTGCTTCTGAATGGATGCTAGAACGAAGGGAGGCTTTTATACCGGCCCCCTCAGAGGGTGGCAGGAGCCAACCAAGGGAACAACCTGTAATACCCACTGAAAAGGAAGTAAAGTATTGTTGACATGTGCCTGGGGCGTGGGGGAGTCAATGAATGTGTGGAATAGCAACAGCGGTGCAGACAACATGTGGCTGTACGTTTCTATGCATGTATATAAATGTAATAATAATAATAATAATAATAATAATAATAATAGCAGCTTTCAGCTTTCCTTAATTCAACTCTGGCTGACACAAAGAACAAGTTAAGCTCAGTACTGGGATTTTATTTTTTTACCCATTGCATCCCATTTAATTGCTTTTTAAAAATAAAATAAAATAAGTCAATCCTTTTTCTAAGACATCTTGCAGATTTTGCACTTGAAAATGAATGGGTGGGGGCGAGATTTTTCTTTTTAAACTAATGTGAATTCATCCTGTGTTGTTGTGTGTTGGTTGATGAAGTTGCGCGTAACTTAGGAAGGGCCTTGGTGGAGGTGTAACACAGCCACCCCGTGACTAATGCTGCTGGCCTGGCACCTGTGCCACTCCCACAAGGGGCTCTTCCGAGGCATCCCGCTTCATTGCAGCATGGCACTCGCTAGCTTCCCTTTGGGGGCTGTGTGGGATATTTGAGGAAGTGTTTCTCATCATTGGCCTAGTGAACTTTGGTTGCCATGTACTCTACACTGCTGAGCAGATTTTACGATGAGCTGGCATTTAATTTGGCTTCTTGGCTTTAAGCATTGGTTAAAAGACTAGCAGGTCATGTGCGGAGGGAAGGGGTGAGGATCACCTCCCTTGCTCAGCACTCGTTGCACCTGCAGGGTGAGAAGGGACAGGTAAGCCAACCTAGCCGAAGATGGGGAGGAGAGCTGTCTTTGGTGCTGAAGCCTCCTCCTCCTCCTCCTCCTCCTCCTCCTCCTCCTCCTCCATATCTCGCCTTTTTCCCAGGGCTGGGACTCAAGGCGGTTTACAAAGTTAAAACATGTACAATTAAAACATATAAATATAAGTTTACAAAAGTTAAAATAGAATTAAATCTACAGTAAAATTAAAAACATTTTTTTAAAAAAAAACACTAACAAATTTGAAGAACAAAACAAAACCATACATTAACATTGGTCCAGAGTATTTTAAACAGCCTGCTGGAATAAAGAAGTGTTTGCCTGCCTCCAGAAATGCAGCACAGAGGAAGCCAGTTCTTCCCTCCATGAGGTGAGGGATGCAGTCTTCAGGCCCCACTCTTGACTGACATTTAAGGTGAGCAGACAAAGAAAGGGGCCTTGGGGCCTAGGCAGCTACGGTTCTTCGAAATGCAGAGTACTTAACTTGGGGATCTGGAGCATGCTGTTTGGGATGCTGCAGGGAACAGTGAGGTTAAGGATTGATCTCTCCTGGCCGATCCTTGTTATTGAGTCAATGGGTTGCAGCGCTTGAAGCCCAGTTCCCTCCTCCCACCTTCCTTCAGTGAGGGCTTTGCTTCTCTGCCGGATCATTGCCATTGCTGCTACGTGAAAAGGAATCCTTCCCGTTTCCCCCAACCTTCACTTTACATGCCCACCTTTTTGTTCCCTTCAGAAAGGTTAACTAGTTGAGCCGAGTCGTACCCAATTTAAAAAGAGAGACATTTGACTTGTACTGTGAAATCCCATTACCGTTTTTCTCCGCCTCTAGCTAAAGCTGGGTAGTGCAGATCTCTAATTTCCATTTTCAAAGTGGCCTCCTAATGTTATTAAGCTATTTGGCTTTTTATTATTATTATTAAAAAATAGCTTTTGCAAGGAAAGCAAGACCCTAGATTACATGTGAAACTGTGTTAAATAAAAGAGACTTCATGGCAATTTTCATGGGGCAAAGATGCAAGCGCTCTTCCTCTTGTAGCAACTGCTCTGCAGTAGGCCCGATAGTTTGTAATCTCTACAGTTAAATATTCATTCATGAGCTGTTAGAGTAATTAAATCCCACAGCAGAGGGAAGTGCTAAAGACTCTCTGGAGGGGATGTATCATATACCAAGTGTAATCTTGCAAATTAACAAAGCTTTTCAGTTATTTAGTGGCGTTGGTGTGCTAATCTCCTCCCTGTGTTAATCGCAAGACCATGAAGCCCTTTCTCTTCAGGCACATGGCCAATGTTTAGGATGACCATTTCTGGCTCACCTCAGTTCCCCAGGCCTCTTGCTCCCTGGGATCCCTCTTACTCTGGAGGAGTCCAGTTTCCTGGGGCCCTCAAGTAGGTGCTTTGCTGTTGGGAGGCTATTTGCAGCTGCACCTTTTGGCATCAATGATCCTGAGGGTTGGCCTCCTCCTCTTACTCCAGGGGTGAGACAAGTTCTGGGCCTGGTGTGGCCTCTTCATGGCAGTGGTGGAGGAAGGTGCCTATGGGGATGGTGGAGTCTGTGGGGGGTGGGAGGAGGTTGGCAGCCTCAGAACTTTAACCAGAGGTGGTGACGTCCTGGCCTCTACCTAGCTCAGGCATGGCGGCTGATGCTCTTTGCATTTTAAAAAAACCACACCCTGTATGTTCGATGCAAAGACCATGTTGTTGTGTTTGGCCCTGAATCAAACCTGGCTCCTATGAAATCTCTGGCCTTGGACAGCTGCCTGGCGTCTGGGCAGAACGTGGAAGTTGGAGGCAGTCGCATGTTCTGCTGCTTGCGATGTCATCAAGGCCCAAACTCGAGGGTGCTGATGGAGGATCGGTCTCTCTGGGCCCAGACGGAAAAAGGACGGTGGGGGTGGATGGGGCGAGGAGGGTGAAGCCATGGAAAAGCTGGCAGTGAGCAAGAAAGGCTCTCCTTGCACAGGGGGAACGGGCCAGGGGCTCCGGGGTCCCAGGCTGCCTTTTGCATCCTCTTCTGAAATAAAGGAGGAGGAGGAGGAGGAGGAGGAGGAATTTCTCTCCATGCATGTTGTTGTTGTAGGGCTGCCAACTTCCATTGTAGTCATCGTCGTATTATCAGCATAGTTAATTAGTAGGAAATAATAATAAATTCATTGGTTAATGTCACCGCCTGAGTCATAAGTTCAACATCCAAGATCCAGGTTCTGGTCCCCACTTGGCCATGAAGCTCACAGGGTGATTTTGAGCTGGTCTTAATCTAACTCCTGGATTGTTGTGAGGATAAAATGCAGAGAAGGGAGAACCAGGTTAGCTGCCTTGGGTTCCTTGCAAGAGGAAAAGGGCAGGATGCAAATCATGTAATAACAAATAAAACAAAATAAAAATCCATCCGTGTGCTGACGGAAGGCTTCTTTGAGCCTACATGGTGCAAAGGGAGTTTGGGCAGGGAGGGGTGGGCTTGCAGGCTGGGTGGGTGGGGTTGTCCCACAGCCTCATGCCCCTTGCATGCCTGCCTGCGTGTTGCGTTTCCCCAGGCAGTGACATGCTGATTGGACTGCTGTTGTTTTCAAAATGGCTGTGAAAGGGTCCTGGCAGAGACGGTAGGACCTGCCAGCCTTTAAACCGCCTGTAAATTCAATTTGTGGTCAAAACAAGCCATTTTGGAGGATATACCTAAACCTCATTAATCAGCAACCTGGGGTTGTTAGCATAGCCTTTCAGATAATACACAAGTGGGTGGGGGAAGGGACACAGCCACTGGCTCAGGTTGGAGTACTGAGGAAAGAAAAGAGATGAAGATGGCAAAACTCTGCAATTCTATCTTATTTTATGGCGGTGCCACAAATGAACAGAAGCTACAACCTTGCAGTTGAAGAACTGGGTCTTGAGTTCAAATCAATATGTAAAACTGAACTCACCATCCTTGCCTGAGTTTCCTGAGGTTTATGCCCATTTCCTCCAGCCTTCTTCGGTTTCCCAAAGGTTCCCATTTCTCAATCCAGTGTCTACATTGTCAAAGCCCTCTTGCTTTTACATTCCATCTCCGGGAATCCCTTGCTAGTCCCCAGGCAGCCCCACAAAGCTACTCTCGTCTTTAGGGCAAGTGCGAGGTTTTCGTCCCAGCCAGACTGACAACTTTTCCTTCTCCCTTCCTCAGCAACCTGACTGTAAACGTTTGGTGAGCTTTGTTCCCTAAACACCCAGAATGGTTGCAAATTCTGATTGGTGGGCCGACCGGTGCCTGAGGCTTTGCTGCCGCAAGAGCCATGCAACACTGATTACATGCTTGATGTTCTCTCCTGAAGGGATGTTCCCGTGTTAACTGAGGGCACCAGCCTGACTAGAATCCAGCGTTGCCCTCTGCAGATGGCCCATGAGATGAATAGCTTGGCAGATTGTGGCTGTTCACTGCCTCCTACTTGAACACCGCCACCACTACCACCAAAGGCAGGGGTCGGCCAAGAATTCATACAACTTTCATGAAGAGATCTAGGCCCAAATTGGTGCGCAAATTGCGTCTGTTCAAAGGGGCTAGAGGCCGAGCGCCTGGGTGGGATGCGCCTCATTGCAGCACGGCGAGGACTACTGGGCATTTTAGATGCCAGCGGCCTCCTCATGGCTTTGCTGAGCCCACTGCTGCCATATCGCTTCGTGGTGTGGCGTTGTGCTTTTGTCTTTCTGGGCAAGCCCTGAAGACTGTCCATGGCAGCTTTGTGGTGCTGGGTTTGGCTTTAGTGGCTGCCAGATGCCGACCCTTATTGCAACCCATGTGATTGGCCAGTTATTTCTGTCTATGGCAGCCACTCCTCCTAGGTTTCCACTCCAAGTGGGTTTTGCATCATCGGAACACCCCAAGGCAGAGTCAAATGAAAAGCTCCTTTCACTGTACAACAGGTAGCGACTCTGAACTTTGCACATTTTATTATGTTTATATCTTGCCTTTTCCTCCAAGGAGCTCAAGGAAGCTGACATGCTTCACCTCCTTTCCATTTTACCTTCTCAACGATGCTGCATGGTAGGTTAGGCTGAGAAACAGTGGCCGGCCCAAAGTCACCCAGTGAGCTTCATGGCTGGGTCAGGACTTGAACCCAGATCCCACGAGTCCCTCTAACCACTACACTGCATTGGCTGTCCAATATATGACACTGCATTGGTCCACCTTCACTATTCTAGCCCACCTGGTGCCCTCCAGATATTGTTGTCTACATCTCCCATTATTCCCACCTCGCCAGGGCAATGGCCAGGGATGATGGGAGTTGTAGTACAAACCCTTTTAAGCATGCCAGGTTGGGGAAGGCATGCCAACTGCTTTTCCAGATCTCGGGCAGAAATCTTTCTCTGCTTTGTTTCCCAGACGTCCCAGGAATTGACGCTGGGTCTTTCTGCCAGCCCGGAGCAACGGCGGTGCGGATGTTCTACACAGGCTTTAAAGGGATGCTCTGTGCTACTTTGCCCCTGAGCCTTCTGGTGGCATCAGCCCTTCTAGCTGATCCAATGGACTCAGTTGCTTTAGAAGCCAGCAAAGTCAGATTTTCAGAGGAACAAATGTATGTCCAGATAGAAGGACCTTGCAACCGCATGGGGAAAATACACGAAGGATCTGTCTTTAAGGAACAACAGAACACCCAAGTGTTATGCAGTTTCATTTGAATGAACATGTTTATTTAATGCCACTACCTGCTGCAAGAGGGTGACCGGTTCTCCTTTAAATCCTGCAAGTGATCCTAGGCTGCCCTTGTCATTTCTTTTGTCAGGGGAAGTTAATCAAACGCCGGGACCTCGCCTGATGTAGGCTGACTCATGCCACATTTCGTTATTGGCTTCACTGAAAGACTTTGAGGGGCAGGCGCCGCTGAGGAGAGCTTCACGGCTCGAGCCCCGGCCTCCTCGGAAGAAGCAGATGGCAGAGGTTCTTTGCAAACCTCTCCTTGGCCGCTGCCTCGTGCTGAACAGCTGACCGTTTCCTCTGCTGCAAAACCCAAAGCTGCTGCCTCCTTGGCTGGAGATGTTTGTGCAGCCTGGAGGTGGTTATATCTGCTTGCAAAGGACGGTGGTGGTGGTGGTGGTGGTGGTGGTGGTGTGTGTGTGTGTGTGTGTGTGTGTATATATATATATATATATATATATTGCAAATACTTCCAACCCTCTTGGTGCTTCTGTTTGTTTTGAAGCTTTCCTGCTGCAGTTTGTTGCTGGGTACTTGGTTTGAGAAGGCAGCGCCTCTAACATCCACACCGCTGCTTCAGTCAAACAGGCATTTACATCCCTTGACTTTGGTGTCCTTGGTTATTCTACGCTGATGACGGTCAGCTGAATATGGACCTGACTTGGTGGCCTCAGCTAGGGCTGGGCAGGGAAATGGCGATTTCACCAAAGATCCATGAAACTGGCTCAGTCATTCAAGGAGAAATTGTTTCTTCAAATGATCCCCCCCCCCCCCCCCCCGGGAGTAAGTCCCATTGGATTCAATGATTCAATTGTTTAGGATGAGACATGGCTCTGCCCTGTTAATCTATGATTCCACACACCCCTGCCTCTGAAGGTTGCCTTTTAAAGCTTTCAGAGCTGCTTTTGAATAAAGCGTCTTTAGTAAGGGTCCCCCACCCACCCAAGACATACCCCCCTCTCTCTCTTTAAAGAGAAAAATAAACCTAAAAGTAAAAAAAGTCCTTCCTAGTGTTTTAGGTTTAAAAATAGGGTTGCCTGGAACAGCACACTGTGACTTTATATGTTTAACAAGCCTGAGTCAGTCATTTCCACCCCTTTAGAGGGGTATTTAACAATGGGCCTCCTGAATAAAAATGAGCCACTGGAGGACCAATTGGCCCACTCCATGGATGTGCCTGTGTTCTTCTGCCCGTGGCCACCACCACGGCTCAGGGTAACGATGGGCTCCATTTGCAGTCATATATCTATATGTATACCTATATACCTATATCTACACACATATATAGCAGCAGCAGCAGCCATGTTTATTCTCCCAAATTCAAAAAGCACCTCAGAACAGGAATTTCTGGGGGAAACAAAATAGAGGCCACTCCAGTTCTTTCTTCCTCAAAATAATTTTAGCTCCCGCTGAAATGCGGCCAGAACAAAGTAGCTGATTGCGAGATGGCCGAGGAATGGGCCGTGTCAGTGCTGGGCAGCCCTCGGAGGGAGATGGCATTCCTGTTTCCAGGGAGCAGTCGGAGAGGCCTGTCTTGGTCTTAGACCTGCAATAGCTCAAAAGCGGTATGGTGTAGCAGTTACAGTATCAGACTACAGCTGGGGGGATCTGGGTTCAAATCCCCACTTGGCCATGAAGCTCACTGGGTGACTGGTTCGAGAGCTTCAGGGTGGCTTGTGAACCACCACGGGCTGGCTTTGAATGCCATGGCAGTGGAGGCTGGTGGCTCTGATTGCAGTGGGGCTGCAATCCATTCTGGGTTTCAGCCAGAACCATCTCGTAGTCAGCTACTTCATCTTGGCTACATGGCAGATTGAGTGGTGCCAGTTTGGGAGGAAACAGACCAAAGTCCAAGGGGGCGCACCATGGAGAGCTCATTGAGCTCCATCCTCCAAATGGATCCCTCCGACATCCCCAGTGAAAGGAAAGAGTCCCTTCATTAGGGGAAATGAGGGTGGGGGGAGAAGCAGCCCAGAGACTCAAGGGTTGGCAGAGTTCGGCACTGTAAAAGGGCCACAGCCTGGCAAATGGGACAATGGGGTGGAGGAACCACGGTCTCTGTTGCTGTAGCCTGCCTCAGTGGCACTGGGAAGTTGATGCCGCCCTCTGATTCCTCCACTGTTCATGGATGAGGTTGTGGAACACCAGGAAGTGGAGTTGTAGCCCCTCCTCGCCTCCATGAGCCCTGAGGTGACACTCCCGTACCCATGGGACTATTCAGACCAGAAGTAATATCCTTCAGGAAACACACACACACACACACACACACAGAGTATATCGTGCATGATCCCTGAACAATTACAGCATGTTGTCACACTTTTATTATGTGAATATCCATGTCTTACTTCTTGTGTATTCAGGGCACCAGTTTTAATTTGTGAGGAATGCCTAGAAATGTCACTCCTCTCGTTTAGGTTTAGCTTCCAGAGCTGTACGTTCAAAATTGTAATGGGATTTGTATCTACCCACTTATGAATGCCTGCTCATTTGTGTCTCTCATATGGTTTCTTTTTCAAATAGAACTGGCATTATTTCCTACAAGTGCTTATTCCATTATTTATCATAAAACTTGCTTGTACTTTTTTAATTGGTTTTTGGTTTTCTCCAGTCTTGCTGTAATAATTTGATTTTTTGTCTCCATTGTTCAATCAGGCTTACCATATGTTGAACGTCATTTGTACATTTTGTTCTTTTTTTAAAAAAATGAAAGCTACTTGCTGGGTTATTATTATTATTATTTTATTTTATTTTACCTTTTTGGAAATTGTTGGTGTTTTCTCAGCCAGGGCTTCGAAACCATCTGCTGTTCCCTGAAATTTTGTGCTGTTGTAGACATCTGCAGTTGCAACCCCAGGGTTATGAAGCAGCCGTGCCCAGTTGAATGCCCTTGCGCATAGCTCTCCAATGTTCAGCGCCATGGACAAGGGATTACTTTAGCTGCAAGGAACGCTATTAAATTGTGTATGGCAGGAGAGTACGGCTGCACACTGCCCATCCCGGAATTGCAGAATGGGGCAGAAACGATGATTTGGAGGTTGTATGAGTAAAACCCTCCCAATTAGCTGCAAATCCAGAGGGATGCCTTCTTGAGTTAGATTGACGATATCTTTGGCATCCTATGCAATCATTGTTGTGGAATTTGTCTGCTGCACCAAAACAGGTTGCTGCTTAAGCAGGCACAATGGTTTGCAATGGACAAGGCTGCCCTTTGAAATCCCAAGGTCACCCCAGCTGTTGTTGGGCTGACCTGATGGGGATGGCACCCAGAAGGATGCTTCTGGCTTTCTCATCTTGCTGCAATTATGGATAAGTTACACTCAGGAAGTGAGGCTCGCTGCACTTGGAAATTGACCAGGAGCTTGGAGAGAGGAATCTAGTCTCTGGAGCATAATTCCATGTTGCTAACATCTGGCATGGAAGTCTCCCTGTAGAAAAGCCTTCCTCTTATTGAATGAATAGCAGCATGTCAGTATATTGTGTTACTAGCTGAGAGAGACATTTTCCAGGAAAGCTGGCATCTTTCTGTAGCTGAAGAGGCAGGTTTTGACATTGTCCTCCAAATTTCAGTTGCATTGTTCAACATGAAGACAGCCTCTTTCACCTCTCTCCAACAAGGAAACTGGGATCTTTTAGTGATACAATTGATGGGGAGTTTTCTGCACTTGAATCACACAAGCCAAGTGCATGATCACATGAGCAAAGGGGAGATAGGAGGCACCTCCCTTGGTTCAGCCTTTACTGTCTCCCAAGCATGGAATTGCGCAGGAGGAGAAAACGGAATTGCGCTCCCATGTGTGACGCAGCTTGCCTTCCTTCTTTATCATAGAATGGGTGGGGGGGGAGTTGAACCTCCTTCAGGCTCAGGGCCAAATTTCATTCTGGGGAAGGGTTTAAGGGCCAAACCACAATGACACCCTGGTAATTTGGCTTCAAGCTCTTCCTGTCGGTAACTCTGCCCCGGGTGAGGCAGTGCAGCCTTTTAGAGTTGGGGAAAAGCTGCACAATGGGCAGGGAACTCCCCAGAGGTTAGTGGTTGGGGGGAATGGGGAAGGCAGGGGGATGGCAAGCAGAGGGGGTGGGGGAGGGATGGAGCATGTCACAAGGTGAGCTCCAGGCATTTCCTCTGCTGGCCTTCACATGCAGAGAGCCCTGCTGAATGCCTGCACACCACGTCCTGCAGAGAGCAGCAGTTGCTGGGAAGCAGAGCAAGGAAGGAGGCGTTCCTCCTGTGTCCTGCAGGATGCTGATTCCCCAGTGTGGATTTCGAGGCCTTGACATTCCCGGCTGAAGAGGCAGGCTCAGTGTCCCACAGAGGCAGGCAAGGTCCCTGGAGTCCCGGTTTGGCACATCTTATGAACTCGGTTGTTCGTTTTTCATTAAGCATTTCTTTGATTAGATAAAAATAAAAGTTGCTTGAGCATTCATTTCTGCTCTGATGCATAACACATTTATGCAGATTTGGGTAAGACTAATCTGCATGTGAAATAGAACAGTGTGATTACTAACCCATGTGCACCTGTACTGAAGTTTCACCGGGCACAGGTTATTAATGGGCAGAATAAAGTTTAACCAAGTGCAGAGCTCTATGAAGTTTGACTGAATTAATGAGGAGGCTCTGAAGGAAACGCTTTTAGGAAGCAATGATGCAGCTTTCCCAGATGTTCTGACATATTGGATGAGCCAACCTCCCTCTTCTGCCGTTTGCATTAAGGGTTTGTTGCTAACCTCCAGCCTTATGTTCAGGAAGTGCTGGCAGCAAAGAAGATGGTCCCTTAGCACACTGACGAAAGAGCTGTTGTCCTGCTAATTGTGCCCCTCTCGAACGAAGGCTCCATCACTTATTATTGATCTAGGGTGGTCACTAAAACTAGTCTAACTTAGGTCCTGTTCATTTCAATGAGTAGACTTCAAGTTAGTGACACATAAAAGCACATTTTAAACCACCAAGCATGTTTTCCTTGCTGTCACAAGTAGCAAGGAATATCCCCAAGTGCATGCTCTCTTTAGCGAACATCACACATGAACCCTGGAGAGCATGGCCATTGGCTAGTAGCACATTTCTGTGATCTTGGAGCCCCATTTCTCAGTTCTAGAGATAACAGTGATTGCTGCAAGCTGATCACCGCTGCCTCCTATCTCCCCTTTCCTCATGTGATCATGCACTCGGCTTGTACGATTCAAGTGCAGAAAGCTCCCCATAACGTTCAAAGCAGCCTACGTTTTACATCTTAATTGCACCAAGGAATGTATTGGTGGTAGCAAAGATTGTCCTGGCCGAACATTGAAAAACAACAACTAGGCCAGCTGTTTTGGAATTGCTGAAGAATATTACCAAAACAGATGAAATTGGCAAGCAAATGGGTCTTATCGGGGAGACGTGGTCTACATGTCCCAGTTGAATGTGGGAATAAGTGCTCTCATTTTATCAAATTCTGGAGCATTTATGCTCCATGGCAGCATGGCGGAAAAACAACACTGGAAAGATATATTATTTATGCAATACCGTAACAAACATGGCATTATACAGAGATTCATGAGTAAGGGGAAAAAATCCCTGAATGTAAGGACCTTGCAATGAAATGTTGACAGAGGGGAAAATCGTGGAAGAAGAAGACACAAAATAGCACAAAGACACAAAATAGCAAGGAATGGATGTGAGAGAATCCCCACAAATGTTTGGTGTCATTTGGAGGTGAGCATTAAGGGGCTCCATAGAGGTGTTCAAGGACTGATTGAAGGAGGAGACCTATATATATTCAGAGAGAGAAGACCAGGCCTAAAGGAGCATATTTAGAGTTGTTCAGGGAACAATCCTATGCATGTTTAGGCAGAAAAAGTCCTACAACTCCCAGCATTCCCCAGACAGCTAAACATATATGGGATTGCGCCTTAAAGGAGCAATCTTGTATGCACATCCTTAGGAGTAAGTCCATTGAAATCAACAGGAGTCACTTCTGAGTAGACATGTCTAGAGTTGTGTTGGGAGTGGGTAGGTGTTTGGTAATTGTCTAATGGAAAAGTGTTAAAGAATGTTGAAATCTTTTAATCTGAAAGAATATAAGGCTCTTTTCCCTGTCGTGTTTGGGATGGAATCCCCCCCCTCCTCCCCCTCCCCCTCCATGCAACTCATACTTTCAGCTGGGTGTAGTAGCCACTTTTTCTTTAGTAGACACCAGTTCTTGGGAAGTGGTATTGGCATCCAGTCTCCCCTGCTCGTCATGGCATTCCTCCTACTGATACATAGCAGCAGCTGGTCAATGCCAAAATGAACCTGCTCTCCCAAGAGCCGTATTAATGGCTCTCCCCCAGAGCCTGGTTGTCTGTATTTTGATAACAAAATGTAAATGGCAGCATTGCTTCCTTACCTAAAACAAGCTGATATCAAATAATCAAAACTCGTTAACTGTGGCAGCATCTAGGAATGTCAAAATGAGAGACCTGACATTCTATCCCACTCATTAGCGGTTGCAAAATAGATGCTGCCATGTCAGGACTACGGAGCGAAGATCCCAGGTATTTTCCTACTGCTGCAAGCGTAAAGTCGAGCAGCCCCTGAGGCTTTGGAATGTCTTTATCTTCATGTACAAAAGGAATCCCATTTATTGACAAAATAGCTCTCCTTCTTCTTCTTCTTCTTCTTCTTCTTCTTCTTCTTCTTCTTCTTCTTCTTCTTCTGGGTGTGGGCACTGTGGGGGAAAGTTTAAGTCATTCTTCAATAGCAGGCTGTTGCCCCTTGGCTGCCATGCCTGTTAGCTGCCTCAGAGATCGCTAGCGTTGCCCAGCCATCTTCTGCCTGACCATCCATCTTCCCAAGGGTCTGCAAGGCAAGTTGTAGATGGACTGCAAAGGCATGATGGCTCTTGCCATCGTTGCAGGAAGACGTATGGCCTCCTTTTGGGTGCTATTGCAGTCTAGCAGTAGGTCTCAAAGGGAACAATATTGTGGGCCCCAGACCATGAAGGGGGAGCATAGGGTATTTTGGAGTCCTGGATGTGAGGTCAGATAAAGCGCTCTGAGCTCCTGCCCCCTCCCCCTCGCAACTGGCACAGAGAGAAGAATGCTGGTAGCCTCTCTGAGCTCATAAGAGTGACCTCAGAGAGGAAGGGAAGGGGGCTGCCAGGAGGTGGGGAGGGGACTGGGGAGGCCAGCTCATGATGTCTCCCAAGGCTTCCCAGGCTCCTTCCCTCCCAACTAGACAGCCGACCAAGCCCGTCTAGCAAACTCGAGAGCGGGAGGAGAGTGGAGGCAAAGTTCCTCCATTGCTCTCCCGCTCTGCCTTGGATGGCCATCAGCCTCCGAGTTCAGAGGCTCACAGCCATTCCAATAGGATTGCGCCTAAAGTAATAGAGAAAAACAGGGCTGTGTGTTCATTTTGCAAAAAATGAAAGCAGCACTGAAAATCTTTTGTTTGCTGTGCATCGTGATATGGATGCAAACGAAATGAGTTCAGAGTGGGGCATCTGTGGATTTGTTTCATTGGTTTTCACTTGCTTTAGCAGCAGCCAGGTCAGCTTGCTGTTTCAGGGAGGAGGAGGAGGAGGAGGAGGAGGAGGAGGAGGAGGGGGAGGAGGGGGAGTGATGCTTCAGAGAGAGGGAGAGGAAGTTGCCAAAGTTACAGGCAGCGGAAGGACCAGTGATGGATGGAGCCAATGGATTTTAGACCTTCGGTGGTCAGATGTATTATTTCAGTGGTGAAGCACAGAACTAACACTTCTCTCCGCCACCACTCTGCGTTTTACAACTGTTTCTACAGTCCTGATATGCTAGAACAACAACTTCAACCAAACCAAACCAAACCAATATTCAACTGTTACTTTGCATTTTAAATTCACTTAAATGATACAGGACTAAATCGCCATTGGCCCGACTGCCCTGATGCTCTCATCACTTGCTGCACTCTGGGTGGCCATTTGCCCCCCCCCCCCACACACACACACACCAGGTCCAACCCCACTGCGCCACTGAGAAGGACACCTGGGTTCTCCCTTTGAAATCAGTGGGAAATGAAAATAGATGGTGATGCCAAAGCAACCAGCATACAAACTTTAAAACAGGCAAATCACTCTGTTTAAAAAGACCAAACTTCAGAATCTTGCAGGAATGCAACATTTGACTCGATGAAACTCAACCAAAGCCTCTGAACAAAGAAATGGGGTGCATATGCTTGAGGGTGGTGGGCAGGCATTACTAATAACGACAATCTCTGTGGGGAGGCACATTAAAGGCAAATGATGTCAGATTTCAGAGGTCAGGCGCCAATTTCAGGGATCAAACATCAAGCCCGCGAAAGTGGCATTTGCATTTCTGCTGGGAAATCTGGCCCCAAGTAGTCCATTTCAAATGCCCATCTCCATAATTCACTGTGACATGCTCCTTAGCAATCTTCCAGCGTCGAATTCTCTTGCTGGAACTTGCTCGAATCTAAATGCAAGAAACGAAGCCAGGTGAATTGCCATGATAAAAAAGCGTCTACTTCAGTTGTAAGCGTGTTTATATAGAAAGTCTGTTGGTCTACTCAGCCAGCCCAACTCAACTCAGGGGTTGCGCATCCCAGCTCGATGGAGTTGTCCTCCTGGAGAAGCCACCAAAGACCCCGAAATGCCATTGGAGAGATCAGGGCTGGCTCCAGGTAAAGTGCCCCCTAGTGGGCCCCCTCCTCCCTCAACAAGATTTGATGGGCTCAGTTATTGGCAGGAAGAGAGCTCTGAGCTACATACACTGAGCTGGCATTTGGGGGTATTTTTGCCCTCCTGCCTTTGGTCCCACCTCCTCTTGTCTCTGCCCGTACCCACCACTGGATCGTGGCCCTCCAGAGCATTTCCAACGTTGCATTTGGACTGAAACAGGTCCAGGGACTCTGCTGTAGACCACTTGGTCTCCCACCCAAGGAGAGTCTTTGGCCCCACCTTAACATTTGTTCAACTTTTGAATATCTTATTTTCAAAGCATTTGTGGCCACTGTCGGGACTTCGCTTTGTTTGTATGCATGATTGATTCCTGGCTTATAGAATGATTAATTTGTATGCACAGATCTGATCCCAACCAGTCACAGACACAGAGAGTTGGTTGAATGGGCACAGATGTTGCAAATTTTCTTGCAGAGAGTAATTAAAGAGAAAACATACCTCAATGCTAATACAATGATGGCCACACAGGTTCCTGCCTTTGCAAATGAAGATGGAGCATTTGTGAAATTTGTGTTTCATATGATGAGTGGATGGTTGAATAGTCCATAATCGGTGCCCTTTCAAGCCTGGCTTCCCACATGGTGACCCAGATCATTTGCCCCTAACTTTGGCCCTAGTCCAAACTAGCAAGACAATTCCATCCTTGCATCTTTTAATGTTTTAGAATTTCTGGGGGATTTTAGCTGTTGTGGCTCCTTCTTTTAGATATCTGGAGCAAAATAAATAAATAAATGATCAGAGGGATCATAGTGTTCAAAACCCCTCAGCTTTAGTGGATCCAGAACCTGGGATCTACCAGAGGGATGTTAGTTATTCAGTCAGCCAGCTCAGCAACAGGTCCGAGGGGTCAGGCGGACTGATGGGTCCCCTATAGTAAGTTCCAGGACAAGCTTCGTCATTGGTCTGAGCAGCAAGGACACTCTCTCTGTTGTGGCACTGCCTTCCATGGATAAGGAAATCTGTTTCAGTTTGGCTTTGATCCGGATTTGCCCACTTTGTGCCTTCCAGATCAAACACGGACTCGGATGTCATCTGTGGTCAAAGTGCTTAAATTTCTGAGCTTTGCAATGTGATTTGTGGGCCCCTTCCCCCAAGTCTTCGACAGTAGACGTTCATTTGGGAAATGCACGTCAGAAATGCCCACTTTTGGAAAATATGCACAAATCCGCTTTAATAAATAGAAGAAGGTACCCAGAACAGGACACGGAACTCCCACAGTTGTTTTGTTTATCTTAGGTGCAGCGCACCTATTAAAAAAACAATGTTTTCAAGTCACCTTTTCAATACATGGAATTAGGGGGGGGGGCTATTAGGAGAAAGACCTGAGGCACCTACCTTATAGCCGTGTGTACTGAGGTTAAGTGGAGCTTCTCTTTGAAAGCACTTGGTGGCCATCCAACCTTTCACTGATGGGTGTCACAGAGGAGGTTGGCTGGGGGTTTGCGGACAAAATGCAAGTTTGGCTGGGAGTTCATCTTAAAGAGAAGGGGGAGCAACAAGGTGGTAGACATTTGCTTTCCCAAACTCAGCACAGGTAGTAATTTAGCAGAGTAATTGAAAGCTAATTGCCAAGTGGCCTCTTGGCTGGGTAATTGAAGGAGCCAAGAAATGTATATGCAACCAGTATTTTTGCCTCGTTATGCATGCTAATTGTGACACTGGCATTGTGACCCAAGTGATCGTAATACATCTTTATATAAAATACTTTCCACCCAAGGTCTCTCAACCCTTTTTTGAAGATGGATCTCTCTACTCTCTTTGCCCTCCCCAACAATTGTGTTGCTAGAAAGTGAGTTTCTTATCCCTTGAACACCAGAAATGCATAAAAAAGGGGTGGGTGGGTGTGCGCGCACGCATGCACATGCGCCTCAGGCATTAGACCATTGCCAGAAACCTACTCACGTACAACACAACTCTATACATGTCTACTCAGAAGTCAGTCCTATTGATTTCAGTGTGTGTATGAGATTGCAGCTTTCAGCCACAATGCAGAAAAAAAGCCATGTGGTTCCTAGCATTGCCCACATGGCCGCTGGGGAATGCTAGGGAAGTGGTAGGACTTTTTTTCTGTCTGAATATGCATAGATGACTGTGCCCTTAACCTGCTCCTTAGGCCTGCTGTTCTCTCCCTAAATATCTGGGCCTTCTCCTTCAATGGCACCTCTTAATGCTAAACCCCTTAACGCTCCATTTACACCCAACATTTACCTGCATTTTCTCACATACATCCCTTGCTAATTTAGGTTTCTTTTATCTCCTTTCTTCTTCTCCCAGGATCTTCAGCTCCATCAACCTTTTATTGCAAACTCTTACATTCAGGGACCTGCCGTTTTGTTTTGCTCATGAAGCTCTGTGTAGTGCCATCTTTGTTACAGCATTGCATGAATAATATGTCTTTGCAGTAGGGGTGTGCACCGGATCGGGCCTGATCCACGATCCAGGCCCGATCCGTCACGTATCGGATAAAATTATCCAATACGATCCCCTGCCCCTGGATCGGCTGATCCAATCCGATCTGAAAAGGACCCAATCCAGATCAGATTGGATCAGAGGATCGGGCCTCCCTCACCCCTCACACTGCTTACTTGCTGGGGCTGTCTGCTGCTGTTTGCTGGCGCCCACGGGCGCCAGCGGATGGAAGCGGATGGCCCCGGGAGGTAAGGAGCATGGGGGAGGGGGCTTACCCCCCCCAGGGCTGTCCACTTCCATCCACTGGCACCCACGGGTGCCAGCGGACGGAAGCGGACAGCCCTGGAAGGTAAGGAGAGCTGGGGATGGGGCTTACCTGCTGGGGCGGCCGCTTCCCTCCAGTGGCGCCACCGGAGGGAAGCGGCCGCCCCAGCAGGTAAGCAGGGGGAGGAGGAGGGGGGCCCACTTACCTTCCTGGGATGTCCGCTCTCCTCCATTCCTGGTTGCTACTGTGAAACAGGCTTCGTGGCCTGCCCCTAGGTAGCGCACCAGGTGATGTCATCACCTGGCGCGCTACTTAGGGCAGGCCACGAAGCCTGCTTGCAGTAGCGGCCAGGAGCGGAGGGGAGTGGATGGCCCAGGCAGGTAAGGAGTGGCAGCAGATGGCAGCGGATGGGCCCAGCAGGTAGGGGGATCACAAGGGGGGAGGAGGGAGGGCCCCCCACTTATCTGCCAGGGTCATCTGCTGCCATCCGCTGGTACCCGCAGGCGCCAGCAGACGGGAGCCGAAGGCCCCTGCAGGTAAGAAGTGTGAGGGGGGAGGGACAAGGAGGGGGAGTTAGGCCCCCACTCACCCCTCGCCACCATTTTTCCCCATAGACTTGCATTGGGGGAAAGCTTTCTTTCCCCCAATGCAAGTCTATGGGGAAAAATGGCGGCCGATCCGAAAATTGGACGTCCGATTTTTGGATTGGGATCGGGTCCGATCCGATCCAGGGGACCTCTGATTTTGTTCCGATCTGATCTGGAACAAAATTGGAAGTTTCAATCCGGTCCCGATCCGATCCGGGGGTTCGTGCACACCCCTACTTTGCAGTATTATTTTTCTGCCCTGATGTCATGGAACATAAATGCTCCAGAAATTAATAAGAGGAGCATCTATTCCAACATTCAACTGGAACATGTAGACCACGCTTCTGATAGAAAACCCCTTTTTCCCCCCCTTGGCCTGGTGATCCTTGATAGCCTGACATGTCCATTTCCCTGTTCCATGAAGGCCCCGGAGCTTGGAGCTCCAATAGGAGCAGCGCTTCAGCAAGATGCAGTTCAAACTGAGGAGCTGGAACCTCCAGGGCAGCTTTGGGAAAGCAAACGGAGGCACTGCTGTGTATAAAAGGTGCCTTTGCACGATCCCTCCTGGATCACGGTGGGTGGCCCTTGCACCTCTGTGGGTGATTGGTGCAGGGTTCCCAAGTGTCTGAACTGGCATGGCACAGGGAATTGAATCCTGGCTCTTTGCTAAGCAAATACAGGGATGTGTACAATTGGGTTGTCAATCTAGCAGACAAATGGGCGAGCACAGCTTTAGCAGGCATGTCAGGGTTTTTCCCAAGTGATGCCTGAGGTGGAGCCAGATAAAAGGGTCAGTCTGAATGCAGAGTCAGGTAGAAGTCAAGAGCACAAAGGTCCAAACACAGGGCGAGCTCAGGAGGGAACAGGAGACAGAGACCAGAGCTGAAGTTCAGGCATTGTTTCCAGCAGCAGCTCTCAAGTTATAAGTGAGAGCTGATCTAGGCAGGGCTACCAGAGCTTCAATGCATCCCCTTACAGGCCTTGGTCCCAAGGAGCCCTCTTCGATAGCCAAACACTATTAGTCCTCCTCCTCCTCCTCCTCCTCCTCCTCCTCCTCTGAGCCCTGAGCCTGCCTCTTGAGGCGAAGGCACTCTTAGGTGCTAGGTGGGCCTCTCAGCATCCCTCTTTGACTCAGAAGCTGAGCTTTCTTGCGCTCGAGCAAGCAGATCTGAAGGTATCAATGTTGAAGGGCCAGGACCCTCTTGCACAGGGCCAGGGTCCTCTGAGGCAACCTGTTCCTTGGGCACATCCAGCTCTGCAGGCTCTGGGAAGGGATCCCCCAGGAGAGCCATGACACATGATGATGGAGCAAGGCTATTGATGAAGTGAGAGAATGGGGTGTCCAGTGCCAGAGCAGAAATGCTGAACGGCATGCTAATGAATGGAGACGGCTGGAGGGTAGAGACAGGGCAGAAAGCGCAGAGGGATGCTCCCATCGCCAGGCGGCAGGTAGGGCAGTGGGCACCTGAAGTTACAACCTGGATTTCCATTCAAAGAACCACATCAGCTATGTGCTTGTGGAGGGTGTGAGGTTCTCCTCCTTGACCACTGGCTGCTGCTGCTGCTGCTGCCCCTGCCTCACCTTTACTATTTAGGCCCCACAGCACCACAGCCCAGCAACCTGGCCTCCAGGTAACTTCTCTGTTCCGCTGCCACCAGTACCTTCTCAGGTACACCCACAGATCACACCAGGAGATGGAACTAACAAGAATTATTTAATAAGAAATTGCGTGTCAACAAGCTTAATGGTTACTTCAGTTCAATTGCGTATCCGTTACAAGGTTTCAATGCTTATTGGTTTCAATCAGAAGTCTTATATTTAAACAAACTGTTCCTTATTTAATCTATGCTCTAAAATCTTAGCTCAATTTTTCAATCAAACACTCTTCTCATCTAATAATCCTGCTTCAGACTCTCTCTCAATACTCTCAATTCTTTTTCAATGTGTCTCTCAAAAATCCCCCTCAAATCTCCCCCAATCAACCCATCAGACACATATTAAGGGAGGCACAGCAGTGCCTCCCTTATTAAGGGCAGTCAGTAAAAAACACGCTCCACCATGTTAAAGTGATAATTGGGGAGGGGTCATTCTAACAGCCATAAAATTGAAAATGTTTCACCAATCTCTCTGAAATTTACAGGTGCCAGAAAGAAATGTTTGTTTTACATTACCTGAAAATTTCAAGAAGATTGGTGAAAGATTAAGGGAGGGAGAGCAGTTTAAAGTAAAAAGATTAAAGAATCCCCTGAATCCGAAACCGAAAATTGAACTCAGGGGTTGCGACTATTTTTGCACAGCTGTCCTTACCTTCAGGGAGCCTTATTCATTAATGCAATGGCAGGGTCTACTTCCTCCCATTCTAGTGTAGGTGGAACTGCTTTTCTTTTTTAAAAATTCGCTTAAGTGGATTTTATTAAATTTAAACTGTGCCTCTTTAAAAATCCGGCGGCCATTTTGATTATGGCACACGCTCAGTAGAGTCTCCCCCCCTCCCTCCTGCGTCAGCTGCAATGGCTGCTTCCTCTAGCAAAGACAGTGCTGTAGTCTCTTCTCAGAAGTAAATTCCATTGACTGAATGCAATGGTCTTACTCCCAGGTAAGTGTGTAGAAGATTGTAGCCTTTATTTTTTAAAAAACAGTCTGGAACCTTAGAAGGCAGAGAGGGAGAGATGTGAATGAGCATTCCCTCTCCTTTACAGCACTATAACTCTACAATTAACAACTTGCTTGCATGCTTTGCATGTGTGTATGTTCATTTGATTATGGCTGCTGATCATTAATTTTCATATCAATTCAATCCAAGGCATGTCTACTCAGAAGTAAGTTCCACTGAGTGCAATGAGTCTCATTCTCCATGCACTAGCTTGAAGGGGTGTGTGGATTTGGCTGTACTTCTCTTTGAGAGTTCTGTGTATTTAGGGACCAAGGCTTTTTGTAAGAGAAGAGGTTAAGCTCCCCCCTCTTTTTCTTTTATCGTTTTTTTTAAAAATCCATGTATTTGATTTTTAAATAATTTTTATTCCTTCATTGTTATTATAATTAATAATAATAATAATTAGTAGAAGTAGTAATACGTTTATTAATGTTACATTTATATCCTGCCTTTTTTCCCTCTTGCAAGGAACCTAAGGTGGCTTACATAATCCTCCTCCATTTTATCAGCACAACAACCCTGTAGGGTAGAAGAGTCAGTGACATTCTGAATTCTCTTAGCTTTTCTAATATTTTTTGATCAGGTTGAACAAAACTATTGTGTATTGTTATCTCCAGTACCAACATCTTTGACAGGCTTAATATAGGATTCATTGACCACAGGCTATTTTTAGAGCAAAAAAATAAAAATAAAAATCCAAACTTGGATAGATTAAAATTAAATTGAGCAATATTTCTAAACACCCACATGGCTATTCTTGGTACTGGGTCAGATGTAGTGATATAAGAGGATGTTCAGACTCCATTTAGTTGATCAGTTGCAAAGAAGCTTCTCTAGTAAGGAGGAAGGGGAAAGCCCTAGACTGATCATTCTTTCAAGTGCCATATCTCCCCCCACAAAAACCCATGAGGTAGGTTAGGCTAAGAGTCTATGACTGGCCCAAAACCATCTAGTGAGTTTCTTCTGCTGCTCACTTTCACAGAAATGTAAAACAAATGTTTGGTAATGTTTGGGTGTATGGCATGTGCTACTTTTACCCTCACAACAACCCTGTAAAATAGATTAGGCTGGAAATTTAGGCCTGGCCCACTGTCTATGTCTGTGTGCCTGCCTCTTTCATATCTACACACAGAACGGCATCCTTAGGTTTGTTCTTTACTTACTACATACCATAAACTATGTATAAATAGAGAAGTCTGTCACAAATGATGCAATACACTCACTTTTTGCACTTCCTAATACATTTGTTTCCCAACTAACTTACTGCTAATACAGTCATGAATCTAAAACTAAAATATATTATTTTTACTATAGTAAGATTAAAGAATCTACATACATCAAGTGCAAATCAGAGAACCTACTATTTTTCATATTAGTCTTCAAGAATTAGGATTCTTTTCCTAATTACGCCTTACACAGAGGTTGCCTTTTTCACAACAGCCAGATCAACATTTTCATCAAGCTGTCCACCTCCCCTGCTCCAAACTCTTTCTTGGTCAGTCACCGCTAATTAGCTCAGATCCTGTTAGTGTATATGTGAAATTGTGATCCCCCAATGTGCATCACTTTACACTTGCTTACATTGAACAGCATTTGCCCTTTTCATGGCCATTCTCTCAGTATGCAGAGATCTTTATGGAGCTCCTCACAATCCTCCATTGTTTTAGCAAGACTAAATAATTTGGTATCATCACCAAACATGGCTACATCACTGCTCACTTCCACCCTCATTCTAATATTATGAGAAAGGGAGAAACTGCCTCCCTATCCACTTTCTTCACAACATGCATATAGGAGTGAGCAGTGAGATGGCCAAATTTGCTGCTGACCTCAAAATATTTAGGGTTTTTAAAATGAAGTGAGATTACCAAGAGCTCCAAAAGAATCTCTCCATAGTGGGAAAATGGGCATCAAAATGGCAACAACAGTTCTACATAAGCATTTGTAAAGTGATGCACACTGGAGCAAAGCATCCCAACATCACATATACACTGATGGGATCTGAGCCTGCAGTGACTAAACAAGAAAAAAACACTTGGGAATGTGGTTGACAGCTCAGTGAAAATGTCAACCCAGTGTGTGGCAGCTGTAAAGACAGCAAACTCCATGTTAGGTATTATAAGAAAAGTAATTGAGAATAAAACTGCCAGTCTCATACTGCTTTTATACAAATCTATGGTGTGACCGCACTTAGAATACTGTGTACAGTTCTGGTTAACTATAGAATTTAGTATCACAAGGTGTTGTGCTGGCCACCATTTTGGATGGCTTGTCCTCCTTTCCATGTGGTCACCCTATAACATGACACTATTCCCCCTTTTGAAGAGGTCTGGACCTCAGACTACTAAAGACAAAGTGGCAGACCATAATAACAGTGTTCATATGCCCATTGCTTTATGAGACTTCTGCAGGCTACCAAACAGAGAACTATCAGGTCATAAAGTTGCCTAAATGGGTCTGCCAGAAACCTGACCTCACCGTTCTTGTTAGGTCCATGTCCTACAGGAAATGCTCTCAGCTGAACTTGATGGAATCCCATCCTTCATCCCTTGGTTTAATTTACTGACCTCCCCTGGCTGGGCCTTGCAGGGAACAATAGGGTAGACGGAGCAGGCATACATAGCACGCGCAGAGTGCTGAGAGTGGCAAATCTAAAAGAAAATACGTTGCTTTTAAAGAACCAAGGAAATTCAATGGATCTTTTAAGTAAATATCTATGGATGGAAATGCAGCCCATGCAGGCTTGAAGCTTGACCACAAACATGATCACAATCTGCTACTTTAAGATGCAAACAGGAAGAAAAAGCATGTAGCATAAAATGAGCTATAATAATTAATATAGTAAACTGTAACTTATTCTAATTTAGGATATTTTCCTGTATCATCTTGTGTGCTTCCAGAATTAATCAGGGAGTTTTTTAGTCCAGTAGAATTTTTTTTCAGGTTCTGTCCAAATACAGACACAAAACATGAAATGCTTCTTTTCATGAGTCAATCATAGAAAGCTTTTATTTCTGGACATTGGCTATTGAAAAATTCAAATGAGACACCTCAGATTTCAAATGAGAGAGCATAACTTCTGGGGTTCATTTATTATTTTGAAAAGTGGGTGCAACACATATCACTAGCTTTGATTTTATATTGGATGTCAAAATGGTGTAACATCCTAGCTGATGCTGGCTGCTTGTCAACTGTATAATATCCAGTCATCCATTACACAAAACCATGAAATTCATTAAACAAAAAACCTACGGTTTACAAAAACAACGTTAAGGCTCCACAGTTTCCAACCAAGCACCAAAAAGCAGGGAAATTGGGAGTTAAGGCTCCCAAGCCTTAACGCCACATCCTCCCTAAGGAGGCAGAAAGTGCAAGTGAAATCCTCATTCTCCCAAAGCAGATAAACCATGAGGACAGGATGGAGAATATGATATGCAGAGGTGACTGTGAGGTTGTGGAAAACTGATCACGAACAACTTAGGGCCACCTACTTCTCTTTTTTTTGTTTAGAGCAGCCCTTCCCCAACCTGGTGCCCTCCAAAGGTGTTGGACTGCAACTCCCATCATTGCAAGTCAGTATGTCCCATGGTCAGGAATGCTGGGACTTGTCATCTCAAAAATCTAGATATGCAATTTGATCTGCAGAGGTGACTGTGGGGTTGTGGGAAATGATGATGAACAACTTAGGACCAGCTACTTCTCATTTCTTAGAGCATCTCCTTATGTTGAGAGTTGCAACCCAACACATCTGACAGGCACCAGGTTGGGGAATGTTGTTTAAGAACAAGGGAAAGCAGAATGCAGATCTCCAGATGTTTTGGAATTCAACTTGTAAAAGCCCCTATCAGCATGGGCAATTATCAGGAATGCTGCGAGTTGATGTCCAAATCATCAGGATAGATCTATTTTCTGCCCACATCTTTATTAAAGTATGATGTTTTCCAGCATTAAGATATGTGATCAATCAAGGAACTACTAAAGAGCTGCATCATTTTAAATAAACTGTATAAACCAAATGAAACAACAATGAATCAATCTTGAATACCTACGGTAATCCGGATGTCAACATTAGTTTTCAACACATGGCATAGAATGTCTGTTTCTTGAATATCAGATAAAGGATTTCTCTTACTTGTTCAGCAGTGTGAGATCAATGGCAGAGCTACCACCTAATACTTTCATGCATCAGTATTATTTTAAAATTAAGTATGAAATGATTTTTGTCTTCCCCATAACACATAACATTTATTTATTTATTTATTTATTACATTTGTATACCGCCCCATAGCCGAAGCTCTCTGGGCGGTTTACATAGGATTAAAAACAATTAAAAACAATATACAAAAATTAAAACAGCAAAAACATACAACATACACACAATCTGTACATTTAAAAACCACTTCAACACTTCAAAACACTACAAAAACAAAACAAACCCAGGCTCCTCAGATATTGCCAAATGCCTGAGAGAAGAGGAAAGTCTTGACCTGGCGCCGAAAAGATAACAATGTTGGCGCCAGGCGGGCCTCGTCGGGGAGATCGTTCCACAATTGGGGAGCCACCACAGAGAAGGCCCTCTCTCTTGTTGCCGACCTCCGAGCTTCCCTCGGAGGAGGCACTCGGAGGAGGGCCTTAGATGTTGAACGTAGTGTTTGGGTAGGTTCATGTCGGGAAAGGCGTTCCATCAGGTATTGTGGTCCCAAGCTGTGTAAGGCTTTATAGGTTAAAACCAGCAACTTGAACCGGGCTCAGAAACATACAGGCAGCCAATGCAAGCGGGCCAGAGTAGGTCTTATATGTTCGAACCTACTGGTTCCAGTTATCAATCTGGCCGCTGCATTTTGCACAAGCTGCAGCTTCCAAACCACCTTCAAAGGCAGCCC
Source organism: Anniella stebbinsi (assembly GCA_029215795.1). Classification (NCBI taxonomy): domain Eukaryota; kingdom Metazoa; phylum Chordata; class Lepidosauria; order Squamata; family Anniellidae; genus Anniella; species Anniella stebbinsi. The sequence continues at coordinate 376,794 of JARDYH010000001.1, forward strand.
CATGTAGAGTGCATTGCAGTAATCTAACTTGGAGGTTACCAGAGCATGGACAACTGAAGCCAGGTTATCCCTGTCCAGATAGGGACGTAGCTGGGCCACCAACCGAAGTTGGTAGAAGGCACTCCGTGCCACTGAGGCCACCTGCGCCTCAAGTGACAGAGATGGTTCTAGGAGAACCCCCAAGCTACGAACCCGCTCCTTCAAGGGGAGTGCAACCCCATCCAGAACAGGTTGAACACTCTCCATCCGGTCAGCGGAACCACCCACTAACAGCGTCTCAGTCTTATCTGGATTGAGTTTCAGTTAAAGTGCAACACATGGTCCCAGGCCTCCTGAAAGAGGTGGCAGTGAGACCACTCCTAAAGAAATCTTCCCTGGACCCTGAAAATCTGAATAACTACAGGCCAGTAGCAAAGGTTCCATTCCTGGGCAAGGTCCTGGAGCGAGTGGTTGCGAGCCAGCTCCAGGCACTCTTGGATGAGACTGATTATCTGGATCCATTTCAGTTGGGTTTCAGGCCTGGTTTTGGTATGGAAACAGCCTTGGTCGCCCTGTATGATGACCTATGTCGGGAGAAAGACAGGGGGAGTGTGACTCTGTTGATTCTCCTTGATCTCTCAGCAGCTTTCGATACCATCGACCACGGTATCCTTCTGGGACGACTGGCTGAATTGGGAGTGGGAGGCACTGCATTGCAGTGGTTCCGCTCCTACTTGGTGGGTCGGCTCCAGAAGGTGGTGCTTGGGGAACATTGCTCGGCCCCGTGGATTCTCCAGTATGGGGTTCCGCAGGGGTCAGTTTTGTCCCCCATGCTGTTCAATATCTACATGAAACCATTGAGTGCAGTCATCCGGAGTTTTGGAGTGCGTTGTCATCAGTACGCTGATGACACGCAGCTCTATTTCTCCTTTTCATCTTCATCAGGTGAGGCTGTGGATGTGCTGAACCAGTGCCTGGCTGCGACAATGGACTGGATGAGGGCTAATAAACTGAAACTCAATCCAGACAAGACTGAGACGCTGTTAGTGGGTGGTTCTGCTGACCGGATGGAGGGTGTTCAACCTGTTCTGGATGGGGTTGCACTGCCCTTGAAGGAGCGGGTTCGTAGCTTGGGGGTTCTCCTAGAACCATCTCTGTCACTTGAGGCACAGGTGGCCTCAGTGGCACGGAGTGCCTTCTACCAACTTCGGTTGGTGGCCCAGCTACGTCCCTATCTGGACAGGGATAACCTGGCTTCAGTTGTCCATGCTCTGGTAACCTCCAAGTTAGATTACTGCAATGCACTCTACGTGGGGCTGCCTTTGAAGGTGGTTCGGAAGCTGCAGCTTGTGCAAAATGCAGCGGCCAGATTGATAACTGGAACCAGCAGGTTCGAACATATAAGACCTACTCTGGCCCGCTTGCATTGCCTGCCTGTATGTTTCTGAGCCCGGTTCAAGGTGCTGGTTTTAACCTATAAAGTAGGGATGTGCACTGGATCGGACCCGATCCACGATCCGAGTCCGGTCCAGTGGGAAATCGGATAAATTATCCGATTTCCGATCCCGCAGCTGGATCGGCCGATCCAATCCGAACCGGTCCGAAAAGGCTCCGAACCGGTTCGGCGGATCGGCGGATCGGAGGGCGCCCACTGGCGCCCACCGCCGCTTCCATTGGCGGGCGCCAGCGGGCGCCCGCCGATGAAAGTGGACAGCGGGGGGGGGGAGGGGGGCGCTTACCTTCTCGGCCCGTCCGCTCCTGTCCAGCACTAGCAGCTACTACCAGCGGGCTCCGCGGCCTGCTCTAGGGTGGCGCGCCGGGTGATGTCATCACCCGGCGCGCTACTCTAGAGCAGGCCGCGGAGCCTGCTGGTGGTAGCCGCCGGCCCCGGACGGGAGTGGACGGGCCGAGAAGGTAAGGAGGGGGTGCGTGGAGGGGAGGAGGGGGTGCGCGGAGGGGGGAGGGGGGCCCTTACCTTCCCGGCCCGGCGGCTCCCGTCCGGCGCCGGCGCCTACTACTCCCAGCAGGCTCCGCGGCCTGCTCTCGGGTGGCGCGCCGGGTGATGTCATCACCCGGCGCGCTACTCTAGAGCAGGCCGCGGAGCCTGCTGGTAGTAGTAGGCGCCGGCGTCGGACGGGAGCCGCCGGGCCGGGAAGGTAAGGAGGGGGTGCATGGAGGGGAGGAGGGGGCGCGCGGAGGGGGGAGGGGGGCCCTTACCTTCCCGGCCCGGCGGCTCCCGTCCGGCGCCGGCGCCTACTACTACCAGCAGGCTCCGCGGCCTGCTCCAGGGTGGCGCGCCGGGTGATGTCATCACCCGGCGCGCTACTCGAGAGTAGGCCGCGGAGCCCGCTGGTAGTAGCCGCCGGCGCCGGACAGGAGCGGACGGGCCGAGAAGGTAAGCAGTGGCGGGGGCCTCCGATTTTGTCCGAACCGGTCCGGGACAAAATTGGAGGTCCCGATCCGGGTCCCGATCCGATCCGGGGGGTCCGTGCACACCCCTACTATAAAGCCTTACACAGCTTGGGACCACAATACCTGAAGGAACACCTTTCCCGACATGAACCTACCCGAACACTACGTTCAACATCTAAGGCCCTCCTCCGAGTGCCTCCTCCGAGGGAAGCTCGGAGGTCGGCAACAAGAGAGAGGGCCTTCTCTGTGGTGGCTCCCCAATTGTGGAACGATCTCCCCGACGAGGCCCGCCTGGCGCCAACATTGTTATCTTTTCGGCGCCAGGTCAAGACTTTCCTCTTCTCTCAGGCATTTGGCAATATCTGAGGAGCCTGGGTTTGTTTTGTTTTTGTAGTGTTTTGAAGTGTTGAAGTGGTTTTTAAATGTACAGATTGTGTGTATGTTGTATGTTTTTGCTGTTTTAATTTTTGTATATTGTTTTTGTTTTTAATCCTATGTAAACCGCCCAGAGAGCTTCGGCTATGGGGCGGTATACAAATGTAATAAATAAATAAATAAATAAAGAATCTGGAGAGCACCAAGCTGGAGAAGGTTGACTCCTATACTTGTCTTCTCAGAAGCCAGTGCCACCGAATTCACTAGGGCTTTCTCCCAAGAGGTAAAGGATTGCATACTAATCTCATCTGAAAGGTGTTCAAGACAGCCAAACTAAACCTCTTCTGCTCCTCTGTCGCTTTGATGCGATGATGTATTGTGGAGGGATTGTGGGGAATGAACAGTATATTTTGTTTAAATACATTTTTAAGAAAAAAAACATTGGTTCTTTGAAAGGCAGGATATTGACCAAAAGTTGGAAGTGCCTGGAACATGCTCTGGTTCTAGATCTGTAATGAATAGTGCCCCTTTTGTCATCAAGCGTGCTGCTATATGCGAGATGTGTGTGAGAGAAGTGTTTGAGACCCTGTATTTGGTAAGGATATGGAACAGCATTCCCCATCTTGTTGCCCTCCAGGTGTTTGAGATGACAAGTCCCAGCATTCCTGATCATGGGACATACTGACTTGCAATGATGGGAGTTGTAGTCCAACACCTTTGGAGGGCACCAGGTTGGGGAAGGGCTGCTCTAAACAAAAAAAGAGAAGTAGGTGGCCCTAAGTTGTTCATGATCAGTTTCCACAACCCCACAGTCACCTCTGCATAGCATATTCTCCATCCTGTCCTCATGGTTTATCTGCTTTGGGAGAATGAGGATTTTACTTACACTTTCTGCCTCCTTAGGGAGGATGTGGCGTTAAGGCTTGGGAGCCTTAACTCCCAATTTCCCTGCTTTTTGGTGCTTGGTTGGAAACTGTGGAGCCTTAATGTTGTTTTTGTAAACCATAGGTTTTTTGTTTAATGAATATACACTCCACTCGCTCTCTAGCTCCTCCCACTCTTACACAACTAACTAATCTAGGCACTCTAAACAATTAGCTAATCAGCACTCACTTTCTATTCAGGCACACAGCTAGCCAATCCAGGCACTCTATACTTACTTAGACTTTTAACTTCAAACAGTAAGTACATTTTAACCTAGTTATTTACTTGTTATTATTCCTACTTCCTTTTATAAACAAATGCATATCACAAACAATAAACTTTGCAATATATTTACAACTACAAACAGAAGAATGTCACAGAAGGCAAATAGTTTTTGTAGCTCTAATGAATGACCTTGTTAATCCCAATCCAGGGATGCAAAGGCCTTTGCAGAAAGAATGGCAGGCTGGTTGGGGAAGGACGGAAGGCAAAAAGGGAAAAAAGTATTTGCAATCAAATCAAATCACAGCTTGTTCTGTTCCTGACGGGGCACTTCACAGGGCCCTTGTCAGAAAGTCCACTGGCAAAGTGTGAAGAGGGTGACGTACTGAGGAGCCCCGGGAGAACTTATACACACACTGCTGCTTCTGTCAGGGAAGAGACGGCCGTCCAAGTGACTAAAAAAATGACTCAGGTCTTTAAAGAGAGAGGGAAAGGTGTTTGTGAGATTGACTTTACATCTTTCCTCTCTCGTCTTTTAGTGAGCTGGTTATGTACTTTCAAGGTTCTGAATACTTAGAGCAGCATTTCCCAATCTGGTGCCCTTCAGCTGCTTTGGACTAGAACTCCCATCCTATGCAGACCACGGCTCAGCTGCCCTCCACATGGGTTGGACTGCAGCAGGTTGGGGGAGGCTGGTTGGGAGTGATCTCCAGGTGTAAACCGGGGAGGTCTGGAAGTGCGGGAGGGCTTCTGGCTGCCTGAATCACTTGGGGGTGCTGGATGTTGGAGGAGGGATGTTAGCATTGCAGCTCAGAATTCTTCTCCCCTTTGTTCCGGAGAGCCAATCATATGCGACTGCAGGCTGTAAAGTGCAACACCCACGGGAGAATTACATTCCGGTTCACACATGGGTTTGAGAGGGGTCGATCAGATCAATTTGCACCAGAATGTACAAAGAACTAATTCCTCAAGTATCCATGGTTGGAGATCTTAATTCGTTGCAACTCCAAACTGTTTAAATTAGTTATCTATCAGGCTTTCCTTTTTTTTTTTTTTTTGAAATAATTTTTATTGATTTCAACATAACAACAACATAAAATACATACATAATCCTCTACAATCCCCCCCGTGCACCCCCACCCCATGAGACCTCCTCTTAATCATTCTTCATCTATCCAGAAATTTATCGAGTCTTTTGAAGGTTTTTGTCCCTTCCCCGATCTTAATACATATTCCAAAAGGGGACTCCATATTTCCCCAAAGTCATTCTTACTGGACATTCCCCTCTTTAACTTCATTTTACAAGTCAGCATATCATTCAAAGCCATATCCCATATTTCTTTATACCATTCTTCTATTGTATAGCTTCCTTGTCCTTTCCAATTTTTTGCAATCATTAATCTAACGGGTGTCAGGAGGTTGTTTATCAATTCTCTCTTATTTTTATTCTCTTTCCCTCTATCCCATATTGCTAGTAGAGCGAGCTTTGGGTTATATCAGGCTTTCCTAATAAGTCCACAGGATGGATTTGAAGCAAAGCTACCTCCATCTCTGGGTGGTTTTTTTGTAGTGTTTTAGTCCTTTAAGGGTGCCCAGCCCTGTGCTAGTTTAGACAGAAAGAAATCCTTCAACTCCCAGCATTCTGGGAGTCACAAGACTTCTTTTAATATCAGCACTGTTGTTGGTCAGGACAGTGATGATTTGCCCCAGCAATGGAGCGTCTGTTGTTTTTGTAGACCAGAGCTGGGGAACGTGTGTCCCTCCTGATATCCTTAGGATGGAGCTCCTGCCCTTTCTCAGCATGGGTAACATTGGCTACGGCTGGTGGGGGTTGCAGCCCCAACAATGTCTCGAGGGCCATGAGTTGCCCACCCCGTTGTGTGACTGAAACAAAGGAGTAGGCATTAAATCCTTTGCTGCCTTCTTTCTGGGCACGCGTTTCTTCCACACATGAGTTCCTTATATTGTGCATTGAAATGAATGCCTATTGAGTCACAGTCAACTCTCACCAAGATTTTGTTTTCAGTTGGAGGAAGTATGTTGGCTGACTATCTGTTTGTTTGTTCCCTTCAATTTTCCCCCAGCAAAAGAGGATCATGTGTATGATTTCACATCTAAATGGCTTGGTTGGTTCATCCAATTACTGTGAAACCATTGAAAGAAATATGCATTATGGTATCAGCAAACAAGGACCTGCCAGATAAACACTTAATTTAGTCTGCCCCCATCCATCCTGTTCAAACCCTTGGAGTCTGCACTTTCTGCCACTGAGCCAGGCCCTGAGAGCTACTTTATTGCTTTGTCCTACAATAAAACCAAGTGCTTTAACTAACTACAGAAGTTTCCTTTCCTCTTGGATCGATCTACGGGGGCCGCTAATTGCATCATATAAAATATTGCTAATATTTTGTTGCTGAGAAATGAAAAGAAGACCTTAGTGAGCAGCATTTCTGTAGCAAGCTTGGTCACCTGTGGTGAGTCGGAGCCACCAATGAGTGGGCAAAGGAAACTTTTGCAAACTGGAAGTGAGTCGATTCGTTTCTCCTCGTCAGGCCATCAATGTTCCCCACATGGCTAACCCTGTGCCCAGCTAGAGTCCATGGGAGATCTCCAGTTGGATCTTCCACCATGTTGCAGGTTGCTTGAAAGCAGCAGGTGGCAGCACTTTGCTTGTTTGTTTCCGCCCCTGCCTCTGACACGGGCCTCTAAGTGAAATGGCCCCCTTGGAGCTCGTACCGAAGGAGGCGTGTGCAGATTAGTGTCAGCTGACACAGGCACATTGGAAGACTGCCTTCTACTGGGTCAGAGTGACCCATCGAGGCCAGTATTGTTGACACTGACAGGCAGCCAGGGCTCTGCGGGGTTTCAGGGAGGAGGAGGTTTTCATGCCCTGCCTGGAGATACCGGGGATCAGACCTGGGATCAGACCTGGGATCAGACCTGGGATCAGACCTGGGATCAGACCTGGGATCAGACCTGGGATCAGACCTGGGACATTCTGTTCTCTGCCACTGAGCCGCAATCTCTGCAATCTCTACCCACATACTTTGGAGTAAGCCCCATTGAACTCAGTGGGAGATAGACATGCATAGGTGTGAACGTAGACTCTTTTGCGATGTGGCCTTTTAAGAGCTTTACATTCATGGACAGTGTGATGGTGGCAATGAGGAATTGTTCACAGTCGGTCCTGCTGCCAAAATTATTTTGCTTAAAATCAGGGGTGTTGAGCCTCAGACCCGTGGGCCAAATCTGGTCCATCCGGGATCCCCAGATGGTCACACTGGCACCTTCCCTCAGCCCCAACAACTTCACCCCAGGCGTTTGGGTGTTTGGTGATTTCCCAGCCCGTGTGCACGCTTCCTTCCCTGCTCATTCTGAGCGGTTGAGCTGCCTCTCCTAAGGTTTAGCTACTGGCAGTGAGCGCCTTCTGCTGTGACACACCAGTGTCTTTGGCATTTTGCCCCCACCACCCTCTTTTGCCCAGCTCCCTGCTTGCCAGCACAATGCAGCCTCTGAGAGCGCCTCCACAACTGAATTCGCCTCTCAGGCTGGGAGGAGTTCAGCCCCCCTGGTTCAAAAGGAGGCAGCCATGCCATTCAATCCACGGGAAGGGCAGTGGATTTCCATTGCAAAAACTTTGGTTGGAATCCTGACGTAGCCATGAATTCATGAACTGGACTTTTACAGCTCAGCTCTACTCCGGGGTAAGTCCCATTGAGTCCAGTGGGATTTGCTGTCAGGTAAGTGTGCAGAGGACATGGAGCCTCAGTGTTCCTTCCAGATGTATCTGAGGAATGCTAAATGGAAGTTATGTGTAGGAAGCTGTGTGCAAATTGCCTTCAGCACAAGTGCTGTAGAACAGCAAATTGAGCTTATTTTCTTTAAAGCCAATTGAAGGCATCTCATAAGTAAAAGGAGAGCTCCTTGTAAAACCTTGCAGTGAATTTCAAAACAAATGGAAGCATCTTCATCTATGGAATTACAGAAGAAGAACACTTTTTGGAAACTGAAAACTGGGGGAGCTGTTCCAGGCTGAAAGAGGGAGGGGACAGATTTCAGAAAAGGAGGAGAATTGTCTTAAGCACATTTTAAAGGTTAACAGATAGATATATCCAGGATTCCAAGTAGAAGAAAAACAGCAATTCTTGATGTGGGAGGAAACCCCTTTGAATACAGTGGGACTTTGGTGTCAAGCTATATGCAACAGTAAACAGCCAGAAACTCTTAAAGATCTATCATAAATCACCAGAGATCTGCTGGTAGGGCTTGCTCAACCGTTGGCCTGCCCCTGACGTAGCATTATGGCTTTCCCCAGCTGGAACAGTTCCACTGTGCATGGAACAGTTCCATGGGGTTTGCACAGGAGAAGTCCTGAGTGGAATTTGTCAATCAGTTTCTGTAAGGAAATATTCATTAGCACATCACACTAGGAGTTTTCAGGCACGGACATGGCTGGGGAGCTTATTTTCTCCTTGTTTCTGGGATAATTTCTTATCTGACAAGGTCTAATGCCTACCTGCTCCTTGGAAAGATGGTTTGTCAGCTTGCATGAGCTGCTGCCAGATACAAAGGATGTGAAAGAAGTCTCTGCTTTCACACACAGACCTTGCATGAAATGTGGCATTACGAGGAAGGCCTATAATTGTGATTCTCCAATGTTTTCCCAAGTCACTTTGGACTGGGTCTTGCCAGTTGCTCTTCTGGACCTTCTCTTCCATGGCTCAAAGGTTCACATTTGGGAGCTGTTATCAGCACTAATGCCAGTTCTGAGTTCCCCACTTGATAAGATTACAGGGGTGTTTCATGCGTGCACAGAAGCCAATCGGTTACTCTACAATGCAGAGGACAGCCTATGCCAAGGCTGGGCAAATGTGTTGCCCATGGTCACCAATGCACACCTTTCTTGGTGCCCATCAAGGTGCTCTTCTCCTCCCACTTAGGAACATGCACATGGTCTTACCCACAGATGGGATTGTTGTGACACGGGGATCTCTTGGCTCTGGGTTCAAAGGCATCATTCAGCACATTGGGTCTCAGCCTTGTCTTTTGGGCAGGTGACTTTCCCTTTGCCCTGCTCTGCTTTCTTGCTGCTGTTACCTGTTCACCTACTCTCTCCAAGTGAGCAGGTAGCAGTGAGAGGAGCAAGGAGAAGGTGTGATTATCTTGGCATGCTTTGTTGTCACCTTCCGGGTGGTGGTGGTAAAGAGTGGGCCCAGAGGGAGAGGCCAGCAAAGAGACAGCAGCAACAGTGGTGAGGTGAGTGAACCTGGGGAGGATCTTCTCCAAGGCCCCTCCAGGTCATGGAACCAGTGTTGCTTGGAAAGCATTGCATTGGAGGTGATGAGGAGGATGGCTCTGCAACAGAAGGCCTGTGCTGGGCTATGCACACATGCAGCTCATAATGACATGGGATGTTGCAGGGATGAATCAGCCTTTGGTCATTTGCAAAAGTCATCTGATGTTGCTTGGATGCCATTTTTAGCATCCTTATCTTATGTAAAATAGTGTAACGTGATAAACATCAGTAATAACCCTCCCAGTGCTAATTAGCTAGGTCAGTTGCGTGGGCTGCACAAATTAGCTACTCTACAAATTAATGGGGGTATTGCCACGCAAAATGACATTCTTCCATTTTGAAAGCAATAGTCACAATTTGCAGTTTGAAAGATTTGCAGCACAAGCAGTCTAGGCTGACAAAATGTTTGCATAATTTGAGTAATGAATAAATTAGAGAACAGTATGATCTGTGTGTAAACATTACGCGAACAGAAAAAAATTAATCAGTTCTATTTGTTAGGAGTTACTCATTGAAAACTGAGAAAAATATTCTGGGGACTGTTGTGCTTTTACAGGCCAACTTTAAAGAGACAGCATGGCGGATGCATGGTTAGTCCCAAGCTGGAGACGCATGACAGAGTTTGAATGGTTTATCATCATCATCATCATCTGTATCCCACCTGTTGTCCAATGCTGAGCCTCAAGGCGGCTTTACAAAATTAAACATACAGTTAAAAGCTATAAATAGAAATATACAGAAGTTTAAAATATAATTAAATAGGTTTCAATATTAAAACATTTAAAACATTTAAAATACATAACAAATTTTAAAAGTTCTAGGCATAGACAGAGGTCCAGATTATTCACCAAAGGCTTTGGCTAGAACCGTGCATCTCTCCTTCTGGTGTTAGGCAAGCCGAGGGAGGAGTGATGACTAGATTAAGGGGGGAGAGAGTGAGCTGTTTATTCTGAGAGCAACCATTGCGATGCTTAAGTGCCTTCTGGAAGAGATGGAAGTGTGCACCATCACATTCCCCAAAGACGAGCTCAGGTCGAGTGGCTGATAGTTGGGGACAATTGACAGGGCCAGAGGGAGAGACAGACCTGTCCCCCAATGCAGCTCCCGTTTCATTACGAAGTGCTGAGAATATCCCAGTAGATTGGGGGGGGGGGTGCCAGTTTTCTTCTTTAAGACACGTTTGGCCTGGGTTAGGGTTAGTCCAGCCCCTTTGAAAGCCACCCAAAGTGGTGGCCATCACTACACCTTGTGGAAGTGAATTCCGTTGTTTAATTATGTGTGAAGAGGATAGAGCTATCAATGGCTACTAGTCATGATATATTTAAAATGCATTACATTATGGAAAATTGCTTGCTTGCAAAAATGGCATATTAGGCAAGTGGTAGACAAAGGGGCATTTATTAGGAGAAATGTGTTCAGGTTTTCATGTGAATCTTTTTCTTCAAGTTCAGGATGAATTGAACTGAAGACTGGGGAGATGAGAAACCCAAACTGAGAGATCCATGGATTCCCTACTGTCCACTCCGGCTGCCTCTCTAAGTCCAGAGTCAGAACTTTCCAGTTCCGCAACCTGAGATTCCTATAGCTGAAGATTGAACCAGAGGCTTTCCGCTTGCAAAGCATATGCCCAAGAGCTGCGGCCACACACTCCCTCCTGGCATCCAGGGGTTGAACTGGCTTTTAGCGGATGAGGCCACTTAGCTGAGCATGTCAAAATGTAATGACAGAAAGTCTTGAAGTCAATGTCCTCTTAATTTGCAAATTGACCTCCGAACCCCTAAAAGAAATATTGAGGATTGATAGTTATGGGGCCATCTGCTGCTTATCTCCTACAGATAAACTCTTTTATTGCTACCTTCTCTTTTAGAAACAAATGACTTCTTAAGCCTTGGTTTGGCAATTTCTCTAAGCTGGAGTCACTCAGATTTCTGATAAGCGAGGGCTAATCCACCCACACCCCATTAAATTTGGAGGTGCACTTCATTCTTGGATTCTGAAAGATTTGCTTTCAGACTAGTCCATGGTTCAGATCTTCCCTCAACTGGTACCCATGAGGTGCAACAACAAGGCAGTGAGGCAGGTCATTTCAGCACCATGGACAGCTCTAAGTGAGTAACTTGCTGCAATGAAAGCTGGAGGTGATATGAGCCTTTGCCACCAGAGCCGCCCTCCCTCCCTCCCTCCCTCCCTCCCAAGCTCTGTCCCTGGCTTAAAGCATGCACATTCTGAATAGGCTAACCCACCTTGGCTTGGAAGTGGGGGCTTCTTCTCTCCTCTGTGGCCTCCCACCTGGCAAGCAGGAGGCCCTCGAGTCCTTGGGTTCAGGGGAAAGAACTGATGAGGGTCCCACTCTGCAGGGTCTGTTCACAGGCCCACTGGGTGTATACCAGCATCACTGCCAGTGGGCCTATGGCCAACGGCCTCAGGGTCCGGGTCAAGAGCCGGGTCCAGTCCCCAGCTCATGGTGCAGCAACCTCCAAGCTTGAGGCTGGGGCCATGACACTCTCCGTCCATGGAGGCCTTCCTTCTGCGTTTCTGCACGAGGTGCTATTTTGAGCCCAGGCTGGTGACCCATGGAGAGAGACAATGGGTGCCTCAGCCTGAGAGTGGCTCATTCTTCTGCGAAGCTACATTTGGAGTGGCCATTTGATCCACCTGCTCTTGATCCAGAGATGTTACAGGACTGCAGGGTTAGGCGACCTTTTGGGGCTCATGGGCAACATGGATGCTCTGCAGACAGAAGTGTTGCCGCCAGCTTCATTGCCTCAGAACTAGGGATGTGTATCGTATCATTAAAATGTACGATAACAATACAATATGCTCTTTATCGTGCATGTGTTTAATGATAACAATACAATAGGGGAGTCTACGATAATTATCGGAGACGATAAAAAATCCTACGATAATTATCGTATGTTATCATTTTATCGGAAGGCTCTTTCTCTTTTGCCGCCACATGGATGGAGCTAGAAGGTGGGGTGTGCTTGCTGAGACAGTGACCAATTGTGCAGCAAGGATTCCAGCAGGCTCCAATCACAATGTTGGAGGAGGGCCAAGGATATCCCCGCATAAAACCCCCACACTTGGTGTTCCAGCTCTGTTGGGAGTTAGGCGTTGAGGGGAGAAGGGTGGATTTTGTTGGAGCTCTGTCCTGGCTCCTGGGTCTTAGTTACTTGGTGGCGAATTGTTAGAGATTCATTGTAGTCTTGCATCTTTCTGTTCCCTTCTGTGTCTCAGGTTCATTTGGCTGTTTGTCGCTTGTGTGTTTGAGTGATAGTTTTTATACATTTTCTGGTTGGTTTGATTGAAGGGTTAGATTAGCATGAGTGGGGGTATTGTGACTGAGTGAGTGGGTTTTGTCCTCTTCCCTGTTTAACTTTCTTAAAAAAAATTAAAAAATATATTTAAAAAAATTATATTTCCCCCTTCCCCTCTCTCTGGGTGTGTGTGTGTTTGCTTGATTGACTGTGAGTGTGCTGGTGTGTCATGTAGCCTGCTACACAGGATAACACTACACAATCTCTGGTCAAAGCAGCACACAAACTGTTTGCAAAGGATTGCTATTAATATAAATAATGTTTTCATTTTCAATCACTTTGTACCTGTATGAAATGTGGCTCTAAGGAGTGCCTTGGGCGAGGTGGCTCTGGCTCTAGGAGAGATGCTGTTGCTGCTGGGGGCAGTTCTGGGGTGGCTGTCTCTCCCTCTCACACATTGTATTTCTTTTTGAAAGACACTGCTCCAGCCAATGGTTCCAGTCTGGAGGGACTGCTTTAGTGAGCCTTGAGAGATTCCTGTATTATTATTTTTCGTCACTACGTCCCTGGGTCTGCTCCTCGTGGAGTCCGTTAGTGAGGGACTGCAGAAGCATCCCCCTCACGCATTTCCTTTTTTTTTTTTTTTTTTGAGACTCTGGTCCAGGCAATGTGCCTACCTCTACCCTGAACGTGGCTTTTTATTTGTTTGCCAAAGTGCCTACTTCTACCCCGAACGTGACTTTTATTTGGCAATGTGCCTACTTCTACCCAGAATGTGACTTATATGAATTTGGCAATGTGCCTACCCAGAACATGACTTTTATTTGCCACTGCTCCAGCCAATGTGTGCAGCTCTGGCATGAAGAACTGCCCACCTGCCTGCATGGGGATGGCAGGCAGACTGGGTCATTTAAAGTTTCAAGCACGATGAGGTCAGGGCAGTGCGTGAGTGTTGTTTTGATGGGATCCTCCAGGTTTCCTTGCTACCTGGGGTATTTCCCGGCCCAATGAGGCCCTGCCTGCTAAGGCTGGCTCTAAAATAATTGTAACGCCCTTACTAGTCCCCTACCCCCAATCCTTTTATTATTTCATTTGTACTTAGACATGCGTGGCCTAATCTAGAGTCAAAGCAGCAGTTCTACTGCCGAGGAATGCAGCCACTCTCACTGTGCCATGCACGCATAGGCGTGGATAATAATAATATGCTTTTAAGTTTTTTTAGTTTTAGTGGGATCCTGCAGGTTTGCGTGCTTCTGGGGTATCTCCCGGTCCAATGAGGCCCTGCCTGCTAAGGCTGGCTCTAAAATAAATGTAACACCCGTGCTATTCCCCTACCCCCCAATCCTTTTAATTTGTAGACATGCGTGGCCTAATCAGTGAGACAAGGCAGCAGCAGTTCACCATCTTCTGATTAACACATTTTACTTTTATGACTGCATATGGAAGGCACTGCCTAGGTTTATCCACAGGTATTGAAAGTTCATTGTATTCATAAAAATATACCTATAAGTCTCAGCAGCAGCAGCAGCAGCATGGAGTGCATTACCGGAAACAGTGCATGTTGTTGAGAGCTTAGTAACACCTGCAGCTGTGCGTCTGAAATTGGGTACAGATGAGTCCCCTCAAGGCCATCTGTGAGATGCCCATGATTGAGTACTGGACGATGACGTCTCTTGAAAAAGGACCACATTTCAGCCACATGAAACAGTATATTTGAAAGCTTACTTCCGAGTCACGCTTGCACCGATTGTTCTAAAATTTGGCACACAAGACTAGCAACACTCCGTCTGCACTGTGACTAAGTTTCAAACCTGCAACTTGGAAAATTAAGAAGAGGCCTTTCTGACTAAAAAAATTAACTCTAGAGTCTCTAGGGCAAAATGGAGAAACGATATAATATCAGATTTCCGATAATTATCGGAAATACAATACGATGTGATACGGTTCGCCTAAGAGATAATCGGAGATGATAATTTTTTTGGTCCGAAATTCCGATAACGATACGATACGATATTTTCAGGCGTGCATATCCCTACTCAGAATGTCTCTGAGCCCCACGGGTAGCCCAGAGGCATTCCTGGGAAAAGGAGCTAGGAGCTGCTCGGCTCCGTCACTTGGCTTTGAAGGGTTCTCACTGTCGGGAAGACATTTTGTTCTTTTAAAAAGTCAGAAAGGACAGGGGAGGGCACCGGGAAAGATGTCCGAAGGCCCACGGGTGCCCACGGGTGCCCACGGGTGCCATGTTGCCTACCCTTGGGAGGGGCTGATGGGAAAAGAGGCAAGGGCAGAACAACGAGGGGATCATGCAGGGGTGCGGAAGGCCCCTTCCTCTGGTGGGTGGAGGAGTCTGTTGGACTCACAGGAGCCTTGACTTATGGAATGAGAACTCCTCACGGCACGCAGGGTGGGAATGGCAGTTCTAAGTTCTGCTGAAACAAGGTCTGGCTGCCAGCCATACAAAATATTTCTCTCTTCGCCTTTGAAGCCATTTGACAAAAAGTGCCCTTTTTATCCCCCTGAGTACTTTTTTGAAACTCCATCTAACTTTTTTTTTAAAAAAACTTTTTTAAAAATGCACCAGCTTTTTCTTTCGTTTGTTTCCACTCCCCTGCTGCTTTGACGGCCACGTGGGCTGCTGCCACCGAGGGCCACGAAACAAACAACTCAGCCAGTTGGTGGAGACGCCCCTCGGAAGCCCCCCCGCTCCTTCCCTCCCTCCTGCAGCTTCGTATATCTGATTGTTGCAGCCTATCAAATGTGTGTGATAATTGGCTTCCACTCCAGTCTTTTGAGGACAGCAAAACTCAATTAACATGTTTGCATGTTTTCGGATCTAACGTTGCAACTAGGCAATTATTTTGAAGATGACTTAACACCATGCGCTGGACTTAATGAAACAATGGGTGTGCGCTCTTGGCAAAGTATTTGCACCTCATTATGATTGGAATGAATCTTTTAATATGACTGCATTAGTACAGTTGGAGTGGGTTTGGGCCAAATGCACAAGGAATGTTTTGATCAAGTTATACCGTGCCTGTCAAAGTTGGAGCTGTGGCATCAGAAAAGAGTCATTTGCTTCTTTATAAAATGGGATTCGGGATCCCTGGGATTATGCAATCCTTGCTTTATACCCTATTATGCACTTGCTGACGACTACGGCATGGTCCTGGCCGTTCCATCCAGCACAAATGAGTTCCTGCAACACCCAACAGTTTCAGATGTTGGTGATGCCCCAAGGGGTGAGCATTCAACCGTTACAGATGTCTATAAGGACATACATTTGATGCAAGATGGACTCACTGACTTGGTTTGAGGGACACAACAACCCATGATGGGGTGTCAGCCTTGTTTATTTCAGGGTGGCTTGTTGTATTGTCCAAACCTAGCATGATAGGTTAAGCGTGAGATGTTAATCACACACAAGTCATCCTGAGAACCCACGGCTTGCTGGGCTGTTCAGGATGGATTGTTTACAGAGTGGCTTGTCATGACATGTGAACCTGGTGGAGTGGCTTGTGCATGGCTTGTTTGAAAGGGCTGCAGAGATGCCAGGCAAGAGTGGCAAAGAACCCAGCTGGTCCTTGCAATGCTCTGCATCTCCCTTCCTCTACCTCAGCACTTGCTTGAACAGTGACCAGCTTCATCCCCTTGTGAGCCACGTTAGCACAGCTACAGTGTGTGCGTATGCGTGGTTGACTTACCTCTGGGTAAGTGCGTGACACCCCAATTCAGAACCACTGAGATTCAGGAGGGGGATTTAAGCTCCCTCCCATTTTTATGCCAAAATCCCCCTATGAGGGGATTTACAAAAAATAAAAATGTCTCCCCTGCCCTCTCTTCAGCATGGCTTATAGTGACATGCAAACCGGGCCCAATATGAGGCTGTGCTCAGTAGATCTAAGGAAGGGGTGCAGGGGGCCTCAGGCCTGTGGTCCCAGCCTGACTCACCTATGGTACCTGTCCAGGCCTCGGGGTGCCCCAGAGGGCTGCACCTTAACCCCCCTTTGCCTCTATTTCATTAAAGTCAGATCTTGCCTTTGCTCTCTGGGTCTTCTGCAAAGTGGCATGTTAGTATGGTCCAGCAAATCTTTCCTCCTTCCACTTGTCTCTTCCTTCTGAAGAGGTACATATTCCCTGTTACAAAATTCTCTGCTCTACTGAAGAAATATATAGAGAGAGTGGAATGGAAAGTGCAGTTTACCAAAGAATTGCCCATTTGTTGTGCCTCCCTGTTTTTACTAATAATTGACATTCACCATCCTGCACTGCAAATCTCGTTGTCTGAAGGCAGATTCTGTCCCAGCACCATGGAGATGTCGGGATAAAAGATGGGAGCACCTTTCCAGGTCTGTCTGTCTGAATAACATCTTATCTTAATGGAGGAGCAACTCCCCACCCCACACCTCCGGCTATAGTTCCTGACACAAAGGAGCCATGCAAAGGTTTTGCAAACCCCATTGAGCCGAGAACCCTAATTGTCCAGCATGGCCTCTTGTCTTGGAGGCAGATGAGGGTAGTTTGCAAGTGGTACAATAAGTATTGGACGAATGCACCACGAAACGCATAAAGGCATGTGTGTATGTGTGTTTGTGTGTGTGTAAGGACTTTAAGGTGGAAGTAATGGACAACGGCCAGTAGAGGCTGGTGAGTCTGATTTTGGTGGGGTTGCGAATCCTTTCTGAGTTTCAGTCAGCTCTCTAAAGCAACTATCTAAGGTGCTGAACCAAATCTCCAAACAGGCTCAGCAACTTGGATAGCTTCTTTAGAGTTCTGAATGAAACCCAGAGTGGATTCACAGGCCCACTGAAAGAGGAGCCACCAGCCACCACTGCCCTCTAGCAGAGTTGGGTGGGCCGGGGTGGGAGAGGACACAGGGCCCCTGGTCTCTCCTCTCTCCCCCATGCCCTGCCCCCTCCGCCCCCCCTCCAGACCTCTCTGAGCTCTTCCAAGGCTGGCACTGCTCTTCCATGACCTTTGGAGCCCCTTTTCTGAGGTCACAGCAGTGCCGACAGCCTCGCAGGAGGGGAGGGGCTCTGAAGAATGCTATGGTGCCCAGGACACTCTCTGTGGGCCACAGGATTGCGCCCTAAGTGACATGTAAAGCAGTAGACAAGTGAGAAACCTTTCCGTGTCCTCTGTAGTGGGTGTGCGCTTTCCACAGAGCAGAGGCAAAGCTTGCGATTTGTTTTATTTTATTTATTAAAGCATTTGTATCCCACCCAGTATCATTGGGATCTCAGGGCAGCTTACAGATAAAATCAAACAGTATAAAACAATGAAATGTTTGCAGAATGACCCAGGTGGAATTGCCTTGACTGCATAGCCAATGCGGAGGGGTGACAGGTGTTGTGGCCCAAACATCTGGAGGGCCACAAGTTGCCCACCCCAGTTTTAAGCCAATAAAACCTCAGCCCTAAGAAGGCAGTTCAGATGGGATGTGGGTCCTCTGGTGAATGTGAGTTGATGGGCAAGCTAGGCGTGGGGCAAATTCACGGCCATTGCAGCCCGTGTTCAACTCTGGGCGAGACCTTTGCCCTGGTCAGGGGGAGCTCTTGCCAGGGACACCAAGTCTGAGTCTGAGGGGGAAGCTGTAGCAGCAGGCTCAGCCAGATGCAGGAGAACTCAGTTCCACCAGGCTTCCTGCTGGCTTATGAGCCGGGAGGGGCTGAGACTCAGGACCCCGACACAGCCTGTCTTCCACAGCTGGGAGACCTGGCCTTGGTGGGGTGTGTGTGTGTTCTTCTCCTCGACCAGGGGTGTCTTCCATGGAAGCAGGACAGCTAGGGGAGGACTCTGCAGGAGAGGTGGCTTCTGGGCTGTGTCCTAAGAGGCGCCGTCAACTCAGGAGTGCAGAGCAGAGGCGTCTGGCGAGGCACAGCATCATGCGCTTGGGAAAGAGGTTTCCTTCCCAGGAGCGGATGGCAGTGATCTTTTGCAGCCGCTCCCCCATATTTAAACTGGAGCAAGGGGCAGTAGAGGCTGCTGAATCTTTGTAACCTGGAGACCTTCCTGCTTTGCTTTGGCTGGAACTCAAAACTCATCTGGATTCATTCTGTGAGCTGAACCCAAGGCTGATTGGGTCTTTTGTTGTGGTGCTCGTAAATTGATGCTGCTCAAGGAACTATGTTGTAATCTGTTATCCGTGGAGTTTTATTGGGACAGTAAAAGCTTATGGGTAATTACTGGAATTACTGCAATAAAAGTTTTACTGGGACCTGTGCCTCTGCATTGGGAAGTCAGGCGTTGACACTTAGGACAAATGCACCAACCTGTGTTCTCTGTGTATCCATTTGAGTTTGTCAGTTGGCATTAGTGTGGCGGGAGCATGCCTCTTGAGCATCGATTTGAAGGCTCACCCTATGTCTGGATGCCTCGTTCTTGCTCAGACAGCCGTAAAACACTCCCACGAAATTGTAAGTTTGAATTCAGTTGCATTGTTGTGCAAGTGATGTTCCTAAAAGCTTTACCTGCTCTTAAATTTCACTTTCTTATTAGAAGATAGGATTATTATTATTATTATTATTATTATTTTTAAAAGAATGAAGACGCTAAAAATAAAGCAAAGCACTTTAGTCTTCCTTCAGACCTGCTCTCCTAAAAGGGAGCCTGTGCCTTGCACCTGCTCTCCCTCTTTTATCTCGGTGGCTCGTATGTCTGGTACATAGCCATTAATTTACCAATTTTGAAAGGATTTTTATCTAATAAAAAGAGCAGCACCTAAGAGCCCACACTTCATTTCAGACACAAAGATGTAGTTATGACAACATAATCTCATGCGTCTGTAATAGAGCTTAGAGGTTCGCTCGAGAGGAACTGAAATGAAGCCCTGCATAGAGGCCGGGAAACCTAGAAGCTCTTGGCGTGTAGCTTGCTGCAATATATGAGCTACCGCATTTTGCTTTCTTTTTTGTTAGGTGGAGAGTCATTTGAAAAGGCTGTCTCCCCCCCCCCCCCGAGCCCTCTTTCTGTCCGCTTCTGAGGGATTAACGTGCAGAAATTCTACAGCTGCTTGGAGAGAAAGCCGGCTGCTCCTGTCTTGCCTCATAATGCCGAAGACAAGACTGTATGAACTGAGGGCGGGAATGCAGTCTACACATGCCATGAGGGGGGTGGGGGGGGGGTGCATTCGCTTTGGAATGAATGAAGCATTGAATTGAATGGGCCCCTTTTGGTCCAATTTTGATTTGTTCCAGAATGAATGCTGTGGGTACCATCTTGGGTATCCCATTCATACTCATTCCAGAGCGAAGGGGAAGGAGATGGGTTGGTGCCCTTGGAGTCAGTGGGAAGCGGAGGAGGTTTTTGCAAAGCCCCCCTGCAGCTGCCCATGCTGCTGCTCCCCATCCCCCGGTTCTAGACGGCCCTCCAACTTCCTGGCGTAGGTGGGTGGTGGTGAAGGGGGCTTCAGGGAGAGCACAGGTTTGGCTAAACTCCCCTCCTCTCCTCTGCCATTAGTGGAGGGGTCCGCTGGATCAAGAGTGCTTCCACGAATCGAAGGACACGAATGGATCCAATCTGTCTGGCTGGATCAACCACTGCGCCTGGAATAGTTTCATTTATTTATTTGTATGTATGTACTAGTACATGATCTCCCTTCATTTCCAGTTTATCCTCCCAACAACCTTGTCAGGAAGGTTAGGCTGAGAGCCAGTGACTGGTTCAAAATCATCCAAGGAGCTTCATAGCCGAAGGGGGATTAGAACCCAGCTCTCACGAGTCCCAGTCCAACACTCTAACCACTACACCACACTGCATTTGTGGATGGCAAAATGGGTGCACGTGTTAAACATTCTCTGGCCCTCCCAAACAATCTCCATCAATTTGGGGGGGGGGAAGGATCCCCAAAGAAAATGTTTACAAAATCATTTTCTGTTTTTTTGTTTTTGTTTTTTGGCTCAGGATGCCAGAAAGCCGTCTTGGGGGAAATCAGCTTCCACTGAGCCTTGAGTGTTTGGGCTTTGCCCTTTCTGTGCTTGCTTGAGTGCAGTGTGTCTGAAGTCCAGGTGACTGACAAGCTGCAAAACGTTGCTTACTAGTAAGGGTTTTATGGAGATAACACCATCACCCTCCTCACCCTCCTGGAGATTCTAGGGAAAGCAGCCTGTGCTTGTAGGCGCATCGTCTGGACAGGGCCACGGCGGGGGTGGCGGAGTGTGCCTGTCAGTGCCCACTTGCTCATCGCTTGGCATTAGCTGGGTGCTCCGCTCTGCGCTCAGTCCCTGGCTTGTCCATCAGGCCTGGGGGCTGCCAATTAATAGCACCTCTGCTAATTCTGACACATCGGTTGACGTTGGGCGCCAGAAAGGCTGCCAGCTCGCCAGGGCCTCAGCAACCCTAACCCTCTGAAGTTCTCCCAGGAGTTTGTCACTCTGATGTCTCTGCATGCCGGTGAGATGATCCCCTGCAGGCAGGCAAATCCAGCCTCTGGTGCGTCTACCGTAGTATCACTCCAATCCTATGTAGTCGTTTTGGCTCACTGTATTTTATTGCTCCTCCTGGGTGGGTCTGCTTTGTTTTAAGCGTGGGGCTTTTGAGTCCCATCCATAAAGGACAGAGGTGGGGGACTGGTGAGACCCGGAGTCACCCGGAGTCACGACTCTGCTCATCCAAGAAGCCCCCCCCCCTTGGTACTCGAAATGAGTCATAGCCCCTCTGTCGTGGACTAGCAAAAGGTGTGGCCAGGTGAGGCTGGGGATGGGCAGGGCTGGCCCAAAATATTTTGCTGCCCGAGATAAAGGATAAAAATGCATCCCACATCAGTGGAGGCTGGTGGCTCTGATTTTGGTGGGGCTGTGAATCCATTTTGGGTTTTAGACAGATCCAGCCGGGACTTGGGGTGGATTTAGCCACTCTTCAAAAAGCACCCTCTCCCCATTGATGGTCTCCTCTGGGCTTGAGTGAGGGTCAAAGCCAGGAAATCCCTAGCAGCTACGCTATACCAGTTCATGTAGTTTTGCCTCAGATAATAGGGTAATTTTGACTGTGGAGGAAAGTTTAGTGCACCAGGAGTGACCATTCTTGGGTCAGTCTGTTCTGGCCACAGCCATCTACACCTTGGTCACATCACAGTTAGGCTATTGCAATGCGCTCTGCATGGGGCTACGGATGACACGTGTCCGGACGCTTGCGTTGGTGCAAACTGCAGCAAATAGGCTGCTCAGATGCACACTGTGCCCTGATCACATCGCCTCAATATGGCAAGATCCTCATGGGTTGCTCTGAGCTTTGTGGTCCATACAGACTGAAGCTCCCCTGAGATGAATAGGCTGATGGAGAGCATTCTGCGCTTGCCCCCTTGCCCCTGCTGTGGGGCAGACCCTTCTCCCAGGGGGCTAGAGGGAGGCACCATGCCGGGTGCTGTGCTTAGGGGTGCCAACTGGCATGCTTTCACTCAGGTGGGGCAGGCACAGCGCATCCAACTCTGGCCACTGTGTATGTTTGCTTCTAGGCTTCGCTGTGTCAAACGATGGGCTCTTCTTCCACCAACCCAGGCCAAGCTGGATTGAATGAATAGCAAATAGTGAATAAATAAATAAACAGTGTGCTTACTTTAAAGCAGCTGTGTGAATCTGAAGCACACGGATCGTTCTCCCCCCCTCCCCCATAGCACTGACTGATGGGAACATTTTACTTGGGTCAGGGAAAACACGGCCAATTTAGAAGAGGGGAATCAGCCTTGGGGGCCTTGTGTGTGTCTCTGGGAGCTGCATGTTGTCCTGGTCTGCCAAGAATCTGCGCTGCCTTTCTGCAGCCCTTCTGGGGACAGTCCAGGGGTTTCATCTTGAGTCTGGTCTTGCAAAAACCAAGTGGGCACATCATACCCTCAGGCCCCAAACAGCAATCAGGAGGCAGCCTCACATCAAGCAGATTGCAGTAGTCTAGCCTAGAGGTTTGTGAAGACCTTCGTGGTTAATTTTCTCTCTCCTGGATTTTCTCTTTGTATACCAAACCTAGCTGAAGGGAATGACGGTGCTTTATATCAGAGCTCTTTCCATCTTAAATAATTTACAGTGTTCTATTATTTCTGGTTTTATGTGTTCAGAAATCAACAGCATCTTTTTCAGAGAGAGAGAGAGAGAGAGAGAGAGAGAGAGAGAAGTTCTGAAGCATGGGGGAAAGGAGTTCAAACGCCATATTCCAAAGGAAGCTGGGTGGGGAGAAAAGGAGAATTATGGTGCCTGGAGGTCAAAACTTGCCTGGAGTTTCGACGGGGCTGTGGCAGGTGGGCAACACTTTCCCATCGCGCGCGTGCCGTTGCTGACGTGGAATTGTGTTTCCCATGCTGTGAATGGAAAGATGCCTATGCCCTCAAACATGGGATTATCTGTGTTGAGGACATGTTGCCCCATTGGGGCTCCCAAGTGTGCAGACTGAGATATTTCAGACAGACGTTTGCCCATTTCCACTGTCAGCTGTGGGTGGAGAAAAGGATGCGATGCCCTAAAGAAGATACTGGTGTCCAGGCATCCTCTTTCTCCAACTTCTGCAAGGTTTCCTCTATCGACGTTGTAGCTGGGGGGGTCAGAGTGGAGAGAATGACATCAATAACCCAGCAAGGGAGCGTGGCCTGTTTCAAGGGGGCAGGACTTGGGTTGCATCCTGGGCTCTGGGCTGAGAGGCATGGAGGTTTACACTTGGCCCCTGTGCATGTGATGGAGTTCCCCTCCCCAAGGAGTTGAGGGAGCAGGGAAACTTGCTTTTTGAGGAGAGAACTCTACTGCTGCATGTTACGTTGTCCTGGCCTCCAATCTGTTTTTCCCCCTTTGAGGATGGGGCAGCAGGCAGACGAAGGGACCAGACCCTTGAGCATCCTTTCCAACCCTCAAAAACACCCCATGCAGGTTGTCACATGTCTGATTCATTTCTGGAGTGAGCGCAAGACTCATCTCCCATCTCTGCCCAGGTTGGGGAATGACTGGCCTTCCGAATGCTGTTGGACTGCAACTCCCATGATGCCAAGCCAGCATTGCCTATGATGAGGGATGATTGGAGCTGTGGTCCAGCAGCATCTGGAGGGATGCTGACCCACAGCGAAACGCTGCTTCCATGGAAAGTGTGGTGAGTGCGGAGGGCAGGGCCATTTGTGAGTGAAGTCAGCCCGTCTGGGTTATATTGGGTGAAAATGAAATATAGGCTGTCATTCCTTGTGTGGTGGATGATAACACCACCGTTGAGCTTTCTGTGTGGGCAAAACATTCCAATGATAACCACTTCCTTTCCCTTCGCATCTATTTAGAGATCGCTCGTGATTCCTCTTCAGCATGGAGCCTCTTTGGTTGCTTTCACGTTGCAGCCTAATCTGACTTTCATTTGGATTGAAACCCAGTCTTCTCTTTTTATGACGACCACTTTACCATGGCCAGATGATATATTATCTGTGCCGAGATGGCAGCAGCTCTTTATTGTGCGGGGCATATCTCCAATATGACAGCTTTGCATTGTCCATGTCAGCTTCACGGCTCCGGAGTTGCGGTAGATTTACAGATTCTATTATACCTCGATTGAACAGCTCTTAATCTGGTCAGAGGAAGGGGAGGGGAAAACACAGGCCGCAAGCAGCACATTTTATCCCTCCTCGCCTTCAGTACTGGAAGGATTTTGGCAAGGTTGAGCAATTGCAGTAGAAACATTTGAATATACCAGGTAAGGTTTTTTGTTTTTGTTTTCAAGGGACTGAAATGCCCAAGGATGGATGGATCTGTCAATTTTGGTTTCTCTCAGTTTCTCAGTTTCCCCATCATGTTCATTCTTTCCAACTTTTTAAAAAGCCAGCGCACAACTTTGCATGCGTTGACTAAAAGCACCCTTACTTGATAGTCGAATATTTCTGATGCAAGAGGTGGAGAACGTAGACAGGGAGGATTTCTCCTTCCTCTCTCATAGGGTCATCCAGTGAAACTGATTAGCAGGAGATTCAGGATGTGACTTGGGACCAGGCTATTTGAAAGGTCTACTTGAAAAGCCTTATTCTTTTATATGAGCCTGAACCAGTTTTTCAGAAACTTCATTAGGTCTAGAATGCTGCAGACACAATATTGACTGGCACTAATGAAAGGGAACATGTAGTTCCCATGTGATAACAACTTCACTGGCTACCAATCCATTTCCAGGAACAACTCCCAAGTGCTGGTTATGAGCCATAAAGACCCACATGACTTGGGGCCATTTGAATGACTGCATTCTCCTGTACGAATCTGCCTGGGTTTGGGGAGAGGCCCTTTCCCCTGTGCTGACACCCTCAGAGGCATGCTGGGCAGCAAGACAGGGCCTTCTTGGTGGCTGCTGCAGGCCCTGATACTCTCTGCCAAGGGAGCCCAGGCTAGGTCCATTTCTGTTGTCCTTCTACCAGCAGGGAAAGTCATTTATGTTGACTTAGTCAGGCTTTTAGCTTTGTAGCTGATCTGTTTACAGAAGTAGGTTTTAATTTGCTGCTTATTTCTGTCTTAATTGATGTGTTTTTATGTTTTGAATTATAATTTTGTACTTTATTGGTATTTTAAATAATAAATCCAAAGCAATGAATGAATGAATGAGTCACTTAATCAACCCACACTTTATTTGTGGCAGTAATCACTCTTCTGCTTACTCCCCACCCAGTTTTGGGAAAGAGCTGCTGATTTTGTAACAATATGTCTTACTTATTTTTATGGGATTTCTAAAGAACAGTTCAGCTGCTGCCAAAACAGGATAGTGATTTTTTTAAAAAAACAAAAAACTTTAAAATGTAAGATCATGATGAAAACAACAAAAAGCCAGAACGTTTAGAAGGAAGGGAGCCAATCGGCTCATGGGGTCGTGTTCCAAAGCCCTGGCCCATGGGGGGGGGGGGGGGGCTGAGACAGCCCTGCTTCTGATGGAGATCAGTTTGGTCTCCATGGGAGGTGGGATCCGAACCAAGGCTTCAATGGAAAACTTTGGATAGGTTTCACAATAGCCTCCTCCCTGGGTGTGTGTGCGTGTGTGCGTGCGTGTGTGACTGAAGGAAGGAAGGAAGGACCAAAGGAGGCGTATTCTAGTCTGGTTTATGACGGCAGTGTTGGAGTGCCCCCCCAATCCATAGATCTTTGCCTATGGCAACAGGCATGTGTGTTTTACCACCCAAGCTCACTGCAGACAGGACATTAAAAAAGCAAAACAAAAAAACCACCCACTGAGCTCAGCTCAGCATCCCAGGCGACCTCCCAGCGCAGCCACCCCTAAGGCCAGCCCTGGAGCTGTGGCACACTGGGTCAACCCAAAGGTCACCTGATGAAATCAAGGCTGGTGCAGGATTTAAATTGTGGTCTTCATGGCTCACATTGCATAGCCAGGCAGGAAAAAGTCCTACCACTTCCAGCATTCTGGCTGGGGAATGTTGTTTCAGTCGAAACACACGTAGGCTTGTGCCCCTAACCATGATACAAAACATTCTGCTCCCAGCTTGAAGAGGATCTTTCTTTTAATTTTCTTTCCCCCCTTCCTTTTGGTTCTCCCCTCTTGTCACCTCCCACCTTATTGCCCCGTCTAAATTAACTTCTGAACTGTATCTTTTGTGTGTGTGTGTGGGGGGGTATAATCTACTCTGTTTTTGAATAATTGCGGTAACCCTTGGGAGAGTGAGGACTATAAATCAACAAGAATCATTTTATTTTTATTACTATTTTGGCAAATTTCCACAGTTCCCTGATAGCCTCGACCATGGTGTCCTTTTTTGAGATGCCCTTTCCTGGGCTCATCCTTCCCCTTCGTCACCTGCTGCAGTTCTTGAAAATGTAGGAGTCCATGAAAAAATCAAATAGGGCAATTTGTTTACATGATGCAAAGGAAGCAAATGTGATACAGATTTGAACATTTAAGTCTCAGCCAGGAATTCAGGCTTGGGTTTGTACCATGTAGTTTGCGTGCAGGTGTGTGTGTGTGTGTGTGTGTGAGAGAGAGAGAGAGAGAGAGCACTAGGTTTAATTGGCATGGTTCAGAGGGAAGGTGTCTGGGATGTAAGCAAGGAGGCACTGGAATCCTAGCAAATGCTGCTTCAGGCAGATGTGCTATGAATGTGAATGGTTTGGGTTTTGTTCTGCTGCTCTGATCCCCCCCCCCACACACACACACCTGCTGTCCTGACCTTGTGTTTCCCTCCAGATTCTCTCTCTTCTCCCCAACTCATCCCTGCCGTGAAGTGCTTTGACTTTACATCATGGTTCTGCCTACAGCTCAGCGGTTCTACCTTCTTGAAGCTGCTGTAGTCCCCCTGCCTCTCATCTCATATCTTCCAGCGTTCCACCGGGGGGGGGGGGAAAGCAAGGGCGCTCTGGTGTTCTGATAGCACCCCCTTGTTCTCACCACCCGAGTCCCCTGGGATCACTGCTGCACTTCGCTGGAGGTTCATTTCTGCCTACTGAAAACCTTTGTTTGTTTACTCTGCACTAGTTGTGTGCCTACTCCATGCTACAAAAATGTGTCTTGGATTCCAGGCCCTGTGTAGCAGAGTTCTGCATAATTCGTTCTCCAGTTGTGGTGAGCTGCCGGACTTTAGTTTTCCAGGCATGGGGCAAGGGTATTGATACTTTGCATCCAACCACTGGACTTCTTATTCAGTCATTGACTAAGTTTTCAGCAAGCATTGCTCCCATGCATTTGAACATATCTGCATATCAATAAGGGCTAGAAACGTACTGAAACATTAAGCACGTGAAAGATGGAATCCTCGGGGTATGCCATTCTATACCTGATGTTGCATTCTCTGCTTTTACTTCCTCTTGAAATAACTTGTCCTCAGGCTGGTAGTTTCAGCACTATGGACAGCTCCTTGCTCCACCGCAGGCTGGAGGTGAACTGAGGCCTTAAGAGCCTTTGCGTCCGGAGGCCTGTCTTCTCCCCCCTCCGCCCTCCCCTCTGGTGTGCTCCCTGTGAGGTTGGCCAGGCACAATAGTGTGGAAGGGGAGGGGTGCTGGGGGAGGCCTCCTGGAAGGCCCCAGCACAGCAACCGTAGCTCCTTCCCCAACTCCACCCTCGAGGCTGGGGGCATGACATAGAGGTCCAGTGAAGGAGGTTGGAAGCTTGAAGGAGCCTGGTGCAGGGATGTGCAAAGGCAGATCTCCAAATGTTTTGGACTCCAGCTCCCAGGATTCCTGACCATTGGCCATGGTGGCACGGCTGCTGAAGAGTTGAAGTCCAAACATCTGGAGAGCTCTACTTCCTGCCCACCTTAGGTCTAGTGCATATGTGTTACAAAGCAGCAAATGCTGAGACATCTCCAAAAGGCACAAGAAGGGCCACAGCCAGAACCTAAGCATTATTGCTGCTCACTAAGTGGGGGCTGTAATAAAGTGCTCCAGTGTGTCCTCCATAGGAATGCCTCCTGGTCAGGATTTCAGCCAGCTGGTCCCTCCAAACAGGGCATCCTACTCTCCCCTCCGTCCCCAGGGATGGCTCCCATTTTTCTTT
Organism: Anniella stebbinsi; assembly: GCA_029215795.1. Taxonomy (NCBI): domain Eukaryota; kingdom Metazoa; phylum Chordata; class Lepidosauria; order Squamata; family Anniellidae; genus Anniella; species Anniella stebbinsi. Next base: position 404,682 of record JARDYH010000001.1, read on the forward strand.
TCCATCATACACACACCACATTCCATGGCTAGTGAACATGCTCAGCTCCTATTGGGTTGTGGGCTTGGATGTGTGTGTGGGGGGCAGCACTTAGGGTTTCCACAGGCTTTGTATTTCTGCAATCCTTACCCCTCCCAAGCATGCCAATTCTCCCCCCATGTTTCTCAGTACCCCCATTTTAACTCCATTTCTATCAACACTCATCACGTGAGTTCAGTGTTGGAGGGAGCGACTGGGCTTCAATGCTATACACACTTACCTGCGAGTAAGCCTCATGGATCTCAAGGGGACTTAGGTTTGAGTCTATGTGCACAGCGGGAGCATATTATCTCTTTCAGAGGAAAGGAAGAAAGAACCAGATGAGCACAGCTACAGAATGTGCCACCAGAAAGTGTCCAAATTGATTTTGTAATCTTTGGGCGGAGGCAAAAGTATAAATAAATGTGGCAGCTCTTCTTTATGTACAGATGTAGGTCATGAAATTCCTAATCAGCTTACATTTTGTATCCACACATTGCAGGAAAGTAATCCTGCTTAGCAACAGCCCTTTATGGGCTTTGGAGGCCTTTCAGAAAACAGCAATGCCTCTCCTGACCTTTAAATACAACACGCGGATTTCCGATTTGTTTAATGCGCAGAGGAAGGACCCAGATGTGTATGTGCATTGATGTGTTTATGTTTCACAGGCAAAAGAGCTTTTTCTTAGCTGGCAAAAAGAGGCTAAAACTCTCCCTCCTCAGGCCGGCTTCCAGACCCAGCATCATCACTTGGAGCCCCACGTGGTGGCGCTGTTCCATTCCTGCTCCTACCTCTCTGGGAAATTTGAGAACTCATTGGCTGGAATCCAACTGCATCTGACTTCCTCCACATCCTCACTATGGATGGGATCCATTTTGGCCACCTTGTAATCTGGACCTCCTCATGCCCAATGATGCTAGGCCCTCCCTGCAACAGGGCTCGCTGGCTGAAAGAGAACAGTGTGCTGCATGTATCTGCTGTGGTTCCTTTGCTGTGATCAGTGTCCTATGTCTCAAATGGTGTCACCTGTAATTTTAAAAAACTGAGACAAGATACATGCAGTTTGGTGACAATTGATCATGGTCAAGGGAGGCCTGTTGGGTTGGCGTTAAAATCCCCCTGTGCCGAGGAGCGCTTCAGGACTATACTTCTAGCACTGTGAGCATTGCTCATTCATCCTTCATGATGTACAGCTATACATCCCATCCTCCCTTCACCTTTTATCAGTCTGTCCCCACATCCATCTATGCAAGTATCTGCTCCCAAGGTCCATTATCTAGCCATCCATCCATTCATTCTTCCATGCCTCTCATCCACCCATTATCCCCATTGCACATGAGTGTCTATAGTTTGCTCATTCATCTTTGTGGAGCACTCTGTCCATATTCTCCCTCCGCTACCTTAGGCACGAATCCTCCTTTCTTTTCACACAAAGTGAAATATGATTGTTGCTTTTGCCCAGGCACATCTTTCTTCTTATGTCATGAACTGCTGGCCACTTCTGTAGCTCCAGGCTCCTTGGCCTGTGAGTGGAACTGTGGGCTTTGAGGAAGCAAGTAGAGCCCCCTCTCTAGCAGTTGTTCTTGCCTACCAGAAGATGATTGAAGGGGCACAATAGAGCCTGAAAGGACCACTCCCTCTTTCGCTCAGTCCTGGAGAGGAAGACATCACGATGCTTCCTTCTTTCCATGAAATGAAGAGGAAAAAAGGAGGCATCATGAGGTCTCCATCTCCAGCAGGGCTTCCTTGGCTGAGCAAAAGGGGTGTGGTCCTTTTATGCTCTATTGCGCCCCAGGAATCATATTCATAAATAGAGAGGTGACCTTTTATGTGGAAGAGTTGGGCTGACAATGGAATTTATATTTTAGATCAGCTAATAGGTTTGGATGATGAATTCCTACCATTTATCAGCTAGTACTAGTTGGCAGTATATTCAGCTTCAGCATTTGTTGGAGTCTCTATATGACCCACCAGTGATGAGTGCCTCAGCCCCTCCTGCATGGCTGGATGAATTAATTGGTTCCTTACATAAAACTAAGCCCACAAGAAATGGGTGTAAAAGACTTCTGGAGTGTAGGAAAGCAGATGCTCAGAAAGAAAGTCAGAGATGAATGGAATAAGGAACTGAAATGCTCTGTACAGTTTAATCAATGAAAGATGCCTTAGCACTGCTTCTGTGGTTTTAAAATTGAGATGGATCCAACAACAAGAAATGATGTTTTGAGTATATTGGATGCCACAGAGGCATCCAAAGAAGAAAAAGAAGATGTTGGCTAGCTCTGCCAGACGTTGCCGTTGCAATGAGGACAGTGCCACCTCATTTGAGCCATGGGATGTGCACCTGTGCTGTAATAGTGGATGCAGATGTGCACTTTTAAATGACACCCCTGTGATGTGGGGACTGACAAATGAGCAGTAATGCTGGATTCAGAGAGCTCTTTCACTTGCAAAGACACTTATGCATCAAGCTTGGAAAGAAGAAGACCCACCACCCATCACTCCGTGGGCAGAAGATGTGACCACTCTTGCTGCATTTGAGCAGATCTCCTACAACCGTCAAAGTGATATGGATGCTTATTTAGAGATGTGGACTGGTTACATTCACATTATAGTTTACATGGAAATATTAATCTTGTTCTCCCACCCATGTCCCCCCACCCCCTTTTCTTTCTTTTTCCTACAGGTAACGATTACTGTATGATACACTTTATGAAGGGAATCCTCCATTATCTCCTTTCAGAAAGGGGGGGTTGGGGGCTTGCAAATTAGAATGTTAAAAAAGAGAAAAAAGTATTACATTCCTATCCAGACCTTCCTTCAATGGTGACTTATCCCCATTTTAACTTCACAACCAGAGCTAGTGGATGTTCCTCGAATTTATTTACTTACTCAGAGCAGACATTACTTTAAAGGCAAAGCTAGCAGCTAGATATTTTTCCTTTTATTGCAGAGTAACTACAGAAGGTCTGATCTGTTATGGGACCCTGGTGTGTTGGGGGCAGAAAAGGGGGGCTTCAACCCTTCCCCATACTGTGGTCCTGATCTGGGTAGGGGTGCTCAAGCTCCCTACGAGTCTCGGAAAATCATCTCTCCCGTTGTCTCATTTCAGCTTCTTGCTCTGTGATCGCAGCTCACTCTGCATGAGGTGGAAAATGGTGCAAATTCAGCAGCGATCAAATGTGACATTTGTCCAAATTTCCCCAAAATTCCTAATGCATAAATTTGCTAACTCAAAACCCCCTGCCTGAATGTATGAATCCATCAGTTTTGCTTTCTCCAACTTTCAGATGTTTTCAATCTCACATTCTTTTTGTTGAAAATGTGGAGAATTTGACAAGTTTTGTAAATCCTTATCAAAATCAAACTGAAATGAAGTTCTCACCTATTGCTATGTGTGAATGGAACAGACACATGGTGGATCTAACACGGCGGCTGCCCTTATGTAGAATTTGTTTGTTCAGAGAATTGGCAGAACAGCCTTTGTGGTGACAGATGAGTTTATATGCCATTAACAGAGCTGCGCGGTCATATTTTTGCAGTACCCTTTGAAAAGTATTTTTGGAAATCAGCAGCATTGTGTACAATAAGAAGAGGCTTATCTTCACTTTAAGAGCTGCAATTTCAGATGCAGAGCATTATGGATTAGAATAAGATCCAGGAAGAGGTACCATTCTAGACACATATTTAAAAGTCGTTTATTCAGACCTGAAAAAATCATTATTGCAGTCACACCAGTTCTATTGTTAATAATGACTGAGGGGAAAATGATTGAATGAGGAAAATGCCAGCTGATATTTAAACCACCTCTTATTATTGAATTAGGGTTCCCAAAGATTAAAATCACTTAATTAAGCTGCTTTCTGTTTGCGAAGCCTCTGGATCAGTATTCAATAGAAGAGAGGTAAATAATAATACTCTGGTGGTTTCAAATACCAACCGCTGTATTCATCTCATGAAATATTATTACAGTAACTATCACTTTTAATATATTGCTTCTTGGCAGCTGTAAATTGATCCATTTCACAATTGCAGAGCAGTGGAAGTATTTGGTGAACTAAAACCTGCAAGTGAGAGGGGGAAGGGGGGGAAACCTCTTAAACATATGCATTCGCCATTCTTTAGCTTCCATATTGTCACTGACATGTTAGTTCGTTTGGGCAGTCAAGAGTTTGGAGGCTTCTGCTTAGAGATGGGTGAAGTCTCTCTGACACTGTGTCAAGGCTGGGCCATGGGCAGCGGGCGGCTACGAGCCAGGAGTAGAGAACCAAGAGCTGTGGGGAAGCTGGGAGTCTGGGCTCAAGAAGCAGGCAGAACCAAAGGCCCGGAGGCAGGATTGAGGGGCAAGCCCAGGGGCACGACTGACGGCCAACCTATGGAGACAGGAACCTTCTGTAGGGACGGATTGGAGCTCCGTGGGGGAGCTCCTGCTTTGCATGCCATTCCTGGTGCCGGCCAGGTTCAATGCCCGACCGCTCCAGGTAGGGCAGGAAAAATGCCTCTCTGAAACCCAGGAGAGCCCTTGCTACCAGTCAGCGTCAATGTTACAGATGGACCAATGGTCTGACTCAGTAGCAGGCAGCTCCCTGTGTCCCTGTGTCCAGGAAAAGCTCTTTCCTTGAGCCAGACTTAACCGGAGCAGGGAGGCTTTCTCTAGTCCTTCCTGCCCAGAAGGATCCAGCAAGCAGCTTGACTTGAGCAGGTCAACCCAGACAGTGAGGAGGATTTTAATGGTGCCTGGACAGATGGTGCCAACGTGCAGTTCAGGGGCTCACCACTAGGGGCAACCACACCCTACGCCAAAAGCTCCTCCCCGGAGTCATGGCAGCTCCTCCCACATTGCTCATCAGGTCATTCAAGGTTGAGTTGGGATGAGTGGGCAAGTGAGGGAGCAGCCATACTCCCCCACCCTGGTGGATCCATGGGGTGGGGAGAAAATTCCCAGCTCTCCGTACAGTCAGAAGTGCCATTGGGTCAGTTCTGAACTGCTCCGCATGCCGAAAGTGGTTAGGAATTTCCACAGGAAGATACAAGAGGAAGCTAGGGGATCCTCCCTGTTTGAACTGGAGGCTCAGGAGACAATCTACGGGAGTTTTGCCCAGGGATTCTTGCTCCATTTATGAACTGAAATTGCTTAAGTGTGGATAACTTGACAGAAATAATGCAATCCTCCCACCTACTCTCTGCGCAGCTGTTTCATGTACCAAATAATAGCAATTAAGCCACAGAGAGGAAGCGAGGTATGCAGTCCCCTGCAAGCGAACCATCTTTGTTATTCTCTCTCTTGCTCCCTCCCTCCCCCCCACTTGCCCACTCTGCTTTTCACGGTCAAGACAACAACAGAGAAATGGCTGGTGCTGGTGGAGCTGAACCATACATCAAGCGATGCCTCAGCCAAGGACAGGGCACGGCGTTGTTTTTATTCCCCTCCCTACTCTGCCTTTCCTGTAAGAGAGAGAGAGAGAGCGTCAGGAGCTCCCTCGGATGCTGCAAGAGAAATGAATGAGTCTCCAGATCAGAAGGAAATCGGCGCCCAGGTTTGGCCTCCTCTTGGCCCTCTGCTTCGGCTGTCCTGCGGAGGGCAAGAGGAGGCAGTGGGAAGGCCAACGGGGTCGACGTTGGTGAAGCTCCACCTGGACGGCACCATTTCAGCCTGAAGGTGGAATGGCACTTTAAGCGCTTCTTCCCTCACATACTCATACACACTCTGCCCATGGAGGGAGCGCAGCTTAGTGGGAGAACGCAGGCAGGCTCTGCAGGCAATCCTATACATCTCCAGTCAAAAGGGATTCAGGCCAAAACGATCCAGAAGGCCTCTGTCTGAGACCTGCCTCCCTGTGGGCTTCTCATAGGTCCCTGGTTGGCCACTTGGGAGCAGAATGCTCGGCTAAGTAGGCCTTGGGCCTGATCCGGCAGGGCTGTTTATGTATTATTTATTTATACCCTGCCTTTCTTCCAAAGATGGGCACCCAAGGCGGCTTACAGGGACAATTAAACCTGGTTCAAACAATACATTGAAATACAAAAAACATAAGAATTACCGAATAAAACCAGAATCCATCCCAACAGACCCACTTCCAGCTCAAAGGCCTTCTTGAATAAAGGGCCCCCTTTGCCTCTTGGCCAAATGTAAGCAGAGAGGGAGGGGGCCAGGAAGTCTTGAAGACCAGGCAGGCTCATGTAGGAGAAGGCAGCCTTTCAGGGAGCCTGGTCCAAGCTGTATAGGGCTTTATAGGTCAGAACCAGAAATAGATTGGTAGCCTTGCAAAAGCTTGCCAAACTCTCTCTCTCTCTCTCTCTCTCTCTCTCTCTCTTTTCTTAATGATGTCCATTTTTGTCTTCTTTTCATTTTGTGCCCTGTGTGCCCGTAATTTTCCCATTAGGGATAAGGTAAGTGGAGGTCCTGATTAGCGCCGCAGGTCCCCCCGGTGTGAGCCTCTCTCATGCATGGGTGTCTCATGGCTTAAGATATAAAATAGGTACTTGGTGCTCGTATGATTGCACTTGAAAAGAAGGGCAGCGCCTATGAGGGTATTTGTGCATTTTGGGGAGACAATGTGCCACCTGATGGCTTTTTGGTGATGAATGGCGCTCATGTGGCATTCATGGCATGGGGTGCCAAGGCACCCATTAGTGAACGGATGGATCTTTTCAGTCTCATTTTCTCATTTTGCCCATCTTAAGCTTGGTTTGTCCTGACTTTTGAGAATTTGTTTTTGTTTTAAAGTTTGCATGAACATAAGTATGCATTTTGTGTGCATTTCTCCAAATGTGATTAGTATTGTTAAAATAATGATGCATTCATGAATACTACAATCTGAGAACTGTGACTTTTGAAAGAGATCACTAACAGTTGTGCTTCGAGTCAGAAATGTCCCATCCGCCCCCCCCCCCAGCCAAATCCTGCATTTCTGCTTAAGCACAAAATGGTGAAAGCCCAACTCCAGGCACGCGCCATCTGTTAGCACCCAGGTCAGGTTGCAAGAGCCTTGCTCCCAAAGCTGTTGTCTGCCTGGTCGCTCTGCAGATCGGTGTATCTTCTGCTCTGCTCCGCTCACTGGCCATCTCTACCAAAGGCCCTCACGTTTACCCAGTTTCATTGCACTTTTAGCCTTCCCATAGGCCCCCCCACTCACTGTTTCCTTCCCCCCACAACAATGACTGTTGCTCTTTCGAATGGCGGGTAATCATCCCAGAGCCCCCCCCCCCGCCCCGCCACTGCACTCTGGAGAACGCTGCTGTAAGCCCAGGTGAAGGGAGGTGGAGCCGTCGAGTGTTTGAGACGTCATGATGCCTCTTGCCACGTCAGGGTCTGGTGGAGGTCATGGGGCGCAGCATAATCTCCCCATTGACATCAGGCAGGCTCCTCGCATGGAGCGTTTCGGCTCAAAACATCACCGTTTGCCTGGGCCGTTTCCTGACCTCTAGCGCCAACAGCTGCCCCTACTCATGTTAATGAGAGATTTTATAATTTTACTACTGTTTTATTGTTTTATTGCTTGGTTTTATTGGGATTTTCCTTTGTGAATGACTTTGCCATGTTTATCAAAAAGGAAAAGTGCTTAGACATTTTCCTGAGATTAAAAATAAATAAATGATTCCAAATTCCAGTGAGCCAGCAGAATACAAGACCTGCCCCTCTGTTCACAGGCCCAACCGTGGCCCTCCTGCGGCCCTCATCCGGCCTTTTGGGGTTCCCCTGATGGCCCCGCTCCCTTCCCTTGACCCCCTCTTTACCCCAAGAGCTGATTGTTGGGTGGGTTTTGTGCAGCTTTAGTGAAGTTTCCCCCACTGTAAAAGGGTTAGGATGCCCCCCACCCCCGCCTAAGGCTTTGCTACTGGCAGCAAGAGCTTGGCACTCACAGAAGCTGGTCTGTTTTAGCATCCCCAGGCTGCTGTGACGTTGGGGTGGGTGGTGGCATGCTGCACCTTTATGACTGGTGTCCTCAAAGTCAGAGGCTGGCAATATAACCTCCTCTGGACATGGGGGAAGAACTGGATCCTGAAGAGGTAGAGGCCGCCTTTCTCTAAGGGGGAATCCACACAGTCCTTTGGAACGTTTTAAACTGTATTTTAAAACGTTCCAAATAGGTGCGTTCTAAAACGTCTTAGGCCACATTACTGAGTACTCACGTTACAGGAGAACAGTCTTCTGTCTTTAAAGCGGTGTGTGCGGTCACACGCTGTTCTGCCCTGTCTCTTTCTCTTTCGTTTTTTCAGTGAGTTTAGGGCAAGGCATTGTGGGGGTTGTAGTTCAGTTACACACTTCCTTCTTAGTTCCTCTGTCATTCCCTAGCGAGTATAGGGCTAAGAATTGTGGGTGTTGTAGTTCACTGGTCCACTTCCTGTTTCTTCCCCACCAATCAACTGCTCAGCATTTGGGCACCAGTAAAGGAAGCACTGCCCCCATGAATCAGAAACGGTAAGGAAGGACACATTATTTTACTTAAAACGATGTATTAAAAGTGAAACCGTTGTATATAACTGAAGGGAGTTTTAAAAAACCTCAGATATACAACGTTATAGGGAGTGCGTCATGTGGCCCAAAGAGTTTTCATAACCCTTATAAAACGTCAAAAAACTCGTGTGTAGATCCGCCCTAACAGAGTCCTCTCCCAAACAGCTTAACTCCAGACTCCTCTTCTGAGGATGACAGAGCACGATCCTCTAAGGATCAGGGGGCAGCCGCTTGGTCCAGGACAGATCTGTGGCTTTCCAGAAGGAAGGAGCATGGAAAAAAGACCTGAGAACTGAACATTCTGAGGGAGATGGGAGCTGAACAGAAATGGCATTTTTGGAGGGTTCAGCAGGAGGCGAAATATCAAATCAGTCTTCAAACATATTGGAGATGAGAAAATGACAGACTAAAGATTGAGATTCCAGTTTTCTACTCTCTTGACAGTGACTCAAAATTTAAATGCCCCCTGACTAGCTGTGGCCGAGATGCCCACTGCTTCCTTGCCCTTTATCCGTTTGACACTGCCAGTTATTAGAAGAAGAAGAAGAAGAAGAAGGAGAAGAAGGAGAAGAAGGAGAAGGAGAAGAAGGAGAAGAAGGAGAAGAAGGAGAAGAAGAAGGAGAAGAAGGAGAAGAAGGAGAAGAAGGAGAAGAAGAAGAAGAAGAAGAAGAAGAAGAAGAAGAAGAAGAAGAAGGAGAAGAAGAGCCATCGTGACGCTGCTCTCCTTCTCCTCCTCTGGGCTGGGCTGCAGATGCTCTAGGAGTGTTCCGATCGCCAGAGCTTGTGTAGACACGACAACAGGTGAAAAGGCTCCGGCAGCTGGGTGTCCTCTCCTCGGCCTTCTCCCCCCTCCCTCCATTGTGGCTGCTTGCTAAATCTGAAACGCCTGTGAGTTCTTCCCTACAGCTGTCTCCCTGGACTGCCTCTCCCCCAAATTGCTCTCTCTCTCTCTCTCTCTGGGACTATCATGACTTGTTTGCACAATCCGCATAGCACACATGTTGTTTTTCTTCCATTCTTAGCCTCTGAAGCTGCCCTCGGTTGAGCCAGAGCCTTCGTCTGCCCAGCACTGCCCTCTCTCAGGGGCAGGGATTGCCCAGCATCTCCAGCAGAACTTTTTCCCAGCCATCTGACAAAGATCCTTTGAACTGAAGAGATCAGAGTCTGGTTCCAAGGACCTCCTGCAATCCAGGCCTATACTTTACCATGGAGTCATGGCAAGAGACGTACAGATTTTGTAAATTCCATTCAATCAGAGTTTTGTGAATCCACCGTTCCACATTACCTCCCACCCACCAGGACACCATCTTCCCTCTTCCGACTCCAAGGTGGCTTTTCCAACCTCGGAGGGCAGCTGGCACAGTTCTTTCCACACCAGCTGTGATGGGTCAGGGGAGGGGTCCCCAATCTTTGACTCCCCCCTCTGAGGTTGGAGCGCTGCCTCTGACCTGAAAAAGGGGGAATCAGAACAATCCCATATGGCCCCTGCGGAAGCCCATGATGCTGTAATCACATCAGAGGTTGGCTCAGGCTCATAGGTCTCCCGTTGGCCATCCAGTAGTAGTCAGCCATGCTGTCCTCTGTCTTCAGTTCCCCTGGGTTTTTTTTAGCTTCTGTGAACTGCGGATCTTAAAACAAAAACAACAACAACAACAACAAGAAGAAGGAAAATTACTTTGTCAGTATGCCTGCTCTCATTATCCTATTAGATTTCACACTTCAAGAAGAGATTCCATCGTCTGAACTGCTTTTTCCCCCTCCAGAGAACTGCTTTTGAACAGTGACACTTTGATAAGAATTCTGCCTCTAAGGAAAACATGAGCAAAGAATTCCCAACTCAATGTTAGACGAGGTTGTTTCTCAGTCCTATTAATCTCCCCACCACCACCCCATAGAATATTGTCAGTTCCCTGTGAACACAGACCTTGTTGTTGTCAGTTCTTCAAATTCTTTGAGTTTTTTCCACCAAACGTTACTGCTGAAACAATGCCAATGATGTTGGTGCTTTCAGAGAAGTTTAGCAGTTAAAAAGACAAGCAACTTTCCAGAAAAGAACAGATTTTTAATAAGGTCCCTGGATCCCCAATTAGCTCTTCTCCGCCGTCTTTTTTTAACACACTCATCAGTTCTGACCACCAATTGCATTATATCTACTTGGAAAATAATTAATAGTACAACACCTAAGTGTGATTTCCAAGGTAAATAGGAGTTAAAAGTTGGACAGAATAATGAATGACAAGAGAAGAAGTTAGGAATAGGATTTTCTGGAAAATTTGTCTAATGTTTGCAGGATCAAGACCTGTTTTCCTAAATGATCTTAATGCTCTTGGTATATAGGCTGTAATCCCATATACCACCCTTCCTAAAGCCTGGTGCCCAGTCACCACAACTCCAATCACCACATCCAATGCCTGTGAAGGGCACCAGATTGGGGAAGGATGCTCTTCATGCTTACTTGGAAGTAAATCCACAGAAGTCAATGGGTCTTCCTTTTGATGGCAGATGCATAGGATGGCTCTGTTAAAGCATTTACTTAACTCTCCCATTGGAACAAATGGGGCTCTTGAGGCTGCCTTCTTAGGCATACTAGCACAGTAGGGCTTTACCTCTGAGTAGTCACGCATACGGTTGTTGCTGTCAGGTGTTTCTCTTTGACTGGATGGCACCGATGCGTACGGTGCCACATAATCAATATTGTGGCTGTTCTTTCTCCCCCTTTCAATGACTGCTATTAATTTTAAACGCCTTGTTTCCATAAGATTTATATCATTTACATGTTTCCATATTTGTGCCTAGAATTAAGGGATCATTAAACGTATTAAAAAAAACCCTCTCTTCTTGCTTTCATTTTTTTCATTTTTTTTAATGGCTGGTTATGCATCTACCAATTAATGCTTGTTTTTTTATTGACAATCCACCGTAACTTCTCTAACCCTTCCCTTACCCTGTTTCCAGGTAGCAATCATTTTGATGAGCTCTCCTTTGTGGGGGTTTTCATTTCCAGAAGAAAATGGTCTTACAACGTGTTTTGGCAGTTTAAACACATGCAAGAATTTAACCTGCTGCAACTCCTTGGCTTTTCAGGAGTGGCGCCTCGTTTTGGGAATGCCCCCCCCCCCCCGAGAGCCTTGCCTGGCGCTGATGTCCCTGTCTTTCTGGGGCCAGGTGAAGACTGTTTTCTTTTCCCAGGAATTTTGATTAGGTTGTATGTGCTGAGGTGTACTCAGTATTTGCCACTGGTTTGATCTTGCTTTCATTCTGAGCTGTTTCTAATTTTGTTTTTGTTTTGGTGTCTTATGTTTTGTGTTGTACATTCCCCAACGAATGTCAGTTCTTGGGCGGTTTAAAATGTGGCAAATAAATAAGCGAGACCATTTGTGTCTGAGGGTAACGTAGAGAGTGGATTGAAGCCTTAATTTGTAGTAAGCGATGCGGCTGTGGAAACTTTCTTTCTTCCCCCAGAGCTGAGCCTCCTATTCCCCAAAGCATGCATTACAAAGCAATATTAGCTCAGCATTTTTGCTCCTGTGCAGTGGTGCAACCTTCAAATACAGGGAAAAAGAGTCCTGGCTTATACAGATGTCCCACATCTGCCTTTCAAAACTACCTATGTGTTCCAGCCCAAGACCTCTTGCAGCCTGAGGCGAAGAGAAAAGACGGTGTCTCTCCCACATCCCATATTGAGGAGCTGCCTGGACCACCAGTTGCATCTTCAAAGCTGGGGATGAGGCAGTATTCTTCACCCTACTTAGGGATAGGGATGCACAGACTTTGCTAAATCTGTCCCATCCATGTTTCATGGATTGTCAGGCCTCTTTCATTCTGCCATCCGCTCATTGACGGAATTTGATTTTTAAAAGAAGATTTTCATTGTATTAGCACTAATTTGCATTAGTCCAAGTGTGTATCAGTGCTAATGCGCCCTTGTTCAAATGCACTATTCTGCATTAATTAATTTGCAAAATTAATTAACTAATTTGCACTTGTACTAATGAGAATGAGTGCAAGTCTCCCCCAAAGTGAAAAACTGGCTCACTTGTCCCCAGAAACTGCAGTGACTCAGAAAATGTTGGCCCGCTGTGGCATCCCATGGGCCGGGGTCACAGACATCTGATCTCATTGGAATCTGTTGAGGATTTCTCCCACATCTCTTCTTCCAGGCAGCCAACCCGCTGAGGGGGTGCAGGGCCGTCTGCATGACACACCCAGTGCTTACCTCCAACAGAGGGGGGCTTTGGTGGAGCAGGGGGCTCTGAAGGAACAGCCAGGGGGGCTGCTGTTGTTGGCCCCCAGCATCTGGTGCTGGAGGCGTTTCCCTTACTCTGCCTAATAGTAGGGCTGGCCCAGGGTCAGGCACCTGTGGACTTGGACTTGAAGCCTGGGATCACTTTCCCCACCAGTATTTTGCTAGCTATGATGGCAATCTGACACTTTGAAAACTGCCTATGGAGCGTGTTCTGAGCCCCAACAGTTGCCAATACCGCTATGAACTGTTTCAAAGCAGTAGTGTAGATCCTGTTCTGGAATCACATAAACCTGGCTGGGGGATGTGTGCAACCTTCTCCTGCGAAATAGTTGATGGGATTTCACATTCTGCTGGCCCCGTTGTACCTCCCAGTGTATCACTGTAGAATAGGATTATTATTAGCCGTATCTGGCCCAGGTGTTACTAAAGTCTGTTGTTCTTTAGCCTAAGATGCTCATGCAAATCAACGGTTTCCATGGCTCAGACCTCATGTTGAAAAAGACGTTCTGGGGCTGAAACTCCGCTGAGCCTGGTAGTACACGTCTTAGCAAGAGGATTCGGAGACATTCATGAAATGAGAATCCCAATAAGGATTAAGCAGCTTAGGCCAAAATGCTTTCCCCTAGTATTGCGACATTCATATTCTGCAAGTGTGCAAAACATGCAGTTTCCCATTCTGTTCTCCTGTGGCAAAGCACTGCATTTCTGGGGTTGGGGAATCCATTGAGCTATTTTGACTTTTGGCTGAATCCATTCCTTGTTGCTTTCCCCTCACTGCGGCCAACTGCTTTCATGGGCTCTGGCTCTTTATATAGATGTGTTTTTCTCACAGTTGCACTGCCATGTGGGTTCTGTAGTCTCAAGGCTGAACAAACAGAAGGAAAGCAAATAGTGAAATGGAAGAACTGCAAAGCCTTTTATCTTCGTGAGCTTTTGTCAGCATAGAAATGTGTTCTGTAAATGCTTGCTTCCTGGGTCCTTTCTGAAAAATATTCCATAGAGTTTTGCTCTGGATTTTCCCCCTTTGTAAAGAGCCTTGACAGGCTGTGGCAATAGGGGGCCCTCACAAGAGGGAGGTGTTTGTATCCACCAGAACTCGTTGAAAACTCCTGTTAGGAATGTGTGATTTGTCTCTGGTCTTCCGTCGCTTCAATACGCTCCCCCAGCTCACAGGCACATTTGTTACTCAAAGCTGTGTGAATACGTGGCATGTGGGAGCCTGGTCAATTCTTGGTCCACACAAGCATGTCATTTTCACCTCTCCTTGATTTTGGCCTTGGTAGCTGGTGTAGCAGCTCCACAGACTTCACAACTTCAAATTATGCATCCATCCAGGCAGACTGATCATCAGTCAAAACCAGAAAAAGATAAAGGTTAATTGGTGTGCCTTGGCGTCTTTCTCATTTGCCCTCTTTGAATGAGACAATACAAACGTTTCCATTTGAGACTCCAGGGATATCTGGAGGACTCTCGTTCTGCTGAAGGGATGGGCGCTTGGGAGGCGGTGCTGGGCTCATTTTAAACCAGGCATGAAATGGTTCATGGGAAATATGATCTTGTTCAAAGTAATTTATTATTTCAAAAATGCATGTGCTCTATTTTTCCTCCCTGTACACCTGATCATCTATACCTACATTTTTTAAAAAGTCATCAGAAAGTTCAAGCACAACACAATCATTCAACCCTCCTGAAAAGGTGAGGGAAATCACCTGATCTCTGCATTTTCAATAAGAATTGAGCTACAGGAGATGACTTCTGTCAGTACTACTCTTTCAAGACTGCATTTCTCTCTCACCTAGAGGGTCTTTTGGTCTTCTCTTTCCCCCAGTTCTGCTTTCTGAGTTTTCCAGGTCCAGGCAGTGCAAACATCTTGGTACAGTTTTCAGGCGGTGGGTGCTGGAGAAGGGGGAAGGGCAGTGAGGTCTCCTAGGACAGAGGTGCCTCTGCCATGTGGGCTGCCTTGCACTGCTGAGCCTGCACATGAACCGGAACACAGTCATGTGGCAATAACATTTTTTTTAATAAATAAATGTGCACAAAAATGCAAATAATAGGACAGAGTCTGCACTCTGGGCAGTATCCAGCTGTGTCATTCTGTGACTGCAAATGATGTTGCCCTAGCAGAATTTAGGTTTGGAACTAGGTTGATGTTCTTCTGGCTGGATTCCTCAGAGTCTGAGACTGGCCATGTGACCTCCTGTGGATGCAGGGGGTAGATCCCTGAGGTCTTCCTGGAGAACTGGAAGCCTCATAATGGAACGGAGTTCTTTCCCTGAACAGTTAACTCAGGAGCCTCTTCTGAGGACAAGAGGTTTGGATCCTCTGAGACTGAAGATTCAAAGTCTTGGTCCATGGCACATCATTGTCTGTAAGGAGTTCCAAAACACTTGCCTTGTAATAAGAATTATTTCTTCTTCTTCTTTATTGCATTTATATCCCACATTTTTTCCTCCTTAAGGAACCCAAGGTGGTGTACAGAATCCCCCTCCTCCTCTCCATTTTATCCTCAGAACAACCACCCTTTGAGGTTGGTTGGGCTGAGAGTCTGTGACTGGCCCAAAGTCACCCAGTGGGGTTCCATGGCGAGTGGGGACTAGAACCTGGATCTCCCGACTCCCAGGCCAACACTTTAGCCCTTACACCACACTGAGCCAAGCACTTGTAAATACCTGTGAATTGCACACTCATGGTGGTAAAGAACCCACAATTAGCCAACAAGGCTATCATTCAGAATGATGAACTATAGCAACAATGCCAGCCGTCCCAGGGAGTGCTAATTGTGGGTAAATAATGACATTTTAATGCTGATTGCTATCTAATCGAGCCTATTAGTTTCCCCCTCTAACGAATGCTGGCTGGTTTGTGCCGGATGCTCCTTTACTAATGGCATTTCTTATTACTTTAACATAGCTTTGGAGCAGACCGGATTTTGTTTTTTAAAAACAACTCAGTGTTATTCATTCTTGCTATTAATTTTAAGGGTTTTTTAAAATAGTTCTCACAGAGCCTTGGAATCTAACAGGGAGAAAGTAGGAGGTATTTATATGCAATAGAGACACTTGGGTTCCACCTGGTGATTCAGGTCATACCTAACCCCAAACCACAGTTTGATGCTCCCTGAATGATCCTGGGATGTGATTCAGGCTCACAAGCCCCCTCTTCCTCTCCTGATGTCAGAGTCCATTTCTTTCTTCCTTGCTTGTGGCAAAGCACAGTTTGCTGTTCTATCTAAGCTGGCAAACAATGGCCTGTGCTTGCCCTGCAAACCAGGATCAACCCCTGATTTACAACCTTGATTTTCAGGGCAACCACAAACTAGATGTTGTCCAGCTTGGATGTAAGAGCAAAGTCAAGGTTGCTGCAAATGGGAAAGAAATGAATCAAGCAGAGTGCGCAAGGGGGGTGGGAAGGAAGGAAGAGGCAGTGAGCAACCTGAGGCTCCTTCCCGGCTCCTTCCCGGCTTGTTCCTGTGATACCAAAACATGCTTTGGAATCAAATCTGAGCTGAGCCACCGATTCATGGGAACATTGACGTTGTTCCAGCATTTCCTAATGACCACGAGACCTGGAATTTGATGTGTGCCTCGTGCAAGATGCTCTCATTGCTAGCAAAGCCTGGATGAGAGATAGCTGTGAGTCTCTCCCTCGAACTGGTGTTCTCCCTAAATGGTTCAGATACTTCCAGGCTACCCAGAAATCTGGACGTTTTTACCCACATAACTGAAGCTCCTAATTCTTCAGTGTCTGAAAATGGGAGATTTTTTTTTACTCATAATAGTCTAGTCTTAGGTCAAGGGTAGTCAACATCTTTCATCCTGAGACCTGAATTCCATTTCAGTGAATCTCATGAAGGTCGCATTCCAGTCCAGTGCTGAAGACAAAAGAAATCCCCCCCCCCCAAATGCCAGCAGATTGTAGTTTGGAGCTATTAGTGCCAGTAACTAAGCCCTTTAGAATTCGGGCTGCTGAAAAGCCGTGAAAGCACCAAATGATTGTTGGTTGTTGGTAGAAAGTGGCGGGGGAAGGGTTGCCCCACAGAGCTGGCCTGAGATGCTAAAGGAGGCCTGGTTTGGCCCTGGCGCTGAGGTTCTGTGCCCTGGCCTCAGTCATGCAATGTGTTTCCTCCGTGGGACCAGCGTTCCAGCACAGGTGTCGGGGTGGAGCCACGGAGGTTCCACTGCTGATTCACACTCAGGTTGCAGGAGGATTGCAGTTCAGTTCGTAAATTCCTCAAAAACACTGCCTCACAGTTCTGAATGCAAACGTGAACGGGGCAGCCTTGGCTCTGGAAATGTTTGCAAACTCCCAAATTTGCCTTCACATTTGCCACATTGTATACTTGAAAAAGGCACAAGATTTTGCAGGATTTCCCTGTTTGTGCAAAACCAAGAGCAATCGCTAACGTGCGTGCAAATCAAAGAGAGATGAGCAGTGGGGTCTTGGCGAGCTCAAATGTCACTCATTTGCCCACCCCTAATTCCCACCCTTGAATCTGGCATAGGATCGGTGAGAATCGGGCACATTTCTAGTTGAATGTGTCCAAGTTTGCAAAAGCTCTGTGGGGCTTGTTGATAGCAGCAAATGCATCACACATATTTGTAAAGCTAATTTCTAGAGCCCCCTATAGACCAAGAGCCGTACAATTTGGAGAGCTATATCTGGCGTATCCAGAGGGACTTCTTGACATTGCTCTCCCTGCCTCCCTCCTTCACCACCCAATCTCTTTTCTGTCAATCAGCCATCTTACCTGGAATAGCGACAAGGCACCGTGTTGTGCCCTACCAGAAAATGAGTTAGTGGATCTACAGGAATAGCTCAGAAATGAAAATTTGCCTCCTCTCCACCTCTTGACCTGAACTCATTTACCACCACAATTGGTCTGAGAAAGAAAGAAAGAAAGAAAGAAAGAAAGAAAGAGATTTGCACTCTGCTCAGAAGTGTGATCTATCCATTCAGTGTCACTGGAGGGTTTGTTTGTCTCTTTTTTCTTTCTTTCTTTTAGTCCCTTAAGCACTCGCATTCCGTTACTCAGCAGATCCAGGAAGTGGGTGCTTTGAGCTTTGAGAATTACCATTCTGGCTACACTATGGAACTACACATACAAAGGAGGGAAGAGTCTATCACAAAGATTTAAGAGCACTCCAATACAGGTGGGAGAGTTAGTGTGATGTAGGGTTTAGAGTGTTGGACTGGGTCTTGGGAGATCCAAGTTCTAGTCCCTCCTCAGCCATGAAGCCCACTGGGTGACTTTGGGCCAGTCACTGACTCTCACCCTAACCTATGTCAAGATAATCTGGAGAGGAGGAGATTCATGGAAGTAATGATAATGATCATGTTAACCCAGAATTAAGTCCATTGAATTCAGTGAGGCTTACCCCCAGGTAAGTGGGTATAGCAGCCTTCTCCAACCTGGAGTCCTCCAGATGGTTTGGACTTCAATTCCCATAAACCCCAACCAGCATGGCCAATGGTTTGGAATTCTGGGAGTTGTAGTCCAAAGTATCTGGAGGGCAACAGATTCAGGAAGGCTGCAGTATAAGGTTGTTGTTGTGGTGGTGGTTGTTTTTAACCTCCTGCCCTTGCTGGCTTCCCTTCAACCAACTGAACCACCCCTGCTGCCCTCTACCACCCCTGGGAGTGTGTGCTGTCTGTTGGAGTTTGGCCTTGTTTCAGGCTCCCCACAGGTGTTGGCCATGTGTCAGGTTAATTGAACAGGGTTATTCTCAGCCCAGCACAGACCTGCACCAGGGCTTCTCCTAGTTTAAGGGAAGGAGGCTGAGAGGTTGGGTGGTCTACCAGCAAAATGTTATATTACTGTGTCTGAAGAGACTGGAGAAGCAACAGCCAATGATGTGGACATAGGGTATCTGGGGACACCCTAAGATTGGGCAGCATAGTTGGATTAAGACTCAGGGTGGCTTCTCTTACTGAGGACAATCCTCTGTGTAAAGGATTGTCCAGTCCAGGTCCAATTTAAAGAAAAAGAAGAAAGGTTTAGCCCCAAAGGTGTCCCATGGACCCCCCGGTGTTTTGTTTCCTATAAAACTGAATGGTAGCTATGCGTTCCTATGGCAAAAGTCAAGAAAGGTCCTTGGAGGCATTGCTGAAATACTGAACACCCCTGTCCACCAACTCCGAGAGTGAGTGAGTGTGTGGCCCAGCCATCATACACAGGGCCACCTTGTGTGTCAGTGGGGGGGGGATATTGCTTCTCTCCCTCCCCATTTATAGACAGCTCCTGGCTTGTGGGGCAAAACACTGTCCCACAAATGCCTATCAAATGAGTTCCTGTCTATCAGTGTGATGGGCTTTTAGCTAGTGCTGAAGGTCTACAAAGATTGCCCAACCCTCCAATCTAGCTTTGAACAGAGAAATGCAAGAACAAGGCAAAACAAAAATTCAAGCTCAACCAACCTCTATGTTAAATAAACACCAGTGGAGCTGATAACAAAATTACAGACAAGCAATTTGAGCTTTCTCGGGGGCATATTCCATATTTCAAGGAAAACATCTTCCAATTATCATAAAAAGCTAACTCCAGTTTTCACAGTTCATCTATAATATGCTGACTGAGAATGTAAAAATGGGAGGTTTTGGTATTTCGGTAGAAACTACTGTAACCATATCCTCACGAGTAATGACAACCAATTGAAATAGAAAGACCAATACCTCACTATTTAAATTGAGATTGCTGGGTATTCATTTTAAAATCCCTGGTGGAGAAAAGAAAGTAAATATTTGAAACAAGCAAGTATCTCCACCTGGATATTCATTTCCTTGCATTTAAAAGACACAGAGAGAAGAGTTGTAGGAGTAGAGACAACAGATTGATCAGTGAACAGAAATACAGAACGTTCTGTTAGCTTTTCAACAATAATCAACTACCCGTTGCACACACAGGAAGTGAGTAGAGTGGAGTGCTTCAGTTCAGATATGCAAAATTAATAAATAAATAAAAATACACTTCCAACACTACAGCCCCCCCCCCCCCATACACACAAAAAGCAATGTTTGTTTGCTGTGAGTATTCATGCAAACACCAGAGATTCGGTCAGCTGCCGTGTCGAAGCGTAAATATATGTGGAAGTGTGATATGGGCATATGAAAAGCCAGCTTAAGCATGCAAGGAGATTTTCTATGTTTCAAACCAGTTCAGCCATCTTCTAATCACACAAATCCTCAACTTTCCTGCAGTTATTAAACTAGAGTTTTTAAAATTCAAAGAACAGAAGCCCCATTTGGTTCTAAATTAAAATTATAAGTGCATTTCAACTTCTGCAAATCCAAAGGTTTGTTTTTAGAAGGTGTAAGTGTAAAAAATTACTTGCGCACAAGGCAGCCCAACCCTTGAGAGTCTGCAGGAGTCCCTGTTCTAAAGAAGCAGTGACTTGTGAAGAGAAGTAACAGGCATCCCCTTCTGAAGATGGATAACTCTGCTCTGTCACTGAATTGGTAACAATGACACAATCCAATCAAATCTGTGGTAGAGATCAGGCAGAATCACTTGAACATCACAGGGCCTGTTGGGAAGGAGGCATAGCCAGAGGAGGGACTCATGAGGACCCACTCTTCTAAGGGCAGGTAGACTTGGGCTCCTGGGAGCCCTCCCGGCAGGCGACCGAGAGGGGTGTTCCTCTGTCAAGAGACCAGCGG
Organism: Anniella stebbinsi; assembly: GCA_029215795.1. Taxonomy (NCBI): domain Eukaryota; kingdom Metazoa; phylum Chordata; class Lepidosauria; order Squamata; family Anniellidae; genus Anniella; species Anniella stebbinsi. The sequence goes on from JARDYH010000001.1 coordinate 425,054, forward strand.
CCTTTGGCTCTCATCCTTACCTAGCAGCAGCTATTCCATCAGGCCACCTGAACTGCAGCTTTCAGGACTTGTGTGCACACCTTGCTCTCTTACTTCTCCCCCACCCACCCCCATCTCCTTGTTTGCCATGTCTTTCAAGCCCTTCAAATAGAGGACTGCCCTTTGTAAAGTAGAACACCCAGCCACTGTAGCAGATGGGCCAATGTTCCTCTTCGGGAAAGCCCATGGGGGAAAGGTTTTGCATGCCATGCTTTAGGATGCATTTATTTTCATTTTTTACCCATCTCAACTTTTAAACCACATTTTAAAAGATGATGTCAACAGAATACCTTCCCACCTAATTAAACTCAAAGACTAAAATGCCTGTTCACTACAAGAAGCTATTCCTTAAAAATGTCTTTCACCAAAGCCAACCAAGAGAAGAAGAAGCTCTTCTAAGGACCTTTCTGGAAAATCCTCAGGCCCGTGAACCAAAGGAGCCATTTACATGGGCGACACAGAACCACACACAGAGCCATTGCTTCGTTAAAAGCTCTCTGCTGCAGCTCCTCACTCACAAAAAGGCTAGCCACACCGCTCAGTTTGAAATGAAGCTTGCTTCTTTGGGATGGGGATGGTTAGAAGGGAACTCTAACAGTACATAGAGCTCCCTTCATTGCACATAAACTGTTTAGTTGAACGATAATCCAGGTCACTCTAACCCAGCAATCTGATAGCAGCTAACCAGATGCCTCTGGGATCTGGATAGCATTCCTTGTTGACTGTCCCCAGTATCCGGTGTTCAGATATTCACCATCTCTGAAACGTGATGTTTCTCTGTGGTGGTGGTTAAGACAAAACCCATTGAAACAGAAGTGGGAGGGATTATGCCAACATCCAGAAAATGACCCAACTATGCTCACATCAAGAACATCATCCAGGAAAGAATTTCTGGGATGCATACCTGCCTGAGGAATAGTCAATCTTCATGAAACCCCCCTCATTTACACTCAGACAATGGGCATCTGTGGGAGGGGGGCATTTTCTGTTTATTAGTTGCATCTGAGGAGCTACACGGCCAAGACACATTCCACAGCGCAAACCGGCATTGTGTAAAAAAAGGAAATGAAAGCACATCGGTGCAGATTAAATATTGATGCAAAAGAGGCTTTGCGCTTCAGCAGCTTTGGCAGATGTTTCTGAGAGTGCACATCTGCCTTTAATATGTAAATCAATCAGAAAGCAAAAGCATTTCTCCAGCAAGTGAGGTTAAGGAGGGAGAAGAGGCCTTGGAGCAGAGGCTTTCCAAAAGCAGAGAGAGAGAGAGAGAGAGAGAGAGAGAGAGAGATGCTCTGGCAAGAGTAATAAGACAATAAGAACACAGGACAGGCGATTTAGAGGAGGAGTTTGGTCAGATCCGACTCTTTTTGGTCCACGTCAGTTTCACATGTGCCCATTCATAGGTCCACCCTGTCTTGTTTCCACATTAATCTGTGTGTTTTGGGCAGTTTTAAAATACACATGAAAATTTATTCACATTTTATGATGAAATACACACTTTATATTCATTGTGCTAATTTTTTAAAACCTATAGCTGCATCATCATAACTTCTGGAGAAGTGCAGAATTGGAAAGACCACTGCATTCCGATCCACACAGCTGGATACTGAAGAGTGATGCTCAGGCCCTCAACCTTCTGGACTGTGATAATTTCCTCTTTTCCAAAGATGAAAACATCAGTCGATCTTGCCGGCAGATTCTAACAGTAGCACCAGAGTCAACTCTAAAATCGGAGGGCATTTGTCAATTTTCTGATTACACAGCAACTTAACTGGAAGTTTCCAATCAGCATTGACAAGACCCCACAGTGCCTCCCAGTTCCCCCGCCTACACAAAGAGAAGGTGGCATTAAATAACAAGGGGGGAGGGGGGACCTCAGCAGCAGGAGAAAAAAAATCCACCATTTTCCCTGTCATCCAGCTCAAGTGGAGATAATAAGACTGGAAGAGATGACCTTATCATCTCCCTTCCAGCTCAAAAATTAGTTCATGCATTGCTTTCTCTTTCAGAAAAGATTTTTTAGGACTCACTCAGAATCTGGTTCAGTGATATCCAGGGAGTCAAATTAATTCAATAAGACTATGGTAGACCTGCAAATTATTGAATATATATATATATAAATATCACACCCAATTAAACTTGCCTGTTCTTCCCCAAATAGAGAGAGCCCACAACAAATTTCATGAAGTGTGAACTTTAGTAAGCGGGTAAGGAGAAGAAGAGTTCAAGAAGCAGTAACATTTAGTCCCTATTTTGCGGGGGAGGGGATTAAAATGGAGGTCCCTGATGACCGAAAGACACAAGCCACCAGGAGTTCTCCACTCCACTTCTTATTATTATATTTCTTATTATTACATTTCTATCCCACTTTTTTCCTCTCAGAAGGAACCCAAAGCAGCTGACAGAGTCCTCCTCCTCCTCCTCCTCCTCCTCCTCCTCCTCTCCACCTTTTCCTCACAACAGCAATCCCATGTGGTAAGTTAGGCTGAGAGTCAGTCACTGGCCCAAAGTAACCCAATGAGCTTCATGGCAGAGTGGGGACTAAAACCACGATCTCCCCAGTCCCAATCCAAGACTCTAACCACTATACCACACTGCCTCTTGCTCTTTTCTTCCTCCCCTGCCCCCTCAATCCCATGAACATGTCAAAAGGCATAGCACACCTTTCAAAAAACATGAGAGGATATGTGCAGGTAAAGGTGCCAACTGCCTTTCAGTATTTTCAGTTATTTGTTGAATACTTATGGTATGCTGAGTTAGAGTTTACAGTTCTTTCTTTCCAACTGACTCTTCATACTATGCCTCAGTCCTTAAAATTATTTCCACCCACTTTCCACCCACATCAAACAGAAAACATGTATAATGGCTGTTTAAGTTTTTAATGTTTCTGTCAAGCACCCAGAGAGCTTTGGCTATTGAGCAGTATAGAAATGTAATTAATTAGTTAATTAATTAGAAGTTGAACTTCTAATACTCAGCAATTTGGAAAAAGGGCTTAGAGCAAGAATATCAAGTTGACTGCCTGGTTTATTCATTCAATTGTTCATTAAGATTACTTCTGTTTTCTTGCTACACATGACTTATAAACTTGCAAAGAGTTATACTCCAGCAGAATTGGAATGGATCATAGTCTGTCTGCCTTCTTGATGAGGCTTACAAAAGTGATTAGAACAAAGCCCAATTCCCTTCTGGGTTTGAAGAGGGCCTAGAAGCCTGGTCACATACAATTCCAGGTTGGCCACCCGGCCAGGTCACAGCCGAAGGTGGCCAGTAATGTGGAAATGCAGCACCAAAAAGGAGGTCAAAAGAGGACACCAATTTGCATAACATTTGCATATGCAAATTTATATGTATAGATACACATTTAGACATAATAACTACTATTTAAAGAGAAATATAAGACATCACACCATAGTGGAGAAGACCGACTCCAGGGTGGCAGGATCTGCACTACTGCTTTATAACAGCTGATGACAGTATAGACAACTGTTTGGGCTATATCCTTCTTGGTGTAGATCTGGCCTAGGGTACCTGTGTGCATGCTGCTGTCCAGGTGTGAACTGTTGGAGGCCAAGGTCCAGGCTACCTTCTCCCTCCCATTATTATTAATATTATTTACTTTAAACCAGACCTTGGACTGGACAGTCCTTCAAATAGAGAAGGCTTTCAAATCGACAATTCTCTTCTGCCAGCCCTCCAAAATAGAGGACCGTCCTCGGTAAAGTAGGACACCTGGTCAACCCTCCATAGGCATCCTGACCACAAGGTTTTGGTTTCAAGCCCTGGAACTCCTCTTCCTCCCCCAATAATGGCATGAACCTGACCCCACCGTTCCTTTGATTTGTACTGCAACCAGATTGTATTCCATTTCTGTAATAAATAGCCAGTTCTGATTCTTACATGCAACTAAATTAACAGCTGGCGTAGGCCAAGCAAACCCACAGAGCCAGCAGGGTCTCTGGCACTTAGTTCTCTTTGCCCCATAGTCTTAGCATTAATTCAATAGCTCTTTTTTTAACGTAACTTGCATAATCAGATAAATTATTGGAGGGCCTATAAATCATTACTACCTAATATGACTGCAGGCAGAGTCAATGCAATTTGCAGATAAATATGAGAAATGACTAGTACTTTTTACTGAATTAAAACTGGCAAAAATTCTTAAATGACAAATGATTAGGGGAACCTTACATTTACTTGCAAAGTGAAAGAAGAGGGGAGGAAAAGGCAAAAGACAGGAAGAAATCATTCTTTTTCAGAAATTTGTTTACAATGGTCTCAAAAAATTAAAAATTAATCATAAAATGAACAGCCCTGAAATCAATTACAGGATTGGTAAAAGCAAAATGTGAAAAATGCTCCATGGGTTTTGAGGAACTGTGAACTATTTTCCAGAAATGAAATACTAGTTCTGCAAAAAGAAAAGGAAGTAGAAGAGGTCGGCACGGCAAAGCAAAATGAACAAACCGTGCCTCTGAGGCAGGCAAGTACCGGCTCCGGACCCTACATCAGTACCCCCTAGCGTTGGGAGCAGTTCTTTGAGACTTTCTATAATGGGCCTCACATGACATCACAGGGCTACATCTTTCAAAGGGGCCTCTACTTTGCACAGACATGGGCTCCTGGAGGGAGTTGAAAGAAAGAGCAGCTTTTATTGCAAATGCAATAGTGGGGAGGGGGCAAGGAAAGGAGGTGTGGCCATCTGGGGAACCAGGAACTGCCAGATGGAGCCCCCAGGCATGCTGGATTTAGCCCCAGACCTGAGGTTCTCCACCCCTGCACTACTGGCCTGACCTAGGATGGATCCCAAGAGCATCTCTCCCATCATACAATGGAGTCAATTTCACCCAATTTGTGCAGCACTGTGCTTAATGTTATGCATGTGGGGGGAGCCAAAGAGAGAGGGAGGGAGAGAGAGAGAGAGAGAGAGAGAGAGAGAGAGAGAGAGAGGCGGGTGGAGGGAAAAGCCAAAAAAAGATGAAGCAATGGAAGGAGGGGGGAAATAAGATCTATCTGCATGTGATCAGTTCAGATCTCTGATAAGAACTATCTGTCCTTCCCCTAGAAGGCTGTTGGGCAGGGAGGGAAGGAATGAGGGGGGGGGGAGCATCAGAAAGGGTGAAAGTGCCAGCATCAAGGTAGGCATAGCTGGGCCCTGGCCAGGCTGGCTCTCTTTCATTTAAAGCATTTGTATCCTGCTCCTGAACCAGAAAGACTCCTGGTGGTGCCATTTACATGCAAAAAGGAAAAAGACACGGTGCGCGAGGAAAACAAGAAGGGATATCTTTAAAAGGGTGGGGGGAGGAGGGGGGTTGGATAAATCTGTGGAGGAGAAAGCAAAATCCTATGCAGCTCTAGACAGCAACAAGTCCTATAACTCCCATCATGCTGCAGCCCTAAACCTCTGGCTGGGGAATGTTGGGAATTGCAAGATTGTTTTTCTGCCCAGCCACGCATAGGATGGTGCCCTAAGAGGTTTAAATCAGGTTGCAGCCCTTGTATGTAGGAGCATGGCTATGTATGTGCAATGTGAATAAGAATTACGCAAGGGAAACCAAAAGACAAGATGAATTTGCACCTTGAGCGACCCATTGCAACCATGCAAAGTTCAGGCTCTGCCCAGAAATCATCCTTGGGGCTGGCTTATTAATCCTGCCCACCCTTTATGTCTTTTGGGATCCGATGATGGACAAAGTTTTGCATTGGTTAGACATCCTGCCTGCCTACTCATTTTTATTCATTATAAGATTATGTAATAAAAAACCCACATCTATTCCTGCAGAGGCTTTTCCTTCCTGATAAATGGATAGCTGCACAGTCTTCTCTCCGTGACAGTTCTTGGTTCTGATAGCTTGACTTAATTTGTTTAATTTATCGATCCAGACCATAGCAAAAGAGCATTCTCCCTTAAGCAGGCTCTTCGTCACCTTGAGGGATGGGACGGAATCTGACATTTATTTAGAAGCTGACATGCTGCCCTTCAGAGACGTCACATGCAAAGATATGAAACCAAGATTAAAGATGATTTGCTGGCTTCCAGTAACGACCAAGAGGTCAATTCAAAAATGACCTAATTTCTGTCTGTTTCACTTAATGTGTCCTTTGAAATAAATATATCGTGGTGCTCAAGCCTAAAGCTAAAAAAGTGGAATGAAGAACTATGGCACGATCAAGATTATTTATTTATTTAACATTTTTAGGATATTCAAAGGGTGAAACTCTCCCAAGGCAGCATGTGTAATTTTTAAAAGTACAATAAAACAGTAGAAATCGCCCAAAACAATTTTGAATGAAAACAGCAGCCCAAAAATACCATTCAAGAAAAAAAAAACCCAGTGGGAATGTGTGGGTTTTCAGAGGATTCCTGAAGGCCTGACCAGCCTGGGATGAAAGCTCAATCTACAGGTGTGGTGCCACTACCAAAAAGCCAATGCACCCAACAGTCACCCACTAGAACATGGAATGGTGCTCTCAAGAGGAGGGATATGCGGATTTTGTTAAATCCATTCCTGCTGTATTTTGCATTCCATTGTCCACTCCTGGCAGAATCTGATTTTTTAAAGCAGAATTTTGTTTCACTTGTGCTAATCCGCATTAGCAGTAATCTGCGTTAGGGCCCAATCCCCTCCCAAAAGTGGAAACTGCCAGTGCACAGAATCCACATGACTTGAAAGAAGCCAGCCTACAGCAGAATCCGCAGGTCAGAGTCGTAGAAATCAGAACTCCTTTGGATCTCTTGAGGATTCCTCTGACAGCCCGACGAGAGAGGAGCAGAATATTGTGACTCAGCCTGTTTCGCCTGCGCTGGGAGAAGGAGGTTCTCATGTGATCAATCAGAGTCAGGTTCTGATGCAGAAGAGATAGCACCAGAAACATACCAGCCTGTACAGGGAGTGGGGAGGTGGCTCTCATGGGCTCTTCACCAGCTGGGAATGAACTTCCATCAGCCTGTATCTCTGAAGGGGTAAACAACCCACAAGCTGGGAATCAGGTTTCTTTCGAGGGGGGGGGGGGAGAAAGTCGGCCCAGTTTTTCGTGAAAACCCACCTCCCTGAAGTTAAAATGTACTGGGAAAAGGGCTTTCCTTTTTTTCTTTTTCTTGGAAGGACAATTGTCTTGCTTTCTTTGCATAATCTTGCCTAGAGAGAAGCTCCTAGAGAGTTATAGTCCCTCCAGCTAGGAGAAGAACTTTATCGCCTGAATAAAGCTTTGTGGATTACATGGCCCACTTCCTTATGGTCTCCCCAATAAAGTGAGGGGTGTTGGGAAGCACGACACAGAATGTGCCCATGAACTGCTCCCCTGATGCATGGCATGGCAGCAAATCTCCTCAAAACCAGCCTTGGGTGGATCAATTATCTTCTGTGTTCAGCCGCAAATGGAGCAGAGTGGGAAACAATAGCTGGTTGGACTGCAACTCCCACCAACCCTAGCCAGCAGAGCCGCAAATGAGGGAGTTGCAGTCTACCCAAGATGTGGAGGCAGGGTGGGCTGGTGGCCCCAATTTCGGTGGGGCTGTGAATCCATTCTGGGTTTCAGTCAGAACCAGCAGGAACTCTACAGGAGCTTTCCTGCCCCAAAATATGTTCAGCACCTTGGATAGCCCCTTCAAAGCTCTGGCTGGTTCTGACTGAAACCTTGAATCGATTCACAGTCCCACCAGCCTCCATTTTGTGGCGGGAAACACATTACCCCATCTCTGCAAAAGAGAAATCTGGACTTTCTGTTCAATAACATTTTATCATGGACAGCAAGGACTTTGAAAAAAAAAAAGTCTGAGGCTGGTTTGCCAAAGGCGGACCAGTTGCCTCCTCCCCCCTCTCAATGCCCAGTCATCTGTATTAGAAGATTACTGCTCACCCAATTGAACCTAGGTTGTAGGTTGCTGTCTATACATACCGCGCTGTATATCCCACATTGGCCCAGTCTCTCCCCTGTAATTGGGTAAAAGAAGCAGCCGTTATTTCATTTACACCCTTCTCTGAAAGGTTATGATCTAGCAGAGCAATCCAATCCAGATGGAGGAGAAATAAAAACATCCTATTTTTATCCCCTCCTCTGAGTCTGCCTGCAATGAACAGACAACTGAGGGCCAACACATTGCAAATGATTAATTCCACCAGTGAATAGTAACCAACTGTTAATCTTTAGAGACATCCTGTATCCAGGGCTCTAAGTCAAGTTGCATCACAGAGGGAGTTGGAGAAAGAAAACCCAAAATTTCACACCAAGGGAAACTGAACTTTGCCTACAATAAGTTGCAAAAATGTGTTTGTTTATCTTACAAAGCTTATCTTGCTTCCAAAATTCAGATGGTCAAAGAGTTTGGAATATTTTTGCACTGCCTGGGGAGGAAAAAAGCAGGGATAGAAGGAAGACCACAATCGGGTGAGCTCATCCCAAATTAATTGTCATTTCCTTGGAAAGTATTGAATCCAAACTTCGACTAAAGTTCTCCTTTAATTCAAGATCATTTTCAATATATATGAGGTTTTGCACATGTGCAATATCAAAGTGCACCTTGGGAGCTGTAGTTTGGAATTTTGTGATGCACCATGATGTCATGCATCCCCACATTACATAATGCTTGCTGATTGGTTGTTTCCAGGATCAATATACAGAGGAGAGCGAGAGAGATGGATTAGTCGTATATGGAGGGACATACAACCTAAGTGCTATTTCTTCAAGGGTGATTGGCTGTGGAAAGAGCTCACATGCCAAACTTCCCTGAAAGGGGTTGAGGGGCATCATCCCATTCATTCCTGAAAGAAAAGGGCTAAGCCAACCAACCAACTCTGCACATCCACAGAAATGTCGCTATTTGTTTTAACTGTAGATGTTTTAATTTGTAAGCCGCCTTGGGTCCCATTATTGGGAGAAAGGCGGGATATAAATAAATATAATAATAATATAATAAATGCCCTACTTCAGATGCAGGCTGTGCGTTCTCCAAAGTCACAATCCTTTGTGAAATTAGTAACGAATTCGTAAGACAGTGATCCAAGCTCGCTACAAAGGAGACCATTAGGAAAAATGCAGAAATTTTGACCAACAAGCCAACTAATTATAAAATTCAACTAAGGTGACCCTATGAAAAGGAGGACTGGGCTCCTGTATCTTTAACAGTTGTATCGAAAGGGGAATTTCTGCAGGTGTCATTTGTATGCATGCAGCACCTGGTGAAATTCCCTCTTCATCACAACAGTTAATCAGATACAAAAGAGGGCAGGGTGCCCGCAGCTTTAACTGTTGTGGTAAAGAGGGAATTTCACCAGGTGCTCCATGCATACAAATGAGGGGGGAGGGCTGGAAACTTAACTGCTCTCTTTGATTATGTTTTATTAATTTAAAAATATTTGTAAGCCACCTTTAAGGGCAAAACCCTCTCAAGGCATCTTATCAGGTCTGACAGGGAGCATTCGTTTGCCTGGTATGTCTCAAGTATTCTGGGTTTCTGTCCTAATAAAGAGGCTCCTGTTGCCCCTGAATGGTTTGTTTTGTTTAATACAAGCCATGGAAAGCCGGGGGGGGGGGGCAGGGGGAGCCGGGGGAGCCATTGTTTCAAAGGTAATTGCACAAAAGTCAATGGGGAGAAATAGAAACGGGGGGGGGGGAATGGGTCTATCACGTAGAATCAAAGGTGATGTTGCTGCCTTTGAAGAGAGGGGATTAGCATAAACTACAGGCTCATGTTCCAGAAATCTCCAGCTTTTCACAGCCGCATTGACTCTGCACATTAGAGTCATGAGAACTTCCTGTGAAAGTACAGCATTGGGGCACCTCTGCTATAGCTTCTCTCTCCATTATCAATATCATTTACCTTGTTGTATAGTCTTGGGAATCCAGCACATTGTTTGTCCCAAATTGTTGCATTTCTGCATTTTCCCCGGGGCCATTCCTTCCTCTTTTTAAGTGCTGCTTATTTATTTATTTATTTATTTATTTATTTATTTATTATTGAAGCTGCCAACGCAATTCCAGCACAAGTCGCATAGATGCGCACAGTCAGAATGCCCTGCCCTGCCTAAAGAAGGTTGGCGATGAGGTTCTCTATCTGGGACTGTTTACCGTTCTCACCCCAAGTGTGCCCTCAAGGCTTCCACTCAAGGCTTCCACTCGTTAAAATGGAACAACAAACTCTGCTCCAAAACAATCGGTGCAATGAAGGAGCAAGCGGAGGCTCACACACAAGGGAGTAGCAGCACACCAAAAGAATGACAGAACTGGCAGAGCCCATCCCAAGGGCTTTGGGGCAAGTTGCCACCAGTGGGGCCTCCTCACTCGTCGGGGACTCCACCTTCCCACAATCACTGCCACCGCGTGTCCTTTCTCTTCACCCTCATCATTGCTCCCACTTCCTTGCTTGAGAAGCAGGGCACCAGTAACACGCAGGCCGTGGCTCCTCCTCCTCCTCCTCCTCCTCCTCCTCCTCCTCGCCGCCGCCGCCGCCGCCGCCGCCGCCGCCGCCGCCATTGTTTGGGCCAGAGTGGGAGGCGAGTGAGCAAGCAAGCAGGCTGCAATGGCACAGAGGAAGAGCAGCTCCAGCGGACTGTTGTCGGTGAGCTCCTGCTGGGCTGTGCCCAACCACGCCTGCCCTGGACACCAGCCCTGGACACTGATGCCCACTAAAACAAACTGACTGCTGGAGGACAAAGGCTCCCCTCAAGCCAAAGGACTCATGGAATAAAACCTGGGCTTCCCAGGAGAAAGGATTCCACAGTCTGGGTGCTGCAACTAGGAAGCCTTTCCAAGTCTGTGATTCTCAGTTCAACCCCTGGCATTGCCAGTGCAAAGGACCTCGGGTACAGAAGCTAAGAGATACCTCTGCTTGAGCCCAGAGGGAGCTGCTGCCTGTTACAGTAAACAGCATTAGACCAGAGTGGCCCAGTGGTCTGACTCAATTTATTTATAAGGCGGCTTTGGAGGAGACCCATTTCTGCAGTAGTAACAAAAGTTGCAGGAGACTGGTCTTTAGTTGTGACCTTTATTCTGAAGCCAGCCACATACTCTATTTTGCTTAGATTGCTTTGTAACTCTCCGGAGGGTGCAGGCTCTATTTCAATTATTTAAGGATCTGCGAGCCTACAGCCAACTACCTACATAGTTTTGAAACACACACACACACACACAGACCCCTTTTCTTATCAAGGCAACAAAATCTGCTAAGGAACATGCACACAAGATGGGAAATTGGGAAAGTCTATTTTCCCGTAATGGCACAAAATAACTGGTCTAAAATGCTTGTGTGAATATATTTCAGCTTGTTCCTCTTTTTCCGCCATGTCAGAATTGCAGCACTCAAAATGTAGGTTGTGCTCTTTGAGAGACACTTTAATAATGCAGAATCTCATAAGGTCACTGAGAAAACAACTACTGATGTATTTCTCCCTCTTTGAAATGCTCTTTCCTCACCAACTTATATGTACATAAATTTTGAGGGTTACGGCAGGTTAATAATTGTCTGCTGAGGATGACCGCATATTGCTGTAAAGTTGGGTTTGTTGGGGGAAAGGTTGTCATCCAACCAACAGAACTTTACAACCCCTCAGGACCGCAGGTGGAAATCCCAGCGATGCATGCAAATTGCCCATGGAAGCAATTACATTTACCATGGTCTAGCATAGCCTTCCCAAACCTGGCTCCCTCCGGATGTTCTGGACCACAGCTGCCATCATCCGTGACCACTGGCCATGCTGGAAGGTGGAGGCTGAGACACCTGGAGGGACCCAGGTTGGCCTAGCTCCTTTCACTTAATCGGAGAGTGGATCCTTCTGTCAAGGTCTGCTCCTCGTCGTTGCCCCTTTGGAATGCAAGCTCACCTGAGACCTCTTTGTCTCTCCAGCATCCCCTGTATGATGATGCAGGAACAGGCTGCTGGCAAGAGGAAACTTCAGTAGTTATTATTTAGGTGTTCTCTGCCTTACCCCAATCCTGCCTTCTAATTTTTCAGACCTAACACTTGAGCTAACTGTAGGCTGACCAGATAAAATCCAGGTCAGGGCTCATGTAACTTTAACAGTTGTAGAGAAAAGGGAATTTCAGCCAGTGTCATTTGTATGCAATTAGTTCCTGGTGAAATTCCCTTCTCTTCACAACAGTTAAAGGTGCAGGAACTATACTAGAGTGACCATATACAAAAGAAGGCAGGCCCCCTGCAACTTTAACTGTTGTGATGAAGAGGGAATTTCACCAGGAACTAACTGCATGCAAATGGCACTGGCTGAAATTCCCTTTTCTCTGCAACTGTTAAAGTTACATGAGCCCTGATCTGACTGCCCTGACCCTAGTCTTTCCCTTGGATTTTTTTTTTGGGGGGGGGGGCAAAAATAAGAAATGCATCACCAAAAAGAGGTCAAAAGAAGGCACTAGTTTGCATAAAATTTGCATATGCTAATATATAGATAGATAGATAGATAGATAGATAGATAGATTCAAATTTAGAAATAATTGTTATAATTTAAATAGTAATGCAGTGCATCTCACCACAGTGTGGAAGAACGCAATCTGTGTGCCTTCCTGTTAGAACGCTAGCCAGGGACTGTCGATGGTTAACATCAGGGCCCTTTCATGCTTCATGAGCCTCTGCTTTGCATGCTGGTGACCTGGTCAGGAAGAATTATCCCCCTAGTTCAATTCTGGACTAAAGGAGGATGAAATGTGTTGGTGGGGACAGCCAATCTTCCCACCCCACCTTCCATTTTATAATTTTTATTTTTACCAACAACACCTCTGGGAATGATGCTACATTACTGGAAGGTAGGAAACGACCTTCTACCAAGTCAGACAGCTGGTCCATCATGCTCATCATTTTTGCCCACGCTGATGGGCAGGGGATCTCCAAGGGTTCAGGTGGAGGAGCCTTCCCCTGCCCTACCTGGAGCTGCTGCCATGCAAAGCAGAGGCTCCACCTCTGAGCAGAGAGGCTCTGGTGTCATTCTCATTGGGGCTTTTGAGAGGACGGAATTGGCCCATGCACTGCCGATTGGAGCTTTACCACTGCTTCTGGCAATGTGTGGGTGGGTGGGTGGGAGAACCCTTTAGTTTACTTAAATGGGAAACACTTTAGAAAAACCTGAAGCTCCTTGTATGAAATAGGGAAGACCCCACCTCCCAAAAAACATATTTGAATTTGCCTCCCCACCATTCGCTCGACTGGCAGAAAAGGCCGCGCTCCTTTCCAGGGTCAGTGTCCAGGGCAGCCTGGTGGGCAGCTGCCCGTGGCCCACACCCCAATAACAAGAGCGCCCCGAAGTTGCTCCTCCTCTCCAGAAGGGCCGCCCGCTTGTCCAGCCATCTTTTTCTCTGGCCCACAGTGGGGGTGAGGAGGAGGAGGAGGAGGAAGATCCGCAGGTGCCGCTGCCCTCCCCCGTGCTGCCTGGCTCTCTGCCTGTCAAGCTGACAGGTGGAGCAATGGCAGGAAAGAGGGAGAAGGGCAGCGGTGGCAGCTGGTGTCGATGGGGGCGAGGATTTCTCTGCGAACTGCCCAGAGGGCGTCGGCTATAGGGAGGTATAGGAATGGAATGGAATGGAATGAACCAGACGCACTGAGGGAGGATGTTTGGGCCGATGGCCGGCACGGCTCCCTTCACAGGGCACAAATGATACACAAAGGTCTTTGGCCCAGCATGACATCACGTGCATTTTGAGTTGCTTAAACTGGAAATGGCGTATTTCTTAGAGTGGGTTTCCCATTGCAGGCGTGCTTGAGCGAGAGGCAGGAACAGCTCTTGGTTTTCTTGGGCTACTTTTGACATGTTGTGAAAAGTGATCCTGCCCAGCCACCCCCTCATCCCCCAGTGCCCCCCCAGGCCTCCACAACCAAAATAAAAAGACTCTGATGGATCTTCGTTATCGCTGGTTTTACTTCAGTTGCTGTGACCCTGTTTGACAGTCCTGGATTGGTGTGACGTTTTTAGCAAATTCTGTGTTTTTAGGAGTGTTTTCTGAGCTGCCTTGGACCTTAATTTTAATGCGAAGGTTGGGGATTTTTTGGGTAAATGTTTGTGAAATGTCAAAACTGTGCTTGCCTGAGCTTGAACGTTTCCCTTCCATGCATTTCACGGTGGAGGTTGACAGCCGTATGTGCAGCATGACCTGCAAATGGCAGGCATGCAAATGAGTGACTTGATTCGCTTGTGGGAAAGCAAAGTGTGTGTGTGTGTGGGGGGAGAGCAGCCTGTGGGTCTCCCTTGGAGTCCTGTGTTGCGTTTCCTTTGTAGGGCACCAGGGGAGCTTGCGTCAAGCTGCGTCTTGCTCCGTGATCCGTGCTGTGCTGCTCGTCACCCATTTCCCCAGGCTTCTTGTCTTGACCTGTGTGCGTCTTCCTGACAGTGAACCCTCCCCCTCACCACACAGATTGGGTAGATTCGCCCAGTGAGTAGTCAGTGGCATACAAAGGAAACCTGGAGATGAACTTCTGACTTTCTCTCCAGCCCTTCATTCAGTCGTGCTGCTTCGGGAACCAAAATGGAAACAAAAGTAATAATTAAAAAAAAGAGAAACGACACAGTTTCTCGTCTGGAGAAAAAACTTTCTGGCTCAAGTGGTGAGGCAATAATTGGAAAAGTTCCCAATCCCTGCTTTTTCACATATTGCCATGGTTAACCTTCAGATTCCATCAAGCAAGACACATTTTGATTTCTGAACTTTTGACAGCAATTGTTGTAGAATAAATAATAATTTGGCGCATCCAACAGGCAAGGTCAAAGAGCCTTCTGTAGTGCGGAGCAGAAGTAATTTTGAAACAGCTGAACCTCTGATATTGGGCGGGAATGGCCCTAAACGAGTGTGTCAGAACACTGTTTTTGATGTTGTTCTTAGGAACCCAGTGATATGTCCGAAGTTTACTAATGGATTCCACATGCTGAAGAGCAGCAATGGAGAAAGAGCTTCCTTCAAAGGCAACCTGTTCACCATTGTCTTTACTGCAGAACAGCCTTCCCCAACCTTGCAGACGTTTTGGACTTCAACTCCCATCAGCATGGCTCAGGATCAGGAATGTTGGGATTTGTAGTCCAGAAATTTGTAGAACACCAGATTAGGAATGGCTGCTTTAGCACGCTACTGTGGGGATGTGTTGGGTGAGTTCTACGGTTCACACTAACTATGTGAGGCTGTCTGGTCCAAGAAACCTGGTGAGATGCAGACATGATGAACATGTTGGCTGCCTATGGCTGTCATGGTGAACCATGACAGGGATGAGCCTTGCCTTCCCCCAAGCACACACAGGCTCCCTCTTCCTCCAGCATAGCTGGAAGAAGGAGCCTGGAAGCCTTGTCCTCCATTTTTCGATAACCACAGCTTGTCGTGTCATCTGAACCCAAGAAACTGTAGTTAATCTTAACTGTGTGCTTTGTGTGAAACAACACAATTGCAAACTGTGGGTTCTGAATCTGACTTACTTCAGCAAACCATAGTTAAGATGAGCCCTAAACAAGCCAAATTCATAACCCGTAGTTTTCAGTCGGCTTGTTTCAGCAAACTGTATTTAAGATTAATCACTGTTTAGAGTTCAGACCTGTTACTAAGTTGTGGTTAAGTGAAACAGGAAACAAATGCAGCCTGTCTGTGCAACCGAATGTGTTCCACGTGTCTGTTCACATCTAGAGGTTCCTTAGGAATCGTGAAAAGCATGAACAGAAATGAGGGCAGAGGCCGATTGATGGCCCATTCACATGATGTTTGGTTCAAAGAGTGAAGGCAGACAAGACTTTCCAAAGTGTTGCTGGGAGATGAATGGAGATGCTGGGCCAATTCCACCTGCGCCCCCACTAAAAAAAAACACTTTGTTATTTCCTTGTCCTGACCCGTCCCTTTTCCCTAGTGTGCCATGTCTTTTTATACTGTCAGCCTGCAGGTAGGGAGTATCTTATTTTCTTGACTCTTTGTAAGTTTTGAGGAAGAGAATAGAAATACTCTAATGAATAAATAATTGGAAGTGGATTGAAGAATAGATCACAGATGGCAGCAAATGTGCTTGTATTCCTTCCATCACACTTCAGACTGTCGGTTTGGCTTTGCTTTCAAGCAGCTAGTCCTCCGTTTGATTTTTCTCTAGAATGCAATACGTTTTTAGTTCGTCCACTTCAAAGAGATTTTTTTTCTTGTGCTATTATGTGGAAACAAAGCAAACGGGGGGACGGGACGCCCACATCGCAACTCTCTTCACAGAACCTATTGTTGAAATCAAAATTACTCCCTTGAGTAGTAATTTCCTTTTGGCATCTAGTTTGTATCAAGTTGATGAGAGTGCCAAGGAATATTCTGCCTGCTTGAAATTGTAGGAGACTTTACTCTGCAGTAAAGTTAAATAAAGCAGTAAAGTCAAGGGCTAAAGTGATGTTTAAAAATTAAACACCAAAATGGGCCCACAGTCTGCATTACCAAAGAGGTTTTTAAAAATTAACGTCTGTACTCAGTTAATGTCTGTGATCAAAGGTAATGTTGAGAAAAAGCTCAATAAGTCCTGATTAGAGAAATCCCAGGTCTTTCTGTAATTAAGTAGGGGAAAGCTGGAGCCCTAATCCTTTCCGCTCCTCTTTCTTGCCTCCTAAGTAAATTTTAACTTAATGTAATTGCTGAAAGCACCATCACCAAGAAAATGTAGAGTCGCTTCTGAATGCTGACCCCCTTGAGCACTCAGTGAGTTGACAGGTGTGTGTGTGTGTGTGTGTGTAAGGGAGAGAGAGAGAGAGAGAGAGAGAGAGAGAGAGAGAGAGAGAGAAAAAGATTAGTTAGTCTGAGTACATGTGAACCTGCTGTATACTAGGGTGACCAGATAAAATCCAGGTCAGGACTCATGTAACTTTAACAGCTGTAGAGAAAAGGGGATTTCAGCCAGTGTCATTTGTATGCAATTAGTTCCTGATGAAATTCCCTCTTCATCACAACAGTTAAAGTTGCAGGGTCCCTGCCTTCTTTTGTATATGGTCACTCTAGTATAGTGCATGCACCTTTAATTGTTGTGATGAAGAGGGAATTTCACCAGGAACTAATTGCATACAAATGACACTGGCTGAAATTCCCTTTTCTCTACAACTGTTAAAGTTACATGAGCCCTGACCTGGATTTTATCTGGTCAGCCTACTGTATACAGAGCAGGAACACCCTTTTCAGTCAGGGACTGAAGCCTGGACCGTCTGCATGCAACGTGCGTGCTCTGTCCATACAAGCTGAACAGGAAGGGGCATATCTCCCTTGCAAGGGAAACTACATGTGTTTGGGGCTGTTTTGTTTAGGGAAATGTAGTGATTGTATGTGTTGTACATGTGTGTGTGTGTGTTTATATGTGTGCCTGTGTAAAAGAGACTTATCAATAGGGATGTATGAAAAATGTATTTCAGTTCAATTTTGACCAGAATTTACCCTGCTCGCACCCCCAGAACTGAACGCAGACCCAAATGCAACCTGCAGCCAAAAGCTGGTACGTTTGCAAGCTTGCGATCTGGTTCATGGCCAAAATACCTGCATTAGAAAAATGCCTATCAATCAACATGTACTTTTGAAAAGTGCTTTTGCACACCCATTTCATCAGTGGGAGATATGCATACATTTCAGATCTATGCACAATGGAATTTACACTTGGAAAAATGCACACGGAAATACGGATGAATTTTCATACGAAGTTCACACAAATTATCAATTCGCTCACTTGCTTGGCACGCTGCAGGTCCCAGGTTCAACCCCTGGCATGTCCAGGTGGGGCTGGGGAAATGCCTGCCTGAAACCCTGGAGAGCTGCTGCTGCCAGTCCGTGTCAACAATACTGGGCTGGGTGGACCCAGGGCCTGACGCAGTAGACGGCCGCTTGTTCTGATGTTCGGATGCTCCTGGCACTCCTTCTGGCTGGGTGAGAGCATCCTGCATCCTGTTCCTATGGAACTGCTAAAAAAGGCCTGGAGCATCCCAGGCTCCTCTGGGACCATGTGCACGTCATTGCATCTCCTTCCTGCCGCTGTCAAGGGGGCTGGGTGGACCCCTCCGTGGGGGACGGTTGCCTCAGCAGTACAAAAGACACAGTCAGGTGTCTTTTGTACTGCTGAACATATTATTATTATTATTATTATTATTATTATTATTATTATTTATTTCATTTCTAACCCGCCTCTCCATCTAGATCGAGGCGGGGAACAACACCAAATATAAATATAAAACAATAAAATAGATAAACCGTTAAAACAGATAAAAACAAATACATTATTAAAAACATCTTAAAATTAAACTGGATAAGCCTGCCGGAAGAGAACAGTCTTCACGGCTTTCTTAAATTCCAGAAGACTGCTAATTTGTCGAATCTCCTCCGGCAGGCCATTCCACAGCCTGGGAGCGGCAGAAGAGAAGGTCCTCTGGGTAACACTCGTCAGCCTAGTTCTGGCTGACTGGAGTAAATTCTTCCCAGAGGACCTGAGTGTGCGGGGCGGATTATACGGGAGAAGGCGATCCCGCAGGTAACCTGGACCCAAACCATGTAGGGCTTTAAAGGTAATAACCAACACTTTATACGTCGCCCGGAAACTAATGGGCAGCCAGTGGAGTGATTTTAAGATTGGTGTTATGTGGTCACCCCTAGGTGTACCGGTGACCAACCTGGCTGCCATATTTTGAACTAATTGAAGTTTCCGGACTAGGCACAAAGGTAGCCCTATGTACAGCGCATTGCAGAAGTCGAGCCTCGAAGTTACCAGTGAGTGCACTACCATCTTTAGGTCTTCCAACTCTAGGAAGGGGCGCAGCTGGCGTATCAGCCGAAGCTGATAGTAGGCACTCCTGACCGTCGCATCTATCTGGGCTGTCATTTGGAGCGACGGATCCAGGAGTACCCCCAAGCTGCGAACACAGTCTTTCAGGGGGGGTGTAACCCCATCCAGAACTGGTTGACACACCTCCAAACCCAGGTTGTGGCCTTTGACAGCAAGCACCTCCGTCTTGTCTGGATTCAGCTTCAGTTTGTTTTTCCTCATCCAGCCCATTACCGCCTCCAAACATTCATTCAGAGGAGACACACTATCCTTAGCTGACGATGTTGTCGAAGGCACAGAGAAATATATTTGGGTGTCATCAGCGTACTGATAGCACCCCGCCCCATGCCTCCGGATGATCTCTCCCAGCGGTTTCATATAAATGTTAAACAGCATTGGGGAAAGGATGGCACCTTGTGGTACACCACATAGCAGCTCCTTCTTTGAAGAGCAGCTATCCCCAAGCATTACCATCTGGAACCTGCCCGAGAGATAGGACCGGAACCACTGAAGCACAGTGCCCCCGATTCCCAATCCCCTCAGGCGTTCCAGAAGAATACCATGGTCGATGGTATCGAAAGCTGCTGAGAGGTCCAGGAGTACCAACAGGGACACACTCCCCCTGTCAATACTCAGGCGTAGATCATCCACTAAGGCGACCATAGCAGTCTCAACTCCGTATCCTGCCCTGAAGCCGGTTTGAAATGGGTCTAGAAAATCCAGATACAGAAAAACATACAGATTTATAAGAGCCTTTGGTACTTCCTTAAGGAAAATCAGGGTGGTGGCATTGAACGTAATGTCAAGGGCATATTTTTTTTAACGGAAATGTAGATTTCCTTTTTTCCAAATTAGTTAAAAGGGAGGAAAACAAGCAGGTGAAACTGCTGCAATCTTTGGTAATTTTACCTTTAAGCTAAGCTTCAGTTCTTCATATCAGTAGGGAACCAGGCTGTTTGCTGGGGTCTGATGATGATGATGATGATGATGATGATGATGATGATGATGATTTCCCTCCTTTTTTCTTCTTGCAAGGAACCCAAGAGAGGCAGAGGGAGGGAGAAAGGCAGCCTGTCTGGGTTTGGTTGCAGAACGGCAGAGACATGCTGGGCGCTGTAGGCATTGCTTCTCTTCAGACATGCATAGGATTCTGGCCCTTATTTGTCTTAACCAGCCTTTCCCAACTGGCGGCCCTCTGGATGTCCTGGAGCCGCCCAGCTCCATTCATCCCTGGTACAGGCCTTATATTCTCACTGTGCCTATTTCAGTATGGCTGGGGTTGATGGGAATCATAGCCCACAACATCTGCAGAGCATAAGGTTGGGGAAACTGTTATCACAGAGGCAAAAGGCAAAAGCAAGGAAGGGCCCTGACAGTTGTTGTGGGAGGTGGAGCTGCCTCGGTCCATCCAGCCCTGTCCCCATGGATGGTCTTAATTCCATTGGCTTCGACAAAAGGCAGGTGGAATAATGTCCCACGCATGGGCTTTATGTTGCCGATCCAACCCTTCCCTCTTTCGCCACCTCCTGTGCCTCTTTCATGACTGAAAAAGACCTTATGTTCCCAGTTGTGTGGGTACGCCTAGGAATGTTTCAGGTGTCGATTATGGAGGCGAGCACAATGGATCTCTCCCCCGCTCAGCCTGCCAGATTGGGGTCTGTGGGCCCCACTTGCCACCCGCCCCCACTCCCCATGCCACACGAACCACTGGATGGCCTGGTGAGCGCCTGGCAAGCGCCGTGTGTCTGTCCATGTTGTGTCAATAGGGTGGTTTGTTCTCCTGCATAGGAGATCTTATATGCAGCATGGTCCATTCACACCTGTCCTCTTGTGTAAATGGTGGCTTTACTGCCGCCATTTCTGTAAAAGTCTTTTGACACCGAATGATGTGCCACCATTTGTATATGCAAGAGCCCCAGTCCAGCAGGCTGAGTGGGGGGGGGGGGGGTTGTCTGTGCATCCTTAGTGAGACCAGCTTTTCCCAACTTGGTGCCCTCCAGATGTTCTGTACTTCAACTCCTATCCAGCCACATCCACCATGACCAGTGTTCAGGAATGCTTGGAGTTGCCGTTCAGAACAACTGGAGGGCACCAGGTTGGGGGATGGCTGGATTGCATGCACACAATGTATGTACAACTCACAACACCGTGTGAAATGCAGTGTTGCCCCAGTGCATAACAATTAGGTCAATAGAATATCAGCTTTCCTTGACTGGAATGACATTCACAGGTAGATCACACCTCCTTGGCTCCCAAGTTCGGTGGGGGGGGGGTTGATTCTAAGTGCACAAGGGTCCCCATTGCAAGGAGGATTCCAAGTGCATTCAGCTGAACACACTTCGAATCTCCCGCAAGACCTCTTCACCTTACATGCAAAGGTCAGGAGCGGAGGAGGTGAGGCCAGGGACATTGGGGCAAGGTCTGCCAGTGGCTGACCCACTCCCCATCCAGGCATACTTTGAACATGAGTAGATCTATCGCCCAAATAGGGTTGAGATCACCTTGTGAAACTGTATTGCCCAATGGGGCTATGGCTTGAAATACATTTCTGACAGTAAAGGATAAAACATCTCCAGAAGCATCTGAAATTGCACTAATCTTCAGACTGCTTATTCTTTCATTGATATAAATATGATCTGAAACCTTCTTGAGCAGTTCACGGCCAATTTATGTTGGATGCCATTTATGTTGACACGCCTGGCATTATGGGCATCAGTATTAACGTTATGAAACCCAGAAAGATCCCAATATCCTTCTTGGTAGTTCACCATGGGTTTTCTAGATCATGAGATATGATGCTGCAGGAAATGAATTTTTGGTCTTTCTTCAAAAGCAGAATGGATGGTTTGATACAGCAATGCCCTGCCGGTCAGTATAATGAAGGAAAGGTAGGTTGGCCCATTACATTTTGCTGCCTTGAGGTACAGCAGCAAATGGATCCCACTCCCACCCCCCAACCATGTCAAGTTTAGGGATGGAGAAAACGGTACATTTTGTTTTCTCCCACATCTTTCTTTCTCCTCCTCCTCCTCCTCCTCCTCCTCCTCCTCCTCCTCCTTTTTTAAAAAAAATCAAGTTCTTTTAGTCCAGCTTAGGCCCCCCTCTACAAGATTTCGCTTTGACACTCAGTTGCCCAATTATGCACATTTCCTGATAAGCGCATTTACTCCTAATACCTATACATGAGAGGCGATGAAGTGCATTACTGGCGGTATGAAACGCGCTTTAAAGTTATTTACATGCTGAGAATCGCATGCAAATGTTGCTGAAAGTAATGCGCTTTGTCCTGGGGAGCTGGCCAAACAGGTTCCCTCTCTTTATTCTTCCCGCCCACCAGAATCTCCCGCCTTTGGTTACCTGGGTTACCTGCCGGCAATCACCTGGTTAACCTGTTTGGCTACCTCTCTCCCCCCCCCCCTTTGCCCAATTGCCATTTCAAGTGAACTGCTCAGGAGTAAATGGGAATGTGCCTCATAAGTTTCCCCCTCCAGCACCCTTTGAAAACTTATTTTTAGTCAGGGCTGCCTCTCTCCCCCCCCAACCCCCTTTGCTAGATTGGCAGTTCAAGTGAACTGCTCAGGAGTAAATGGGAATGTGCCTCGCACACACACAAGTCAAAACAGACAGGGGGATGCTGCTTCGTTCCTTCCCCCTCCTCTTCCCAGCCAGCTCAACCATTGTAAAACATACACACACATGCGCGCGCACACACACACACACACACACACAGAGCTCATGTCAAGAATCCAGCAAGAAGCGAGGAGACGATTTGTCTAAGCTGATAGCTAATTATGTGCACATGCGCACATCCTTCCTATCCCCTTTGCTTCTCGTGAAACTGCCTCCATCTGGCCCCATGTCTTCATGTAAAAAATATTCCATCAGGGTATTTCAAAGAAACTTGTTTTTCAGTTCACGTTGGGTTTCCTCTTCCTGGAGCTTCCATCCAGAGAGACAGAAAACAAGGAGGAAGTTGCCAGGAGGAGACAGGAAATAAAACTAAGCTATTTAAAGCTCTTTCAAGGTGCATTACCAAATTTACAAAGAAGTCAGCAAATTGAGGCAAGTCCTTATTGGAAAATGAATCGTCTGAAATTCTCATCCATTTACGGTGGCCAAATTCCATAGATACAGCTATTCCCAGCAATAAGGAGGATCATGTGCAGTGTCTTGCCATGTAGCTCCTTATAGAGGAGGAGCCTGTCAGAAAAAAGAGGAGGCAACAGCAATTCCGTGACCAAAACATGTTTGAAAGCAGAAGGGTTCAAGCCCAGACTTTGAGGTGCTCAGTGCTCCAAGCCCTCTGTCTGCAGGGAGAAAAGCTGCTGACCGTTAGTTTCATAATATAAAACTTTAAAAGCTTTAGACATGCCCGCAGTTCTTAATTTTGTCTGGAAAGTGACAATTCTTCCTTTTGACCCATGATCAGTTCTAGGCCATTGTTGAGGGGTGGGCTGCTCTGCATTAGAGCCAAAATAGCCCCTCGTCTGCCAACCGTTCTTGGAAAAGGAATGACCGATTGAAGCTTTCCCTGCACATCCTGGCTCATGCAATCTTCCTTTCTATGCAACCTTTTGGCACGTCGTCTTCAGATACAGCTTCAGGGAGCAGCATCTGAGGAGAGGCTTCCTTGGTTACATTTTGGAGCCCCACTCCTTCGCTTATGTTCGGCTACGAAAAGACAAAAGAAGTGGCTGATTTCAGCACTTCTACTCTGGGTGTCACTGCACGCCCTGAAGTGGTGATGTGAAGGCAGGTCACTGGGTTTCTAGATGCCTAGGATGTGGGGGAGGAAAGAGAAATCAATTCTAATCCCCACAAGTGGGGGACTGTCAATGCGGAAGCTTTGCTGCGATTCTGGAGTTTGGATGGGGGATCCAGGGGAGATATAAAAAGACATAATCTTGGAAGAAGTTCTGTGCTGCCTCAGGGCCTCGGTATATTGTCTGTTCTTAAACAATGCTATGCCATTTGTCTTGATTACTCTTGTGGGTGGGATTTCTTTTGCATCAGCTGTTATAACTGTCAGGGCTGGGGGAGAGGAATAAAGACATGCCTGTAAGGTGGAAATACTCTCCCACACACAATAATCTATATTGTATTGTGATTGTGACACTAAATCCCCTGACAATGAATGGGTGAGCTGTGATGGAATGTTCACAAATATTCCAACTGCTCAGGGAATAAAAATCACAGCATGTCGGCAGTCCACCTCTGCAAGAGCAAGAACACTTATCAGTTTGGATGGGAATAAACCTTAGACTGTTATAGATAGCCCAGCTTCTATGAGGAAAGAAAAACATGCCAGTTTGGCTGGGATAGAAACTCAGATGGCATTGCCTCAAGGAAAAAGCACAGAGCTGGAAAGAAGGTCACAGGTAGCCCCGAGATCAAGCGGATGAGGAAGGGGTGAAGAACAAGCAAGACACAGAGAACCAGGCATCTGAGTGTCAGACAGGTAGAGTGGTGTTTGAGGAAAAGAGATGAGATATGGAATTGAGGAAAGGAGGGGATAATTGCCAAGCAAGGAAGTGTAGGGCTCTGGACTAGCTGTCTATGCTGTGGAGGGATGAGGACAGAGGACCTTGGAGTATCCAGTTGCTAGGTGTAGGACCCTCCACCATGGCAGGGTTCCCAAACCTTTTAAAGCGTCCTTCAGGCAGGGAATTGCATAAAGTGCACAATGTAAGGCTCTGTGCTCATGCAGCTCCTTGTGTGTAGCCCTGATGTGGGCTTGAAAACCACTGGTTCCCCCATCGCTAGATGAGGTAGCCCTTCAAACAGAAGGTCACGTCCAATAGAGGACTGTGCGCTGTAAAGGAGGCCATGGGGCAGAGCAGGAAAGGGAGTAGGAGGCTGATACGGGAGGGGAGGCAGGCAGAAAAGCCGGCCAGGGAAGAGTCTGGAAGGGTGTGCGTGGGAGAGAGCGCGCCTGCCCCGATCCTTCGTCTTGTCCTGCTAACCCCCCAGGAAGTGGTGACAGGCCAGGTCTGCAGAGATACCAGAGCCACTGTGTGGCACATTGTGCTTCATTCCAGCAGTGGGGAGGGCCGTCCAGAGTGATGCGCAGATCAGCAGGATGCCGGGCTCTCCGGACTCCATCTTGAAGTTCTGTATGAGATTGTGACTTGGGTGGTTTTTTGGTTTTGTTTTTTGGCGTGAAAACCCATAGAAATTTCCATGCATATTTTCCCACACATATGCATCATTCGTACGCATCTTTGAAACATACTCATTTTTTAAAAATGTATACATTTTTTGAACCGTATGCATGCTGTTGAACAGATATTTATTTGGGATGTGAATCACATCACAAGTTTGGAAATGTCAGGATTTAGACCTCAGGTTGCATCTGAGTCCATGTCTGGACTGAAAGGTGCAAACTGGGTAAAATCCTGGTCAGAAGGAAACAGCAACGAGTTTCATCCCTCCCTTGCGTTCCATCACTTTGAGTCAGCTGCAGCAGACGGCGGGATCCGCTTGCATTGGCCTGATCTGTACCTGGGGAAAGAGATTTGCTTTTGGCTATTGAATCAGGACTCCGGCTTCGCTGCGACAGCTTGACCCTGCTAATCAACTGTGCCCTTTGCAGCTCCCACTCATCTCCTCTATTTAATTATGCTTGGAAATCACCCTATTAGGGGGAAGGCATGTAAACCTGGAGGAGAAGCGCCTACCGTTGGGGATGTAAGGAGGGATGAGCAATATATCTAAATAAAGCCGGATATTTGCCTGCAGTCCTGACATTGATAAGATGAATAGTTGTGAAGGACTTCTTCAGAAACTGTACCGCTGGTGAGAGTGAGCCATTTGACTTGGCGGGGAATGGACAGATGCTGAGCATTTAGATATCAGCGGACAGAGAACTGGTATCTGATGGAAGCAGCAGGTAGCAAACTCATTAGTCAGCTCTCATTAGCTAAACGGCTTGATAATTGCCTTTGGTGTTTCAGGGTTGTCTAAAGAGAAACTGAATGGAAGTTGTACACAGCCCAAAAGAGGTGGATGTGAGCAAAGGCCGGAGGGTATCTATTCGTAACATCCCTGCTGGATCAGCCTACAGGGCCACCGGCGCGAGTCCTTTCCTTCCAAATAGGAAGGGGTAAGGATTTTGTTTCAGCACAGTTTTGATAGGGATTTACCAAACTTCAGGACACAAAGAATGTGAGATTTAAAACATTTTTTTAAAAAAAATGTGGGAGAATCCAAAATGAACAGATCGCCCGGCTCAGAATCTGATCTGAAGTAGGGATGTGCACTGACCCCCCGGATCGGATCGGATAGCGGATCGGAATCGGACCTGGGGGGTCGGATCGGATCGGATCGGATCGGAGGCTGGTCGGATCGGACCAGATGTCCGATCCGGATCGGACGCCATTTTGAATGCTTTTTCCCATAGCCAAGTATTGTTTTACAAAAACGCCTATAACTTTTTCATTTTTAAAGATAGAAGGATGAAACTTGGGCACATTGTAGACTGGTTAGGGGTAGTTATCTGTGAGAAATTTCAGAAAGATTGGTGCATGCATTTTGTGGCAATTAATTTTTTAATAAATACCCAGGAATGCCTATAACTTTGTCATTTTTAAAGTTACACACATGAAACTTTGCCACATTGTAGGGGGTACCTTGGGACCTATGTGTGTGAAATTTCAGAAACGTAGGTGCTTGTCTTGTGTGGCAATTAATTTTTAGAAAAATGGGTAGTAGTGGGGTAAATACAGTTACGCCTCCCATTTTTTTATTTTTGAAGATACAAACAGGAAACTTGGGCACATTACAGGTACCACTTGCTTTGATATGTGTGTGAAATTTCAGAAACATTGGAGCTTTCCTTGTGTGGCAATTAATTTTTGAAACAATGAGGAAAGAAACACCTATAACTTTGTCATTTTTAAAGTTACACACATGAAACTTTGCCACATTGTAGGTGGTACCTTGGGACCCATGTGTGTGAAATTTCGGAAACGTAGGTGCTTGCCTTGTGTGGCAATTAATTTTTTAATAAATACCCAGGAATGCCTATAACTTTGTCATTTTTAAAGTTACACACATGAAACTTTGCCACATTGTAGGCGGTACCTTGGGACCTATGTGTGTGAAATTTCGGAAACGTAGGTGCTTGCCTTGTGTGGCAATTAATTTTAGAAAAATGGGTAGTGGTGGGGTAAATACAGTTACGCCTCCCACTTTTTTATTTTTGAAGATACAAACAGGAAACATGGGCACATTACAGGTACCACTTGGCTTGATATGTGTGTAAAATTTCAGACAGCTGGGTCCAGGCATGTGGTGGCAAGGTATTTTTGAAACAATGAGGAAAGAAACGCCTATAACTTTTTTATTTTAAAAGTTAGAAGTCTGAACATTGCTCACTTTGTAGATGGGTTAGGGGTAGATATGTGTCAGAAATTTCAGAATGATAGGTCCAGGCATTTGATGGCTATGGAATTTTTAAATTACATGTTTCAAAAAAATTTCTACAGAGGCCAGGTCTTCCCCTCCCGCTTCCCGCGAAGAAAAGGAAACACTCTCTCGATCCCTTTGATCCTTGGTAGTATCCATTACAGGGCTCGTGTCTGCTTGAGTACAAAGTGAAAGCAGACACGAGCCCTGTAATGGATACTACCAAGGATCAAAGGGATCGAGACCAGAGTGATCCTTCCTTGCACGCATGGCTGCAAAACTCAGCTAGGCTCAGCCGTTCTGCTTGAAAAGTGAAAGGAGGAAAGGAAACACGAGCCCTGTAATGGATACTACTAGCAACTTCAAAGGGATCGAGACGAGAGAGTGTTTCCTTTTCTTCGCGGGAAGCGGGAGGGGAAGACCTGGCCTCTGTAGAAATTTTTTTGAAACATGTAATTTAAAAATTCCATAGCCATCAAATGCCTGGACCTATCATTCTGAAATTTCTGACACATATCTACCCCTAACCCATCTACAAAGTGAGCAATGTTCAGACTTCTAACTTTTAAAATAAAAAAGTTATAGGCGTTTCTTTCCTCATTGTTTCAAAAATACCTTGCCACCACATGCCTGGACCCAGCTGTCTGAAATTTTACACACATATCAAGCCAAGTGGTACCTGTAATGTGCCCATGTTTCCTGTTTGTATCTTCAAAAATAAAAAAGTGGGAGGCGTAACTGTATTTACCCCACCACTACCCATTTTTCTAAAATTAATTGCCACACAAGGCAAGCACCTACGTTTCCGAAATTTCACACACATAGGTCCCAAGGTACCGCCTACAATGTGGCAAAGTTTCATGTGTGTAACTTTAAAAATGACAAAGTTATAGGCATTCCTGGGTATTTATTAAAAAATTAATTGCCACACAAGGCAAGCACCTACGTTTCCGAAATTTCACACACATGGGTCCCAAGGTACCACCTACAATGTGGCAAAGTTTCATGTGTGTAACTTTAAAAATGACAAAGTTATAGGTGTTTCTTTCCTCATTGTTTCAAAAATTAATTGCCACACAAGGAAAGCTCCAATGTTTCTGAAATTTCACACACATATCAAGGCAAGTGGTACCTGTAATGTGCCCAAGTTTCCTGTTTGTATCTTCAAAAATAAAAAAATGGGAGGCGTAACTGTATTTACCCCACTACTACCCATTTTTCTAAAAATTAATTGCCACACAAGACAAGCACCTACGTTTCTGAAATTTCACACACATAGGTCCCAAGGTACCCCCTACAATGTGGCAAAGTTTCATGTGTGTAACTTTAAAAATGACAAAGTTATAGGCATTCCTGGGTATTTATTAAAAAATTAATTGCCACAAAATGCATGCACCAATCTTTCTGAAATTTCTCACAGATAACTACCCCTAACCAGTCTACAATGTGCCCAAGTTTCATCCTTCTATCTTTAAAAATGAAAAAGTTATAGGCGTTTTTGTAAAACAATACTTGGCTATGGGAAAAAGCATTCAAAATGGCGTCCGATCCGGATCGGACCTCATCGGATCGGATCGGATCGGATCGGAGGTTGTCCGGATCGGATCGGATCGGATCGGATTTTCCCGATTTTGGGTCGGATCGGATTCGGATCGTGGATCGGATCCGATCCGATGCACACCCCTAATCTGAAGTTAGAATGAGCCCCAAGGTTGAATTCAAAAAATTTTAAAAGCAGCTTCCCCTGAACTCCTCCTTCTCCTTCTCACCCTCTCAAAATGTCCCTTCTTCATCCTAAACATAGCAAACCATGTGTGCGCATTTGTTCGGACATCTTTTCTTTCTGGAGCAGGCGCTCCGCACTGTCCTGAAGAGAGGAGCGTTATAGACGGACATTAGAACAACTGTGAAAGAGGCGAGGGGATTCCCTCAAGAGGGAGGCCTTAAGGAGACGTGTCACAGGATACATTCCCCCCACCCCCCAGGAAATACACACTTAATTGGGTGTGCGGGGAATTGGTGGTCGAGCCAACCATCTCGCAAGTGGCGTCTTCTTCTTCTTTAGATAAATCAATCCCTCCTCAAGGAGGTTGGAGCTTGTGGCAGCCAATTCATAGCCTAATCTATTGGAACCCATTTCCCATTAAAATGTTCTAGCACCATAGTTTTTGAAGTACCTCCTTTTAAAAGGTCATATCCATGACTGCCTAAGGCTGCAATCCTACGCAGGCTCACCTGGGAAGACGTTCTGCTGAACCTACGTGCCTAGACATGTATGGGGTTTGCACCGTTAATGCTGGAACTGCTGAAAATGAGGGATGTCAAAGAAATCCGGCACGGATTCAGTTGACTTCGGATTTCTATCCCCTCTCCCCTCGGGCCCCTACCCAGCCTTTCCACGGCCATCAGGCAACCCTCCTGAGGGGATCTGAGCCCACACAGGCCTCCTACAAATTGGAGCTGAGTATCGGGGGCTTTGCCCACATCCCCGCCCTGCCACCACCTGCTGGGGAAGCACATGCAGGGGCCAGAGGGTGAGTGAGGGTGGGCAGTGACGGCTGAAGGACACGATGGTGGTGTGGATGGCACAAATGCCAGGTTGGGGGGGGCAGGTGGGCTCTGGGGGGGATCAAGGCCAAGCTTTGCCTGGCCTTGATCCCAAATCAGAAACACTTAGAAAATTTTAGGATTGAGGGATTTTTTTATTGGTGCTTTTATTTGATGGGTGTTTCACTGGGATGTGTTTGTATTTGATAAGTTTAATGTTTAAATTTAACTTTGCTATTTTATTGCTAGCTGCCTTGATTGCTACTTTTAGTGAAAAGGTGGGGTATAAATTAATTAAATAAATAAATGAAGCAAATAACCACAAGTAGTGCATACACTTTATAATTTTAAAATATCTAAATAATAGTTTATAAATAAATGAGGGCAATAACCATTTCCCCAGGCTTGTGTGGCATGGATGAGAATACACGAGAGCTTAGCTTCTTTCCTGCTAACAGGATTTCTTGCACCCTTCACCATAGACAGGAACCAAAATTAGCTCATCAAAGCTGATTAATTGGTGAAAAGGCAGGTCGTTCATCAACTAGTAAAGATTCCAGAGCTGATGGACGGCCATTAGAGAAAAGGGGGAAATGCCCCCGTGCAAGCGTGGATTCTGCTCCAATGGTCTGTGTTTGAAAGCCGCCATTCTCTGGGCCGCGGAGAGCAGGGGGCGAGGGCTAGGACTCTCAGTGGTAGTAGACGCCGTCCCCTTGCCATTGAGGGAAGAGCCGCCCTGAGGAAGTCCCCTTCAGCCCTGGGCTCTGACAAGGAGGGGGGACGGGATCAGTGAGAGCATTTGTCCACTCCCATTCGCTCTCTCTTTGCATTGTAACCTCGCTCTCTTCTGCTTCCAGGACAAACATTTCTCTCATTACTGTTCTTATTGCGGTTGGTGTTTCACTTTTTTAAAAAAAATCTATTTTGACCGCAGGTAAGGGTGGTTTTTTGTTTTTCTTTTATCACTCTGTCAGATTAAGCAGCTTGGATTGTTTGGGCAGCAATTTCCTCATCCATTCTAGTATCCCTATCGGACGTTTCTATCAATTTTCACTGGGGGTTGACGGAATCGCTTTGTGTGTGTCGTGAGCGGCCTTCGCACCTTCACTCCCCTGTGCAAATAAGATCTGCCCCTCACACTGTGTCTTTTCTTGCTTTTTCTTCTCAGAAGAAGGATGACTGTTTTTGTTTATTTTTCTCAAATGTTTACTTTGTTAAAATAAATATTAGCATTCCTGTGAACTTAATGTTTTACTGTCTCCTTTGGGGTTGACCGGGAGGAATGGTTTTCAAACAGAAAATAGCCGAGATTTTGTTTGGGGGGGGGGGGGGGGGCGGGGCGGGTCACATTTTGAAAAGAAGTTACCAAATTTGCACTTCTTGGAATGTTTCAATACAGCTCTCTGAACAAAAATGCATATATAAGGGAAAAGTGTATCCCAAAATGGGCATAGTACTGGGGAGGGGGGATGTTCCAAAAAACAGTGTATTATGGAAAACTGCTTAAAAACATGCTCAGCTGCAAACGTATACACAATGCATACATTATGCAAACGATGTTTGCTGCAATTTGTTGGCACAGGACATTTTGCAGACTTTTTTGTTTTTTAGCTCAGTGGACAATCATCAAGAAGAGCATGCGAAGAAACAGTGTTATGCAGCAGAGGCTGAAGAGATCAGAGATGTATGCAACATGTGTGTCTGTTTATAAAGGCACATTTGAGTGTATTTGCCAGTAACTTTCATTCTGTTGTTTGAAATTGGCATACAATTCCAGAAAGTTGAAAAGTGGTCTGCAATTCTGCGGAATCCCGTGTGACTTGGAAGATGCCTTTTTTGGTTGTGGAATCCACAGCTTGGATTCATAGAGCTCCAAAGTCAGTTGCATCCATTCTGGATTTCTCCAGCATCCTCACTCATCTTAATTCCATGTCCCTTTGAGGCCATCAGGGACAACGTATGGGGAAAAAATGGTTGAAATCCCCCATCAGTACCTGGGGCAGCCATCATGTGACAGCGCGTCATGACAGAGGTGGAATGCTTTCTAGAAATATGGACTGATCCTCATATCTATCTTCTGGTCGAAGGACAGGTGGGCAGAGAGGATTTATAGATGTTTGCTTCCCAATTGGAAGCAAACAAAATTCTTCCCCATCCCTACATCCCTGCCCGAGACCTGAGATGTGTCGGAGCAGCCCTTCTCCATGCCCCACCAACGTGAGATATACGCTACGGTGGGACATGGGAGAGGGCTTTCTCTGTGGTGGCACCCCGTCTGTGGAATGCCCTCCCCTGGAGGCCCGACTGGTACTGGCACTGGCTTCATTTCAGCACCAGGTTAAGACAGGGCTTTTTATCAAAGCCTTTCATGGCTAAATCCACCAGCCTGCTGCACACTGTCTTGTTTTAATTGGATTTTACAGTTTTAAAATTTCGTATTGGTTTTCATATATTAATGGTTTGATTTGTTTTAGGATTGTATATTTATTCTATTTTATATGTACAATTTTATCTGTACACCACCCTGAGATCCTTGTAATAGAGGGCAGGATATAAATGTTTTAATAAATGAATAAAAGAAATACTTTCCTGAGTCAGAATTCATCCATAGGTTTAACTGCCAGAGGCCTGAATCAGGATAATGACTATGATTATCACCACCACCACCACCACCACCACCATCATCATCAATCATCATCACTGTCGTCAGACGAGATGTGTTCATGGGCTTATCTAGTGCCAGGGTGTTTTCGTGTTCTCAGCAACAGCTGCACTGTCAATGGCCAGAGGTTATGCTGTGATTGTCCCTTTTTGCATTTCATGTCCTACTGAGCTCCCGGTGGACAACTCTTCTCCCCACCCCCCACCCCAAGATGTACTGCGTATAAACCGGAACCTCTCCGTAGTACACCATGCATCTGATGAAGTAGGGTCTGTAGCCCATGAGCGCTGATGCTAGAATCAATAAGTTAGTGTTTTTGTGGTTCTTACCATAGAAGTGTTTGTGTGTGGAGGCGAGGGCAGCGGTGGGGGTCTCCACAAGGAACAGCTGATGTTTGCTTTGAGGGTCCTGGTGATAATTCCCTTTGCTGTAGGTGAATAACTAGCTATGTGAGTGGTTCACACTTGCCAGGAACGAGCATTTGTAAGGGTGTTCTTGCCTTATCGTTGTGGCTGCCAACATCTGCAGGGTGCGATGACAATAGAGCCAACTGAACACTTAGTACCCACTCTCTTCTCCCTTGTTTAATTAGCAAAATATAACATCCTGAAATATTGGTTCATGCCAATGAAGGCCTCCCAGTGGGACAGTGCTGGCGTTTGCCCTCCTGAGGCAATGACCAGGTGAG
Source organism: Anniella stebbinsi (assembly GCA_029215795.1). NCBI lineage: Eukaryota > Metazoa > Chordata > Lepidosauria > Squamata > Anniellidae > Anniella > Anniella stebbinsi. Next base: position 458,132 of record JARDYH010000001.1, read on the forward strand.
CATGACGGAACCAAGTGGCGCCAGCAGTGGGATGGCGTTCTGTGCACATCGTTCAGACTTGGCTCCTGTGCAGCTATGGGGCAGCAAGGCAGAGGCTGAGAGCCGGGATGCACAAGACCTTCAGTGGTGCTCACAAAACAGTTGAACGAGCCCCCTTCACAACCCCAAATGTGGACCTAAGCAAGAGGATGTGTTCCCTGAAAATGTTCACAAATTGTCACGTGTGTGGTCGTTTTTTAAAAAAGCATATATATATATATTTTAACGGGCAAGCAGTTCGCAAGCAGAATGCTGGACTAGCTGAGCCCTTGGTCTGATCCAGCATCAGGGCTCTTCTGAGGTTCTTACTGTGCTGGAGAACCATTTTCTTATTGAGGTCCACATGACAGCTGACACCAGTGAAGGGCCTGCATTCCAGCAGTGGCTGGAGCCAGGGCAAAAGTGGTAGAACTGGAGCCAAAGTGGTTCAAGGTCCAGAGATGACCTTCAGGCAGCAGGATCCTCCTCACCCCTGAAGGGATACATGGACTCTGAAGAGCCCGTCCTCACCTCATTTCAGATGGATCGTTGTAGGTGACATCAGCATTCAGACTGGCAAAACAGGGAGCCTATTACGGGAAGGTATGGGCCTCCAGATGGTCTCGGGCTACGACTCCCATCAGCCCTTGCCAGCACAGTCAAAAAGGAGGGGGAATGGGAGTTACATTCCAGCAACATCTGGAGGGCCCCAAGATGCCTGCCCTCGGCCTATTCGGACCGTGATGTCTCAGGCTTTCCACCAGGCGATGGGGACCCGGACTGGTAAATAGGGGCCTCTGAGGAATTTGTGATCAGGATTTCACCCAGCTTGCACTTTCTGGATGGTACATGCGTTTGGAGATGATCCACCATTTCTGAATTTGCAATGCAAATCACAGACCAAAAAACGTGTTTGCCGGCATGCGTACGTTTGAAAAAATGGGCATGAAGGAAGGTCTGCTTTTGAAAATGAACACAAATAGGCATTAATCAAAGGGAGAAGGCAGCGTACCTTTCAAAGACGAACACAACTGATGTGTACATTTGGAGAAATACACAGGAAAATACACATGGCTTTTTTATGTGAAAACACACACACACACACACAAGTTCGCACTTTGATATGGACTTGAGTCGGAACGAGCATCAAGGGAGGAGGGTTCAGAGGACTTTGGCAAACTTGAGATTTGCTGGTTGGCTCACCCTTACTTGCAAATAGGAACAGTTGGAACATATGCGGGTTATTTCTGCTTCTGCTCGGCAGATTGTATTTGTATTGCAGTTTGCTTACCAGCTCTCCCCCCACCCCCCCGGAGTCCTTGAGCTCCGGCCAGTAGGCTAATTAAGAGCAAATGTTTGTTTCACTCAGGTAAATAATGGGATGGCTCCTGAACCAATAATGAAGTGGCTTTATAGAGTGGGCCAAGGTTGTTGTTTTCCCCCCAAAAGGAGAAACAAGGGAGCTCTTAAGTTTCCTCTGTTTACTCCAGCCACCTGAATAGGATTTTAATGGAAGCAGCGGATGGAAGAGACCATTCCCGAAAGCGAGGCCTGGATTTCCATGTGACACACACCACCTGGGCCCGAGTGGCATGGCTGTGCACTCCTCCATCTGGACGGCTTCATGTTGAAATTGGGCCCTCAGCCATCACGCTTGCAGCACCAGTGTACAAGTGTGGTGCCTCAGGCATAGGTGTGCGCAAGGGGTGTGCCAGGTGTGCCCAGGCACACCCAAATGTCTCACGCAATAAGTGCTGAATTGAGGGGGCCATGGAGTGGGGATCCAGAGGGGGATCCAGATACAGCAAGAACAGTCCTCCGGCTGCTCTGCTGCCGTCTCCCCAACAGCGCACTGTTATTCCCGGCAGTAGGAGCAAAAAGGAATCACTCCATTGGGAGCCTCTCTGCCAGGAGCCTCTCTGTTTCAAAGAGGCCAGGGCAGGAGGACGGACCCCGAAGGCTTATATTGCCTCATAAACACTGCCTCCAGCCAGTGTCACCACAAAGGCCCACCAATGCTGGGGCTTGAGGGGTGTCTCCTCATTCCCCCACCCCTTACCAATGGCCCTCCCGTGGTCAGGCAAGCCAAATGCGGAGTAGAGCTACAGTGTTTAATAAATAAATAAATGAATAAAAACAATGTCCTTTATGACTGAGTATTCAATAAATGTTTGCCTTTTAAAAAAAGCCCTGGGTGCACACCCTAATGAAATGTGCGGTGCATGCCTATGGGTGCTTGCCAGGGCCACAGATTTGCAGGATGTTAACATGATTCATGCAGTGGTTGAGGATGAATCTGGCTGTAGGGAACATTGCCAAGGTGAACAGACCATGTAGTGTCAGGGCCCAAGCAGACAGGATCGCAAATGTGTGTCCTGCAGCCATGTCTTCTTTTGGTATTTTTATTCTAGAGCTGGGAATTTTATATCTGTCCCTTTCAAAGCAGCACTCACCCCGTTTGCACATCCGAACATGAACACAGGTGCATTTTGGCGGGTAAATGCCATACATCCCTGCGCTTACAATCCTTGCATGCAAAATGCAGGCTTTGCAAACAGGTGCACTTTAAAACTGCACATTTTGAAAAGGAAATGGAAAGGGGGGGAAGCTCCTGTTCATGCCCTAGTTAAAGGGGGAAAGCATTCAATTTGGGTGTGCACACTTTTAAAAATCGCTGCTCACTTTGTGTGAACTGGAGATTTGTGGAAATTGAGCAAGGATCGAATGGGAGATTTGCACAAAATTCCCAAAATTTGCGCAAGTTTTATCCATATGATTTTATCCAGGGCTGATTCAGTCTACTGAGGAAATGTATGCAAACTTGGAAATTCGTGCCAATCAAACTGGAAATTGGAAATGAGATGGATGCCAGCACATGTTCGACCATTTGCAAATGTTTCCAGCAGGCACAGGCTTGTGCTCATCTTCAGGGCTGCAAGCGGGGCATGCGTGCATATTTGGGGAGCAAGAACAAAATACTCAAACATCCCTATGGGAAGCATTGATCAGATGCAGCTTTGGTGCTTCTCCTGTCCCTACCCTCCCGTAGGCACAGTAGCCCCAGCCCAGGCCTTAACGGCTCTGCCGCGGGCCACACAAGCTTCCCAATCTGGTTTGAGGACCAGATGCTTCAAAATAAATAAATAAATAAATAAATAAATAAATAAATAAATAAATAAATCAAAATAATAATAATAATAATAATAATAATGGTATAGCGCTTAAACACACATTTTAAGTTATGTCTGCTTTGCCCCTCACATTCAAAACTATTCGGATGAGGAACTGTGTCATCAATATTTGCCCCTCCAGCCATGGGGAATGTGGTATATTTACAATGTGTGTTAGCTGCTCTTCCTGTTCCCTCCTGGCAGAAATCTGCCTGGAACCCAGCAAGTCGGATACAAACTGAACCAGGGGGAGTGGAACAGACTGACCTGCCGATCCAAAATCCATGAGCTGAATACTAGGGATGTGCAGGGACCCCGTGGATCAGATCGGGACCTGGATCAGGACCTCCAATGTTGTCCTGGATCAGTTCAGACAAAATCAGAGGTCCCTCAGATCAGATTGTATCTGATCCCGATCCGAAAATCGGACTTCCGATTTTCGAATCGGCCACCATTTTTGGTGTTTTCACCATAGGCTTGCATTGGGGGAAAGAAAGCTTTCTCCCAATGCAAGTCTTATGGGAAAACATGGCGGTGGGTGGGTGAGTGGGAACCTAACTCCCCCCTCCCTGTCCCTCCCCCCCACTCGCGCTCCTTACCTGCTGGGGCGGCTGCTTCCCTCCAGTGCTCAGATCTACTGAGAAACAGGCTTCACGGCCTGCCTCTCAGTAGTGTACCAGGTGATGAGAGGCAGGCTGCGAAGCCTGTTTCTCAGTAGATCCGAGCACTGGAGGGAAGCGGCTGCCCCGGCAGGTAAGTGGAGGGGGGCCCTCCCCCCTCCCCCCTCGCACTCCTTACCTGCTGGGGCCGTCCGCTGGCAGCAGCGGATGGCAGTGGATGGCCCCGGCAGGTAAGGAGTGCAAGGAGCAGGAGGAAGTCCGATCCTCCAATCTTATCTGAACCGGATCGGATCCTTCCGGTCCGGATCAGATTGGACGATCCAGATGCGGGGATCGGAAATCGGATAATTGTATCCGATTTCCCTACCGAATACATGTGCTCAAGGTGAACCCGGGTGAAAATGCTTGAGCTGGAGCTAAACGGGGGAGTCCACTCCAGTCACTGAATTTCTAACAAACCCGTTTTCTTTGCAGAGATGCATAATGTATATGATTGTGGCTGGTAACCCTTAATACAGTTGGGCCTTGACCTCATTTTCCTCCAGATGGAATATGGCAATATGAATATTTAATGCAAGTAGCATATGATGATGGCTAACAAAGAAGAGCATCAAGGTAAACAGATGAGGGGGTGTGCACATACAGCATGATAGCTCCTCATTGCTGGGTTTGCATGAGGTGTTTTGAGCACAAAGGTTAGCTCTGGATGGACCATTAGGCAGTCAGGTGGCTGCTGCAGGCTGCAGATGCTTGGTGGTTGTGTGGTGTAGGAGGCGGAGAGGTGCGCGCTCTGCAGTCTTCCCTGAGAACAGTGTCAGCTCCAGGCATTTGGAGGCCCCTCCCTCAGTGACTCTGTTGCCTCACCCCCATTGTCACCAGCTCCTTATGCTCCTCCTCCTCCTCCTCCTCCTCGTCTGTCGCATCATGGCTCCCACTTGCTTGCTTGACAGGCAGAGAGCCAGGGAGCCAGGAGGCAGCGACACCTTCGGAAATCCGTACTAACCATGAAGTTCATTTCCCTGCACACAGAAAGGTAGCACATCAGGAGAACAGTAGACTAGACCTCTTCTTCATGATGGAGATATATATCTATATATGAGAACATTGAGGCAAGGCATGATCTGACCAGAGCTTATACCACGTGATCCTGTTAATCGCATAGTTCAGCTTGGAGTCTAATTACCTGCTATCTGTATTCCATCAGCTTCACCATAAACAAAGTTAGGGTTTTCTTTGAATTTTACATCTGTGTAAATTTTCTTTATAATAGGTAGAAGGTTAATTCATATTAAAATGCAGTGGAGAATGTTTTGACTAGCCCCTTAAACCTCTTACCATTCATCAGAGGGTGGAAAGGAAAATTATAGATTGGAGACAAGTGATATTGTTTCATGGCAGGAAGTTCCATGATTCTCCCCGGATAGTGGAAGGATGGCCACTCCCTCCTCTTGGTTGCATCCCCATAGCAACGGCTAAATAGTAGCAAAGCAGAAGCTAAGTAACTGATCCGGGTCATTGCTGCAGCGCTGTCCTTTTGCATAGGCACGTCTCCTCTTCTTTGATCCCCTGGAATGTTTTTCTTTCCCGTGGCAAGAAAGGGAAGGGAAAAGAAGCGGCTCCTGCTTTTTTCTCCTTTTTCTCCTTTTGGTCTTTTTGCTGCAAAACCATCAGAGCTATTTTGATTTCCAAAACCATTGTAGTCTTTGCTGGAGGGTCCACACAGCAGTGATCCCCCAAATGTCAGCTTTTTGTTGTTGTTGAACTGATTTATATACCACTGACTTTATGAAAACATCGACGACGACAACCACCTCCAAGCAGTTTATAGAGAGATTAAACCATATAATGACTAAAACATTTCTTCCTTGTCTGTTTAATTTGCACCCTGCCTTTTTGCAAAGAAAAACGCCACTCAGAGCCAGCAACGTGCAAATCAGCAAGACTTGAGTTTGCGGAAATTGTCCAAATTCCACCTCAAAGCTCCTTCCAATTCAACTCTGTATCAGATTGTGAGCTTTATCCCACCGCTCTTTTTGCATGAGAATGTTTGTGCATCCCCCATGTGTATTTTTCCAACTGAATGTGCAACTGCTAGTTACACATTTATTTATTTTTTAAAAAAATCTAAACAAGTTTCTGGATTTTGGCAAGAAACCCATGACTTGGTTTACAAACGCAAGCTGAGTCAGGGGTGCTGTGGAAATCTGGCAACCCCAAAAAGAGCTGGATTTCCTGGCAATGGACATCCCTGCCTCAATCCTGGAGTGGGCCCATCAGAAATGCGGCGGTTTGGGGACTAGATGCTCTCTGTCCCTCCAGCAAAGTAACTCCATCACTGGTGTCTTTCCAAATACACCATGGAACTCTTTTCTGCCTTTCAGTGAGGCCTGCAGAGCATAAATAGGCATTATACTGGGCAGATGTGGCTCCTTTCTTAAAGCGCAGTGGAATAAGTTCTTCCTTCGAAAGGCTTTGAGGTGTCACTTGCAATCATGTGTAAGCTGGTGCCAGCAGCTTATGAGTATTGTACCCAACGTGAAAGTACAAGCCATTCTGAATAATGCATCATTTAATGTGCATTGAGCTATTAATAGAGCTAGGAGTCTAACATGGCTGCGAACAAGCTTCAGGTTGACAAGGGAGTGCTGGTGGGGGCGGTGGAGGAATCCTGTGACTGTAAAAGGAATGAATAGTTCCCTTCTTGCCCACCCCCCAGGGGTCATCCCCTGAATGCATGCGCCTCTAGCTCTGTTGTTGCAAGAAATGCTCAATTCTGCACAGAACTCAAGAGGGAGCAATTAACTCTTTAAATTCTTTGCAGGGTGGTTGTGTTGCTGGCTAAGGCTGCTCTTCCATGGATGGGTTCTCCCTGTTGAACATCAGGAGGACAAAATAACTGGTCACTCTCAGAAAGGAAGAACCCATGTTCTCTTTTTACTATCAGTGACCACCTCAAGATGGCCAATGGGTTCAGTCTCTGTTTGCCACATACGACTGAAACCCCTCAGAGGTGCTGGCTAGTTCACCATGTCTCTAAATTAGGGATTCCAGTCTGGAACTTAGGGCTCAGCACTATGCTTGTTTAGATAGAAAGACATCCTGTAACTCCCAACATGAAGAGAGCAATCCTGCGCATGTTTGTGCTGAAAAAAGTGCTATAACTCCCAGCATTCCCCAGCCAGAAAGAAGCATTTTGGGAATGCTGCTGGAGTTGGCCTGTGATTGGCTATTGGAGATCTTCCTGGAGTTGTCAAGGCTCTAAGAATTAAAACAAACAACCACCCGTCATCTCCTCCTCCTCATGCCAACGTGCTTTCAGGCGCCCATGACAGTTGCAAGCCGTTCCGCGAGTTTCTTCCCGAAGTCCAGGAAGAGAGAGAGTGCCAGCTTGGCTCTTAGGTCTGTGGCCCGGTATGTCCAGGCTGAGGTGGAGGTAAAGGGTGGGGGCAGCAGCCCCTCGAGTGATGGGTGTGGTGGAGGGATTCCTGTGTTGTTGTCATTCTGCTTTGGGGGGCTTCTGAGTCTTCATGCGGTACGTTAGTACATTCTCATGGCCTTAATAAAGACTGCTCTCCTGGGCTGATTAGCACACGGTTTCCTTGTTAAGCAAAGTAATACAACACAAGTGTCGTTCAGGCATCTGAGGCCACTCAACTTGACTGATCGTTTCACAGCAGTGGGTCGTCTTGTGCGGCTCTTTGTACATCGAGAAGTAGAACATGACAATAGCAGGAAGGGACGATTCATTCACACCAGCCCTGAGGTTAATCTGAATCCCCTCCTACTTGGTTCCAACACTCTGAGCTGCTGATATCCTAAACACTCAACATTGAACTTTCTTTGAGGTCGTGGCCTATCCCCTTCCCCCTTCTATTTTAGCCAGTGAGCCCTGCCATTATGAAGTCCGGTCACACCAAGGACTTGGGCAAGTCAGTTCAGGGGTTCTGACCAAGCAAGACTCAGGTTTCCTAGAAATACAGGAAATAGGGAAGCACCATGGAGAGCTCTGCGTGATGCTGGGGCTGGAAGCCAGAGAACCTTGCCGGTTTATTGCTCCAACAAGGAGACTTAAGTATGGTTTTGACTTCCTTTCAGCTGGTTAGCCCCATGGTTAGTCTTCTCACTCAAAGGGACCTCGTCTGTTCCAGCAGTCTCAGGCTGTGATGACACCAAAGTAGCTGCAGCATGACCATATCTTCAAGGCGAGGGTCCTCAGAATCTAAGGATGGTGATACTACCTATTCTGGAACAGGGGAGTTGGTCCCTTCTATGATCTTCTCCTTCCTCCATTTACTCAGGGGCCTCATTCTCTGAGGATAATTGGCTATGGTCTTGGACCATGACCTCCCCTTGAAATCAGAAGAAAAGCAGCAGCCAACCTTTTCATAGGGAGATAATGCATTTGGGAAATATGGTGGGAATTTCTGCCCAGCTTTAGTTGTAGCCAAAGCAACAAATGATCCTCTGGCAACTTAAAGGCTTAACAATGTTATAGCTTCATAAATAGTGTGTGGCAAGAGGGCTGCTGGTGGGCTCAGAGGAATAAATATATGGATCCCCCCCCCCCCGGACTTAGTGTTGAACCTCAAGCACGTCCCCTACCACTGAATAATGCTGTTATGTTTCTGTCCAAAGGATCTGCAGAACAGGTGGGCAATGCAAAGATGCATGGCGGAAGCCACTGGATATCATTTTCACCTTATGTGATGTTTCTGCGCAGTCATTTTTGTGGATGAAATATACAGCATGTCTGAAAAATTTATAAGCTAAATAAACAAATTTAGAGCAGGAAAGCATTCTATTTATGCAACGCCCCCCCCCTCCTGACTTGTATATAAGTTATGATAATAAATAGTGCTTCCCTGGCTGGTGGCTATATTAGGTGCAATACGAGCTGCAGCTTGCGGGTTCTTTTGTTTTGCTTTTTTGGAAAAAGAAGACACAATCTTGTTATCTTGTTATTGCTGACCTTCCTTCTGCAGCTGACGTGACTGATGACATAATAGGTAACGCGGAGAGATGCCGCATTAATATTTAATAGAAACAGATAGGTTCATTATATGGAAACATGGAAACTGTCCTCGCCACTGTTGCCTGTAATGACTGCCGCTGTCAGAAAGGCAAATGCCCTGCTTGCGCATTGATGGTGTTACGTTTAGAACACCAGCAGGATGCCAAAAAGTTAAGTCACTTGACGGAGCAATTTGTCCAAATGCCCCCATCCCAGTTTTATGAGATCTTCTCCATTTTATCCTTGCAACAACCCTATGAGGTAGGTTAGGCTGAGAGTCAATGACTGGGCCCAAGTCATTCAGTGAACTTTAGGGCCAAGTGGAGACTTGAACCTGGATCTCCCAAGTCCCAGTCTGACACTCTAACCACTACACCACACTGGCTCTTGCTGTGATGCTTGAGCCCATGGAGGTTCTCCAAAGTCCTCCTCGATGCTCAGTGCACCTCATTCACATTCCTGAACCCAAGCACCGCTTCCCCCTCTTGATTGGGAAAAACTCACATTTTTTTTAAAAAAGTGCAACCCAAAAATGTGCAATGTTTCCCATTCAGTAAGTTTGGAAAACACTCAATTTTCAAGCAGGCTCACAAGTTTGGAAACATGCAAACATTTTCTCCAAAACTGCATGCAGTGCACATTTCTATTTGCGGTCACAAATGACACTAATTTGAGTGTTTTGCTTGTGAAAATGAAATTCTTCTGGGCCACAGGGCCTTCTGAATGTGAAGCATGGCCTCTACCACTGAACTATGGCCAATGTAAGTGTTTTGCTCATGAAAAAAGAGAAATACGAAAGAAACAACCAAAGTCCATCATGGTCAGAAGAAGACAAGTGACCACAGACCAGGGGAGGAAAGTCCCATTAAGGGCACCGTGCTGAATGAGAAGCTGGGAAGGCTGCAGGGTCTGTCATACAGCAGCCACCTGCCCAGCCACAGGAGGTCCTTTTCCCAATGACTGCGGCTGTGCCGTCTCCAAGCCTGGGTCCAGGAATGCAAACTATCCTATCCCCCCCCCCCCCCGGATGCTGTCTAGGGGCCATAGGGTTGCTTTCTAAAAAGATTTCAAGATTAATGGTGTTGTCAGCTTCATCTAAATATTTCTGCACGAGAGCTTTGCCCAGCAAGAAGACAGACAAACAAACAAACAAACAAACAAGCCCCACAGGAGAGGAAAAATAAGATGTGCACAAATTATTGAATTCATCTTATCAATTATTGAATTACTCTTATCAAAGAGAAGTAACTTTGATTTGGCAACCTGCTCATTGGGGAGATGTGGAGATGCTTCACTGACTTGGTAAAATCAAGTTGGTTAAAGCTCAGATTAACTACTTAATAGACCCATTTTTAAATTTCCAAGTGCTGCCGATAGTCAGAGACAGTTCCCTCCTTCCCAAAAGATTACGATTGCTATGATTAAAAAAGAAAAGCAGATTATTTATATATTTACTCAAAACATTTCCGTTCTACTCTTCATCACAAGAGATTCCAGTGCAGTGTACAATATGAACAATACATTTTAAAACCCAATATAGTGTAATGAAGCGAACAGCCAGCAGCCATATGACAGCAAATACAATTTTCAATTACTATTTTAGTTGCGAAGGCAGATAGAGAAGCTATAGAAATTTAAATTGCCGGCATAAAAAGATGTGCCTTAACCTAGTGCCAAAAAGAGTGTAAAATAAAAGTTTCAGAAAGTTTACAACCAAAATATTAGACACATTAATAATGGGGGGAGGGGCATTCATTCAAAACCATATTGTAGAATTAGAAAAAGGGCAGAAAAGGGCAACTCAAATGATCCAGGGGTTGGAGCAACTCCCCTAGGGGAGACTGTTTAGCTTAATGAACAGGCGAGGCAGGACAGAGGTGGGGAGAAAGTAGGTGGGAAGACCTTCCCCTCCCTCTCTCCTACTATTAGAACCCAAAGGAGTCTTCCCATGAAGCTGATTGTTTTGGTTGTTGGAAGGACACGACCACCACCTTATGCCACACAAGTTTGCAGAGAAGCATCTATTGGGCAAGAAGTCTTCACCCTGCCAACAGAATCACCCTGCCAAAAAGAGAATTGTCACAGTTTGATGCATCTTAGCCAGTGTGGTGTAGCGGCGAAAGTGTTGGCCTGGGAGTTGGGGGACCCGGGTTCTAGTCCCCACTCGGCCATGGAAACCCACTGGGTGACTTTGGGCCAGTCACAGACTCTCAGCCCAACTTACCTCACAGGGTGGTGGTTGTTATGAGGATGAAATGGAAAAGAGGATTACGTACGCTGCCTTGGGTTTCTTGGAGGAAAAAAGGTGGGATATGAATGCAATAAAAAATAAAATAAAGAAATCTTAGCTTTTTGAACAATGAGGCCCATGTGTGCTTTCCCTGCCCAGTGCTATGTGCCTGCAGCCTCCAATCCCTCTCTCCACGCATCTGTATGTCTGTGCATAGAGGAGCTTTTCAGTGGTGGCCCCCAACTATGGAACAATCTCCCCGATGAGGCTCGCCTGGCACCAACACTGCCATCTTTTCAGTGCCAGGTGAAGACCTTTCTCTTCTCCCAGGCATTGAACAGCATGCGTTGAGCTTTTTTAACTGACCCCTGGACAGTTTTCATGATATGTAGTTTGTTTGAGATTGGGTCAGGAATTGCAGCAGGCGGAGTGGTGAAACTCTTCTCTACATGAAAGATTGCATGGCTACAAACTACGGCTAACGTTTTTGGCATTTTAAAATGTTTTTATGAGGAGGAGGATTCAACTACAAGTCTGCTTGGCTTTTATGAGTGGAACGAAGGAGAGGAGGACTTCCTGAGTTTATTTTAGTGTTCTGTTCTGTTCTAAAACAAACATTTTCCTGAAAAAACTACAATCTACAGTCTACATTTGTTTTCCCCTGGACAAATTCGGTAATATTAAAACAGTGATCGAAGTAATTTGTCCTTGAGAGAATCTATTGAGCAATGTTTAGTGTTTGAAAATCTGCGGGTGTGTCCTGTAATCTGATCAACGGACACCTGTGCTACCGACTGGAAGTACTATTGAAAGGAAAAGAAAGGGAGAATAGCATAACACAGCACCTTTAAAATCACATAAAGCAATGACAAGGAATGATACGTTAAAGAACAAGAAGATTGGAAAGAGTGGAGAGGTAGAAATTAACTCACTTTACTGATTGTTTTGCTCCTGTGTCTATTTGGGACGAACAGCTGTTTTGTGATTGAGACGCGAGTGGCTCCAACGACCCGGTTGGGAGAGGCAGCTGGAGGGGGTTTGCAGTGAGCAGAGGATGTTCCCGTCTGATTGGTTGACAACATTAGCTTGAATTACTTTGTTGGAGTGAACAAATTCAAGGACGTTAAATAAGTGGGGAAGTCTATTTTCTCTTGGACTGAAGCAGCTTAAGACAGACTACCATCAAGTAGAGTCTGAGAGACGCCAAGAGATAAAGGCCTCTTGGACTGGTGATTATTTTAACTCCTTCATCCCTGTCTCTCAGATGAAGTAGAGTCTTTACATCTGATCTAATCAAATTAGGAAAAGCTGTTTTTATAGTACCGCCATTGTTCGGTTTTAATTTTATGAACGTATATGACTGCACATATAGGATACTCCGCAATTAATGTTAAGCAATGATTAACTGGTTTTATTGATGGTCAAAAGTGGGTTGATTATAATATTATTCCTGTACTAGCTAAAGAGAGTGTAAAGTGGAAAATAATTGTGTTAACTAGAGTGGGATATAAGCAATTGGGCTTAACTCCCTTGACGGAAGACATAGCTGTCTTGATCAAGGAAAGAAACCAATCTAAAATAACCCATTTTTTTCACTCAAATATTGAGTCAGAAGTATGCACAGTTAAGGTGCCCGAGACAAGCAATCCAGATATTTTAGACCAGTCCTTGGGACCAAAGTGTTCAATGAAAATAATGGAGCAGGATTGGACTGGTTCTGGTGGAAGAAGTCTAGCAGATGAAATATTACTATTTGAAAAAAAAATGATGAGGGAAAAGTGATTAAACCCTCGCTAAATGTTAGTATTGTGACCCCAGAAGGTCCAGGAAGTTCTAACTCCCGGCTATCTTTTGAGGACACGGCTTCTGAGCCTCAAGTCATGGTCAAATTGTTTGAGGTACAGCTTGAGTTACTAAAGAAGCTATTAATGAACTGGTCTGATGATATAAATACTATTAAAAATTTCCTCTCGGAATGCAAGGATCTGTTAACATCCTTAACGACATTAATTCTATCTAAATGGGAAAAGGAAGGGAATGTTAATTCTAAAGAAGACAGTTCAAAGGTGGGGAAAAAAGTAGAAGCAGATGGTCCAATAGATGGAGTGGGGGGCATTTAAGAAGGTGAAGCCACCCGAGGAAGACAGAAATACCATCAGTAATAGCAAAAACCCCATAAAAATCATTGCCAAAAGGGACAGGAAAACTACACTTAGAGTGTCTACAAGTAACAGAACAAAGAAATCCAAAAATATAAAATGGGTAGCTAGTATAAAGAGTACACCCAAAATGAACTTTAATCGTTTGTTTAACTTGATGGAAGGCCATGATAATAAGCAAAAAGCAATGACATCAAGGCCAGGTAACAGTAGTCACAAAAAGAAATCTAAGGCAATTAAGACAATAGAATCGGACATTCAAAATCAGTTGTTGGCCCAAGGGGGAAACCAGGACCCCTGGTCCCCGCATAAATTATATAGAAAGGAAATAACGATGAGTTCAAGGACCCAGGAGCAAGAACCCTCTATGAATTATTGTATAACATCTAAAACTTGGAAACTGCAGCTAATTAGAGACACCCTAGTATTCTCCAACTTCCCTAAGGCTAGTGGTCTGATGACACAGCCAGATCGTATTGTGCATTTTGCGAAATTCTTAAAGGACACACTAGTAACTGATAAAATCCCAGTATCCATTCACAAAACAGATTATCTATTTTTTAATTATGTGAATGCTAGAGCGGTGGTGACTTTTGAATCAGATACCCAAGAGTGTCATTTATTTAGATTTAAAGAGTTATTTCAAAAAAGGGGGGTGACAATACATAGGTTTTTTAGGGACCTTTCGCCAACTTTACGTTTGGGAGTACAGCATCCACCTATACTGGCCCATTGGGACCTTCCTATAGGCAAACTAATAAATCTGGACTCATCTGCTGGATCTATGTCCTCCGACTTCAAGAAGTCTGCAACCTTCAGTGAAGGTAAGGGGAATGAAGAGGCCTGGGAGATCATGCCCGAGGTGTCATCTAGGGACTATATACCAGGCGAAAATTTGCTGATAGAAAGTTTTGGTGTATTGCCAGTTCAGGAGCAGAAAGCAATTCTTGAGAGATTGGACACCCTAAGAGAAACACTCCTATGTAAACTCAAGCATACGGTCAACTTGGATGGCTTTCCTGACCAGACTGCACTCTATGATGACGGTCATCACCCGAGTACAGGTGATATACCTTCACACAAAGGCACGCCAACAAACTGTTATATTTCACAGCCTGGAATGAACTTCGCTCAGCCTTTGAGCACTAAACAGTCCGAACAGATAAATCAAACCATAGCACATCTGACAGTTCCGATCTGTTTAGAGGAATGGTTTACCAAGCAACAAAAGTGCAGAAGTGATTTAGCTAGAACCTCTGAGACTGAGTGGACTACCTTCCCACAGCCCGGCTAGTGACCTGATTTTACACAGAACATTTCGAAGAGTGTCAAACTCTAATCCTATGCCCAAAACATTAAATGGATGTGTATTGATGAACCCAGAAGAAATAATAGACAAAATAACTGAGACGGACTGAATTGGAGAGGGCGAGAGTAGCAAATTCCTTAAAATTCTATCATGGAATGTTGCAGGGTGGAACTCAAAACGTAGTAACCACGGTATATTAGATCTAATGAGCGAGTATGACATTATATTTCTTCAAGAGACCTGGTGCAGTGAACAGATTTTTGTGAATGGATTTATATCTTCAACCTTGCCCGCTCTCCCTAATAAAGGCAAGGGCAGGGCCAGACAAGGATTTAGCCTGTTAATCTCCTCCAGTCTCGATGTCATAATAACAAATTTGCCCAATTGTGACTCTAAGGTGATTGCCTCGATGTTGGAGTTCAGAGCTCTCAACCTTTCACTACTACTGTTTAATGTTTATCTAGCAACTTCAACTTCTAAAGAAGATACTCTGGCAGACTGGCTCAAGGTAGAAAGTTTTTATCTGGGATTGATAACTAAATACCCCCAGGCTCTCCCTATATTTGCGGGGGACTTTAATGCGAGAACGGGCTCATATTTGGTGGAGCAGGAGTCAGTTCGACACCACCTTACATTAACCACTGCAAGGGACCATCTTAGGGCTAATTCAAGACATTCTAAAGATTTATTAGTTAATCCTGCTGGAATTTGCTTATTGCACTTTGTTAAGAAGTACGAGTTATGTATCATGAGTGGCAATGCTAAAGACGATGAATGGGGAGAATTCACATTTATATCAAATAGAGGGTTGAGTGTGATCGACTATATACTAATTCATAAGAATTTGAATTCTATGGGATGTAATTTTAGAATCTTGGGCCAGTTAGACAGTGATCACCTCCCCCTTGAACTCACTCTCCACATTACAGGATCTTTTAGAACGGAAATGGTTCAATCCCTGTTTAGTAGTACTAACTGCCAGGTTGTTCCCAAGTCCTTTAGATGGACAAAAGCTAGTGCACAAGCGTTTAAAAGGATTATAACATTACCTTTGTTTACTACTGCTCACAACAGTATTACTACCATCACTAGAACAAATGAAAGCATTGCCAAATATGAGGAGCTAATTCTGGAGTTAAATTTTGCCCTTCGAAAGGTAAAAACGAGTCAAAATATTCAAGAAGAAAACAGGTACGATGGGTGCAATCGGGAGGAGGAGGAGTGTAGGAGAAGGATCTACTCTGTTTACCAGCTTTATCATAGGAATAATGAGCGCCTGTTACCACAGGAATACTATGAGCTAAAGAAGAGACTCAAAAAACTCAACCAACAAAGAAAATATGAAGCAGACAAAGAATTATGGCAATTGCTCATCGCTGCCTCAGTTACCAAGGATACAAGAACATTTTGGCAAATAGTGTCAGGGACCATAAAAAAGACCAGAAGCAGTAATGACTGCTGTATTTCAGCAGTTATTTGGGAGAACTTTTTAAAGTCGGCATTCAATGATAATAAATTTATACATTCTTATCCCAGACTACCCCCAAACACCTTAGAATGGATTTATGTGGATTACACTATAATTGAGGAGTTAATTAACAATTTAAAGCTGGGAAAGGCCCCAGGTCTGGATCAGATCACAGCAGAAATGCTAAATAATAATATTCATTGGTGGGCCCCAGTCCTGGCTGCCCTTTTTACTTCAATAAATAAATCGGGCCTAATTCCCTCCTCTTGGAAGAAGGCCTATATTATACCCATATATAAAAATGGCCCTAAATAAGATCCTTCCAACTATAGGCCCATAAGTTTGCTCTCGGTGGTAGGGATACTATATGCTAGCTTCCTAAATTTTAAATTACAGGAATGGATCAGTGACAATGAAATCCTTGGGGTAGAACAGGCAGGTTTTAGGGCAGGCCGTTCAACGCTTGATCATTCTTTGATCTTAGCCCATTTAGCTCAGAAGTATTCAGCACCAAAGGGTGGTAAATTATTTACAGCTTTTGTGGATTTGAAAGCTGCTTTCGATTCGATTCCTCGTGGCCGTCTTTGGACTAAATTAGAAGAACTTTCAATCGAAGATAGATTATTATTTTTAATACAGTCTCTTTATTACAACACTTCGGCCCAGGTGCGAATTAGTAGACAAGGCCATGTAACAAATGAGATTCCTATAACCAAAGGGGTAAGACAAGGGTGTATCCTTGCTCCAACCCTTTTCAATCTGTATTTGACGGACCTTCCCGCATTCTTGGAGAATATTCCATTGCATCCCCCGAAGATAGGATTAACGAAAGTGCCGATCCTTCTGTACGCCGACAATGCACTATTGATTTCCCAGACACGTCTGGGGCTTCAAAGACTGTTGAAAGGTTTTGCTGAATATTGTAACTCAAACTCCTTAACAATTAATTATGAAAAAACTAAAGTGTTGGTCTTTTCAAGAAAAAAGGTCAGATTCACCTGGTCAATGTTGGGAAATAGAATAGGGCAGGTGGATTCTTACAAATACCTTGGCATTTGGTTCTGTAAATCCCTTAGATGGAAGATCCAAGAAAGACAAATTAAATCTAAAGCTGAACAGAGTATAAATGTACTGACTAGGTTTTATCATACTAAGGGAGGGAAATTCACAGTTGCAGCCATACGAGTATATAAATCAATGACGGTGTCCCAAGTCCTGTACGGATCTCCTATATGGTTCCCATTGATGACAAGTACCCTAGAGGGACTGCAACATCGCTTCCTTAGGATCATTTTTGGTGCCCCCCGCTGTGTGGCAGGTGCAGTACTAAACATAGAAGCAGGTTTGAACTCATTAAAATGCATGGCCTGGATTCATGCAACCCATTTTTGGCTTCGATGTCTTTTCTTGACATCTTCCAATTCCTTGATTCCCAAGTTATATGCTGACTCATATGTCTCCCCATGGGTTAAATCCATAGAAAAAAAATCACTTCTATTGGGCTTTCACCCTCTTATTTGTTGTCATTAGGCCCTGATAGATTGATAGATATTGACAACCAGGAACTTCTTGGTTCTGCATGGGGCCCTTGTGCGCCACAATCGCTGGGGTTGTCATCCAATCCTACTAAAGATGGAATGCAGTACTTGAAGTGGTTAATCATTCCCAAATACAGGAAGGCCTTTACGTTGGCCAGGTTCAACTTCCTCCCTTCGAAGGTTCTTGAGGGCAGACTCAAGAAGATTCCGTGGTTCCTCAGAATTTGCCCATGTAACAATTTAGACGTAGAGACTGTTGAGCCCGTTTTGTTCTCATGCCGCTTTTATCAAAAAGCAAGGGAGGATTTAATCTGGCCTTTTATACGACCTTTAACAAATCTCACCCCAGGATATCATTTAAACCTCTTGCTACAGGGCACAAATGAGGATATTACGATACAAGTGGCCAAGTTTTTGAATGTGGCTATATCCATCAGAGCAATGGTTGTTGGTTAAGATAAGTGTTTTAACTTTTATGAAATATATAAAGTAATTTAAGGTGTGTTGGATCCTGTTATTAACAATTTTAAATTTTTTATTCTGTAATAACTTTACTCTTGTCATATTTCCTTTGGTCTATGGACTGCAATAAAGGATTGGAAGTGGAGGAAGTAGTATGTTTTTAGGCTTTTATGGTTTTAAATTTTGTATATTGGTTTTTACATTTTTGTAAACTGCCCAGAGAGCTTTGGCTATGGGTCAGCATATAAATAATAATAATAATAATAATAATAATAATAATAATAATAATAATGTGGGTGGAAGAGCAGGAGCAAGCAAGTGTTGTGGTCCACTAGAGACCGATTCTGGCATTTCTCCTCCTTCCAGTGATGGACTTATCTGGTCCATGTTGGTTTCACATGTATTCAATCATAAGTCTGTTCTTCTGTCCAATATCTGTATCATCCTGTGGATTTAAATACACACATACAAATTCGCATTTGTTTCCATACACTATTTCTCCTAATGTACATGTTTTGTATGTATCTTTTCTTAATAGATGCTTCTTTGCATGTGACTTCCCCTTATTCGTGCATTTTTATGTGCAATCTTCCATAAAGAACAGATTTTTACATGCAGTTTTTGGGCCAGGAATTGCATTGCAAAATTCGGAGAAATGCACAATCTGAAGGATAGTTGTATTCTGATTCACACATTAGTGAGCGAAAAGCAAATTAGGTCAGTTCACTTAAAAATGCAGAGGAAATGAAATTCTCTAGCATCCCTACTCACAGGTCCCTGCATGTTAACCTGTTCGCATTGTAAGAAGGGGGGATTTGGATGGCTTTAAAAGGGGATTAGACAAATTCATGGAGGAGAAAGCTGGTGTCAATGGCTACTAGTCTTGACTCCTCTATGTCACCTCCAGTATCAGAGGCAGTAAGCCTATGTACACCAGTTGCTGGGGAACATGGGTGGGAGGGTGCTGTTGCACTCATGTCCTGCTTGTGGGTTTCCTGTGTGCAGCTGGTTGGCCACTGTGTGACCGGAATAGTGGACTAACGGACCTTTGGTCTGATCTAGCAGGGCTCTTCTGATGTTCTAATGGCCAAGTCTCCCCAGAATCCATTGCTTCTCCTTTCACCAGGCCTCTCGTACTCCTCTTATCTCCCTGCTGCCCATAGCTATCTTATCTCTTTAAAAAAAATGGAATCAAACAAACCATAAAGCTTCCCCATCACTTCCTCTTCCTCCCTCAGGCTTACAGTCCCAACCCAAGTCTTCCCTTCAAGTTGGCTCCGTGTCGACTGTGGACATGCCAACAATGATGTCACTCTTGGTCATCTCTCTGTAGACTGCAGCTCTCCTTGCTGAGGTCTTGAGGTCCCAGGGGGAAATCATTCTCTTACGCTCTGGTCAGGCTGAGCATATAGATTTGTTTAGCTTACTACCATTTGCATTTGGCTCATCAAAAAGAAAGCAGGGTTGTTGCATGAGTGTGTGTGTGGTGTGTGTGTTTAACGCGTCGTTGGAAATGAGTAGGCAGAGATGGGGGCAAAGCCTAGCAGATTCGAGAATAGTTTTTCTGCCCTCTGGAAACCTACTTAAATGTATTCATGCGTGTTTGCCAAGGGTTAGTCAGTCTCCCACAGTTTAGTTATTAAAATAGGGCCCTCCCTGTCCATGGGCCATCTGCGAGGGTGCAAAACTGTGTCCTTCGGGGAGTCACACCTTAACGAATTTTTGACATCACTGTTGCATCAGCTCAGTGTTTTTCTGTCATCTCTCGGTTCTGATTAACTTTTTCTGAATTGACAGCTGCCATCAACATTGCTGAGATGGCGATTTAAAGCATGCACTTAACAGAGCAAGGTGAAAGCATCTCTCTCTCGCTCTCTCTCATTTGCCACATGGCAGAGAAACAGGGGCAGGGAGGACGAGATGGGCCGGACATTTCTAAAAATGCAACACAGCCCCTTGCAAGCTTTTTGCAAATGAAATAGCAACCCCCCCCCACACACACACACCTCTTTTCTTTTAAAAGAAATGTGCAGCACTCAGTGATACATACTCTCAGGTAGTTATTGGCAATATCACACCATGAGTGTATGTATGTTGTGCTAAAGACAATCAACTTTTTGGACTTCCAGACATCCCTTCTTACCCAGAGGTTTTCCCTGCATGAGGCCTGATGCTCAGCTAAGTCTCAGCATAAATGACACTGTAAAAGCAGGGCGATGCGGGTGAAAGAGGGCTCGGCCGGCATGCTCTCCTTGTGGCCTTTGGTGACACTCGGCCCCCAGTATGAGGAGCCCCTCCCCCCTGCCGTGGCTGCTTTTCCAGAAAGCACTTAAGCCCAGAGGTGAAAAACACTCTATTAGGCATTTTAGGGAAACTATCAAGGAATCCTAAAATAAAATAAGGCACCTTGCACACTTTTCCCTCCTAGGTACCTGACCTACTTTGTTAGAAATATACAATTTCTCGCAAAATGTACTAGATAACGGCTGAATTCACACCATTATAGGGAAAGCTGTATCAGCACATCCTTTATAAACTCTGCCTTTCTGCCGGCCCTTCCTAGACATGTCCCACGTAATGTTTCCTCTCCAATGATTCTCTTTGACATCCTTAAACCAGTTCTGAGCAGTGTGTATTTGTCACTTCTCGGATACACAGAGGTGACTTTGTTTTCTCTGAGTCTAATTTTCAGTTCTGATCTGATTCATTTTATCACTTTGGGAGCAAAGAAGGTCAAAAGGAAAGAGAGAAGTGCAGAGGGGTGTGTGTAGCGAAGCTGTGGGGATTGGAACACAGGCAGCTCAATAATGCAAGCTCCCCTCCTCAGAGGCCTGCATCCGCGCGAGAGGCGAGTGGGGGCTCCCTTGCCTTCCAAAAGTAAGACCCAGCTGCTGCCTCCCACTCCTCACGCCCACCCTACCAATCCTTACTTGGGGCAGGACAGCGGAGCAATGACAAAACCAGTGCTCTCCCTTCCCACAAATCCAGCATCTCCGGTGGGTAAGTGGCTCTATTTCTGCAGGGGAGAAGATCCTCCAGCAGCCCTTGTCTTGGGGCGGTTTCCACCTGGAAAGGTGTGTGCATGCCTGGGAGGTGGCAGAGGCAAGGGGGGAGACTTCAAGAACACACACACACAAGCGTATTGCAAGCAGTCCCACATGTTGTCGGCTGAAGGCCAAAGCTTACAGTAGTGGGAACCTTAGATCAGAGGTGCCCATTCTTTTTGGTTTGGTGGGCACATCTGGAATTCTGAATGTGTGTCATAGGCACTCTCACAAAATGGCCACAATGGGGCTTGCCCAGTCATAAAATAAGAATATTGATGGCTGCTAGATGGTGGCTATTTGGTACCTCGAGAATCAGAGCCAGCATCCCTCTGAATACCAGTCACCAGGGAACAACAAAAAGAGGACACTGTTGACCTCGTAGCCTGCTTTCGGCTTCTCCTGGGCATCTGACTGGTCACTTGGGAGCCATGACGGTCTGAACTGTCATGGCTCTTCTTATAACTACTGCTGGACCACTGGTTCACGTGGCATCTGCTAATCATCATGATGGCTATCTCCAACTCCCATGAACAGAGACAGTGGTTGGGAAAGAAAATGCTAGCTTAGCTAGGCCTTGGGTCTCTTCCAGCAGGGCTCTTCTCATGTTCTCATGATCTTAATCCAAAGGTATGACATTTTCCAACTTCAAGGCATGATCCCTTCACAACAGTACATTTTCCTGCAAGAAAAGCTCAAGACTTCTGGGACAAATCTGGGGAAATGCAAATGCTCACGGGCGGCAGCCCTTGATGTGTCCTGGAAGGAGATGTGAGGAATTAACAAGGTAACACCCAGGAAGGAAGCATCCACAGCTACCAGAAAAGGTCCAGAAATCATCATGGCGTGACTTACTTCGGAGGCTGTGAGAGTGTAAGATTCATCCGTTGCAGTCTTTGATGTCTTTGGCATTGATATCTGTCATCTACAAAATGAATAGCCATGGAGGTGCTGATGATGATTTTGTATATGCATAATTATTACAGTTTTACTACCCTAATATCCCTTAGTAACACACTGTTAATGAACAGAACAACCCTATGGTCCCTGGAAAGCACCCCAGGGACCAGAGGAGTTTTTGAATTCTCCCTCTCAAAGCTGTAGAGACACTGCTGTGACCTTGGGAGGGAGGCATATGATCGGATACCTCCTGCTCCCCTGCCTCCCTGCAGCTGTCATGGAAAAGGCCTTAGCACAGCTCTCCAAGTGGCCTCGGAGGACCTTTTGCAGATAAAATGGGGCATTCTGGTGGGAGGGGAGGGCGGAGAAGAGGCCTGGATACACAGAACCCTATGGCCTCCCAAGTCTCCATCCACATCCCCAGTCTGTGGTGTGATCTAGTGTAGAAGGAACATACATTTTGCAGCAGTTTGGAGCCTTGTGCTTGTCTCACTTGTGAGGTGGCTGATGTGTGTGAGTATCCTGTCTTTCACTTGTCAATCATCTTCCTGGCCATTCGTAGCCTCCTTGACTTCTTGCACTTGGAAGACCTCATGAGGCATTTTGCAGTATTTGCAGACTTCCAGAACCATCCTAATAGCTCCCATGGCAGGAGAGCAGATATGGGTGCATTTTATAGGCTAGTCAAGATCCCCAAAATTTCGCATGCAATGCCATGTGGACATGGCATAGGACAACACCCCGGTGAACTGCACTGTATCCAATGTTAGTCCGACATGGAGTGGACCCATTGAAATGAATGAGACTTACGTTAGTCATGACTAACCCATGTCTGATTCATTTTAATGGGTCTACTCAAACTAGGACCAACATTGGATACTACCCTGTGTCTAGAATTGTAGGAAGGAAGGCACCCAGAACAAGGAATAAGGAGGGATATTTTGCAGATGTCTTTCGCAATGATAAGTTATGGTCCTGCATATCGCTCAGTTACTTAGTTTGCATAAACAGCCATGATGTGGATCAGGGACCAAAGAGGACTGAACGAATGGCAGCGTTTGCTTTCAAGTCCCTTTCCTTACTGTAGCCTGGTTATTGTGCCTTGACTGCTGCTGCTGCTGCTGCTGCTGCTGCTGGTGGTGGTGGTGGTGGTGGTGGTTTCTTGCCAAGCAGGAGGAAGGGGAGTTCGTGTGCTGCTGCCAACCTCACGTCCTACCCAAAATATGCAGCTATCGAATGCACAGATGTTTTTAAATCACATTTCAGCATGTTGTCTAATTTGTACAGCACGTCATTATAGTAACGACGACCCTGATGAAAATGAAAAAGGAAATTGGTTTGGCTTCTAAAATCAATGGGCCATTAAATAGGGGATAGTAATCTGGAGTAGGAATTTGGAATATTTAATTAGCTTGGATTCCAGTGGTCTGTTCCCGCTCCCTTCCAAAAACCAAGCGTGTGCTGCTATTTTTGTGGAATTTGGACTGGATGCTTTCTAAGGAGTCAGGAGTATCTCTCATCCAGGGCAGCTAGCTAGTCCATCCGATTTCTATTGTATCATTGTGTGGAATCATGAAAACATAAGGAGAGCTATGTTGGATCAGACCAAGGGTCCTTCTAGTCCAGCATTTTGTTCACACAGTGGCCAACCAGCTGCCCATGAGAAGCACACAAGCAGGACCTGAGTGCGTGTCCTCGCTCATGTTCCCCAGAAACTGGTGTACAGAGGCTCACTGCCTCTGATATTGGGGGTAGCATGTAGCCATTCAGGACTAGTAGCCATTGCTTGTCTCCTCCATCCATTTTCCTAATCCCTTTTTGAGGTCATCCAAACTGGTGGCCATCACTACATCTTGTGGTAGTTGTTAATGCCATAGATGAACCACTAATATGCTCTACTGAGCACATCTACACTACTATTAATTTGGCTTAATAGTTATTGCCTCTTTTGAAGAACCCCTGAGCTCTGCAGTATATGGCATGGTGCTGGGAGGGGGCAACAGGGGGCTGGCAATTGTTAGGCACCTTGCTAAACAACAATTCCCAGGATTCAGTGGGGGAAGCCATGGCAGTCCAAGTAGCTGCATTTAGATCTCGTGATAAATCATGGAAATGAGCCTGGGGCTTCTGCTCTCCCCACTTTCCCCCTCGCCCTTCAGTATAGCGATGAGGAAGAGTTGGAAGGGTTGACTTCCATTTTATATTAACTGCAATGTGTTGTGCCATCCGAACCTGACAAATTGCGGTTAATATTAACTTTGGTTTGTTTGGGGGGTGGGGAAGCAGCTTCAGATCTTCAACAAACCATAGTTAAGATAAACCACAGTTTAGGGTTTTTAGATTCATGCTAAACTGTGGTTAGTTAAAAACAAAGCAAAAGCTTCCAAATTGCTCCTCACTACCATTCTGGAGGAGGAGAGAGGTGTGGGGAGTACACTGCCTAAGACTCACTTAGGCTCATCCCATTGTGATAAACCGTAGTTTATCATGATGTATACATACAGCCAATATGTTTCCATTTATATGGATATATAGCCCATTAGGAAGACAATTTTTAAGCTAGTCTTTCCTCTGGTATGCTGATTTTCCATGTCCAGGTGTTTTGGATGTGGGGGAGTATTCATAGCCCTCCACCTGGATGGGCTGTACTCTGCTTCCTTTTTAATATTCTCCCAAAATAACTATATCAAAATGTGGTTTCTAGCCCCCCAAGTGTGCATTTTCAGACATGCCTGTGTGCAAACTCTTCTGTTCAATGTCCAAGCTCTCTAAGGGTTTGGACACTGCATGTTGAGACCAAAAAAATCCTACACCGTACTGGTTGGGTTATGCTTGGAGAAGGACTTTTTTCTGTCTAAATGTGCATATAGGGTTGCACCTTAAGGTGATTCCCCCCCCCCCCCCAAGTGCCTGACTTTTAACTGTATAAATGATGTGTATGTACCACTGGAAGTTAACTGGACTAGTCATTTTGGAAAAAAATGTTGTCCCTATCTTCAAAAACGGCAAAAAGGAGGAACCTGGGAACTACAGACCAGTCAGTGTGTCATCTATCCCTGGGAAATTTTTGGAGCAGATTATAAAGAAATCAATCTTTAAGCACCTTGAAAACAATGCAGTGATTACTAGAAGCCAGCATGGATTTGTCAAGAACAAATCCTGTCAGACTAATCTGATCTCATTTTTTGATCAGGTAACCTGCCTAGTGGACTGTGGGAATGCTGTGGACATAGTATATCTTGACTTCAGCAAAGCCTTTGACAAAGTGCCCCATGACATTCTGATTCACAAACTAGTGAAAAGTGGGCTAGATGGAACAACTATTAGGTGGATCCACAGTTGGCTACAGAATCGGACTCAAAGGCTCAGTTCAGATGACACATTAAGCAACGGAGGGAGGGGGGGGAACAATCGTCAGTTGTGTTGCTTATTGTGTCATCTGGAGGGTAACACACAATGCACACACAACTGACAGTATGTTAATCAGGCACTTTAAACAACGGAGCAAAACAACGGGCTTGCACGTTGTTTAGCCCAAAACCCCATTGTTTAAAGTGTCATCCGAATTCAGCCCCCCCTCTGTCGTGACACAAGCTCACCCCAAGGCTTCTGCTCATGAACTTTAGGCAAACTGACACACTCCAAAACAGTGAGACTTCTTTTATTGTAAAATCACACGGAATTCAAGCACAACGGTTTCATTTCTGCATACACACACTTGAAGCTGAAGACGGACCAGATAGTTTTCAGGTACAAGGGCTTAATGCGAACAGCAACTCACTCAGGGGGAGACATTTAGAGTTAGCCCCCATCCCTTGAGGTCAGTAGTGGCCACACACACTGACTCATCAGGAACATGGGCAAAAACCCAAAGGAGAAACCCCAGCACAGAAGTGCATGAGGTCTGACAGTAGACAAGATCATCTCGCACCAAACCAAACTCAGCCTGTCAGGGAACACTGAGCTGATCACGTAAGCAAGATGTCAGGGGATGAACCTTTTTGACCTAGGAAGCCTTCCCTGCTCGTAGCTTTGGCTCTGAGGAAGGTTCTCTCGCAGGTCACACACACACACACACACACACAATTCCAGAACAGCAACGATCAGCCTCTGAGTTCCCCTGTGCCCGTACTTTGGCTCCATGCAGGGAAAAAAACAGGCTATAGAACATGAATCCAGAACAGTAATCTGCAAGTCCAAATCTATGAAAAGCCACAGAGCACCTTTCATGGCATGGTTCTTAGAAATTCCAAGTCCAAATAGCAACAGAACATGTACAGAGTGCATCCAACATCTCCAAACCAGATAGAATCCCAAACACGTTTCTTTGCAAGCATAGAATAGATGAACAGGCAAAGAGTCGAACAGATGATTTCTAGCGAAGAACCTCCTCTTTGCTCGTAGATATATAGGATGGAGGCTGGCTAATTCTAAGCCACTTTGACAGACAGGGCTTCAGGCCTGTAATCCAAACTCATGTGCCAACAGGGCAGCACGGTTCAACCTCCTCTTGATGACGACACTATGAGAGACAGCTTGCAAGATAGCCTCCACCTTTTCCAAAACATACCTTTGTTCCCAAGGAACATTCAAGGCCTCGGCCAGCAGCTACAGATAAGCACAGAACAGAGACAGACTTTCTCACAACAGTTGCCAAGCTATCAACTCACAAGTCACTAGGCCAGCCTAGTGAACTGTTTATTTTTTTTTAATAATATTTTTATTATTGTTTTTTTTAATAACAAACCAACACATACAAAAAAGAAAACATATAACATATTTAAAAACCATCTTCATAAGTGAATATACAGTGTGTCAGTTGGTCACATTTCTCCATACTATTCTTTTTCAGTTATCATTCATCAGTTTATCTAATTACTCACATTCTTAGTCCAATATATATTTATATAACAATTAGCTATTTTTTATTCATCTGACAGTATTGTCAATTTATCATTTTATACGAAATAATCTCTATTTTATTGTAATTTTTATCTTGTATGCTCTACTATTGATTATATATCATATACTATATTCTAAGTTATTCAAATAGTTTTCAACTACTAATTTTTCTATTTTGTTATATCCCCATATCTTTTTTCCCCAACCATTGATAAAATAAATTCCAAATCATATAAAATTGTTTATCTTCTTGTTCTCTTATTTCAAATGTCAATTTACTCATTTCTGCACAATCCATAATTTTCTTAATAACTTCCTCCTGCATGGGTATTTTCCCATTTTTCCAATTTTTAGCAAATACAATTCTAGCTGCTGTTAATACATTTACAATCAGATATTTCAATTCTTTGTTATAAATTTCAGGTATGATTCCCAATAAAAAAAATTCTGGTTTAAAGTCTATATGTTGCTTTATCATTTTTTCCAACCATGTGTGGATTCTAATCCAATATCTTTTAGCCTCTGGGCAAGTCCCTAGTGAACTGTTTATGAAGCACCTGACATCCGACACCCTCTCTTCGTGGACTATTCCGTTTCAAAATAGAGTTCTGCTGCCTAGAGCAGCCAAAAAAACCCAGCCTTTCTACGTAGCTGGCAGAACTCATGGTGCATGCTGGGATATGGCTGGGGGACACATGGAGGAGAGGCTGCAACCAAAATGGCCACCGCAAGTTCCTTGCAGCCGGGGCATTTGCCGGTTCCGAGCAGCGCAGGTTGCAGTGTGTCATCTGTGGAGCTCCTCCTGCCTAATGCATGGTCAGTATATTATTTACCCCTCCGTTGCTTAATATGTCATCCGAACTGAGCCAAAGAGTGCTTATCAATGGTACCTTTTCACACTGGGGGGGAGGTAACGAGCGGGGTACCGCAGGGCTCCGTCCTGAGCCCAGGGCTCTTCAACATTTTTATTAATGATTTGGACGAGGAGGTGCAGGGAATGCTTATCAAATTTGCAGATGACACAACATTGGGTGGGATCGCTAATACCCTGGAAGACAGAAACAAACTTCAAAGTGATCTTGATAGGCTGGAGCGCTGGGCTGAAAACAACAGAATGAAATTTAATAGGGATAAATGCCAAGTTCTACACCTAGGAAAAAGAAACCAAATGCACAGTTACAAGATGGGGGATACTTGGCTAATCAATACTACAAGTGGGAAGGATCTTGTAATTGTTGTAGATCACAAGCTGAATATGAGCCAACAGTTTGATGTGGCTGCAAAAAAAGCAAATGCTATTTTGGGCTGCATTAATAGAAGTATCGCTTCCAAATTGTGCGAGGTACTGGTTGCCCTCTTTCAGCACTGGTTAGGCCACATCTTGAGTACTGTGTCCAGTTCTGGGTGCCACACTTCAAGAAGGATGTAGATAATCTGGAGCGTGTTCAGAGGGACAACACAGATGATTAGGGGTCTGGAAACAAAGCCCTATGAGGAGTGACTGAAAGAACTAGGCATGTTTAGCCTGGAGAAGAGAAGACTGAGGGGAGATATGATAGCACTCTCCAAATACTTGAAAGGTTTTCGTCACACAGAGGAGGACCAGGATCTCATCTTGATCAACCCAGGATGCAGGACACGGAATAATGGGCTCACATTACAGGAAGCCAGATTCCTGCTGGACATCAGGAAAAACTTCCTGACTGTTACAGCAATATGACAATGGAACCAATGACCTAGGCAGGTGGTGGGCTCTCCCACATTAGAAGCCTTCAAGAGGCAGCTGGACAGCCATCTATCAGAGATGTTTTAAGGTAGATTCCTGCATTGAGCAGGGGGTTGGACTCGATGGCCTCATAGGCCCCTTCCAACTCTACTATTCTATAATTCTAACAAATGGGTTCGATGCAATTATGTTGTGGTGAAAGTGCCATTGTTGTTGTTGTTGTTGTTGTTGTTGTTGTTGTTGTTGTTAAGTGTGATTGCACTGGCTCTCTGGGATTCTGTGGTCCCCCTCCTCCTCTTTTTTCTCCAACCCAGAGTATATCGTTATGGATCCAGATTATTC
The DNA here is from genome assembly GCA_029215795.1 of Anniella stebbinsi. NCBI lineage: Eukaryota > Metazoa > Chordata > Lepidosauria > Squamata > Anniellidae > Anniella > Anniella stebbinsi. The sequence goes on from JARDYH010000001.1 coordinate 487,031, forward strand.
TCTTTTTTTATGCCTTGGGATGATTATAGCTGTGAAATGGAGGCCGAAGGCGAACAGGAGCCGGAATTGAAGTGCTGTTTTCTTGTGCTAGACAGCACATGGCATTGGTTGTAGAACTCTTTGGCTTCCCTGGCAAATTGAGAGATGGCATCTTGCTTCTCTCTGGCCCTGTTGTCACAGTGGGGGTTATTTCTCCAGTATGGGTTTAGCTGGGTCAGATGTCTCCTGAACTTCCCTGTGGGATGATTCTGGCATTTTCAGCCTGAAGATATTTCAATCTCAGGACGGCTTTGGCTGATCCTTGTTGAATATTTCCCTCCTGTTAATTTAATCAGGAGCCCTGGGAAGGAATCGCTGCCTCAGGCGTGATCTCTCAGTGGCCTCTAATGCCAATTTAAATCATTTCAAGCGGGAAGAAGAAAGCGGTTTCTGACGCCCGGCCTCCTCCCTCCTCCTCTTTGCATTGATTAAACTGTTCTCTTAAACCCGGAAGTGAGGTCTAAACTGCTGTGTCACACAAATTGCTTGTGCCAGCCGCTCTATCAATGGGATACTTGCCCACAGTCCATACATGCAAATAGGCAGGAATGGCTTTGCTGAAGCAGCCCCAAACCCCGCTAGTAGGCTCACATTCTGTTTCCACTTGCGGTGGCTAATGAGAGGGTGATAAAGGCAATGCGGAGGTAAAATCTATGTTGAGAGAGAGAGAGAAGTTCCAAAAATATGGGGACTCGAGGTCACCCATTGGCACTGATTAAAGTACTTAGTTGCACCAGGCGTAATCAACTCACCCAAGGAATTCACTGGCACAAGATGTCACGTTGGCCCAAGGCTTGGCTGGTTTTAAAGGACGAGAGAAATCCAGGGAAGGCTAAAGTCTGTCAATGGCTCCTCGTCATGCTGGGTATATGGGATCCTCATGTCCAGAGGTGGCACATGCCTTGGAATAATGCCATTTGTGGTGTGTGTGTGTGGGGGGGGGGGACACAGGACAAGAGCCATGGCCTTCAGGCTCTGTTTGGGGCTTCCCAGAGGCACCTGCTTGGCCACTGTGGGAAGCAGGGATACTTGACGTGAACCTTCTTATGTCCGAATAGATGGTGGCGGCAATAGGACTCATAACAAGAATAGGAACAATGATGCGTCTGTAGTGTTGTTCATGCTTTGCATAGAGTCTCAGCCTCAGGACCCTCTCTGTGACATGGGGGTAAGAAAGTGATCCATCTTACAGGGCTGTACTGTACTTGCTATGGTTGACTTGGCCGTGTAGGAAACAGGATTGGGGGCTACAGGGGCCTTTTGTATGATCCAGGAAGCCTCTTCTTAGGTCTTTTAGGCTTTGCCTGGGTGGAATCTGATGCAGAGTTCCCCGCCTCTGGTAGGAACTGACTGGATTTTGCAAACCCTCACGCAGTTTCGTTCTTTTCCTCCTTCTCCTCCTCCTCCTCCTCCTCCTCCTCCTCCTCCTCCTCCTCCTCCTCCTGATGCTGTGGGGAAGCCCCATGCCTTGCTGCTGTTTGCCTGGATGTTCTTTACTTTGAAGAGGCCATGAAAGCAACATTGGATTTTGGTATCTTTTTGTGCTCTTCTAGGTGCTTCTGTTACTTTTGGCAAATGGAAATTATGTTGCAATGAAGAAACACTGAGTAACTTTTATTTATTTATTTTGACATTGCGTGGGGGAGGGGGACTCAAGCACCCTGTTTTGCAAAATGCTCAGTGTCTGCAACGTCTTTTGATTTCATCTGGATTTGTGAGCAAGCAGCACTTTAAAAAGACTAAGCCGTTTGTCCATACCCATCATCCTGTAAAAACGCATATTAGATCTTCCTTTAAATTATTTAAAGGAAGGGTGAATCAGAGGATGAGCACAACAAGTAATAACCATTTCTTGCTGTACAAAGAACTACTTTATTGACATCGTTGCCTAAAATTCAGAAGGAGACAAAAGCAGAACGTGTCCAAGTAACAGGATCTAATGGCTAAATAAACCCGAGAATTAAAAGCAGCAATTCCTAAACTGGGTGCCTCAAGAGAACTATTAATGGGCTCTGAGAAATAAATAAATTAAACGATCCGAGCCTCCTGTGAGCATGGAGCTCCTTTCCCACAGAATAAATTGCAGATGCTTCTCTACATGACTCACTAACTTCCAATTAGCATCTACGAGACTGGGCAATTCTGCCATTTGTATATCAGATGTGATTGAATCATTTGATCACTCCTGAGAGACTGACCCAAAAGGATGTCCCGCCCTCCAAAGAGGCAAGACAGTGAGTGTCTTTATGGGTTGTTGCTGTTGTTCTACTGAGCTTGCTTCCTTCCCTTCAGGAGGATCATCCACAAGAGTGACTCTTGCAGGAATATAAGGGAGTGTCATGCTTACTCTAAAGTAGTAATAGGTGAGGATTTCATTCAGTCTGGCTCTTCTCTGTGGACATACAAAAATGTGCAAATTTTTCAAAAACAGGATAGAAAAAACTTGTGTTTTAGAGAAAATTGAATGCTGGAGAAAGGGGAAGCTGACATATGGCCATCCAGGCAAGACGTCTTTTTGAGGGCTGCTGCTTGGCTCTTAGAAGTCTGCATTTGAATCCCTGTGTGTTCAGCCATGTTTGTGGATGTGGAATTGGAGTTACCCTCTCCTTCCCTCCCTTTTCTGACAGGCTCCTCATCTTTAAAAGCTACATGGCAGGCAGGCATAACATGACCCTGTCCATGATGAGGGTAACTCCACCCACTGAATTTGGCCAGAGCAGATGGGTGATAATTTCACTTGGAATTTGATTTTAAAAAATTACCAAAATTTGGATTTCTTTTTCATATATAGGGTGGAAGAACTTGAGGGTGTTTTTTTTTAAATCAAATGTGAGAGAAAACAAAAAGTGTCAGATCCATCCATCCATCCTTACAATTAAGCAGTCTTAGGGTGCGATCCTATGCCTGTTTAGACAGAAACCAAAGTCCTGCAACTCGCGGCATGGCCCAGCTAGCCATGCTGGATTGGGCGCGTTGGGGGTTGTAGGAGTGTTTCCTGTCTAAACATGCATAGGATTGGGCCTTAAAGCCAATTCTCAGGGAAAGGGTAAAGTAGGGCATGGGGGAGTTTGATCCCCCAAACAGGTTCAGCACCTTGGAGAGCTCCTTTAGCGTTCTAACTGATTGTGACGGAAATCCAGAGTGAATTCAAAGCCCCCACTGACATCGTGGTCCCTAGCCTCCACTGAATCAATCTCTCTCTCTCTCTCTCTCTCTCTCTCTCTCTCTCTCCCACTATATATCTCGATCCCCTTTGGCCTGAACTGTGGGATTGATCTGTGGTGTTATCTGCATTCCCCCGCAGAACTCAATGCAGAGCCAATGCAAAGCATTCACCATGAACTCTTAAACCATCGCCCAAGGAAACTGTGATAGCTGTAACCCAGCTTGTTATCTTCTGCAGCATGTCCTAATGGGGATTTTGAGTGAAGCAATGCATCCAGCATTCTTAAAGTGAAAATAGAGTTAAGTACCCCGTTTTGGCATTAATGAGTCACAATGTTCCTCAGGAAACCTTCTGCTTGCTTGTTGTGTGAGCAAATGGGGGAAAATACCTCTAGGGAGGCTTCCTCCGTTCTCACAAAGAGCTGTGAGTGGAGCGAACAGCCAAGCTGCTCCCATCCCCAGTCGCTGGCGAGATTCCCACTGGGGCTGCCTTCGACTTGAGCGCCTGGCGGCAGGTGCCCAAAACGGCCCTTTTGCTGCTGCAGCAGCAGCAGATGGAAGCTCGGTTCCCTCCCTGCCAAAGCCTTGGCACATGGGCCTCCATTGCTCAAAGGCAGCAGACCTGGGGGCTTTGTCATAAGGAAGGGTCAAGGGACGGACACAGTGGAGGGAGAGGCGTCTGGGGAATCTGGCGGGACCGGGCTTCACGAGACATCACAGCTGTTCGATTGTTTCCCTGCCTTTGAAGAAGCCACAAAGCTGCTCACGACATGTTCAAAGAATCGTCTTGAAATCCATTAAAGGCTTCAAAGGAATTCTGGCTGGCTGAAGTACAATGCTCTTATCTCTTGGCCTGGCTGAAGTACAATGCTCTTATCTCTTGGCCTGGCTGAAGTACAGGGGAGCACGACCTCATGCCTCATGGGCCGCATGTGGCCCTCAGCCACTTCCAGTGCAATCTGCAGGGCCAGCTGGATCCCACCCATTTCACCCCCACCCCCATAGTCCAGATGAACACTATTCTGGTTGGGGATGTCTGTTGCTGGGAAATCCATTTCTTTTTTGGCTTGATGGAGTGAAGCGGCACACCTGACTCAGCTCGCATTTGCTGGTTTCCCCCCTGCAATCTGGGAGGAGGCAGGAGAGGCCAGGATGTGATTTATCCTGAGCAGCCTCCTTTGTTTCCTCCCTCTCTCCTAATATTAGATGGACCCTTGGTCTGATCCAGCAGGGCGCTTGAGTTCTCTTTCCCTCCCTGTCTGAAGCACCCCAATTAGACAGGCTTTAAAAGCCCATCCAGTGAAAACAGCAAAGACTGGAGGACGCGGGACCAAAACTCACATCCGCTGTTCCTCCAGCCCTGATGGTTTCAGCCCAGCATGGCATAGGAAACTCAGAAGCCCCCAAGTCTGGAGGCTTCTGACCTGTGAGGGGGCAACGTGGAGGAAAAATAGTCACGGGGGGTGGGGGTGGGGGTGGGGGGGAGGGAGGGAGGTGATGTGAAGCCTTGAAAGTCCAGTTTGTTCGTTCTCGTTCTCTCTCTCTCTCTCTCTCTCTCTCTCTCCCTTCCCCTTCTTTGTTTCTTTTATTTATTTTTCGGTGCCAGACATGATGGGCAGCTGATTGCTGTCCACTTGACTGTGTTGGCCACAAACAATGATAATTTGTGTAAAAGTCACTTTCTTAGATGGTCTTTAGTGGGCTTCATTTCACTTTCTCAATTCTCCTCCCCACATGGCTCTTTCCAAAAAATATTTTTTTAAAAAGGAATCATAGGAAACTGATTGAAGGTAAATGTCAGAAATGATATAATGAGCACCTAACAAGTATGTGGCTCTATTTGCAGCGCACTCAAAAGCCTATTGGAGCAAAGTTTTCTGGAAAGCTTTGACTTAAATTGGAACCAGCTTCCATTTTTAGCATGCTCTTAACTTTTTTTTAGGAGAGAGGGAGGCAGATTTAATAGATAATAGGGATTTCATAATAATGGGCTTGGAAGTATTGGGTGGGCTCCCTTAAGGGATTATGGACATTTGCTCGCTTTGTTAAGCCTCCATTATTTTGCTCTTCTGGCCAGAGACAACTTGTCCTGGTGCTGCAAAATGATCCGCAGGGAAAGTGATGGGCCACAGAATGTTACCCAATTTTCTATAGCACAGTTTGCAAAAGTCTAGCGCTCTGATTAGGGTGGCTGCTCAGGAACCACCCAGCAAGTGGAAAGGCATCCTCAAAAAAGAAGGACCCGGCTGGCATAACTTTTGCCTAAGCTAATTTCTATGTATAGAAGCAAATGTAGTCATAATGATTATAACTGAAAGAGAAATGCAGGGCATCTCACCATAGCGGAGAAGGCCAGGGGCCCAGCTCGCCTTTCCTGGTGCTGTTGACAGGCAACGGCCAGGGCCAGATCTCCCTTCTGATATTGCTTTACCTGTAACCAAGACAGCCCTTCAAAACAGAGGAACCTGCTCTGGACCTGCTGTTTACATGGAACTGGTGTGGCTTCTTAGTGTGGTCCTGGTCCTGTTGATATCACTTGAGGACCAACTGCAGGAGGCCTTAGAGCCAAATTGTCTCTGCTGTTGTTTTTCTCCTTGCTGGGCCTTCCATGATGTTTTCCTGCAGTGACATTTTAAAAAGTTTTAAAAAATGTTTTTAAAGGTTTTGCTGATTTCTTTCTTCGCTGTGTCTGGTGGGGATTTATATAAGATACGTTCAACGGGATGTTGTCTTTCCCCCCTACTGTCTCCAAAGCTCCATAGCTTTTGATCTTTCTTGATTGTTACTTGTGTTCAGTGAAGCAAACAGAACCCTCTAGTGGTTTATGTGCTGAACGGGGGAGTTAAAGGGAAATATTTAGATTGGGATTGTTGGGGTGGTGGTGAGGGTGGGATAGGTAATGTTGAAAAAGTGCTCGGAATAAGAGTCGCAGGCTGTTTGCCGTGAGCAAGCAAGGTGTGTGTGTGTGTGTGTGTGTGTGTGCGCACACAACATAATATGGTCATTGCGAATTATATTATCCAAATTGTGCATATCCGAATCCTTTGCCTGCTTGCATTAGGCTTGAGGCAAATGGAACGCAATGCAAAGAAGCAGAAAACAGACCAGGCACGGACAACATGAAGCCCACTGGCCAAATTTCATTTAGAAGGGAAAGAAGCAAGTGATCCTCATGTGTAGTTTGTAAACATTTTTTGTGATAGGTGAACAACACACACACACACACACACGGAGAGAGAGAGAGAGAGAGAGAGAGAGAGAGAGAGAGAAACAGAGATAGAGAAACAGAGAGCGTGGGAAGGGAGAGAGACAGAGAGCCTGATTCAGAATCAGGCTATGATTACAACCTACATGAGAGGAAGCCTGGGGAAATAGAAATCCCCCCTCCACAGACTTTCAGTTACTGTGATGCCTGGGCTTCCTATGGGCCCCCAACGTCATCTCTTTTCTGCTGCAGAGCGGAGAGGGAGGGAGGTCTCTCTGTCTCCCCTCCCCTCCTCTCTGTTGCCTGGAACACTGCTAGGGTACCTCTCAAGCAAGCACCAGGGATCGACAGAGATGAAATGTAGTCAGGGCGCAGGCCGTCCTGGTGTTGTACGCTGGACATCCGGTGTTGCCGTGTCCCAGGATGCCAGTTGTTAGGGCTCAGGTGGGCGTGTGTGTGTCTTCCTCGTGTCACCACAGCAGCCAGATGGATGAGTGGATGGAGAGGGAGGGACTAGTATGAAGGACTTGCCTACAGTACAGACACACATCATGTGTGTGACAAGTTTGTGTCCTGAAATAGGTGATTATGAGTCCTGGAGACATTAAGACATTGAATTGTATTTCTGGTCTCCTACTCTTTGTGGAAAGGCAAAGGATCTCTACCAATTTGTCTCCTGAGGAATCTTTTAGGAGGCACATTTATTCCTCAGGCCTTCCCTTACAGGGTCTGACACCAGACATCTCAGTGTGTGCGCATGGGCCATATGCTTGAAGAATTTAGAAATGAGCGGACATGATCCGCACCTATCAGGCTAGTATGCAGCATGGATTTAGTCATCCACGGCCTTTTCTCATTTCCAAAAAACAGAACTATCCTAAACTTCCCAATTTCCCCCTTGCGATTCAGTGCATGTGTGCAGTTTATAGTAGTCATTTTTAGCTGCACGCACATTTTACATGTTTTTAAGGGATCATTGTAATATATGGTATTGCTATTTTCTAATATCAGAATACCCACTTTACTCCACTGCCTTCATATTTCTCACACAGCCAGACAAACCTAATTAAAAATAAATAAATCACAACATTTGCTTTGCCTGATTTGTCACTCCACAAGAGGGGAAACATGGGAGGTTGTACAATTTCATGGAGCCCCTGGGGGATGTTTTGGTGGCAGGGGAGGGGACTACAGATGTTGGGATATGAGCTATCCCGAGGCCTCTCCAGCCTCCATCCCTCCCCCTTTGATGTGCCCCAGTTAGATGGAGGGGAAAAGCCCATCTAGCTAAAATGCCAAGCGAGAGGAGGCATGGAGGTGATGAGAATCGCTCTGCACCGGATGTGCATAAGTCTCCAAGTTTGGAAGTTTACACACCTTGGTGGCAGAAGTAATATGATTGTGCCCCAAATTGCCTTTTGGAAAACAATAGGCATGCCATTCCTAAGATAGCATATATCTGAAGGAATGGCTCCTCCCATATGTACCTGCCTGGATCCTAAGTTCATCCTTGGAGTCCTTCTCCGTGAGCCCCTGCCAAAGGAAGTGAGGCAGGTGGCTACCAGGAGGAGGGCCTTCTCTACTGTAGCACCCCAGCTGTGGCATGAGCTCCCCAGAGAGGTTCGCCTGGCACCTACATTATACTCCTTTAGATGCCAGGTGAAGAACTTTTTATTTTCACAGTGTTTTAACAGTTCTTCAGTTTGATTTTTAAACCTTGCCGTTTAAATTTGTATTTTAAATCTGTATTGATTTCTGCATGGCTGCTTGGTTTTTATCCTGGTTGTGCTTTTATACTGTATTTTAAATCATGTTTTTATACTGTCATTGTTTTATATTTTGATTGGTTTTTATGGTATTAAATTTTTGTAAACCACCCAGAGAGCTTTGGCTATTGGGTAGTATAGAGATGCAATAAATACATAAATAAACAATAAATACTTTGTTTTCCAGATAAGTGTCTGAACATGCGCTTCCAGGGGAAGATATTCTTTGATCGAGTGGGACAGCTTTTGCACAGCCCTAAAATGATTCCATTGCCTTCGAGATGATTCATAGGATGCTCTCCTCTCCCCGCCCCCTGCCCTCACATGTTTCATTGCCATGACATGCCTCTGGGGCTAGAGTGACCTCCTGAAGTCATTGGCTGAATGAGACTTTGAGCATTTTAAAAGCTTGCCCTTTTGGCACTGGAGCTCAAACGATGAAGGGTTGGTTGTCAGAAAGGCTTTCCACATGCTAATGAGCCCAGACCCAAAGCACTTGGGCTTCTAATGGTGGCAAGACCCGGAAATAAGGTCAGCTGCCAACCCAGGTCACTGGAAGGGCAGCCAAAGCACAGGGGAAGGCCCTCACGGATGCGATAAAAACCCAGGAAAAGATATGTGTGGATAGATTTCTGTGATGCCTGTTTGAGGGTGAGGTTGTAGCCAAAGGCAGCCTTGCCCCGAGTGAGATCTGGAGGGCCACTACAATCCATTGCTCTGTCCCATTGTCTAGGCAAGGCCCAAAGGAGGAAGGCACTTTAGCGTGCACCCCTGGCTCGGTCAATCAGGAAGCCATGCAATACTTGCAAAACAAAAGAGGAGATGTTCAGGGCTGATGCGCACACACGGTGCCCACAGGCTGCTGCCAACGTCCGCTGCTGACGCTGCCCTAGGACCCCCTAAATGGCTTTGCCTGGTCTGGCGCTCGGAGCATGACAGGATTCAGCCACCGTTTCAATGTCCCACAATGTCCTTCCTCTGGCATCATGCTGAGGAACAGCGGGGAGTTTAACTGTCAACAGTGGCTAGACCCAACCACCAGAGCGGTGCTCTGAGTGCTATCACAACACCCAGAGGTGCGCCACAAGATCCCCTGACAGAGGAGGGGGCACCAATGGCACGTTGCCCATCCCTTGCACTCAGCCCTGGAGCTGGCCCTATAGATGTTTCACATTCCGAATATGCCTGAAGAGGGTTTGAGGTCTAAGCACAAGTAGACCTGGGTAGCTCAGGGGCTCAGTCCATGAGACGTCTAATCCAAGGTGTCAGGTGAATTTTGGATCTTTCCATCCCTTCTTTCTCTGGAGTTGCCATTGTTTCCACAAATTTTACCAAGAATCCAGATGATGTTGTTGCCAAATCAGGACATTCCAGTATTTTCTGTGTTGTCCTCCCATATTTTTTTTAACCATGTTTGCGGTGATTTTCTAAAATATCGGATGTAATTGCCGCATTGGCTTCCCCAGTGTAGTCTGGGGGAGAGCCACTGAGACTTTTGAGGGCTACTGTAGTTTTAATTAAAAGCTAACAGCTTGAAGGTGCTCCCGTCCTTTATTTCTTCTTGTTCAGCATGACTGGGGAAGTAGTGATGGGTTGTCTCTTAATTAGTTAGCTTCTCTCCTCCCCCATCAGGTGGGAATAATAATAATAATAATAATAATAATAATAATATTTATTTGTAACCCGCCTCTCCCTCCGGATCGAGGCGGGGAACAACAGCAATATAAACACAAAAATCACAACAGTTAAATTTTTAAAAAAACAAGAGAACAATACAACATTAAAAACATCCTAAAATTAATCTGGATAGGCCTGTCGGAAGAGGACAGTCTTCATGACTCTCTTAAATTCATGAAGACTGTCAATTTGTCTAACCTCCTCTGACAGACCATTCCACAGTCTGGGAGCGATGGAAGAAAAGGTCCTCTGGGTAACACTCGCCAGCCTAGTTCTGGCTGGCTTGATTAAGTTCTTCCCAGAGGACCTAAGTGTGCGGGGCGGATTGTACGGGAGAAGGCGATCCCGCAGGTACCCTGGACCCAAACCATGTAGGGCTTTAAAGGTAATAACCAACACTTTATACTTCGCCCGGAAACTGATTGGCAGCCAATGAAGCGATTTTAAAACTGGTGTAATGTGATCACCCCTAGGTGTACCGGTGACCAACCTGGCTGCCATATTTTGAGCAAGTTGAAGTTTCCGGACTAGGCACAAAGGTAGCCCTATGTACAGCGCATTGCAGAAGTCGAGCCTCGAAGTTACCAGCGCGTGCACTACCGTCTTTAGGTCTTCCAACTCTAGGAAGGGGCGCAGCTGGCATATCAGCCGAAGCTGATAGTAGGCACTCCTGGCCATCGCATCAATCTGAGCTGTCATCTGGAGCGATGGATCCAGGAGTACCCCCAAGCTGCGAACACAATCTTTCAGGGGGGGTGTAACCCCATCCAGAACCGGTTGACACACCTCCAGACCCAGGTTGGGGCCTTTGACAGCAAGCACCTCCATCTTGTCTGGATTCAGTTTCAGTTTGTTTTTCCTCATCCAGCCCATTACTGCCTCCAAGCATTCATTCAGAGGAGACACACTATCCTTAGCTGACGATGTTGTCGAAGGCATAGAGAAATATATTTGGGTGTCATCATTATATTTTCCTTTTATATAATGGGGGTGTGGGTGGGAAGCAAGATCGCCATCTCCAGGATGGCAGGGGGGAGCACACACGCGGAGGGCTCCTTTAAGTTTACAATATGGCGCCCACAAGGAGCACGACATCCCAGGACCTCGCACTTCCGTTTTGGATGCCCAGGGATGATCCCGGAAGCAGGTATGTCTGGGATCGTCCCCCCTCCCTCCCTCCCTCCCTCCCTCCCTCCCTCCCTCTTCACCTGTAGGTGTAGAAAGGCCAAACGATTAATTTTATTTGGGCTACCCATGATATCAACGGCATGGTAGGTAAGGATACTTTATTTCTTTCCTGGTTATTTTCTTCCCTACTAGTATGACTCAATCCATTTGTTGGAAAATGAACTGGAAGTTACTTGACTTTTCAGTTTTATTGCATCAACAACTTTCCCCATCATATCCTATTAGAATCAGGTTGAATTAGTGTTAGTTGTCATCATTAGGGTATGAAAGACTGATCATATTAGAACACGTCAGAGCACATTAGCTAAAGCAAATCCTGAAACAATACAATGAGAAAAAATGTACTGCTTGTTGCAGGAATGTGCCTCATTTCTTCAAGATGCTGGCCGAGGAAGATGAGCAGTGTGCAGAGGAAGAGGTCACCCTCAGTGGGGTTCACCAGCAGGAGGAGAAAGAGTCATCCTTCCAAACTTAGGATGGAGAGTTTGTCAGGAAGGAATAGCTCAGGGCGGCAAATTTCAATTTCCTCAAAATGGCAGCTATAAATACGTAGCACCATTCATACAATAATTATAATTACAGGTAATTTTGCGTAAATGTATGGGTGCCATTTTGCAGAAATCACAATTTATGTAAGTAGTTTCCCTGTAATTTTTACACAAAATGGTGGTTCATGGGAAGAAGAGGAATGGAGTGCCCCTCGCTGGGCACCCACGGATCGCCCGGCGGCTTGCCCACCACACCAAACAGGGGGTCCAGTGACTGGTGCATGGGGGGGCATTGCCCCTCCCTAGGGATGGGCAGGCCAAGGGGAAAAGGAAAGCAAAATACTAGCATGTTTCACCAAAATTGTTATCTTTTTGGCGCCAGGCCAAGACTTTCCTCTTCTCCCAGGCATTTCACAGCCTATGCTGAGTTTTTAATGGACCCCAGAACTATATTTAGGCCTGGCTGAGAGTTTGAAGCTGTTTTAAATGTACACTGTTTTTATATGTTGTCTGTTTTTATGTTTTTAAATTTTGTATATCGATTTTTAATGTCCAAAGTTTTAATATTTGTAAACTGCCCAGAGAGTTTCGGCTATGGGGCGGTAAATAAATGTAATAAATCATCATCATCATTATCATCATCTTACTAGAATCATAGAATAGCTGAATTGGATGGGGTGTATAAGGCCATCGAGTCCAGTCCTCTGCTCAATGCAGGAATCCACCTGAAAGCATCCCTGACAGATGGCTGTCCAGCTGCCTCTTGAATACCTCTAATGTGGGAGAGTCCACCACCTCCCTAGGTCATGGGTTCCATTGTTGTACTGCTCTAACAGTTAGGAAGTTTTTCCTGATGTCCAGCTGGAATCTGGCTTCCTGTAACTTCAGCCCATTATTCCGTGTCCTGTATTCCAGGATGATCAAGAAGAGATCCTAGCCCTCCTCTGTGTAACAACATTTCAAGTATTTGAAGTGTGCTATCTTGTCTCCCCTCAGTCTTCTCTTCTCCAAGCTAACCATGCCCAGTTATCTCAGGCTCTCCTTATAGGGCTTTGTTTTCAGACCCTTGATCATCCTTGCTGCCAGTAATTAAGCCCTTGGGAGGGACAGACCTCTCCAAATGTGTTTGACAGTATGCGGACATCTAAAAAATGCACATGAAAAGGGGGTATTATTTGGGGGGGGGAAGCATACAATTATGCTTGAATCAATGGGAGAGGAAAGCGTACGTTTCATAGATGGGCATGACTGATGCATACATTTGGAAAAATATGCATGGATTTTCATGTGCAAAAGAGAAAAGAAACAAAACTTGCAATCTGATATGTACTTGAGTCAGAATTCAGAGGTCTTTGGTTAGCCTTAGTTGAGCTGATTCGCACGTCCCTAGCAGGATGCGGCACCTTCAACTGATGACCTTGCTTGTGTGAGAACCAGCCTGAATTAGGTTGTGAATTAGATGAGCAGAGCCCTTCACCATTCGGAGATGTTGCCCATTGGGGTTAAAAAGAAGGACCTTTGTGGGAGGGGCCTGAAGCTCTGAAGAGTGGCTGGTTTAGCAGGCAGAAAAATCAGCTTGGGAACCTTTAGTTTGAGTTTTGCTCCACGAAGGCAGAATAGTTCCATGGATGTATGGAAAGTGATCTCTGGGAGAGAGGGAGGGAGCATTTAAAAATCGTTTGCGGTGTGTTATTGGAGCTGTCATGAGCCTTTGCGTTCCTATGCGACGAACTTGCCTTTTAGAGGATCAGAACAAAATAGTGACAGTTGAATAGTTAATGGCTATTTAATAATGAAACCCTTTTGTTAATCTTCAGTAAATGCAGTGCACACATGTAAGCAGATTATGCATTTAAAATACTTAATTTTTACCACTAAATCCTACTTTAGGGAGGAAAAGCTTTTAATACACTTCTTAAAGAGTCTAGTCATGCTAGATTAGCATTGTTATACATGAATAATAAAAATAGCCAGGCCTGATTAATGTCACTTAAACTTTCTTGAAATGAATGATATAACTCTTTGAATTAAGAAGCTTGAACTGCAGCTAAGCGTTCCTGGGGAATTATTTGTAGTAAAAAGTTAAGACCTTCACTTCTTTTTCTAAAGGGAAATCTATCATCTGTGCAAGAATTGCATTCAGTTCACTTGAAGGCATGAAAAAGAAGGCGATTCGCAGGCCATGAAGTGTAATAAAAGAAGATCTAAAATTGACTGTCATGTTAAGCAGATTACTTATGTTTTCCCTTCCCCCCCCCCAAAAAAAGGGGGGGAATGATTATTCTTTTGATGCTTCATCACTGTCTTGAGCTTTAGTTATCATTTCCAACCAGAAGTATCATTTTCTGCCGAGCATTTGTAAACCAACCATAGCTTGCAGACGGACACCACAACCCATCAGAATATGGTCAATGGGAGACTTAAAGATCATGTCTGAAATTCAGAGCCACAGTACTGAAGAAGACTGTGACCAGCTGATCTATCTGCCTGCCTGTTCAGACTACTCTCAGGTGCTAACTGGGGGTGGGCTATGGTTCCTTTAATTCTTTAAACTGGTTTTAGACAGGAAAGTCTTTTAAATGGAGGTCAGGTCAGCCCATGGGTTTCCCCCTCCAACAAGCCATGTTGCCTGGGTTCTGAAGACACAACAGGCCTCAGCACTAGGTGGTGATTATGGAAATTGCATCCTATATGCACCTGGTATGCATCAGAATTTAACTAAACCATGGTGCAGGCCTAATTTTGATCATGTGAACTGGGTTGATGCTTTCAAATACAGGGTTGTCTACTGTAAAAGAGGACACAAGGTCACCCTATATGTTGGTCACACTAGAGCGTTACCAAACGTTGAGAGAGTGGACTTCAGTCAAAGGAGATTATTGACCCATTGTTTCTATCATGCCTATGCCAGTGTGTGTGTGTGTGTGTATTAGGATAGAGGCTTTAATCTACCCATTTGTTCTGACTCCTATTGCTGCAGTGAATTAGCTTTATCCTCCTGAGAATCCCACAAACAAACTATTGGGTTAAGCTCATATTGGATGTTTGTGCTTTTGGCCAGGACTTAGAGCAGAAAATAGGAAAATGAGGTAATCCTTCACTGTATTTCCATGCTTGCCAAACCCATTAAGTATTTATAATCTCTTACACAGAATTTATTCTTCATCAATCTGCAGTTCTTGTGATGTGGGCTGAGGAGGCCTGGGAGAGACTTAGGTGTAAATTGCAGAGCAGAAAAGCCAGTTTCCACCATCAGCAGAACCAAGGGGTGAAGCGTTTCCTGGCCCGCACCACCTCAGGATGGGGCTGAGACATCTCATGGTTTAATGATCCCATTCCTTGCTTGGTGCTCTGTTCTGCCCCTGGCATTGTGAAGCTTCTCATCATTAGATGCCGGTGAGGCCTGGGTTACAGAGTCCCACTATGGACTGGGACTTTACCAAGGTTTGGGGGCATCTCAGGTTTCCTGGGGAGGCAGGAATGGGAATGGGAATAGCATTATAGAGAGCTCTGAGAGTGGGTCTGGAAGCTTTTCTGTATGTTACTCCAACAACAGATGGAATTAGACTGAACATTAGGTAGGACTTCCTAGAGGCTTCTGGCTCCTCCCATACACTACATGTGGCCTTCTCCCTTAAAGGGGCCATGCTTGCTTTTGAAGCCTTTGGCTGTGACCACATGGAGGCCACTGGGCTTGGTGGCCGCTTCAGAACCTTGGCATCCTTGGAATCTGAGGATGGCGTCTCCCTCAGAAGCAAGGGGGCTGGTCCCAGGGGCTCTTACAGCAATTATTTTTAATTTTTCATCTATTATCATCATCATCATCATCATCATCATCATCATCTCTATACCACTCCATAGCAGAGGCTGTCTGGGTAGTTGACAAAGGTTAAAGCCATAAACATTAAATTAAAAATTAAGGAAATCATTAAAATATAGTGTAAAATATTAAAAGCCATTTACATAAAACATACAAACAAGCAGTATAAACAAGGAAAACATATATTTAAAAACAACATTGAGTAATCCATACCTATAAATGATCATATACAAATGTTATGCAAATCTGTGCTACCCCTTGTCTCCCTTTTTTGGGGGGGGGTGATGCATAAGTGGCCACCCTACCTATGTGGGGTAAGGGGTTGAGAAGGAAGGGATGTTGCATGCTCCATACCTACATCACTAGACAGCCACAGGTCTAACAGAATGTATTTCTCTCACGTGCCTTCAATGCAAAAACTACCCTTCTCTCTAGCTCAGGAGCAGAGCACATGCTTAGAGGGTCTCTCCTAGCACAAGTATGCAAGACTGTTCCCTGAGATTGTGACAAGGCTCTGCAAGCTAATGTAGATTCCCCCACCCCCCCACCCCTTAGTCAAAATCTAGGGTTTTTCAAGGTTTATCTGAATGGAAAGTAGCTTACAAAAAGGGCTAAAAGTAATCTGCTGCTCTATATCCACAGTTTCCAATTTCAAATATTTGTAGTTGAACTGAATCCATACTTTGAACATCAAAACACTGGAAACAAAGGTTTAAACTATCAATCAAACATGACATTTCCTGTTTTCTGTATTGCAGAATGTCGGTTTGGGGGTTTTAGGAAACATGATGCCAAAATGGGCTCCTTGTTGGAATTGAATGTTTGAGACTTGGCAGATAAGGATATTTAATTCGCATATTTTGCTTCAGCCAACTTCCTTGCTTTGTGACTTGCATCACTTTGGAAACTTAAATCTGCTCTGTGCATTGTACAATGAGAATTATTAATGAGAGGATAGAAAGTTTGTGCTCCAATAATTGGGAAGTGGGGGAAGGGAGTTTGTCATCTCCATGTCACAAAAGTGGATTCAGTGACACAGGCTATTTAGGATTTCTTTAGAAAATGGTTTTTCTGACAAAATGTTTTGTTTGCACTGGTTTTAATGTGAAAAGCCCTGAACAGTGGATGACTAGGCACTGGCTCCTCCCGCATGAACCTGACTGCCTTTGAAGATCTTCAGGGCCAGCCCTACCATTAGGCAACAGTAATACGTTTTGGCTGAGCAAATAGGGGCTTGTGACTGTTGTAATATGGAACATGCAATGTAGGAGCGATGCGGTTGATCGGTGAACTGGGAATCTCACACAGGGTGGCCATGTGTCTGGTTTTCAGTCTTGTGAACCACTCAGAGAGCTTCAGCTACTGGGCGGTATAAAAATACAATACATAAATGAATGTGTCCTACTTGTCAGAGGACATATTTGTATTGCATTTGTATTCAAATTGTAGCCGCCTTGAGTGCCATTTTTTGGTGGGAAAGCAAAGTATAAATCAAATAAAGATTTTTTTAAAAAATTGCAACTATATATGTATATGCCCTGGTTTTAATGTGAAAAGCCCTGAACAGACTCTGGCTCCTCCTACATGAACATGACTGCCTTATTAGGTGTCCTTAGACAAACCTTTGTGCCTTAGCCTCAGTCCCCGTGCTGAAATATGAAATTATTAATTATTGGCTATAGGGAGGGGGCATAGCTCAGTGGTAGATAAGAAGGTCCCGGGTTCAATACCTGTTGCATGCAGAAGGTCCCAGTTCCAAACCCTGCCATCTCCAGCTAGGACGGGAAAATATCCTTTCCTAGAGAGCCTCTGCCAGTCAGTTCCTTACACAGGGCTACTGTAAGCTTTGTAACAAGATATGTTCTATGAAGCACTTTGAACACAGCTGAGCACTATATTAATGCTTTATTTTTGCTATTGTTGATTAAAAGGTTTTTTTCTTGAAAGTTTCTGCACTGATCCTACTTATTCCCTAGTCATTTGGAAGTAACATCCAGTAAAGCCAATTAATTTGGGGCACTGGGAGATGCTAGCTCCTGTATATTTAACTTTCCGATGTCCTGAACTTCTTGGGGCAAACTAGGTGTTTTTATTTCAAATTAGTTTTCCGGATCATTTCAAATAATTTATGTCATCCTGACATAGACCTGATATTTGTGTTCCTGCAGTAATTAATTTCAATTAGAAAATGGTGTGCATGTGTTTAAGCAATTGTAAGTTTAAGAAACCATTCCCCCCCCCCCCCCCCCGCCACGTAGCCTGTGGCTCATGCAAGAAGTCATCTTTCATCTTGGGAAGCTCGCTGTTTTTGCCGGATTGGCAGGGAGTCCGGCCACTAAGCTCTTTTTAAAAACCCTCTGTAATGATTAACATTTGGGCCTGCCACTCTTCAACTGGCCCAAGGCTCTCACCGCTTTCAAAATGAGTATGCAGAGAGAGGAAGCCATCAATGTTTGTCCTGATCACCCGACGGAATCTGGGAGTCCTACGGACCCCCCTCCCATGTCTTTGCCTCCGGACCCAGGTCGGATGCACGCCATTGTTAGCAACCTATCCTGGCTCACCTAGGCCTATGAAGCCTGGACTCAAGGTCTGAGCAACTCATCACATTTTTCTAATGTGGAGGGGGGGAGCCCATGCAAAAAACCAGGAAACCATGAAGCCATTGGCAGCCAGAGAAAGGGGGTGGAGCCAGGGGAACCAGTCCTGACCTTCTGGGGAAGTCCAGAGGACTCGATTTAATCTGCTCCCCCACCTGAAAGAATAGATACTGATCCGCTTCATCATGTGCCTGTTTGCTTCCATCTTTTGCTTTTCTGAACACTTGGATACCTTTTGTCTTGCCAGCTTTTCCTCATTCTATCAGCACTTTGTATGAAATGAGTGTGCTTCATACAGTGTCAGAGCAAATACAAGGAAATCAATAAGCAATTTGTGTGATAATTAATTAGGGTGCCAGACTGAATTATGGCTCTTTCCCCTTCTGATTTGGGTCAGAGTCCCATTTGATTTAGGAAGTTGTCTGTTTTTCAATTATAGTTTGCTGGGTATTTTTTTCAAGGAGATTATATATATATATATATATATATGGCAAGAATAAAAGACTGGCAGGCAGAAAATCATGTTATACAAAAATGCATGACATGGTAAACTGGCCATGTCAGCTAGAATGTCCTGGATTAATTCTGTGCCACAGGAAATTCACTGTACTGGTGCATATCAAAGATCAAAAGACGAGGGCCGCTATCCAGCAAAGCTGTTGTGCATGGAGGGAAAAGGTCTCCTATGTATAAAACTGGAGGTGGACATGGGTTATTATTTTTTATCCACAGTGCTCCAGGTGGATGCAAGTCAGGGGATGGAAAACCTTGCACCATTTTGTTGAAATGTTAAACTTTTCCCTTAAGACTGAGGTGAAACTGATCTAATTTTGTCTTCCTGTGTGAGGTGTGTTTGTGTGTGTGTGTGGGGAATCAGAAATCCCCCCCCCCCCCGTCAAACACAGTTTGACCATTTTGTATCTAAATACAAAATGTACCATCCTTCGCTAAGGCGATGGAAAAGTTGTGATATTGGAACTCCAGGTGCATATGGATGATACAGGTTACCTGGACCCATTGTCATCGGACTTTTGGCTGGGATGTGTGACTGAGAGTGTTTTGGCTTCCTTGGTGGTTGACCCACACTGTGTGTGTGTGTGTGTGTGTGTGTGAGAGAGAGAGAGAGAGAGAGAGACCATATTCATCATTCTGGGCCCCTCCGCAGCTTCCTGTGCCCTCCATCGTGTTTTCTCCCTGGACTGTCTGCTGGTTCGGGGGGGGAGGGGGCAGTTTTGCAGTGGCTTCAATCCTTTCGGTTGAGACATGTCCAGAAGGTGGTGCTAGGTGGGTGGGTGGGGGAACCATTTTAGCCCTGTGGCCTCTGGCTTTCCACAGGTTTCATCTTTCCTCCCATCTCTTCTAATTTAGCTATTTAAAGTATGTAGCTGTTTTAACGTTTTGTTGTTTTAAATGTTTTTGTTCCCCCTTCTGTTACTGTATTAAATGTTTTAAATTGTTGTACACTGCCTTGAGTGTTTTTTTTAGCAAATAAGACAGCATATAAACGTGAATGCATAAATAAATAGTTTGCATGCATAAAATCATTGCTCTTTCCAGTTATGGCGGAAAAGCCCTCCATCTGAAACTCGGGAGTGACCCTGCTGCTCTGTGTAGGCCAAGAGGGCACCCTCCCGATGTTTTGGACTTCAGCTCCCATCCGCTCTAGCCAGCTTGGCCTACAGACAAGGATACCAGGAGTTGGAGTCCAAAACATCTGATGGGCATCAGCTTGAAGGAGGCTGCCCTTGCAACGTCTCCACAGAGAAGTAAGGGAGCAATCAGGGAGGATCTTGTATCAACCTTAGCAGCCATCTGGGTCTCCTTCTGGAGGCCTTCCTCTTCGCCTCAAGAATGGCAGCCTCTGCCACACTCCTGATGGAAACCCAGACGACAGATTTATCGACTTCATTATGCACTTATTCTGTGCTGCGCAGCTGCTGCAATCCCATCTCTGCTGCTAGCAGTGGAAAGAATGGAGAAGCTCTGCAGGGGAAGCTCTCCAGCTCTGCCTCTGAGAACGATTCCAACCGCTTAGCATATTCCCCTGAGCCGGCTGTGCGTTGACTGCCTGCGTCCCTCCTCCTAACTCAACTGTGTCATATCAAAGAACTAAACTTGCCACGCGATTCCTAGCAGTCCTCGAAAGCTAACAACCTGCCCTTTTAACCTAAGACTAAGAGTACACAAGACAAAATCGCTGTAGCAGTCGCTACTTGTGTTTAATGAGGAGTGGCGGTTGTGATAAAAAGGGAGAGTGTGTAGCGATGACCTGGAGATTTAAGAACCCAGGGCATAGCAGCCATGCGTTTGCTATTTTTAAGGATGTCCGGGTGACAGGGGAACCCCCCCCCCATTAATTTGTGGTCCAGAAGGGCTGATGGCAGATTAGATTACTTTTTGATTATTTTTCTTCACTCCCTATGGGTTTTCTTTTTTTAATAAGAGGAGGGAGGAAAGGAGGGATGTGGTAGTTGTTTTGTTTTGGATATCTTCTTCTTCTTCTTCTTCTTCTTCTTCTTCTTCTTTTCTTTTCTTTTGGTATTGAGTCAAAGATATTCTGACTGGCTCTTTTCAAACTGGAGTCCTGAGGGAATCTCTGTGATGTGGAAGTTACACAGATGACGTACAAGACAAAGTTTAAGCACCATTTAGCTGTGGAATGCTACCAACTTCTATTGGTCTTATACCAGTTTAACTATTATGGTTTATTTCAAAGAACCTTGAACATTATAGTCTGGTCAGAAGTCTTTGTTGGAGATCCCTTGTGTCTCCTCCCCAAATGCTTCCTAAGCAAGGGATTCCTGTTAAACCAGGTTTAAATCTGTAGTACAAACTGAACACCACAATAGCTCCCACTTGAACCTGTCCAGCTTCCGTTTGCACCCTAAGTCCTCCACTCTATAGGAAGGCTGGAGGCATTGTTTCTGATTGACTCTTGAGTATACAACCAAGGGATGAGGTGCTCATTGCCCTTGGGCTTCAGGTTATAGCAGCATGCTTAGGGGTTTGGTTGGACTTTCCCTGGTCCAGGTCTTAACTTCCACAAAGAGTGACAAGAGAACAGGGGGAAAGCAATGCTTTAAACCTCTGGTCTCTTTCTTCTGCTCTCTTACTTCAGTGATCTTTAGAACAATATGGAACTATTTTTAACAACATTGTTGTTTGTTTGCAGTTTGATGCATTTCACCTTTGAGGAATCCAGAGTAGCATAAAGACTGTGGTGATGGTCTCAGACAAAGCCCTACTTAGGTTCAATACATTGAATAAATGGGACTTAAATTACTCATGATGAATTTCCTCTGAGAACATAGGGAACTGCCTTCACTGAGTTAGGTCATTGGTCCATCTAGCTCAGTATTGTCTACACTGATTGGCAGGGATTCACTGATGCTTCACAGTGGAGCCTTTCCAGCCCTATCTGGAGATGACCAGGACCTCAGAACCTCAGAAGAGCCCTGATGTCAGTTCAGTCCAAGGGTCCATCTAGTCCAGCATTCCGTTCATGCAGTGACCATCCAGCTGTCGACCAGGAGCCTAGTGCAACAGCCCCTCCCACCCATGTTCCCCAGCAACTTACGTACATAGGCTTACTGCCTCTGTTACTGGAGGATAGCACGTAGCTGTCAGGACTAGTAGCCATTGATAGCCTTCTCTGCCAGGAATTTATCCACCCCCCCCTTTTAAAGCCATTCAAATTGGTGGCTGTCACTACATCTTGTGATAGTGAATTTGATAGTTTAACTATGTGCTGTGTGAAGAAGTCCGTCCTTTTAACTGGCCTGAATCAGCTTCATGGAATGACCTCAGTGGGTTCTAATATTATGAGAGAGGGAGAAAAATGTCTCCCCTCAGCCTCCTTTTTTCCAGGCTAACTAATCTCAGCTGTTGTCACCTTCCCTCACAGGGGAGATGCTTCAGCCCCTTGATCGTTGTAGTTGCCCCGTTCTGCACTTCTTCCATTTCTACAATAACTGTTTTTAGATATGGTCACCAGAAATGTACATAATATTTTAAGTGTGCTCACACCATAGATTTATATAAAGGCAGTATGATACTGGCAGTTTGATTCTCAATTCCTTGTCTTATAATGCCTAACATGGAGCACACTGTGTTAACATTTTCATCGATCTGCCCACCACAACCCCAAGATCTCTTTCTTGGTCAGTCACCGCCAGCTCAGATCCCATCAGGCTATACTGGAACTTGGGATTTTTTGTGTATCTCTTTGCACTTGCTTACATTGAACTGCATTTGCGATTTGGATGCCTATTTTCTCCCATGCTGGAGAGAGAGAGAGATCCTTTTGGAGCACCTCACAATCCCTTTTTGTTTTAACCAGCCTAAATAACCTCTGATTATTGCAGCCTTGAACCATGGCTCATTTCATAGGTAAACTTTTTGGCTCCAGTTTTAATTAACAAAAACTTTTTACAGTAATGACATTTTTATAGGGTTAGAGTGCTAGCTTAGGTGTTACTGAAGTCAGAATGCAGTAATTCATGGTTTTTCTTCAGCAACCAGCTATTTTAAAATGCAGGACAAACATGCTAGCCATTTATAAAGCACCTTTCAAGACCAGCGTGTCTTGTGTTCCATATTAGGCAGGTTCAGCACGGTTCCCCCCTTCGTCTTCTTTAAAGCAAATTGTGTTTGGCAGGGGTTGGCTGGGAGGCACCAAGAATCGAGTGAATGTAACCTGAGTTTTTGCAAACCATTCAAGGAAATGTTCATGAGCCTCCACTGAACAAATAAAAGGTAAAGGATCATTTCGTACCAACCAAAATGAATAGGGTGATGTGAAAACACAGCCCTCCAAATGTTTGAGATATTCCAAATTGGAAATCCACAAGCAACCAGTAGCTATTGTGAGCAATATTCCCCTAATTTATTTGAAGGTGAATGCCTGTATTATTATTATTATTATTATTATTATTATTAATAACAATAATAATAATAATAATAATAGCTCTCTGGACGGTTTACAAAAATTAAAAAGATTGAGCATTAAAACGACAATATACAAAATTTAAAACCATAACCATAAAACAGCTGACATTTAAAACATTTTAAACTGTTAAGCCTGGCCACAATGTCAATCAAAACCTCAACTTGAGCTGTTAAAATGCCTGGGAGTATGTCTGCACTGAGGAAGAGATTTAACTCCTGGGAAATGTAACTGACTGGAATGATCAGTAACATTTCATAAATGAAACTACTGTGTGATTGGATTTAAGGACAATGCAAGGATTGGTTTGATTCACAATATGCAATATACTCACTGGGCTAAGAGAAGAGCCCATGAGGTGTTGAACCACTTTTAATGAGGTTTGGCCACCATTGTCCAGTGCTGGTGAAGAGATACCAGGCAACAGATAACTGCATTTCAAGGCATTGAAGCAAGTCCAGGACCATGGAGAGCTCCCAAGAGATTTGCTGCAGTGGTCTGCACTGAACTGAGCAATGAGCATCTAATACTAGCATGTAGACGTGCTGAGTACTCAAGGTCCACTCCACAGAGATGAGGCCTACTAGGGTACAGGGGGCTCGCTTGGGCACCTGCACTCCAATATCATTGGATGGCCTTCAGGCTCAGGGGCATCCTTGACTGGTAGATTACAGGGGAGTAGATGGTCTTGATTGGTTGGGAAGATGACAGAATTGTAGATTTTGTTTCCATGCTTTGAGGACCCTGAACCCCATCCTCAGGGACAAAGCTGGGAGTTATATCTACTTTCTTACAAACTCCTCTCCTTGGGACAGTGCCTTGGGCTGGGTTTCAGTTCTCTATTGTGGCATAAGGAAACACATTACCTGACATGTGTGATATTTTGAAGTGTCTTTTGGCTCCAGTCTTGGGATTGACAAGGCATTCCATGTAGGAGATATGAGACATTCATTTCAGTTCATTTTTTAAGCTGGTTTGAACCTTCTGGAACCAAAAATGGACATGAATGCAGTCTGATATTGAAGTGCCTACATTTCTGAGCTTGCAATGCAATTATGGGAACACATAAAATGTGCTTGAAAAATGTGTACTTTCAAAAACCCCATTCAGACATCCTTTAATCAATAGGAGAAAAAGTACATATATTTAAAATGTGCACAACTGACGCAGACATTTGGGAACAGCCACATGAGCATGGGCGCACACACATGTCCTTGTGAAAAGAGGGAAACAAGACTTGCAGTCTGATACAGACTTGAGTCAGAATGAGCTCTGAAGAGGAATTTGGAGAATCTGAAGGAGTTCAGATTTTGCTGTTCTGCAGATCCCTGTTAATGCGGCTGCCGGCACAGGAGTCTACTCTAGCTTTAGCAAAAACTTGTGTTGCTATAGCTGTGCAACAGGACAGGCTCGGTTCAAGCTTGGTGCTGCAGGAGTTACTGAGGAAATGTGAATTGCATTTGAGGAGGTGAATTCCACTTGTGATCACCTTGCTGTTGCAAAATGCATTCCAATAAAACTGGTGGCTGTTGTGTTGATTCGTGCCATATGAATGCACATTTATGTATTTATGAATTTTATTATATTAACATTTATATTTGGGCTTGTTTGCTAAAAAGCCAGTGTGGTAGTGTACAAGAAGTTAAAACAATGCAATCTTGACACTAGATAGATAGATAGATAGATAGAAAGAAAGAATGAAAAACAGTTAAATATTAATCAGTTACATAATGTAAAAGGCTAAATTAAAAAGATGTGTCTTCACATTCTTTGTATCTATATTGGAATGCACATTGCTGGCAAACAGCCACTCTCGGATGTCCCTTCTGAAGCACATGTTGCCCTCCCCTTCTCCACTAGAGTTGCAACTCACAGCCTCCCTTCCACCATATCAGAAAACACATTGTGAAAAATAATAACAAAGCCAGTGGAGGCTGGTGGCTCCGATTTCGAAGGGGCTGTGAATCCATTTTGGGATCCAGTCAGGACCAGCCAGAACTCTAAAGAAACCATCCAAGGTGATGAATCTGGTTTCGGGATAGGTTTCAGTACCATGGACAGCTCCTTTAGAGCTTTGGCTGGCTCGAACTGATTCCCAGCCCCACCAAAATTGTATCCCCTGGCCTCCACTGAACAAAGCTTCAAGAGAAATCCCCATTCCAGTGGAATGACTGCATTGGCCTCAGATGACTGTGGCATTCCTACCTTTAGGCCAGGTCCAGTCAGCTCACAGTTATATCTATCAAAGCTCCTTTACAATGGAGGAAAATGCACAAAACCCTCAAATACCTGGTGGTCGGGGGGGGGGGGAATGGGTGAGCCCAGAGGAAGGGCACAAGGCCTTCTGGGGAACCCGGAGGGGGCAGACTGGGACCCCTGGAGCACCAGAGATTCTGCATCGCAGCTGGATGGAGCTTTTTGCCCCTCTTTCTCTTCCCACATTCCATGTTGGTCTCTCCCCACAGCTGAGGCAGGAGGAGCCTCCTTGTTGGCAAATGCACTTGTAGAGGAACTGCCTTTATCATGCTCTTCCTCTTCCTCCTCCTCCTTCTTCTTTTCCAGGAGAGTAATTGGAAAAGAATTTCAGAAACTGTTCACTTTCAAGATTGCATTTGTCTCTGGAGAGTAATTGTGTACAATTGTATCTTCTCGAAGCAGTATTTACAACCCTTTTAGAACTTGCTGCTCAGTGAAGGCTTACACATCTGTCACATTTCATTATTGGGCAGGTGTGCTCCTAACACATTTTTCAGAGCAAACATTGCTGTGTCAAGCCATCCACTCTTGCGTTGCCATTGCATGAAGGTGGGGAGGAAATCCGCTTTCAAAAACAAAATGAAAACAAAAATGCCCCCAATCCCCCCCCCAAACAACCTCAAACAGAAACACCTCCACCCCATTGATTAAGTAAGTCAAATCCAATTGTTTCTCCTTGGTTTCGACAAATGTGTGATTCACCAACCAAGTACTGCACATATGCACACTTTATCAATTGCACCCTGTCCAACAGGTGCCCAGGGCAGTGTACAATAAAAATGTATATATTAAAACTTCTAAGAAAATTTTGAAATGCAACGAACAGTGTTGCAAAATCCCCCATTCCATACATATTGAGAGTGGCATTAAAATTAAAGAGTGACAAAACATTATACAGAATTAAAAGCCTGACAGAACAGAACATTCTTTAATATGGAGGGGGGGAGTGAATCTGTGAGTTTAACCTTCTCCCACATTAGATTTTTTAAATTCTCAAGTTCTTTCTTTCTTGAGTATGAAGACATTTCCAATTTTTATAATTTCTTTTAAAGTAACAGCATTTTTAAACAAACAAACAAACAAAAACAAAGAGTTTGACACACTTTTATAATACATGACTTTTTTAAAAAAATTCTCCTGATGACACATACAATGTCCCTTTAAACCTGGAGAGAGCAAACTTCTCCCTCCCCAGTCCTTAAAACAGAGCACAGTTGTGACGCTTCAGCAGCCTACCTTTGTGCAATCATCGGGCTACTCCTGGGACCTGACACAATTACTGCTGAGAACAATGAAGCTGGAAGGATGCTGGTAGTTGTGTTGGTGGGGAGGGGGGTTCGTACGGAACTCTACAGAACTGTCCTTGCAACGCTGTGCGACTTTTCACACCAATCCAAAACTGTGCTGCGTGCTGTAAATAACCTGTAGGAAAGGTCGATGTTCTGGTGATCAGATTATTATTATTATTATTATTATTATTATTATTATTAGCCCTCCACATTTGGGATCACAACTGTCCCCAGAGGGAATAAAAATAGATAGAACCCCCCTCCTCCCCTATAAGCTTCTTACTCTACATTGCCTGGCGAATACACAGTGTGGGACTAGAGATGCCGGACGGATCTGACTGTGGGGTGGATCGTTGGGAGCTTTCATCGATTCAGCCTTCTGGACTCTGTTTCATCTTCTGCCAGCTGGGATGACCTACTCTGCGACAAGTCAGGCCAACTGGCAGACTTTCTGGATTTCTTTTTTAAAATTATTTTTATGCAGAAATACACATGGATAGTATGCACATATTTCTGCTGCAATTTGTGCAAATTACACAAATTGCAGCTGAAATTTGCCCAAATGTCTATTTACTCAAATAATATATTTTTTAAAAAAGTTCCCAGATTTTCAGAGAAACCCGTGGATCGTCTTGCAAATGCAAGCAGAGTTGGGGATGCTGCAGAAATCTGGTGATGCCAGTGTTGGACATCCCAATGCAATATCAAACATCCCATGTGCAAATGCAATCCAACCACATTAAGCAAGGCCTGTTAGAGGGTGGTGTATTGACTGGGAAATATGCACAGTTCCCTCTGAAGGGACGGATTATGAGGCATAGGGAATGTGTACAAGGTCTAGTTGTTACACGCAGGCGCCACTCAGCTCACGTTCCATCAGTGAATGGTGACTGTCAACTCACTGCAGATTACAAATCTCCATGTGTGAATTTTGACTTTTGTCCATTTTTGGATATTTGCTGCAATGTTCAAGAGTGAGCAAGGAGCCCAAATCTGGATTTGCCTGTAGACGGTACGGCATTTCTCCCTTGGATAAATTCTACTGTATCTTCCAAGTCCATGTGCTGTCCTGGTAATGCTATAATTAAGCCAAAGAGTCATGTCAAACTGGCCCGCTCCATCTGCTGTGTGATCTGCTCAGGGACCAATTCAGAAAGAATGACAGCTGACCTCAAAAAAAGAGAGAAAAGAACAAACTCTCTATCAGCATTCATTATTGGATTTTCCATCAGTCAGAAACATTTTAAAACCTGCTGTGTTCTATGGAAACATTGGATTGGCTCCACTCTTGTTCACACGTTTGCTGGCTCTCCTGAGCATCTTTCAAGTGCAGAGGGAAAGGGTGTTTTCCTTGAAAGACACAGGCAATCTCGTGGCCAGATGTCTTATTGGAATGTCCATGGAAGGACCTCAAGTCCTTTTATGGATATTCCAAGAAGTACAACAGGATGGAAGGCTTTGTTCTAAACAACACACACAAACACCCAACGCTCCCTAAGTTTCTGGTAAACACAATACTGCCCCCCCTACATTTCAGAAATTAAACGTTGGGGGGTCAGGGGTGGGGATTGCACATCTGCAGAATCGGCTTGACCTGTGGGTACCGGTCAAATGTGGAATTCGCAGAACAGATTGCAAGAAATCTGGACTCATTTGAGCCTGTTGTGGATTTCTCCAGCATCTCTACCTCTGGTCTTCACTGGGTATGATGAAATCTAGATCTAACTCAGTTTTTTAGTATCCCATTCTGCTGCTAGTTTTAAGTAGTTGTTGTGATGGTTTTATTCTTTGCTGCTGGGTTTAAATTGGTTTATCCTGCACTTTTTTGTTTTGTTTTAATGTTTGTATAGTATGTTTTAATGTATTGTAAATACACTGCCACGAGAACTTTGGTTATTGGACAGTTTAAAAGGACAGTAAATATATAAATAAATAAATAACGGAATAAATAACGGAATAAATAATGGAATAAATCTTGGAAAGCGAAGGCATGACCCCCCCTTCCCCAACACACAAACACAGAATACTCCACACACACACATGTTCTGAAAGATAGTATTTCCCCACTACGTGAACTATGGAAATGATGGAAAGAGTTGAAAATCGCAAGAGAGAGTATTTCCCCATCTTCCTTTTGAAAGATCACGTCCAAAACACACTTGCTGTTCTCTGGAAAGCCTCAGAATGTTTTGGTTTCCACAACTGACATGCAGGACAGCATCAACTTGGCCTCTATTTATAATACTAATTGATTTCATTTATTTTGCCTCCCTTGTGCATTTTTCACTGTCAACCTTGTCATTATCTTAATGTTGTTGTTTCCAGTAAACACTCCGAAAAGTCGTTTTAAAGGCAGGGGGCCTTTGAGCACAGATGTGTCAGGTGTATAGCTCATTTTCCTCTGAGATGATGAGATTGGCTACAAGGAACCCCGTGGAATGTAGCTGCCGAAAGAGCTGTGGTTTGCCCATCTGTCTGAATCTCTGCTACCTGGAGGAAGCCTGTTTCATGCTTGCTTGGTCCCAAGACGGTCTGGAGTCGCACAGCCGAGGCGCTTACAATTGGTTAAGATGAAAAGCGATGGTGTTTGGAAACAGGCAAGCTTTCGAAGGTCGTTATCTTCTAACAGGAAGATAATAATAATAAGGTTTTTCTGCGGCAGTGTCTGTTGGAGGAGCCAAACTCATACAGTACAACATTTGTAAAGTGTTCCTGTGGGAGCTGGTGTTGTTCTGCCACTGGGTTTCATCTGAGTCTGGAGGCGCTGGCTCAGGCAAAACATTGGATGCATTTCAAGAGCAGCAAAGAGAGTGCAAATCGCAGGGCCATGCTGCTCATGTTCCTTTGGAGGCGCATCGTAATGCCTTGGCAGAGCAGAGTCCTAAGTAGAGGTGTGTGTGTGTGTGTGTGTGTGTGTGTGTGTGTGTGTGTGTGTAGGAGTGCAGCAAACCCCTAGCGAAATCCATGGCATGGAGAGAGCGTTCTGCATATTGCTGATGTGCCATGAGGGTGGAATTTGGAGGACCCCACTCAGCTGAAGAATGTTTGGGGATGGCTGATTAGTTCAATAAGGCTGTTCGGTTATAATAAGATGATGGTTTGGTTTGGTTTGGTTTGGTTTCCACATAACACTAAGCCATAGGGTGAGTTGTTGAAATCTGGCTAATCATTGTATCTGAACAAATTTCTGCAAACAATCCCTTGTTTGCTAAGTAGCTACAAACCACAAATAAAAACCATGCTTTGTTATTGGCTTACCAAGTCTGGCTTGTTTAAACCATGGCGTGATGTGATGTCAGAAACCAGAACCATGGCTTATCCCTGGCTTGCTTGCATTGCTGTCCACATCATGATGACCTGCCAGAGTCATTTAGCAAGAGCAGCCTAAAAAGGAAACCACTCTGAAGGCTGGCAAAATGAGTGGGAGAGAAACAAACCAGAAATAGGGGACCATAGTTTGTTTGCTTGTCAGCAAGACAAATCATGGTTAAAGCAACAATTCATGGTCCATAAACCATGGCTTCACATTACATGTGAATGGAACCCATATAAGACTTTAAGATTTCAGTAAGGTTTCGTCCTGGTTCAGAAATAATGCAGACCAGGTGATCTTGCCTCATGGCAGACAAGCATGCAGAAAATATTCTGGTGTAAACAGTTAGTAATACTTGACAGTGTGACGTGGTATTATCGTGTCCTACATTTTGTGTCCCCTGGAACACATCGTTGGCTGATATGGGCTGACGTGGTGTCACAAATTCACATAAACTGACCCGAGGAGGCCCAATTCCCCCTAATTGGTTCCAGAGCAGAACGACAATGGAGCCCATGACCTCGGGAGGTGGTGGTGGGCTCTCCCACCCTAGAGGGCTTCAAGAGGCAGCTGGACAGCCCTATCGGTCAGGGATGCTTTCAGGTGGCTTCCTGCATTGAGCAGGGGGTTGGACTCCATGGCCTTATAGGCCCTTCCAACTCTACTATTCTAGGAGTCTTTGATTCTATCTCCTGCAATGGACAGTTTCAGCCTCAATGGAAGAGCATCTATTGCAGCAGGCTGAGGGACCTCAACCTCCGTCTTTGAGTTTCATATATTATGGAGATAGCAGCCTCTGTCATGTAATACGCCTTCTTCAGCAATCTGGGATCCAGCATGCAACCTCCTTTGTATTCATGACACCTGCCCTTTTGTGGCGTCAGCGTTTTCCTTTTCTCTACAAAGACCAGCCTTTCTTTAGGTTATTTAAAACCAAATTGAAAAGCCACAATGTTACCAGATTTGACCTAGAGCGTATCTGACCTCTTTCCCCAACCTGCACACACTCACAGGGAGGTAGATTTGCTGCATAAGCTCTTTTCCCCTCCCTCCCTCCCTCCCTCCCTCTTTCTTTTCTTTTCTTTTTTTTTAAAAACAGCATCTGTTAAATGTGGATTGAACAGCTGGACTTTCCTCTATACAACAAGGCACAAGAAAAAATGAGCCACTTATGAGTGGCCTGACTTTGTCCACGTGGACTGCTGTGCCACATCACTGTATGCCACAATTCACTGCTCTCCCCCCTGTAAAAAAATGAAGGAAGGGAGTGTGTTCTAGGGACATTGGAGGAATCCATCCAGTGGGGAGAGGTTGGCGACCTTTCAGCCGCTGGGCCCCCTGGACTTCAGCTCACTGCCCCACAAGCTGGCCCAACTCAGTCTCCATGGAGCCAGGGTCAACGCACAGCTTTCCCTCCCTCTGTCTCTTTTCATAAATAGAAAGGGGGCACAAATTGCGCAAATCATGGCTGGGATTTGTGCAAATTAAACAAAGCATATCCACAATTTGTGCAAATTTCTATTGACGAAAACACACACAAAAAGATCCCAGATTTTGGGAGAAGCCTGTTGGCTGAGCTCAGAAACGCAAACTGAGCCATGCAAGCAGCAGAGATCCATCGGGCTGACACAGGCGGGCAGCGGGGACCCGCTGGGCCAGATTGTCTCCTGCAGGCATCAATACACCGTGCCTTGATCACTGGGGAAAATCTGTTCATCCCCAGTGAAGAGAGCTATAATGGATCCCACACAACAAATGTTCAGGAGCTGCACATTTGTTTCACTATAAACTGACCTGGATAGTTGCCAACATTTGCCTGAATCTAAGGCAGTTTAGTTTTCTTCGAAACGATGGAGCTCTCAGGGACTACAGTGACGGAGCCAGGAACCTCTTCTTCATCGCTGGAAGCATATCTTGCCCCACAAAGCGGCTCCCTCAGGAGCTGCCATTCTCTGTTACGAAGCTGGCAGGTGGTGTTTGCCAATCTGGGCTTCACCAATCTGGTTTATTCTATTCTACTGGGACTTGGGGCTCCTGGAGAAAGTGGTTGAAGAGTTAGATCACTAAGGTCATGTCTCATAAAGTCAAGTTCAGGAGCGTGCAGATTCGTTTGGCAAAGTATTCCCAGAACCCAGACGCAAGCAAGCCTTAACAGGACCACGGAGAACTCTGTTGGCTGTGGGTAACGGAGGGATATTGCCTCAGCAAAGAGCTGAACTCGTATGAAGGCTGCCAAGGCCTTCTCTGCCATTCAGCCTGCCTCTCCTGAAGACCTCATTGTACTCCTTCAAGGGCCCTTGTTTGGTTCTGTAACCACTGGCTTCTATGAAGCTGGGAACTTGTCTTCAGAGTCCATGGGGAATTGGAAAGACCACATCCTCAGGGTGGGAGGACTTGTAAGGAAGTGTGGAAGGCTCCTCCCCAGGTGGCCATCTCATAATGGCTGACGTGAGGTAGAGTTATGCTTTGGATTGATCATTGGGGCAAGCATTGTAGGGTCATGTACCTCTTCACTTGAAATCCATTACTTAAGCTGTGTGTAAGGATGGATGGATTTGTGTCTTTCACTTTCTAGAGTAGTCATCTTTTTTAAAAATATAAATAAATAAAAACCACATGTATGCTGTGGATTGTGTTTTGTTTCGTTTTAAAAGTATGCATGGAAATTCATCGGCATTTTCATGTGCGTTTCTGTTTGCATGACAATTCCTAGTCATTTGTGTATATGCATTTCCCCTAATAGACACATTTTATTGAAAACGTTATTCCCTAAGAGGTGCCTTTTCATGCTATTTCCCCTAATGTAAGCATTTCCCCCCAAATGTCATGTTTTGGACACCATTTATGATCAGATAACTGCAGCACAAAACCCAGAGAAGTGCAAAAGCCGAAGGCTGATTCATCTCTCCGTTCTCGGAGTGAGAGTCCCCATCCGTAGCTGTGCCACCCTAGAAGTGGTGGCCCTTTGGGAGACCCCCCCTCCACTCCGCCAACATGGAAGGCTTTTGCCAGGGGTAATACTGCAGTGCCCCCCCTCCCCCACTCCAGTGAACCATTAAACAGAATTGTTTCCACCTCACGATGACCTGCCAAAAAGCCTTAGTCCAACTTTTAAAACAGGGTTTTGAATCCTGCATCATTTGACCTTCAGGATGTCATGAAAAGGATGGCCAGGCACTTGTGTCATTCATGCAGCCTTGCCCAGCAGTGTCAGGCAGGGACTACTGGGAGGAGGGACTCCAGAATTCCCCCATGTCTTTTGCATGGTGTATATGGCAGGCAGGGAGGGAGGGAGGGAGGGAGGGAGGGAGAATGAATGGCTGAATGCCAGCACTAGGATTTTGCCTCCTACAAGATGTCGCAGGGTGTTCAGGGTTCCAGGCAGCCAGTCATGCCCTTTTAAAAGGTACTCAATTTACCCTCCCTCCCCCCACTTTCCATTCCCCTCCCACAACAGCATTCCGTGCTTTGTCCTTAATGGCTTTTGCAGTATCTTCCCCATAGGCTTTTTTCCCATTGAGATTTTCTGTTCTTCTGAATACGGCGGAGTCCCTCCAAGTCTC
The DNA here is from genome assembly GCA_029215795.1 of Anniella stebbinsi. Lineage (NCBI taxonomy): Eukaryota > Metazoa > Chordata > Lepidosauria > Squamata > Anniellidae > Anniella > Anniella stebbinsi. The sequence goes on from JARDYH010000001.1 coordinate 520,345, forward strand.
CTTGTGTGTGGATGCTGCTATTCTGGTTGCATAAGGATGAGAATGAGTTTGTGGATAGTCAGTGGAGGCTGGTGGCTCTGTTTTGGTGGGGCTATGATTTCATTCTGGCTTTTAGTCAGAACCAGCCAGAACTCTAGAAGAGATACCCAAGGGGCTGAACCAATTCTGTGGATGGGGTTCAGCTCCTTGGATGTCTCCATCAGAGTCTTATCTGGTTCTGACGGAAAGCCAGCCAGCCCAACTGAAATCAGAGCCACCAGTCTCCACTGCTATTAGTAAAGAGGAAATGGTGAAGATTCCCTTGAAAAGGTTTCCCCCTGGATCCCCTCTTTTGACGTCCTCTGTCAGAGACAGCGGACAGGATTCAGATCACCCGTAAACAACGTAGTGGCCATGGGCTCCCGTAGGCCCTGCACACGCCTTTCTTGGTGCCCACCAACGTGCCCAACTCCTCCCCCTTTTTTAAAAAAAATGGTATGTTGGGGCCCTCCCTCTTCCTTTGGCTCCACCCACCTTGCATCCAGCCCTGCCCACCACTGGAATATGGTCCATGAGAGCTTCCCTGGAATTGGATCCTGCCCTCGGGTGGAAAGAGGTCCCACGCCCCCAGGGTAGCAGGTGATGCTGGCCGTACTGAGTACATTGGGCAACCCATCAGAGCTCCCTAACCCTCTTCAGGCATCATCACCCCAACGCACCAACTGCCTTCCTTGCCTGCGCCCATGATGGGGGGGGGGGCTTTCATGGAAGTGCAAACTGGAAGGGGGATTACGTCTAAAGCCCAGGCGTAACAGGCCAGCCCTTTGGGAGCAAGTCCTTCTGATTGGCTTCCAGCGACGCTCAATGTCTCTGGTGTGACTTCAGGGAGTCATGGCAAGCAGGAGTCAATGAAACTGTAATCAAATTCACGGCCGGCCGGTGTCTTCCTGTCTCCATTGAATGAGCGCTTTTGCCAGGCAGCCCATGTTGACGGCTCTTTCCCATCTCTTCTCTCCATCTTGCACAAAGCCAAAACAAAAATGTCTCTCCCCTTTCATGCCCATCACATCTCTCTCCTCCTCCTCCTCCCCATCACAAACGCACCCTTGTCCTCAAATCAAAGCACCCTGATTGCTCTTCCAGTCCTCAGCGACAAGTGTTGCCATTGCGTTAGTATATTCTCCCCCCTCCCCCGCTCTGCAGCTAAGTGTCCTCCTAGAACTTTAGCTTGGCAATTCTCATCATGGGCTCCACTGGGCTGGGGAGGGGGAGATGCTGGGGGAGTTGGTTTCTTCAGCACCGCACACATCCTGTGATCCACTGTGGAAAGACGTGGAGTCAGAGCATTCCAAGTGCTGGGTGAAAAATCCTCCACCTGCACTTTCATGCTCAGGACATTGAAAGGGGAGCATTTCCTTGGTGATTTTTGCAGGGGAGCGGGATGAAAGGGGCGGGCGGGGTGTGTGAGGGTCTCACAAGGACAAATGATGCCGGTGGCCGTGTTTCCCTTCTCCTATGCAGTTCGCTCCATCCCATTCATTACGGAAGGTGCATAGTTTGGTGAATTCTCAACCCCTCTTCTCCAAACTGAATGAAATTCCAATTGAATAAAAACTGAATGAAATCCAAACTGAATGAAATCTGGCCATGGTCACATATGCCTTAATTACGTCCTGTTTGGACTACTGTGTGAACCGCCGGGGAACTTTGGCTATTGGGCGTTATATAAATGTAATAAATAAATAAACAAATACTGTAAGGGCTTCTACATGGGGCTCCTTTTGAAAACTGTTCAGAAATTTCAGCTGCTCCTGAATGCTGTGGCCAGACTGTTGACCAGAGCCGGTTGCAGGGAGTACACAACTCCCTTGTTCCAGAACCTTCGCTGGCTACTGGGCTATTTCCAGGCAGAATTCAAGGTGCTAACTGTGACCTAAAAAGCCCTATATGGCTTGAGACCAGGCTACCTGAAAAATCGCCTTCTCCCACATGAGCCGGCCCTGTCCTTAAGATCTTCCAGAGAGGCTTCCCTTTTAAGACTGCCACCATCAGAGCCACGTCTGGTGGCAATGTGAGAGAGGGCCTTCTTGGGGGCCACTCCCAGGCTGCGGAACTGCCTCCCAAAGGAGGCTAGATTCACTCCCTCCCTGCTCTCCTTTCACCAGCAGGCAAAGACGGCTTTATTCAAGAAAAATTTAGGCCTGTAAGTGGGTCAGTTGGGTTGGGGGCTGTTTTTAGTCTGTAGTTGTTATGTGTGGCTTCTTTGGGGGGGGGGGAGTTGGGTTTTGTTTTTTGTTTTTTTGGTATTTTACTGTTTTATTGTTTTACACTATTTTGAATTGTTTTGTAAGCCACCTTGAGTGCCAATATTTTGGTAGAAAGGCAGGGTATAAATCAAATTAATAAACAAAATTCTGACCCATGGCTCGTCCTTAGGAAGTTCCACTAATATTTCCCCTAAAATGTAATGCAAAGTAAATGTGGAGGTCCCAGCTCAGGCACAAACACCCGAGAAAGTTGGAGGGAGTGCCAATGAGTTTTGTCAGAATGGGTTTTCTTCACAGGGTTGGGCCCAAGATATTTTGCTGTCTGAGGCAAAGGGCATTGTGGCACACCCCTCCCACTTCATGTACAAAACCAACTGGACAGACCATCCAATCTCCCTTCAACACTGAGGATGGGGCATTGGCCTCTGCCACGCCTGAACACGGAATGCCGTTTGGCACACAGATCTCTCCTTGCTGCCCCCTCCAAGCAGCCGCCGCCTGAGGTGATGGCTTCACTTTGCCTAATAGTAGGGCCAACCCTGGTGTCCACCTGACTACAAGCTGCCTTTGAATATGAATACTTATTGGGCTGGCAGAGTCAGGGATTTGGGCCTGTCGTCAGCCAGTGCAGAGGGAAAGCGCCATCCGTTGACTGCAGTTATTCATTCTCTGCCAACAGGGAGGACAGAACAATTGTTTAACATCGTATTTGTAAACTCCAGCGGGTGTTTAAGATGGGCTAACTTGTCTTTTCCCAACACAAATATTGAGTAGCATTGCAGTTCAAATAATGTACAACTTTTAGCCTGCATTAGAAACATGGTGCAGATTGCAAATGTATTTATCTTTCAATTCAATTTGTTCACTTGACATAAAAAAAAAGCCAAGAGTTCCAGGCAAATTTAGTGGGCAACATTTATAGATCACTGAAAGATTTTGTGATAGCAGCATTTCTCTAGATCATTGCTTGTGAATTTGTCCCAAAACACTAATTCTTCTAAACCCCTTGTTCATTTCATCAGCCTAATGTTTAGGCCAGGGATGGGGAGAAATTCCTAAAGGTCCCTTTTTAGTGCTAACTTACCTAATTATTTTCTTTCGAACCAATTCATGAAATGAAACACAGTTATCATTTGAAATTCCCAGTTCTCTATAAATGTTGCAGTGAAATTCTCCTCCAATCAAAAAAATATATTAGGGAAAATAATGGTATTAAAATGGACTGTATGGGGAAATTGCTTGCAAAAAACAGTGTATATTTATAATAGGATAATAAAACCAATTTGATGAGGCTTATTCATTTCTTTCCTGCCAACCAAAATGATTTTTAACTGCTTAAAAAAAAAGAACACCCCAAAAATGCACAGATTGGGCCTTGTGCCCTTCCTTCACATGGCTGTGAAAGGTGAGAAACTCTGGTACCCCACTCAGACAGATTTAATACGATCAGGCTGAATGGGAATTGGTGTACTATACACTTTTGATTCCATGGGGTCTTGGTAAAATTAGCAGGGGTATGAAAGGCAGGGCGCAAACACAGCAAATTGTGCCTACAACAGTTGGCCTATTATGTCTGCTGCCATTAAAAATTTAGACTAGCTCTGCTCCTTCAGAGAAGGACTGCAAAACAATGGGAAGGGTTGTTTTTTTAAAAAAAATAGATCAATTTCATTGTCTTAAAAATATTCCTGTACGGGGAAACAAATGAGCCAAATGACAGCAATACATCTGATGGAAAAATACATATTTTGAATCTGAACGTGAACCTGCACACGTAAGACCAGGCTGTGTGTTACACTTATTGTGTAGCCTATGGCCACATCTCGGTTTTCTGTTAGGTTCATTACAGTTGCCCATGTGTGGATATATGCGTGCAGTTCTTGCTTTGAATGCACCACAGAGCACAGGAGGCTTTTCTCCTTATCCTCCAGCCCCATACTCCCAATGTCAGTTACACACCCTGGGTGTCTGAGTCTGAGAGGGGAAATGGTCCCATCAGGGTCACGGAACTGATCTCGGAGCTGGTGTTGGATTCGCCCAGGCTTTTGGTCCTGGGCGACTTCAACATCCCATTCGGGACCAGTTTGTCAGGTGCAGCTCGGGAGTTCATGGCATCCATGACAAACATGGGCCTATCCCAATTGGTCTCTGGACCTACACATTCAGCAGGTCACACTCTCGATGCTGTTTTCAGTTCCGAACGGACAGATCTGTGGGCGGAGGTGCTAAATACCTCCGTGTTGTCATGGACAGACCATTTTCTGGTCAGGGTTAGTATCACGGCTACCACCCGCCCCTGCAGGGGTGGCGGACCGATTAAGATGGTCCGCCCTCGAAGGCTGATGGATCCTCTTGGATTCCAGAAAGCCTTAGAGGGTTCTATGGCTGGTATCATCGATGATACTTCGAGGCTCGACTTCTGCAATGTGCTGTACATAGGGCTATCTTTGTGCCTAGTCCGGAAACTTCAATTAGTTCAAAATATGGCAACCAGGTTGGTCACCGGTACACCTAGGGGTGACCACATAACACCAATCTTAAAATCACTCCACTGGCTGCCCATTAGTTTCCGGGCGACGTATAAAGTGTTGGTTATTACCTTTAAAGCCCTACATGGTTTGGGTCCAGGTTACCTGCGGGATCGCCTTCTCCCGTATAATCCACCCCGCACACTCAGGTCCTCTGGGAAGAATTTACTCCAGTCAGCCAGAACTAGGCTGACGAGTGTTACCCAGAGGACCTTCTCTTCTGCCGCTCCCAGGCTGTGGAATGGCCTGCCGGAGGAGATTTGACAAATTAGCAGTCTTCTGGAATTTAAGAAAGCCGTGAAGACTGCTCTCTTCCGGCAGGCCTATCCAGTTAAATTTTAAGAAGTTTTTAATAATGTATTTGTTTTTATCTGTTTTAACGGTTTATCTATTTTATTGTTTTATATTTATATTTGGTGTTGTTCCCCGCCTCGATCTAGATGGAGAGGCGGGTTAGAAATGAAATAAATAATAATAAATAAAATAAAAATAAAAGCAATGTCTTTGCTAAACCTCCAAACTTCGGATGGGGAGTCATTTGCTGTAATGGTGCACTTCAGAAATACTGTATCCATAGTGTATAGTGGCCTGGTGCCCTCCAGATGTGCAGGACTACAACTCCCATCATGTGTGACCATTGGCCACGCTGGCTGGAGGTTTATGGAGTTGTAGTCCAATACATCTATGACATCTCAGTGGGGAAGACTTGCTTACAGCTATTCCATAAGGGACGGAGTGGGGTTGATATGAATCCCCTTCTGAACGGGGAAGGGAGTCCGGAAGTCATGTGCCCACATAAGGAGGGCCTTGCTGAATCAGGCTGAGAGTCCATGTAGTCCAGCGCCCTGTTTCCAATGGCAGCTGGCCAGATGCCACTGGGAAAACTGCAAGCCAAGCCTCCCACCCGGCATTTGATATCCATGCTCTCATTGTGTTTTGTTTCGTTTTTACTTCTTGAATTACGTTTTGTAAATGATGTTTCTTTTGCACCTGTCCTCCAGACCCATATGTTCAATTATACCATCTCCCCAGTCTGCTTTTGTATAATAATAATAATAATAATAATAATAAATTTGTTTCTTACCCGCCTCTCCCTCAGGATCGAGGCGGGGAACAACATTGATACAAATGACATAAAATACATAAAACTGATTAAAACATATAAAATTATTAAAATACAGATAAAACTCCTAAAATTCGACTGGATATGCCTGCTGGATTAATTGTATGAAATTAATCCAGCCATTTATAAGTGGAACATCATTCAGGTATAGTAGAGTTAACATTCCATTGCAAAGGTCATCTCAACCCCCTGTGTATGCAACAGAGCCCTGTCTAGGTGGCACCTCCCAAGTTGACCACTAAAGCGTAGGCGTGTTCTGTTAGTGCCGCGTTAAAGGACAACGGAGCTGGGGTGGTGACAGCAACATGGCACCCATTTCTCCTTTCGTTGTACAGTCCAATACAATAGGCTTGTCTAGTGCTTGTCATGGTTCATGGTTAAGTGGCAGAGGTAGCACAGAGTTAGGGGGATGGACGCCTTCTGCAGACCCTTTTTGAAACAAAAGAAAAGCCACAGTGAACATGGACCCATAATTAGGATGACCCTATGAAAAGGAGGTCAGGGCTCATGTAACTTTAACAGTTGGGGGCGTGGCTATGAACGCGACGGGGTAAAGTCATAGATCCTCGTTGCTCCTTATAAAAGCTTTGAATTAAGCACTAATTCCTTACGGAAGAGTCTCAAGAGAGGCATAAAGACATGTTATGTTGACAGGGAAAGGCTGGAAGTGATTAATTATCCGACCGGGAGCTGAAAAGCGACAGAGCTGGATGGTTGTTAAAGTGAAACCAGGCGCTTCGAGCTAACAACAAAGAAGGAAGACGTCGGTGAGGTAATTTATTGACTTTACGAATGATATAAGGAAGACCACTTGAATAGTTTACTGGGGGAGAGTTTTGGACTTGAAATAGAACAAAAAAAAAAAAAAAAAAAAAAGTAAAGGAGAACCCAGACGGACGGAGAGAGGGGATAATTTACGAGCAACAAGGAGTGATGCTATAAGAAGCTTTATTCCCACTCCAGCCTGGGTTAAACTTGTTAAAAGAAAGTCTGTTAGTGTCTCTGGAACTGATTGATCTCTGGAGGGACAGAGGAGGGGTTGTAAGAGTCGTCAGCTCTTGAAGGAGAAACGAAAGTGAAGCGGCCATATTTGAGGCGATTTATGGACTTATAAATGAGGATTTAAGGCAGACTGGCTGAGTAGGTTACTGGGGGAGAGACTGTTGGAAATAAAACTGATTATTGAGAAGTTGATTAAAGTCAATCCCCAGTGAACTTGTAATCCAGTCTGACGTAAACAAGAGGAACAAGCAGACAGGGTGGGGGATAATTCATGAGAAAGAAGGAGGGACGACAGAAGAAATCTTCTGCTCCCACCCCAGCCTGGGTAAGATCCTCAAAAGAGCGCGGTTCGGATCGTACCTGGCAGAGATTGACGCGTCTGGAGGAGCAAAACATGCCAGACATTCCAGATAAGAAGACAGCAAAGAAGTCGCCAGTAAAAATACCAACTGCAGACCCAGTTGTAATTCCAAAGACTACCAGAGGAGGGCAGCCAGACCCAATGGACGAGTTAAAGGTGGATATAAATAAAATGCTTGTTGGGCTTGAAGAGCGCTTGGCCAAGCGCATTAAAGACACGCAAGAGGAACTTATGGAGGGCTTAACACAAGTGGTGAAGGATGTTGGAGTGCTGCAGACAGACACAAGAGCTCTGGCTGAAACTTGCAAGAAGCATGAGGACCAACTTTCTCAACATGAACAACGCATTATCGCTATGGAGGATCGGGACAGACGAGCAAATCTGCGCATAAGAAAATATCCGGAACAAGAAAGAGAGAATTTAAAAGATTTAAGAGATACAATTCTGTCGTGGTTAAAAACACAATTTCCGGAGGGGGCCTGGGAGGAAGATGATCTTGAACGGGTGCATCGAGTTGGTTTCAAAGGCAGAGGAGTGCTTCCAAGAGACATAATTGTTAAATTTGCAAATTATTATAAAAAAGAAAAATTGATGCAAGCAATCAGGAAACAACCTCAACCAATGATTCAAGCAACAGCAATTGAGATTTTTCAGGATCTTTCCCCGCAGACCATCCAGTGGAGGAAGAGTGTCAAGATATGTACAGCAGCATTGAGGAAGAAATCGATAACGTACAATTGGGGATATCCAGTATTTCTGAGATTTGCTTGGTGTGGGAAGCAAGAAAGAATAACATCGTGTGAGCAAGGAATTCAGCTGTTGGAGAAGTTGGGCATAATCGATCCCAACGACCCGGGAGAAGTAGTCCAAGAAGAAGGAGCGGTTGGAGGGGCTAGTCAATGAAATGGGATCAGTGGGGAAAGGGTAAAGGAGTGGAGGTTCGGACTTTGCTCTGAGGGTTGGGCCGGTTCCCCCCCCCTGAAGAGTTCTAAAATAATTGGGACCAGTGCCCAGAGGTCTGGTGAGCAGGGGGGTAAAAGGAGGGTAAGTGTAGGGGGAGGGAAGGGAGGGGGGGGTGGGGGGGGATACTGAGGGTCTGTGTGGGGGGAGGGAGGGGAAGGGGGGTATGGGGTTCACCGACCGAGATCAATGGATACATATGGTTGAAATTAAGAGATGGAAAATAAATTGAGATGGGCAACGTTAAATGTTAAGGGGCTAGGAACGGTGGTTAAAAGACGAAGAATTGAAACAATGTTGAAAAGGGAAAAAATTGATATAATCTTCTTGCAGGAAACTCATCAGACAAAGGAGGGGGTTAATGAGTTGCGAATGAGGGAAATAGGAGTGTATGAAAAGTCATGTGGTACTTCCAAAGCGAGAGGTGTGGCAACCATAATCTCGAAGAAATGTGGTATTGACATTCAAAGTGTAAAGAAAGATAAGAATGGAAGGATCCTTATAATCTACTGTACGATGGAAGGGGAAGAATTTGTGTTGATTAATGTCTATGCTCCAAATGGGAATCAAATGGAATTCTTTAAAGAAGTGTTTGATATGGGGGGAGATTTAGGGAACAAAAATATTGTGATGGCAGGAGATTTTAATATGGTAATTCATAAAGGGAAAGATAGGGATAATATTATTAGAGATGCTAGAGGTGGGGGGAAGACGGAATTAGCTAAATTAATGGAGGGGAAAGAATTAATGGATGTATGGAGAGTATTAAAAGGAGAAGAGAGGAAATATACCTTTTACTCACCTAGATTTAAGAGTTATTCAAGGATTGATTATATATTTATATCAAAGAATATGCTATCAAATTTAATAGATTGCGATATAGGAGTAATAAAGATCACTGACCATGCATTAATGTCGATGGAGATGAAGAGGAAGAAGGATTATAAACAAGCAAAGAGATGGAGAATGGATGGAAGAATTTTTAAAAATAAAAATATAGTAGAGAAATTTAAAAAGGAAGTACAGGAAATATGGCAGATAAATGAAAAAGGAGTTAATGCGCAAGGATTATTATGGGATACAATGAAAGCAGTAATAAGAGGGATGTGTATTAGGGAAATGTCCACACTTAAAAAGCAACAGGAAGTACGTAATAAAAACGTGGAAGAAGAGATAAGGAGACTAGAGGACAGATTAAGGGAGACTAAAGATAAGCGGTTATATGCCTTAATTCAAGCTAAGAAAAAGGAATTGGAGACAGAAGAATTAGAACAGGTTCAGAAGAACTTGTTGTATTTAAAGAGAGATTTTTTTGAATATAATAACAGAAATTCCAAAATGCTGGCTAGATCCACGCGGTCAGAGAAGGCTAAGAATATGATAGGGACAATTAGAGATAAATTAGGGAATAGATGTAATTTAATGAAAGATAAATTAAAAATTTTTCAGGAATTTTATAAAGAACTATATGCATCAGAGGCGGTTACAAATGATAAGATACAGGAATATGTAGAAAGGAATTGGAAAATAAGACTGGATGATCAAGATAAAGAGAGTATGGAAGCCTTGGTTACTGAGAAAGAAATTGAGGGAATTATTGCAAAACTAAAAGGAGGTAAGTCTCCGGGGATTGATGGACTGGGGCCGGAATTTTATAAAATATTTAAGGATATTTTAATACCTAGATTATTAAAATTATATAATAATATAATAGAAGGAGGAAGGACCCCGCCATCTTGGGATCAGTCCATGGTTATTTTAATACAGAAGCCAGGCAAGGATATGACGGATCCAGCATCTTATAGACCAATATCTTTAATAAATCAGGATGCAAAAATATTTTCAGCAATAATGGCTAAAAGAATGGGTTCATTTATTTTTAAATATATAAAAAATGATCAATGTGGATTTATTGTTGGTAGGAAAATGCCAAATTTAATTGGGAGGGTTATAAATACAATAAATATTATAAAAAGAAGAAAGTTAAAAGCAGGATTAGTAGCTTTGGATATTTTCAAAGCCTTTGATTGCGTGGAATGGCCAGCGTTAAAAATAATAATAAAAACGTTTGGGTTTGGAAATAAATTTATGGGAGTGATTAATCAGATGTATAAAAATAATAAAGCGGAAATAATGGTTAATGATGGGTTAACGCAACAAATAAATCTAGCTCGAGGAACTAGGCAAGGATGTCCACTTTCGCCGATTTTATTTGCAGTAGTTATAGAAATTTTAGCAAATGTAATTAGGGAAGATGATAGATTAAAGGGGATAGGTAGTAATGATAAGATTAAAGTAAATATGTTTGCGGATGATACGTTGCTGACATTAGAAGATCCCCTTGAAAGCGGGGATCTGATTCAGAAACATCTGAGAGAATTTGGGGAAATTACAGGATTACAAGTTAATTGGGGAAAGTCAGAAATGATGTTGTATAATTATAACAAGGAAGAGATGGAGAAATGTAAAGCTAATTTAGGATTAGGATATAAAAATATAATACGATATTTAGGAGTTAATATAGATAGAGAATTAAATAGACTAGAGGAACTTAACTTAGTAAGGTTAAGAAAAGAGGTAGGGGAGAAGTTACAGATGTATAGAAAATTAAAACATTCTTGGTTTGGTAGAATAGCGGTTATTAAAATGAATATATTACCTAAGATTAATTTTTTGTTTAGAATGTTACCTATTAGAATATCAGCGGCTGAGATTAAAAGTTGGCAAAATATGATTAATGCTTATTGTAATGGGGATAAAAGAGCTAGGATAAATAAGGGGTTATGGTATAAGGCTCAAAAGAAAGGAGGTCTAGGACTTCCGAATATTAAGAATTATTATATTGCGAACCAGTTAAGATATGTTATTCATGCTATTTTAGGGGAACAAGACATGGAATGGTTAGAATCGCAAACAGTAAAGGTGGAGTATAAATTACGAAATATATTTTTTACTAAAATGCAAAAGAAAGAATTCAAAGTACTGGACAACCCATTGTTGGAAAATATATTAATGATCTGGGAGAAGTATAGAGGGAAGTTGATACCAGGGGAGTCTCCGCTTGCCCCAGTTGTAGTAGTGGGTAACTTCCCAAGTGTATTAAAATCAGAGATAGAAGGGAGTCTGAAAGAACTAGATATTATTAAATTAAGGAATTGGATGGAAAAGATGAAGGATAGTGAGCATATTAAAAATTTATTTAAAGGACAAAAGCTAGCGTGGTTCAAGTGTTTGCAGCTGTTAAAATGGACACAGGATTGGACCACAAAGAATAAGGAATGTAGAAACAATACTAGATTTGAAGATTTAATTGAACAATCGTGGGATAAAGAAGAAGCTAGAGCTAAGAAAGGACTCACTAGTGAGATATATAAAATATTAATAGAGGAAGAATTTCAGGACTCACTTAAGGTCATAAAAGAGGTTTGGGAAGAAGATATAAGGGGGAAAATTAACGAAGATAATTGGGGGAGGATATGGAATGGAAGAATGTTAAAGGTATTGTCGATTAGAATTAAGGAGAATTATTATAAAACAGTTTGGAGATGGTATTTAACACCTGTTAGATTTCACCAGATTGATAAAAAATTGCCCAAGAATTGCTGGAGGGGGTGTCAGGAGGTTGGGACATATTTTCATATGTGGTGGAGCTGTGAACAAGTACAAAAATTTTGGGTAAGGGTTGGTAAAGAAATAAGTGATATAATTGGAAGTAGGTTGGAATTAAACCCGAAGCTAGCTCTACTAGCAATATGGGATAGTAGGAATAAGGATGTAATAAATAAAGAATTGGTAAACAACCTCCTGGCACCTGTTAGAATACTGATTGCTAAAAATTGGAAAGGGCAACGAAGTTATACAATAGAAGAGTGGTATAAAGAAATTTGGGATTTAGCTTTGAATGATATGTTGACGTGTAAAATGAAAATAAAGAGGGGAATGTCCAGGAAGAGTGATTTTGGGGAAATATGGACGCCCCTTTTGAATTACGTTTTAAGATCGGGGAAGGGACAATTGCCTTCAAAAGAATCATTAAAATTTTGGAAAGAGGATGAAGGATAATGAGACGGTCTCGGAAGGGGGGGGAGCATGGGGGGTAGTTGAGGGGGGAATTGGTTTTATGTTATTGTATGTTATATTATTGTTTATTTGTGTATGTGTTTGTTGGAAAAATTAATAAAAATATTAATCAAAAAAAAAAAAATAATAAAAAAAAAGTAACTTTAACAGTTGTAGAGAAAAGGGGATTTCAGCCGGTGTCATTTGTATGCAATTAGTTCCTGGTGAAATTCCCTCTTCTTCATCACAACAGTTAAAGGTGCAGGCACTATACTTGAGTGACTAGATACAAAAGAAGGCAGGGCCCCTGCAACTTTAACTGTTGTGATGAAGAGGGGATTTCACCAGGAACTAATTGCATACAAATGACACTGGCTGAAATTCCCTTTTCTCTACAACGGTTAAAGTTACAGGAGCCCTGTCCTCCTTTTCAGATGGTCAGCCTACCCATAATGGCCGTGAAATTTCATTACCATGTTAATCTTGCTGCCTGCAAATAGCAAACATATTTAGTCTCCCTAGAAGTGTGTGCCATCATCTTTTCCACTTGGATGTTACAAACATCCTTTATTTATTTTAAAGAAAAGAAAAGAAAAGAAAAAAGGGACTCAGTGAAAATTACCTTCTTGTGCACCTAGTGAGCTGAAGTGGAGTTTCTCCTTCGAACTTTCAAACTACAAAAGGGAATTGGGTTTGACCATGAGAGTTGGTTCATACTAGGGAGGTTTGAGAAATTGGTTTCAGTTCATTATTGATCAGGATTTACGCAGTTCTCGCCTCCCGGACCAAACACAGACGCGAACACAATCTATGGCCAAACGCAAAGATTTCCAGGCTTGCAATGTGGTTTGCGAACGAATGAGCAAATGCCTACCTTTGAAAAATATGCACGAGAAACTGTATACTTTTGAAAAATGTGGCCAAACACGCCTTAATCATTGGGAGAAGAATTGATGCATAAGCTTGGAAAAATAGGCATGAAAATGTATGCATATTTTCACGTAACACCCCCCCCCCCAAGAAAGTTTGCCACCTGATATGGATATAAGACAGAACGATCCATAAGGTGCAATTTGGAGAACGTTGGTGACGGTTTGCTTGTGTGCACACCCCTAGTTCATACATATAAGTTCATCATTTGATTTCTTACTACTGAGTGTCTACTTATCAGGGTCTAGCCTGGAGAGAGGTATTGAAATCTGCGATCCAGACCCTCCCCCTCCTATAATGGTGGAGGCCCTGAGGTTTGGGTGGGGCTCTGGAGGCTTCTCTAGATCATGCTGGCACCTCCAGGTGGGAGATGTTTCTTCTCCCTATATCAAGCACTGGAAGTTGAGTCATCTTTGAGGCATTGTCAAAAGCAAAGAAGGCAGCTGCCTTGAACTGATAGGAATGAGAAGGGAGGAGGATTGGGAAAGGTGTCTGTAGGGGGTTCTGTGGGGATGTTGGGCTCCTTCCATAGGTGGTGCTGAGTTCTAGCACTGAGAGAGAGGAACATCTCTCTCTTTCTCTCTCTCTCTCTCTCTCTCTCTCTTGTGTCCCCTTTCTCTGCATTTGCATAATTTTAAAAGCCTAGGTCTGTATGCAGCACCCCTTCCTCCTCTGTGTTCCCGTTGCAGCTGACTTGCCAACTCATTCTAATTTTTAGCAAACATGGGTTCAAATCCTGGCTTCAGGTATCACAGCTGCTGCAGGATTTAGCAGAGTAGGGAACTGGAGATGTGCTCGGTCAGGCCCTTGCCTTTAATTTGCTCTCTTTGCTTAACACAGCAAGGTGGATATTTTTCAAGCTAAAGAATATGCCCCACACACACACACTGCCCATGTTTATGGGCCCCAGGGCTGAGAGGGAAGCGGCCGGTTAACTTAAAAAAAAACCTTATGTGTTGTACAAGGGGCTTTTGCTTTGCAGTTGCTTTTCTGGCCTTCGGTTTCATTTGTGCCCAAAATCCAATTAAGGAAACGATTCCTGGGTGATTAGGCACTTCAAGAATGGGAGGTTAAATGGTCCGAAATATGTAAATAACTTCCGCTTATTCATTTTGTTGTGATGCATATCCTCATTTAAAATTAATCACTAGTACATTTCATGCAAAATCCAAATGAATCTCATTCTTTTTCATTAAGTGGCTTTTTAAAAAAAATCGATAATGTTTTCTTTAACGGAAAGCTGTGGCTGTGGCCAATTTAAATCTCATTAACTTTTGACTCTGTACTCTAAAGTTCAGCTAGCGCGATGTGGTTAGTTGAGATCTGAAGCAATTCCGTTGAACAAGACGCGGGAACAATGTACTTTCTGTAACATGAGTTTACATTGCAATCCTATCTGGGTCTAACCCGAAGTAGTTCCTATTGAGTTCAAGGGGTCTTACCCACAAGCACATGTGAACAAGGTTTCAGCTTTAGGCTTATCTAGGAATAAATCCGATTGAGCTGAGCGGGGTTTACTTCTGAGTTATTAATGGTGCTGCCAAATTTTGCACTTAGTTGGCTCATTGGTCGAAACCTGTCCATTTGTAATGCTCAACTTCATAGCAAGTCAGGGCTGATCTATTATAAAGTTCTTTTTTGAAAAATCATAAAATTGTATTTCATTTTGAAATAAAATTAACAAAATAAAGACAACAAAAAGAAGTACATACCTAATAATAAAGCAAGATTACTAAAGAAATAAAGGAATCCACTCATTATAATTCTTAGTCTATCATTGATATGCTAATTTTTGTAAACCGCCCAGAGAGTTTCGGCTATGGGGCAGTATATAAATGGAATAAATAATAATAATAATAACTATAGTGAAACGGCCTAAGTAGGAGCTCAATATCTAATGAAAGAAAGAAAAAAGTACAATTTAGACAGCATAAAATAGGTGTGTGTGTGTGTGTGTGTATTAGTCAGTAATAATATAGGCAACTGTACTTGATTGGAATTTGATCAACAGTTTGAAGGGCTTCAAGACAGGAAATAACTGGAAGCCAGGGGTGCCATCATGTCTTTCTTAAACCTAGGATCCTTTGCTTGCTGGACTTGCTGAGTAAGTTTCTACATCGTCCTAGTCTCCCAAATTATATCAACCCATTGCTCTTCAGTTGGTTGCTTTGGAGATTTCCAATTGCATGCCATATATGACTTTGCAGCTGTAAACAATGGCTTAAGAAGGTCTTTATGCAGGATTCCAGGATCATTAGCAGAGTGTTTAGCTTAATGCTTTGAAGTTTGAAAATGATTGCAAGATTCAGAGCATATGCAGTAAACTAGTACACAGTCCCCTCCCCATAGTTTTTTAGTCATGCTACCACCCAGAACCCCCCCCCCCCTTACTTGAAACAGTCTCATTAGCTGCTTCTTTCATTACCACCAAAGCTCTGGCTCTGAGCTGATCCATGCTGGTGACCAGTGATGGCAAGGAAACATCATTATCATGCAGGCACACCACGTGAAAACCACCAGTCAGAAAGAGTTCCCATAATGCATGATGTCATGGCATACTACACAATTCCAAACTACAGTTCCCAAGATGCACCTTGATACAGCACATGCACAGAACTCCATATACATGGGATTTTGTATTTGCTCTCATCTGAGTTCACATGGATGCATTCGTTACTTTCTGAGTAGATAGCAAATCCACTCAGGGTAATTTCACCCATCACTACTTCTGAGTAGACAAGCATAGAATTGTGTTGCCAGTGAGTTACATTTTAAGAATTTTGGGGTGGTGCTGAAATCTGGGTTTTACACTATTTTTTAGGTTAGCCAAAAATGTAATAAATAAGTAACCCTAAAAATAAGCAATGGGGTGATAAATGGTCATTTCTTTAATTCCCTCCCAAATCCTAACAGCTAGTGAGGACAGGAGGCTGTACTCTCTCCCATGAACAAAGGAATTCCTGGCTTTGCTACAAAAGAGGAGCTGACAGGCAAGGCTCAGGCTCAGAAGTGCAACGACCCGTGCAACCTAGGGACATGCACTTCCCCCAGTCTTCTAGTATGTAGTTTCCTCCATCATCTCTGAACAAGCCATTTCTTTTTACCCATTGGCTGTGATGCAGTCGGCATCTTTTTCTTTTAACTGCACCTTTAACAAAAAAATGTAACTGCCTTAAGCTCTTGTCTCCTCACAGGTGAGGTTGCATTTTCCCCCTGACATTGATTACCTTAGGCAGATGGATCTATCCATCCCCAAGAAAGAAAGAGGAAAGATTCTGTTCTTATCATTTTTGAAGACTGACATCTTTTTGAGTGTTGGGTCTCAAATTGGCAAGATATGACATTCTGATAGGTTATGGTGCTTCAGGCAGGCTGTCACAGGGCCCGAAATCTTAGCACAACTTTAAAAAGAATAAAGTTGGCTGGAAGGCACATTTTTGGCACACTATTATTTGTATTGCGTAGAGATTGGGGCACCAGAATGGCTGGCTACTCTCAACTATGCAGAATTCTGTGCATCTTGAAAGAGATGAAGAGGAGATTTGGGGAGGGATATGGCAGCCTGACACAGCCTGATTTCAGATTAGGGAAGGTCTGGCAAAAGTACATTTGCAAAGGGAATTCTTTTCAAAGTCTTTTCAAAATCATAATGTTGGAAATATTTACAATTAGGGCATCATAATAATGCCTTTAATATGCAAATCATCCTAATTGCATGTATTGCTCTATCAAGGCCAAGCTAAAATAAAACAGTGATAGCTTTCATGTCTCTCCTAATTTCATTTTTTTTAAATCCTAAAAACAACAACAAAAAACAACAACAATGACTTTATTGTGAGTGGAAGTGAATTTTTAAGTAATATTAAATATATCCGTGAAGTTACTTAGTCCCTCTGATCCCCCCTCCCCTACAGATTTTGGCTAGTCCATGGAGTTGGTTGCTTTCTTTCCATCACCCCCATTGTATCATTGATAGGCCAGTCTTCCATAGGATTCCCCATAGCTATATGGAGCATCCGTGTTCGGAGGCTCCCTATCACATACTAGGGAGCTGGAGCAGTAGCAGCAGCAGCAGCAAAAGGGTTAATTCCTTTAAGGATTTTGTTCTGTCAACATTTTGGTGGAGATGTGGGAGAAATGTGTTCGGTTTGCATTTTAATACAAACCTACCTAATGTTCACTTTTGAGTTAATACAGAAACTAGAGCACAATTATTCCCCCTGGATTTTCACACTTTTCTACATTTTGTGATGTAGTTCTGTGGTCAAAGAGACTGTACAAAAATGCATAAATTAGGAGAAATATCATACAAAAAAGAGCATATTTTATTTATTTATTTATTTATTACACGTTTATACTGCCCATCAGCCGAAGCTCTCTGGGCAGTGCACAGTTAAAAACCATAAGAATAACAATATAAATCTAAACATTAAAAAGTTAAAAAGGCAGTATAAAACGAGCTACATTAAAAACCAGGGAAAGCCTGTGTAAAACGGTATGTCTTCAGGAGGCATTTAAAATAGGGTGACCAGTTAAATCCAGGTCAGGGCTCCTGTAACTTTAACAGTTGTAGAGAAAAGGGAATTTCAGCCAGTGTCATTTGTATGCAATTAGTTCCTGGTGAAATTCCCTCGTCATCACAACAGTTAAAGTTGCAGGGGCCCTGCCTTCTTTTGTATGGTCACTCTAGTATAGTGCATGCACCTTTAACTGTTGTGATGAAGAGGGAATTTCACCAGGAACTAATTGCATACAAATGACTCTGGTTGAAATTCCCTTTTCTGTACAACTGTTAAAGTTACATGAACCCTGACCTGGATTTTATCTGGTCACCCTAGTTTAAAAGATGTCACATTTTCTGCCTCCCGAACCGCATGAGGGAGGGTCTTCCAGAGAGTGGGTGCCTCTGTGTCCCCCAAAGTGGACACAGAAACCTCCCCTCCTCTTGCTATGGCACCATTGAAAGCAGGCCTGCATCACGGCATTTGGAGAATCACAAAATCTGACGGGTAATAACGCCATTCTTCTTTGCACGTTAGTCCAGAAGGGACAGAACAAGTTGGTTTGCTTGAAAATGTAGGGATGGATGAATCTCTGTTTCACTTTCTATAACTTCTTCTTCTTCTTCTTCTTCTTCTTCTTCTTCTTCTTCTTCTTCTTCTTCTTCTAGTTCATTCCATCCAAGTTTTTTTTTGTCATCTTGCATTTTTGAATTTCTGGCCAAAAAAAACCTTGCATAAAAAATTGTGTCTTTGTGTGCATTTTCTGTGCATTTTTGTCGGCTATTTCCGTGATATCTGCATTTTTGCAACGGGTTCCCACTACCGAGCCACATACAAAGTTATGCTGTTATCCTACACAGCCCTAAACAACTTGGGACCAGCATACCTAGCAGACCACCTTCCCTTATATACACCCAGGCAACAGTTACCATTTTCAGAGGAGGTCCTGTTGGCCATTCCGAGACAAACAGAATGCCGCCATGAAGAACCTCGGCGGCAGGACCTTCTACAAGCAGCGAGGGGGGTTCCACTAACTCTTGTGGCCCTGGGACACCTCCCCAGGGCCATAGAATTGTGGCCAAAATATGGTTTAAATTCTGGTTTTCATGTGGATTTGATTGGATTTTTTTTTAGAGTTTTTTTGTTGGGGGTGGGGGGGGAGATTAGTGCATAGATCGGATGAACAGACTTGTGAATGAACTCATGTGAAACTGATCTGAGCTAGAATTAGACTTATTCCTTCATCTCTTTGTAATCTGTGCTGATTATCTTGCTCACACTCTATATCTTGGACCAGTTACAAGAAAACAGAAGAGAAAAGAAATCCATTGCTGTGTTAATTGC
This sequence comes from Anniella stebbinsi, assembly GCA_029215795.1. Taxonomy (NCBI): domain Eukaryota; kingdom Metazoa; phylum Chordata; class Lepidosauria; order Squamata; family Anniellidae; genus Anniella; species Anniella stebbinsi. Next base: position 539,400 of record JARDYH010000001.1, read on the forward strand.
TATATACATGATCAATGCTTGCTGATCAAATGAACCTCAAATGCTTTCATGCTCTGGAATGCTTAATTTTGTTTTTAATCATTCACCGAAGGCTCGTGTTTCTTTTTGATTTGGACGGGTCTTTTCTGGCATGATGAAACATGTGCTTAGTATATCCTCTTATTGTGCAAAAGCCATTTACATTCCACCATACGCATGCAGCTAATGAATTGAAATGAAAGAAGAAATGACAAGCCTTCGTCTCGAAAAGGGGTCAGCACCTTTTCAAGCAAAGGTCCCTCCGTCATTTGAGTGGAAATGTTAATTGGCTCACTGCAGTTGGAATTAGCACAGCCAGATGTTGGGATGGAATGGCATGAGCCAGAAAGACCGGGGGGGGGGGGGGGGGGGAGGTTGCTGAAAGAGTACCGTCTGGGCACAGAGAGAGAGGAGAGCCTGTGATCTTCTGCACAGTCCAGCTCTTTGGTCCAATCAACTTCAGGGGATTTTGGTCACTTTGAATGGCCCTGGATGTAGACGGGCTTTATCACCAATGACCCTTGAGCTGAGAGGAGCCCATTTTGTGTTCTCCCCCATTCAATTCAATAAACACAAAACACAAGTTCTTTCTGTCCTGTTCATGATGGAATCATGTGAATTTTGGTAAGATTACAGAACGTTTTAAAGGCCCTATCGCTAGGCACTTATGCATTTCCCTTGGCGTCTTGAGAGAGAGATACTCTGAGGTCCAAGGCCTCTTGTCTTCTGTCAAGATGAATGTTTTGTTCTGACATTCCTCGCCGGGGAGGTTCATTTGGGGCCGACCTGCATCTGGGAATGTATTACGGTTGCCATGTTGAAAAGACTGCGAAGAGCCCACAATGTGGTGCATCCTTATCTCAGGCAGACTCTAACCCGTCACTTCTCATTTGTTTTCCTTGCCATCAGCTGAGCTCTGACAAAGAGCTGACGAAGAGCTTGCCCAGTAGATTTCGTGGCTTCTTATTTGCCTACGATGCTCATGGATTATCCTTTTTATTTCCTGAACTGAAAGCTTTGCATGCTTAGGAACAGAGGAGGCTGCCTCATTATAAGGAGTCAGGCCTTTGGTCAAGTGGTCCAGTGTTGCCTACAGTGACTGCCAGTCGCTGTCCGGAGTTGCAAATTTTATAAACATGAATGCAAGTTTGGGAATCCGTGGACATTTCCAGAGATCACGGTCTCACATTCAGGTTGCAAATGGGTCATTTTTGAGTGTTTTGTGAACTGAAACCAAATTCTCAGGCATCCCTATGCTCCAGGGTGAAATAGCATGGAAACAGGTGGGGGAGCGTGGCTTGTGGCAAAGCATTTAGCAGAGGTGGGAGGCGAAGGAAATCTCCATTGCTGTAGTTGAATGAACTCATAAAGCAGCACTGTGATTTCCACACCACCCTGGAGTTACGGACCCCTTTGATGTACAGTTGTTTCTCCCCCCTCCTCCGGAGCTGAGGATATCACAGACTGACATCTATGATTTCCCCAAACCCTTTCTCAGATCTGCTATAAAAAGGGTGCAATTCCAAGCTTGCTTTGCCTGGGGGACATCTGTCACCATCCAGAATCACATTCTGTGTCCTGCGTGAGCTTTCAGATGTTCGTGTCTGAGAACTATCTTTTAACTCCTCGTTGTTGTTATTGCTGTTTCTTAAAATTCATCACAGGACGTTCGTTGTTATTGCCTGCACTGTATAAAGATTGCGTGCTTATTAAAGATTAAAATAATCTGCTCCAATTATATAACATAATTATGTAACATAATCATGGAGTTGTGGCATTCAAGTACAGGCAAAGGGGACACACAGAATCAGATTCACTATGTTTTATTTTGTTTTTAAGTGTATCATAATGGTACAAATGGGGAGTATATGCCCCCCCCCAAACTTTCCTGAGCAGGAGGAAGTTTCAAAGGGAGCCTCTTGGAAGAGTAAAAGAGCATTAGGGACTTATTATTGATGTCTTTGTAAAATATGTTCATTTCCAAATAAACCCACTGAGCACTTGGGGGTAGAGAACTTGCGGGGTCAGACGGCCATGTTCCAGGAGCCGGCAAAGCACCTCCAGAAAATGCACAATCCCTCCCCTCACAGCATTCCATTACATGACTGGGGAAACTGAACACTCTCTGGAGGCCACAGAAAATACATTTTGCCTTCCCCCCCCCCCCATAACACCAATCAGGGCCTTAAAGGCCCTCTTAATCAAGGTTTTAAGAGAGCCTTTAAGCCACAATTGGCATGAGGGGGTTAGGTGGGGGAAACACGATTTCCCTAAGGCAGGGGGAATTGCGTGCTTCCCCCCTCCACTCTAATGAGCACAGAGAGAGGCAGAAAGGCACTGGGACAGCAGCTGTAAATCAGCTCAGGATAGTAGCCTGTAAATCAGCCCCAGCTCCTCCAAAGGAAAAGCAGTAGGGATGTGCACAGACACCCCGGATCAGATCAGGATCCAGATCGGGACCTCCAATGTTGTCCTGGATTAGTTCGGACAAAATTGGAGGTCCCTTGGATCAGACCCGATCCTGAGCCGAAATTGGACGTCCGATTTTTGGATAGGCCGCCATTTTTGGTATTTTTGCCATAGGCTTGCATTGGGGGAAAGAAAGCTTTCCCCCAATGCAAATCTATACGGAAAACATGGCGGTGGGTGAGTGGGGGCCTAACTGCCCCCTCTCTGTCCCTCCCCACCAACTCGCGCTCCTTACCTGCCAGGGCCATCCGCTGCCATCCGCGGGCAGCAGCGGATGGTAGTGGACAGCCCCGGCAGGTAAGCCCCCTCCCCTTCTCGTTCCTTACCTGCCGGGGCCATCCGCTGCCATCCACTGCTCCGATCTACTGAGAAACAGGCTTCACAGCCTGCCTCTCAGTAGCGCGCCAGGTGCGCGCTACTGAGAGGCAGGCCCGAAGCCTGTTTCTCAGTAGATTATAGCAGCAGAGGGAAGCGGGCGTCCCGGCAGGTAAGTGGGTCCCTCATCCTCCTCCCCCCTCATGTTCCTTACCTGCCGGGGCGCCCACTTCCGTTTGCTGCTGCGATCTGCTGAGAAACAGACTTCGTGGCCTAGTTCTCAGTAGAGCGCCGGGTGCCCCGGGTGCCCCTGAAAGCGGGCACCCCAGCAGGTAAGTGGGGCCCTCTCCCTTGCGCTCCTTATCTGCTGGGGCCATCCACTGCCATCCGCTGCCATCCTCTGCCCCCTTCTACTGAGAAACAGGCTTCACTGCCTTCCTCTCAGTAGCGTGCTGGGTGACACCCGGTGCGCTACTGAGAGGCAGGCTGCAAAGCCTGTTTCTCAGTAGAAGGGGGCAGTGGACAGCAGTGGACAGCCCCGGCAGGTAAGGAGCACAAGGGGGAGGAGGAGATCCAGAAGCCGGGATTGGAATCAGATAATTTTATCTCATTTTGGTCTGATTGGCTCTGGATCATGGATCAGACCCGATCCGATGCACACCCCTAAAAAGCAGCACAGATCCTCTCTGGCTTGCACACTTCTCTGAAAGTTGGCTCTATGGATATATTGGGAGAGGCGGCCTACAAACGTGCCTTGACCTTTTTTTTTTTTTTTTTTAATTATTTATTAGGGGTGTGCACGGACCCCCCGGATCGGATCGGGACCCGGATCGGGACCTCCAATTTTGTCACAGACCGGTTCGGACAAAATCGGAGGCCCCCCGGACCGGATCGAGTCCGATCCCGACCCAAAAATCGTACATTTTTGGATCGGCCGCCATTTTTTTCCCCATAGACTTGCATTGCAATGCAAGTCTATGAGGAAAAAATGGCGGCGGGTGGGTAAGGGGGGGCCTAACTCCCTCCCCCCCCGGGGCCGTCCGCTGTGGACGGCCCCGGCAGGTAAGCCCCCTCCCCCGCACTCCCTACCCCCCCTGGGGCCGCCCGCTTCCATCCGCTGGCGCCCGCGGGCGCCAGCGGATAGAAGCGGACGGCTCCGGGGGGGGGTAAGCCCCCTTCCCCGCCGCTGCTTACCTTCTCGGCCCGTCCGCTCCCGTCCGGCGCCGGCGGCTACTACCAGCGGGCTCCGCGGCCTACTCTCGAGTAGCGCGCCGGGTGATGACATCACCCGGCGCGCCACCCTGGAGCAGGCCGCGGAGCCTGCTGGTAGTAGTAGGCGCCGGCGCCGGACGGGAGCCGCCGGGCCGGGCAGGTAAGGGCCCCCCTCCCCCCCTCCGCGCGCCCCCTCCTCCCCTCCACGCACCCCCTCCTTACCTTCCCGGCCCGGCGGCTCCCGGCCGGCGCCGGCGCCTACTACTTCCAGCAGGCTCCGCGGCCTGCTCTAGAGTAGCGCGCCGGGTGATGACATCACCCGGCGCGCCACCCTAGAGCAGGCCGCGGAGCCTGCTGGGAGTAGTAGGCGCCGGCGCCGGACGGGAGCCGCCGGGCCGGGCAGGTAAGGGCCCCCCTCCCCCCTCCCCCCTCCGCGCGCCCCCTCCTCCCCTCCACGCACCCCCTCCTTACCTTCCCTGCCCGGCGGCTCCCGGCCGGCGCCGGCGCCTACTACTTCCAGCAGGCTCCGCGGCCTGCTCTAGAGTAGCGCGCCGGGTGATGACATCACCCGGCGCGCCACCCTAGAGCAGGCCGCGGAGCCTGCTGGGAGTAGTAGGCGCCGGCGCCGGCCGGGAGCCGCCGGGCCGGGCAGGTAAGGGCCCCCCTCCCCCCTCCCCCCTCCGCGCGCCCCCTCCTCCCCTCCACGCACCCCCTCCTTACCTTCCCTGCCCGGAGGCTCCCGGCCGGCGCCGGCGCCTACTACTTCCAGCAGGCTCCGCGGCCTGCTCTAGAGTAGCGCGCCGGGTGATGACATCACCCGGCGCGCCACCCTAGAGCAGGCCGCGGAGCCTGCTGGGAGTAGTAGGCGCCGGCGCCGGATGGGAGCCGCCGGGCTGGGAAGGTAAGGGCCCCCCTCCCCCCTCCACGCGCCCCCTCCTCCCCTCCACGCACCCCCTCCTTACCTTCCCGGCCCGGCGGCTCCCGGCCGGCGCCGGCGCCTACTACTTCCAGCAGGCTCCGCGGCCTGCTCTAGAGTAGCGCGCCGGGTGATGACATCACCCGGCGCGCCACCCTAGAGCAGGCCGCGGAGCCTGCTGGGAGTAGTAGGCGCCGGCGCCGGACGGGAGCCGCCGGGCCGGGCAGGTAAGGGCCCCCCTCCCCCCTCCCCCCTCCGCGCGCCCCCTCCTCCCCTCCACGCACCCCCTCCTTACCTTCCCTGCCCGGCGGCTCCCGGCCGGCGCCGGCGCCTACTACTTCCAGCAGGCTCCGCGGCCTGCTCTAGAGTAGCGCGCCGGGTGATGACATCACCCGGCGCGCCACCCTAGAGCAGGCCGCGGAGCCTGCTGGGAGTAGTAGGCGCCGGCGCCGGCCGGGAGCCGCCGGGCCGGGCAGGTAAGGGCCCCCCTCCCCCCTCCGCGCGCCCCCTCCTCCCCTCCACGCACCCCCTCCTTACCTTCCCTGCCCGGAGGCTCCCGGCCGGCGCCGGCGCCTACTACTTCCAGCAGGCTCCGCGGCCTGCTCTAGAGTAGCGCGCCGGGTGATGACATCACCCGGCGCGCCACCCTAGAGCAGGCCGCGGAGCCTGCTGGGAGTAGTAGGCGCCGGCGCCGGACGGGAGCCGCCGGGCTGGGAAGGTAAGGGCCCCCCTCCCCCCTCCGCGCGCCCCCTCCTCCCCTCCACGCACCCCCTCCTTACCTTCCCGGCCCGGCGGCTCCCGGCCGGCGCCGGCGCCTACTACTACCAGCAGGCTCCGCGGCCTGCTCTAGAGTAGCGCGCCGGGTGATGACATCACCCAGCGCGCCACCCTTGAGCAGGCCGCGGAGCCTGCTAGTAGTAGTAGGCGCCGGCGCCGGACGGGAGCCACCGGGCCGAGAAGGTAAGCGCCCCCCTCCTCCCCCCCCCGCTGTCCACTTTCATCGGCGGGCGCCCGCTGGCGCCCGCCAATGGAAGCGGCGGTGGGCGCCAGTGGGCGCCCGCCGATCTGCCGATCCGCCGAACCGGTTCGGAGCTTTTTCGGACCGGTTCGGATTGGATCGGCCGATCCAGCTGCGGGATCGGAAATCGGATAATTTATCCGATTTCCCACTGGACCGGACTCGGATCGTGGATCGGGTCCGATCCAGTGCACATCCCTATAATTTATTACCCGCCTCTCCCTCCGGATCAAGGCGGGGAACAACATCATCATAAAACACACAAAACTGATCAAAAATACATAAAACCAATATATCATTAAAATACCAATAAAACACCAATAAAACACTTAAAATTCATCTGAGTAGGCCTGCTGCTGCCATCCTCTGCCCCCTTCTACTGAGAAACAGCAGGTGTTTGGCCAGGCCCATGTGGCTGTAAACGGGCAAGTCTGTGAGTGGTCCTCATTGTGGGTGTGAGTGGATGTATACGATAGGGCGGTGAGTGCCCACCCGCCTGCCCGCCTGCCTGTCCGCCCACTGTGATGGCCTCCAAAGGATTCTGAAGCCACCAGTGCAAGCCCCACTCTCCCCTTCTGTGACCATTAGATCTGTAGACCTTCGCAGCAAGATCCCTACTGAAAATCAGCCCGTGTGTGAAGCGGTGTAAGGGTAGGTGTTTATAATCCACTTGAATATCTGCAGCAGTAAAACACATGAGTCGTCTGGCTTTTATTTTAGTTGTATTGAATTTAAATGTAGGTTTCAGGTAACGAGGTAAACTGACATGTCTAACAATCCCACAATTATGCATTTCTCCTGGTGACAGTTGCTTAGAAAAACTATTACAGGCAGATTTAGGATGTAAAGCGTTTCCGTATGACAGCAAGCCGGGAGACAAATGACTTAGTGACTGTGTACAAGTTCTCTTATAATTGCTCATAAATTATTATGGTTCATATTAAACCACACCCAGAACACTGGATTTATTTTAAATATGAACTATGGCAAATCATTTGAAATGTAGCAGAGCAAAATACATGTTGTACAATTATTGTGCATAAACACACACACACACACACACACACACACACACACTGCAGTTTGCCAGCAGGGAAATGCCTTGATAATCCATAGGTGGGTTTTAAGCTTTACTTTCCAGTTATTTCTACGTTGGATGAACGAATAGCTGCTTGATATGAAGCTGGGGTGGGGATCCTGTGTCCCTCCAGACGTTGCCATGTGCAGCCCCTGTATCCTGGTGTGCAAGTTAACATTGTTTGAAGTGAGTCCCAAGGTCAGATTGGGTTCATGGTGACCCTCACTAGCAAAATGGATGAAGATCACTGAGAGGTGAACTTGATGAGAGAGCAGGAACTCTGATTGGAAATCTCTTGGGGCTTCTTTAATAATGTCAAATTAAGCAGCAGTGGGGAGGCAATTCAGATCAGGGAGGAGGGTTGGACCCTAATCCAAACTGTGCCCTCTTCCATTGTTGCATTTCTCTTTAAACACACACACACACGAGATCACATCACGACACTTAGGCCTCTAGTCCTACCCTCACTTCCCAAGGCCGTAGAGTTGTGTCCGGCATTATTTACTTGCTCTTGTTTATTTTATGCCTTACAATCCTTCCTTCATTCCTTCCTTGGAACTGAAGGTGCACCACATGGGGTTCCTCTACAGCCGCTCGTCTAGGTGCTGCTAAATGCCAGCTTGCCCAAATTAGGTTGTTATGGAGAAAACCTGGCGGCATGGCATCAGAGCGATGGGAGAAGTTGCCCCAGGAGAATTTGTTATTTCCTCAGAGAATAATAAACTCACCCATGTAAGCTCAGGCAAGAGCTCTTGCTTAAAACCATCTCTGATCTGGCAAGAGGAAGAGAGGCAGCAAGCAGAGTCTGACTGCTGAATAAGGAAAGAAACCATGGGTGAGAAGAAAATGGAGAAAAGGGGGGGCATTCCCACCGACATGTCTGTTTCTACCAATATGATTTGTTGTGAGGAAAGGGGCAACATCACACTTTACTGTAAGCAAGAAAAGGGTTGATCTAACCAACTCAGTGCAGGCATGGAAATAGCGTTGTGTAGATACAGACTGCCCATGCTCAGAAGGTCGAGATCAATCCCGAACTTAATAGCAAATTTGTAAAACGCAGGTCCAGACCCATTCAAAAGGTGAGCGTCATGGACGGGCGAAGTTTGACCAGTGAGCTGACTGGCTGCCTCCGTGGGTCAGAGTGGGGGATCAGGGTTGGGATGCTCCAGGGCTCAATCTCCACTCAACCCTGACGCTCCCTCTGGGTCAGTCACTCTCTCTCAGCCTAACCTGCCCCACAGGGTTGCTGGGGGGATAAAATAGGAGAGGGAGAAACACCATTGGTCCTTGGAAGAAGCCAGGAAAGGCCGACCGTAAACAAATAAATAGATACCATAGCAAGCATTTCTCCTGACACCAGAATGTGAAACTCCACCTTTGCAACTCCGTCGTGTTTGAAATCACAGCACAGAGAGGCTTCCAGATCATGCTCGTGAGTTACTTGCTCCAACGACTGACGGTTCAGTGAGAAGGGGGGGCATATTCTAACTCTGCAGCATACGGTTTAGACAGCTTGACCTAGATTTTAGCCCATGCCCAGCTATGTAAAGGAAGAACTATTCACAGTGCTGCTTTTAACGAGAGCAAACGACACAGAGGAAAGAAAAGGATCATCATCGGTTTGATTAGCCTCTCTTCAATAATTATGATTTAGTCCAAGCTTATTTCAAGGTTTTTTTCTTTCTTCCTTCCCCTAAATGTCATCAAATGTTACATACCCTGTTATAAATAGTCTTCAGTCAGTTTCTCAGAACATGTTGCTCTTCGTAATTATCTCTGTGGAGCTCGGCTTCTTAGCCAGGCAACGAATGAAAGAGCTCCTAGCCAGGCAGAAACAATGGGAAACTATGGCCTACATCTCTTCCTTTTCAACAGATGCATCCGAATCCTTTAATTATTCCCATCATTAACCCTAGAGCATCATGCAAAGTTGTGAAAATATTGGGACCCAACTGATGGAAAAGAGGGTCTGTCAGTATGGAAATGCACGATGTCACCTTTGGTTTTGCTGTTGTGGTGGTGGTGGTGGTTGTTGGTGGTGGTGACTGGTTGCTCCCTTTTGCTCCTGGAATTGTTTCATCTTCATCAGGGTGGTATGGCTATTGTACTGACGTCCTACTTGTGTGCTTCCTACAGGCAGGTGGTTGGCTATTGTGTGAGCAGAATGCTGGACTAGAGAGGCCAAGCTGTGCTTCCTCAGTTTCTTTGAAGTGGATTCTGGAGACTGAACATGAGTCCTTCTGCATGCATAGCATGTGGCTACCACTGAACGATGATTCCTCTCTGTCTGAGTGGAGGACCTTGGGTTGTTGTGCATGTTCCAGTGCATTGCTATACACCTGGTCTAGCTTTGGAGACCTGGAAGGTGTAACATTGCTATGGGTAGGCTGACCATATGAAAAGGAGGACAGGACTCATGTAACTTTAACAGTTGCAGAGAAAAGGGAATTTCAGCTGGCGTCATTTGTATGCAATTAGTACCTGGTGAAATCACCTCTTCAACAAAGCAATTAAAGTTGCATGCACTATACTAGAGTGACCAGATACAAAAGAGGGCAGAGCCCCTGCAGCTTTAACTGTTGTAATGAAGAGGGAATTTCACCAGGTACGAACTGCATACAAATGACACCAGCTGAAATTCCCTCTTCTCTGCAACTGTTAAAGTTACATGAGCCCTGTCCTCCTTTTCATATGGTCAGCCTAACTATGGGAAGTTCCTTTACATGCAGCCCACGTGATTACAATCATGGCCTTTTTTCTCCTAATCCTTCCCAAAATTCTGGCATTCTTGGGATTCTATAGAACTGTGACATCAGTTATCATAACAATGAAGTCTATGAATGGTGAAATAACATGAAACCAATGGGTTATTCCTGGTCTCTCATTTTGAAAGCAACAACAGGAATGCTTTCAATACAAGCAATATCCTAAATGTCAAATCAAGCAGACTTTGTTTACACAAACTCAGGCCATGTCTGCTATTCAACCAAGAACTGAGATGAATATAGACTGCTTGTTTCTTGATCTAAAGGGTTAGCTGTGTTTGATTTTTTAGGTCAACCTTCAGATCTGCTTTTAATAAGCTGCTCAAACAAGCAATCCCTGACATTGAGAAGAAATAGCTATCCCTTGTTATGGCTACTCTTGAGGTCACCCTATCTCTCAGTTCTTGTTTTTAAAAAACACTTCCCTAATTTGTGTGATTTGTTTATATCTTTGCCATCTCTTAAACATGGCTCTTGCAAGGTCAGGACTTCACGTAGATATATTTATTATTATCAGAAGTATTTCTTAATTGTTTTCTGGCCAACTAGGGTTCTCAAAGCAGTGTACAATCACATAACATCCTATAAAATCAAGACAGACAAAACACAATCATAGAAAATGTTCTTTAAAATGGGCCAAAACAATTTTAAAAGCCCAAGGCTTGGCGAAACAGTAGATTTCAGTGCTGGACTTAAGCCCGATAGGGATAGAGACAGCCAGACCTCCCTTGGGAGGACGTTCCATGATAGTTTGGATTTTGCTACAGAAAAGGCATAGAATGGCTGCTATTCAATGAAGGTTGCTCTTACCGGGACGTAAGCCTCATTGAGCTCAGTGGCACTTACTTCTGAGTAAACAGATATGGGATTGCACTGGAGACATTGTAGCCCTACCCAGTCATGTACAGGAGTATCAATGTTGTCATTTATTGGAAGTTGTGAGGTTATAAGGGGGGAAATACCTTGTCAACAACATGGACACTGTCTAGGTATTTCAGACGCAGTATAAAGTACTTAAATTTTAATTACTGAGTTGAAAAAAAGAATGGATGGTTCATTAACATAGGGCTGTTATCAGTTTTCAGGTCTTATCGGCTGCCTCTTGAACTTAACCTTTCTCAAAACCTTACATGACAATGGTTTGGAAATGGAAATTTAGCAGAACTGTACAAAATGCATTTGAAATATGGTTCACTTGCTTGGTTCAAGTGACCGCGGTGTAATTAAATTTGATATACTGTGATTTGGCAATTAGTCCTCAAAGCTTGGATTTAAAGGGATCTGAAAGAAGCTTAAAGGAACTAAAGAAAAATAATTAAGAGGTAGAGAGGACTGTTCAAGAGAACGTTGTTCTGAGATCCTGAAACACTGGAGAAAAATCTTTGTACATGAACAATGTAATCCTTAGTATGCTTACTCAGATGTAAGTCCTCTCAAGTGGATGAATGATACAGTCTTTAGAACTGGACAGATTGTTGAACTTGGACTACGGAGGTCTGAGTTGAATTCCTGCACCCCCAACACGAATAGGAATGTAGGAAGCTGGCTTATACTGAGTCAGACCATTGGTCCATCAACTCTGGCTGGCAATGGCTGTCCAGGGGTTCAAGCAGAGGGTGGGGAGAGGTGACTGGGGCGTGTGGTTTGGAGCTCCCCTGCCTACCCTGATCTTCTTCAAGCAGAGACATGCAATCACTGAGCTGGCCAATGAGGTCAAGTGGCTGAGGGGGAAAGCTCTGGATTTCTTCACCAAGAAAGGGGCGCCTTGGAGGCGGAAGTGAAGAGAGGGGTGGGAATGAATAAGGCCAACACCATCCTCTAATCATTGCATTTAACATCGAAATTGGGAATGTCAACCATCACTTTTCAATTGGCCACTCTTCTCAATGTGGATTGCGAAATAAAATCATTTTACTTCTCCTTTCTTTAGAGTAGAGATGATGTTTTATGAATTTCCTGCAGTGTTGTGTGCTACATTTTGCATTTTCAAGTTAATGCAGAAAGCTGACAACAGAATAGGACCTAGCATTAGGCTGACCATCTGAAAAGGAGGACAGGGCTGATGTAACTTTAACCGTTGTAGAGAAAAGGGAATTTCAGCCAGTGTCATTTGTATGCAATTAGTTCCTGGTGAAATTCCCTCTTCATCACAACAGTTAAAGTTGCAGGAGCCCTGCCTTCTTTTGTAAATGGTCACTCTAGTATAGTGCCTGCACCTTTAACTGTTGTGATGAAGAGGGAATTTCACCAGGGACTAATTGCATACAAATGACACTGGCTGAAATTCCCTTTTCTCTACAACGGTTAAAGTTACATGAGCCCTGTCCTCCTTTTCAGATGGTCAGCCTAACCTAGCTTGTTTTTAAACTTTGAGGCAGGAGCCAGCCGAACCTCATAAAAGGCGCTCTGAGCCACTGTGGTTACTTGGGCCTCTGGCAACAATGATGGCTCTAGGAGTACCCCCAGGATACTCCTAGATCCATCATGGTCTTGCCAGGATTCAGCTTCAGTTCATTGGCCCTCATCCAGCCCATTACTGTAGTTCGGCACTGATCTAAGACTTGGACAGCGTCACCCCATCATCTGGAACTACTTTCCCAGGGAGGCCCACCTGGCCCCATCTCTAATGGCCTTTTGCCAGCAGGCAAAGGTGTGCTTTGTTGTGAGAGCCCTTTAGCCCATAAGCTGCCATATAAATACATCGTAAGTGGTTTCAATCAATGTTTTATTTGCCCTGTTTTAATCTCCCTCCGCATGTGCTTACTTTGCATTTATTTTATTTGCATTACTGCTTGACCACCATTTGGTGGGAAGACTGGATACAAATTTGACAAAATAAATAATTAAGTTCAGAGAAACTCTGGTGCCTTTGGACCAATGAGGAGATGTGTCACTCCTGAGCCAGTCCTCAAGGGAGGGCTGAGATGGCCTATGTAGAAGGAGTCTAACCATGTGTCCCCATGCCATTGTCCTGAGCCTGGTACAAGCTCAGGAACTGGGCAGTTCCGTTTGTTCCCATTCAAGGCCGTTCATCCACCACAGGGACTGTCGGGTTATTCCAGTGTCGGGTTATTATATTTTTTGCAAGAATTAATACATTTCTAACGAACGTCTTAATAGATGTAGCTGAGAATTCCTGGACATAGTTCATTAATGAAGTTGATGCATCATATTGTAAATGTATTCCTGTTCTCTTTTGTAAAATTCTATAATTTATCTCATGCCCCAAACAAGTGAGATGATGATGATGATGATTCATTTGCTGTCGTTGTTCCTTTTGCTTTCAGTGGATGGTTGCATTGACTGGTTAGTGGATCTCAAGAAATACATGTCCCTGGCTGGCGAGCCGGTCCGAGTGAAATGCGCCCTTTTCTACAGCTACATCCGGACTAACTACAGCACGGCTCAAAGCACAGGACTTCGGCTCATGTGGTACAAAAACAAAGGAGACTTGGAAGAGCCCATTATTTTCTCTGAAGTGAGGATGAGCAAAGACGAAGACTCGATTTGGTTTCATGCCGCAGAGGTTCAGGACAGCGGGTTCTACACCTGCGTGTTAAGGTGCGTCTCGTGATCGACTCCTCTACAGGCTGGTGGCTTTGGAAAGAGTTGCCCCTTAGTTCATTTAAGGTCCAGAGATCTGGGAATTCCCTAAAGCGCTGTACTGTCTGTTGCATCTGGCCTTATAAATCTGCAGCTTCGAAGCTGTTAGTCCTTAAAGGGCCGCTGGCATCATGTGCAGGACTTTTCCTGCCTTTCCTTCAGGAAGCCTGGTTAATTGGTTAATTAATTGGTTAATTGGTGGCACACCGGCCTTTAAATGTATGATTTAATACGGCACTGTCAATGCACAGGGTGGTTTGCAGAGTGAGCACAAGCAAAGTGAAAAGCAGAAGAAAGTGAGTCTCTGCCACAAGGAGGTTACAATCTAAATTTTAGGTGGGAAGGAGGGAGGGGGGAAGATGCAAGAGAGAGGAGTGAGAGGGGGTTAATGTGGTGTGGGCGATCACAAGGGCTGTTCTACATACCTGTAGCCAGGGACGGGGGAACAAGCCATGGGCAAGATCACCAGGGTTTTCCAAGCATCGACTCAGCGCTCAACTCATGCGCTCTTCACCGTGGCTTTTGCAGCTGCTGCTTCCTCTGTGCGAACAGGAAATCTGTGCAAATCGAGCAAGGATCGGATCGGAGGGGAGATTTGCAGAAGCTTCCCCAAATCGGCCCATGTTTCCTGCTTTGCCCAACTGTCTTCTGTGCACTAAACCTGGGCCAATTCAGTCTATGGAGGTTATTGGCACAAATATGGAAATTTGCACAAGTTAGGAAATTTGTGCAAATCAAACTGGGGCTCAGGAACGAGACAAATGTGAGCACATATTTGACAATTTATGACTATTTTCAGCAGACACGCACTTGCGGTCACATTCAGAACATCGAACGAGGTGTGTCACTCACAGACACATTCCTACATCCCTGCCTGTAGCACAGCGTGTTGTGTCTCTTTTAGCTGGAGGGGGGGTGAGGTGCAAATGGAATGTCAGAGGGTGTCCTTGTGGGGTGCATTCCAGTGGTGTCATCAGGGCCTTTTGCTCACCCTGAGTCTTGAGTGTCCCACATTCAGAAACCTTGTGCTGGGAAAACAGGGAGGGATGTTGTTGAGCCATGCTCCACGAGAGGGGACGCACCAGCCAAGCTGCCTTCATCAGAAAGGAAAAGAAACTGAGTGACACAAGCAGAGGAAATATAAATTGACACTGAGGGGAGCAAAGGCATGATGCACTTGCCCTTTGGGGGGTTAATTTAGGAAGAGATAGACTTCTGCATTTCTCTGGATTCCTCCTGGGATCAGCCCAGGGCCACCAGAGTTTGTTATTAGAAGGAAGAAGAAACGTTTGTTTGGAAGGCACTGCTGTATATTCACTGCTTATTTTGCCTAGAAAACTCTTGAATACTGTGGCCTGTACTGTGGCCTGCGCAGTGTGCTCCTGGGTGTCACCTGGCCCTTGACACACACATGCCCCAGCTATCTGCACTCGCTGAACAGGCCTGCCTTGCGTTCTGCAGGCGGGAAGGTTTTCCTACCCTGTTGCAGAGGTGGAAAACTCTTGCTGGGCACAACCCAACAAGCCTTTGCACATATGCAGATGGCTGGGGCCTGCATGTAGTAAACTTCAAGGCCATAGAATGACTGCTCTGGGCGCATGGCCCACCGGCCCCAATTGGCCTTGTACACCATGGCTGCTTAACGTGAGGTCGATGGGTTTGTTTTTGTGCTCAAGATGAAGGATGTATGTCAGATCCATGCTGACTAGGGGCCATTTAATGAGAGAAGTACCTCTTCTAAGCAGACATTTGCACTGGGGATCAGGAAGGTCATGTGATTTTCTCTTGAAACAAGTGAGCGTGCCTTTCAGGGTGCCCGAGAGAACTTTAAAACGTAGAGAGGTCGGAACAGGCTTCCAACCCCAACTGCCTCTGTTCCAAAGGCAGGGAGACTGGCAAGCCAACAAATGGGACCATCTGGGGGTCATGACTCCGTGATGCCACCGCCCGACCTCTGTCCATCACTGTGTCTTTTGTGGGGCCCCGATGGGGCCGCGTGTTTTGTGTTGTCGTTGTCATGGCCTGAGACGATGGCCCATCCTAGTAAAACGTTTGCAGTGCTATAAGGGGTGGATTTTGCTGAGATTTATAATACTTTTCTTTTATGACTGTACGACAACCCTCCTCCTGCAGTGCAAGGGAGGCCTCAGGCACCTTAACCCCAACACCAAAATGGCAGCTTAAGACCAATGGCAGGAACTGTGAGGTTGATTTGACTGTACTGCTGAGACGCTGTTAGGGACGGTTCAGGGCTGTGAGCCCAGCCAGTGTCAGGTGAGGCCGGGGGTCATGAGGTGCCTGGCCTTCAGGTTTACCAGGCTTCTGCCCCCTCAGACTGAGCCATTGGTCATTCAGGAGCCACCTAAGCTGCTCACCTAAGCTGCTCAACCACTTGCCAAGCCTGGCATGTCAGAAAGGCCAAAGATGTTGCCTCTCAGACCTGAGGGAGTGTCTCCATGTAAGGATGGCTCAGATGAGGATGGCTCAAGTTATTACAATTTGCTCCCATCGTGACTCTACTTGTTGTATATGCAGTGGAGCAATTGTCTTTCCTCCATGAGGAACTGTAGCCTCCTTTCCCTGTCCTATATAGCTGCATGTAGTGATGGAAGGGGACTGAAAGCAGGCAAACTGTTGTAGGAAGACCTCATTCTCCCCACCCCAGCTCAAGAATTTCCACCTCAACAGTCTTCTCCATACAAGTGAATGGACACTTTCAATCCACCCAGTCATATGAAAGAAGGGCAAGGGATCACATCAGGCCCACTGGAGGAGGACATAGTTGCAGACCCCAGTATCCCACAGATCTGTGTTCTCCTGAAGGGAATTTCCTGGTTAGCTTGGATCCCCTCAATATTGGTTGCCCCAGATAGACGGCACTCATCTCGACAGGCTATTATGCTGAGTTAGTCCTACATCCAAGCTGATGATGTAGGACTAACAAATCTGTAATGCTGAGAGGGATTCTCAAAAGATCTCTTTTTTTAAAAAAAAAAATGTCTTGCAGTGCAACCCTGTGCCACTTCATTCCACTGAGCTTACTCCCAAGTTATTGAGTCTACAGGACTTTCAGGAGTGACCTTATGTTAAAACCTCTCTTGTTCAGCATCCTTCCGGAGAACATCAGCACAATCTCATTGTAACTGCCATTCCAGTAACAACGTTGTGGTCTGCAAAGCAGTGAGCACAAAGTGACATCCAAGTTTGAAAAAGGATTGTAGTACATCACAATAACCTATTGAATCATGAGGATGATAAAGATGATGATGATGATGATGATGATGATGAGAAACCTATTAAATGGGGATGCATCTTTAATGCTTACCTATTTTTTTAAAAAAAAACAAGAAATGTCTGAGTGATCTGTTTTTTGGCATTAAGCCTTGCAATTATACATAGAAGACCACATTGCTTGCTTCAATGCATTTTTTCCCTTCCCTTTCTGGAAATTTGGCAGTGTATCCTTATTTTCATTGTTTTTAAAATGATAGGTGGCTTAAAATAGTGGAGGATTTGGCTATCAGTAATTCTTTTTCATTTCATTAAATTGGGGCTTGATTACGTTTGGCGGGGGAGGGGGGAGGGAGGGAGGGAATAATAATCATGCATTAGCTGCCGGCTGCCTGTGCGTTTCCTCTCCCAATTCCAGACCAATCACCCAAAAGATGTACATTCCTTCTTCTTCTTCTTCTTCTTCTTCTGGGTAAGCAGATGCTGACACTTTAAAGTTAATAGGCTCGAATTGTCTGCCTTGGCTGTGAATCAGAGCAGGTCCAAATGTTGTTAAAACCCAGCACCTACAGCTGAAGAAGAATCAGGGACTGGAGCAACAGGTAGGCAGGTGGCCCATAGGTAGCCAACCAGGCTGAAGCCCCAGAGAAATGTCCCCAATGCCACAAGTTGCCCAGGCTGAGCCTCAGCATCAAAACTATGTAGCAGCCAGTGGCATCGGAAGGGGAACAAGAGCTTTTCCCGGAACAAGAGCCGTGATGTCATCTGCTGCCGCTGGGCAGCCAATGGGCCTTCCTTTCTCTGTTGGCACCAGCAGGGAGAGTGGGAGGGTTGTGTGTTGTGTGTGGATTTGATCAATCCTCCCCCTTTTCTAAATGGCAAGATATGTCAATTGCGCAAGCAGCTGTAATTTATGCATAACAAAACACATTACAGCCGCCATTAGCGTGAAATACATGCCAAATATATGGAAATTGCTTATTCAATTTATGTATCTTGCTATTTTTAAAGGGAACATTTTTGGGACAAAATCCACAAGCCAGGCCAGAGTCTCCAGGGAAATCCATTGAGCCCAAGAGGGCCAGATTTTCCCGCAACAGATACCCCGAGGATCCTGTCATCTGACCATAACCCACCCTTGGACTCTCAACCATCGGCATGATGTTGTGTCACACCACAGGCTGAAGCTAAGGGCACTCAGAGTGGAGTGGAGAAAGGGATGCCTTCTGCCAAGCACCGGTGTGCCATTAATCTTTCACTGCCTACTGATGCTGGCATAGTTTAAGGCTTTCAGCGTTTCCATTTCAAGGCCTCATTTTTCAAGAACTTGACAAATCAGTGGCAAAGATTCCACTCTCGATTGAAACGTTTCATGCAAAAGCATCAAGAAATGAACTATCTGCCACCATAATTGGTTGAAATAAAACAATAAATCCAAAATCTGGGATGCCTAAAACTTATAAGAAATAGCAGGAGGATGTAGCCAGAGAATAATAAGAATAATAATAATAATAAGAATAATAATAATAATAATAATAATGATTTATTTCTTACCCGCCTCTCCGTCTAGATCGAGGCGGGGAACAACAACATGATAAAATACATAAAACTAATTAAAACATGACAAATATTATTAAAACTGCATTAAAACATCCTAAAACATCCTAAAACATCCTAAAACATCCTAAAAACATTCTAAAAATTACACTGGATATGCCTGCCGGAAGAGAACAGTCTTTATAGCTTTCTTAAATTCTAAAAGACTGTTAAGTTGACGAGTCTCCTCCGGCATCAACACTTGGAGGAGGCATCTAGGGTGTAGTCCTAAGCTTTCCATTACTGATTTTGGGAGAGGGGAGGGAATTCCGCAGTTTTCAGGGGAGGGGATGCTGCTTATGTTATGCAACCATAGGAGATAGCCGAGAGTTTCCCATTCCCCCACCCTTGGCATTTTAAACTTTTTTTAAAGGATCCCTGCCCTGTTCACTGAGGAATAAAACTCTCTTGGCACTTCCCGTAATGCTGATTTGGGCTGCCTGTGGCTTTCCAGATCTTCTTGGGCTGCAACTCCCATCAGTGCTCATGAAGAATGAGGGACGATGGGAGATTCAGCCCAACAATGCAAGTTGCCTTTGGAGTCACGCCGCAAGACATAGCATCACACCAGGGGCATTGCTAGGCCTGCACCTATAGGGCTCTGGCCCCTGAATCCATTTCACAGGGCCCCAGATCTATCACTCAAATCCCTGAGTTTCCATGACTGCCAATTAGGGTTGTCTGCAAATCTTTGCTTGCAATACGTGCAAGTTTGCCCCCATTTTAAGCTCCGAAGGAGAGCGCGTGTCTGCCGAAAATGTTCGCAAATTGTTGGAAACACGCTTGCATTTGCCTCGTTCCTCACTCCCAGTTTCATTTGCATAATTTTCGTGATTTGTGCCAATTTCCTCTGTGGGCTGAATTAGCCTCACTTTAGCCTATGGAGGGAGGAGGAGGAGGAGGAGGAGGAGGAGGAGGAGGAGGAGAAGACCAGGGCACCCAAGCGAACAGTTACGTTTATGTTGATCAGGCACGGGTGACCATTCCGAGTTCCGGACAAGAACACGAATTTGCTCAGAGCCCAAAAGCACAGATGTAAAATCCCCTCTCCTAATCGGGAGGAAAAGCACGGCTTCAGCTAAGAACCGAGCTGATTTGCTGCCCAGCTCAGCCCCCGAGGACTGCTAGACAGTGTACTCCTTGCAGTTTGTAATAACATCATCACAGTTCATTGCCACTGGATGCCGCCTCTGGGGAGAAAACAGCCACGCATGCAAGCATCTGCCTCGTCTGCTTTGCGTTGTGATTCTCACACCTGGATGGCTGCAAAGGTGGCTGTGGGCGTACAGGGGCTGCTTCCTGGCACCGCTGGAACTATGGCTGTCAACTTCGATGCAAGCCTGGCTGGGGAAGCTCTGCAGGCAGCCTGGTGGAGCACGTGAGCTACGTGCAGAAGGCCCTGGGCTCCGTCTCCAGTTCACGATCTCTGCCTGGAACCGTCCGTTGACGCACGAATGGGGGGGGGGGTGCGGAAAAGTGATGCTCCTGCTCCGGCAGGTCCTCTGAGTATCCGCTCGCTGCTCGCCCCCCCTCAGTTTGTGCTTGCAGTTGTGATCTCTGTTCAAATGGGGAAATTGTGCAAAATGAATGTGATTGAAGGGAAAGCTGTGCAAAAGAATCTCAAAGTTGTGCAAATTTTCAAAGGAGTGCAAATTTTCCCCATAGACTAAAGCATGAAATGGCACATTTCTAAAGTTGCACAATTGTGAACTGTTTTCCCATCAAAATGTGTGTATTTTTCGAATGAGGGCTGATGTTTGAGAATTTGCTAACAATTTTGAAGAGCGTGTTCTTTTCCTTGGACCCGCAGTTGCAGTTGTGAACAGGGCATGTTTGCATGAACAGGGCATGTTTGCATGTTTTGCGAGCTGAAATGAAATCCTTGTACATCCCTATACACTAAGATTTGGGTCCAAATCTCTCTCTCTCTTTTTTTTTAAAAAATTAAAGTTTAGATGGTACCATACTTCAGTGTGTGTGTGTGCGAGGGGTGGGGAGGCGTGCGTGCGTGAGCGTCTATCCATTTCGTCCTGGATAGAAAACCAACCGCTCGCGCTCTGCCTCGCCTCTCCTGCCAGTTGCCTTGGTAAGAATTATATGGCTGATCACTGAACCATGGAGATGTCTTGAGGGGATTTGATGTCAAAACCAAGATTCATTCTGAACTTTTATATTCGCTGGTAGTGACATTTCTCTGATTACATTTACCCTGATTGGTCAATGGGAGACTTCCTTAGGATTTTATAGTGTACATTCCAGCGATAGTGTTGGTAATTTGCTTCCCTCCCCCTTTCCAACCTGAACTTGAATTCCAACTACAGCAGGCAGCAGACATGGCAGAACCATATGGTGGAGTAAATGAAGATTACAGAAAACTCCGCAGGAAAAAGAGTGAGCAATTCCAAGAGATTAAGGCAGCTTGCAATAAATGATATGCATGAAAGTCCTGTCGGTGGTTCAAGGGGGGGGGGGATTTACATGCTGACTCATCTGTGGGAGAGAGGAGCCATAGATGTGGCACTGAAAACAGCCATATTGAAAAGAGGATGAGTTACAGCTAATTTTATCAGGATGAATTCTGTTAGTGAAAGGGATTTTCCCTGGATTTGGCACCAGGCAAGCCTCCCTCATCAGGAGCGCCGAAGCTCCTCCATTGCGATATTTTTAACACCAAGCAGGCTATAACTGAGAGCATCCCACAACTAGGATGCCACAATGGAAACCCTTCGGATCTTAATTTACCCTTGTAATTTAAGATGTGGTGATGGGTGACATCCTAAAAGAGATACATTCATGGATGGGGACTCTATAAAGCAACAGAAATGAGGAATAATGATGGCTTATCTGGGCCTGCATTGTTCCACCCCCTCCTCAAAGATTGAAAATGACTTTCCAGGCGCTCCCATGTTCTAGATTCTTATACCTTTTCTGTAAAAGATTGATCATTCCATGATGACAGACACAGGGCTGGGTTGGAGGACGCTTTGTGCAGGTTAAGTCAGGCTGTTCTCAAGTGCTAATTGCAACTTTTGGAGGACAATCAACTCTGAAAATGGATGATGGTTTGATCCTTCCATTCACAAACGCAACCTTTGAGACGTGTGTGCACCTGTTTGGCTAACACGCGTCCTTTCCATTCAGAGCCGCGTCAGCCTCTGGAGGTTGACACAATGGGGCTTGGGCTGGCCTGGAGAACTGGGACTTCCTTTAGGAGATCAGCTTCCAAGTACTTTGTCTGATCTGATTCCCTGGCACAGTGATTGTTTCCCTGACAGTTGTCAGCCTCATTCTTTCAGGCAAAATTGGATGCTCTGTAATGCTTTGGGGTCTACATTTATTTGAGCTGCGGTTCATGACTGAATGGGGCTCCTCCTTTAGAACAGCCATCCAAAGTATTTGGTTCTCGCGGAGGTGGTTCCTGCAGACCTTCACCTAGCACCTCTCCTGGTGATAAAAGGGATTTGTGGGTTTTCACGTCTTTTGTCCGCCTCCCATTAGCCACTCATTAGCGATGCAAGATCTACTCCCCTTTGTTAGTTTTCTTTGTGGGTTGAATGCAAATCCTTTCCTTTCCTTGACCCCACAACCACTCCAGGTATGACCCAATAAAAGCAATGTGAGCAGAATGGAAACAAACATGAAGCAACAACTTCTTTCTCCCAAATGACCTAGGGTGGCAGCCTTTTCGTTAAGCGAAATGAGGGGAAAGACTGCTAATGGCCGTCCAATAAATACCATCAAGACAATTCCCAGAGCAAAAGGAAATTGGGAGTGGAGGGGGGGGGAGAAGGCAAATCCATCCCTACAAAAGCTTAAGCCATAATAAACTTATTTGTCTTTAAGGTGCCACAAAAAACATCAGCCCTTTATTTGCTGCAACAAGCAGATATGCTTCCTCCCCCGCCCCCCAAATCATAACAAAACGTAGAGTAGCGTTTTCCGGAATATTGCTGAGATGACAGTGAGGACACAGCACCCCCAAAACAGGCCTTAGAGAAATAGGAATGTGCTGCACCTCAAATGGACAAGGCCATCTCCTTCTCACTTGTCAGATCTGGGCATCACCACATCTCACATTGAGCTCCTTCGCTTGCGACAGAGCAGTGGTGCATCAAGCTCAGTATTGTCTACGGAGCCTGGGAGTGGCTCCAAGGTTTCAGATATGGGTGTCATTCCCCCACCCTCACTAAGTGGCGTAGGGATGCATGTACAAGGAAAAACATGCAAGCTCCTCAATGTTCGCTAAATTCCTCCTTAAAGCTCATTTCGTTTTGTACCCTTATGGGATTGTGATCTTTGATTTTTTTTCTTTTTGCATGAGAACAGGTGCATCAGTTGTGTGCCTGTTTTCCAACGTACACATCAGTTGTGTGCACCTTTGAAATGTATGCATCATTCTGTTGATTAAAGCAGGTGTGTGTGCACATTCGTCAGAAGTATCTATTTTTTCTTGCACATTTTTCAGACGTACGCATGCTGTCAAAGGCTCAGATTTTTTGGGTCCGTGAATCATATTGCAAAACTTGGAAATGTACAGACCCCGACTACAGGTTGTGTTCAGGTCCACTTTCAGTTTGGGAGGTGCAAACTGGGTGGATCCTGATCAAAAAGGAACTGCGATGAATTTCTCACCCATCCCCAATCTAGAGATGCCAGCAGGGATCGAGCCCAGGACAGCCTGCGTGCAAGGCCTTGCCCAGAGTGATGTTCCCTCTTGATATGAGCCCAATCTAGGGAGAACGTTGGTTTCATTGACACATCCTTTCCTCCACAGAACCCGCCTTGCCCCACTATTTCTATATATCCTTTTATTTGTCAAAATCCATCCCAGGATTCTTCTCTGTGGACCTAAAACTGAATATGCTCTTGAGAACGTACTCATGGGAGCGCCCAAGCAAATCCCACTTGAGGTGATCTGGCCTGCTGTTAATAGGGAGTTGGTCCGTGCGCTGGGCTATTTACTATTTCTGTAATGTGTTCCATTATGTATCATACCCTACTAATCCCCCTATAATGTCTTGCTTCCCTTCTGGCGGTGCACACGGTGTTTTGCTAATCAGGCAGTCAGTTTTCTCAACCCTGCCCACCCTTAATTGTAACTAATGAGAGGAACTCTGCTTTTTTAGGCCCTTGTTCCAGGGAGCACTTTAAATAGAATCCGCCATGGGCAGTGTTGAAAATATGAGCTAAATAATGCAACGCAGTTGGCAGAAAAATATGGCACTCCTACATTTTACCAAATGTAGATTTTAAAAGCCTTCTCCTGAACCCATTATCATCCAGGCTTCCACGCTGCCTGACCTTTCGTCTTGTAATCAGGAAAATCCATAATCACCTAGATAAGTTAATTGTGAACAATTGCTCCAGCTATGCTGATTTTATAAATAATGAGTAATAAAGCACAGGCTGCTAAAAATGTGGGTTAACCCCTCACCTCTCTACAAGGGTCCCAATCCAGCAGGGCTGCAGGCCCATAGGCGGCTTGGCAAGTTCTAAAGGGAGATGGCCTATACTTGAGGGCAGCCAATAGCAGGATGTCCAACAGAGAGCAGGTATCCAATGGGAGAGCTGGTTTTAGGCAGACGGTCACAGTCAGGCTCTGTAGGACCAGGGAGAGCTCCACAGGATACCAGAAGCTGATCCAATGGAGGCTCAATGGCTACCTGAAATATCACCTCTGCTCATGCCATCCTTCTCATGCATTCAGGTAGTCAGATGAGGCCCTTCTCTGAGGAAGCCTCAGTGGGCGAAGTACCGTCTCCACAGGGCTGGCATCCAGGGCTGCCATCATTGGCACCTGCTGAGGGCCCTCACTCACCCCCCTCTTGTCCTGGCCCAGACAACAGTGGTGATGAGAAGGAGGAGAAGTAGATAGATGCCACTACTGACTTGCTCACTGGATCTCTCATTGTCAGGTGGCAGTGAGGAGGACATGGAGGAGGAGCAGCCATAGCAATGGCGACCGTGGTGGCAGGCGGGTAGGCTCACGGAGAGAGGGAGCACATGGGGGGTGTCTTGCCCATGGGCCACCGAAACCTTGAGCCTGCTCTGATTATGTGTGCACAATGGAGAGGGGCTTTTCTGTGATGGCACCCTGACTTTGTAATACTTTCTATAGAGAATCAAAGTCTGAGGTAAAATGCAGTCAAGATATATTGTCCATAGAATAGTTTGGAACCTCCGCTTCTTCTAACTAACCGGAGCAGTGGGAGGTGGAGGGGGCCACTCTTTGTGAAGTCTAACCTGTGCTTTGTACACTGAGTTCCCTGTAAGCAGTGGTAGTTCACAGTTGCCGTGAAGGAGCAGCTGAGACCTTCGTGGTGCAGTGTGAGATCTGTCAGCTGAGGGACTCAACAGGAGGATTCAAAAGGTCGAGTTTTGATAGATAATTTATGAATGGGACTAAGCCAACAAGCTGGCTGATAGGGAGGTGTATGTAGGCTCATTGGTGAGAGGGTCCTGACTGAAAGTGTATAGCGGGGAAGTCACAGCCTACAGCATGGGAGGCATGTGTGTTCTGGTGGACAGGGGCCCAAGGAGAAGAGGCTAGGAGACAAGATGGCATTGTTGTCCCAAGGTCTGAAATGCGACTCCCAGGTTTGGACTTGGTCACCGTTCTTGCCGATGGGTCCGTCTCTTGCTTGCAGCTGCCCTTCCCCCCCCCCCCCGCCTGCTTTTAATGTGTGGGAGGGACTACAAAAGGATCTCCTAGCCGCAATTTGAAGTAGTAGCTCTCATTGCAACCTTATTCTGTTGCAAGTTGACTTTCTTCTGAATCAGCATGCATATGATTGATTGACCAACCAACCGCCTCCCCAAAGCAGTCTGATTTCCTGCGGGAAGAAGGGAATCTCTAATGCAGCTCCCTGCCTCCTGCCAAGTACATAGTTTTGAAACACAGACTGAACAGGGGAAAACAAGACTTCTATAGTCGTTGCTAGCATGAACCTCTGCTGTGCACGGTGGCAAATGCCTCTCCAGGGTTCCTCTTTGATGGTTTGTAAGCACCCAATGTGTTAGTCTTACTGCAAGCCCCTTTGGCTGCAGTGTACCCAATTAAAGTGACAAAATGAGGCATGATGGGAAAATGCAGCCCTCATTAAGACGTCTGTCATCCTTTGTGGGCTGCTCTTAAAGGGGCCATGTTTCCCATCATGCCTAATGAAACTCGGAATGTGACAGATTGGATTGCAACATTCCTGCACGGCCTGTAAATACTTAATATTGCCTCTCTGTTATGATTTAAAAGGGAAAAAAACTTATGGAAGGCTAAAAACAGAAAGAAAAAGAACCACCCATTATGATGGGCCTGGATGTCTGGGGAAACCAAAAGTGTGTACAGGGCTTAGAGCCGGGCTTATGTTATTCTAGCATAGAATCATCACATGCAGCATGAAAGCATACACAAATAGCACAATAGTTTATCTCCAATGGATTGGATCCAGACTAAGTTGTGTCACATTAAAATCAATGGGACAAGGAGGGGTCCCCAACAATACAAGGTGATTCCCATTTTTCACTGGAAGTCAATTATTTGTCCTTTTGCTACCCTTCCTTTGCTTCTGGACTACATAATCAAGGCCTAATCCTAGGAAAGTTTTCTACAAGCACAGCTCAAATGGGATCTCAAAGGAAGAGCTGTCAAAGTGTTTATTATTATTTTTGTAGAGGATTTTCCCAGTTTCTGATATACAGGTGTATTCACTTCTGAAAGCTGCTAGAATTTTTAGTACATATTTATCCCTTTTTAATTACAAATTTTTGTTATTGTCTGTATTTTTGTTATTTTAAAAATTCTGTTTTTTTAATATTGCTTTGCATGGCCCATGCTGAAGTAGAAAGGCAGGTAACAAATTGTTCTTACTATTACTATTACTATCATCATCATCATCATCACCTGATCTTAGCCTTCATTTGCTATTTCTCTGCAGAAACTCAACGTACTGCATGAAGGTGTCGATGTCCTTGACAGTTGCTGAAAATGAATTGGGGCTTTGCTACAACAGCACAATTCGCTACTTAGAAAAATCAGAAATCACTAGAACGAAGATCATTTCCTGCCCTGATATTGAGGATTATAAGACTGGAAACCAAGAACCAGATGTCATATGGTATAAGGTAATGCACTGGTAGTCATTTTCTTGAGTTGGTGTAATACATGTCTTTTTCTTTTTTTTTTAATATAATTTTTATTAATTTTTTCAACAAACAAACATACACATAATACATAATATATAGACAAACTAGAGTTGGTGTAATACATGTCGTGGCCAATTTTTACAGTAAGACCAAGCTAAGGAGACATTAACAATGCTGAGGGAATAAATAAAATCCTTTCAATATCAGTGGAATATCAGGAGAGGAATTTGCATGATCTGAATTGCTTAGTTCTGGATTCTATCCTGTTCTTAGGTGTAGGGGGTAGTGCAAGCCCCCCACAGGGTCTGAGAGTCCCCTGCACTCAGCGTCCCGGACCCCGCTCGGTGCATGGCCAACCCCGCTCAGCGGGCCACGTAAGCCCCCGGCCCTTCCTGGACCTGCCTGCGAGCATCTAGCAGACGTCCTATCCTTCAGCAAGTCTCCATTGTGCATAAAAATGGTGAATTGTGTCTTTTCGTAAACGGAACCTTACGCAAATGATGGCCATAAAGCACCCATTCAGGCAACATACAGGTTTTATATGGACCATTATGACGGTCCCTATAGCCATGAACCCAGGAGACATGTTGATACATCTTAGCTTTTAATTTAAAAACTGCACACAGTCTTGTGAGGAAGTGGTGTTGCCAGTTCAACTGCTAGTTGGCATCCTCTATGCTCTTCTGTCGCAAGTGGTAGTAAAACTCGAAAGCATCGTTATCATCTTAAAGGAGAGTCTCTCAATTACCAGGGCACTCTGGCAGATGAAGTCACTGTTCCTGCTCTGAAACGTGTCCTGGAACTTCTCTCCCCTGTGTTCTGCCTCTACTACACCCCTTTCGTTCCTTCGTTCCTTCCTTCTCTCCATTTTCTTTTCACTTTCCAGTAGCTGTATGTCCATAGCTCTTGAGGAAAACTTGCTGTGTTGTTCTTTGTTGCTCATAGACTTGTAAAAAATGTAATGCCATGTACATTTGTCTGCGGTTTGTTTTGTTTTTGTTTTGTTTTGGGTTTTGTTTAACAAAAGAAGACCTAGTCAAATGCCAGACAAGGTATTTCCCATTCAAGAAATCCTTTTAATAGGCTTGATAGGGGAATGTCAGGCCGAGAATTTCCATCAGCTGTGCCCTGCTTTGTTTGAGTACAGCTGCCAATGCAAAATTAGGCAATTTGAGTTCCGTCTCATCAGCCTCACTGTGTTCAGTTTGTGCAGAAATAATTTATTTGGAGCTGGATGACATGCAGGGAGGCAAGATATGTCAGAGGAGAACAGAAAGGCCAATGATGCTCTGTCAGTCCAGGTTGTTGTTTTTTAGTTTACAAGAACCCTGAATATTCTAATGAAGGCTGACAAACCGTGCGCCGCGACACAGGGCTCGCATAAATGAGATTGTATTTGTATCTTGTCAGCTATTAAGGCAGCTTTGCCCAAGATGCCTGGAAGTATTTATACAAGCTGGTCCAGAGAAGGAGGAAACTGTAGGATGGAGTGACTATGAATCTGTGAAGGCATTGGGGGGGGGGGGGGGAATGAGACCCTCATGGTGACGCTGGCAGCCCAGAACCAGGGGTAGAGTGCAGCTCAGTCCAGTTTTGGAATAGAAGCACCAAGAGTCACACAAGGTGTGTGTTTCTGTGCTGGTTTTGACCGTTAAAGCCTTAAATGGCTTTGGAGCAAATGACTGGACAGACTGTCTTCGCCCGTATCCGCCTGCCTGCACTTTAAGATCAGAAAGTGAGGCCTTTCTCATTTGCCCATCCATGAGGGCAGTTAGGTGGGTGACCACATGTGAGAGGGCCTTCTCTGCAGTGGCCCCACTCCCCTGGCCACCAGGGCTCTGCCCTGCTCTATGATTGTAGGATTGTAGAGCCTCAGAAACATATTATCCAGCCATTTCCTGGTTTGATTGCTGTTGTTGCTGGTTTTGTTGCTGGTTTTTATTCCTTAAGGTGCCGCAGGGCTCTTGGTTGTTCTTGCTGCAACAAACTCACATGGCTTACCTCTCTGGAAAGCATAGAATGCTATGTTCATCCCTTGTGGATGAAAAGTGGTTGATACATTTGAAAAATAAAGAATTAGTCCAACAAGATGCCCCATTCCTGCCGCTATTGCCATGGATGTCAGGCTAGCAGGGCAGCTGTCCAGCAGAGAGCACAATAAGAGAGATGTTGCTCCAGCAAAGAGCAGGCTCAACTGAGCAGTTTATGGGTGCCCAGCCCTGTCCTGGTTTGTCATGAAGAGCCCTTTCCAGAGCATGTTTCCTCCTCATGAGTAGAGGTTCAATGATATTTGACACACTGCTGGATGGGTCCTGTGCCAAACCAATGGTTTAGTGTTATGATAGGAAGTAACAATATGTAACACTTGTATGGTGTCTGGAAGTCTCCAAAGCATTGTGTGCATTGTCTAGCTGTAGGTCCTCACAACATTCCTGTCAGGTAAATCAGTATTATTATTATTATTATTATTATTATTATTATTATCCCCCATATTTCACATGGGTGGGGTGGGGTGGGGGATTGTGGCAGAGAGCAACTGAGCAGCAGAGCTGAGATTCAAGCCAGCTTCTTAGCCACGCCCCCCCACCAGCTCTCAGATCGCACCCCTCTTTGATTATCGAAGTGCCACTCATAACTTATACCGCCATCTGCCTGATGGGCGACAACCAACGATTAAGCTGTCACATTGATTAAATTGAGCAGAATTGATATTGCACATTGAAAAGAGCAATGTGGCAACAGGACCATCGCAGAGCAATCTTTCGAAAAGTGATTGCTGTGGGAGGAAGGGAAGGGAACTCATTAGGATATCCTCTCGTTTCATTGTTTTTAATTTGTACAATCCAAGCATCAGCATGAATTTACTAGGTGGAGATGCAGCTTACATGGGGAAAGGAGCATCTTTGGATCCAACATCAACCCGGAGTGCCTGGTTTCGGGGCCTCACACCAGCTACCACCAGTGGTATCTTTCCATCTGCTGATCTCTCAGATGGTGCAGTGGAGTCTTAGAGATCTGTCACTTCCGGTCATGCAAGTTCCCTTCAATGGGTGGCATATAGGTGCCACTCATGAATGGATGGGCATTTGGTGTGTTTTTGTTGAAGTTTATGCATAAGGTTCTCTTTCTAGAAAGCTGTACTTTCATATATCTCACATTCACACACACACACACACACACACACTTCACATGTATCATTTAAAATTGATACATTTAAATCATGTAGTTATATTCTTTTTTTCTCTTTTTTCTTTTCTATCATTTTATTTTGTTGAAATTTACACTATCAATCTAGAGGGACTCCAAATCACAACATTAAACCTACAATTGTGCATACGCAATACACGTACGCCCCAGGTAGAATGTTTTCCATCAAGCTACCATACTTAACCATAGTGTTAATGGCCTTTATTATGGAAATGTTATTAATCAAATGCCTCTCTGAAGAATTTGCACAATTACCGGCTTTGTTGCTGTTTCCATAGCACCATGAGGCCTAAAGTATTGTTTTGACAACATGGGTTGAGTGCGTGAGTCAAGACATAATTGAATGAGCAAGACTGAAATATCAAAGCTGTTTTCCTAGGGTGGGACTTGAGACTGGGGGTGGAAGGGAAGAGCGCCGGCAGCAAGATGACATGGTCTTTCTTGGACTCCACGCTCTTGCTTATCACTACTCAGCTGAAGGAAGTCAAGGACATCTTAAAAAGCAAGAGAAACGATCAGGCAGACAAGTGTAGGACAAGTGGCTGTTAGCATGACTTCTGCAGGACTGGAATAGCAGAACATTTCAAGGCACCATGACAGAAAGAGGCAAATTATACGAAACCTTTGAAAAGGAAACGCTGGTCTTCAGAGGGCGCCAACCAGCCTGGATTTCCCTGGTACAAATAGTAAAGCGAAGGTCTCTGACAAGTCCTCAGAGCTGAGGTCTGAAAAGCCAGTAAACCAGGGGGTTCGGGTGACAAAATAGTCATGCCTGAATAGCAATGTCAATGACACAAACATCCTGAACTGAAACATGAACTGCATCACCATTTGCTACTGAAATCTGTACATTTCAGAATTTTGTGATGCACACAAAGAATGCACACATTTCAAAAACGCACACCAAAAAGGTGTCTGTTTCAAAAATGCACACAACAAAAACTGCTTTATTTCTTGGAAAACTGTTCTCACAAGTGTAGATTTGCAAATGTGAGCACACAAATGCTCACATTTTCAATATGCAGACAAAATATGCGTGAAAATTCATACAAATTTTCATGCAGGTTAAAAAGAAGAAAAATCACAATCCAATGCAAAAATGAGATGGAATTAACTGAAAAGTGGGGGGGGGGGCGGAGGGGGGAGAGAAACGGCACAAAAACAAGCTTGACAGATTAGCCTTTTACCCCTACAAAGAAGTCCAGGTTTTTTCCAGGCTCTTCAGGGCCCTTAAGACAACAAATTCTCATATCCCTCCTTAACCTCCTCCTTTCCATCAAGGCTTTGGCACGATCCTTTGGTCCCATGCCATGCTGTAACCATGATGAATTATGTGTAACTGAAATGTGCCCATATTCTCCCCCTATTCCCCCCGCCTTCATTTCCCTCCCCCTCTTCTATTGCCTCCCCCGTGTCAAATTTTAGATTGTGAATTCCTTGGGGCAGAGGCCCCGCCTCTTGCACTTTGAAAAGCATCATGCACGCTGATGGAACTATAATCCACCTCGTGTTGCCCTGACTACGCCACTGTCCTATGGAATCCCGTTCCTTAGCCCATCAAAGTTCTCCCTGGGCCGCCAGATTTTTCATCCTCTGTCCCAGAGCTTCTCAGGTTCCTCCAGGTTCCAACCTCAGGTCTCCTGGTTTTGCCTGTACTTTAGATCCACTGCCCGACCTTGCTTGGTTCTGAAATTAAGCATTGGCAACCCTGTTCATAGGGTTCATCTGCCCACATATGTGGGTGCTTCATAATCACCAAGGGGCAGAGCAATCCTGTGGGGTTTGGGGTGGAGATGGGGGGTCGAGACACCACCAATGCCTGAGCCCTGCCAGGTTGTGTCTGTGGGGAAGAGGACTTGGCACTGCTTTCTTGCCACAAACAGGAGTTTCCCATTTCCTTCCCGTTGACTGGAATGAGCGTGTGTGCAGACTATGCCAGCGCCAGGGCTGATGCAGATAGCCAGCTGGTTTTGATGCATGTCAGGGGAACAGGAGGGCTTGGGATCCTCTGGTCCAAAGGCCTCCCTTGGTCGGCCCCACCCAGCCCCCTCTGAGCTCCTACCACCACTGGAGTTTTGACAGTGGAGGAGCAATGTTGGCAGAGGTTTCTGCAGCAGCATCAAGCAACCCTCCTCCAATGGCCTCTGGGCTTTCCTCTGCAACTGCAGCCTCCCTCCACGGTAGGGTTGTGCTCTCAATGCGATTGTCAGGATCCACTTGTATGCATTATCTATTTTGGGGCATTCATCTTGTGATTGTCACCTGTGAATGCTATCATTTACTAAATTCCAGACATTTACCTGTGTTGTGAGGCAGCTATACAAATTTAGTAGTAGTAGTAGTAGAGTAGTAGTAGTAGTAGTAGTATAAACAATAATAATATACATTTTAAGATCCAGTAAGTTCTCATTACTTTGCCAAATAATCCCATTCATATAAGTGTCTGATCTCTGTTTTTGCAGGAGTGTCAGCCAAAGATGTGGAGAAGTCTAGTTGTTCAGAAAGAAAACACTCTTTTAATTCAAGATGTTCAAGAAGAGGATGGTGGAAATTACACTTGTGAACTCAAGTTTGAAGGGAAGCTAATAAGAAGAACAACTCAGCTCAAAGTTACAGGTAAGGAATCTTCTGGGGTAAAACCAGAGAGAAACAGCATGAAATAAAAAAAAAACAAAAGTTGGCTGTATAGAATCATTATTTCAGATTCAAAAACAAACCCAAAAACACCTTGCCTTATCTTCAATTCAAAGTGGCACCATAGACATCAACAGGACACCATGCGTCAGAGGTACAATATAACTCAGTAGCCAGTCAGTAGAAGCTGAGCAGAAAATTAAGCTTGATCACCTCCCTGAACAGGGTACATTTCCTTGGAGAGATTTCCCATAACAAGGGCACCCTGTCCAGGTTGTGTGGAGAGGAGGTATCCATGTTGTCCAACCTGGTTACACGACTCTAATGTAGGACTTATTTCCCCATCTGCCTTTGGGGAAACGGCTGCTGAGCCCTTGCTTCCCTTCCCTTGCCGTGCTGAAAGATGGGCAGGTCGTGGTTGCTTCGTTCCAACTTTTCCTCTGCTTTTGCTGAGTGTGCATTTTGTCCACCTTGCGGCCTCCGATTGGGCTCCTCTCACGCACCATTGTAAAAAGTCCAGTTGTTTCTGAAAGCTGGGCGTGCAACAGCCATGTGCTTCAGCCATGACAAATTATTCCACTCAATTACATCAGTGGATTGCTTCTGCTTGAACTCTCTGCTCACTTCATCTCTCTCAAATCTCATTCATTCCCTAATTTTCAAATTGTGCCTGCCATTCTTGCTGGGGAGATTGTGCTGGTGCTGGTTCCATACTGGGCACCCTCGTCGGTTAGAACAATCCATCCAGGTGTCATTTCAACCACAGTCAAAATGCCCTGAAGCATCATTTTCTGTATTGGGTGTCAGGCCTTCCTTCAACCCCAGCATCTTTATGGTGCTGTGATATCAAAGTCAAGAATGTTTGTGTTACCTGAGCTTGGATCAGGGGTGGGACAGCTGCATCTCTCTGTTCCTGCAAAATGTACAGCGGCTGCCCAAAATGGCATCCGTCCATCTCGTTCTTCTTCCATGTTGTCGAGTAGAATTTCCCTGGGTCCAGCTGCTAGACACTCTGTTTGGAAGGCTTTACTCTAAAAGGTGGCTCACGAATCCGAAACCAAGACATTGTGGGGGTTTGGGTGGGGCACTCACCCGCCTCTGCCCCGTGCCGAGGACGGGCAGCCAGCTGGCAGCGAGTACAGCTGAGGTGTGCGAGTTTCATGGCGGCAGCCGGGTGCTCAGCTTGCCTCCATCCCCATTGCTGGGGCTTAAATGCCCAGCAAAGCAAGTGGAGGAGGCAGCAGCAACAGGGACTGGAGAAGCAGCCGCAGCACCATCCGCCTCAAGGGAGGCCAGACAAGGCAGCGAGGAGGAGGAGGAGGAGGAAGAAGACGGAGCCCCTGAGGAAACGCGTCTGTGGGCAAAGGAGTCGGAAGGTTCTGGATTCAGGGCTCCAGTGGTGGAAAGAAAGAAAGCGGCATGGCTGTGTCCTTTGGAAGGGACGAGACAGGGGACAGCGGAAGCGCTTCAAGTGGAGGGGATCACTTCAGTTTATAGGGTTCGTTAAAATTGCTGCAGTGATGAGCCTGGCTTCTTAACGCTGCAGGAAGGATGAGAGGGACCCCCACCCCCACCCCAACACACACTGAGTGAGAGGGTTTTCCCGTGAGGGTAAGACTATCTCATTCCCCCAACTCCTTCCAATGTGGACTCTAAGTCTGACATGCATGAATCCATAAACTTGTAAGGAGGGACGGATGGGCCACAGTGCCTGGCAAAGCCGACTCCTGCCCCGGGCAAGGAAAGAGAGCACCTGGGCTTGATGGACGGATGGCAGGGGAGCCATAAGGGCAGGCTGCTCCCAGACATTCACCGAGCCCCAGGGCACTCGGTGACAGGTCTGTCAGCAGCACCCCACGGCTCAGCGAGTGGGGCTCGGGGATGCATGTGAAGGGGTCCACCGGACTCTCGGGCCCCAGCAGGTGCTCACGACATCCCTGGAAAAGGCTCTCCACTCCATCGCTGGCAATCCTCATGCAGAGTCCTCTTTTCGCTGCTGCTGGCTGTAAGAAAAGAGGGGTGGGGGTGGGGGTGGGGGTGTTTGCATCCCCAAACATGGAGCACAAGTGGCCCCTGGGGCTGAAAAGGTGGTGCGCACCTGCGTTAGCCTCTCTGACCTAATCCAAGAAAGCCTGCCAGGCTCCAGCCCCTGGCCCTGTCCCGGTTCCACCTGCAGGACTGCTCTTTTTAAATCCTGTTAGCAACCCAATATGAGTCATCAGGGTTCATGCACCATTTCCTCCACTGCATTTCTATAGGAAAAGGTGCCATCCGCATTACACGGGGCCATTTTGACCCCCCCCCCCCAGGCCCGAAAGAAGGCTTCCCTTGGCTGACGGTGAGCAGAGTGGGACATAGGTCACGCATGGTCACAGACAGTGGCGCACAGCCCGGGCATCAGCCTTGCAGCCGGGGTTTTGCGTCATCCTAGGGATTACGGCCAACTTTCCAGCACCGTCTAGGGTGGGCCCCCCGCATCCCACCGAGGCAAATGAGGGTGACTCTTGTGTGCTTGGAAGACCTCTCTTCTCCCGGCATGGCCTGTTGCCTGAGCCGCCTCCTCCCAGGCTCCCAAAACTTTGCTGACAGCTTCTTTCCTGGCAGCCCCCATCTGCTGCACATTAAACTGGCCATAACAGCTTACTTTTAAGGAATAAAAACATTAGCATGTTTAATCTCACAGTGGATCTGTCTGTACGTATTATAGGATAGATACAGCTCAAATACATTTAGCAACATTTACCATCTGGATAGACAGTTGGAGTGTAAAGGGGCGGAAAGGGGCCCACGCATTGGCGGAGCTCATCCGTTGACCTGCAGGTGGGACAGAGGCAGGCGCCTTATGCCAAGTCAGGCCAGTGGAGGCTGGTGCCTCCTAGTTCAGTGGGGCTGTGAACCCGCTCTGAATTTCAGTCAGAACTCTAAAGGAGCTGTGCAAAGTGCTGAACTGTATCCCCAAAATGGAGTCCTGTTTTGGATAGTCCTTTAGAGATCTGACTGGTTTTGACTGGAACCTGAAGCAGATTCACCACCCCACTAAAACAAGAGCCACCAGCCTCCATTGAGTCAGGCCATTGGTTCATCTAGCTCAGCCTCGACTACACTCACTGGCAGCAATTCTCCAGGCGCTCCAGAAATGGTCTTTCCCATCAGCTGTTTTCCCATCGGATCCTTTTTAACTGGAGATGCCCCCCTCATGCCTGCATGCCCCCCCCCCATGCCTGTGCTAAACCTAACAAGCTGCATGATCTATCTATCGATCTCAATACTGCCTACACTGGCTGGCAGCAGCACCCCAAGGTTTCAGGCATGGGACTCTCACAGGCCTGCCTGGGGTGCCTATCTGGTCCTTTGGGGTTAGCAAGAGGGCACCTGTTTCCACATCCTTTGGGACATGGAGGGGAATGATGTAAGAGCTCCGTCCCCAGAGTACAACACCACACACTGATGGGAAGGGTATGATGACCACAGCCACATCAGGTGGGCTCCTTTGGCTTTGGCCCTTGTTGTTCCCCCTCCCTCTGGAGCTGTGGCCAGATGGGAGAAGCTGCCACCACCACCAACACCACACACAACCTCAGTATATCAGACAGTGATGGATGAGAAAAAGTGGCCATTTCCTGAACGATTCCATAAAAGTTGCTCTTCACTTTTTGGTCCCCAAATTGCTAAGAATAGGAGATGGTGGCTGTTGACCAAACGGGGACTGATTGCAGGCTCACTGATGTGAAATGATCCTAGAAGATAAATGGAGGAGGGGGGGGAGAGTATTATGCCAGATTTTCTTAGAAGTACTGTAAAGACGCCATGAGAAATGTAGCAATATGCTGCAGTCTATGAATTATAGATCGTCCCGCTACTCAGAGTGCTTTGCTTTACTCTTTCCCAAGCTGCCTGTCTGTCTCACGAACATGCAAAGTAATTAGAATGGCAAATAATGTTCTCTTTTATCATATGGTGATGGGTTCTTCCATCACTTTCTCCAGAGGCAACTCACTTTCCCTTCTCCAATCTTAAATCATCAACTCACTTAGTTGGAGAGAGAGAGAAAAAATGCTGTCTAATACAGTAGGTTTCAGGATTGTGGGAATCACCCACCAGAGCCTGGCGCAAAAGTCATGTACCAGAATGAACGGAAGTCCTTTCACACACAAATCTACTCCAGGTTACTGTAAATTTCCTCCCCCTTCCATTTCAGCAGAATAATTTAAGGTGATGATGGATGAGTCAGTGGTTCAATGTGGGTTGTTTTGAACCGTGAGTCATTTGTTGGACTGAGGATTAGTGTGTTGTGTGAATGCAGCCAGGGTGGCTTGTTAACCAAGCAGTGTGATTTGTTCACCATCCTGAGCAATCCAACAACAGACCATGGACTCTCAAGTTGGCTAATTTGAAAAATAAATAAATAAGCCACACTACATGGTTAACAAGCCACCCTTGCTGCATTCAAACAACATAACAACCTACTCTCAAACACAGTGGCTCAATTCGGACGACACGATAGTCAATGGTGGGTTCACTAACCCTAACCCTAACCCTAGGGGATACTCCCCACACAACATAGTAATAAATAATCAACTGTGGTGTGGATGAGGATCAGCGCTGAGTTGACTATGGCAGCATTCGGATGACACAATAGTCAAAACAACTGACGATTGTTTTCCTCACACCAGTTGTTTATTGTGTCGTCCGAATTGAGCCTGAGTGTGGATTAGTGTGTTGTGCGAACAGCTGCCAACAGTTTTCAATGTTTCTTTCTCAAAGAACCCTCTCTACATTGACTCATCAGACAATGAATTTCCATCTCTCATGTAGGGATGTATGATAAATTTATTTCAGTTCATTTTTTTACCGTTGTTTTACCTAGAGATCCCTCAATGCACCGTGAACACACTTAAGCCCAGTCCTCCTTTAAAGAAAGTCCTCCTTTTTCTCCCATAAGGCCGGCTGAGCCACATTTGTCCCTTCCTTTTCCTACCTCTCGCCCAATCCTTTGGCTACTTTGACCATACCTGAGGCCCTCCTGCTAACAAGGCATTTGACTTCCATCTCTCCTAGAGGAGACAATCGAGCCCTGACTTTTAAAGATAGCCTTCTTTATATGAAGATAATGCCCTGACCTTTTTCCTGGGCTATTTTAAAGTTGACAAATAGAGTTTTTAAACAATCCCTACTAAGCTCGCCACCAGCTCGCCCATCAAAAGTGCTGCATAGCATCATAAACACTGTCTGTCGTAGAATAAGGATGTCAGTTGCTGGGAAATCCAGCCCTTTGGGGGCTCACCGGATTTCAGCAGCGCCCCCGACATGGCTTGCATTTGCTGCCGCTGTTTTTCTATCCCCATCTGCCCAGGACACATCACTTAATATTTAAAACTATAGTACTTCTCCCGGCCCTCTGAATAGCGTTATTTGCTTTCCCTGCTCCGCCTGTGTCCTTAGCTGCTACAGATGTTGCTGTCACATTTAATAAAGGGTTTGCAAGGCTTAAATATTACACCGCTGTAGTGTGTTTGTGTGCTTGCTTGTTTTCCTGCAGTTTGTCTCTTTGGCATGGGAAAAAGGGAGGTTCTGCTCATTAGGATGAGATGTTTCTACTGCTAGGGCCATGGACACAGGCATTCATCTTAAGATGACAAAAAGCCACCGTCATTCTTCCACACCTTACATCCCAATGCCATCTCCAGGTGAACCTTGGGATGCGCCGATCTTTGCCTAGTACAATAATGAGGTCCATCTTTTGTCATCCTGTTTGGACATCTCAATAGAGTGGTGAAAAGTTCAAAGATATCCAAGTGTTTCCCAGACAATATGCTCCCAGGGTCAAGTGGCTGTAAATTAAAAAAATCACCAATGACTTCTGCTATCTGTACTGCTGATATTAATTATAATCTTCTTCTTTTTTGAAAAAGAGAAAAATTGTACTGATACCATCAATTCACTCTGAGCCATTTATGCAGACTGTCAAGCTGGGAAAGTATTTATGCCTGTGTGATTAATCAGTTCAATGATTTCAGACTTAATGTTGTGGACATTTAATAATAATGAATAGGATTCAAGACCAGCTTGATTGTCGCTAACCAATATTTGGATTTAGTTGTATGCTGGTGCATGCATGCATAGACATCATTTCTGTTCTTTGTATTGGATTGTTGTACAGTTACTGTCTGACAGCGCAATATGTTATTAAAATAATATAGCAAAGTGCAACCATTTGAAGTATGGTTTACCTGTGAGCTTTCACCTTTACCTGTGAGCTTGACTTTGTCTGCCTTCCCCAACCTGGCCCCCTCCAGATGTGTTCCCATGATTCCCAGCCATCATGGTCATTGGCCATACTGGCTGGGAATGATGGGAGTTGCAGTCCAACACATCTGGAGGAAGACACATTGGGGAAGACTCATCGTTGTGTTTCATGGCTTTATTGGAGCTGGGCGGGTGGATTGATGTTACGGGAAGACAGGTTTTGGTTGACCATCAGGAAAAACTTCCTAACGGTTAGAGCAGTCAAACAATAGATCCCATTGCTTAGGGAAGTGGTGGGCCGTCCACCCCGGGGGTATTCAACCAAAGACTGGGCAGCCATCAGCCAGAGAAGCTTCAAATGGGATTCCAGAACTGAGCTGGGGGTTAGACTCTTCCAACTGTATAATTCTATGAAAAACAAAAATGCATTATTAGAATTGGTGTTTGTGTGTGTGCAGTTTTGTCTTTTTATAATTGATTTTCAGCTTTTCTTTAGTGGCCAATTGATTGAAAGATTTTAATAGTCTCCTTAGCCCTTGTTGGGTATGAGATAGTAGAACAGTGTCATCAGCATACATAAGAACTGTAACTTTTCTAGAACCCAATTGGGGGGTGGGGCACATAGTAATCGTTGTTACTTAGGTCAGTTCTTAAAGAATTAACATGAATGTTAAGCGGTGTTGGCGCCAATAAACACCCTTGACATTCACCTCGCATTGTATGAATCAAGTCTGAGAGCTGAAAGCTCTGTGCTAACCTGAACTTTAGTATCAGAATGAAGTGGGTGTGAGTGGGCGGGGGTGGGGGTGGGGTGGGGGTGGGGGTGTTCAAACCCTGTTCTGAGCTATGGGGTGGGGGATAACCTAGGGATGAGTGGACTCGCCCCAGTCCACCTCGTGCACCACTCACCGGACCCACCACCACCACCCTCTGCATCCCCCCAGGCATGCCACAGAAACCCCTAGCAGGAAGGGGGGAGAACGGCCTACACCTCTCAGCATGGCTGGGGCCTGTGGGGAGTTTCAGGGCTTTTTTTTCCTGTCTAAACATGCAAAGGATTGTGAAGTAAATCTCTGCCCTAGATATCACCTTAGCGAACGAGTCCCTGGATTGAGTTGCTTCTGTCTATTTAGCTGTAGTTTCTGCTTAGCGTTATTTGGCGGTTGTAGTGGAATAAGAATAGAAGACCCTAAAGGATATGCAACAAGTATGTGCCCCTGTCCTCCTCTCTCCATGGACCTTTCCAGCTAATTATGCATAGCATCAAATGCCATTGTGAGCCCACTCGTCTGTTCATAGGACTTCTTTAGAGGGGCATTTCTACTTAGCTTATGAATTATGGAGGGTGAGTAGCTGTCCTAAAAACACTGAGCTCCAGGTGGGGATTGGGCTGGGGGTGTTTAAAATGCAACTTCCCTGTCGTCAAAACAGCAGAGCCATTGCTGCAGGGAGGAGGAGGAGGAGGAGGAGGAGGAGGAGGAGGAGGAGGAGGAGGGGTGAGCAAATGTGTCAGATCCACTTTGTCCCACTCCCGTTTCTGTAGGGTCCCAAGTTGCCAGAGGACCCCGCTTCAGCCGTGCAGGGGGCCTTGTAGGTGATAGCCAGGATTTGTGTCAAAGTAGCCTGGAAGGGTTCTGGCCTTTTCAGCCCCTGGAATGTCAGACTCTGTGTGAGCTGATCTCTGCCAGCGCCCTCGGAGCAGAGCCAAGGGGCGTCTCGCTCTCCTGTCTGTTCACCTGCAGGTCTGGCCCTGGCAGGCAGGGAGTAAGGAACGCAGGAGGAGCCGCCTTCATCGGGAGTGCCCTGAAAGAAGCTGGACATAACCAGGGGACCAGTATTCAAAACAGGTTTGTCTGATTATGCCTTTGCATTGTGTTGACAGTGCATTCAAAATTATGCAGTTCCTGCTGTGGGTATTTTTAACCTATGCCGAGGGGATTGGTTTTGGACAGGACAGGGGCAGCAATTTGGAATGAGAAGGATAACAGTAGAGCGACTGAGGCAGTAAAAAGTTCGGGGAGAAGAAAAACGTTCCCATCTTGAGATTTGACCCACAGTCCTCATCCCAGATGGACCAACTTAAGGAATATAACCTCAGTGGAAGTCAAGTGTCTGACCAATCTAGGGGCAGTGGAGGTGGATACGTGGATGGGGATGGGGGGGGGGGTTCACCTGATGCCAGGGGTGTTATAGGAAGGCAGTGGCCAGGAGGGATTTCTGCTTTCAAGCCCAGGGCCGAATTCCATCTCAGAGGAGCTCTCAGGGGCCACATTGCCCAAAGTCCAAATGGATCTGGTCAAAATACCCCCAAATGCCAGCATAGTTTAGCTTAAACCTCTCGCTGTCAGGCACCAAGCCTTAGGTAGTCCAACCTTTTAGAAGGGATGAGATGCACGCATGTCACCAAACTCTCGGCAGTCAGGGAAAGGAGGGGCATGGAAAGGGAGTGGTTCTCTGGGGAAACCCAGGGGGTCCAATAGGGATCCCAGAAGCAATGGTTTTGGGCCATGCCTGAAGTTCTGCACCCATGGCCCCTGTGAACTGGTCCTAGGCTTGTGGGAAAGGGAATCTTGTAGCCAGCCCAATAATCACTAAAACCCACATCAGTGTGGTGTAGTGGCCAGAGTGTTGGACTGGGAGTCGGGAGATCCAGGTTCTAGTCCCCACTTGGCCATGGAAACCCACTGGGTGACTTTGGGCCAGTCACAGACTCTCAGCCCAACCTACCTCAGAGGGTTGTTGTTGTGAGGATAAAATGGAGAGGCGGAGGAGGATTATGTATGCCACCTTGGGTTCCTTGGAGAAAAAAGGGAGATATAAATGTAATAAAGAATAAAAATATTATTTCCCTCAGGATTGGGGCTCGGGGACCCCAGTATCAGAGGGCAGATAGGTCACCACTAGATAACAGACCATTTAGAAACACTTATATTTACTCGTAATATGGACATCTTCCTTTGAACTCTGCTCTGGTTGGCAAATGTCAGTCTGAACACAAAGAACATTTTCCAATTTCCATAAGGAAATCATTCTTTGATTGTTTGGCATCCCTGTCTCCTTAACAGCATGGCTTCTCAGCATAGGCTGTGCAGAAGATGATATTTTCACAATTCAACAATGTGGGAAATCTGAGCAGAGAAAGGAGAGATCGTGGCGAGAGATAACACCAAGGTTACAAAAGGATGCACTAATGATCTGACTATACATCAACTTCATCACTATGCAGAGCAAAGCCCCTCCAAGGAAAAAGGCTGCACCTTACACCTCTGAACGTGAGGGCGAGCCTCTGCTGAAATCACGGAGATTCTCCTTTGACACCTCTCAGTGTATTGTAATTCAAAGATGCCACTGAGGAATGTAGATGTCAGGAGTCGGTGATTCAGTGCGTAAGTCACAGCCAAAGTTGCCATCCGAAGTCCAGGTAACAGTCTTGTAATCATAAGTCCTCGAAGCATCGTCAGGAAACAGGTCCACAGGGTCAGGATACGTTCAGGCAAGTCCAAGGTTTCAGGAACATGCAAGCGAATGGTCAGGATACAGTCCAAGGGTCAGAATCAGGCTTGAGTAAGGAACACAGAGTTGGGAAGCAGGGAGTAACGGTAATGGCATCCAATACGTTAGTTGCTTCCAGCACTCTGGCTGAGCGCTGGCCAGACTTTTATGTGATGTGGACGAATGACCAATTGACGTCAGCTGGATTGAAGCTCAGCTGGTCTCTGTCTGCTTCCATGGAGTGTCACATCCCCCAAAACTCCCAGCCTCAGCTGCCTCCTCTCTCCAGCTGATTCCCTTTAACTGATGCATAACACAGTGGCTCAGTTCGGATGACATATTAAGCAACGGAGGAGTAAATAATGTACTGACCGTGCATTAGGCAGGAGGAGCTCCACAGACGACACGCTGCAGCCGGCGCTGCTTGGAACTGGAAACGCCCCGGCTGCAAGGAACTTGCAGCGGCCATTTTGGTTGCAGCCTCTCCTTCATGTGTCCCCCAGCCGTATCCCAGCATGCACCATGAGTTCTGCCGGCTGCATATAGCGTCTGGGGTTTTTTGGCTGCTCTAGGCAGCAGAACTCTATTCCGAA
Organism: Anniella stebbinsi; assembly: GCA_029215795.1. Taxonomy (NCBI): domain Eukaryota; kingdom Metazoa; phylum Chordata; class Lepidosauria; order Squamata; family Anniellidae; genus Anniella; species Anniella stebbinsi. The sequence goes on from JARDYH010000001.1 coordinate 581,935, forward strand.
ACGGAATAGTCCACGGAGAGAGGGGGGGGCTGAATTCGGACGACACTTTAAACAACGGGGCTTCGGGCTAAACAATGTGCAAGCCCGTTGTTTCGCTCCATTGTTTAAAGTGCCTGATTAACGTACTGTCAGTTGTGTGTGCATTGTGTGTTGCCCTCCAACACAATAAGCAACACAACTGACAATTGTTCCCCCCTCCTCCGTTGCCTAATGTGTCATCCGAACTGAGCCAGTGTTTTGTAACATTGGCAGAATGCCTTAGGCATTAATTGTAAAAAGGTGGATTTTCATCTTCCGCCCAAAAAATCTGGGGTCAGCAGCACTGAACTTGACCTAGATTTCTGGGTTATTACAACGTGATCCCTGGTCTTGGCGACATCCAATATCTCAATGAAACCATGATGCTCAGATCCATTTTCTTAGATGCATTAGGTCAGACAGTTCCATTCCTGCTCATAGAACCATGCAGATAGAATATGCTCAAAGCCAGCTTCAGGTTTCGGGGGCCTTGTGGCACGGCACCTCCGTGGTCCCACTCTCTCAGCAAGGCAGCATCTCGCCACCATTGCTCCTCATCCCTTTCAACGTTATTGTCACCACTCGCTTGACAGGCAGCAAGTCTGGGAGAAATTAAAACGGGGCCAGTGGCGAGGAGTACTTTGGGTCCCTCCGGAAGTTTTAGCTTTCAACTCCCCAAATCCCATTTTTCCAATTTTATTAGGACATGGACGCCTCTCTTGGAGCCCACCAGGCTGCTTGGGGCTCTTGATCTTTACGCTGCTTCTTAAGATGTGTTCAAATTCTTGGGGGGCTAGCATGTTGCAAAGAGAGGGGCTGCCATCCAGGGCCAGCTTGATGTGTGTTCAAAGGAGTGTTCTTTGTGTGGAGCTCACATTCCACCTGTGCCTTGTATTGTCCTCCTTGGCACCTTACTTTTCTTTCGGTCTCATTAATTTGCCTTCTGGGAAACGAGTGTCTTGTGATGGCCATGCCCACTATTATGGCAGCCATATTATGAATGGGAAAAGCCCCTGGTGGCAGCCATTTTGTGAGAGTGCCCACAACACTCTCTCATAATTTCAAACGTGCCAACCAGCCCCAAATGTTTGGTGGGCTTTGGTCCATGTAGTTCTGGTTCCAATGTGGCTAATAGCTCCTTCTGGGTAGACAGACATCATGAGGAGCCCTCCCTTGTAATTTCTGATAATTTAAAACACCTGCAATGTTGGATTCTGTATATTGATGGTGTGACTCTGCTGAATTCAGTAGATTTATTCCTGACACGTAGCTGGATAAATGGAGGAACGCATAAGTTTCCTCGCATCAATGGGAAATCAGGAAATGGTTACGGATACCATATTGATCTTTCAGTGCAATGGTACCTATCATTTTTATTAGAAGAGTTTATTTTAAGTGGTATACATATCATTTCTATAATTGGAACACATGCAGCTTCTTCTCCTGAAGTTGTGATTACTTTTCAGGCATACGTGTTCTTTTTATTTTTAAAAAAGTTTTAGCACTAGACGCATAATCATCTGTTCAAAGTAACTATGCCAGATTCTAGTTGATCTGACGAATGTCTTCTAGCTTTCGAGCATATAATTAGCATGTACAAGTTATCTGCCTTCCTTTTGTGTGGCAGAAACAGAGCCATTGTCTGCTCTGGCATTTTAGCTTTTGTTGGTCTTCATTACAAGCAGCAGGAAAACATTAAACTGGATTAATCTAATCTGGCCTGAAACACATCTGAAGGGAATAACCACTTGTGGGAGGGTAAAGGGGGACGGCAAAGGGACCTAGACGGATAATGACCTAGTTCTTCTAACCCTATTGACCGTAGACCCCCATGCTATCCAAAATCTGCCGGAGGAGATTAGACAAATTAGCAGTCTTCATGAATTTAAGAGAGTCATGAAGACTGATGTCTTCTGGCAAGCCTATCCGGATGAATTTTAAGATGTTTTAATGATGCATTTTCTCTTGTTTTTTTTAAAAATTAACTGTTTGTGATTTTTGTATTTTACATTGTGTTCCCCTCCTTGATCCAAAGGGAGAGGTGGGTTATAAATAATAATAATAATAATAATAATAATAATAATAATTATTATTATTATTATTATTATTATTATTATAAAATCTCATCCAGTTTATACAAGTTCCCACATGCTTAGAAAATATGGTGCTTATTTGGAAAAAGAAGAAAGCCCTGTTCGGGCGTTCTGAGCCTGAACGGAGTAGTCGAGGAGTCTGGGTTCTGGCTCATGTGGGGAACCCCTACAGATGGTGGGAGGCTCTCTGTTGGATACTGTTGTCCCCACGGGTTGAGGGGGCAGGACTGGAGCACTCCTTCCCCTCCTGGAGTTGCTCTGTTTACGTTCAGAATGCCGGGACAGGGCTGAATCCCAATGGCCTATATGGGAGCTAATGCTGATCTCCTTTCTTAGGGCGCTTGGCCCCAAGGCTCAGAACGAAGGTTCATTTATCTTGCCACTCACTTATTCACATCTCACATATACCTCTGGTCCAAGGTTGGGCAAACACAAATCTGTACTTAAGTTGTGAGTTTGAGGGGACGGGATGGCCTACCAGGAATGGATTCAAGATAGGACTCATGGAGGATACGTTCACCTTTGACACTTGGCCAAAGCGAACGTGGGGTCTTCATCCTTCATCCTACAGAACTGGTACACAGGGAGACCCAGGAGGTGCCAATGCTGCCCTCCTGGTCCAGGATTTCCTGGGTCCAAGAGCTTTAGGGCCCTTTGCCTTTGCTTTCTATGGGAAGAGGTGAGGTGGCCAGTGTGGGAACAGAGTGCTGGGCTAGATGGGCCCTTGGTCTGATCCAGCCTGAGGGTTCTTCTTATGTTCAGAGCTGACCCATGTTCTGGAAACCTAGGGATGATGACGACGACGATGATGATAATGATGATGATGATAAAGAGACATTTCAACACATTGTAACTGCAATTTGTGCAAATGCATATTTAAACTTTTTTCCCAATGGAAAATCTCCAGCTGGCCCAACTCCGCCAGCAGACCAAGAGGCGCCATCTGGCAGAAGAAGGAGCCGAGCCTGGAGGGCACAGCTGATGATACCTCCCTGAGCTCCACCCCTCAATCGGATTCCTCCGACATCCCTTATTTTCCAGTGTTTGTGGGTGATTTATTATTTATTTATTCATTACATATGTATGCTGCCTCTCATTAACTGAACCCAGGGGGGGGGCTACATGATCCTCCTCTCCATTTTATCCTCACAACAGCCCTGTGAGGTAGGTTAAGCTGAGAGTCAGTGCCTGGTCCAGAGTCACTCACTGACCTTTATTGCCAAGTAGGGACCTGTATCCAGGACTCCTCTTTCCCCGTCCAACCCTCTAACCACCACATCAGACTTGCTGTCACCGTCATCTGAACCCCATCCATCTCTCCCAGGTTTAGCTACCTCACATGGTTGTTCTGAAGATGAAACGGTTGTGTTGGGGCAAACCAAGGGGCTGCAGGTAACTCCCAACAAGCATTTAAGTGTTTGCAAAATATTTAAAAAGCATGGACAGCCCAGAATATGCATAGCCAGACCTGGAAAGTTACCAAGGGATGCCAAATGCTAATAGCTGCCTGGGAAATGTTCGGAGGGAAAACCACGAGGTTCGTAAGCATCACACACACACACACACACACACCGTGTTTCAGGTTACAATGTTGATCATTTACCTTGTTTTGGAAAGCACGGGCATATATTTGTTTTTCAGGCACTACTGCATGACGGGAAAAACATGCACATTTGGTTTCCTGTCCTACTTGTAAGGCTGGAAGTTCTGTTGCAATTGTTATGAGAAGAACGCTCCACACACACACACACACACACACACACACCGCAGCTCCTCAGTGTTGTATAACACTTGCCTTTTTGCTATGCTTCAGAAAACACAATATTGACAATGGGGGAAGGGGCTGTGAAACGTTTTGGAGGAGCTCAGCCAAGGAAAGAGGGTAGGGCCACTTCACAGCCCAGCAGAAATTCAGACGGGCCTCTGCCCTAGGGCAGGCAACGAATGAGGAATCCCTCTTGACGCCTGCTCACATGCCTGATGTCCTGTGGGTCTTTTGAATATCAGAGATTCCGTGGGGAGGTGCGCATGAGAGCGATGCTCTGCGCACTGTATTTGCCCCTGGGTGCAGCAGTACATTGGTACTGTTAGTCTCCCTTTCTTATGTTCTTGAACGCACAAGTTGTCAGAAAGCCATACGAGGCTGTTGCTTTTGTAGAAATGTATACAGTAAATGAAATTTAAAACTGTCCAGGTACATCGTTGGTGAAGTGTCTTCTAGCTTTACTGTTTTTTGGGAAGGGTGAATCCCCCCAGGAGAATTTTTTTTAACCTTGCCAAATTTGAAAAGAAGCAAAATAAATTTGACAAAAAGGGGAGGAAAGCGAATCCAAGCAATGCATTCTTCTGTTTTAGGGACTATCAGATTTCTGCCCATTCATTTGCTTTCCTGTTCCATGAGTTTATTCTCCCATCTATTCAAATCCTGAATTTCAACCGATTTAGGACTTTGCTATCATTTGGCATATTTTAAATTCTTTCAGTATATTTTAGATTCATTTCCCCCCTGGAAACCAAATTGTGCCAAATTGTGTGTGTTGTTAAAACCCTGCACAAAAGAGCCTCAAGAGCAGCTTGTGTGGTGCTTTGTCGATACACCCATATGCGCATGGGGGAAAGGCCATAGCTTCATGGTAGAGCAGCGCCTCCTTCGCATGCCCACAGCCCCAAGTTGGAGAAGGGATACAGGCCCTTGGTAGAGCTCATGTTCTGCAAGCAGAAGTCGACGAGTTCAATCCCTGGCATCTCTAGGTAGGGCTAGAAGAAGACCTTGGAAAACCGGCAACAGCCAGTGTAGACATTTTTTGATAGAGTTGGACCAATAAGACCGTTTCCTGGCTTCCGAAGGCTTACCAGAATCAAGCAAATGTTAATACAAGTTTATGCAAGACAACTGTGAAGGTTCCAGGTCACCTGCTTTGCTGGATCCAGCTAGTCTTTCTCCGACAGTGGCTAGCCAGTAGGAACAACGGTAGCTTACTTCTACTGAGTCAAACCATCGGATGGACAACTTGTGTTCCCCACCCCCGATGTTGTTGACTGCAACTCCCATCAGCCCCATTACTGGCTATGCTGCTGGCTGCAATCCAACAACATCTCAAGGGACACCACTGTTCTAGCTCAACATTTACTGGCAACAGATTTCCAGGGGTTCAGACAGGGGTCTTTCCCCACTGACCTGCTTTAGATGCTGGAGATTGAGCAGGGGGGAGGGGCTTCTGTATGTGAAGTGTGTGTGCTTTCCCCAGTGAGCTGGACCTCCTGGAAGCCTCCAAGAAGGAGATGGAGGTGTTGGCCTTGCCCTGTTTGTCCCCAGCATCTGGTATTCAGTGTGTGTGTGATGTTCCTGCTCTCGGCGGTTGCAGTATATCTTAATCAGGGGGCCCTGTGATTTCAGACTTTAGCACCAAGAAAAGAGTAGGGGAAAAGCAGAACTCTCACTGCCACTGATCTAAAATAACATCTACGGGACCAGAGGCAAATTCCATATCTCTGACAGGCTGGGGAGGTAAATGCGCTCATGGAACAGACTCGCAAAATATCTCAAGGAAACAATCAATTTGGGCAAATGGTTACGGAGGGCCTTTCTTTCTTTCTTTCTTTGGATTTATAGAGGGCCTTTGTGCTTCTGTTTTAACTGCAGCAGGAAAACACAGATGCCTGCAGGAAGGCTAAAATCGGGGCCTGGCCTTGGAAAAGGAGGTAACATGTTCTACTGAGTAGGCTGGAGCCCCAGAGGTTGAGGCACTGTCAGGTTCAAACTCTTTGCCTGGGACTGCAATTCTGGATATGTACAGTTTGGAAAGAAAAGGGAAGGAGCTGGCAGGGAGGGGGCAAGGCACATGGATCGGGGTGACTGAGAGGGTTCCAGCTGTGAGAAAAAAGCTCAATGGATCTTTTTTTTCTGGTTCGTCCCTGCAGATTCTGCTCTGTTTCACTCTGCTGGCATCCACTTGCCCTGTAGTGAGTTGATCCAATATGCAGATTTCCATTTTTGCTGCAATTTGCCTAAGCTGTCAGTGTCAAAGTGTACAAAAATTACCCCTGCCGGGTTGGGAAAAGAAGACCAGATCGCCCGCTTAGCAACCTGATCCTCAGAGTCTGAAGCGTGGAACGGGCACTTGGGAGTGCCCCACACTCATTGCACACTTTCCCGAGTCTCAACCTGATGCTTTCAACACAGAGGTAGCCTTCACCCCATTTCCCCAGCTCCCCTTTGTAGTAACTGCAGCAGCACTTCCGGAGCAAAGGAGAGGGAGGATAGGAATTGCTAAATCATTTCACAAGTGCAGAACACGGCTCTGCTGAGCTAAATGAAGCCCATCTGTGCAGAGGATGGAACTGACATGGATATTGCCAAGAGGGGAGTAAGCCTCTGTGGAGCTGCATAGCCCTCAGGCAGAACCGTGATTTTGGTGATGCCCCAAAAAGAGGTATCTTTGTGGATGGTCAGGCTCCATGTTCAAGTTGTTTCCATGTTGACACGAGGCCTTCGCAGTGATGCAGTGCATGTGCTCAGCCAGGGTTGGCTTCAGGTTTCAGAGGGCCTTGGGCATGGCGCTCTCCATGGGGCCCCTCCCTCCACGGGTTTACTGTCTCAGCACCATTGACACAGTACGTAGGCAGTGGGGTGCATTCGTTCTCCTTGTTCACCATCACCGATGTCTAGGCCATAGCAAGAGGCAGGGGTCATGCAAGTTGCAGTAGGGAGGAGGAGGAGGAGCAGCAGCAACAACTCCAGGGAGTTCTTGCCAGTGGGCCCCTGCTGGTGTGTCTGCCCTCAGCAGCTGCCCCACCAAGCTGACCCTTGGCACCAGCTCTGCACTTCGAGATAGACAAGGACATAAACCCAAAGCCCTAAGAATATCTCTGCCTTGTACAACCTGAAAACATGTTTCTTTTCCATACAAGTAGGGATGTTTCATGACCAAATGAGTGTTAATTGATTATTGTATCAAAAAAAACCCACCAGTGATAGGAGATCCGGGGGCCTCAGGCTGAAGGGGTTCCCCACATCCATGGAACAGAGAACTGCCCTCTAAAAGCCATTCACAAGAGGGCTGCCACCCTACCAGAGCAGCACAGAAAGCGAGGGTCAAGGGAAGCATGTTTTAAGGTCTAATCATGCTGCCTGCTTAATATGCATTTCAGTAACTACAGCAAATCTTTGACATTTTTAATGTTGCTGTACTGGATTTGAAGGATGTCCTGGAATGTGAAGCAGCTCCTTAATTGGGGGGGGGGGGATGTTCAGTTTCCTCGTAGCAATGTGATGTATGTGTGGCAGGCTTGGGAGGGGGGAGGGGTATTTTTATTTATTTATTTAGCTTACAGCAGCAGCTCTAGCTAGCTCTCTCTCTCTCTCTCTCCCCCTAGCCCTTCATTGCTATCTTGTTGTCTTTAATACCTCTTGATTGCATCTTGTTATCATCTTGTCCTGATTTGCTTTGTAACTTGTTACATAAAACAGGCCCTAATCTTTCAGCAATTAGTTTCTTATTAAAGTCAATTGAGATTTCTACCAGGGAAAGGGAGCCTCTGTTTGTGATTAAGGAGCACTGGCTGCAGAAGAGCATAGAAACGAAAAGAAAAGAAAAAGACTTGTGTCATTGCATGATAAATGATGATATTTTAACATTGCATATGCGACCCTCCACGTTCTCAGTGTGCTTTGCTCTCCATTCTTAGAGGAGTTTCCATTTTCAGACAGAACCCACCAGAACACCAAAGGAGTTGTCCAGGGTCCTGAACACAGTAACTCCCCCAAATAGTTTCCACAGAGCTGCCCCCCTCCACTGATTTTATATCTGAGATATATGATCTCGTATTTATGAAGGCATGGATGGGGATAGCAGGATTGAGCCTGTGTTTTCAGAACATTCACAACATGGACAACCGCTATCTCTGGACTATAGTGCAGTGCAGGGGTGCTGAACCGCCTTAAAGCCTGACAGCTGGATTCAACTTTGAAGAGGCTCTCAGGGGCTGAAATGGAACCCGGCCTTTGTGCTGAAAGAAGTTCCCCACACTTTGCAAGGGATGCATTGAAATTCCATGGCCCCTTTGCAAGTCACATTCCTCTGAATTTTGCAATCACGTTTCCCACTCAAAAATGTACAAAATCTGTATATTAGGCGGAAGTACATAAAAAATGCATATATTCGTGAAAATAAAATTAAAAATGCATTATATTACAAAAATACTTGCATATATATATATATATATATATATATAATTTTCTACAGAATTATGTCCAAAATGAATGTACTAGAAGAAATGCATGAATTTCCAGGCATGGGCACATGCCCATGTGCATACTCTGAAATGCAAATGCAAGTTCAAGAAATTGCAAAGATTTCCCGAGAGCTGTGGGCAGCATAGATGGGAGTGGCAGAGATCTTAGGCCCACCAGATTTGTACATCCCTCGCTGCCAGGGAAAGCAGACAAGACTGAGTTAGCTGGACCAATGATTTGATGGTACGCCATTTTCTTGTATTCATCTTTTCTTGCACATCAGGGTAAAGTTATCCTTTTTTTAAATAGTCTACCCAGAGTAACGCCTCTATGCACAGCCTTTGATAATGCAATCCCATTCTTCAAGCATGATTTAGCAATTTTCCCAGTCCACAATAGCTGCAGCATCTGTAGCGTAGGCTCTATACTTATGAGAGTGATGCCATTACCTTTATTACAGCTGGAACATACTGGGTTTGAACGGCAAACTGTCTGAGCAATCTAGAGGGATTCTGCCCATCAATATAGGCACATATGTGTTGGCAATGGGCATTTGTAGAAAGAAACTTTCAGCTTTAATCACAGGGATCAAATTATGTTCTCAAAGGCTGCACAGGGTGAAATATATAGCATTACATCCCACTTTATCTGGTTATCCATCCATCCATCTTTTTAATCTCCACATTGTACTGTAGAATCTAATGGACTGGAACTGTGGCACACTCACTCGGCTTTTAAATCAAGCTTGTTCTAAGCATTCAACGTTTCTTATCAGCAATATAAGTTGCCCGACAGCTGGACAACAGTTGAAATGCTCCAGAATGGACCCAGCCCATTTGATTTTGGGGTTTTTTTTTACTCTGAACTTGACAAAGCAGAACAATGCATTAAAGCCTGAAAAACTTTCACTACTAGGGATGTTGGAGAAAGACTAGGTCTGTAGCGAGTGGGTTTTCTGGGGGGTGGGATGGGGGGCATTTTCTGGGGTTTCTGTGCATTCCGTACATTTTTCCCAAAGGTTTGGCTGTAGTTTGTGCAAATTACTCAGACATTTGTGTAAACTGCAGAACCTGTGAAAGAAAATGCACAAATTCCCAGAGTTTGAAGGGGGGAGGAGGAAAAGCTTTTATATCTGTACAATTGGGAGATCATAGGTAGTATCACTCCACCCCCCAAGAATAGCTCAGAATAGTATGTAATGCAGATTTAAAGAGCCCGTGTGGTAGCATGACAGTGAAATATTTTAAAAGGCATAAATTACATGTTAGTGAGTTATGAGCCTTATCCTCTACTATAGTGGAGATAATACCTTTATTCCCATTAGCAAAATAGCATCCATAAATCAGTGCTGGCAAACCATGGCATCCTCAAACTCATGCCTGCAATACCTGTAGTTTTTCTGTTTGCCGGTGCATATTTGCTGGCCATGCATGTTTATTTTTAATACCAAGGAGTTTGGGAATTTACAAATACCTTTGGAATTTGAATGTTCGAACCCTGAAATGTTCTTCCTCACCATGACAAAACACTCTGTCCCTATGCCAGTGGGGCCCACATGGACTAGTCAATGACAAAGCCCTAACTCCTGGCTTCTGAACTCGACTGCAAAGGGTTTAGAATAAATACCGTGAGATTTGGTGGTCGAATATGATGACAGATTCAGGTGTGCTTGTAAACTCCGGTAGAGTTTGTCATGTTGATGTTAGTCTTTTTTGGAAGCTGGCAGTCAGCCAGTGAACTGCTGCGCAAGCTCTTTCTTCCCGCTTTCCACAGCTTCGATGCCACTTTTAAAACAGATCAGCGCTGTTTCCAAAGAGTATCCCACAGGCACACACAGGAAGCTGCCTTATCCTGAGTCAGGCCCTGGGTCCATCTAGCCCAGTAGTGTTGACACTGACTGGCAGCAGCTCTCTGTGGCTTCAGACAGGAATTTTTCCTGCCGTACCTGGCAATGCCGGGGATTGAACCAGGGACCTTCTGCATGCAAAGCAGGTGCTCTACTACTGAGCTACAGCCCCACTCATCTAGTCTGAGATCATGTAGGCGATGTAATGATATCATGCAGCCAGTCAGATATGGTTACATGGTGTCTTACCAAAGCCAAAGAGGAATAAAAGCAGTCAGTGCCCTCACAACAGTAAAATAACACATGATATTCAGCATGGGATGGTTCCCCACCCCTCCTACTAACTCTGAAGAAATTACTCATAATTGTAGCTGAGGTTTCCCAAAACAACCCCCACCCCACCCCTTTACGGGTGCATTTATCAACTTCTTTAGCATTCCTATCAAAAAGTCAGTGTTTAAAACAAATGCATAATAATAATAATAATAATAATAATAATAATAACAATAATAATAATAATAATAATAATAATAATATATTTATTTATTACCCACCTCTCCCAACGGATCGAGGCAGGGAACAGCATCAAACATAAAATACAAAACTGATTAAAAGCACACAAAACCAATACATCACTAAAATACCAATAAAACACCAATAAAACGCAAGGGGATAGATGTTGACCCCAATATTAGTGTGTTGGGGCATGGATGTTTTATCTCTCTCCCCTCCCCCGAATTTATATCTACTAGTTTGTGTCCCCATTCATGTATTTGGAGTGTTTTGTGCTCTGAATCAAGCCTTGATGTGCTCATGTGAAATATAATACAGAATATGGGATGTTTACTACTCTCCAGGAAATAAGTGGATTCAACAGCTGAAACATCACCCTTGAATTTGCTGTAATTTAAGGTATATTGCAGACGCTGTGGGATAATATTTCCAGCTGAGATGTTTTTATTTCCTTGATGCTATTGGGTGTTGTTATTTGAATATTGGAGATTTCTTTCAAATATTGAGGGCTTCCCTCAAAAGTGAAACAACTTGGATGAAAACTCGGGATGGACGGTCCCACCTCCATCCGTTCCTATGGCAGGGACACCAGGCCCCTGAGCAAGCTGCCATTTTGTGTAAAAATATTGGCTTGGGTTTTTCTGGGAATGTAATGGTCTATTTACACCTGCAGTGTTGCATAAATGCCATTTAAGTCCTCCATTTTGCGCAGAATCGTGATTGACGTGAATAGCTTTCCCATGATTTCCCCCAAAGGGGTGGTTGGAATTGGTTCCCAGCAACATCTGGTTTCATCCTCCTGATGTATAAGATTGCAACCCAAATCTCTCCACTGAAGTCAGTGGGGCTCAAACAGTTGGCTGGACTGTAGTCCCTGACCTAATAACATTTACAAGCAAACTATTTTAAAAGGGTAAGAATTTAGTCCGACATTTTCCATGTTAATGAAGAGCTCTGTGCTTGGTTTATTATAGGCATTTGGCAAAATTATTTTTCTGGCTTCTCCCAAGCAGCAAATGACATCTTGAGATATTAGGTTTTGAAAGTGCCTCTCCCCACCTCCACCCCCACCCCCACCCTGCCTGCCTGCCACAATTCTATTAAAACCAACAACACATCTTTATGTTAATCATGTCTTGATTCCGGATTCAGGGGAACTTGTTTTATGAGGTTTGTGATGATACACAACTCTTTCAGACAAGCCTGATTTATAGAAAAGTTCATGGAATCAGGCTGTGTTTATGCAAAGATTCAGAACAAGCACAAAAAAAGTGTCCCACTGAAGATGACTTATCCATTCATCATCTTCTTTTTTTGTTTTGTTTTGTTTTTATTACTCATTGATACGCTTAGGGCAAAATCTCTGGCACATTTACATTTTGAAGAGGCAATAATATCTGTATGTGTTTTGCTTGCATTGCACAGAAAAGTGGTCTCAGGCATTTATGACTTCTTTACATGTCTTCCCTTGCTAAGTGGAGCCGGTACTATGCAACATATACTCAAAACAATGGAATCTGATACCACAAGATATGGCAATGGCCACCAACTTTGGTGGTTTTAAAAGGGAATTAGAGGAATTCGTGGGAGTTCAGACTGTCAGTGGCTCGTTGTCATCATGGAAGAGGTCGGGAAGCTTTTTTCACACTGAAGGGCCGACTTCAGTTTCAGAGAAGTTCTCGGGGGCTGAATCCCAGTGGCGAGTGGCGCCAAAGGCAAAAGGGGTGGGGGCAAAGTATGGGTTAGGGTTTAGCGTAACGCTCTCATTGCCAGTAGCCTTAGGAGAAGCATTTCAATTTTTTGGAATGGGAGGGAAATGTGGGAAATGAGTGGTAGAAAGACCCCAAGGCCAGGAAATGGGGTGTGTGGACATCTGGAGAGCCACAGGGTGCCATATTTGAACCCCAGGAGGGCTTGACGTGGCCTAAAGGCCTGAGGTCCTCACCCTTGCAGTATAGAATATACGTCCTCCAGGTTCAGAGGGAGAATCCCTGGGAGAGAACTTCAGTTGACTTCATTTTTATATGAATTTACCAAAATTCACAAATCTCTCCATATTTGAGATGCACAGGCCTGGAGATTTAAAAAAAACTGAAATGTAGGAGAAACCCAAACACACAGATTTCCTCAATTAGTTCTAAAGCTTTAATGATTTAGCTCTTAAAAGTTTGGCTTTGGATCCCTGAATATTCATCTATATTTGGGCCCAAACAGACCTTACTTTAAATGTGTGTCTAGTAGGGGTGTGCATCGGATCGGATCCGATCCACGATCCGAATCCGATCCGCCCCAAAATTGGGAAAATCCGATCCGATCCGATCTGATCCGATCAACCTCCGGTCCGATCCGATCTGCCGAGGTCCGATCCGGATCGGACGCCATTTTGAATGCTTTTTCCCATAGCCAAGTATTGTTTTACAAAAACGCCTATAACTTTTTCATCTTTAAAGATAGAAGGATGAAACTTGGGCACATTGTAGACTGGTTAGGGATAGTTATCTGTGAGAAATTCAGAAATATTGGTGCATGCGTTTTGTGGCAATTAATTTTTTAATAAATACCCAGGAATGCCTATAACTTTGTCAATTTTAAAGTTACATACATGAAACTTTGCCACATTGTAGGTGGTACCTTGGGACCTACGTGTGTGAAATTTCAGAAACGTAGGTGCTTGTCTTGTGTGGCAATTAATTTTTAGAAAAATGGGTAGTAGTGGGGTAAATACAGTTACGCCTCCCATTTTTTATTTTTAAAGATACAAACAGGAAACATGGGCACATTACAGGGAACACTTGGCTTGATATGTGTCTGAAATTTCAGAAACATTGGAGCTTGCCTTGTGTGGCAATTAATTTTTGAAACAATGAGGAAAGAAACACCTATAACTTTGTCATTTTTAAAGTTACACACATGAAACTTTGCCACATTGTAGGTGGTACCTTGGGACCTATGTGTGTGAAATTTCATAAACATAGGTGCTTGCCTTGTGTGGCAATTAATTTTAGAAAAATGGGTAGTAGTGGGGTAAATACAGTTACGCCTCCCACTTTTTTATTTTTGAAGATACAAACAGGAAACTTGGGCACATTACAGGTACTACTTGGCTTGATATGTGTGTGAAATTTCAGAAACATTGGTGCTTGCCTGGTGTGGCAATTAATTTTTGAAACAATGAGGGATTCATTGGACAGCACTTGCCCATAGGGATTCATTGGACAGTACTTTCCCATAGGGAATCATTGCATTGCACTTTCCCATAGGGAATCATTGCATTGCACTTTCCCATAGGGAATCATTGCATTGCACTTTCCCACTGAGAAATACAGTTATGCCTCCCACTTTTTTATTTTTGAAGATACAAACAGGAAACTTGGGCACATTGTAGACTGGTTAGGGATAGTTATCTGTGAGAAATTTCAGAAAGATTGGTGCATGCGTTTTGTGGCAATTAATTTTTTAATAAATACCCAGGAATGCCTATAACTTTGTCATTTTTAAAGTTACACACATGAAACTTTGCCACATTGTAGGTGGTACCTTGGGACCTATGTGTGTGAAATTTCAAAAACATAGGTACTTGCCTTGTATGGCAATTAATTTTAGAAAAATGGGTAGTAGTGGGGTAAATACAGTTACGCCTCCCATTTTTTATTTTTAAAGATACAAACAGGAAACATGGGCACATTACAGGGAACACTTGGCTTGATATGTGTGTAAAATTTCAGAAAGCTGGGTCCAGGCATGTGATGGCAAGGTATTTTTGAAACAATGAGGAAAGAAACGCCTATAACGTTTTTATTTTAAAAGTTAGAAGTCTGAAAGTTGCTCACTTTGTAGATGGGTTAGGGGTAGATATGTGTCAGAAATTTCAGAATTATAGGTCCAGGCATTTGATGGCTATGGAATTTTTAGATTAAAAGTTTCAAAAGTTTTTCCACAGAGGCTTGGTTTCCCCCGTCTCCCACTCCCACCTCCCGCGAAGAAAAGGAAACACACTCTCTCGATCTCTTTGATCCTTGCATGCATGGCTACAACTGAGCTAGTATCCATTACAAAAGGAGAAACAAAGTAACTACATTAAAGCACTTGGCTCATGTCTGCTTTGATACTTTCACTTTTTACTCAAGCAGAAGGGCTGAGCCTAGGATCACTCTCTCTCGATCGCTAGGATCGTTACAGGAGAAATTTTCTACAGTCTTCAAAGTGGTGTGTGCAGACACCTTGCCACCACATGCCTGGACCCAGCTTTCTGAAATTTTACACACATATCAAGCGAAGTGTTCCCTGTAATGTGCCCATGTTTCCTGTTTGTATCTTTAAAAATAAAAAAATGGGAGGCGTAACTGTATTTACCCCACTACTACCCATTTTTCTAAAATTAATTGCCATACAAGGCAAGCACCTACGTTTTTGAAATTTCACATACATAGGTCCCAAGGTACCACCTACAAAGTGGCAAAGTTTCATGTATGTAACTTTAAAATTGACAAAGTTATAGGCATTCCTGGGTATTTATTAAAAAATTAATTGCCACAAAACGCATGCACCAATCTTTCTGAAATTTCTCACAGATAACTATCCCTAACCAGTCTACAATGTGCCCAAGTTTCCTGTTTGTATCTTCAAAAATAAAAAAGTGGGAGGCATAACTGTATTTCTCAATGGGAAAGTGCAATGCAATGATTCCCTATGGGCAAGTGCTTTCCAATGATTCCCTATGGGCAAGTACTGTCCAATGATTCCCTATGGGCAAGTACTGTCCAATGAATCCCTATGGGCAAGTGCTGTCCAATGATTCCCTATGGGCAAGTACTGTCCAATGAATCCCTATGGGCAAGTGCTGTCCAATGAATCCCTCATTGTTTCAAAAATTAATAGCCACACAAGGCAAGCACCAATGTTTCTGAAATTTCACACACATATCAAGCCAAGTGGTACCTGTAATGTGCCCAAGTTTCCTGTTTGTATCTTCAAAAATAAAAAAGTGGGAGGCATAACTGTATTTACCCCACTACTACCCATTTTTCTAAAATTAATTGCCACACAAGGCAAGCACCAATGTTTCTGAAATTTCACACACATAGGTCCCAAAGTACCACCTACAATGTGGCAAAGTTTCATGTGTGTAACTTTAAAAATGACAAAGTTATAGGTGTTTCTTTCCTCATTGTTTCAAAAATTAATTGCCACACAAGGCAAGCTCCAATGTTTCTGAAATTTCACACACATATCAAGCCAAGTGGTATCTGTAATGTGCCCATGTTTCCTGTTTGTATCTTTAAAAATAAAAAAATGAGAGGCGTAACTGTATTTACCCCACTACTACCCATTTTTCTAAAAATTAATTGCCACACAAGACAAGCACCTACGTTTCTGAAATTTCACACACGTAGGTCCCAAGGTACCACCTACAATGTGGCAAAGTTTCATGTGAGTAACTTTAAAAATGACAAAGTTATAGGCATTCCTGGGTATTTATTAAAAAATTAATTGCCACAAAATGCATGCACCAATATTTCTGACATTTCTCACAGATAACTATCCCTAACCAGTCTACAATGTGCCCAAGTTTCATCCTTCTATCTTTAAAGATGAAAAAGTTATAGGCATTTTTGTAAAACAATACTTGGCTATGTGAAAAAGCATTCAAAATGGCGTCCGATCCGGATCGGACATCCGGTCCGATCCGATCCGACCATCCCTTGATCTGATCCGATCCGATCCGACCCCCCAGGTCCGATTCCGATCTGCTATCCGATCCGATCCGGGGGGTCAGTGCACATCCCTAGTGTCTAGCAGTCTTTTCATTTTATTTATTTTTTACTCTAGAGTAGGTTTTGGGCCCCTGATCCAGATTTGTCAGGTCCCCATAACCTTCACGCTTGGACCCGTCCACCTACTCTAGAGGGATTAAAGAACAATCCATAGTTGCTAAACACACACGTCAAGTAAGGTCTGCTTGGGCCCCGGGCGGCTGCGTGTTTGACCAGGGGCCGGTCTCCTTTTCTGGCAGCCAACCTCAGTTCAGCCCTGAATACACAGAGGTTCAAAGCCAGACTGCTTCAGTTTCTCCGCCATCTGAATTCATTTAGTCTCAAGTTCTGTTTGCCCTGAATATACAGAACGTTGTGGATTTTGTTAAATTCCTATCAAAGCGAAACTGAAGCAAAGTTCTCACCCGTTCCTACTTGTAGATGAAGGGGTGAAACGAACCCTAGTGAGACTCTTTTCTCTGCGGCTCTTGAAAAGCGCTCGCTCAAGTGTTTAATGGATGGTGGTGCAACTACAAGGCCACTTGCTGCTCCTCTCATCAGATGACGGCGGCTGATGTGCGTATGTGAATCAACCCATTGTCTGTACAGCAACCTTGGCCTCTGCGTCTGCCCGGGCAGAGGGGAAGGTGATGCGTATGTCTTTCAGCCAGGTGCAATCCCTGAGATTTCCCTTCTAGCCTGTACTGCTCTCCCCTCTCCCATGTATGCCGGCACATTGAACTTGACTAGATGCATGGAATTCTTACAAGCACTTTCAACGTTTGCGCAGCATGTGTTTCAGTTCTTTGCTTGCTGAGACTTTGGTGATCACATCTGTTCTCCTGGCAGACCCTTGGATTCAAAGCCCCTTAGTGGCTTTTAGCAGTTTTCTGGAGATTGATGCCTGCATTTGTCTGAGCTGAGGAGTTATTTAATACTTGGTAGGGATAAAAGAACAGGATCCGCAGGCTGGAGTGAATATGAGAAGACCTTGGTGTATCTGTAGCCAGGGAAGGCATCTAACGCTTCAGATCTGTTATGTAAATCTATGTCAATCTGTTTATCAGTTAAGCTTTTTCCATATGCCGACGGTCGGTATTGGTTAATATACCAGAAAAACCACCCTGTGTTTCCAACCATGGATACAGAGCGGCCCGTGCTGAAAACTTGACACAGCAATAATGGTGACAAGGAATTTAATGTAATGTCATTCCTGATGCTTTATTTTAAGCAAAAAAAAGTAGGTTAATGTGAGGTCTTTTTGTTCTGTTAAGTTCTAATAGGTTTGCAAAGCATATATTGCTTATGCTAATTAATGGAAATGACAATGTTATGTTCATTAGCTTGCAGAAGACAAGAGCTGACATCTTAAGAGAGTTGCATTGGCTCAATGAGTAGAGCACATTCTTTGCATGTAGAAAGTTCTGTGTTCAAGTCATGGCATCTCCGGGCAAAAGGGTCTTAGGCTGCAGGGCTGGAGACGAACTCTGGCAAAGATTTTGGGGAACCATGTTAGCCAGCGTATAAAATACTGGCTGGGCTCAGTAGAGCAATGAGCTGGAGGCTGTTTGAGGGCTCTTTCTATGTTGCTTTGATGCAGTTGCTCTAGGGTGGCCATATCCGTAGTTCTTCTTTCTAGTGTTCTCATGAATGGGTGGAATGTGAATGCATACTCTGTTCCAAGTTGCAAGTGCATTTCTCTATATAACTAAGCATAAATGGCCCAGACCCACCTGTCAGCTAGAAGCCTTTGTTTATATCACCTTAATTGGGAGGAAGGCCTTTTATGTAAATTGGCCTTCCCTAACCTTCATTAAAACTCCTATATTTTAAAATTATGGAAACTGAAACAAACATTCACTAAAGCAGAGCAATTCTTTACATCATCTGTAATCAACAAATGGTTTCTTGGTCACCAAACCAGGGACTTGGTTCATTTTGGCACTCCTTCATTTAGTTCAAGCCAGGTTGCAAGTTTGTTTGTTTATTTATTTGACTTCCTAGCCAAAAATGTATATATACAATGACACTCAAGGTTGCAAGCGGCCCTATAGGGGCAGCCAAATTCATATGAATCAGGTCAATGTAGGAGCCAAAGGCCCATTTCTTAGAGTTGGAGCAACTCAGCTTCCATTTCATTTTTCATTTCATATTTAATTTGTATACCATCTTTCTATATTGCTGAAGTAATCGCTGTGGAACATGCTACAAATGCCCTGTCCGTGTATGTGTCAGGAGACACCAGGGGCCCTTGGTTCGATGGGTGGCTGCCCCAAACGCTGATTGCCCAGAGCTCCAGTTTGGGGCCTCTTCCTGGGCAAAGACATGTCCTCGGGCTTTGGATCTACCAACTCAGCTGGACACCAGGCCCTCCTGGGAAGAGGCTGCTATAAAGGAACATTTTTGGGTGGTGGGGGAGGTTGGGACTTTGGCTGGATAGCAGTGGTTTCTGTAGTTCTCAGCACTGACTCCTAGTCTGGCTCTCTGGCCAGCTCTGGGCAACCGACATGACTCCTGGCCCTGGCTCATCCCAGAGAGCTCACTCCTACTAGTGTCTTCTCAGGCTTGTTTCACACATGCATTTTGCACCACCTGACTGGAAGCTGAACATGTGTCCCACTTCCAATGGCAATTCTGGTTTCTCTTAGGTTCTCTTAGGTTCTCATTTCTCTAATCTTAAAACCATTACAGACTTTGAGAATTCTTTTTCTTAAAAGTTTGCATGAAGATGTGCTTGCCGCTTGTGTGCATTTCTAATGCGTGCATTTTAGTTTGGTGGGTATATGCTTTTTTGCAAGCAGTTTTCCTTATGTAATGTTATTTTCACCACTACATGCCTTTTTGTGTCCACTCTCCCCTAGTATACAGATTTGGGGTGTGCATTTTTTGATCAAAGAACTCTATCGTAAAATTCACAGAAGTGTGCATTTCAAAGGCCAACTGAGTCTACATTTGCATATCAGTTTGAAAGTGTGAAACCCTGTAAGAGCATGTTAAAATGTGAACGGGACATATTTCTGACCCCCCCCCCCCAAAATCCTGTTCTCCACTTTCTCTGCACTCATTTCTGCACAGATCACAATCTTCAAATGGTCAAGATGCATATATGAACCAAGCCACAGGTAATGTGGACTTAGTAGTGAACTTTATGATCTGGGTTCATTTGTAGGGCTTTGGTATTCTAAAATATGGGACAGTCCTTTTTACATAAAGAGTATTTGGCAATCATGGGCTTCATCTACACCAAGTAGGATACAGTACTATGAAAGTGGTATGAAAGTGGTATATAAGAGGCAGGAGCCACACGACTGCTTTATAGCGGTATGGAAATGCACTGACAATTGTTGGGGCCTATGGACACGTACCATATACTGCTTTCATACCACTATATCCTGCCTGGTGTGGCTCCTGCCTTTTATATACCACTTTCATACCGCTTTCATAGTGCAATATCCTGCTCGGTGTGGATGAGGCCAGAATCAATGATGCTCACATTTCTCAGAAAGCACTTTGCATCATTTTGCCCGTAAACTGCATGCAGCAGAACATGCCTATCGACACACGCAGGATACAACACTTTGAAAACGTTTTGAAAACTGTCTATGGAGTGTGTGTCCTGGGCTCCAACCGTTCTCGAAACTGTTATAAACCATTTTAAACCATTTTAAACCGTTTTTAAAAAGCAGTAGTGTAGATAGGCTCTTAGAAGGCAGCAGATTCTATCTGCTGGTGCCAAAAGCAGTTTCAGGGCAGTGGCGTGTGAACTGATGGTAGCAGGCAAAATGTGCCCAAGATTGTATAATCCCTTCTTGGGCAACAACTTTACGAAGCTGATTTTAGTGCAGAAGCAGCAGCAGCTCTGAGGCAGCCAGTTCTCCAGTTGAAGGAGAAATGTTGGATCGGTAAATGAAATCTTAAAAGAGGAACAGAAAGATACATTTTTCTACCATCAGATTGGATTTTCTTCCTTCTTCCTGCTTATAACTAGTCTTTCATTGCACCAGGATTACATTCTTTTGTTACACCACGTGCCTGTCCAAGAGGATTTGGCCAAGGAGAGAACGCTTGCGAATAGATGTTTAATTCCGATAAATCATTCTGTTTGAGATGATACATCAGATCCTCCAAATCAGCTTTCTTTCACATCTGACAAAAGCAAAAGATGTTATCCTATTTGGGAACAACGCTTGCATTTTCAGAGCAGTTTCATTCTACTGCCTCTCCTTGGATTCCCCCTCCCTCCCTCCCTCCCTCCCTCCCCCACTCCAGAGGTAGCATCATAGGAGCTGTTAAATACGCAAGGATGACGGCAAAAACAGAGCACATTTAAAGGCTCACGGTGATGTGCTGAAGTGCATGGCTTTGTGCATTTTACATTGTATGTATTCTGGGATTAGTGTATACTGGGGTGGATAGTGTGGACCTTCCGTGCGTCATGGAGATTGTCATTCACAACATCAGACAGCTAAAGGCAACTTCTCTTCTAACCTACGTGGAAGAAAAAAGAAGCCTGATTCATAAAACGCAGGCCCAACGGTTCTTGACACTCACCGCGGGGGGCAGCAGCCACACGCCTCTCCACAGGTGCCAAGTCAGAGCCCCGGCGGATCCAGACCAAAAGACACAGCCAGGACCATTCACCCAAGCTGCCTCGTTTGGTCAGGCAACGTTGGCCAGGCATCCCGTTCCCGGCAGTGGCTGCCAAACGCCCCCGGGTGCTCACAGGCAGAGTATACAGGCCCTTCTCTTGTTGCTTGCCCTCAGCATCTGGTCTTCATAGGTATACTGCCTTTGTCCATGGAGGCTCCACATAGCTGTCATGCCTAAAAGGGATTGCTAGAACTATCTTTCAGGAACTCTTCAATTCCTCCTTTAGAGGGAACCCATTCCATTTCTGTGTAGCGTCTTCCCACGGCATTCTTGCAATGTCTCCGTTGGTTCTTATGATATGGATGTCTGAGAAATTCGTTTGAGTTCATTTTTGTTTTACCCAGTTCGTACCTTCTGGACTGAACACAGACTCAGGCAACAAGCTATTTCTTGAGGGGAAGGGCTGATGGGTGTCTTCCCCCCCCCCAGACTACAATGTTCCCCCAATCTGACTCAAGGTCCCTCAACACAGGCAGCTCCTCTGTGATGATTTGGGGGGGACTCCAGGTCATGTTCCAGAGAGGAGTCTTCCAAAGGCCATGATGCATAAAGATATTACTCAGCCCCTCATATGTACACTATAATTCAAGAATATTTGGAGCCCTTTTGCAAATCAGTATTTTTAAAATGCCATCTTTCTGTTGCCTTTTCTATTTCTTATCTGACAAATAATAAGATGTAGCAGCACATGAAGAAAACACTCCAGACATTTCCAGCTGTCTTCACTGTAGAGTTTTGCTTTCTTTCCTGATGTTTATTTTTTTCTTCTTCTTCTTCTGCAGATTTACAATGGTGGCCAAAAAGGTTAATTTCTTTTCTGTTCCCAGATCTGATGATGGATTGTTGCAGGGTGTGCTTGGCACAGGTTTCCATCTAAATAATAGGCCCTGATAGTTCACAAGAATGGACAATGTGCTGTTCGTTATCTCTCAAGAGGGACGTAAAATTAATGAAGGCAACAGAGAGATGCTGTTTTGCTCTACTTCCACCAAGCCGCTCCAAAGTCTGTGAGAACATAACCCATTTTCTGCATCTGTTTAATGTAATTCTGTCATTTAGATCTGCCTAGATCTGAACCAAATGATTCTCTATAGGCCTGTGTCTGCAAATAAACTTGGATTAAGGCAAGAGTTTTGTCAAGCACACTCTGGTTTCAATCTTGGGGTAAAAATATCAATTTTTGCTGGCTATAAATATTTCCTCCCAAGCACTTTGACTCATCTTAAAAATCATCATCATCATCATCATCATCATCATCATCATCATCATCCTGTATTTCCCCCTGCCGCTATTGTGTGGCACCTATTTTTCCCCATGGCTACACCAAATTTTTCTTTTCTGAATCGGTCACACAAGTGCTCCACCCAATCAGGGATCACTCAGGATTGTCATGAGAGCATCTAGCCCATCAGGCTTGGCTGCGTGATGGCTTCCCTGAGGGCAGGGGAAAGCTGACTGAGGCTGAGATCAAGTCAGGGCACTGGACTTGAACAGCAAGTCTCCAAAAGAAGGAGGTGGCTACTCTCCTTTCTCCTTTCTCCTCTTTGCACTTTGCCTAGTTTGAGCGCAGCCCTAGCTGAGGCAGCGCTGCTTTGGATTCCAAGGAACCGTTTGTTGCTTCCTGCCTTCCTTTACTCTTTATGCTGTCAAGCCAACACACACACACATTGGCCTCCTCCTGGGAACTGGGGATTTGAATTCTATCAAGCAAGATGCTTTGAGGCCTCTGCCACGCGGCTGCTTTCTGGGTGAGATGTTCTTTTTCTGCTAGGCACCATGTTTCTTTCTTTGCTTTAGCATGGCCAAATAAGGAGTAATCAGTGTCTTTTCTCCCAAGCATCATGCATGATGAGCTTCAAGACTCAATAGATCTTCACTTACAATCTACCCTCCTCCTATTCCAGGATGCACTTCTGTGTGTGTGTGTGTGTGTGTGTGTGTATGCACTCGTACACACAGTGGATGGGGGGGATTCATTCATTTTACGTTTAAATGTGAATCTACTTAATTCGCACAACTTGAACCAACACACAAACTGAAACGCAGTGACACGTCAGTATTTACGCTTCTCCATATTTTGTGATAGAATCGCAGGAACCTGCCTTGTGTTGCGTCAGACCCTTGGTCCATCTAGCCCAGTACTATTGACACTGACTGGCAGCAGCAGCTCTCCGGGGTTTCAGGAATTCATACTCCCAGCCAACCTTGGCACACCTGAGATTGGATTTGGGACCTTCTACCAGTGAGCCATGTGCTCTGCATGGCTGAGCCACGGCCCCCTCCCCCTTCATGCCATTCTCCATTCAATACATGTCTGCAGAAGTGCATCGATAAAGGGAAAATGGCACATGTGTTATAGAGAGTGACATATAGAGATTTACTATATTGTGGAGGGTTACTTGCAAACTGCATATATTAGGCAAAATTGTGTAAAAAGGGGGCTATTGTGAGAATTGCACATGAAAATGCCTATGTTTCAGTTCAGTTTTATTTGTTTCGGTCATGGACCGGTACAGCAGAAAACATCAGAAGTACTAATAATAGTATAAAACCCCTGATTAAATACATACAATAAAATACATACATAAATAAAAACAGAACAATCCCAACCCAAATCTAAAATATTATTGAAAATGCACATGGAATACCTTGAAACCTTTTTTCAAAAACCACAGAACTGATACAGGGCAGGGCAGGGGAGGGAAGGGATGGGAATGGGCCACTGGAAAAATGGGAAACAGGCAGAGAGGAAACAGAATTGGCCGTTTCATGTTATCCCTAGCACAATGCACACATGTGGGAGTGCACTGGCATTGTCGATTCAAGACAGAAGAGAGGAAGAAAAGGCATAAATTTATTTATTCATTTATTTATTTATTTATTTATTGCTTTTGTATACCGCCCCATAGCCGAAGCTCTCTGGGCGGTTTACATAGGATTAAAAACAATTAAAAACAATACAAAAATTTAAACAGCAAAAACATACAACATACACACAATCTGTACATTTAAAACCACTACAACACTTCAAAAAGCAACAACAACAACAACAACAACAAAACCCAAAACAAAACAGAACAAAAAAACAAACAAACCCAGGCTCCTCAGATATTGCCAAATGCCTGAGAGAAGAGGAAAGTCTTGACCTGGCGCCAAAAAGATAACAATGTTGGCGCCAGGCGGGCCTCGTCAGGGAGATCGTTCCACAATTGGGGGGCCACCACAGAGAAGGCCCTCTCCCTTGTTGCCGACCTCTGAGCTTCCCTCGGAGTAGGCACTCAGAAGAGGACCTTAGATGTTGAACGTAGTGTTCGGGTAGGTTCATGTCGGGAAAGGCGTTCCATCAGGTATTGTGGTCCCAAGCTGTGTAAGGCTTTATAGGTTAAAACCAGCACCTTGAATTGGGCTCAGAAACATACAGGCAGCCAATGCAAGCGGGCCAGAGTAGGCCTTATATGCTCAAACCTACTGGTTCTGGTTATCAATCTGACCGCTGCATTTTGCACAAGCTGCAGCTTCCGAACCACCTTCAAAGGCAGCCCCACGTAGAGTGCATTGCAGTAATCTAACTTGGAGGTTACCAGAGCATGGACAACTGAAGCCAGGTTATCCCTGTCCAGATAGGGACGTAGCTGGGCCACCAACCAAAGTTGGTAGAAGGCACTCCGTGCCACTGAGGCCACCTGCGCCTCAAGTGACAGAGATGGTTCTAGGAGAACCCCCAAGCTACGAACCCGCTCCTTCAAGGGGAGTGCAACGCCATCCAGAACAGGTTGAACTCCCTCCATCCGGTCAGCAGAACCACCCACTAACAGCGTCTCAGTCTTGTCTGGATTGAGTTTCAGTTTATTAGACCTCATCCAGTCCATTGTCGCAGCCAGGCACTGGTTCAGCACATCCACAGCCTCACCTGATGAAGATGAAAAGGAGAAGTAGAGCTGCATGTCATCAGCGTACTGATGACAACGCACTCCAAAACTCCGGATGACTGCACTCAACGGCTTCATGTAGATGTTGAACAGCATGGGGGACAAGACTGACCCCTGCGGAACCCCATACTGGAGAATCCATGGGGCTGAGCAATGTTCCCCAAGCACCACCTTCTGGAGCCGACCCCCCCAAGTAGGAGTGGAACCACTGCAATGCAGTGCCTCCCACTCCCAACTCAGCCAGTCGTCCCAGAAGGATACCATGGTCGATGGTATCAAAAGACATACTATGGAACGGCCTGCCGGGAGAGATCCATCAACTTAGCAGCCTTCCAGAATTTAAGAGAGCTATAAAAACTGATCTCTTCTGGCAGGCCTACCTAGTCGAATTTTAAGACTTTGTTGATATTTTAATTATGTATTCATTTTATGTGATTTTAATCAGTTTTATGTATTTTATATTGTTTGTATTGATGTTGTTTCCCACCTCAATCTGGAGGGAGAGGCGGGTAAGAAATAAATTATTATTATTATGATTATGATTATGATTATTATTATTGAAAAAGAGAGAAGGAGAGAGAAGCTCAGGCTGCACACTCTGGTCAGCAAGCCATCAGTCTAATTTCTCAGGTGACCCACCATCAACTATTCCAGAGGTTAGCAAGTATGAATAAATTCATTCACTGCATTAAAAGGGCAGATGTACATTCTGGGAAGCTTTCCAGATCTGTGGTTCTCATTATCCAGTTAAAAAGAAAGAACCCGAGGGAACTCCAGGTGAAAAACAGAAAAAAGTAATTCAAAATTGTGTCCTCCTAGCTGAAGGCTGATGTGCCAACCAAAGCAGGGGATATCAAAGGTGCGATCGCACACATTGCCTGATGGGCATGTGCTTTGCTCCGGGCTAAAACGGAAGAACAGAGCTCAAAGCCACGCCGGGGGCCCACGTGTTCCTTCTGTGCCCAAGAGCGCGATGTCTCCTTTGACCTCTCCAGCTTTCCTGGTGAACTTCGTGCTGCCCTTGTGTCCCGCTCTGTGGCTCGTTCTTCGCTGTGGCTTTAGTTGCTGTTTCACGAGGTGGATCCCGGCTTGCCTCTCTCCACACAGGAGTTCTCTGCCAAGACTGCCTGTGGCAGGCTGGAGCCACTGGGATGTGGTCTGCCTTTGATGGCGCTGGGTCCAGTGGCAACACAAAGGATCCGCGCATGTCATAGTGGCGCATAGCTGTCAAGCACTCAAAGTGCCTGATCTTTCCTGACCCAGAGTGGCGAGTGGAAAGTGTCACCTTCCCTCCCTGCCCTACATCAAGAGGTTCGTCGTGGGCCATTATGTGGCAGATGGGAAACTTTTTCTGGGCTGCTCGTTGACATTGTCATTCAGGGGAAACCTCCATTGACATCACTGGGGGATTCTCTCCCCCCCCCCCAAAATAACACCTTTAAAAGAGGAATGTTCATCAGGACTGCAGCATGAGAGGAAAGGGTTAAAACCCCTCTGTTTCTGATGCAGTCCTCCCTACAGCTTAAAATTCCATGCACGTTAAGACCACCAGAAGAGCTCTGAGGCTGGATCAGACTAAGGGTCCACCGTTAGTCCAGCATGCTATTCACACAGTGCTTAGTGAGAGGCCCATGGGAAACCCACAAGCAGGAGATGAGTGCAACAGCACTCTCCCGCCCGTGTTCCCCAGCAACTGGTTTATGTAGGCTTTCTGCCTCTGATACTGAAATAGCCTATAGCCATCCGGACTAGTTGCCATTGATAGCCTTCTCCTCCAGGAAGTTGTCCAGTCCTTTCCATATTGGCCATCACTGGTGGTAGCCAATCCCATAGTTTAACTGAATCCAGAAACGCATTTCCCATCACATCCAGTTTGTCCTCAAGTGCGGCATGCAAAGTAAAACATGGGAACCACTGAGGCAGGGAATTCTCCGCCCTTCCCACCTCACACATCTTGGAATTCCAAGAACAGTAGGAATATTTTGGAAATTGGAGTTTCACTATTGTCTGCCTTCTGTAAAATTGGCAAACTTCTCCTAGATCTTATTTTGTTCTCAGATTGGACTAGCCTGGGTCATTATGGTCAATTGATAGTGGTGACCTCCTCTCATCGGGGGGGGGCCTGTGTCTTCTTCCAGAGTTAGAATGCCATGCCAGATTCCTCCCCCTCCCCTCCCCCCTCCCAGTTCCCCACTTACAGCTTTCATCTTCCTATTATTCCAGTCAGATTTAGATGGTGAGCCTGCAGACCGGGAGTTGCCTTTTTAAAATTTATTCCATGGAGCGCAGTGATTTTAGGCACCCTATAAATAAAATAGGAAGACGGGTGACTAGAGTGTCTCCTCTCAACCGTTCTCTCGCACCCGCCCCTCCTTTGCTGCCCTTTCCGCTCTTCCTTGCACAGACTGTGGCCAAGATGCTGGTGGGAGGAGGAAGTACAGAGGGCAGCTTATGGCCTCCAGTGCCTCTTGAAAGGCGCACGGGTTGAGAGCTCAGCTCTTCCCGTTGCGATAGGAGCGGGCCCTGTGCAGTAAGGAGGGGGGAGGGGACCTTGGGAGATGAGCAGCATCTTAAAAAATGTACGGACTCTTGTACAAACAGCGATTGCAAGCCGGGTTAAAATTAATGACTTCAATGCCTATCCAAGCAAAGACAATTGCATTTCATGCTTCAAGACCCAAGCTGGTTGCCTTTGAGACATCGGAGCAGGAGGGGGGGGGATGGAGACATCTCCCCCACCATCCTTGCTGAGCCAGGTACAAACATGTTGTGTAGGACTCGGTTTTGCCATCCTGTGCAGTTCAGGGATTGGCCTCTTTTTGCTCTGCTTGCACGGATCGGTAGACCAGCACGGCGCAACTTTGGCATTTCTTGAACAACTCTTGGCTTTTCCGCTCCGTCCACGACTTTGCTAAATGCGGCTCTTTCAATCTAACCACTGGGACGAAATCATTGTGCCTCCTTCATTTGAAGTTGAAGTGAACAGAATTCCCCTTGCCAAGGCATTTATCCTGCCACTGTCGGTGTGGTCTTGGTGGAGCCCCAGCTCCGGGCGGAGGGGTTCCAATTCAGAGATACCTCACACCTGCTGGAGGGCACCAGGCTGAGGAACTGCCTTACTCTGGTTTGGCTTCATGATATGGAATCATCATGAAGCCAAATCAGTCAAAGTGAGAGGAATGAGAAGTGAGAGGTCAACTTCCTTGGGAAGTGCTAGGCCTGGGCACATGTGGCTTCTTGAAATTCTCTGCCTTATTTGTGGGCAGAGAAATCTGGGAGACAATTTCACCAAATTTCTTCTGGGGGAGGCAGAATCCCCAACAGTTTCTCACAGGTAGGGCTCCCCATTGGCAGTGACTGAAGCACAGTTTCTTCTTTCTTTTGGGGGGTAAGGGGTTGGGGGGTTGGGGGCCCCAACAGCCTCCCCTGTGCTGGCAGGCTGCACCCATTTTGCATCCCCCACAATGCAGTCATGGGAGGGGGCAGTGTTGTGTTGAGCTCCAGGGATCAGGTGGGGTTAGAAAGGGCCTTCCATTGTTCTGCCTCAGTCTCAGGGCATTTTATGATGTATTTGTGTGATTGTTTTGCGCTTACCTCATCACCGCTAGCCTCCCAGGCTGCCTACGCTGCCTGACTGGAAAGAAGCCCTATGGGAGGAATGACCTCATGCTGCCTTGACTGAAGTGTGGGAAGCTGAGGAGGCAACAGGCTGTCAAAGGTTGTACAATGGGGAGCAGGACACATGGGCCTGCTCCTTGGCCAACCCCTAAGTAAGGCAAGCCCAAGGATCCCCAACCCAACCCGTGAGAACTCCTCTGAAATCCTCCTTCACCATTGAATTTCTTTTCAAAAGCCGTTTCTCATCTATGAAGTGATATGAGAGTGGTCGGGGGAAACGGGGGGGGGGGGATTTTCAGCACGACCCTAGTAAGTTCACCCGACTGATTCAGAGTGACATTTTTGGAATGGCTCCCAAAGCAGGTGCTTTGCTTTGCCCAAATTCACCTGCAGCTCCCGAAAATCCACTGGAGAGAGGTGTAATGCCAGCGGGGTGGATGACGGGAAGGAATTCAGTTATGCCTCATGTGTCTCTAAGGCCTTGGAAGTCTTGAGCGGTTGCTCCCGTTGACAAAGAAAGACATTTGATGCCATGACAGGTGATATAGTGTGCCATATTTCTCTTTCTATTGCTGTTTAAATTGTATATTTAGTGAATTAGTTTTGATTGATGATAGCTTTGGAGCTACTCACTGGGAGAGAGAGAAAAGATGGCATATTTTAACTATATTAATGGTTTGAGACTTAAGCCGAGCAACATATATTTTTTTAATCCTTCAGGAGCAAAGCCGCAATTTATACAAATGGATTCTGCCTATCTTTAGCCCGAGTGCGTCTAACAAAGAGATGACACCAGGAGGAATGTTCTTCATCACTCATGAGGCACAGGAGCCGGAGGCTACACGGCTTTGATTCGGAATCGCTGAGGAGTTTTTTCGACTCCTAGCAAAATAATAATAACAAAATTAGTATCAACGTTTGTTGCTAACAACCATATAGTTGTCTTTTGAGGCAGAAACACACCCTCCCCACTGCTCCCCCTAAAAGAAGCCCTTCCGTGTTTTGAGGATGAATTTCACCACAGGTGTCAGTTTGCCAACAGTGGGGGTGATGCCAATTAAGGCCTGGATAACAGGCCACGCTTTCCCCTGAAAAGGCTCTGAGCCCCAAAGTCTGAAGTCTGGAACTCTGCAGCGACGGCGTGACAGCCCCGTCAAAGAGGAAGGAGTTTGTGGCACTTAGCCGTATGGCGGGTTCGTTCAGCTCCCTTTATGGCACTTTGGTAATGAGGTGTGAAAACTCTACACAGAAGTGCTGAGGAAGAGGCTTTGCTTTTCACATACATTGTCAAATCCCCACTTTGCTGGAACAATACTATAAAATGCCTCTCCAGCGTGCCCCTCTGAGGGTGCTCAGCCCCAAGGTTGGCTGGGTGAAAACGGTGAGGCCGAACAGGAACGAGGGGCACAGAGACCCACAGATCCTCCCGTGCAGATGCCAGTGGGGTGTCACTTTGCGCACACTCAGCCAACAGAGGATCAGCGCTGCATGCTTTGTTAGTGACAGCTAACTGGGTCTGGAATGAAGGTGGGTAGGTTTCAGTCCCACTTTGCATTTGCATGCTGGTCTATTCGACTTAGCAGTTTAGACAAATTGCATGCAGGGCAGATCCACTGATGGGTACTACGAACCAGAACAAGGTACAAGGAACGGCTCTAGCTTGGTGGCAGCAGGGCACGTATCCAGTCCCCGTCATCTCCACCTACAAGGATCAGGCTGCAAAGGACGGCAAAATCCCCTCTCTCTCTCTGCCTGAGAGCCCTGAGGACCATCGCTCGTCAGGGTAGACCAGTGGTCTGGTGCCTTCAAAATGTTTTGGACAATAGCCCCTATCATTCCTGAACATTGGCCGTGCAGGCTGGGGCTGATGGGAGATGTAGTGCAAAACACCTAGAGGGCTCCAGGTTGGGGAAGGATGGAGCAGACATAAATGGGTCTCCCCATGGCTCCTGTTTACATAATAACCAAAACCGACACATGAACTCCAGGAGGCTGTACGGAGGGAGATGGGGGGGGATGGGGGGATGGGGCCAGTCCAAGCCTGGTGAAAGACTACTTGAGATGAAGAGAGAGAGAGATTGTCCCTTCCTATCCCCCAAAGGCCCATTGCTACTCCATGCCAGGCCCAGGCACTCTATCATTTTTAGACACCCCCAAATAGCTCCCCCCCAAAGGGGTCTGCTTGGGTTTGGCCAATTCCGGCTATATTTTGCAATGTGCAAAAGTACATTTGGTGTGCAGAAAGAAGATCATTTTGCTTCTTGTTTATATGCTGCAGTCCATATAGACAGAGGGTTAATGTGCCCACTCAAAAATGGTGTGTGTGTTTATTTAGATGTCATCCTGAAGACCCAGGAAGGATTTTCTTGCTTTGCTGGAGGTTTTCTCCTCTTATTCTTCTTCATCTTCATCTTCTTCATCTTCTTCCAAAAGTACTTCATCTGGTTTGACAGGTACAAAGAATTACTCTGAAGACTTAAGCCCTGATGATGAGAAGCCTGTTAAAGTGCCTCTGGGAGCGATTCATCTGACTTTGTTTGGGATTTGGAGAGCAGGCTTCCTGCTGCTGCGTCGCCTGAGCTGAGCAGAGCTCCAGTCCACATGCACCATGGGGTGGCAGGACTTATCAGCCCTGCCCGAGTCTCGACTTCGTCTTCCTGCACCTGTGAAGCGAAGAGCACCGTAGGCCAGGCCAGCCTCACGCAGTGGCCGTCGCCTAAATCTGCTTCCAGGGAATCCCGGAATTGGGAGGGGGTGATTGGAGACATGACTAAATGGGGGTGCTGTTTACATCTGGGGTTGGCATTTATTTCAGTCATTCAGTCATTACAGTTCTATACCGGCCCAATTGCCAAAGCTCTCTGGGCAGTCCGCAACACTTAAAACCCCAAAATACAACCTAAGGGGCAATATAGACGTTTAAAAGTACAGTGTAAAAAAAAAAAAAAAGCAAAAGTCAAGGTAGCCAAGGCCCACGACCAGCCCCTGGGACCTCCTGGCTGTGCCCCTCCCCCTCCTCCCCCCTTCCCCCCTCCTGGCTGCTGCCCCCTTTTTTACCTGCCTTCTCTGCATGAGTGAGAGGGCTGTGAGAGGAGCAAGGAGAAGGAGCCAGGTCATTCCTGCACCTCGTCTCCTTTCTATATGGAAACGGCACTCTTTAGAAGACGAGTCAGTGGGAGCGATGCACACCCTTGAAAAATGCAAGCGGGTACTTTTGAAAAATGTGCACAAATATGCTTAATCAATGGGAGAGGAATCATCACGCCGCTCCTACTCTGATCGGGACTTGAGTTGCAACAGGGTTTGAGATGGATTTCGGAGAGCGTTGGTGAGTTCAGGTTCTGCTGATTCCCACTTCCCTAATGGGGATGGATGGGCTCATGGTCTGACTCAGCATAAGGTAGCTTCACGTGCACTTCTTTCCTTGTATTCACCTGCGTTCCAAAGCCAGCATTCTCAGTATCCTGGACACAGGACCAATGTACCACACTGTTCCTTGATAGCATTTAGGAACAGCTGAATAAGACTTGCCTGAGGAAGAGGTGAGATATATATATATATTTATAAAATAAGAACCCAGTTCTATTTGGGGAGATGGGTGTACTATGAAAAAAGAGGATGAGTTTCCATAAATACTGCTCAATTGTTTTATGAAAAGCTTTTCCTTGACAAATCCGCTAATGCTTTTCATCATTGTGGCAAATCTGCTTAGACAGGATTTTTAATCTAATGGAAGCATCAAAAATAAGAGTTGGCATAAGCTGGTGTGACTTCTTAAGGACGTTGATCCTTTCATTAGCCCCCACAACACCCCAAGAAAAAGCCAGTGCCAAGAAATGATTGCTGAAGGAGACACCTTTTATATTTCCATTTTACAAATCCTGTCCGTATACGCAATTTACAAATGTCAGGTCTACGTCAGTTTTGAGTGGTAAGGGCTGGGGTCCAGAGCCCTTATCCATGTGGTGCCTTCTGCCTGTGGCCTGTGCAAGGAAGGCCCTCTGCAGGTGAGTGCGTATCCGCCACATGTCCTCCCATTCGATGCCTGGAATAGTTTGCTCCTCACGGGACAGAAAGGGAAACTTCCGAATTGCAAGCAACACCGAAAGGTGGTTTAACATTGCAAGAATGAGCCTCAGTGAGCCTCTGTCTTGTCCACACCACCACCACCTCTTCCTCCTCCTCCTCTTCCCTCGTTTCATGGTGCAACCATGAGGCAAAGATCAGATGCTTTTGACTCAGTTTAGCGCTTTGTCCAAACCCTAAACTATGGCTATTCTTAACTTTGGCTGTAACTACAATTTATTGAAACAAGCTAGGTTCTGAAGCTGTGGCTCGAAGCTGGCCTGTTTCAACAAACCATAATTAAGTGGAACCACCATTTAATGTTTGGATGACATGGCAAGCCACGGTTAATTTAAAATAGAGGCAAAAGCTTCCCAACTCCTGGATGGGGCATCTTCAAGGTTCACATGGCTCATCCTTCTAACCCCACAACAGGAATGCATATGAGTGTAAATGCGCTTTCATGTCTTTGCCCTGGGTTTCAATTGAATAAGTCGGTGGGAGAGTATTAAGCACATAAGTTACTCTTCCATTTGAAACCAATGTGACTTCAATGTTCTTAAATTTGGCCGGATTATTACCTTGCACCACTTTAGGGCTTCTTTTCCAATACTGCTTCTGTTATCCATCATTCAATTGCACATAATTTTCTCTCCAGTTTAGTGACTTGAGTTTAAGGGAAATAATGGGCTGGTCTTTAATAGAGCTCAAGTGAGGCATCTTCCCCCAGCACTTGAGGTCTTCTGATGAGGCTCTGCTCCAAATTCCACCTTACGGGGAGGCTGCATCAGCCACCACAAGAAGCAGGGGGCCTTCTCGGCGATAATAATAATAATAATAATAATTAATAATAATATATTTCTTACGCACCTCTCCCTCTGGATTGAGGCGGGGAACATCAAGTACAAATGGTATAAATACATAAAACTGATTAAAAACATATAAAACTAATACATTATTAAAATACCAATAAAATTCTTAAAATTCGACTGGGTAGGCCTGATGCCTTTGGACTCTCCTCTGAGAGAGATCCATATTGTTTGATTGTATGTATTATCAGAAAGCCATCAAGGACTGGTTTCGCCATATTTGCTGTGCTCTGTGTTGTGTTTGCTATCTTTAGGTATTCTCTCTCTCTCTCTCTCTCTGTAGTTTTTGTTTTATTGCTGGCTATTGTAGGTACAGCTTCTTTCTTTTAACTTGTATACCACTCTTACGTTTCATGTGAACAGCGGTATAAAACTCTTTGAACCCAACAGCACGGAGTTCCTCCCTGCCCCCTGGAACCGAAAGCACATATAGTTCTGGTCGTTGCAAGAAGTGGCTGTGCTAGGGTGACCAGATAAAATCCAGGTCAGGGCTCCTGTAACTTTAACAGTTGTAGAGAAAAGGGAATTTCAGCCAGTGTCATTTGTATGCAATTAGTTCCTGGTGAAATCTCCTCTTCATCACAACAGTTAAAGTTGCAGGGGCCCTGCCTTCTTTTGTATATGGTCACTCTAGTATATTGCCTGCAACTTAAACTGTTGTGATGAAGAGGGAATTTCACCAGGAACTAATTGCATACCAATGACTCTGGCTGAAATTCCCTTTTCTCTACAACTGTTAAAGTTACAGGAACCCTGACCTGGATTTTATCTGGTCACCCTAGGCTGTGCACCGAATGTTCTGATTGGTCATGGAATATTAATCGAGTGCAGGCTGTAGATATTTGGTGCCCGAGCTGTCAAGTTGACAAGAACAATGGGTTTCATTTGCATGCAGAGGCTCCAGCTGTCCCTTCAGGATGGATGATGGACCCTTTGCTTCATCCATCATCACTTTGTTACTTTTTTATAAGATGAAAAGGAATGTGGGGAGGGGGAGGGAATTAAGAAACCTGAAAGATTTTTTTTTAAAGAGTCTCATAAAATGCACTTTGCAGATCTCCTTGAAATGAAGGGTAACTTCAAACCTCTTTGTTCAACTCAAGGTGCAAAGGAAAGAGTTTGGAGTCTAGATGAAATGGTGCGTTTGCCGTGTAAAACATCTTTTTAGTTCATTAACTAACGTGAAATTTTGATTCTGACATTAATAAACCATTTTTATAGTGAAAAAGTGTGATCTGTTCTGCATTTGTCGTTTTAAAAATAAAATAAAAAAAGAGAAAGAAACAAATGGGCCCAGTGAGAAGTTCATGACTTCCTAATGGTCAGTCATCCTGCACACGGTCAAGCTGCTCACCACATGGGCCAAAACATCAGTCTGTGGGCACCCGCTGCTATGGTAGCGCATAGACTAAGAAAGGGAAATCGCTGGTGCCAGGAGGAGCAGCCACGTGGCCAGCTGAGTCTGTGGCTTCACATGGCAGCCTGGGAACTGGTGGAGGCGCCATGAGAAGCAACACTGGCCACGTTCTCCACCACTGCCTGCATCCCCATTGTTAACTCCACAATCAGTGGTGTCTGAAGGCCCTGATTCAGATTCAGAGGTGGAGCTAGGAGAACGGTTGGGTCAGGCAGCGCGGGAGGAAATTCCCCAAGAGTCTCCAGTAGTCTGGAGGGAAGGATCTTGCCAAGGCCAAAACGGTCAGTCGGGGCAGGTACAGATGCCGCCGCCCCCTTCCATGGGAAAACAGCTTCCCAAAGAGGAGGTGGAGGGGCCCAGGTTGGCGGACGCAAGAGCCCGCCATCGCTCAAAGAGAGCCCACCTGACGAGGCGCTCTGCCAGGTTAGCCACCCAGCAGAGTCCAGGGTGGGAGGACCCACCCTGGAGGAGGGGCTTAGGGGGGCCTTTGGGTCCTGTGTAGCAGCCCATTGATCGTTTGGTGGCAAGCTCTCCAGACTGTGAGCCCTCCGGCTGGGCAACGAGCAGGCAGCGGCTGGAACTCCCAGCCAATGTGCCTTTATTATGCTGGCTGCAGTCTTCCAAACACAGAGGCTCAGTGGGAACCCAGAGACTGCCCCCAGGGTCTGGTTAGATAAGCCTAAGTACTCTGATAGGGAAGAGGTTGGGAGAGTAAGAGAGTTGCCCCTAAGCGGCCCCTGTACCAACTATTTAGCAGATTTAGATCCGTCTTTGGGGTTGAATGAACTTCAAGATGGCGTACAATCGTGTCCACACAAATATGCCCCACCCAGCCCTGTTGCCTGCCAGAGGGAGAAGCCCCCAGACGCGTGGACCTTCAGCTCTGCAATCCCAGAATGCCTGGCAATTGGAAGCTGGCATTCTTCCTGACAGGGAGGGGGGGAAATCCACCCCCTGCAGTTGCCCCTCCTTGGGACAATGGATGGGGCAAGCTGGTCTTCTCCTTGCTGCCCTGTTCTTGCTGGGAGCCTCCCCACCCGCTCCTCCTGACCAGCGGCAGAGGCCAGCGGGTGCATCCCTGGCGTGAATGTAGTTTTACACGGCACAAGATCAGGTCTCTCTGTCCCATTCCTGATGAGCAAGAGAACACCAGAGCCGATCTAGGGGAATCCACAGCAAGGGGGTTTAGTTATTTGCTTGGTTATTTAGAACGAGGGCTTCAGCCAGCTGCCTCCCAAGACAAGGAGAAGAGGCTGAAAGTTTAATGCAAAGTTTGCAAGATGGGCCAGAACAGAGAATCTAATGCTGAGAGCCATAACGCTCCCTAACTGCTGCAGACAAGTGATGGATTTCCTACTTGAATAAATAATTTCAAATAGAACAGAACTTTGTCACAGGATAATGATGTCTCCCTTGCTCCCAGCTGAATGCTGAGACATTTTATGGAAAATAAGTGTGAGATGTTTATTTTCAAAGCCGGAGACATTTATCCTCTGACAGCTCTGTGTTACAGTGACTGTATTTCTGCTATATCAAATGACGGATGCTGGCGTAATCATTTTGTCAGGTTGATATTGCTGTGTTAGTCAAGGAAAGGCAGCTCAATCTCCGGAATGTCAGATTGCTACCAAATCACTCCAAATATGCAACAATGCTGCTCTTTTCTTCCTGAATGAACTGCTTAGGCTGACTCTCACTTTTTTCCATATAAATTTTTCATGCCTGAGTCTAATGAGTGGTTTATTTATTTATTTTTTAATCTATTCTGA
The DNA here is from genome assembly GCA_029215795.1 of Anniella stebbinsi. Lineage (NCBI taxonomy): Eukaryota > Metazoa > Chordata > Lepidosauria > Squamata > Anniellidae > Anniella > Anniella stebbinsi. Next base: position 618,710 of record JARDYH010000001.1, read on the forward strand.
TTTGAAAATAATTCCTTTTCTCCCACCATTTTATGCTCAAAAATGGTTTTTCCAGTGTGCACATTTCTTGCCAGCAATTTTCCATGATATAATGCATTTGTGTGTAATTTCACCTAATATATGCATGTTTGCACATCTCTTTAGGCCAGATCTACACGTCGTCCTCAATGCGCCCTCCCTGCGCCACAAGCCGCTTTGGAGCGCTGCACTTCGTCTAGTGTGGCTCAAGCCTCGGAGGCTCTGCTCGTGCTCTCGCCGCGGCCGTCGCCCTTTCATCCCAGCCGGTCCCAGGGAGGGAGGAGGGAGGGTTGTAAACAAAAGCTAGCAATTGGAAATCTCTCTCCCAATCACTGGCTTTTGTTTACAATCCTCCCCCCTCCCTCCCTGGGACCGGCCTGGATGAAAGGGTGGCGGCCGCGACGGCGCGGCCGCTGGCAGAGCCTCTGAGGCTTGAGCCACACTAGGCGGGGTGAAGCTCTCTGAAGCGGCTTGTGGCGCAGGGAGGGCGCATCAAGGACGACGTGTAGATCCTGCCTTTAGTTGGGAACTGCATTGCAAAATTCTGAAAAGGGCAGATTTTGGTGTGCAAGTATATTTTGGTTCCCATATAGGTTTGGGAGGTGTGAATTGGATTCATTCTTACAAAACTGGGAAATGATTTTGGAAATTAAAACTTGATGTGGGCAAGAGATTTAGATATCGCTCTTGGAGAGGAAGTTTGGTGGAAGTTCTTTGGTGTAAATAACAACAAATTCTCTTTCTTTGTATGAACTTGAAAGACGCTTAGTTAAAAGTTATCTTTTTGCTGATATATGTCTCCAAGTAGATTGAATAGAATATATCAAACCTCAGTGCATTTGGTTGCAGGAAATGTGGAGAGCTGGTTTATTGGATGGTTTTTTTGGAACCATCTTAGAGTACAATTATATTGGAGACCAATTTTATGCAAGACAGAACAAATGATGGGGTTTAATTTGCGTATTAATATTATATTAATATTGCTTAATTACATAACTGATGTCTCCTATGTGAATCAGGTGTATCTCATTGCTACTCTTTTGCTGGCTGCAAAAATTGTGTTGGCAAAATATTGGAGACCAGCAACTATTGCAAATCCTAGGGGATGGTTGTTTAAAGTGCTTGTTTGGGCTCATATGGACAAATGGACAGAGACGGCCCATTAAAAAAAATTGGCTAAGACTTCAAACAGACTTTTTTTCTTAAAATGGAACCCATTTATTATTATTAAGTATTGCAATAGAGTTTCTGTGTTACGACAGATAGATAGATATGTTGTTGTTGTTGTTGTTGTTGTTGTTGTTGTTGTTGTTCTTATTATTTTAAAAAATGTACCAAACCAAATTTGTCTCATCCCTACTTTTGCTGTTTAGATAGAAATGCCCCAGAGGAAACATTACCTGGCTTTTTAAGGCACATTTCCCCCAATAATGTGCTTTGGTCCGGTGCATGGAGCATCTATCATGTAGACATGCCAAGTGACTCTCAGCAATGGAGTGTCCTAAGCCACCTCAGATATGCCGCCTTCTTGCCGCACTGGACTGGCGGGACCCTCTAAGGCAGATTCAGCCTAAGGCTGAATGCTATGTAGGTGGTCTTAATGTTTTATTGCCATGAGCAATGCACCTGGGCCATTTCAGCTTGTCAGAAACTTATTTTATGCAAACGGAGGAAACAAATCCTTATGTGTACATTATGTACAGCTATCCGACCTTAGGTCACCTTAGGTCACCATTGTTTATTGGGCAGATTCAAAACAAAATAAATAAATAAATCCACACTTGCAGGGTTGAAAGTAAGTCTATCATTTATTCCTCATCTTCTTCCCCATCTGAAAAAAAAGCTTCCGTTAAGTGTTGGCTACTGATAACGCAGGTGAGGTATTTTTGATTGGGTGATGGAAGAAACCATGTAGATGCCGATGTTCTCCAGTGCTTGATAAATCAACTTTAGGTGTGTCAAATTCAAAATTGCTTGAAGGGTTGAAAGAATGCCATGCACAATTTCAGCACTCCTTAAAATACTCCTGTAAGGGAAGTCAGTGTGTATTATGGGCTTGTTGTTTACCGGTTATAGAACGGGCCCATCCCATTGTCTGGACTGCCTCCCTTAGGAGGAATTGGCCTACTTGATGTCTTAATAGTCCAGAAGGAAAATTTGACTGGCTGGAAGCAGGGGACAGGGACCTTCTTACTAACAAGCACAGATATGCTGCAGTTTTTTGTTACCGAACCCAGAGGTCTTACCAGAGCCCAAAGTGCTGCCTTCTTTTTCAGCCACATGTGTGAGGTTGTGGCCTTCCCTATTCTCTCTCTAGTCGACCTGTTTTCCATGCCAGGCACAAAAGTGTGCACAGCACTACCAGGACGTGAAACGCTTGATACGGGCACTCCACTTCTTTCTGGGAGCTTGTATTTTTTAGTTGGACGCAAACATAGAATTGGGCTTCAGAGATGAACTAATTTCTGCCAAAGCTTTTGGTGTGCCATGGTTTTGTCCCAGTGGATGCTATTCAAACATACAAGATCTGCTGTCAAAATCTATGCCAGGGCCTTGAAAAACAGGTAGGAGATGCCTTCTGTTGATGAATGGGGAGACGGTGCCAGAAGCTTTGGTTAGAGGAAGGAAGCTGGTGTTAGTTCAGGGCATGGAAGGAAATGAAAGATTTCCTCCTGCTTCCCCCACCCCCCCACCCCCGTTTTCGACTGTCTATTTTCATAATTTATCCAGCCTTCAGTTTGGATCCTTTCTGGAGGACCTGGCTTGGCTTTCAACAGCAAAATGGCAACCTGCCAGTGTTATCCAGAGGTATCTACCCCTCGCTGCACTTTGTGCTGTCAGTTACTGTCACAGAAAAGAGTGGTGCTGTGCCGGACTGTGCCCTGAACTATATTTCCATGATTTATTTTCCTCTTCTTCCTCGGAAAGAAGCATTTTTTCCTGACCCTTTTGCAGGGCAGGGGAGAGTTTCGAATGTATGTCTCATTGGGGGAGAAGAGAGGGGTCCCGTTTACCCTTTTAAATACAGCAGGCGGCTAAGGGGAGGTTCTATTTCAAATGCCCCCTTTGTTCTCAGTGCATCACGGGGCTCTGTGCACAAAGGAAGCGCTCCCTAAAGTCCCATGGGATCACTGCCCACTCTCATAGGCAGTCAGGGAGAGCTGCAGGGCTCGGGAGTCTCTCCATGAAAAATCCTGTGACTCTGCGACCGCACGTGACAGCTTTGGAAAGTAAACAAAAGATATAAAACGATGATCCCTTGAGCCACCCCCTACCCTTGAAAAAGCAAGCAGAACCCCACTTCAGGAGTCTCACCTTGCTTGCCTCTTTTGCCCACCCCCATGAAAAGTCAAAAGTGGAAGAAGCAAAATAGTTGGAATTCTGACTAGAGACAGGAGAACTTACCCTGGGGGGGGGGGGGGGATTCGTCATTTCCTCAGAGAATAATAAACTCACCCATGCAAGCTCAGGTGAGTTTATATCAAAGTGTATCTTGGGAGATGTAGTTTGGAAATGTATAGTCCATCATGACAGCAGGTGTCACCATGTTACGTACCCCCTTCCTGATTGGTTATTTTCACGTGACCTTCATATATTATGTGGTTGCTGATCGCCATTGCTGATTGCTAGTATGTGGTGGTGTCAATAAAATGAACCCGTAGAGTATCCCTTCTCCTTCTTGCAAAGCCTGAGCTGGCACAGCAGCCATGGCCACAACGGGCCATCCAAGAGTTAAACCAACCAACTCAGAACATGCACAGAAATGGCAATTTTTTAGATATAGACTGTGCATGGTCAGAGGCTCGTAATCAGTGCCAAACGTAATAGTGAATTCATATAACACTGGTCCAGGCTCATTAGACAGATGAGCATTACGAAGATGCAAAGTTCAACCAGAGAGCTAATTACAAAATTCAGCGGCATCACTAATCCTGAGTCTGCTGAACATACAGCTGTTCCTCCATGTTTCCCCATTTTTTAAAAAAAATATTAATTGCACATCACAGCTCTTTTTGTGCTGCTATGTTCATTCCCAATTCTAAGTTTGATTTGTGCGGATTTCTTTATTTGTACAAATTTCCCCCACAGGTTTCCCCAGAACACTTTAGTCTATGGAGGAGATTTGTGCAAAATTGGTGAGATCTGTGCGAATCTCCTTTTTGCTTGCTGGCCAGTTTGCGCAAGTTTCCCACTCGCACAGTGTGAACAGCAGTCATGACCACGGATGGGAATCAGGCACAAGAGGAGCAGCGAAACTATGTCCCACTTGCACGATGGAATCAGCAGGATACTATCCAGAACGAACACCATAAACCACCCTCCGGCCATGGCTTCTGGCAAGAGTTCAGTCATGACAACCAAATGCCTTTCTGGGGAATCTGATTCACCATTACTGGCCTGCATGTTGAGAAACCCCTCATAAGCTCTTGGAGGAAAGCTGTTCAGTTCCGTGTGCTCTTCTCTTCTCGACAATAGTCCTTGTACTCACTGCAGCCTGAGGTGACTTATTTCACATATCTGTGTGGTTCAATGACCACTTGCTCCCTGAATGTGTTTTACACCATTCATGAAAGCTATAATTTAAAGTGTTGGGAGGGATCAACACGAATGCTGTGTTAGTTTAGCAAAGAGTTTTCCCTGAGTCCCAAGCCTACAGCGTGATGTACTCACAGGAACATGTGTCTTCTCTGCCTAATAGTTCGATCTATCTTTCTGGCTCAATCATATCGCTATCTGACCAACTGAGAGAGCCTGACATTTTTTGGCAAACGTCCACCACTAATTCATTTCTAGAGCCCAGAATGCAGCTGGGCGTCCCAGTGGTCGTCTTTGCATTTCGCTCCTAGATAAACAGTACTAGTATCCACTTCTCTTGTTAGCTGAAAATAGCTAGAAGTACAATGAAAATAATGGGGAGTTAATAGAAAGGGTTTTAAAAGGCAAATATAATATATGATCCACAGTGAGACATATTCAGAGATGTTACCTCTATATTGATGTAGGGATGGAGGCATGTCTGCCTATCCAGAAAATAGTCCAACGCCGAATGTTGTTGAAATAATGTCATGGGAGATTTACAGTCTCTGCCTCTCCCTCCAACAAGAAACTTCTGGTTCCACCCCGATGTAAGTCCAGTGCCACCTAGTGACCAAACTAGATAATGACACTATCCACACAGATAACAAATGTTTTTAATAATATTTAAAGTTTCCAGACTCTTGCTACACTGAGGGCAGGTTCACACATTCATGTCCAACATTTGAAAACTGCAGCATCTAGTGATGCCTTCCATGTATGAATGGACAGTCACAGATCTAACTCCACAAAGGAAACTCTTATTTCTCTTCAAATACAGTGATGTTTAATGGAGTCCATTCACACCAGGGATGTCACGTGAGTCTGAGAGAGAGAGAGAGTCCAGTGGATTTCCCCCTTCCTGCTCAGCCTTCTGATCTCTAGTCCACAGACAGCACAATCCCCAATTCAACTCCCTGGATGAGCCACCATGCAGTCCACAGCCAATCAGTGAGCAGCGTGCAGACACCCAACCCCTCAGAGAGCTGCCATTTTGTGTAAAATGGCAGCTCATTCTTTTACATAAAAGGCCTTTTACTCAAATGGCAGCCATAAAGCAGCCTTTACGCAAAATAACAGGTGTGAATGGTTCATTCACACCTATAATGTTGCATAAATGGCCCCTTTATGGCCACCATTTACACAATGTTACATTTATGCAAAATCATCACAAAATGGCTGTTCATTGAGGGATCGTGTGGCTGCATGCCATTTACCGGGTGCTCATGGACTGCATGGTGGCCCTCACACAGTGCAGTGAACATGGGTGGGCAGTAGGTTAGAGTTCAGCGAGTGGCAAGCTGTGCAGACGGATGCGAGTCCCAAATTCACACATTCAGATGCAGGGAAAACAGCAATTGCGGAGAAATGAAGTGACATGGGTACTTGTTGGAATAAGCCCTGTGGTGAAAGATGGAGGAACACTTCAAGTCATACCATCCTGTGGGTGCAAAGTTAGAAATAATGGGTAGCATCCAATGTAAAGTTGATCAAATGAAATAATCGGTCTAATCTCCTTAGGACTAACATTGGATACCAGCTAATAACTTTTATTTATTTATTTATGTATTTATTTATATAGCACCATCAATGTACATGGTGCTGTCCATAGTAAAACAATAGAAGAGCAACGCCCTCTGCCACATAGGCTTACATGCTGATAAAATCACAAGAAAACAATAAAATGAAGGGAATGCACCAAGCAGGCACAGGGGACAATAAAACTAAAGAGTATAAAAGTAAGATCAACTGTAATTTAAACAGAAATGCAATACATCTTTCCATAGTGGAGAAGATTGGCCTGCTACCTTTCCTGCCTGCCTGTTCCGTCTGATGTCCAGGTGCTCTCTGGGGATGGGCAACTTGAAGACCCCTTCCTGATCTCCCTCCTTATGGTTCTTTGACTTTAAACCAGACTTTGACTGGACAGCCCACCAAATAGAAGACATACTCAAATAAGACATGTGTCCTCTGCCAGCTCTCCAAAACAAAACACCTGGCCGTTCTAGAACCGGTGCCCCTTCAGATGTCACCAGTGGACATGTTGGCTGGGACTGAGGGGATCTGGAATCCAGTGGCTTCGGGAGGACCATAAATTTCACACCCCTGTTCTAGTGGATACACAGGGAGCTTCAGTTGGCAGAGACACGTGGAGCAAGGACTTCGCTGTTGACCAGAACATACTGGGGGAAGCACGGGGGGGGGGGGGGGGAGCCAGCCCTTAATATGGTCATGTCTCAAATACTCACGTCTTGGCTGGGGTGGGCAGGAAGGCTTCACTTGCCTACAGATCAGTTGTTCTGTACCACAAGGGGGCACCACATCTGATGGCTGGTTCACACATGCATCCACACAACACGCTTTGAAGCTAGTCCACATACATGTTAAGTAGCTGCTAATGGAGCTACTTAATTTCATAGGGGGATATATTAGGATTTGAGGCTTTCTAGCATAGGTTGGAACCTGGATGTTCGAAAGAGAGAGAGTGGGTTTCCCCCACCACCACCACACACACACAGACACCCCACCCCACTGCTGCCTTGCAGAACTGTCATCCATAACGTTCTCCTAAATAGTGGTGTTAAAAAGCCAATAACATCAGCGATACTTCATGTCTCCCACTTTCCTTTAACAATTGTTTCCTTCTGCACTTTCCAGACTGCATCTTCTCCAAGTGTTCCCAAAGAGGGGGGGGGAACCCTGTGCAACAATTACAGAGGGGGGAGAAAACCTACGGTCCTCTCTGGCGTTGACTCGAGCGATAAGATTCCCCCCCCCCCCAGCTGTAAGTGTTCGGCAAAGGAAAATAAGCTCATGTCTCATCATTACAGTCAGCCAAGACCAAACAGCAAACGATGTCTCTAAAGAGTTTGCTTTAAATAAAATGATAGATATTAGGTTATACATCATTCTATGTACTTCTGGTTCAGTGACTCTTGACTTTCTTTTTCCCAGCTCATTATTTATTGACAAAGTTTTCATGAGGAGAGATGAGAGTGTTGGGGGAAAGCGGAATCTGAAGAAATTTCGGATGGAATGTGTGCGTGTGTGTGTTTGTGTGCCGTGAATGCCCTGGGCAGCGTGTGTCTGTCATTCCCAGTGACCGGCTCTTGTCCCTCCCTCTCCGCATCTGCCGTAGAGAAAAAAGAAACCTGGACGTATCCATTGCCTCCAGACTCTTGAGCATCTCAAAGCCTAATCGGGGAGTCCATGTGGTGGGGATGTGGGGCAGGGCCTTCACTAGGCCGACCATATGAAAAGGAGGACAGGGCTCCTGTAACTTTAACAGTTGTAGAGAAAAGGGAATTTCAGCCAATGTCATTTGTTTGCAATTAGTTCCTGGTGAAATCCCCTCTTCATCACAACAGTTAAAGTTGCAGGGGCCCTGCCTTCTTTTGTGTATGGTCACTCTAGTATAGTGCCTGCAACTTTAACTGTTGTGATGAAGAGGGACTTTCACTAGGAACTAATTGCATACAAATGACACTGGTTGAAAATGCCTTTTCTCTACAACTGTTAAAGTTACATGAGCCCTGTCCTCCTTTTTATATGGTCAGCCTAGCCTTCACACAAGCGGCACCCAGGCTTTGGGACTCTCTGCTGGGAAGGCCTCTCTAATGTAGCCCCTCCCTCTGCTGACAGGCAAACACCTTCCATTTTAGGCAGGCCTTTGACTGGGTTATGAATGGAAGGAAGGAAGGAAGGAAGGAATTCTTACAGACACAGACCAATACACAATTTTTGTACGAAAGAAAGATGCAGCTAATTAAGAGTAATCAATAAAAAACATTTTAAAATGGACCCAACATAATTCCCCCCCTTGTTTGCGTTGAAATGAGAAAGAACCTAGCCACATCCCCAGTGACAGAGCTTCCTGGGCCCAGCTTGTATGACAGAATGCTCTCTTTCAGGTTTACACTTTTAATAGGCTGTAATTTATAATCTTCTTATTTCCTATTTTTGTTATTTATTGTATTTTGTTACAATGTTGTATTTTCAATGTTGTTATCTACTTCGGGCATCAAGTATGCAAAGATTGGTCATCTCTGGGTCATTATCTCAAAGAGTGCCTTCCACCCAAGACGATCCGTGGCAAGAGATCCTCCCGGCAACCACGTGGGCACTGGGCTTCCCACCATCTCCACGGATGCATTCACCATTGAGGTCAAGAGGGAGAATCAAGGCAGGGGTTATCAGAAGGCCACCTGAGATACCCATGCTATAAGACACACTTTGGGCTGCTGTGGGAATATAGTGGATCTGGGTCACAGCAAGGGTAGGCAGGGTTGGGCACCAGCCGAGGGCCCACACCCCTGCAGGGACTCACTGACAGCAGTCACGTCCTTGTCCACCCGCCCCTCATTCTGACCCACACAACAGGGGTGGTGAGAAGTAGGAGCAGCAGTTGCTGTGGCCTGCTGGCTCATTGGCTCTCTGCCTCTCGAGCAAGCAAGTGGTAGCAATGAGGAGAAAGAGGGTGGAGAGAAATCATTGGCAACAAGGGTGGTGACAAGGTAGACTCACTGAAGGAGGGAGACCCGGGGGGGGTGTCTGTCAAGGGCCCTCAAAAACGTGGAGCCGGCACTGCCCTGGGTTCTTCTTGTAAGCCCTCGGTTGCCTTGGTTTTCTTGGCTGGGCCCCATGCCTCTTCCTCTGAGGAGGCCTTCCAGAGGTCTAGATTGCATGGGTTTCTGACCGCACCCCATGGTCTGAGAAACTAACCTTCACATCACATGATGGAGCAGTGAGATGCTGCCTTGTCTATGTGTCCATTTTCCACACTTTTTGAGCTCACTGTGTGGTCAGGGCCAACTTTAAGTCCCTTGGCTTAGCCCTTCGTGATTGGTCTCTAAAGCTTCCCATGGGCCAGGTCTATTGGAGCGAATTAGACATTGAGGACTGTGCAACGATCCATCCCATGGATTTTGAAAGCTCTCGGTAGAAAGAACACTATGATTAGGGGGAGCATCGACAACTCTTCTAACAGCATTCAGAGGCCCGACGAGCCTTAGCAAAAGGAATTGAATATATATATTCCCTACCAGCAACTTTCTACTTCTAGGCTAATCCGAAAGTAATCTAATTGTGTTGCTGATGTCTCCTCGGGGTCAATTGCTGCTTTTCTATTTGGAATAAGGTGTTTTGAGCGGCCTCATTCTTGCAAATTTAACTCAAATAAAATTGTGCATGCAGGCAATATAACTCTTAGCACATCCCTCCATGATGCCCCGAGTAAACCAATCGTTTCTTTTGAATATTTATCATTCGGATCTGGAATAGCAAGAAATTGCTGGTCTGAACTGAAAGTCCGATTTTAATGGGTATCTTGAGTGGAATGTTATTCATGAGAAGAGCAGTGGGGACTAGGTAGTAGAAATTGCACAGGTCTTCTATTTGACTTGGACTAATATGCAGGTTGGAACACGGTTATCTTTCAGGCTGTGCACTTCTCTGGATTTTGTGATGTGCTACTCAGTATCAAACATGCATATACATTAGGAAGCATTGCATGCAGACTGTGTAATGGAGAATTGCATACAAAAGGCATATATGTTAGGGGGCGTGGTCTATAAAAGCGTATCTGCACTTTTGTGCTTTTTTAAAAACAATAACCTCAGGCTGATGCAGAAATTGGACAGAATGGAGTTATTTATTTATTTCTATTTACTGACTGTACTTTTAAACCACCCAATAGGCAAAGGAATCTGGGCCGTGTATAATCCATTTAAACAAGATACAAACATGAAAACAAAACAAAAGGGTAGATGAAAAACAAGAGCAATCCAGCAGCATAGAGTAAAACCATAAAAATGTAAACATATTGTGGGCGCAATTTGCATAAATGTACTATGGCACCCATGGGTGCCACAATGGAGACAAAATGTTTGGCCTCAAGTTATGTAAATGGAGATTGTGGGGGGGGGAGGGGGGACTGTAATTCCATGAGCTGCCCTGACGTCGTACAGATCGAGTTGATCTGGCTCGCGGGGGAAATGAGCCGAAGCCCAGGGTGGGGAGCGAGCTGCTCAGAGCTCAGTGAACTAATCTCCGGGACGGATTCCTCCGACACCCCTAAAATAGACTGATTTGTCTCTTGAATGCCATAATGCAGGGCTTAGATGGACCAATGGGCTGATTCAGTCCAAGGCAACTCATACCTTGTTTAAGATTTGGAAGGGACATTGTGGGACAGTGGCAAAACACACAGACACACATATATGGGTGCTTAGATTTCCAGCTTATGATTCTGTTCTAACTTGTATGTGAAAAATGTGTTTCCATCCAGTAACCTCAGGGTCCCAAAGTGGTGGTGGGGGAGGCCAATTGCTTGTATGGGGAGATGCTTTGTTCCCCCCTCACCCCCTCAAGAGCCCCAACAAAATTGGTTTGGGGGCAACCCTGGCCTTTGTTCTGCCCTGTTCTTCTACAGGGCAAAAGCCACCAGGCAAGTGCGACTGTGGAGCAATGCTCCCAGAACTGTGACGCTAAACGTTTGCGCACCATCACATCTACAGCTATGCAGCCATGTGCATGACCTGCATTTCCGCTCTCCCGCAGTTTGGCTCATTTCTTCCTCTTCTGTCTCTTCCTTCTAGCTTTAGTCACGAAGAGGCCTCCCCAGCCTTTGTACCCAGTGGAGAACCAGACGGGCATCATAGAGGTCCAGCTGGGTAAGTGGCTTCCTGGGAGTCACAGACTGAATGATGCAAGAACCGTTTATTGCCAGCGTTACGTTGACATGCAAAGCAGTTTGCTGCTTTCTGGTATCTAATGGTGGGATTTACTGCAACAGCCATTTAAGGAAATGAGTTTGCGTAACGTCAAGGGATGGTGTTAATTGGCTGTTCAATATGAAGTGGCTGTGGTTTATTATAGGAGAGGATAGCTGGAGGGGTGGAAGGGTCCATCGATGCCTGAAATAGTACTTGCAGCAACCAGTTTTCACTGTGCATGGGACAAGGAAGTTGGAGAAAGGTATTGGGATACCTTCTTAATTGTATTGATGGCAGCAGGAGTGGTGTATATAAAGATATGTGAGTGGTGTGGAGAAAGTGGAGCGAGCGAGCGAGAAGTTTCGCTCCCCCTCCTATAATATTAGAATCGGGATCATCCAATGAAACCATTTAGTGGGAGATTCAGGATAGAAAGAATGAGGAAGTGCAGCTTCATTCAAGACACAGTTGAACTTGGAATGCGCTGCCGGAGGAGGTGATTATGGTAGCTAGCCACTGGCTTAGATGGCTTTAAATGGAGATTAGACAAATGCATGGATGTTGACCATTGAATTGCACAATGGCTATTGGCTATTGAGTTCCATAAGATGCTACGGGAGGCCAGTCACGGAGGGCCTTGTGCATTGTTTGTGAGCTCCCAGGTTTGGTTGCCCGAATGAAGCAAGAGGGATGCTGGAGTCTTCGCCCATGTTTTCCACTTTTCATACCCAACTCTGTTTTTAAGGATACAAGTGTCTTCTGGATGTGAAGAATAGCAGGCATTAGTTCCCCGTGTGACTGGATTACAGCTGATGTGTAAAGCAATTATGAGTATAGGCTCTAAGTGCAACGAGGTCCTCCAATGCAGCCCAACTACTAATGTGACCTAATTGCAGCCATCAGACGTAGATAATAATACCCCAAGTCGGCTTCATTCTTCCTAAGAACCATTTTCTTCCTTTGCTTTATAAGACGACAAAGAACAAACCAATCCTGTCACACGAAGATGGAATTTGAATGCTGGAGTGGCTTTGCCCCTGCTTTGTCTCTCCTCCCCTTCCCAGTGCCGGAAATTTAGAATGAGATTTCAAGAGCAGGAGAAAAAGTAAATTCTCCCAAGTTATATTAATTTCCTATCATCAAGCTAAGACAGGCAGCAATTTAAGACAGCCAGCCAGAGTTATTCGATCAATCTCTCCTTCATACATTCTGACTCACCACATTTATTTTAGGAGTACCGTGTAGCCCTTTGGTAATAGACGTGTTCCTGCAAACTCATTTGGCCTTGTGCAAGAGATGGAAGAGCATTTGCAGAAGTGGAGGCCTCAGGGGATCGGGTCCTCCTGGCCTCAGTGGGGGCAACAATATGAGGAGCATTACTAGGCGGCAGACCTGGAAGAGGAGGCACCCTCCGGCAATTGCTGGGGGTCCCAGCCCTCTCGCAGGGGCCCTGGCCTTAGGGCCTTGGATCAGTTCTTCTCTGAGTTCCCCCAGGCTTCACTTGGCTCTTAGCCATGCAGGTATACATGCGCGTCTTTGCTACCCTTTTCACCTGCTCTTATTTATTTATTTATTTATTTATTCTTAGCCTGCTCTATGTTCACTATGTGTTGTGGGATTTCCTTCTGTCTGTGATTCAGTGACCATCACCACCATGTTGGAGGACACCTTGATTGCTTAGGAAACTTCCCCCAAAGTATCATATAAACTCCTTCTGCTCTGTAAACCAATCTAGCTCTGTTTTAAGTATAGAGCCTCCGTAGACATCTTCCATCCATAGTCTGGAAACACTGGAAATGTGTCGCTCTCGAATTGTTCCCCATAGGAAATACTGTATTGTTCTAGTAGCACTTTTCATATAGTCACAATAGGAATAAGAGGAGATTGTCATTCATTCCGTGTCCTTCCCCAATCCTTCCCCCCTCTGGAAGAGTAACCTGTCCCTCTTCTTGCAGCCCACTGGGCGGGGAGAAAAGAGGGAAGAGAAAGAGAGAGAGAGAAAGAGAGAGAGAGAAAGAGAGGAGGAGGAGGAGGAGGAGGAGGAGGAGGAGGAGGAGGAGGAGGAAGAACAGAGAGGGGGAGCTATTGGACAGTGCCTGTGACATCAATGATTATTAGCAATGCAACTCCTCCCCCCTTATACTGATTTAAAGAGAGCATGTACGGGCCTCTGGGAAGCATCAGAAAATGCTGCTTATTTTGAAGAGGAGGGAGAGAGGAGTCATGTGGGAAAGCTCCCCCCCTCCATCTTTAATAGTGAAAGAGATTTTCTGTTTTCCATTAATGAATGCATTTGAATGATTTGCAATTTAAACCAATTTCTACAAAACAACAAATAGGGAATAACATTGGATGAAAGCTTTTCTTGATCTTGGTTAGGTTTTGTGAACTTGCCGGTTTTGCATTTTGATGAGATATATTTGATGCATGGCTGGTGGGTGAGGTGGGGGGGCTCTGCATTTATGTACCCAGGGGGAGGAATCAAAATTTCAACACTTTATACTTCGCCCGGAAACTGATTGGCAGCCAATGAAGTGATTTTAAAATTGGTGTAATGTGGTTGCTCCTAGGTATACCAATGACCAACCTGGCTGCCATATGTTGAACTAGTTGAAGTTTCCAAACTTGGCACAGAGGTAGCCCTATGTACAGCGTATTGCAGAAGTGAGCCTCGAAGTTACCAGCATGTGCACTACTGTCTTTAAGTCTTCCAACTAGGAAGGGTCGCAGCTGGCATAACAGCCGAAGCTGATAGTAGGCACTCCTGGCCATTGCGTCTATCTAGGCTGTCATTTGGAGTGACGGATCAAGCTGCGAACAGAGATAGATAGATAGATTAGATAGAAATAGATAGATTAGAGAGATGTGTGTGTGTGTGAGAGAGAGAGAGAGAGAGAGAGATTAGATAGATAGATAGATAGATAGATAGATGATAGATAGATAGATAGATAGATAGATGTGACTTTCATGTTCTTTTCACAAGGTTTGTTGTGAGAAAGAGTGATTAGAATGTGAATGGCTCATATACACTGTAATTACACGATAGTAACATTCTGCTGTGCGATTTTGACCTTTTCAGCATTCTGCAATTTTCAGGCCGGGACCGTTCAGCTTTTCCTGTTGTTTACAGCCTTGCTAAATGGGCAAGAAGTGGCAGAATGGGAGACGCATCAAAATATGCCCTATTTGTAAAGGTCAGGATGGCGCATCCTACTATTCTCTACACAGTTGGTGGCTATCAAAGACGAGGGTCTCTAGATTAGTAGAATAGGCTTTTGTTTTAATGAGAGAGAAGGAAAAATGGGATTTCCTCGTTGCCTTCAATGGGGCAACAGGAGAGTATTACTCATGGCCAAGGGTTAATTAAACTCTCCCCAAAAGTGTAATGATCAGATCCTCGGAGCCTTGGGAAGCAAAGAACGAAATGGGGGCCAAAACAGGCAGTACTTTAAATCTGTATCTAGAGGCTACATCTCTTTTCATGTTTTCTCTAGAGTAGGCACAGCTCTGGATAGGGTCATTAGCATTGTGGGGGGGAGGGGAGGAAGGCTTTTAAGATCTAGATTGGGGGAAGGGGTGTGTCTGTGTATGGAGGGGGCTTTTTAAGATCTGGATTGGGACCCCAGTGCCTACTCTAGGGTAAAAAAGCAAAAAGAAGAAGACGAAACCGTAACTGCTAGACATGGATTCAAAGACATGTCTGTTTTGGCCTCTGTACTCTGAGCTCTCTCACCACGGGGATGCGCGGGAAGCTGTGTCATCTTGCCACGTGGCCATTTTGCCCAACTGCCCGTGCACATGTGCTAGAACGGCCCTCTAGCTGGGCTTGTCCTTAGTGAGGCAGTAAAGCGCCTCCTCTGCCTCGTTTAGGCTCCTGTGCATGAAGCCTTTCTGGCCTGGTCCATCTCTCCAAAGTGCCCACCATGTGAATTTGTTGCAGTGATACCAACAGACATGATATTCAGTGGTGGCCCTCCAGAACAGTATGAGCTATGATGGGCCATATAAGTAGACGGAAAACAATATGTCCTTGACTCCTTAGCTCTGGACATCAGGAGGCCCAGATATGGCTGGCTGAAGGGGATTTGGGGGGAGGGAGGAGGAGGATGGAGCTCCTATATATTTATTTATTTATTTATTTATTACATTTTTATACCGCCCCATAGTCGAAGCTCTCTGGGCGGTTTACATAGGATTAAAACAATTAAAAACAATATACAAAAATTAAAACAGCAAAAACATACAACATACACACAATCTGTACATTTAAAAACCACTACAACACTTCAAAAAAGCTACAAAAAACAACAACAAACCCAAGCTCCTCAGATATTGCCAAATGCCTGAGAGAAGAGGAAAGTCTTGACCTGGCGCCAAAAAGATAACAACGTTGGTGCCAGGCGGGCCTCGTCAGGGAGATGGTTCCACAATTGGGGGGCCACCACAGAGAAGGCCCTCTCCCTTGTTGCCATCCTCCGAGCTTCCCTCGGAGTAGGCACTCGGAAGAGGACCTTAGATGTTGAACGTAGTGTTCGGATAGATTCATGTCGGGAAAGGTGTTCCATCAGGTATTGTGGTCCCAAGCCATGTAAGGCTTTATAGGTTAAAACCAGCACCTTGAATCAGGCTCAGAAACATACAGGTAGCCAATGCAAGCGGGCCAGAGTAGGTCTTATATGCTCGAACCTACTGGTTCCGGTTATCAATCTGGCCGCTGCATTTTGCACAAGCTGCAGCTTCCGAACCACCTTCAAAGGCAGCTCCACGTAGAGTGCATTGCAGTAATCTAACTTGGAGGTTACCAGAGCATGGACAACTGAAGCCAGGACGTAGCTGGGCCACCAACCAAAGTTGGTAGAAGGCACTCCGTGCTACTGAGGCCACCTGAGCCTCAAGTGACAGAGATGGTTCTAGGAGAACCCCCAAGCTACGAACCCGCTCCTTCAAGGGGAATGCAACGCCATCCAGAACAGGTTGAACACCCTCCATCCGGTCAGCGGAACCACCCACTAACAGCATCTCAGTCTTGTCTGGATTGAGTTTCAGTTTATTAGCCCTCATCCAGTCCATTGTCGCAGCCAGGCACTGGTTCAGCACATCCACAGCCTCACCTGATGAAGATGAAAAGGAGAAATAGAGCTGCATGTCATCAGCGTACTGATGACAACGCACCCCAAAACTCCGGATGACTACACTCAATGGTTTCATGTAGATGTTGAACAGCATGGGGGACAAAACTGACCCCTGCGGAACCCCATACTGGAGAATCCACGGGGCCGAGCAATGTTCCCCAAGCACCACCTTCTGAAGCCGACCTGTCAAGTAGGAGCGGAACCACTGCAATGCAGTGCCTCCCACTCCCAACTCAGCCAGTCGTCCCAGAAGGATACCATGGTCGATGGTATCGAAAGCCGCTGAGAGATCAAGGAGAATCAACAGAGTCACACTCCCCCTGTCCTTCTCCTGACATAGGTCATCATACAGGGCGACCAAGGCTGTTTCCAGACCAAAACCAGGCCTGAAACCCGACTGAAATGGGGGACCTCTTTGTGGGCTTACCCGGTAGCAGTAATGGACAGCAGCAGATCCCACCAGAGCAGCACTATTTTCGGTGAAAACAGGATGGCCCATGTATGTTGCATGGGCAGAATCGCTTTCGGCTAGAGCAGAGCCCCTGTTGAATATCACCCAGAGGGTCTTGTGACTTAGTGTGGAATTATTGTGCCGTAATGATTTTTCCTATCCTGTCTTATTGTTTTTGTCCGAGATCAGAGGTTCCCTATAGGGCTTTCTTCCTTTTTTCTTTCTTTTTTTTACGAACGGGTGTGGATTGAATTTCCCTTTAAATTATAGTAACTGTTTCTAAATATGCAACTCTGCCTCTTTTTCCAATCCTGGAGCCCTGCAGATGTGTTGGGTGCCAGATCCCAATGGAAGTACACTACATCTGACCATAACGGGGGAGGCTGTGAGTGACCAGGTGGCCTCTGTGCCTGCCTGCTCAGGCCACTGACCAGGTGTCTTTTCAAACTGAACTTGGGCCAGTATACATCGGAGCCTCTCCATGAGCGCAGGTGATGTTGAGCCAGTGGAAACTAGGTTCTGAACTACGCACCAGGGGAGAATCCAACTGCAGTTAAGTTTGCACCGTTGATTGCACAATTCCTTGTGCAAGCTGTTGTGCAACTGGTTGTGTAAGCCCTTGTGCAATGCATTGTGCAATTGGTTGCACAAGCCATTATGGAAAAGCCATTGTGCAAAAGCACAAGATGCTCCGATAGTGAAATGTGCAAAGCTGTGCCGGGATTATGTGAATTCACGGAATGGCATCTGTGAATTGGGCCCTTGGATCTGACAGCCCTTGAAAGGGCTGGCTGGGGGATACTGGGAGTTGTAATCCAACACATATGCAGACTGATGTCTATGTCTGTGTATACGAATATGTATATTTATTTTTTTATTAAAACATTTGTATCCCACCCTATATCACAAGGGTCTCAGGGTGTGGCGTACAGATAAAATCATACAAACAATACAAAAAAATAAATATACACAGTTAAAAACAAATTAAACCATTAATAAGCTAAATTCAGTATAGTATTTAAAAGCAGTAAAACCAATTAAAACAATTAAAACTATGTGCAGGCTTGGTGAATTTAGCCATGTCTTAACTTGGCGCCGAAATGAATATTTATATGCATATGTATATGTATATGCATATATATATATATATATATATAATATGATGTCGATCTAGAGGCACATGAAAATTGTACACAAAACTGTGCCCTCTTCCATCCACTTTTCTTTTTCACTTGGAGCGAGGCGTTGGTGGCCGCACTACACCACAACTGTTGGGGATCCCTGCAAACATGGCCTCTCGCCCTGCCTCCACTCCCCATTGTAATTACAGGAATTTGGGTGGTGTGTAAATAAATATCAGTTTCACTTTCGCAACGCTCCAACCTAACAGTTTGCTGTGAGGGACTCCAATTATGTCGCTCACCAATGGCGCTCCATCCTTTGCTGCTCAAGCTCCCTCCGATTCCCCGCTAAATCAAAGCATTTTCCACCCTTCGCTGCCCAAGCTGAATAGTTTATTGGAACAGAATTTACATATATTACAGCCATCCATGATTAAGCTACAAATTATAGTTCACTGATCCAGAGACAATGACTAGAGCTGGGTGAATAATTAATTAACAACAGGTAATTTATTCAGTGAATTTCAGCCTCCCTTCTCTGCTCACAAATTGGACATGTGCAGGCAGAGCGGGGTTTCTTTCGCCAGATGCATTCAAATGATTTGGGTAAATAACGCTTTGCCTATCCAGCTCACCCTATTAGCAGTTCCTTGAAAGTAGTCATTAGATATGATCCAGAAATGTGTTGTTTTTAAAGGGAACGTTTTGCCTTGCTGTAAGGTCTGCTTCTCTTTCATGCTCAATGAGCGTAAACCCCTTAAAAAGGATGGGAAGTATGTTTTCAGTGACAGGTTTCTATGAAATTGTAATTCAGCCTAAGAAGTTACACCTGCTGGGATTTGGGCCCCCTGCCCCCTGCCAGGGAGGGCCGATCACAGCGCCTGAGCAGCCATACACATGACAACGCTCCCAGCCCTAGGGATTTCTGTTGCATTTTTCCTAAGTGTCTGATAGCACTTCACACGCAGTACGTGCTAGTAGTGGTCAGGGCTGGACCGTGGGCAGCAGTGTGAAGTCAGCCCGGGGACCAGCAAGTAGTTCGCAACAAAGAGCAGATCAGAAGCAGACAACAAAGCAGAGGGGACTGGGAAGCCAGGCCCAAAGCGGGGCCAAGGATACAAGGACAGCCCGGAGCCCAGGGACATGGCGTTGCTCAGGAAAGGCTCAATTGGAACAGGAAGCCCTCTCATCGTCCTTCCTGTCCCATTGCTGGGAGATGAAGGATGTATTTCTGTCTAAAAATACATAGGATTGCAGCCTGATGGGATTTGCTTTCGTGGGACTGGGATTCTCATTAGCAGCTGGCCTTGATTGGCACTAGACCATATAGAGGCTGAGAACAGCATCTTCCCTAGGCCTGCTGTTTTCAGGAGAAGACTACAGTTGCAAAGGAAGCAAGGAAGAAAAATAACATGTTGATTTGTATCCCAGAAAGACAGAATGAATCCACATACTCAATTTACACAATAGCTGAGTGGCCGGGGGGGGGGGGGGAGCCAACACTGGATATGTGGTAGTCGATAGGTGATCGGCTTATCATCACCTCCCAGCTTGGCTCTTGTCATTGAAGAATTGCCTGGTGTGATAAGAGGAAATGACCTGTGATCGTTGATCATTTGATCGGTTACAATAGCAGCTTCTCACATTCAGGTTATCCAATGATAATTGCAAGAATAATGTACAGACTTGCTGTTATGGTCCCAAGGTTTCTTGTTACCTTTAGACTGTCGGTCTGCTAGCATGGCCTATTATTATTATTATTCTATTATCTCTTGCTCCTGGCAGTTTTTCTAGATGGACATGACGGGCTTTGCCAAGTCATGATGTCTTTTATTGATTCAGGAATTTCCTTGCAATTGAGCCTGTTTTAATTTTGACTGCTTTCTAGATGTTGGTGAGGATGTATTCTGGTAGGCCCAGTTTCTGGAGGTTTTTTGCCAGTAACTGATGTGACTAATGGAATAATAATGTTGTTCTTGTTGTTGTTATTATTATTGTTATTTTACCTAGGAATTTTAGGCACTTTATTACAATAATATGAAGAGGAAGAAGAATAACTGGAGAGGGGATGTAGCTCAGTGCGAGAACACCTCATTTGCATGCGGAAGATCCCAGATTCAACACCTGGCATCTCCAGGTAGGGTGAGGAACCCTGTAGAACTGCTGCCAACCAGTGTTGACAATGTTGGGCCAGATAGACCAATGATCCGACCCAATTTAAGGCATCTTCCTACGTTCCTAAACGGAAGAGGAAGACGAGCAGCAGCAGCAGCAGCAGGCTGAAGGTCCATCTTGTCCAACAGCATGTTGCCCACAAGGAGCAGCTGTTGTAGTTCAGTGGCAGAGTCTCTGCTTTGCATGCAGAAGGCTCCAGGTTTGATTCCCAGTATTCCCAGTATCTCCAGGTAGGGCGAGGAAAGAACCCTGTCTGAAACCCTGGAGAGACATGGCTGCCAGTCAGTGTCAACAGTACTAGGCGAGATGGACCACTGGTCTGATTAGTATACGGCAGCTTCCTCTATCCCCACAGTGGCCCAACCACATCCATCAGTGAAGCCCTCAAGCAGGACAGGAGGGCAAAAGAGCCCTCTCCCAGATTCCCCCCACCCACCCCCCAGCAATCAGATTCAGTAGCCTACTGCTACTGAACCTGGGAGATCCACAGGGCCGTCATAATAGGCAGCGCTCACTTATTCCCTCCCATCAGTTAGTCTCTTCCCCCTTTAGAAGTACCTAACCTCACACACCTTGTGGCAGCATTGTTATACCAGCAACATATAGCTTTTCCCAGGCAAATGTCTCCTACGGTGGAATGCCATCCCTTGAGGGGACCTGGGCGAATGATGGCCCTTATCTCCGAGCGCTCCGATTCCATACAGCCAAATGCAACAGCGGCACCTCTTGTTCTGAAATGTTGCCTATGGCCTCCTTAACAGCCTTTACTTTGTTCAAACTTTTGGAGATCTGTGATGATCTTTGTGGGTGGGAAATAGAAATCAAAGGCATCTGACTTTTTGGCAGACAATAATGGACTCTGATGAGATTAAAGACAAAGAAATAGAACAGCTGGCTAAGTCTGTCATTTTTATTTCCTTCCATTACGTTCTTGATTGAAATCACTAGTTTTCAACACTAATGCTGATTGTGTCGAACCTAATTTAGATCCTGACTCAAATCAGAATGAGACACCAGGGTGACTGTAAAAATGGATGTCCCCTATAACAAACAGCTCAGCAGAAAGCGATGTCCCCAGAGTCAGAAGTCTGATGAGTCTACGCGGCCCACCTGTCTCGAATGAGCAACCGTTGGTTTACACATAAGAATTGTTCTACACAAGTTTTCCACTTGTCTGGAACAACTTTTGTCCTACCCTCTCATCCTTCTAGCATAGCTTCTACAACATCATGACTCTTCACATGTTATGTTCATTTGTCATATTTGGGAGCCAACTATGTATCCCTGAAAGCCATGGACAGAATTTGCATTTGGCTGAGCATCTGGATGCATAGGCCATTGGAAGCAATGGGCAGCATCCACCTTGAGGTGCACATTCAATTTCCACCTGTGGCCCTGTAATGCAGGGCTATCCAAGACATTCCAGAAGGTTTCTATGGGTATCCAAGGCCAGAAAAGTGGGGAATTGCTCAGAATTAAAGGGGCCTCCTAGACCAGATATTTCTTTCGCATTGCTGTTATTGCAGTAAATATTTTTGTCTTGTTCATCTGTAGTATATGGAATGGTGCGAGAATCCATAACTGCCTCCTTGTATTATTTGTTTGTGTGTGTTCTTAATCTTTTCCCAAAGCAAACGCTTTGCAGCCCCTCCTCTTTGAGCATTGTGTTCCGAATGCATCAGCAGCAAGTAAGGTCACGAGCTCAGGCAGAGAACGGTGGGGAAAGAGCATTAATATACAATGCCAACGAATCAAGAGGGGGGGGACATTGGGACGTTCCAGTTTTATTTTTTGAAAAGCCAGAGCTTGCTGGGGGTTTGGGGGATGTGTTTCGCACCAAGACACCTATCAAGTGTCTAGATAATAAGTGGCACAGCACAAGAGGGACCTGGCAAGCGTCGGCTCTGCTCCGTGTGCACTGAGCAAGGATTTCCCCCCGCATTTCATCCATCATTCACAGCTCACTGCAGTGTTTCCAAAAGTCACTTAAACTTATCCTGCCTTGGAAACTATGAGATGGAAAGAGGCCCAGGAAGCAGCCGCGTATCCCCTCTTATCACGCTACGTCCGTACTGCATGATACGAGCTGGTGCTGAGTCACGACTGTTAGCAGGATTGATACGTATTGAAGAAGGAATACCATGTACCGAGCCAAGGCAATGGCTATTTCCCCTGATCCTGGAGTAAATGGCATCAATTTTTCTCCCTTCAAGGTCCAACTATAGCCTTTTTTGAAAAGAAACTATTTAAGCACTGACAAATTGAGGCTAGGAAGCGAGCAAAATAAGATTGGACATTTTTGAAAGCTGATTTTTCAAACATGTAAGCCACGTTCCTTCCCAGTTCTAAGTTCATGGAAGTGGTCAGATATGAACAGTACCGTCTAAAAAAAGCACACACCTGTGCTAGTCTCTGTCAATCACTGTTTGGGAAGAGGAGTAGGGGTGACGGTTTGGACTCCTTGCTGCCCTGCCTTCGCCAGGGACATTAAAAGCCCTTTTCTTTTTTAAAGTATGGTGACCAGAAACCCACACTATTCCGAGCGTGGTTGTGTAAAAACAGTATGGCAGTTTTATTCTCGCTTCCTTTTCTATGGATCAATGGAAAATTGATCAATCTAATTCTGCAGGAGCTATACTAGAATGACCAGATACAAGAGAGGGCAGGGCTCCTGCAGTTTTCACTGTTGTGATGAAGAGGGAATTCTATGTGCATACAAATAACACCTGCTGAAATCCCCCTTTTTATAAACTGTTACAGATACAGGAGCCCCCCTGTCCTCTTTTCCATAGGGTCATGCTAAGTTGTAGTCCAAAACATCTGGAGTGAGGAACCAGGTTGGTGAGGCGAATAAAATAACTGAACAATGATGATAGGCTGGTTTTTGGATCCTTCCAACCATGTGAGCAATTAAGCGGGCAAACAAGAGGCCCGATGTCTATCATTCATGAATCCATGCTGAAGAGCCCAGCCTCCATTCTAGTGCAATGGGGTCCAGGCAGCTGATGATGGCTTCTTCCAACAGAACAAGCAAAGCTTCAGCCTCTCGCCTGACGACTGCAGTGGCTCTTCCTCTGGCAGAACTGACAGGCTGCACCTCTAGGAAGCAGGGCTGGCATTAAAACTCACCTGAAGCGTTCTCTTCCAGGCCCAGCATGACCCTGACTCAGCATGGGCCTTAGGTGTGGATTGCACAAATAAGAAACTCTTTTCAGAAGAAGAAGAAGAAGAAGAAGAAGAAGAAGAAGAAGAAGAAGAAGAAGAAGAAGAAGAAGAAATTCTAGCCAGTGTATGCAACAGATAATTTTTCTGGAAATGAGACCTAGCCGCCACCCCCACCCCTCTCTCTCACTCTCTCTCTCTCTCGCACAGAGTGTTGCAAGGAGGGCTGCACTTCAGGGCCAAACTCCAGGACCCAGGAGCAGAGGGGCAAAGGAGAACCCGGTGACCAGCAGACCTGCCATCCAAACCTGTGCTGGGTGGGGCCCGCCAGGACCCACAAGGGCTGACACTGCTTGCAGCAGCATAGGGCCCTGATTGAGGCCCTTGGTCCATCCAGCCCAATATGATCGGCACTGACTGGAAGCAGTGTTTTCCGGGGTTCCCGGCAGGAGTCTTCCCGTGCCCTCCCTCGAGATGCAGCTGGGGATTGAAACTGGGACTTTCTCTATGCAAAGCAGGAGCTCCATACAGGAATCAGAGAACTGGTGGGGTGTGTTTGCCCCCATGAGTTCCCCAAGCACTGCTAGGCCGGCCCTGTTCTGGGAGCCGGGCCAGCTGAGCACTTGGCGATGTGCCCTGTCCAGGGCCTCCGGAAAGCATGTAATGCATGCCATTGGTATGCTGGGGGAATTGTGCACCCCGTGAAAAGCACACTTTGCTCATTCCTCCCACGGCAAGCATGACCTTAAAGGCCCTCTTGGATTAACAAACCCCCTAAAGTTCTGTGTGCTCTAGGAACTGGAGAGATGTTACATTAATTTTTGTCACAAGGTCTAATTCTCATTCCATTTCCCATAAATGGTTGCTCAGAATTGCCTTTAAAATCTTTATCTGGGGTGAAGTCCAAGATCGCCTCATAATCTTGGATGCAATTGACATACACTCTCGAACACCTGGATTTTAGCCCAGCAGTAAAAACTGATTGGGTTCAGCGCCTTGGAGAGCTCTTTTAGAGTTCTGACTGGTTCTGACTGGATTGCAGAATGGATTTCCAAACCCATTGACACTGGCGCCACCAGCCTGCGCTGCAACTAGATGGACCTTTGGTCTGATCCACCCCAGCAATTCTTATGTCCTTATCAGTGATTGACAAGCATGCATTGCCTTTTTTTAACGGCAATGCATTTTAGGCATTTTATTAAAACGATGCAATACATTCCTTCCCATTCCCGTTACCTTGGGACATACCTCCCTCTCCCCAGTTGACCCATATAGTTGCAGGGGCATTATGATGACCTCACTGCCATCACATCACGTCTGTGGCATCCAATGAAGTCGTAGAGCCTCCCTCCACATGGCGTTAGATGTGATGCCTGCAGCATTGTTTGAATGTTTCTAAAAGTCTAATGGCAAGTAAAGGGGTCCTGAATTTGGATTACAGCACATGGAGAGGAGAGGATTAACCCTTCCCTCTCCTGCTACAATCCTGACAAAAAGCGCCCCTAATTCGAATTTCTACAATTAGAAAAAGAAGAAAAGTTTTTTTTTGCACGAATATACCTCCATTCAATATAGCCAGCTGTGCCGGGCTACAAAATGGCCATCTGCGTATTGCATGGTTCCTTGTTGTCTATGTGACTGAATCTACATGCATGCACACTGCAGAGAACATCCACCCCCACCTCCAAGATTTAACCTGTAGTGACCCCGAGGAGGGAACAAAGCCCCTGAGAAACGACAGCTCTGGCGAGTCACGCTAGCAAAAGGTGACCAAGTCTTCCCCCAGAAGCAAAGCGGGAGCAAGTCCCAAAGAAAGAGGGGCGGCCCTTGTGCTCATGGCAACAGTTGGAGTGGACAGGATTCCCAGCTTCCTCTTGATTCAGAATCCACATGCCCTGAAGAGAGGAGACTGAACCTTAAAGGACTGAAGGGTTCCCCCCCCCCCCCAACGAAATCAAGCAGGCAGTGAGTTAGCGATTTCACACGGTGTGATTTTAGCAGCCAGGTCTTGGACAAGACTTGCATTCTATGCCTGTGACAGCTGAGAAATTGGCTTTATCAGTTGTCAAGAGATTTTCCTTTCCGTGGTGGAGAGTGAGGCAGCCTGGTTCTGAATCAAAGGCAGAGCTGGTTGCCTTTGATATCCTAGATAAATGCTTGGATAGTTACTTTTTAATTGCTTTATTGCCAGAAGTTTTCAATAAAGCCATAAAAATAGCGAGGGGGAGGGAGAGCCGCCTAATTGCCTCAAGATGGATATGGAACGCATAAATTCCTTGTTTAATGGAACTGGTAATAGACCACCTGTTCCAGTTGCCTTTTTCCATTCAGCACATGAATTAATCGTTCTCTCATATGTGCACCAAGTGAAATTGCAATTGCACACTAGAAAATTCAGTGATTTTTTTATTTTATTTTTACACTTCATCTGGGGACATTCAATCTTCTGCTGTGGATGCTTCCAAACTCATTACATTGGCCTTTAAAAAAAAATCAATTCATGCATGGTGGCTTATTTCACTTCCATGGTCAGACAGTTTGCATTCTCATAGTCTTGTTTCTGGAACATGGTGAAAATATTGACATGCTCGGTGGTTAATTGGCATAGCAGGTTAAGAGTTTTAAAATCAGTTTTAAAACCAGTTTTAAAATTGCTTCATTGGCTGCCAATTAGTTTCCGGTCGAAGTATAAAGTGTTGGTTATTACCTTTAAAGCCTTACATGGTTTGGGTCCAGGTTACCTGCGGGATCGCCTTCTCCCGTACAATCCGCCCCACACACTTAGGTCCTCTGGGAAGAACTTACTCAAGTCAGCCAGAACTAGGCTGACGAGTGTTACCCAGAGGACCTTCTCTTCCATTGCTCCCAGACTGTGGAGTGGTCTGCCGGAGGAGATTAGACAAATTAGCAGTCTTCATGAATTTAAGAGAGTCATGAAGACTGCTCTCTTCCGGCAGGCCTATCCAGATGAATTTTAGGATGTTTTTAATGATGTATTTTTTCTTGTTTTTAAAATTTTAACTGTTTTGTGATTCTTGTTTTTATATTGTTGTTGTTCCCCGCCTCGATCCGGAGGGAGAGGCGGGTTATAAATAATAATAATAATAATAATAATAATAATAATAGTTATTATTAAGAGACAGATAGTCACATCTGCCAGCAGCTGCCAGGGCTCCTGTCAGTGGACTTTGGCTGAAGCTGTGGGTTGACGTTAAGCTAAAGGGAGCCTTCCTTCGAAGGCTGAAGTGCAGGACCAGGTGGGTCAGCGGCCAGGGTGTCACCGCTTCTGGATTTTACGTTGAGAGACCATAGTCTAAGGCTTGACTTAGCCTGTTCAGTGACATGGCTATGTTGTGGAAGGCTTAGAGGACTCACCAGTCTGGAAACCAAACAAGAACTTCATGATCTCAGAAAAGACAAAAAGAAACTCCATCCAGATACAGTGACACCTGGTGACTAAACTATATTATGGCACTATCCACTGTTTCCATTTTGGTTTCTCTCGGTTTCTCATTTTCCCTAGTGATGCCAGTAGGGATGTCCCAAACACCCAACTGGGTCCAGAAGTCCAACAGAACCCCCATCCGCCCCAGACCCAGTCAGATGCACTCCTCACAAGCACAGAATGCACTTGGGTGCTTGCGAGGCCTCCATAAAGGCCCCATTAATGCAAGGATAAAGGCTTTGCACAACGTACATAATTTACAGCCAATTTTGGTCAAATTGCACAATTTAGGGTCGCATTTTTGCACAAATGGCTATTTGCACAAATAAAAAACTATCAAAAACCCACCAGCTAGCACGACCGATTGCACACCTAGTTGAGCCAGCAGGTGGAAGACAGAAATTCTCAGCACTCCACCCCATCCCCACCCCAAACGGATTCCTCTAACACCCTGTCTGGAACAAGATGAACTCATGTGTTCAACAATTCACAAATATTTTCGGTAGACACGTTCTTGTCCTTGTGTTCGGAGCTTCAAATGTGGGCACGCTCCCATGTTTTGTGAGCAAAACCAACGTTCTCTTATATGGCTAGTGGCTGCCGGCTCAGCCTGTTGTCCAGGTGTGACCTGTTGATGAGTGATGTCAAGGCCCATTAGCTCTCCCTCTCGATGGTTTTTTGGATTTAAACCACACTTGGACCAGACACAGAGGGCACTTTCAAACAGAGGACTGTCTTCTGACAGCTCTCCAAACCAGAGGATTGCCATTTGCAAAGTATGAGAAATGGCCATCCGAGGCTTCACGCTGCTGCTGGCTGCCATTTTGTTTCCCTGGAATGGCCCTCCGAATGGTGCTCTGTCAAAGGCACAAAACTCTTTGACTCAAGAAAAAAGGGGGTGCCCATTCTGACAACATTGCTGCAGTCTTTCAGCGATAGAAAATAAACACAACTCATGTTCTTAAAATACACCGCTCTAGCCGAGAGTATGAACGAACCCATCTTGGGTGTGCGTCAAGGCCTCTGTGTGTGTGTGTGTGTGTGCGCGTACACATAGGCATGCTGCAAATGGTGGAATCAAGAAATTGGCACGCTTGGATTATGTAACTGCCTTTATTCCGAGTGCCGACGATCTCCCCACGTGAGAGCTTTACCGTGCGGAGCGTTAGAGTTAATGATCATCAACCAAGTTGAGCATATGGCCCTGAAAGAGTTTTAAATGACTTCTGCCTTTTCGGTTTTATGATGATCCATTTGCTACTAAGGCAGTAGCGGCAGCATCAGGCCCCCCATTCTCTCCCCCGCTCCCCTGTGCACAGGATTGAAACAACCCCAACGGGGGCATCTTTCGGCTGCCTTGCTCCAGGGCTGCCTCGCCTCACCTCGCCAGGAAGGGGCGTTGAGGCCAATCCCGGCGCTGCACCAGAGGCGTTGCGCTTGTGAACAGGGATTTGAAGAGGGGTGAGATGGGGGGTGGCTTTCGATAGAACTCCCATGCCATGTGTTTGATCCTGGAAGGCCCCTTGAACGATGGGATTGGCTGTGAATCGGGAAGGAGGGAGGGGCTGGAAACGAGAGCAGCTGCGGAGGGGGATGGCAGGAGGGGGGCAGCAGGAGGGGGCGGGGCTTCAGGGGGTGGGGGTGGGGAGAGCGTTCTCCGTCGGCACTTGGAAGGCGTGGGCCCTCGACCCACAGGATGAACATCTGCATGCAGTTTGAACATGCTAATTCATACCTGCATATGCAACACAGAAATAATTTGTAGGGTTTATTTAAATTTCCCAGAAGACAAAGCTGGCCAGGTTCATTTCCAAATCACCTGAAAGAAAATGAATTCCTTAATTAATTTGCATCCCCCCCACATCATGCCCAACCAGTAGTTCGTTTTTCATTCCAATTCACTTGCAATCTCCCTCCCTCCCTCCCTCCCTCCCTCCCTCCCTCCCTCTCTCTCTCTCTCTCTCTCTCTCTCTGCCCCTTCTCCCACTTCCTTCTTCCCCCCATCATCCCCCCATGCCTCCCTCCCGCTCCTGGAGAAGAATTGCCCCCACTGCCTGCATTTCAGCCTAGGACAAAAGCTTCCATTACCAATGGATGTTTTCTTCTAGGCTTCGCTATCATGTAAGGGTTGGGCTGAGAGGATGTTCCAGCATGGGACAAGGGAAGGGAGCCGCCTCCCCACCCCAGCTGCAGCCCCTTGAAAAATGGCCTCTTGCGTGGCCGTTCAGTTAAGGAAGAAAGGGAGAAAGCTCCCATGGGCGCCAATGGACCCTCAGGGCTTTGGGGGATTGATCCAGGTGGCTCATGGGCCCAGGCCTAGCAACACCCATGGCAATCGCAAGGAGGGAGCTTGCACAGTGGGAGGAAATATAGACACCCTGAAAGGTGTACACCTACTTTCCCAGCTTGCTGGTGGCACCAGATTAAACCATTTTTACCTCCCAGGTATTTTAATTCGTATAATCTCTCATAAAACTTGCATTTTTTTCTGTATTTTTTTTTATCTGCTGTTAGTGTTTTACAGCATTATGTTGGGTTTTACTACCTGCATTGCTGTATGCCACCCTGGAATCCGATTTGATGAAGGGTGTTATAGAAATGTTTTAAAGGAATAAATAAATGAATGAATACAATTATCCACACATCTTCCACCTTCAACCACCCTTCATTTGTACCTCTGTAGGGAATCAGGGATGAGGCCAACGTGGCCACAGGTTCAACAGTTTGAGAATATTTTCGGCAGACTCGTCCTCGTATCCACGCTCGCATTCAGAGCTCTGGACAGGGCATGTTCTAACATTACTGAGCTGCACCACCACCGCTCAGCTTGTGACCCGTTCGCTTCTAAAACCAAGAGGCACAGATCCTCACCTGGAGCACAGCTATTGCCCGAGACATTTCAAAAATGCCAGCTCAGGCTTGGGCCAAAGCTGTAAACGTAGAAGCAGCAAACTTCACATCCTATTTGTCCTTTTCCAAATAGTGCACCCAGGTAAATAGACTCGTTGAATAATATGGCAAGTATGAAAACTAGGGATGTGCACTGGATCGGACCCGATCCACGATCCGAGTCCGGTCCAGTGGGAAATCGGATAAATTATCCGATTTCCGATCCCGCAGCTGGATCGGCCGATCCAATCCGAACCGGTCCGAAAAAGCTCCGAACCGGTTCGGCGGATCGGCGGATCGGCGGGCGCCCACTGGCGCCCACCGCCGCTTCCATTGGTGGGCGCCAGCGGGCGCCCGCCGATGAAAGTGGACAGCGGGGGGGGAGGAGGGGGGCACTTACCTTCTCAGCCCGGTGGCTCCCGTCCGGCGCCGGCGCCTACTACTACTAGCAGGCTCCGCGGCCTGCTCTAGGGTGGCGCGCCGGGTGATGTCATCACCCGGCGCGCTACTCTAGAGCAGGCCGCGGAGCCTGCTGGTAGTACTAGGCACCGGCGCCAGACGGGAGCCACCGGGCCGGGAAGGTAAGGAGGGGGTGCGTGGAGGGGAGGAGGGGGCGCGCGGAGGGGGGAGGGGGGAGGGGGGCCCTTACCTTTCCGGCCCGGCGGCTCCCGTCCGGCGCCGGCGCCTACTACTCCCAGCAGGCTCCGCGGCCTGCTCTAGGGTGGCGCGCCGGGTGATGTCATCACCCGGCGCGCTACTCTAGAGCAGGCCGCGGAGCCTGCTGGAAGTAGTAGGCACCGGCGCCGGACGGGAGCCACCGGGCCGGGAAGGTAAGGAGGGGGTGCGTGGAGGGGAGGAGGGGGCGCGCGGAGGGGGGAGGGGGGAGGGGGGCCCTTACCTTTCCGGCCCGGCGGCTCCCGTCCGGCGCCGGCGCCTACTACTCCCAGCAGGCTCCGCGGCCTGCTCTAGGATGGCGCGCCGGGTGATGTCATCACCTGGCGCGCTACTCTAGAGCAGGCCGCGGAGCCTGCTGGAAGTAGTAGGCGCCGGCGCCGGACGGGAGCCGCTGGGCCGGAAAGGTAAGGAGGGGGTGCGTGGAGGGGAGGAGGGGGCGCGCGGAGGGGGAGGGGGGAGGGGGGCCCTTACCTTTCCGGCCCGGCGGCTCCCGTCCGGCGCCGGCGCCTACTACTCCCAGCAGGCTCCGCGGCCTGCTCTAGGGTGGCGCGCCGGGTGATGTCATCACCCGGCGCGCTACTCTAGAGCAGGCCGCGGAGCCTGCTGGAAGTAGTAGGCACCGGCGCCGGACGGGAGCCACCGGGCCGGGAAGGTAAGGAGGGGGTGCGTGGAGGGGAGGAGGGGGCGCGTGGAGGGGGGAGGGGGGAGGGGGGCCCTTACCTTTCCGGCCCGGCGGCTCCCGTCCGGCGCCGGCGCCTACTACTCCCAGCAGGCTCCGCGGCCTGCTCTAGGGTGGCGCGCCGGGTGATGTCATCACCCGGCGCGCTACTCTAGAGCAGGCCGCGGAGCCTGCTGGAAGTAGTAGGCACCGGCGCCGGACAGGAGCCACCGGGCCGGGAAGGTAAGGAGGGGGTGCGTGGAGGGGAGGAGGGGGCGCGCGGAGGGGGGAGGGGGGAGGGGGGGCCTTACCTGCCCGGCCCGGCGGCTCCTGTCCGGCGCCGGCGCCTACTACTCCCAGCAGGCTCCGCGGCCTGCTCTAGGATGGCGCGCCGGGTGATGTCATCACCCGGCGCGCTACTCGAGAGTAGGCCGCGGAGCCCGCTGGTAGTAGCCGCCGGCGCCGGACGGGCCGAGAAGGTAAGCAGTGGCGGGGAAGGGGGCTTACCCCCCCCGGAGCCGTCCGCTTCTATCCGCTGGCGCCCGCGGGCGCCAGCGGATGGAAGCGGGCGGCCCCAGGGGGGGTAGGGAGCGCGGGGGAGGGGGTTTACCTGCCGGGGCCGTCCACAGCGGACGGCCCCGGGGGGGGGAGGGAGTTAGGCCCCCCCTTACCCACCCGCCGCCATTTTTTCCTCATAGACTTGCATTGCAATGCAAGTCTGTGGGGAAAAAAATGGCGGCCGATCCAAAAATGTACGATTTTTGGGTCGGGATCGGACTCGATCCGGTCCAGGGGGCCTCCGATTTTGTCCGAACCGGTCCGGGACAAAATTGGAGGTCCCGATCCGGGTCCCGATCCGATCCGGGGGGTCCGTGCACACCCCTAATGAAAACAGCAGCAGCAGCGTTGTTCAAAATGCATGTTTGAAACGTGAGGGGAAAATTAGCTTGGCAATCAGTTATTTCCTGCACATGTTGTATTCTCCCTTCGGCGCCCCCCCCCCCCCCGCTTTTCTTTTTCTTTTACATGATGCAGTGCAACCCTTCCTCCTGTTGTCGTTTTCTGTGCGGTGTTTTTTATTTTTATTTTTTTAAGCCACTAATGCTCTGGCTGCCCTTAATAGGTTCCAAGCCCAATGTTTGATGTTCTTTGACAACCACGTCTCTAAAGAAGCCAAACAAAAATATTTCTGGCTCAAACAGAATCCAATATCCAAATGACTTTTTTTCTCCTCCAAGAAAAATCAAACACGAGAGGACAGGAGATTCATTTTTTGATGTAGTGGGAAGCTAAGCAACTCCTTGAAAAGAAGGGGAGGCAGGGGAGGAGCCAAAGGAAGGAACCACAGGACAGCACCCTGAAGGCCACAGAGACCCCGAGACCAGCTGTGGTCAAAGCTCCCATGAATGAACTGACGGCAACACTGCCCCCTTCTGGTAACTTGCAGGCAAAGTTGCCCATGTTCCGACAGAACTTAGATTCTTGGGCATGTGATTTTTCATTTTTGCTTCACCAGTTTGCCTTCTGAGAACTGAGTATTTTGTAACTGGCCACCTCCACCATGGTAGCCCTTTTATGAATGGGCAAGTTCCCCCATGGCAGACAATAACAATAATAATAATAATAATAATAATAATATATTTCTTTATAACCCGCCTCTCCCTCCGGATCGAGGCAGGGAACAACAATAAATATAAGCACAAGGGCCACAAAATAGAAAAAAACATTAAAACAAATAAAAACTAATACAT
Source organism: Anniella stebbinsi (assembly GCA_029215795.1). Taxonomy (NCBI): domain Eukaryota; kingdom Metazoa; phylum Chordata; class Lepidosauria; order Squamata; family Anniellidae; genus Anniella; species Anniella stebbinsi. The sequence continues at coordinate 651,475 of JARDYH010000001.1, forward strand.
CATTAAATACATCTTAAAATTCAACTGGGTAGGCCTGCCGGAAGAGATCAGTCTTCATGGCTCTCTTAAATTCATGAAGACTGCTAATTTGTCGAATCTCCTCTGGCAGCCCATTCCACAGTCTGGGAGCGGCAGAAGAGAAGGTCCTCTGGGTAACACTTGTCAGCCTAGTTCTGGCTGACTGGAGTAAATTCTTCCCAGAGGACCTGAGTGTGCGGGGTGGATTATACGGGAGAAGGCGATCCTGCAGGTAACCTGGACCCAAACCATGTAGGGCTTTAAAGGTAATAACCAACACTTTATACTTTGTCCGGAAACTGATTGGCAGCCAATGAAGTGATTTTAAAATTGGTGTAATGTGGTCACCCCTAGGTGTACCGGTGACCAACGTGGCTGCCATATTTTGAACTAGTTGAAGTTTCTGGACTAGGCAAAGAGGCAGCCCTATGTACAGCGCATTGCAGAAGTCAAGCCTCGAAGTTACCAGCGCGTGCACTACCGTCTGTAGGTCTTCCAACTCTAGGAAGGGGCGCAGGGAGAGTACCCGTGACATTCTCTCAAAATTCCAGCTGTGCCCACCAAGCACCAAAGGTTAGGGACACCTGTTGTATGACATACCTAAGCCTGCCAAAGAGGGTTGGAAGTGTCATTTGCCAGTTCTGAGGGTGGACATTTACGCATCACCAAAGGAGAAAAGGTGCAGACTGAATGTCCTGCTTTGCTGTATCCAGACAGGCAGGCAGGCAGGCAGGCAGGCAGGCAGGCAGGCAGGCAGGCAGGCTCCGCACTGTGTTTGCAACAAGAGAGAAGCTGAAATCCCTCTGTAGAGATGACCAGTATCTTTCCAGGCTCTTCAAGGGTCTTTGTCCTCCTGCCTGCAATCCCCCACTGTTTTTATCCCCGGTGCCACTGAATCTTACCCTCAGCTTGGGTCCCATAAGCAGCAGCTGCAGCATCAATATTAATGCAGCCAGGAAGACGTTGGTGCTGTCAGCATCAATGGGGTCCATGAGAGAAGCCACCTCGGCTTCATCGAGATAGCAGGAGTTCCTACTGCTAGCAGGGCCTTGCCACGAAGTGTGCCCATGATCTTGCAGGTCCCAAGAGAGAAGGCAATCCTTGGGGAGAAGAAAGGCAGGCATGGGAAAGGCCGGGTGCCCTTCTGGCCTCATGACGGTACTATGAAAGCCTTTCTTTCTTTCTTTCTTTCTTTCTTTCTTTCTTCCACAAGGATGTTTCTCCACCTGGAGCCTGATGCACACACATTGCTTTCCCTGGGATTTGCAGACGCAGGAGTCATTTTGACTTTTGCTTTGCTTATCAAGAAAAAAGAATTTTTAAAGAGTATGCGCTCTGGTCACCCCAGGGCTTGAATCATAAGGGGTCTAGAGGAGATCTAGGCGCTTGTATTTGGAGACACTGCTCTTAGCTGCTGTGTCTTTAATAAAGGAACCTCCAACCTTTCCCCCTACAATTCAAGCAGAGGGTAAAACACACACACACACACACACCAGATCTCACCTCCTGTCACATTTGTTTACTCCAGAATTCCATTTTTAACACACTTCTTATTACGGGTGGTTTTGTTTCATTCCCCCCCCCCCGCCCCCGGATAACACAAAGTGAAAAGTAATATACCAATCTGCTTTTAGGCACTACAGGGAAATATTTGCAGACCAAAGGACAGAAGAGAGCACAATAACACACTTTGGCCTCTCTTGTATCCCAGACATGGGCTTCAATGAAGCAATTCCATTATCATGGGGATACCAGGTAAGTCTTCAAATATGGAGCTAGCTGGTGCCTTCTGTATTCAACTACAGACTGAAGCCAATGAAGCCGTGGGGCTGTACTGAGCAGAGGCCTCCAAGTCCACGGAATGCTCTTAAATACAGGAGGTGTGATCCCGCCAATGCGATCTGTGGCAAGTTAAAATGGATTGGCAGGATCTCAAGTATCCCATATGCTTTCTGTGTGGATCCGTGGTGTTTCACCAAAGTAATGGATTCCACCAAAGAATCCCTCTGAGCAGGAAATGGCAGGAAGGTGGGATGAGCTGTGAAGTGGAGTTGGAAGACGCTCAGCATCCCGGACGTCCCCCTCCCTGCTCTGCAGCTTTACTCCTTCATTGGGCTGGATGTCTTCTGTCAGCTCTGGCCTGCCTTGCAACTGACTCTTTGGTGGATTTGCCCTAGTTTTGGCTGCGCCAGCCATTGCCAGGATGTGCAGCTTGAGCTCTTTTAAAGCTTGGGTGCTTCTGGCCTATCTGTGACAGACAGACAGACAGACAGACAGACACAGAGAGAGAGAGAGAGAGACTCAAACCCTCTTCACTATTTTACAGCAAGACATGAGATATGCATTGCAGCTTACCGCTGGTGAACAACCATCTGTTTCTTTTTCCTCTGTCATCATTTGTCACTATTCGTAGCTGATAATAGAACTCCATTTTCCGAAGAGCATGGAACGTGGATGTCGGTGCACTGCTTGGGGTTGTATGGAGAAGCTCTAGCTTCCTTTCTGCTGTGTAACAGGTTTAGGTGACATGGCGCCTTATCCAATTAGGACAATGACAGATGCACAGTGCCAGTGATACTGCCGACAAAGTCTAACTGGGACAACCTTGAACAAAAGCAAGCGCCGTACATGGCTGCTGACATTTCCCTTTCCTTTCATTTTTTTGCACTTTATAATAATGCAGTAATAAAATGAGATTTCCAGCTCCATGGCTTGATTCACACTATGTGCCAGTACCTGCAGCTTCTTGTATTCACTCACTTCCAGGTGTCCCTGGGGACCTCAGTCAAACCTGGGCTACATCAGAATCCATTCCTATGCACCAGAACCTCCTCGACTGAGATAGGTTGACATGGAACAGTCCCCGTTTTAAAACCTCTCTCTTGCAAGACGGTGAGAAGCATTCACACAACCGCACCGGCCTCTGTTGCCCAGGAATTCATCATGACTCTGTGAGGCAGAAAGTTCCATCCCCTGTGGCAACTCTTAGGTTTTTGGCATGTGTTCTTTGGGGAGGGGGGAGTGACAATCATTCCACACAGAAGTGGTAGTTAGCTCAGTGTGTGCAATGTCTCCTTGGAGATCTGGCTTTCAAGAAACAAGAGCTGTAAAGGGGTTTGGAGTTCATCTGGGTGTGTTTTGAATAGTCTGGTATAAATAGTTGTTAGCCTTTCAAAGAAAATTGCTGCATTATTTCATACCAAGTGTTGAATTTCTAATAACCAGTGCCAAAAAAAAGTTTGAAGATACATCATGAGGGAGGAGGTGACAAATCATGTCACATATCTGATTATCCGCCTAATGTGATTTCTAAATCACAGCTTATCCTACACAGTGGCACAATGAATGAGAAGTAATTCCAGTGAAACTAAAGACTCCTTTAGGCTGCAGTGCTATGTATAACCCAGCTTTCTGGGGCTTAGCTCCTTTTGACTCCACGGGACTTACTTTTGGGCAGAGACGTGTAGGATTGCCCTGTAAATGTCCTGGAAGAGTCTACGGAGAGCTACATCTCTGGTGTAGAAAGAGAGCAGAGGCCTTGAAGTTGCCCATCAACCCCAGGCCAGGAGATTGAGCAGACACACCTGGTCACTTGATCACTTCCTTCTCCACCAGGGGGAGATGTACCTAAATTTCCATTTGACTGAGAGTAATTATTTCTACATTTCCATCTCAACATATAAACTAGCAGATACAAATTGTATGCAAATCTGTGCCTTCTTTGGTCCTCCTCCTCCTCCTCCTCCTTCTTCTTCTTCCTTTTTTTTTTTTGGGGGGGGGGGGGGTGAGGCCTAAATGTTGATTGCAACATCCAGCGAGTATTTGCACCTGGGAATGGGCTATAACACATCTAAAGCAACAGATAGGACTCCTCAGATGCAATACTTTTCAGTGGAATCACTTCACACATTAATCTGCCAACCTCCATCATCCCTTGCAAAATGGCCATGCTGGCTGGGGCTGATAGGAGTTGTAGTCTGAAATATCTGGAGGCACCAGCTTGGGTGGCTGACCAATTCAATTAAAGGAGAAAGAGGTTAAAATAAGAATATTTCTGACCCCAATAAGTACTTGAGAGATAAAAGCAAGGAAAGACATTTGAAAAATAGATTAGGGGAATGTTTGCCAGGAATGTTTAATCAGCAGGAGGAGTCCTGTTCAAAGGAGACCTGGGTGACATTTTAAGGTAGCATCAAGTCCTAAAATGCTCTGATTGAATTAATTATCTCTTCAATGAATTTGTTTAATTTTTTTAAAAAAAACCATTTTGCTAATTGAGAGCCCAAGGCAAAATACTCTGACATTCCACATTCTGTAGAACTGTTGGTAAGCTGTGATGGTTTTGGAGTAATGAATAGTATTATGCTAAGTGCTTTAATGATAGGCTGATCCGTTAATCAAATGCAAGAGTGAACGCCAGGGTGTTTTCCAGCCCTTTCTTTCCTCAGAACTCTTGTTGAGCTTTGCTGCAACATGTGGGCAGAGCAACTGCTGAAAGGTCCTTGGACCACAGAATGCAAGGAGGATACCACCACCACCACCCCAAGAGTAGGAAGGTCAGAGAAATTCATGTGGGTTTCTTTGAGATCAGGAGTTGTGCAGTTTGCACCTTATGGACTCAACCAAGACTCAAATGCAACCTGCAGTCGAAGTCCACATTTTTCAGAGGTTACCATGTGACATGCACTGTGACAAACTGTGTGCATGTGAAAAATCCACACAAACATGCTTTAATTAATGGGAGAAGGATGCGTACATTTCAAAGATACACACCGCTGAGCCGCTGCTTGATTGGTTTGCTCATTCTCTGACTTCCTTTATGCTAAACTTGAATGCCTCATTATCTCCTCATCAACTTGTCTGTGCAGTACCCTTAGCACTCCAGTAGATGTCATCATGACTCCTGCTCTGAAAAAGGCCCACAGCTGCACTCTCCCCTGGTGTCTCCGCTCCACTACACCACTGAATGACCTTTTATGCAGGCAGCCTCAGGAATCCTGACCTTGTTTCAGGGGTTATGAAATCAGGAGGGCTCTTCTGGGTCTGAGCAGAGAGAGGTCTGGGACATTGTAGCCACTTTTGCTTGGCTGCTATCTTGGATCACCATCTTGTCCTTATTTGTGACTGCAGTTGTAAGTAAAGCCAATTTTACCGTTGTTAGCTTAGTAGTCAAGCTCATTTTCCAAAGAGCTCTTGTACCGAAATGGGCCAAAAGCAGGAGTGAGGACAGCTTCATATTCATTTGAACAAACGCCACAACTCTGTATCAGAGATAATCCCGGGCTGGATTTGGCTGCCTTTACAAAAGCAGAAATCCACTTTGTGCAGCTGCACAGTTCTTGGCCTACCTCCATCTTTGGTATCTTTGTGATCCAGGCTGCATTTGGCTAACAGAGCTTTTTTGAAGTAGGTAGGCTAACCTTTCTGTGCCAGAGATAAGTTTGGCCCATGACTCTTCTGCCCTAAGCAAACTATAAAAACAGGCAAGCAGGCAGGCAGACAGACAAGCAGAGAGAGGGAGGGGGTTAAATTTATTTACACACACACACACACACACACAAAACCATGTTGGATCAGAACAGCATCCTGTTCACACAGTGGCCAACCAGCTGTCTGCCAGGAACCCACAAGCAGGATATAAGTGAACCAGAACTCTCCCACCCATGTTCCCCAGCACCTGGTATATAGAGGCATACTTCCCCTGATACTGGAGGTGGCACATCGCCATCAGGACCAGTAGCCATTGGTAGCCTTCTCCTCCACTGTATATAGGCTCTGATCTAGCTCCAGTTGGTTGCGCAAGAACATGCCTGGGGATGGCTTGTATTGGACTCACAAAAATGTACCATGGGCATATAGTGTTTGAGGAGGTATGTTGGCAGACCCAAGCAAGCAATAACCAGGGCTTGGACCCAGGGCAGGGCAGGGCAGGTTGTGAAGCAGGATCATATTCTCCAAGAGTTTGGGCCAAACAATGGGATCACCTGTTGGAGAAGTTGGTGTCATGACTCAGTTTGGAGTAAGCGGTTTGCATGCAGAAGGTCCTGGGTTTAAATCCCTGCCATCTCCAGGGAAAAGGATCAGGTGCCACATGATGGAAAAGATGCCTCTCTGGCTGATACCCTGGAGAGCTGGTGTACGCGGGATAGACAATATTGGATTGGATGGACAAGCAGATGGACCTAGAAAAAGATGACTTCCTGTATTCCTGATCTTCCACCCCCAACATGGCTCATTATTCTAGGACTCGCCTCATCTGAAGTCACTTTTCCATCCATCTCCTTCATTTAGTGTGCATCTCTTGAGTTCATTTCTAATGAGGTCATTTGTTAAACTTCAATATGACTTACAAAAGTAGTGCCAGGTTCCTCTCCATGACTTTGACAGCTCCGTTGAAGCTTCCCTTTATCGTCTTAATAAATGAAATAATGAAATTGAATTAGCTGGATCTGAAGAGCTGTGTTCTGGTGGACTCTACGCCTGATTACATGCCCCAAAGGCTGCGCGTTGGTGTTGCAAACGGTTTTACCCAGAAACTTTGACTCCCTGTGTCTCTAAAGAGGACCTTGAACTGGAGGACAAATGTAGGCAGCCTATGAGACTGAAGCATTTTGCATTGTGGTTTCCAAAGCTGCACCCAGTGGATCCATTGGTTTGGGATATGATTTGAATTCTTGTATATTCAGTGGCTATTTATACTAAGGGAGCAAGCTGATGGCCCCGAGACAGAGTTGGGGGGGGGGGGGAATTAGATAATTCGGATGCCTGGATTTGTCCACGTGGGCCCACCGTATGTCGATGCAATTCGAATCTCTGTCCTTTGGTCCATTCTGATTTTTTCACTGGTATTGGTGACCCAGCATGGCCTGCTGTCTGTCCGGCAACAGCTTTTTACCATCTCAGGTAAAGGTGTCTCCCAGCTCTGCAAGAAAGGACCAGAATTCCTTTGAACTGGAGGTGCTGGGGATTGAACTGGAACTTGTTGCATGCAAAGCTGTGACCCCCCCCCCCCCCGGCACACCAAAGAAAGAAGCACCAAAGATAACCCCATTCACAAAGGCAAGATTTGAACAATGCCTGTTCCTAGTTCTCAGCTCAGTCCCGAGGCTGCTTCTCTGCGCCAGCACATGAAAGATGCTGACTTGACCATAGATGATGCTCAATGCTCCAGGAAAGAGCAAATGTCCATGAAAGCATTTGAAGCCATTTTTGATCTGGGCTTGAATTTAATCGGCATTGGCTCTTGTCGCGTAATGAATATGAGCGGTGCTATATAAGCCCTTTGGAAAATTGTCATTACCTGAGTTATTTTGGAGCCAACTAAACTCCTAAGCTTGAGATTACAGGCTGACCCTGAAGGATGAGATAACACATCAAAGAACAACTGATCTTTATAGTTATCTGGCAGCATTCCACGGCTTGAGTGGCACCTAAGCGCTCTTTGAAAGGGCTGTCAGATGGCAGGCAAGGCAGGGAGAAGACTCAGAAGGATTACAGAGGTATTCAAAGGGCGGGGATCATTCCAATGCACTATACCACCAAATCTCTTTCCCCACTTTTTTTTACACACATAAACACACATACACGCCACCCAGGTCATCATGGGTTTACAAGAACTATATCAGTATGAAAGACTGAATGCTTCTTTCTAACCGGTTCTTTTCCAATGGTGGCATCGTTCCATGAGGATCAGAAGAGACCCACTCGCAGGCAGGAGCTCCAGAACAAAACGAAAGAAATTGTGTTAGATTTTGTAGCTTTCACTGGACGGAAAAAAACCAACCTTGAGCTCACTGCAGGCTGTTTTCACAGTCTGTTTTAAGATTTGTGGAAATAATTCCACAGAGCTGCAAAGTTCATGTAGTACAGCATAGTAGTTGAAACTTGAACGGGCGAGTTGGAAAGGCATAGAAATGTAAACCAGGTAAGCAGTGAAGGCTGTAGGCTCTGATTCTGGTGGGACTGTGAAGCCATTCCGGCTTGTAGTCAGAACCAGCCAGAACTCCAAAGGAGCTATCCAAGGTGCTGAACCTATTTTAGGGATAGGGTGTTTCTTTATCACCATCTTCCTGATCCTTTGGAGATGCTGGCCTTGAACCCAGGACTTTTGCATGTCAAGCATGTGCTCTCCCGAAGAGCAGTGGTCTCCCCCCCCCCGCCCCATGTACATTACTTCAGCTCACACATTTCCATGGCACTTCATGCGAGTTGCTTCAGCCTCAGCCCTCCCATCTTTAAAATGGGTATAACAATTCTGGCCTGCACACTCGCTTTGTTCTTGCAAGGATTAGAGATGGGCAAAGGAGGGGGGGAACGCAACCCTGGAAACCCACGCGCTGAAGTCCGGGGAGCTTTGCTGCTGAAAACTGCGCAAACTCCACTGCCCAGGTGGATTCCTCTGGCATCCCTACTCCCAAGCTCCCAAGCGGCTGTGGCTGGGCGGCTGCTTGCCGTGGCCATTGGTGGAGCAGCCACTGTGCACCACGGGGGGGCTTCCTGCTAGGGGGAGAGAGGAAAAGGTCTGGAGGAGAGGGGGAGGGGGAGCTTCTTCTCCCAGGGGCAGATGCCTTTGAGGCTGCAATCCACGGAGTGCACCAGCAAAGCCTCTCAGCTGCCATCTTTCCTCTGGATTCAAAGGAAGTTAACACACACAGGACGAGGGGCCCATTCATTTCATAGGAAGGAAGGACCCCCTATTTTTCCTGGATGTTTAGGGGATGAGCCTAGGGACAGTGGGGTGTTGAGGAAGCTCCTTCAAGAACCCCCCTTTTCCCCTGTTACTTTTAACCTCAGCAAGTACTACTAAGACTGCAATCCTATGCTCACTTACCTAGGTGTAAATCCCATGGAACACAATAGGGCTTTCTTCTGAGTAGACACGTATGGGAATACACTCTTAGTTCCTCTGGCATTAAAGGTTTTGGCAAGCCTTTGTATTTCTGCAGACATTCCCACAAGCATGCCAATGTCTTCCTCTTCTTTCTCGGGGGCCCCTTTTGGCTTTCATCCTGTTGGCACTCACCAGCTATGTTTACTAGAAGAGGGAGTCATCTCTGTAGGCATCCCTTCAAATTCGTAGGCAATGGTGTGCTAGGCACATGTCAGCTTTCCTAATCGACATTAGCTCCTATTTCAGTGTTCTGTTAGCAAAACAAAAAAAAATCGGTGTTTTCGTTTGGTAATTAAAGTTTCCATAAGCCAGTTGCTGAAATACAATCACACTGGTGTTCACACTGATATCGCAGGAGAGCGTGATCTTCCTGTTTCTTTGAATGGAGTTGCAAGGTTGTCCGCCCATTTCTAGTCTCGCATCACCACTGGTCTGTGGCTTTCTTGACCCAGGGTGTTGCAGAGAACTGCCAACAGAATGTGTAATTCATGGCAGTTGGCTTTCAACTGTGGCATGCTTCCCGCTCGCACTCTTGGACAGATGGAGCCGCCGTGTGTGGGGCAGGGAAGTCGCCATTGGTGTGTGCCAAGGCTGAGATGCAGTTGCCAAATATCACAAGAAGCAGAGCAGCCAAGAATGAAAAAGGGAACAGGATTCCCATGCGCCAAAGTTATTACATTTGTCAGCTGCAAAGGCTGCAGAGGTGTAGAACAGCCAAGGGGAAATGACAGCCCCATAAACCCCTCAGTATGTCCTGTAGACATATATGACTTTGCTGTCCTTGTTCATTGACCCTTCCAACAACCCTAAGAGCCACTTGCAAGTATTCCCGTTGTATTGGTGAGAGCAGGAGGCCATAGCCTATACGTCTCCTCCTAAGCATGACTCCCTCCCCATGAGTGAGGGTCTTCTTCAAAGCTGCAATCTGAAAAGCTTAGGGCCAGTTGATACCATCAGCACGGACACGTGGCAAAGCTCCTCCTTGATGGCAGTGCTTCAGGATGTGCACAGTGGAGTGGGGGTTGGGGGGGAATGTGTGCATGCTCCTCCGTGGAAAAATATCCCTGTACGTAGAAAGCTAGCAAGGGGATGAGTTCTCCTATGTGATGTAGGGATGGGGATGAAATTCATGCCCTTTGCATTTTGATGAGCACTTAGCTGATTTCTCACTTTCCAACCAATATACAAATCGGTACCTGAAATTTTCCAAATTTTGCAATTGAGTTTTCCAAGCCAAAAAAAAAAATGCATACAAAAATATGTATATTAGGGGAAAGTGCACACACAGAATGCACATATTCATGGACATTTGGGGGCGGGGGGAGTTTGAAAATGCCAATTTGGAAAAGTGCATTCCAAAATGTGTCTATTAGGTAAAATTACCTACAAAAATTAGGAGAAATGCACACAAAAGCATGTATAATTTTTTTAAAAAGAAATCTCAACATTTGGGATGAACCAAAACTAAGGTTGGACAAATTAGCAATGTTTCAGGTGGACTGAACTTGAGACTGGAATAATGAGAAATGGAGAGAAGCTGAAAATGGTAGATTTGTCCATCCCGAGGAAGGGAGATGAGTTCTCTGCAAGTAAGTTTTATTCATGCAAGCCTTCTTCACAACCAGAAATAATTCCCCTGCACCTGGCTTTGCCAATCCGAAGCCTAGCTATGGAAACTCTTCGCACATGCTCCCCAGAGCCTGGGAGCAGTTTATGGAAAGGCATTTGTGGATACAACACAATCAGAGACAATTGGGGCCCACACTCACTCAGCATCCTGCCAAGGCAAAGAGCAGCAATCAGGCAGGCAGGAAAGATCCATGCGATTGGTGCTACCAACCTGGCCACACTGTTTGCATGAGCTCTCCTGAAGCACGACAGCACACCGCATGGAAGAGGCTCTCTCATGCTGCTCGGAGCAAATGTGGATAGGGCCTAATCGCCCATGGAATTGACTCTGAAAGCTGGATTGCTTTGTACAAAAAGAAGGGGGGCTGAAGTTCAATAGGGTAACAAGACAAATTGAACATACCCAATTCTGAGCTAACTTCCCTGCTATTGTCCGGTGGTGAATTGTCCCCTTTGATGTGTATAATTTAGAAGTCCAGTGTGTTGCAGCGAGGCAATTGTGGCTGGAAATGACTGCCTTTTAATCATACAATTTTCTCAGTCGTTTTTTCAGCGCTTGCTCGTAATTCATTGCAATTTGTGCTTGGCACAGGGCTCCAGAGCTGTGTTTCTAAATTGGAAAGAGCTTTGAAATTCACCCTCAGCCTATTTGTCTATTTGATTTGCATCATTAGATTTGTTTGTGTTAACATTTGGACTAAATTCTCCCCTCTGATCAATGAATGCACGTGGCAGATAAGGAGCAGGAATGAAGGATTCGCTCAGCTACACCATGTGTGCAAAGTCCCTTTGCTCGAAGCGGAGAGTTCTTTCAGGATGCAAAATAAGCCCACAAGCCTACAGAGGAGACGCAAAGGCTTTCCAATGCATCATTCACAAACCATAGCAGATCTCTAGAGAGAGTTGCCTACTTTCAAAATTACCTTCACACTGAGCGTCAGACGGCATGGCATTTACTGTCCTGTGTTGTCTGAGTAGGCACTGGCGATGATATCTCCTTACCCAATGGGTGTTCCAAACATGTGTGCAATTAAGCTGTTTATGGCTGCTACTTGAGCAAATTGCTTCAGTGACAGCTATGACTTGCCACCTTTAGAGAAAATAAATAAATAAGGCAGAATCTGCAAGTTCTAGGAGAAAGCCCACAGCTCGGACCACAAAAGCAAGCCAAGTCAGGGGCTCCAGGGAAATCCGTCAAGCCCCCAAATGGCCGGATTTCCCTTTGTCGGCCACCTTTATGCTGGACCCAAACCGAGGGATGCCTACATTGTTCAAACCCTAATTGGATCTTTCCTGTGCTGTTCTCAGTCTGTGTGTGTGTTTGTACTGTGACAGTTCCAAAGAAATCCTGGGCATTTCATGCCTGCCTGGGTATCATATGGCACTTTTAACTGGAGCCACTTATGAGGGGTGGATGTCTACTCTTTGGAGCACCACAGGGTTCTTTGTCAAGCAGGAAAGTGTAACGCATGTCATATTACAAGAAGGTCATGGAAGGTGCCTAGTTCCCAACATTTCTGGAGAAACGAAGTTAACAAGAGCAATGCCTCGACACCCAAATGCAGACTGAAGGCAGATAAGGCTGCCCTTCTTCAGTTTTGAGAAAATGCATTTCAGGAGAGTACAACTCCGCAATAGGATGTGCTGTTTTGCATCATTCTGTAGCTTCCTTAGCACAGGATGGATGCAAGGATGTGTTTTCTGGCTCCCATCTGCATTCAGATGTAAAGGCACTGCACTCATTAACTTCATTTCTCCAGAAATTCATGGAAAGTGTATTACTTCCATGACCTTGTTATAATTAGCTTGTTAATGAGAGTTTTCCTGATAATCCATATAATTCTTCTGACAGCCTGACAGCCCAAGAGATTAACAACATTTGACCAATATCTCAAACTTACTGCAAAAGCTTTTTGCCATTTCTGACGGTAATGTAGAGATATCCATCTTTGATGAATGTAATCTATTGTGTGTGTGATCCTCAGATATAAAGCTGAAATGTAATCCAGCCATTCACATGCTTTTCATAAAGAGGGAATTACCACCTTCTTTTACTCAGACCCAATTTTGACTTTATGTTATAGTAGTTGGGCATTTAGTTTGTATCCTGCAATCAGGAATACGCATTCCAGGCTTCCACTGGAAATGCCACCTCATCAATTGATGCGTACATCTGGAAAAATGCACATGTGTAAATGGAAAACACCAGAGCTCACAATCTGATACGGACTCAGACTCAGAACAAGCTTTGTTCTGAGAGAATTCAGAGAACTTTGCTGAATCGCACACACCTCTTGCCATGAAGTTCACTGGGTGACTTCAGCTGGTGTTCTACAAAGTGTGCGACTGGGATATGGAGAATAGAGATGTGGCAAATATTTCTCCCACATATATGCTGACCATTCTCATTCAATTAGATAGAAAAGAAATGGCTTTTGAAAAGAAATCCCAGTGCTGAAGGAAATTTCAGAGAGATTCCCATGCTTTGGGTTGGGGTTCCTTGGGAGGTGGCCACGGAGTGCGTGCATGCGTGCGTGCGTGTGTGCGTGTCCTCTCTTCCATTGTACAATTCTCTCTCTGGCAACCTGTACCCTCCCCAGCTCCCTGCACTCCCACTGAAGCCCACGGGGAGGCATCGGGAGGCCATTCCTCCCATATGGCGCTTTTAGCTCTGGAGGCGCAGGCAGCCTGGGAGGCTGCAGAGCCATAGAGAGGTGTGTCATGGGAAGCAGCCGCAACCCCCTCGCGGTGATGAGGGAATCTCAACAATCCCACTGACATGAAAGATAAAACACCCCGAGGAAGAGGGCGACCGACGGAGGCTTCTTTCATCGGGAGAGAAAATGTTCAGGGAATTTGGGCACAAATCTGGGCTCAGCCCCAGCTCTACCACCACCACCACCGCGGCTTCCCACCCACCCCACTCACCTGCATTGCGGTGAGTGCAAAAGGCCCCCCCCCGCTTGCCAACGCAGCCGATGCTGTTGCCACTAAGGGTGCCAGCACAACCCCCCCTCCAAATAAACAAAAGCAAAACACCCTTGCAGGTCCACAGCGAGCCCTGCCACGAGGAGCGGTTGCAGGTTTCTCCTCCCCATGGAGAAATGGAGTGGAATTGAATTAGGTGGACAGTATATGAGAATTAGGTGGACAGTATATGAAATAGCATAAAAGATATGGTTTTGTTGGGGAAAGAAACGGGATTCTATATTAATATGTTTTTGATGTCTTATGTATTGTATGTGTTTTAATTGTTTTTTATTAGTGAAATAGAATAAAAATCTTTAATCCAGAGAAATGGAGTGAAATTGTCCCCACAATTTCTCAGCCCACAAATATGGTAGAGAATTTCAAGAGGCCATTTGTGCACAGCTCTAAAGGAAACTCTAGCAAATACCTGATTTTCTCTGTTGTGTAGACATATAAAAATAAATCACACTCTGAAGCAGCCTTTGCATGACCTTACATTTCGATTATTAAAGAAAAGCTTTTATGAAGCTGCACTTTCAGGCCATATGCCTCCTGCTCCTTGCGGTTCCATGGGACCAAGCTCTCTGTGTCTGGGGGACTGGGGAGGAAGGGGATATCTGTCATTATGTGTTGTACTGCCCATTATATAGGGCACCTAGAGAGAAAATTTTATCCTGGTGATTTCTGTTCTTGTCCTGAGATGTCAGATTTTGAGAAAATATGCTGCTTCTGGCGGAACAGAACAAATATGTTACATACAAGTTTCATTATTTGCACAGCTGCTTTCAAAATGAGATGGAATTATGTATAATTATAATTATTAGTGGTGGAGATTGTTTGATTTGATCCTCCATTGTGGGTTTGTTTGGGAGTTCCCCCCCCCCCCATCTTCTTTCCTGTTTGGAACGGAGACTGGAGCGGCACGACCTCGTTCCCCCTCGCTCCATCATGCCCCCATTCCAAACCCTGCTGCGCCCCATGCTTGGCAGAGCAAACAGGGACACTTCCCGTGGGATTTAGAACCCTGAGCAAGGCCACCTGCATGAGAAGAACACCTGCGAGGACATAGCATTCCTGTGGCAGTGATGGGACTCTTGCAGCCTGACTGTCCATCGCCATGCTGGCTTCAGTGGTGCACTGGGGGTCCTGAGCGGTGCCATCCTTGACAGCGGTGGCTAATCCTGCTCCTGTGTCCAAGGCTGCTCAAGCAGCAGCAGCAGTATTGATCCAAAAGCTGGTGTCTTGGTCCAGACTTACAAGGTCAACATGAACGTGGTTTCGGCCACCGAGCGGATGTACAGACACTTCACGGCCCGAGATGCACTTCATGGGCCCAGGTAAAAGGGAGCGTGGTACAAATGCCTCACTGCCAGGCTTTCCTTGCTAACAATCAAGATCACGAGAGCTACGTGTATATCAAATTCCAGCCTTCTAGCTAGTGTGGACGTGATTCAACCATCTTGGCATTTGGACAAGAGGGTAGTTTGCATACCCTGTTTGGATAGAGAGGTGTATGAATGTCCCATTTTCTGAGTTTATGCATGTAGATGAAATTTCAGGTAGGGAGGCCTTACGCTGGTGCCGTAACAATGCCGACCTGCTCCATCAGCCCCATCTTTGTGTGTCTGCTGCCTGTCTATTTATATTTCATTCATTCATTCATTACATTTCTATGTAGCCCAATAGCCAAAGCTCTCTGGGTAGTTTACAAAGAGTAAAACCCTAAAAATGCAATGTAATATAATATAAAAACCATTTACATGCAAAAATATATAACAATTTTGCACAATTAATGATAAAATTCCCAGGACTTGTAAAAAATCTCATCCTAGGAAAGTCTTGACATGGCATTGGAAAGAGGAAAATGGTGGCAGCAGGTGGACCTTACTGGGGGGAGTGTTTCATAATTGGGGGCCGCCACCAAAAAGGCCCTCTCCTTCATTGGCATCCTCTGAACCTTTCTCAGAGGAGGCCATTGGATGAGGGGCCCCGATTGTAGCATTTGGGTAGCTTCGCATTTCAGATTAGGATGGGTTGGGCTAAGGATAACTGCAGCTCTAACATCCTATGCTTCTTTCCAAGCATATTCTGTGTGTTTTAATTAGAAACCATCCTAGCAAACTGGACAGCAGGAGAAGTGGTCTAGGAACACAGGCTCTGTCTGAGCGATACAAAAAACCAGTATAGTTCCATCTGGCCCTGTGAAGCTGCACGCTCTGGCCCAGGTCCAGAAACGTAATAGGGCTGAATGGAACTCCATCCACTCTTTCTGTCCCTTGGTCCCTGGGGGATTATAGGGGTGTATGAGCATTTCATTTCTGCTCACAAAGCATGCAAGCGTGCCTGGTTCGCAACGTCAAATGCAAGCTCAAATGCAATTTATATTCAGAAATTGCTGAACGAAATTGTCATGTTTGTTTTGCACAAATCTCTTTACACAACTTCCTTCTATGGACTGAACCAGCCCTGCTTTTGTCTATGGAGGGAATGTAGGGAATTTCTTAAATTTATGAAATTTGTGCAAACCGAACAGAGGAAAGTTGCACAAATTTCACATTCAATTGCTGCTTGATGCATCCAATCTCCTCGTTTGCACAGAGCAAGCAGCGATTGCAAATACGAACAGGAATCAGGCATGAGATGAGTGACAAGGTGATGTACGGAGAATCCTGGCGATCTTGAAGATCTCTCGATCACCCACCCTCCAGGCCAGGGAGCTGCAGGACCAGCCCTGGTCGCGTGCAGAGCTCGGTGCTGCAGCACAACCTAGATGACCTCAGGGGAGGGATGGTTTGCATATCCCAGGTGAGTAGAAGGCGGCTTAGATCTCCATGTGAGTGTCACGTGGTGCGGGGTCAAGGCGTGCGAAACAGCTTGCTGTGCAAGGCAGCCGCCGCAGCCGCCACATGAAACAGCCTGCCATTGGCAGTGTACCTCATGAAGCAGCCTTAAGACAAGCGCCTAGGAAAGTGGGTTCTCCATGGAGCTCTCAAATGCAGCGGAGAGGCCAGTTTGGGGCAGCGGGGCTGAGCGCACGGCAGCTGTCAGGTGGCAGTCAGAGCAGCGGGAGTGGGTCACCCTGCTGGAAGCAGTTTGTCTTCACCCATTTAGATGCTGGATATGCAAACGGCATGCAGATCTCCTTGGATGCTAGAGAACAGCATCCCGTCAGAGGACGGAGGTAAGGGCAGCAAACGTGAATTTGCTAATGGCATCCAGTAGGTAAACGGCCTTTTCCTAATGCAATTGCACTCTCAGACCGAAGCGTGGGAGAAATGAACCTCCTTCTCTCTCCGGTGGGGACAGCTTGATGAATGTGAGGTTCACTCCAGGTGGCCACTGGAATCCAAAGTGCACCTCTTGGATAAATAGGCCATTAATCTTACTGCAAATGACTTCTCTCCACTGGAAATATCAGTGCCTGGGAAGCTGCAACACCCAGAAGCCTCAGAGATGAGCACCCTCCAGCCGGACACCTCGCTTTCACCTCTTGTCACTTTCTTTATAATAATTATTATTGTTGTTGTTATTTATTTATTTATTTATTTATTTATTTACATGTAAAACTAATACATTATTAAAATAACAGTAAACTCTTAAAATTCAGCTAGGTAGGCCTGCCAGAAGAGATGAGTCTTTATGGCTTTCTTAAAGTCAAAAAGATTGTTAAGTTGACTAATCTCTTCCAGCAGGGGCCATTCCACAGTCTGGGAGCAGCAGAAGAGAAGGTCCTCTTCCTGAATCTGTTATTGTGATGAAATGTGTAAGAAGCAATCCACAAACTATTTGCATTCTCAGCTAACTAAGCCAGTCCTCCTGGGCATACTGGTCACTCAGCAGGCTGCAACAGGCCCTATTCTGAAAAGGGTGTCAGAAATTGCAGATTGGAAATCTGTAGATTTGATCTTGAGATGCAGTTTCTATATTCCAGTTAGCTCACTAGGCTGCCTTACACCAGGTTTACTCCCCCCCCCCCCCGCATCCAGCCCAGATTTGTTGACTGACTGGCAGTGGCTCTAGGGTGGCCATGTGCCCTACTTCACAGAGACAGTCCTCTATTAGATGGGGCTGCCAGAAGACAGTCTTCCATTTGAGGGGTTGTCCAGACCAGCCCCAGTAGAAAGAGAAAGAACCATAAGAAGCAGCTAAAGCAAAGCAGGACACATGAAGTCGCCCATCCATAGTTGGCACCTGAACAACAGAGAGAGCAGGCAGGACGGAGGTCCCCTGGTCACAGTATCCCCCACTGTGGAGAGAAGCATTGCTTTCCTATTGATGCCATAGAAAATATTTCTTATTTCTTATGCGTAACAATTAGCATATGCAGATTTTATACAAATCTGAGCGCTCTGTTGTCCTCTGTTTGGGCTTCCTTGTGTCAACTCCTGCTCTCCCACAGAGCTCTCCCTGGTCCTGCTGTTGGTTGACTGTCCCAGGTCCATTTCACACAGACACCCACAGAGGTGAGTGAGAGGACAGTGGGCTGGGGTACATTTCTCTCTCTCTCTCTCTCTCTCTCTCACACACACACACACACACACACACACACATAATACTTGAACCCACTGGGGCCATCCCTCCCATGAAGCTGATGGGTGGGAGATTCAGGACACATAACAAGGACAGAATTCTTCACATACCACTTTATGAAACAGTGGAATTCGCTACCAGTTTGGAAGGTTTAAAAGGGGGATTGGTGGACTAGATGGACCTGGTCTGATCCGGCATGGCTCTTCATATGTTCTTATGATGCAAACATGGATCTTTTCCCACTTAATATTACTCCACAATTAGTGGGAAGTAATATTATGAAGTAGAACATACAAAAGTCATTTCTTGGTTTTTAGAAATACTGAAAGACACTTAAAGCTAGCTCTCCAACTTAAGCTAAGTTTCATTGCCAGTATCTTGGAATCACTATACTTGAACAGTGGATGGGAGGCCTGTCATTTATTTATTCTTTTTTTAAAAGTGTGTTTTCTTAAGACTGTGCAGACACTTGCTTGTTAGGACTGTGCTATATCCATTGGCAAGAGCATTTTGCCAAAGGTCTTGAGGTGGAAGTGAGCGAAGGCTTTTTGCAAGGCATTAAAAAGTGGGGAGCAGGTTAGCTGTGCTTTCCTGGCTCGTTAAAGGCATTCTCCTCATCAGGAATAATTGCCAGTGTGACTTGCAATGATGGTCTCATCATAGTTTCATGAACTGGGGAACTGCAGATGAGTTGCAAAGCTGTAATAAGTGGAGAGTAAAAGGCTTCAGCTGTCTTGATGCAGAAGGCAACCCTTGTGTTCAGTATGGGTTCTGTTTTGCTTTCTTTTGCTCAGTGACTGGGCCTTGCCCCAGGTTCAGCATTCTTTTGACTATGATTAGCTGAGCCTTTTGCGTAGATCAAAATGCCCCATCCATGAGCAGGAGACATTTCTGCTTGCAAATGGACAAAGAATCTCCATTTTCTGCGAGTTTGCACTTCCCGGGCCAAATGCAGACTCGGATGCCATCTGCGGTCAAAGTCCATACATTTCTGAGCTCGTGGATCCAAAAAAATGTGCTTGGCAGCATACATATGTTCGACGAATGCATACTTTTGAAAAATGAGCACAAATATGCTTTCATCAACGGGATAAGACTGCCTACATGTAAAAATGTGCACAATTTAAGTGTACGTTTGAGAAATACACATGAAATTACTCAGAGATGTTCATGTAAAGGGGGGGGGAGGAGACCCAAAGCTCACAATCTTGTACGGATTCAAGTGTGAACAAACTTTGAGATGGAATCTGGAGAACTTAACACGAGTTCAGGCATTGCTGGTTTGCACATCCCAGAATGGGACATCTCTAAGGGCACATTCCCCACAGTCGATTTGGAGCCCCCATGTGTGGGTTTTCCAACAGTAAGAAATACACTTCTGTAAATGTGATCTATTAAATGCATACAGAACAGCCAATATCATGAGTAAACAAAGGACCGCTTTGGAGCCTCTCCCTGCATCGCTAAACCCAGCAAGGACTTTGCCATGCTAAGCAGCAGCTTCTGAATTATCCCCTTTGTTCAGAACACAAGAATCTGCCTGCAAAGGGGGAAATGTGAAGGATGGGCGGCTGCCAAGCAGCTCGCTTGAGCGCCTGCGGATTGCTCGTCTGCATCTTGCACCTAAAGAAATGTGCACACCACTCTCTGAAAAGTAATCACTGAGTCACATCATTGAGTGCTTAATCTCTAAGAAAGTGAGCTCTCCCGGCACAGGCTAGTGCGTATCAGCAGGATTCTTGCTGGGTGTATCCCCCAGGTGCTTATTAGGCCTCCTGTTCCAGTTGCAAAGAGGACAGAGGAGGGAGCTCTCCGCTGGGAGCCCTCTGGATGCCATGTGACGTGGCTTTCTCCAAACGGATCGGAAGTGCAAAGGCACAGCTTGCTCAGCACAGCTCCACCAAGGCGCTAGTGGGCTTCAATCAAAGTGCATGCCAATGTCAACACGAGGATGTGCGGACTCTATTATTGGATGGATCTTTCTGACCTTTGAAATGCCATCCGGACAAGAGGGTGGCAATGGTTGGTACAACCAGGAAAGAAGAAGATGATCCCGAAAGCCAAGCCTTGGGGGTATCTGACTCTTTGCAGATAAGAAAAGGCATATTCAAACAGATGCCCCAGCGCTGCAGCATGCAAGATGAGTCACTGCCAACGGGAAATTGGGAAATGAAGTTTTCCACATTAGCAAGTGGCTCGGGGAACATCTCACTGCCACACTTAGTCTGTTGCTATTTATTTATTTATTTATTTATGGATTCACTTTTGCTCATTGAAGGAATGGGTCGCCCGCCTTTCCAGAAGAACAACAATAACCCCTCATGGCCTTGTGCAATAAAATCCTCGAAACCAATCCAATAAAACACAGTCTGGCAATAATGGGGGGCAATAATCCATAGCTGCCCAAAGCAGCGGCTTCCTCATCAAGCTGTTCTACTGGGGCATCAAGGAGAAAAGGGAGCAATCCACTCAAGCAGGTCTGAGGCCATCGGCCCCTAGGGGCAGGCGAACGAGCCACGTCCGAGGCTGAGGGGATGTCTCATTGCTCACCTCGTGCTCGCGTCCTCTTCACATTTGCATCGGCTGCTCGCTCTGCACAAATGGGAAACTTGCGCAAAGCTCCCCAAATTCATGCAGATCGCCCCGAATTTCCTCCATAGACTGAAGTGGGGCTGGTTCAGTCTCCTAAGAAAATGTGTGCCAATCAAACTGGCAGTCAGGAAGAAGATGTACGCAAGCCTGTGCTCGAGGCTTCTCGCTCACATCCAGACCTTTGAACAGGGCCAGGTTCTCACGTTTTGCGAGCCAACGTGACATTCTCATATGTCCCAGTTGGCAACCGTGGCTCCACCCCATAAGTCAATGCAGACGACATGTGGTGATTTCATTGATGCCATGTAAGAGCACCCACGGCAACAGAATTGTGAGGCCCAGGGGAAGTGGCCCACCGCACAGTGCCCCACTCTCTGTTCTGGCTCATGACAGGCGAGGCTGGAGTCATGGCAGGGCCTTGAACAGCACACTGCCGGGAGTGCTAGCAGGAGGGTTCTCCCATGCGGAGCTGCTATCCCAGCAAAGGGCTGCACTCAAAGGAGATCTTAGGAAGGCTGGCAGAGCCCGGCCTTTCAGTGGCGCCTCCACCCCTGCTGGAGTCTGGCTGCAGTTCTTACAGGGCCAGGGACTGTTTCTGCGGCCTCGTGCTCCTGCATGGCTGAGGGCTGGAGATGCTGCAGGGGACTTATCCCCAGAACCCGAGGAGGGAGAGGGTGAAGGGGAGCCTCAGAAACAGGGAACATGACAAAATCCGCCACCCCCTCTTTAATGCTCCAAATGTGGTGGCCAGAAATCATGGAATGGGGAACATGGCTTGTAGGAAGTTAGACAATGGATGTGGACTCCATTTCTGTACATAGGACACAAATTGTATGGGACATGAAAGGATTTGTCAACACGCTGGTGACTTCTGCTGGATATCGATTGTGATTTCTACAGTGCCAAGATACCTATGAGTTACTTCTTCAGCATCCCTCCTTCAACCTGTTCTTTTCCTGGCATCATGGCCTTGATCAGATGCAAGCTTCAAGCTGCCAGCTGTTCAAACAACGAGAAGAAAACAACTCAAAGACCTGTGGTCGGCACTTGACGGAAGGGTTGTTCACCACATGGGACCACTGGCACATCCAATCAAATGATCACTTCCGCTGTGTCTTGTCGGCGTTGCTTCCAAAGCTACAGTGTACAATTTCTAAGCAGTACAGGGAAGCCTGCTCATGTTCCATGAACAAACAAAGGCAAAGAAACTCCCCTGCAATGCTAAGGAATTGTACATTACCTAAATGCCTGGGCATCGCTCCAAAAGCCTTTTGTGAGCATGCAGATGACTCCCAGTGCCATGTGCTGGCACTATCTCAGATTTCAATTCAAAGAGTAATCAAAATAAGGAAAAAAGAGGAACCTTATGCAATCTGGTATTAACCTTATTAACCTTATTATTAACCTTAAGCCAGGGAAGGAACGGCATGTGCTTACTACTTCTACAGGTTCAGCCATTAATATAAGAATACTTTGAATTCCCTGACATTCTCCAAGTGGGGCTGCCAACAAACTCATGGATAATGCCAGGTCAGGGCTTAGGTAAATCTCCCAGTTATGCTGAGACTTATCCATGGGATATCCCACTGGCCAATTGGACACTGTTGGGGGGGGGGGGGACGAGGTCAATTAGGGACCTGAATATCAGTGGTCAGGCTTGCAAAAGCTTGAGCTGCCACTGTTGACTCGTAGAAAGAAATCCAGATTCCACAGAGCAGCTCCATGACTGGGCTTTTTGTTTGTGACCAGGAGCTAATCAGCTGCTCCTTTGGGGTCAGGCTAGAACTTCCTCCTCAGAGTCTAGATGCTAATCTGGAGGTTTATCATATTCCCCTGTACTAGCAGTAGTTGGTCTTGGACAGTGTCCTGAACATGCAGCTAGAGAAAAGAGTTCAATGAGAGCTGTTAACCCCACAGAAGTCTGAGTGAAGGCTGTGGGGTGATATACTTGTGGTCCCTAATTCACCGATTGCAGCTGGGTCGGCTTCTACATTGGCTGCAGCTGGTAGAACAATGTATAGATAACTATGTTGGCAGAAAAATTGACTAGGCAAGTCTGGCCACAGAGACAAAAGGAATCAGATGCATGGCCTGAAATAGGGTGTGCCTTTATCAATTTTATTAGCAAGGAGCATGAGAGAGCGGGGGGAACCTCATGGAGACCTGAAGGCCCACAGACACCTGTGGAAAGAACTTCCCTGGCAACTGATGTCTTTCTGAGCCCATTCAAAGTGCTGCTGCTTACCTTTGAAGCCCTTTATGGCTTAGGGTTCAGGGACCTGATGGAATGACTACTGCCAGACCAACCTGCTTGTGTATTGAGGTAGCCTTCAGAAGCTCTCCTCAAGGCAACCCTGACCTCCAAGGTAGAGAGTGGGGCTCCCCATGGAAACCTGCCTGGTGCCAACATTGTTCTCCCAGAAGTGATGAATGGGTAAACTAATCATCATTCCTTACCAGGGACAGCTAATGCCTGTCGTCTTTGGTTCCACTCTGCCAGAGGCTGAGGAACTACGAGGGGTCATCATCAACTGCCCTGTTTCCAGGAGAGGAAGAAGAAGCCAGTGAAGCAAACTACCAGCTGTCCTGGTTAGTATTTGGGCTCCATGGGGAAGCACCCAATCATTTGGATGCTCCAGGAGGTCCTGGAAGAAAGAAGCTCTGACCAGCAAAGGAGGAGCCATGGGCAGTCGGCTACTCTGCCCGGCAATCAAGAGCAAACAAGGCAGCGCTTGCTGCTAGCACCTCGGACAATGCTCTGCAGGAGCGGCTAGGCTAGGCTAGTTCCTCAGGACAAGAGCCGTCATCGTCCTTCCGGCAACAAGGGCCTCACAGCAAGGGAGGCCTTAAGTTGACTGGTCAGCTCAGGTCCCTCAGAGGCTCCACCCCCCACTGGACACTGGCTGCAACCTTAAAGGGCCCGGGCTCTTTCCTGTAGCCTTCATCCCTTCCATGGCTGAGGGACCAGAGAGGGCTTGGGAGAGCCATTCTTGAAGGCCAGGATTAATGGGAGAGCTGAGTCTGTGGGTCCATGGGATGCATCAGGAAGCCCTTCCAGGAGTGGGGTGGCCAGCATCATGATGAACTTGGAGTCCTCTTTGGGTTGATGCTGAGCCTCCAGATCCGGGGTCATGTAACCAGCATAGCCTTTTCCACTTGCTGCTGCTTCACATAGCTAGGACTGAGCACCTCCTCACTTCACAGAGGCCATTAGGACCACTTTTATGGTTTTAAGGATATACTTACTGATCTTGTGTCACCTGCTCTATCTGGAGGTTGGCTGAAGAGTGAGGTTAAAAGGCTGCAGACAAACAAACATTCATAACAACACATGCATCAACATTAAAAATATATAATCGTTTATTGATCCATTTACATAGAAAGGAAACACACAGGACCCCTTCCAAACAATACTCCAGTAAAAAAGTGACTGAAGTTGAGTACACTACTACTACTACTACTAATAATAATAATAATAACAATAATAATAAATTAAAAAATCACACACCAGATTTCATCACACAGCAATGATTTAGGTAAATACTGAGATAAAATAGATGATATTGAATTAGCTTAAGGAGGAGAAGCGCTCAGACATTCTCCACAGCACCATCCATCATGCTGAACAAAAGCAGGCCATTAAAGTTCAAAGCAATCACTTACCGTGGGCAGATTGACTTTGTTTCATATAGGATGTTAATTTCATTATTTCTGCCACTTCCCATACTTTCCAGAGACATTAATCTATCAGAAAAATCAATGGACCTCGACAGAGATGGGCAATAATTAATTTTTGTGGCGATAATTACATTCATTAGCAGTACTATACAGCAGCAGTAAGGGCTTCAGAGTTATGGCACACACGGGCTCAGGTGGAGCGTTGTCTAGATTTCCACACCTACATATTACATCCACTTCCAAAAGAAAGATGTCTCAGATGTTGTTCACCTGAGCCTGCTAAGGCTTCCCTCTTGTGGATGCGTGCTGCCATTTTGTCTAGACGAACAATGGCACTCACACCTGGACATTAGACCTGCGGTGGCTCATCCTTCAGCAGGGAGTGGAAGAGCCAGCCACATGTGCAGTGGCCTGTACAGAGGGAGATGAGAGGGGAGGCATGGCCATCCCACCAGCCCTGCTGAAAGATGGCTTCATTTTTCCTCTGCCCTTCCCAACCCTTTTTCCTTGTGTGATGTGTCTTCTTAGATTGTAAGCCTGCAGGACCCAGGAACTATCGTGTTTTCCTGGTTGCATGTAAGCCACTCTGAGAACGAGGGTGGAAATACTTTAAATAAATGAAATGAAATAAAAGACGTCTCCTTCCTGCATTTAAAGAGTACTCAGATTGGGGAGGAGTGTTTTACTGGAGCAACCAAGAGGAGAGCTATGCATGCAGAAGGACAGCTGTGCATTTACCAGGAGGTAAGAAGAATCCGTGAAAAGGAGGGAGGGTTGAGCATTTCATTTGTTTGATCAGTAAGAATTTGGGCCAAATTCTCCATATTTGAGACAAAGACAAGTGGAGATGAAGCCAAACTGAAAATGAGAGGAGCTCAAATGGGCAGATTTCTCCCGTGAGGCCCGGGGCTTTGCGTGCTTACCTCTTAAAAGTCTGGGCTTGGATCCTTCTGTATTGAACTATGTATTGCCTTTTGAGCATAGGAAAACCTTGAGAAAAAGCATATAAAACAGGGTGGAGAGAGACAGAGAGAGAGAGACAGATGGCCTTCGAAATGCTTAGTAAAACAGTAGAGATTCAACAGCAGTGAAAATGCCTCAATTTTCCATTTGAATCCTCCTGGTGTACAGAGGGACATGTCCTGCAGTGTAGCTACCTGCAGCTTTACACATTTCCAAGACCTTTCCCCCCCCCCTCCAAATTGGCCCTCAAATTGTCTCCAGCCTGCATTTCAGTCTCTTCCACATTATACCATTTTGACAACCAGAACAACCTCATGGGGCTACAGGAGCACCGCTTCTGTTGTGCTTCTTGGTGTGTGAGAGAGGGGTTGATGAAGCCCGACATCCGTAGCAGGAAAGGCGTCTATCTGTCTCTGCAACTCCACCACCTGCCTCATCGCTCTTGCTTGTTTAACAGCCCAGCATCCTACAGCGTGCCTCTAGAATACAGAAATGTAATGTCCTCCTTGAAATCCTGGCTACGCATCTAGGAAAAGCAGAAACAGGAGGAAAGGTCATCTCCTTCTCTCAGAGACATCCAAACTTGGGGCAACATCCAGCAGGGTCCCAGTGCTAGCGCTGATCACGTGGCGCTTGCATAAACTTCCACGTACGCAAGGTAATAGGCACTTGCTAGCACAACCGGAGAAAGCGGCTATTTGCCATTGCTTTCCACAAGATCAGGGGCAGGAAAAGTCAGCAACAGCAGCAACAGCAGCAGCAGGGTATCTGGGGGAGTGCCGACTACGGGGGGGGGGGGGGGAGGGAGCAAGGCCCATGAACAGGCTGTGGGCCATGAACTGCCTGCAGGTGGTCTCAGTTGACTGGCAGGAGCTTCTCCCGTTGTCTATCCGAGCCCTGTCTGGGATTGAACCTAGGACCTTCCGCAAGCATCAGCTGTACCACTGAGCTAAGCAGGGAAAAGGAGGCAGTTTTCCCTAAATAATACCATGGGCGGGGGTGGGGCGGGGGTGGTAATGGGGAAATGGCAGTGGGAAAAGGGAGAACACTCTCTCAATTCCCCCTGCGCGCGCACGCACACACACACACACACACACAGAGCTGCTTTTTAAGCAAAGTATCTGTTCCAATAACAATTTGAAGAGGGGATGTGGGGTGTGTGTGTGTGTTCCTACTATCTCTGTGACATTGTTATCCAAGTTCTCTTCTTCCTTACATCAGCCTTGATCTATTAGTCTTTGGGTGTGGTTTCAGGAGGCCGCTGCGCTTTCTGTTCTGATTCCCCGCAGTCCTCCGAAGTGGTTCCTTCCTGGATGCCATAGACATGGCTCCTCTTCATCAGAATGAACTGAGGTGGCAAAAGGAGGGGGAAAGTGGAGCAGGCTGCCCAGGGGGGCCACTTCTGTCTGTTTCAGCAGAGGAAGCAAAGGACTCCACCACCTTTCTGGGCTCCGGCGCTCAGGTTTCCTTCCCTCCACCATCACAACTCAATTTTTTTTACTTTTGAAACCAAGAAGGTGTTTTGTTTGACACCAGTCGCCCATCGCTCCGAGCTGCCAAGACAACACTACACCGAGGCAGAGCGTGAGAGAGAAGGAAACATGTTTTGAAAACTGAAATGACAAGGTTACATCCTGTTATGATGTAGGGAGGGCAAAAGGTAACACAGGGATGTCTATCAAGACCAGCGAAAGGACAAGCGAGAGTAGGCAGGGCATCCGCTATGACAAAACAAAACCCCATGGGAAGTCTCGGACGCTTGCTGTTTCCATCCATGTTCCGATGTGCTCTTTTGGAGAAGCATGATGGATCCAGTATGGGTGAGAGGCAGCATGGCCTGTCCATGCCACTTGCTGGGAGCCACTTGGAATCGCCCCCCACATCCTGCTTGTAGACTTCCCGGAGACATCTGTCCAGGCTTTGGCGGGACAAGAGGAGCCTTTGGTCCGATCCAGTGGGGCCTCACTTACCTTCCTACAAGACCTGCCCGGGCAGCAGCAACAGCAGCGTTCAGTTCCTCCGTTTGAGCTCCTGTGCAGCCTCCTTTCCAAAAGCTCAGCAGGAGCTGGGGAGAAAAGCCTGGCTAAGATCAGAAGCAGAATACTGGAGCTGACATCGAGTTAATGGGCCACTTCTTTATTTAATCCAGAGGGTTTCCCAACCTGGCTTTTCCCTCCTCAGGCATATTACAACCAAGTAGCTTCAGATCCGACAGTATCAAGGCTCGGCCAGGCAGGCCAAAGCTTCTGAATGTCCCAGGGTAAAACAATCTTAACCTCCAGGGGAGAAGGAGGGATTTATTCAGGGAAAAAACAGAATATAAAAGCAGGTAGATTAGGGAAATAGCATTTATCGATTGATCTGCTTTCATTTGTATCCTGCCTTTCTACCAAAAAATAATAATAATGGCACTCCAGGTGGCTGTCATAGCATGTACTACTATAGCATAAAACACTGGCTTAGTTCGTGATAAAAATGCCTGTGAGTCCAGGCAAGGGGCTTCAGATTAGCCGAGTGCTGTAGAAAATGACGGCTGTGCTACAGGTGGGCCTTGTGACTCTCCGTGAGAGAGCAAATCAAAGTGATGCACCTCCCTGGATAGTACTTAGAGCTTTTAAACTAACACCACGATGTTGCAAATGGCAGCCATTTAGTAGTGCAGCTAATCAGCACTCTGTTGCAGAGCTTTGAAGCAGCTTTACTCTTGCAGACAATGGGGAAAAAAACGGGCTGTTTAACTGTAGGTGCAGAATTATCCTGAAAGCTTGTAGGGTGGCAATGCCACATTATGGAAAGTTATTCTCCTGATCGTTCCAATTTAGCTTTTATTGGTTTCTTCATGACATTTGGATTAGATTTGTGCGTTAGCTCATTTTTCTTCCATTTGTGTATTTCCCCCCTCTCTTATTAGAAATCCTTGAATTAAAGTCATGCCTGATGCTCAAGCCCAGTATTAATCCTTCGCATCATTTTTCACTCCTTCTTACAATTTCTTTTCCACCAATAGGCTTTAGTGCTACCATGCAGTGGGATATTGAAAAGTGGTTTTGCTGGAGAAGGGAGAGGAGGGGTCCTCAAAATTGGGGAAGGGGGAAACCTAGTCCAATGTAACCCTTACTAACGAATGGCATACATAGTAATATAGTAATAGTAAATAGTAATAGTTGCATTGGTAGGCACAGCAGCAAGGGAGGGTTCTTAAAATACATTTTTGCATTTTCCACATAGGAATGGCAGTGTTTGCTCTTCTTCTCCAGTCTTTAAAATCACACCTTCCCATCACCTGACTTGCAGCCCCTGAGAGAACTTCCCTCTCCTGGTTCCTTGCTATGAGGCCCTGCTGCTTCCAGAACAAAAATGAGAGTATTTCTGCATGTCATGGGGGTAAGATTCCAGGAAGCCAGACCCTGGTTCTCATGAGAACATTGAGAGATTATTATTATTTTTAAGGAGCTAAATCATCCACCTTGTAACCAACGTTGGCCATGCTAACTGGAGGTTCGCAGTGACATCCCAAAACAACCACCAACTAGTGTGGTTGTTTTTCCTGGCAGTGCTCCTGTGGCTTTAACAGCTACTGTGATGAGCACAAATTCTGCAGGTGAAGCTTTGGCCAGTCCAAAGGGTCCCTCGCCCATCCCTTCACACTGTCCTTCATCTGAGTCTGGCTCAGTTCAGACGACACGTCAAGCAGCAGGGAGGGAAGAGGCAACAGACGCCACACGACATGTTGCCCCACCCCCATCACACGGCTGAAAGTCGGAGCCTCATAATAAGCAATGGAGCTCAGAAAAAATGGAGCAGCCCGTTGCTTTTCCCCATTGCTTAATAACGTACCATCAGTTGTGTGTGTGTTGTGCGTTACCCAACGCACAACACAATAAGCAACACAACTGACGGCTGCCTCTTCCCCCCCCCTCCGTTGATTATCATGTCGTCCAAACTGAGCCTCTGAGTCTTTTCTCACGGCCTTTGCGCAGCATCTGGGCCCAATCCTGACAGGTAGGGAATCCTCAAGAACTACTGCAGCACTGGGCTAGGAGGATCTGTGGTTTGGCTCAGTGGAAAGCCACTCCCTCCGCTCCGTCTGCTTCTGCCAGAATTTCTTGAGCATTCTTGCCTCTGGCTGTGAACTCTCTCACCTCCTTCCATCCCCATCTGTTTCCAATCAGCATCAAAGAAAACCTCTTCCCTTCTCCCATCTGCTGCAAAAATTCCACACCTGCCTAAGGTTACCTGGGGGAGGCTGATTCTGTCCCTTTTGGGTGTAAAGTATTTATGAGTTATATGACATGCAGAGTGTCTGTTAAACATATATATATATATATATATATATATATATATATTTGCAAACAACAACTCTCCGTCCATGTGCCACAGCAAGTGGTCTGTGTTTGTCCTACACAGGCAGAACGGCTCAGAGTTGCCAGAGGTATTGATGAGTCAAATAGCTTTCTGAAATGGAACAGAGAGTTCACACAGAGTTCTCCACAACCAGGAGGAGAAATATTGCTTCTTCTTGGTGCTCTGCTTTGGGTTCTGGTTTTCCTTCAGGCTCTTATCTCTTTTTGGCTGAAATTTGAGTTTTCTTGGGCACTTCATGTTGCCCTGAGGACAAAATAAGGCCTGTGGTTTACGAGCAGCGCCAGCCCAGCGTCCGCACTGCAGGGTGATTTGCTAGCCTGAGTGTTCTGCCTCTGCAGCTGGGTCTTGTTGAGTTGCAGTGCTGGCTTGACGGTGGACCAGGGCATGACCAAACCGCAACCCACTCCTGGGCACTCCCCAAACAATCCCATTGCCAAGTAGGTGGGCTGTGAAATAGGATAGCCAACATTTTTACTAGCTCTGCCCGCCTCTGAAGTTTGACCTGCAACCATTAGCAGGTGTTAATGCTTGTCGCCATGTTGCTGGCTGATGGTTGAAGATGAAACAGCTGTTGTAGGCACAGCAACAGTTCTCTTTCTGATCAGTTGGCAAGCCTAGTGTGATGCCATCACTGAGAACTGTTGGTGGAGAAGACTTATATTAAAGACATTTGATAGCAAATAGATCACTGTTGTAGATAGATTAGATAGATAGATGATAGATAGATAGATAGATAGATAGATAGATAGATAGATAGATAGATAGATTAGATAGATAGATAGATAGATAGATAGATAGATAGATAGATAGATAGATAGATAGATGATAGATAGATAGATAGATAGATAGATAGATAGATAGATAGATAGATAGAGTGCAGGTTCCCATCTCCATACACACCTCTCCCTCTCTGCCCCCCCAGCCCTATCCTGATCTAACCCTTTCCCTATCAAAACTACACAAGCACAGCTCCCTGTTTACCATTACACACACACACACACACACACTCGCTCAGCCAATCATCTCAACATGCAAATGCACTCAACCCACTTGCGCTCTAGATCCACTTACCAATAAAGCACAGAGGCATAACCTTAACACACATCTATCACCATAGATTCGTCCTATACATACACACGGCATCACACGCTCAGGTTTGCAACCACTTCACAATTTTCCACTACCCCACTTGTCCCTTTACTCTATGGCACCACTACCAGCCCTATGCAGGCGGCATCCCATGAATAGTCGTGCAGAGGTAGGGGACATTGGGATGGGGCCCATTTTGGTCCTTCTCACCTCCATGCATTCACCCATCCAAGTTCAACTCATCCCCCTGCCGGCTCTCGCTGCACAACCATGAACCTCTACAAAAGAGGGATTCTCTGCTTATGTCGGCAAAGCCACTCTGCACATGTCTGTACACACGGTCGCAGGTTCAGCAGAAGAAGTGCAAGGTTGGGAGCAAAGGCAGCGGGCGTGATCCTGGTGCCACGCACACACCTGTATGCACACGCACGAAACATCTAGCCAGGGCTGCGGCAGCACGCTGGCCGTGATTGCTGAGGTTGCCAGTCGCTCCTTTTCTTCCGAGCTCCAGCAGTCACCGACTGTGGCTCCTGCTCCACTTGCTGCGTCCGTCCGCATTGATTGCTTTCGCTTTCAGCCAATTCAGATGCAAATCCCTCCTTGCCGTGACCTTCTGGGCCTGCTGAGACACAGGGCCATCTTGACAACTTAATTGAAGCAAGACTCTGCCTCACACACAGAGACCCAGATAGTCTTTTTTTAAATTTTCTTTGCCTGGAATTGTTCCATGAACAGCTTTTGCCAGGCAGAAGGAAGAAATTTGCACACATTCTTGTACGTTCCTACAGGACGGATGTAACTGGCAAATCTGCCTTTAATTGAGAGGCATTTTAGAAGCTGTGGACAAAAGGAGTAAAAGAGAAAGAAAGAAAGAACGTGGCTGCAATGAACGAATGTCATCAGTGTGTGGAGAATAATTTCCCAAACAGTCTCCTGCATCACACATCACCTCCTATCTTGAGGCACCATCTTGGGCAGGGAGTCATCCATCAGAGCAACCCCTACTTTGATTCAAATGGAGATTTTGGTAAATGAGATCAGAAATTTGCATCCTTGCAATGGCCTCTTCGTCTTTTTGGAAGCAAATGGCAGCTTTAACTGGGTGACACAATTATCTCTTTGGTTGGGACATGTTGGGGCGAGAGGAGGGATCGAGTCTTTAGCCACTGCCATGGCACAGAGCTTGTTACTGCATGGAGAGTCAGGAAGCCTGCCCACTTTACTGGAAGGAAGAGGCAACCGGAGAGCTCAACATTTTCCTGAGATCCACAGAGCTGAGCTGAAGCATATCAGAAGAGCTCATTCAGGGAAAATGTCTGAGAATTCTCCCTCCCCACCCAACAAGCCCAAAAAGAAGGGTCATTTTGCAGAGCATATTTATGTACTCAGCATTATTTTCCCACTGCCCTGCCCTGGAACATTGATTTCACAGAATAATTCTAGGTCTTTGGCATTGTGGGGAATGCAAAATGGCAGCTGGGCTCCAAACCCAGTTGCCACAGCAAGGATAAAAAGAAAGAAGCCAAGGTGATGATGATGATGATGATGATGATGATGATGATGATGATGTGTTTGAGAATTTCTTCTCTCTGCAGAGAGTATCCATACAAATGGTGCCTCCAATTTTCCTGCTTGCAAATAAGGCAGATCATTTAGGGGGAGGATATTTTCACTCAGCTTGAGTTGCAAGGCAACCACGTGTGTTTTCACATTTGCTAAAATGTTGCAAGTCTTCTCCCTGCTGTTCGAGGCCGGGCCATCAACATAACCTCTGAATCCTAGAGCTGGTGCATGATGCCACACTTTGATAAACTGGCAAAGAGCTAATCAAGTGGTTGGGACATGTCGCCCTGCCAACTCCACTTGCATAGCTTGCCAGTGATCTGTAGCTGACCTATAATCCCCACACAATCTGCATGTCTTTGGCCGGCTCACAGTGAAGAACCTACTCTGTGGAGTCAAAGGAAAGAGCAGAGATGGACGGCAAGATCTCGTCAGTTGCTCATTAAACAATGGCATTGCTCCAAAGGCCCTGGATGTGCACCTTACACTGAAGAGGCATGTGGATCACCCAAACTCATCCCACTCTTGTACTTCCCTTTTTTTAAGGACATTCGGCCCAATTTCTTTCTCAGAAGCCATGGACTCAGCCATGTCACACGTGACGGTGGAGACCCGCTTGGGACTTCAGAACTGGAAGGCTGCTTCACACATTCCATCTTTTTAGATAGCCTTCTTGACCCAGTGCCTTCCAGAAATGTTGGACTACAATTCCCATAATGGTGAGAGTTGTAGTCCAACACATCTGGAAGACACCAGGTTGGGACAGGCTGTTTTTAGGTGTACCTCTAAGATGGTTTGGAGTGGACCAGAGTATCTAAAGAGCTGCTTTCTCCCATAAAAGCCCAGCTGTCCAGTGGGAATCTCAGCTGAGGCTCCTCTCTGGGTGCCCTGCTTGGTTCAAGTTAGATGACAAGGTCCTAGGAGATGACCTTTTCTGTGGCCAAGCGAGGGGCCATGGCTCACTGGTAGAGCACCTGCTTTGCATGCAGAACGGTCCCAGGTTTGAACCCCAGGATCTCCAGGTCAGGCAGGAGAAACTCCTGAATGGGATCCTGGAGTGCCTCTGCCAGTCAGTGTTGACAAGAGTGGGCTGGATGGACCAACAATCTGACTCAGTGACTGGGTTCACATGTTTACGGCGGAAGAAATAAGCCATAGTGGCTTATTTCTCCCTCTGTGTGTTCCAGCTGCATGCTGGAGGAATTATCCTTGCCGGCGCAGAATGCCAGGTCATGCAACCCTGGGCAGCATAGCTTCTTGGAGTAGATAGCAACTCTCAAATAAGCCATGGGTTGTTGTCGGGTGGCTGCCCGCTCCCAGGAAGCTGTGCCACCTAGGTTCACATGACATGACAAGCTATGTTAAGCTGGGTGACCCAAATATGGTGCCTGTGGGTGGCCAGCAATGCATGACCCCCTGCAGCTAATTAAGCCACAGTCAGCTATCATCTTGTGCAAAGCAGCCCAGTCTAAGCAGCATAAGGGCAGCTTTGACACCGGTGAAGCCACACAGGAAGAGAAAGGAGGTGGAGGCAAACAGGGGAGTGATCTATGATCAGCCAAGGTGTAGAAGCTCAGGCCCAGAGGCAAAATCCAGCCCTCCTGGGATCCTTCTCCCACTCCCTGGGTTTCCACAGATGTCCACCTCCTCCTCTCCTGACCCCACCTCCTCTCCTCCAACCACTGGCCTTTGGGTAATTCCCTGGCTTTGGTGCAGTTTTCCCCCTATCCTAAAATGTTGAAATGGCTCTTCTAAGGCTCAGCTACTGGCAATGAGAGTTTTATGCTGGGAGGGGGGGGCTCTTTTGCCTTTGGTCCTGTCTCTTTGGCCCTCTCACCAGGGGAATGAGGACCCCAAGAGTTCAACCTTGGGGCTAAAAGAACCTTTCCACTCCCATTATAGACAATATTGGGGTAGATGGACCAATGTTCTCACTCAGTATCAGGTGGCTATTTCCTTCCACGTGCTCTGGGCTCCTGGGCTTCGCTGGAGCATCTGGTTGTCCATCGTTAGAGACAAGTGGAGGAGATGGGGTCTTAGTTTGATCCAACGTAAGCTCTTCTGATGAGGCCCACGAGAGCTGCCGGAGCTTTCAACACCTTCCCATTTCTGTGCATATGAAATAGCTGGCATTGCTAAGCCACCAAACAGCACGAGTCAGGTCAGGATAAGTGAGCACCTGCTCTCCGGTGCTTCCTTTCCCTTGCCAAACACTTGCGCATGTGGGTTTTGCTTATTGTTAAAGAATTGATGCTTTTGAGAGGGGGAGGGAGGGAGAGAGAGAGAGAGGCAGACAAAGCCAGAGAGAGACAGAGGGAGAAAGAATAATATGTGAGCGAATGTACAGGCCCATAAATTAATCCCCATGATAAATTGGCAGGTCCTTCTTTGCTCGCATTGACAGAGCTGCCAAAAGTATCATTTGCAAGAAGCTAATTCAACGGATGTTTGAAATGCAGGCTAATGTTTGGTGGCTGCTCTGATAACACTGCTTGGCTCCGCTTTTGAGTGGGGGGGGGGAGGAAGGGAGCCACTGAGCAGAAACATCCCTCAGTGTGGTTAAACTGATTTAACAAGGCTGGAAGGCAGAGGGACAAGTCTCTTCCAGGCTGAAGTGGCTTTATTAGCGCAGTCGGAACTGCTGCTCTGTGGACCTGGTTTCTTTCTCGTATCCATTTGCTTGAATCTTCTTTCAGCTGGATAATTTCCATCTTCTCCCTTGTAGCAGAGAAAGGTTAGGCTGCGGCGCTCAGTGCCAGTTCAAATCCCATGCCACCATTACACTGTGTGGATTCAGATGTGTGGATTTCCACCTCTGCCACGCTCCACACCCAATCTGCAATATGGGGGTGGGGGAAGATTACTGGGTTGTTGTAAGAATTCCTGAGAATATAGTCAAAGAACTTTGAAAGCTTAAATCTGCTTGTTCTTAAATGCTAAGGGAATTATCCATATACATACATGTATTTTTAAATGTTTTCCCACTTCTCCTCAAAGGAGCTCAAGGTGGCATATATATCTCCTGCTCCCCCCCTTTATCTTCACAACAACTCTGTGAGGTTAGTAAAGTTGACTGAGGGGTAAAATAGACATTACTATGAGGTGTGTGTAGCAGCTATGTTTTCTTTTCATTTTTACTCTAAAGTAGACACAGGGGATCTAGTCCAGATCTGAAAAGACTCCTTTCCACCACCCCATGCTAGAGTCCCAATCCAGATCAGGGGGCTCTGTACCTGTTCTAGAGTAAAAAGAAATACAGTTGTTAGATACACATTTCAGATGAGATCCTAGGCATGTTTAGACAGAAAAAGTCCTACAGTTCCCAGCATCCTCCAGCCAGGGGTTGGGCTTTCTCTGTTGTCTAAACATGCATGGGGGGCACCCTTAAAGTGATGGTGTTTGCAGGGGTGGGGGTAGTATAGTGACGGGCCCCAAGTCACGAAGTAAAACTTCATGGTTTACTGAAGGTTAGAACTCAGGTCTCCCTGTTTCTAATCTAACACTCTAACCCAAGGATAGGCGACCTGGTGCCCTCTATGTGTTTTGGACTCCAATTCCCATAAGCCCCACCCAACATGGTCAGGGATTGTGGGAGTTATCATCCAAACCCTCTGAAGAGCACCAGGTGGGCAGGCTTGGCTGTTTCACCGTGTGGAGCTCATGGTTCGTTTTGGAACCCAGCAATGAAGAGCAATGCGAGTGATCTCTGAGCAAGGCCTCTCTCCTCCAGCCCACCGTCCTGTATGGATCCCATCCCAGTGTTTGCTCTTGTCAGAGATCAGTGGAACAAACTTGCCGGAGCAGCCAAGAACATCAGAAGTTCTGTGAAAGCAGGAAGAGGTGGGGGTTGTTCTGCCTCAAGCCCTTCACATTTGGCTCCGGTCTTGCCTGTTCAATGGGAAACGAGTCCTGTGAGGAATGGCTGAAGCAACTGCGTCTCTCTTAAGCCTAGAGAAGAGAAGACTGGGGTGGGGGTGGGGGCACATGAGAGCACACCTCACACCCCTGAAGGAGGGCTGCCCACCTAGAAGAGGGCAAGGGCATGTGTTCTGCTGCCCCTGAGGGGAGGATCTGATCCAATCAGCTGAAGTCGCAGGAGGGTAGATGTCAGTTGAACATGAAGAGAAGCCTTCTGATTTTCATAGTAGTTTGGAAATGGAACCAGAACCAAGGGCCAGCAGGGGCCCCATGGACAAAAGTCCCCTGGAGATCCCTTCCTCCTCCTCCTCCTCATCACTGGAACCTGCTTGTTCACCTGCCTCTTCCCCTGGCCCAGGCAACAGGGGTGGTGGTGAGGAGGAGGAGGAGGAGGAGGAGATGCCATCGCCTGCCTCTGGTAGCCATGGTGAGAAAGAGGATGAGCAGCAAGAGCAACTGGTGACGTTGGTGGTGAGGAGGAGGAGGTGGACTCCCTGAGGGAGAAGGGGACTCATGGGGGGTGTCTTGGCCTTAACCCCAACCCTTCATTGGCCCACGACTGTATTATTATTATTATTATCATTAGTAGTAGTAGTAGTAGTATTGTTATACCTCTTTCTCGTTCGTGGTGGTTTTTCTAGATGGACATGACGGGCTTTGCCAAGTCACACTGTCTGTTACAGGTCCCGGAAATCCCTGACAATTGAGCATGTTTTAAGTATGACTGCTCAATTGTCAGGAAATTCCGGGACCTGTAACAGACAGCGTAACTTGGCAAAGCCCATCATGTCCATCTAGAAAAACTGCCATGAGCGAGAAAGAGATGAAGAAGAAGAAGAAGAAGAAGAAGAAGAAGAAGAAGAAGAGTCGTGTGGCAATTAAAGAAAACTTGGTCAACTAATTACCAATAGGTTTTCGTTTGATGGTGGTGATGATGATATTTGGCTTTTGCAGAGTGGATTTGATTCATGGGCGCCTCTTGCATGCAGCCCCTTAAACCCACTGAGCAGAGGGGCGTAAATCCACGTCCTCCGTTTCAGCACCTTGGACTAAAAGCTTTGTTCTTGGATTGCAAGGGCGCCCTCTAGTGTTAAACATCTGCTGTGCTTTGCCATTATATACTCGGAGGCGGTCATCATAATAATCCCACAATGCAGTGTAGAATAAGCAGAACCCCACATCCCCTGCAGCCTAATTTAGAGTAAGAGTATGAGGCAGGGAGGGAAGGAAGGAAGGGAGGGAGGAAATGGAAGGAAGAATCAAGCAAAAGCAAACGCCCTACAGTGCAAGCTTATAGTAACTACTTAGAAGCCCCGTTGAGTCCAACGGTACTTTCTTCCAGGTAAGAGAGTTTAGTCATAGGCACGCTCATCTGGGAGTCAGTCCCGTTGAAACCAGTGGGACTCACTTCTAAATGATCATGACGAGAATGGTACTTTTCATTTCAGTGTAGAATTAAAATGAAGGGATTATTCAGTCCACCCCGGGCAAGTGGAGAAAAGGCAGAACCTGATTTCCCCCCCCCCCCTCCGCACCACACAACAAAGACTATGAGCATTTTACCCTCTGAGCACACTGGGATTGCGAAATCTCTGGTTTGTGTTGGTTTCTTCCCCAGTCGCTGTGCTTCAAGTGTGTGTGTGTGTGCGTGTGTGTGTGTGTGTATCTCTATAGATGATACAGATATCTAGATTAATAATAATAATAATAATAATAATAATAATAATAAATTTATTTATTACCCGCCTCTCCCAACGGATCGAGGTGGGGAACAGCATTAAACATAAAATACAAAACTGATTAAAAGCACATAAAACCAATACATCATTAAAATACCAATAAAACACCAATAAAACACTTTAAAATTCATCTGGGTAGATATTATAATTATATATAATTTCTCCAATGATATATATATATAGTTCTCCTATGTAAACCCCAGCAATGTTCAGCTGAGTTACTTTAGGCAACATTACTTACAATTAATAAATCAATGAAGGTAGTCTCTGTCACACAGAGGAGGGCCAGGATCTCTTCTTGATCAACCCAGAATGCAGGATACGGAATAATGGGTTCAAGTTACAGGAAGCCAGATTCCGGCTGGAGATCAGGAAAAACTTCCTGACTGTTAGAGCAGTATGACACTGGAACCAATGACCTACAGAAGTGGTGGGCTCTCCCACATTAGAAGCATTCAGGAGGCAGCTGGACAGCCATCTGTCAGGGATGCTTTAAGGTAGATTCCTGCATTGAGCAGGAGTTGGACTGGATGGCCTTACAGGCCACTTCCAACTCGACTATTCTATGATGCTATGATTCTATAAAAAGGCATATGGCGCACAAGGGCATCTAAAATGATCAAGGGGCTGGAGCAGCTCCCCTATGAGGGAAGGTTACAACAGCTGGGACTGTTTAGCTTAGAAAAAAGGTGAGTAAGGGGAGACGTGATAGAGGTGTACAGAGGTATGCATAGTGTGAAGAAAGTTGATAGGGAGACCCTTTTCTCCCTCTCTCATAATACTTGAGCCCAATGGGGTCATCATCCCATGAAGCTGATTGGTGGGAGATTTAGGGCAGATCAAAGGATGTCCTTCTTCACACAGTGCATAGTTAAACTATGGAATTGGCCACCACAAGATGCAGGTATGGCCACCAATTTGGATGGCCTTAAAATGAGATTAGACAAATTCCTGGAGGAGGAGAAGGCTTTCAATGGCAAATAGTCCTGATGGCTATAGGCTACCTCCAGGATCAGAGGCGGTGTGCCTAGATACACCAGTTGATAGGGAACGTGGGTGGCTGGGTGCTGTTGCATGCATATCCTCACAGGCAGCTAGTTGGCCACTCTGGATGCAGTCTGATGGTCTGATGCAGAATGGCTCTTCTTTTGTTCTTAGATAAGTGATATTTATAGGATCGTTTCAAGCCCGAATCAACAGAGCTTTTGCTCCATCCAAGACCTGCCTCAAAAGCATCCCCCCATTTGCATGGATGCCTGTTCAACTGAACCTCTTTTCTTCTAGTTTCCCTTGAAATATGTCAACACTCACAGTGCAAACGCCACACACACTCATTGCGCGAGTGCCCTCACTGAAACGTGCCTAAGGCAACTGAACCCTCGGAAGTCATTCCAGCCAGTCAGTAGGGAAGTTGCGATCTTATCAGCGGGGAGTTTTCAACAAACAGGTCTGATTGACAGAAGAGAAGAAGAAAGCTAAAGAAGACACTTCTCGCTTGGAACCGGGGGCCTTTCATGTACCAAGGTGACCCCACTTTAAAGTGGAGAATTAATGATGTTCCAATGTTCCATTCAGCCCTCCTCCCCTTTTTTGCCACTTGAAATAGCCTATTAAATGTTAATTCATCGGGAATACAGTGACTCTGCTCTCATTTCCTCTCCAATGCGTCTTTAAACTATTGGGCTACACTTGCGACAGCCAATAGGGAGATCGATCTGAAACGAAGATGCCATGGACATTCTGCGGGCCTTTGATGCTTAATTAGATAAACCGAGGGAGATATTGAAAGAGAAGTAATTAAAAGCAGAGTGCTTCCGAGTGCTTTCTCTTATACACAGTGCAATTAAGCTACATGGGAGGCCTTGGGCAGCTAGATAACCCCGAGTGGAAGGCACATTTGCCGATTTTAAAATGGTCCCAGTGGGATGCACCCAGAAGATGGGGTGCTCTGTGTGTGCTCCTTCTCTCCCTCTCCCCTTCTCCCTCTGTCCCTCTTCACCATCTCTGTCTGCACAGCGGCACAAGCTACGTCTGCAGGAAGCCGCCTTCCCCAGTCCTGCATCATGGGGAGCATCTCCACTTGTCCCACCTTATCCTAAGCAGCCACAGCCACTTCCCTCTTTGGAAACAAAGCTCACCTCACTTGCTGAACTGGGTTTTGACCAAGAGGCCCAGCCAGGCATATTGGGATTTGCTTTTCTAGCCTGGTCACCATTCTAGCCTTCTGCCACCATCATTCTCTTTTAGGTGACCCCATAGCAGTGGTGTGGAATCTCAGGACCAGGGACCGAATCTGCCCCTCCAGCATCCCCCCTTCTCCTCCCCCTGGCCCCACCCCCTTTCCCCAACCACCAATCATTTGTGCAATTCCCCCCCCCCCCAATTCTAAATGGTTGAAATGCTTATAGTAAGGTTTAGTTATGAGCAGTAAGAGCTTCAGACTAAAATATGCTGGTGTTTTTTTGGCATTTTGTCTAATCCCCTTTTGCCTTTGGCCCCACCCCTTTCACCTTCAGCCACACCCACCACTGGAATGTGCCCACCCCCCCCCCCGAGCTTCTCCAAAGTGGACATCAGCATTTGGGCTGCAAGAGCCAAGCCGGGCGGATTTCAGGCGTGCCGATCTACTACTATCTTCTTTTGCTAGAACCTTGACCTCCACCAACCATAGCTGGGTGCAAACGAAGACCTCCACCTACAATTAAAGTACTTGGACTGCTTTCAAAGGGGATTAGACAAACCCATGTGTTGGGATTAAGCCTGTTTCCCCTGCGCTAGGAGAAGGGTTCTCAGGCGATCAATCAGATTCTGATGCAGAAGAGACGGCGCCACAAACGTACCAGCCTGTACAGGGAGTGGGAGAGGTCGCCCTCACGGGCTCTTCACCAGCTGGGAATGAACTTTCGACAGCCCTGATCCCTGAGGGGGAAAACAACCCACAAGCTGTAAATCAGGTTTCTTCCGAGGGGGAGGAGATGGGAATCCTGGCGGATCTGAGGACCTGTCGGAGACTAAAGTGGGCTGAGACAAAGGAAGGGGGGAGAAGGTTGGCCTGGCTAGTTTTTTGTCAAAGGCTTCCTGAAAACCAGCCTCCCTGACGTTAAAGCGTACTGAGGAAAGGGCTGTCCTTTTTCTTTTCTTTTCTTTTCTTTTCTTGGAAGGACAATTGTCTCGCTTACTTTGCATAATCTTGCCTAGAGAAAAGCTCATAGAGAATTATAGTCCCTTCAGCTGGGAGAAGATGTTTATTGCCTGAATTAGCTTTGTGGATTACATGGCCAACTTCTTTATGGTCTCCCAATAAAGCGAGGGGTGTTGGGAAGCCTAACACCATGGTGTACAAGGCTATCAATGGCTGCAGGTCCAGTATGCCCCATTTTAAATTCAGCACTTCATAGACGTTTTTTGGAAGCTCCATGGTGTAAATTTCTCCCCTTAATCAAGGAAACGGACCAGCTCTTCCTACAGCAGTTGGGCTTTAACTTCATTCTTTTATTGATATATTTTTGTTGTTGTTATTTCTTCTAACCATATGAATCCCTCCAGGAAATCTGCTCCCATTTGTAGAAATTAGATGTCTCTCTAGTGTATTCTCATTTCCTCTGATTTATATTTTAAAAAAGAAATCTTGCTGGGTCAGTGAATAGGAAACCCGCGGCCTCAGCTGTTGAACTAGTACTTAAAGCCCAGCGTGGTCTGTGCTACATAAAGGGCAGATGTTGTCAATTCTGATTGAGCAAAGTTCTATCCTTTTTCCTTCTTTCTCGTATCGCTGTGTCTTTTTCCATTCACGTCTAAAAGGAGCTGTACAAACACATATGCACACAAACACATGCTACAGAAATGCATATATATATATATATATATATATCAAGACATAATCCTATGCATTTTTACTCAGACATCCCACTATGTTCAATAGAGTTTACTCCCAAGGAAGAGTGCATAGGATTGTCACCTTTGCTGGATTTTCTCAAGAAATACCTTTTTCTTTTGTGTTTTAGCTGCTCGTAGAAACTCCTGAGCCAGCATGCATTCATTAGACTACATGGATGCATTATGGTCTCAAGGCCTTTCAAGACCGACCAGAGCAGAACTCTTGCCAATTAGACTGAATGATTTCAGCTGAGCTTCTGTAAAAACTTCTTACTTCCCAGAAAGTCTGGGGAAACTATTCAGCCGGCAGCTACTGATTGGCTAAGGAGGCTCACCTCACATTTGTCAAAGGCTTTTGAGTATAAAATGAAGGAGGCTACAGCTGCTCTTTACCTTTATTTGATTTTGTTTGTCTTCGTTTTTGTTTCTGCTTTGGTCTCCACATCTGTCTGTTTGGGTCCTGAACTATTTTAATGCCCTACTTGGGGATTTGCAGGCAGACTTAGGTTAGCTTTGTTGTTGTTGTTCTACTTGAGCATTGTTTCTAAATGTACTCTTGTTCCTGTTTGGCTGTTACAGTTACCTCAAGTGTTGTGTGCACTGTCTTCTGAGTAAACCTTGGTACTAAATTAGGGTGACCAGATAAAATCCAGGTCAGGGCTCATGTAACTTTAACAGTTGTAGAGAAAAGGGAATTTCAGCCAGTGTCATTTGTATGCAATTAGTTCCTGGTGAAATTCCCTCTTCATCACAACAGTTAAAGGTGCAGGGGCCCTGCCTTCTTTTGTATATGGTCACTCTAGTATAGTGCATGCACCTTTAACTGTTGTGATGAAGAGGGAATATCACCAGGAATTAATTGCATACAAATGACACCGGATGAAATTCCCTTTTCTCTACAACTGTTAAAGTTACATGAGCCCTGACCTGGATTTTATCTGGTCAGCCTATCATAAAATATCATTCAGTCAAGAGGTCCACATTCTCATGTTATACTAGTGGATACTAGTTTCTGATTCTTTGAAGCCTGGCTCCAGGTTTGGGTTCAGAATAACCAAAGATGAAATTGATCATCAACAGTCAGGCATCTAACAAAACAAGGATTGTGCACAAAGAGTTCAGTAAAAATCGTAGTAAATGTAAGAATCCACAAATGGAAAATTATTCTTTATGAGAACTTGGAGAGCTGGATCCAATCCTTCCCTACAGAGCACCAACAGAGGGCAGGATTTGGCCCTTCCTCCTGCTGCTGACATTTGATGTCTTCTTTGTAATGTTACATTCAGTTGAATGTGCTTACTGCTTAGGTCTTTTTCTGAAATCAGTACAGTATATATTTAGCTTTGGAAAACTTTGGCAAGCTTGAGATTTGCTGATTTGCAGATCCTCTGCACCACTGCTGGGCCCAGCCAGTCTCTCTGGAAAAGAGTCTTTCCATTTCAGCAAGATTTAGAGCTGAGCTCTAGATACCCAGATCTTGTGCTGCTTGCAGGGCTGGGAGAAGTCAATGCCCCACACCCAGGAGGCCTCTATTGCCACCCTCAGCCCAAGGGATTGATTCAGCCCTATGCCCATGCTGGCTGAAGATGATGGGTGTTGGTCTACAGAAGGCTGTTCTACAGAAACCGCCACCTGCTTTCTTTCTTTCTTTCTTTCTTTCTTTCTTTCATCTTCTGGAGCCATTTGAGATTGCTCTTCCATGTGCCTCTCTGAACTCACACTCAGAACTTCATTAAGTAGGAAAATGTGCAAAATGTCGTGCTCTCAACTCAAAAACTAATTCCCCCCCCCCCCCCCGCTTTGTGCTTCTTCTCAGGTCAGCCACTCACTGTAGCCTGCAAGGCGTTTTTTGGGTTTAGTGGGGAGTCTGGTCCCATGATCTACTGGACGCGTGGGGAGCGGTTCATTGAAGAACTGGAAAATCACATTAAAGAAGGTGAAATCAGGTACTTGATGAACAGGACTGGGGGGGCGGGACACACACACGCTAACTTTGTTTTCCTCTCAAAAGGTAATGACAACAATTGTGTGTCTCAAAATGGTTCATTTGACGGTCGGTTTGTGTTGAACAGTGAATTATTTCCTTGTCTAGCTGTTGGTTGATGGATGGCTTTGCTTCTGCCATCCATTTGGGCTACATTTCCTCATTGTTTCAGCAGAAATTGTGCCAATCCAGTGGCTGCTTGTGTTCTGAAAAGTGGTCTCCAGAGTCCCTGAGCTATCGCCACTGCATTTCTCTCAATGGGCCTGGGGACTTGCTTAGCAGTTAGACCTAAAGTTGTTGTAGACTGCACTTTCCCTCTGCCCTGATGCTTGGGGAAGTATCCTGACTTCCTGATACTGACGTCAGCCAAAAGATGGATGGCCTTGTAAGTTTGGTGGCCCCTGAACGAAACCTGTTCACTCAAGCACCCTATTCATCAAACGTG
Source organism: Anniella stebbinsi (assembly GCA_029215795.1). Classification (NCBI taxonomy): domain Eukaryota; kingdom Metazoa; phylum Chordata; class Lepidosauria; order Squamata; family Anniellidae; genus Anniella; species Anniella stebbinsi. Next base: position 695,724 of record JARDYH010000001.1, read on the forward strand.
TATCCAGCCTAGGCCAACTTCTCTCTGGTTTTGTATGTTGGGTTTGCCCTTTACCAGACATCTAACAGTGCCCTAATTTTAAAGTGAATTGACTTCATTTGCACTTCCTAGCCTATTATGTGGATCAAAACTGTTATCCTTTGGATTGTACACTTCTCCCAATGCTGTGATGCAATGATTGGCTCAAAAATTGCATACAAAAATGCATATATTAAGAAAAGACACGTACAGAACAGGTGTCTATTAGGGGGAAATGCAGGCAAAATATGTTTGTGAGGGATAGTTTCATCTGCACATCAGAGCCTCTCAAAATCCTCCAGCCGCCATTTCACCGAATTTCTCCTGGGGGAGGAGTAATTCTCCCACAGCTTTTCACAGGCAGGGCTCCCCGTTGGCGGGGTTACATGTCTCCTTTCCCAAGGGAGGAGGGGTTTGTGCTGCCCATGCAAGCAGCAAGGTCAGCCATTTTGAACCACAATGTCCCATGTGCCTAGCGTCGTTCCACAGCCTTGTAGCGGAAGAGAGGGAAGGGAACTACCCTATAAATTAATTGGTGTGGGATGCTGAGGAGGCCACCGTCCACCAGAGAGAGATTATTGTGCAATGAAAGACAGGACACATTTCTTGGCGACCTCATAAGTAAGGTATGTACAAGAACCCTGAAGCATCCCATGAGGATTTCTCTGACATTTTCTCCTCCTCTGAATTTCCCCCCGAAACCAATTTCTTTTCTGTCCAGGTAAGGAGCCAGCAGTCTTACATATGGGGAACTTGCCTTTTTTACAGGGGCAAGGCATGGAAGGAGAGAAAGTCAGGAAGGAAGAGAATGCTCAGTGGGCAACCTCCTCTTACCCCAAGCTGGGTTGAGAACCCAAGAGTGCCTAACAGGTGGTGGAGTCACCAGTGTGACCCTCCCCACCCCACTTGCAACCTCTGCTGCTTGAAATCAGCCCCCGGAAGTGATGCCCCCTCTTTTGGTATGGGATCCATCTGTTAAAGCACCCCTATATTGGGCAAAGTAGCACAGAGGCAAACAGGCCGTCCCTTTAAGAGAGGCACATGGGCTGAATCGCTGTTCTCCAATCAGAGGCAGCCTGGGCGCCCCCATAGGGTGGAGCCTGGTTGACCCGCTACTGAAAGGAAAGACAGATTGAGGGGGCGGGAGCCTGGGAGGGGGAGGAATGAGGGATCCCTTTGCCAGGTGGGTTTTTAAGAGCTGTAATAAAAACATTGTGTAAATCGAACTGGTGCTCTTAAACAAGAAATAATAGTCTTTAAATCTGCCTGGAGGGTTGTGAATTGTGTCTGATTGAGAAGAGAGCCTGCTATGAATTTCAATGCCATCGCTTTGCTGTACCGGAGGAAAATGTTCCATCCTGGATTTTACTACATATAAATCACCCAATCAGTGGCTAATTTCCCTTTTCTTTGGCTGAGTCCATAAAGCAGTGAACAAACCTCTCAAGAGACTTGCCCAGAAAGTCCATTAAATTGTCTTTCCCACACACACACCTCCCCCAGCCCCTGGCCCCTGTATTTGCAATGTGGCCTGTTCATTATTTTTAAGATAAGAAAAATGTGATTCATATTAGAGGCACAAAGGGGGAGAACGGAGGCACTTTAAATGGAACCCTTATGTTTCCCACCCCCTTGATTAATTTACCCCTCTGCACTCTCACCCACATGAGTTAATTAGGGGATCCTGACGCCTCTGGCAGCCTGAGGAATTATAGGAAAAAGCAATGCGAGGAAGGGGGAGGGAGACCCCATTTAGCGCTGCTTAATACCCCCCAAGAGAAGGAAAGTCTTAAGGTTTGTAAGGGTCTTACGCAGACGATGGAAAGTTGAAGTTTAGTATGGCCTGATCTGCCACCCCATTGTTACTCGTCAGGTCTGAACAGAGGACACATCCACCTCTACACACTTGGCTGGGGACCCAAAGAATATGTGCCTGAGGTGGCTTAAGGCTTGCATTACTCAGGCAGCAACACACACACACACACACACACACACACACACTGCTTTTGAAACTGGTCCAGCCCCACCATTAGGCAATGTCACACTGTTTGCGGCAGGTGGCATCTTTGGGGAGGTACCATGAAACAGCAGTAGATTGTGAATGATTCAATTTACGATTAGATTTTTATCTTCATGGGGTGGGGACCCAGCTTGGATTTCCTGCCTTCGGCACCAAAATGTCTCCATGTCACGGCCCTGCCCTCCGTCGAGGAGAAGGAGGAGGAGGAATTGGCCAAACCTGAGACTGCTGCCCCATCAGCTCAATAGCTGGGCCCAAGACACCCAGCTAGCAGGGTGGCCAAAAAAAGAGGAAACGCCCTCACCAAAAAAGAGGGCAAAAGAGGCCCCGGTTTGCATAAAACCCCACATACCAAATTACATGTATAGATGCAAATTTAGAAATAAATATTATAATTTAGATAGAAATATGGCATGCCTCACCATAGTATGGAAGTCTGTGACCAGGTTAGCTGTGCGTCTTGCTCGGGCGGCTGCTGATGGGCATCTTCAAGGCCCTTTGGCTCTTCCTTCCGGTACTTCTTTGCCTTTATGCTGGACTTGGAGATGGACAAGCAGGGGGTGCCTTTAAAATACAGGACACTCCTCAGGCAGCCCTTCAGATCGAGGACTGTCCTCTGTAAAAGAGGACACACACACCCTCTCTCCCTCCAAATTCCTTTCCTCCACTGCAATATGGCGCCAGAGAGAGCTTCTCCAGTACTGGATTTGGCCTTTGGGCTTAAAGAGGTTCAGCGCCCAACTGCCTAGAGACCGAGAGAGAGAGAGAGAGAGAGAGAGAGAGAGAGAGAATCGGACCAACCCATCCTTGGTTTCCCTGCCTCTGTGAGCCCACCCAACCTCCAAATCCTGTTCCTTCCCCTTAGGCTTCTCAAAGAGCATCTTGGAGAAAAAATAGTGGAGTTAACTCTAATCTTCGACATCATGAAGGAAGCAGACCTGGCCAACTACACCTGCCATGTAGAAAACAGGAATGGAAGGAAACACGCAAGCATCATTCTGCGTAAAAAAGGTTAGCCCTTGTTGTTTTGCTCCCATCTGTAGTACGAATCGTTAGGTTTTTGAATGAGTGACACAAATGTTTCTTTTTCCCCCCCAGGATCTATAAACTAGCTTCCCTGATGGTTTCTTCTGGAGTTGTGTTGAGTGGGAAGCAAAATTCACTCGCTTCTTCTCTTCTCCCCCTTGTCTACATTTATCCCCTTTTACACCCCTGACATCTGGCTTTGCCCTCCCAGCCTTGTTCGCCTCTTTTCTAAAGAATTGCAGCCACCCATTAAACCACCCTTCTCCAACCAGGGTATCTCCAGATGTTTGGTACCCCAAATCCACCACCCCTTACCATTGGTCAAACTGGCTGGGGCTGATGGGAGTTGTAGTTGAAAACATATGAAAACCTATCTCATATTTGCTACACACCTGGCCTAGGATGCTGTTTGGCCAGGATGCTCCCCAAGTCTTTGGTTGCTGAAACAGTGTTTCACCCCATTTCTAAAGATGGACCGCACCGCACGATGTCTGAGACAGTAGGGGATCAAGAAGAAGCAGAGAATGAACCCCCAAAACGCCCTGGACAGACTAGGCCAAAATGAAGCCATCCCTTCAGCTCAGAAAAACTCTCTTACTAATAAAAAGGACTTTGAAAAGAATAGGGCACGTGGTCCATACATGCATTTTAAAAGCACCGCAGGAACGTTGGATTTTAGTGGCAGATCCAGGCATACCTGAAAAGCCTGACAGACGCAGGCTAGCTAAAGTGATGTTGGCAACTTCTTTTCTATCACTACCTGATCATTTGAGTTCCGTCCAGCACTTTCGGTCCATTGTGACACATTGAGCTCAGGACCGAGTAAAGAGACACAGGGTGCCTCTACAAGAGGCATTTAAAGCTCTTTCAAGGCGCATTAAAAAAATTACCTCTACAAGAACGGAGCGCAAATCGGGCGTAGAGGCGCGTTATCTCCCCGATTATGCGCATTATCGAATGCGCGTTAAATCACGAGTTTTATTTTGCTCCGTCCGTTAAAACGCATTTTGACTGTGTGAATAGCGCTTATGCGCATTAACTACTTGTAAAGCGCATTTTGGACATCTGTTAATGCGCTTCGCCGCCTCTTGCCGCCTCTCGTGCAGAGGGATTAGGCGTAAATGCGCTTCAGCGATTATGCGCATAATCGCCTAACCAGGTGCAAAAGCGAATCCTTGTAGAGGGGACCACATACAGCCCTGTGCTCCCAAAGTCTTGCGGCCGTAATAAGCCGGAGGGTTGGATGGCAGTTGGATGGCACCCCACGGTAGGTTTCCCACCCACCATCTTTCACAGGCTTTTGTTATTTGAAAAAAAAAGGGGGGGAAAGGAAAAAAGGAAAGGGGGAGAAACGTACTCTGGTCAATTTATAAGAATGCCTTTTCAATACACACACCCCACTTCTGTGCTGCTTGAACATACTTCTTCACAGGGATCCCTCCAGGCTGCTCCTCCTCCTGTTGCTTGTCTGCCTAGCAGCAGTTTCATTCACAGGGAGTAACAAGGAAATGGGTTTGGACTTCACTGAGGGGAAGAAGAAAACAGGCTTAGAGCTAAGCATACAAACACATGTAACTGATCCCCAACATTGTTTTAAAAATAATAGTTAAAAGCAGCTTCAAGAGCTGAGAATTTAGACAGTTGAGAAGCAAGGAGGGTCGCTGAACCCCTTTCCTCAGACCCCCCCTTTTCCCCAATGGCTTTCCCCCACACACACACATCCTGGAAGGTTCCAAAAGCATGTTTGCTCCAAGAAATGTGTGCTGAGCATTTAGTCCCTTAAGGACATTTTTCCTGTAAGACAAAAAGAAAGGGGGGGGGGAGGGAAGAGAGAAAGAGATTTTAAGTACTCTGTAAACAGAACATCTCACAAGAGGAATAACTTGTCTTTCAGTTCAAGAGTACAGCCTGATTTGTTCCTGGAGCTCCTGACAAGTTACACGTTGCAGATTAAAAGGAAATAAGACATCAGTGTCAGCTTAGCCCTTGTGCCTGAGTAGAACGCCTCTGCTTCATGCAAGGCAGGAGCGAAGCCTATTTGGGGACTTGATATTCAAAGCAGGGACCCATCGCTTGCATTCTCATCATCTGATGTTCGACTTGGTGCTTATCGTGGAACACTAAAATATTGGAGCCACTTCAGTGCTCCAAATAATGCGTATCCGTTTGAGGCCTGCTGTCAAAGAACTGCGCTAGATCAGCCTTTCCCCAACCTCGTGCTCTTCAGACCTGTTGGCCTACAACTCCCAGAAGCCCTCAGCCAGCCATTCTCCTGTCCAGGTCTGGACCAGAGACATCGCAACCTTTCTCCCTTGACCGGCTTTCTCAGCCCTGCCGCCTCCTTTTCACACACACACACACACACACATGCCCATCACATCCAGCTCTTCCCCCCTTTAAATCTGGAGTAGGCAGCCTGGTCAGTGCCACCTGGACTACAGCTCCCATGCCGGCTCAGGCTTTTGGGAGTTGTAGTCCAAAACATCTGGCCTTAAAAGCGATGACACTTCTTCAGAGCCTGTTTATGCCTCCTCCTTCAGCCACGCTGCCTCACAGCCACCTCTCCCTTGGCTTCCTAATATCCTAGCATCTCTTCCAGGACATCAGCCAGCCCTGTGCGAGGGTTTTAAGCCCATCCCAACTAGGTCCGCGTCTTCCCACAGACCTATGACTCGGATGATCTGCGCAGGCGTTGATGCTCAACTTGAATCCTAAGAACGCAAGAAGGGCCCTGCTGAATCGAACCAACGGCCAGTCTAGCCTCGCATCTTGTTTCCCACAGTGGGAATGCCCATGAGAGGCTCACAAGCAGGAGCTGGAGGCAGGAAAGGCCCCTCCTCCTCCTCCTCCTCCCCATGACCAGAGGTGCAAGTGGGATGTGCAACAAAATCACACCCCGGGACAAGTAGGGTGGGGGTCCCCTAGAGATGCTGTTTTGTCCTTCTGAAATCCCTTAGGTCTCCCCTTATTGTGGATGGATGGAACCACGTTGTCTGCAGAAGGAATCACACTCAGAGAACAGAGCTCCCTATTAGCATGTTTGTCACTGCTACTGAAACTGTAGGGTTCATCGAGCCTTTATGATCGTCTGCTCCTCCGTGACTTCGGCTATAGAGCTTCGGCTATAGGGCAGTATAAAAATGCAATAAATAAATAAATAAATAAAATAAGCCATCTCAACTAGGGATCATCACTACAACTGTTGGCAGTGAGTTCCACAAGTTAAAGTGTGTCTGATATCACTCAGTGAAAGCTTTAGACCAGAAAAAAGGCACTGCAGTAATTCTACGGCTGTACTCCAAGAAACCGCTTTTATATCTTCTTGAATTTAAGAGAGCTGTGAAGACTGATCTCTTCCGGCAGGCCTATCCAGTTGAATTTTAAGATATTTTTTAGGGGTGTGCACGGACCCCCCAGATCGGATCGGGACCCGGATCAGGACCTCCAATTTTGTCACGGACCGGTTCGGACAAAATCGGAGGCCCCCCGGACCAGATCGAGTCCGATCCCGACCCAAAAATCGTAAATTTTTGGATCGGCCGCCATTTTTTCCCCCATAGAGTTGCATTGCAATGCAAGTCTATGAGGAAAAAATGGCGGCGGGTGGGTGAGGGGGGGCCTAACTCCCTCCCCCCCCCGGGCCGTCCGCTGTGGACGGCCCCGGCAGGTAAGCCCCCTCCCCTGCGCTCCCTACCCCCCCTGGGGCCGTCCGCTTCCATCCGCTGGCGCCCGCGGGCGCCAGCGGATAGAAGCAGACGGCTCTGGGGGGGGGTAAGCCCCCTTCCCCGCCACTGCTTACCTTCTCGGCCCATCCGCTCCCGTCCGGCGCTGGCGGCTACTACCAGCGGGCTCCGCGGCCTACTCTCAAGTAGCGCACCGGGTGATGACATCACCCGGCGCGCCACCCTGGAGTAGGCCGCGGAGCCTGCTGGTAGTAGTCGCCGGCGCCGGACGGGAGCGGCCGGGCCGGCAAGGTAAGGGCCCCCTGCCCCCCCTCCGCGCGCCCCCTCCTCCCCTCCACGCACCCCCTGCTTACCTTCTCGGCCCGTCCGCTCCCGTCCGGGGCTGGCGGCTACTACCAGCGGGCTCCGCGGCCTGCTCTAGAGTAGCGCGCCGGGTGATGACATCACCCGGCGCGCCACCCTGGAGCAGGCCGCGGAGCCCGCTGGTAGTAGCTGCTAGTGCCGGACGGGAGCGGACGGGCCGAGAAGGTAAGCGCCCCCCTCCTCCCCCCCCCCGCTGTCCACTTTCATCGGCGGGCGCCCGCTGGCGCCCGCCAATGGAAGCGGCGGTGGGTGCCAGTGGGCGCCCGCTGATCTGCCGATCCGCCGAACCGGTTCGGAGCCTTTTTGGACCGGTTCGGATTGGATCGGCCGATCCAGCTGCGGGATCGGAAATCGGATAATTTATCCGATTTCCCACTGGACCGGACTCGGATCGTGGATCGGGTCCGATCCAGTGCACATCCCTAATATTTTTAATGTATTTGTTTTTATTTGTTTTAATGCTTTATCTATTTTATGATTCTTGTATTTATGTTTATTGTTGTTCCCCGCCTCGATCTGGATGAAGAGGCGGGCTAGAAATAAAATACATAAATAAATAAATATCAGAAACAATGAACAAGATATGTTGTTGCCTCAGTGAATGACAAAACGGTACACCCTCCACAGTCCATGTACTGAAGCTGACTGGGCCAGAAGTTGAAACTTACTTCCACTTTGGCAATAGGGTAAAGCCCTCCACCACAGCAGAGGCAGTAGTTTAGGCTAGTTTAGGAGGCCCAAGACAAGTTGTGTGGCGTACACAGCTCTAGCCCCACCACCACCACCACCACCAGAGGGGAACAGCCAAAGAGTTCATGAGGAACAGCCGCCCTTCACTACGCCTAAGAGTAGGGCCGGCCCTGACTCTCTTTCTTCTCTCCTTCCCTTATGTCATTATCTCTTGGTAGGGAATACGTGACTGATTTCTGGTTGTTAATTATAGGAGCCCAAACATGCGCAAGATGAGATGTTGACTCCTGAAGTGGAATGGCCGACTTCCTGTGTCAACATGGGTGATATTTATGAACTCATCAAATCTCCCAAGTTTGGGGAAGCTTTATGCTTCCGCTTTTCTATCCTCGTCTTCTTCTTTTTTTTTGTTTACATCCCCAGCATTTTATGCTCCTCCCAATGCTTATTTACCATGGCAATAAATATTTGCACTGACACAGGGGTGTAAATTCATAGAGCTTCTCAAAGTATCTCTCATAGTATTGGACTGGCATGTTGTGATTTTTAACCGGCGGCTGAGCTGGCAAGCGAGGTGAAACGCTTCAGGTGCTGCGCGCGCTGCCTTCGGATGGCATTTCAATCTGTTCACAAGGGCCTCCCAGGGGTGCTGAGTTATGGGCACCATGAATTATCCTGACTTTTGGCAGTCCACGTTTGCTGCTCAAGCTGAGATGGAGGGGAGGGCAGTTTTGTGCATGTTTCCATCGCCCCACCCTTTTCCAGCCCACTATTCATGATTTTACAGGCGCGCTCATAAAGGAAGGTCCCAAAGTGTTGGGGGGGGGGGAACATGCCCCCTCTGCTTCAGCAACTGGGCTCACGCTGTGTGTTGCTTGCTGCACTGGGACAATGAAACCACTGCAGCACAGCAAAATGGAGTGCATGTGCCATGTGCGCTGGAATGTGCCTACAAAGGTGAATTTGGTCCATGGTTTTCATCATATAGATGTCCATCATAGGATGCGCAATCAAGTACGCTTCCCTTTGCTCTCAATGAGATGAGCACTGGGTTTCTTTGCTTATTTGTTTACATTCCCCCGTTCCAAAAAGTTCAAGACAGCTAACATAGAATTTTAAAATGCAATATACAGATATATGTAAAAATACAATCGAACATTAAAACATCAGTACTTTAAAAAAATAAACAGAGCATCAAAACTCAGAAAAATAGAGCCATAAATTGAGTGGTAAAAGCCTGTCAACACGAACCGTGCAACGCTACGCCTGTCTTGGGCCATGTCTCAGTGTGACAGAGCCCCTGCTTGGCATGCAGAAGGTCCCAGGTTCAATCCCCAGCAGCATCTCCAGGTGTAGGGCTGGAAAAACTCCTGCCTAAAACCCTGGACAGCTGTTGCTGCCAGTCGGTGGCAACACTACTGGGCTAGATGGACCCAGGATCTGACTCGGTATAAGGCAACTTCCAATGTCCCTACGTACTCAGAGGTAAGTCCCATTGAGTGTGCATTGGAGTCCAACCTACATGGCCAATAAATGAAGACCTTCCTCAAAAAAGGAGAGAGAGAAAAGGAAGGTCTTCACCCCGTGGTGGAAGGCCATCAGTGAAGAGGCATGGTTGAGTTCCAGAGTCTGGATGCAGCCACTGAAGGGCCCTTAATTCACAGTGGACTATGGATCAATTCAACACAGGCCCTTAATGCTGCCCCTGAATTCCTTGAAGGAAGGGAGGGACATAGAAGATGATGATGATGATGATCTTGTTGTTCTAAATAATAATAACAACAACAGCCTTGCCTTTTCTAGCCCATCCATCTTTTCTCATTTTATCCTAGACCTGATCTCCAAAATCGAACTTGCTGGAGGTTTGGGAGCCATCCTCCTCTTGCTGGTTTTGCTCATTACTGTCTACAAATGCTACAACATAGAGCTGATGCTGTGTTACAGGCAAACCTTTGGAGGTGATGAAGCAATGGACGGTATGTGGCCATCCCTACAGGACTGTTTTTATCAACAGAATATTGAGCAGCCGCTGCGTCCAACTCAAGATGCAGGGGCTGCGGAAGGGAGCAGAGGTGACATGCACAAATGGCTTTGCAGAACCCTGGTCCAAAAATCAATTGGCACAATCCACGAGTGGGGGGCAGTCTCCCCCGGAAGCGTGACTGAAATGCAAGGGATGCTGTGCAGAAAGCATGGCAGTCAGTCGCCCTTGAGAAAACCAGACCTCCGCAGTCTGCTTGCGCCTTGCGTTCTGCCAGCCACACACGAGAGGGAGCAGGGGAAGAGACTTCCCTGCCCCAGACTTCCTGCCACCAGCAGCAACATAGTAAATGGGTGGAAAGGGAGGGATTTTGGAGGGTCATTGGAGAGTGGTGGTTTGGGGGCTGGCTAGATAGGCAGGAGGGAAGAGTTGGGTGGGTGGATGAGCGGGTGAGGAATTGCTTTCATCTTGACTCAGATTAAAAGGAGGCTATAATGCCTATCTCATATCTGACCTCTCTAGAGATGTGTAGGACCACCGTCCACCACCTTCACTGACCCCTAGTAGGGGAAAGAGCAATTGTAGGAAAGCAGGGTAGCATGGATGGCTGATGGTAGGAAGGAGACCCAGTGTGGTTCGGTGGTTAGAGTGCTGGACTGGGAGTTGGGAGATCCGGGTTCTAGTCCCCATTTGGCCATGAAGCTCATTGGGTGACTCACTGACTCTCCGCCTAGCCAACCTCACAGGGTAGTTGTAAAGGTAAAATGGAGAGGAGAAGGACCGTACACTGCCATCTTAAGCTCCTTGGAAGAAAAGGTGTTATCTAAGTGAAATCCAACATAGGTCCTACTTAGAGTAGACTCGTTGAATTGAATGGGACTTAAGTTAGTGATGAACAAATTAAATCCAAATTCATTTCAATGGGTCTATTCTACATAGGACCTACGATGGATTTTGCTCTGAATGTAAAAATAAATCAGACAGTGGTGGCCATAATCAGCCTAGGGGGAAGACAGCGTGAGATTTATTTATTTATTTATTTATTTATTTATTTATTTATTTATTTTGCTTTAATCATCCACTCGCTGCACAGAACTCCACTGTCAACCGGGATGGCTAAAGACGTACATGGTCCAGGGGGGTTAAAAAGCTGATTTCCTTCTGCTAACTGAACCGTGCCGGGATCCAGCCTGGCTCCATCCATCATATGCCCTTGCTCTCATATTGCAATATGCCATCTTCTGCTACAACCACTAGCAGCTCGGTGGAACACCTTGTTTGCTTCAATAAGAATTGGAGGGAAATCAATTCTCTAGATGAGAAAATTACTGCCAGCCACCTTCCCTGAGTCTCCCCATAAGTCACAGCCAGACCTCTTTGATGAAAATTAGGAAAATTACCATAATTTGAAGAACATAAGTGAACAAGTCACATTCTGATTGGCTATTTAGCCTCACTGTTTTAGACTCACTTCCTTGTTTTCTTCCCCTCTGACCACAGTTGTTATTCATAGAAAATTGACGCTTTATAAGCAGTCTATACTTCTGTCTTCACTACATTAACCATTTGATTTTTCATTTTCTCTGACTAACGGGAGCTTGCAAGTAACTTGAGAGCTCCCAATCACAGCCTTTTCTTTTTTCCAATAGACCCACAGCTCTAGGAAGAGATACGAAAGTTTGGGCCTAGGCATTAAAATGGGTTGTGATAACTGGATGCGTTAAAGTATACGTTAAACATTCTGTCTGAATATACTACCTAATCATGCTTTAATATGGACAATAAAACCATTCATGCATGCAGTTAAATACAGTTTATTGGTTGTTTGCTTTATTAAAAGGCTGCAGCCCTCCACCCACCTGCAGGCATTTCAGCCCATTGATGTCATTCAGAAGGGCTGGCCCTGCCATTAGGCAGAGTGAGGCGGCTGCCTCAAGGGGCAGATACTGGAGAATGGTACCGAGGTGCCGGAAGGGAGCCCTCCACTTCCGAAGATAGCCTGCTGCCCTGAGATGCCTTGGAGGTCGCTGTCCCAGCTCCAGTGCTGAAGTAAAGGCCCACTGCCAGTCTGGCTGGGCTTTGTACGTGGAATGGGGGAAGGCGCCATCTTGTCTCCTGCCTTTGACAGCAAAACGTCTTGGGGCAGCACAGCATTCCCAAAGACAAAACTAATTTTCCCGCCTCGAAATTTGGTTACAGCTTCCGCACTGGGTTTTGCCTTTGCCATTTATTTATTTCATTTCTAGCCCACCTTTGTTCCATGGCAGAATGCTCGGCTGGCACACGGTGGGGGCTCCCTGATGATCCCCCATCTACGCCATGGCCAAATCTGCTTGGCTTCCGCAAGGTTGCTGTATCGTTCAAATGATTCCATTGCTGTCATGGGCCAGCAGATCCAAATACAGCAATTATAAAAACAGCCCCATTCAAAACAGGGAGAGACGCCCCGGAGCTCTTTCACCCTCGGGCATCCTGAGGTGGGATTGCACATGCACCACCGCCAGCACCACCACCAGTGCACCCCGCTCCTCCCCACAGCGGCATCAGTCCCCTTCCTCCGTACCCCCCCTTGCCGCCTCTGCATCAGGGGCCCTTCCCTCACACGAGAACCCCACTTCTCCCGGCTGCATGGCTCTCCCTAGGGCTGATACGATGGCGGTGGCAAAGGTCAGGGGCTGGGGCCATGGGACCAGAGGCCAGGCGGCTGCTCTGGAGGGCCCCACCAGCCTCTCTCTCACTGGGGTGAACACGATGGCGACAGCGTGGCTGGGGGGCTCCCTGGAGCCCCTGCTGGAGGGGGAAGGGCAACAGCAGCAGCCCTCAGGGCAGGGGCAGGGAGAGCGGTGCCTGTCGCCACCCCTCCCACTTCACCACCTGACGCTGAGGACCTGGCGAGGCATGTCGCCAGGGATTGTGGGAATTATAGTTGAAAACGTGTGGAGGGCATCTTGGGGAATGGCCACAGCCGCTCTTCATTGCCTTGCTGCCGGATGGGCGGCGTCTTCTTTGTTTTCTTTTCTTTTTAAATGAGATTTGTGGTTTTATTCACAGACGACAAGGAATATGACGCGTATCTGTCTTACACCAAAGTGGGCCCAGACACTTCGGACTGTGACAATAGTGAAGAGGAACGGTTTGCCCTGGAGATCCTGCCAGATGTCCTGGAGAAGCACTATGGATACAAACTCTTCATTCCGGATAGGGACCTAATCCCTACAGGGAGTAAGTACCGATCAGCTGGGCATTGCAGGTTACCCATCTGGTGCTACCAAGGAAACGAACCCTACTTCTTGCGTTGGCATTTCCTCTTTACGTAGCTGCTCTCAGAAACTAAATGGCATCCTGGTTACAGTGAGGCAGGGCCGGCAGGCTTTGCAGAGGGCTAGCTGAGCAAAGCTGCGACCCCAAAAAGGGGGTTATGCCTGGGGTCAAACAAAGGCTACTCTGTCAGGATGAAAGTACTGGAGAAAGCAATATCCTGCCAATTGGAAATCAGTGGCAGCATCTAGCTTAACAAAAGGTCTCCTTTGCCATTGAATCCCTGTTTGAGGGTGTGTGTATCTTCTACATTTTACATTTTCTATCTTCTTTATTATATTTTCCACAGTCATGTTACTCCAGAGAGATGTAGACTTCGCTCCTTCCTTCTCTCCCCTGGGCAAACCCATCTATCTCTCCTTTTCTTCGTTTGCTTTACCCCCCCCCCCCCAGTAGCATTATGTTTCCATCTGTGCTAACCATGGTTAACACACAGGTTGGGTTTTGTTCTCTGGACCCGAGTAAAAACAAGGTTTTTAAGTGTGTTTTACAATTTGGCCAAACTGCAAAACCCCTGGTGAAAACGGAAAATGGTTAATCATGAGGCATATATAATGCTACTTCACAATTATGTAAATCATGGCAAGAAGGGAGATTTTTGTGGGGAAAAGAGGGAAAGGGAGGTGGAGGAGCAAGCAATTTTCAAGCTCGTCTAAATTCTTCAAAGCTCATTTTGGCTCACTTGTGTTTTCATATATTTTTTTACCTGTTTTTCGGCTCATTCAAACAGCAAAAGTGTGCATTTCAAACAGCAAAAGTGAGTGTTCCTTTATTTTTTTAATGTTGCACACTTTCCCCCCAGTAACTAAAGCATGAAAAGTGGTTAGGCAATTGGGAACGTTACATCTGTACTAGGGCTATGACAGAATTCTTCAAAAATGCAATTAAACATCACAAAGCGTTAACAGGAGAAATCATTCTCTCACATTGTTAACATTCCAGGGTAGATTTTAACAACTTGGCCCAGGATTATGGCAATTCATGATTTGCTGTTAAACCTTCCCTACATTGTATTGGTTGGATTAACTTCACGATGTTGGCAGTATCCCTGACCCTAATTAACCCCTGATGAAGAAGAAGTATGTTCTTTTCTTCTCCATAACTTTGCAATTAACGGTTTTGCCGCAGACAGCATACAGAAAACAGGCTGCCTTTCTGCCCTTCCTATGGGATTCAAACAAGCCAATATCAAAATTTCATGGACTGAGGGGAACATGTGATAACATGTGAGTGCGAAGAATGGATGAGTCAGCCTATTTCCAGCCCGTTTTCCGTGTGTTCATTCAGAAGTCTGTTCCATCCAGGGTCTGCGCTTCTTTGCGATTTTTAAATACGCATGAAAATGGGTATGGAAATATTTATTTTAAAGAACATTTTCTCACAAAATATGCCATTCTAATGGTATTTTCTCTCCATCTGTCATCATATTTTCATGCTAAAATGTGGAATTGATTTGCCTTTTTAGACATCTTTTAGCCAAGAACTGCATTGCAAATTTTGGAGTCATGTGAATGATTTGTGTTCCAAGCTGCCCCTTATTCCGGGAGCTGTGGATCAAGAAAACTCCACAGCAGCTTTCTCTTCTGAGGATGGGATTCTGACCTCAGTCAAGAGAGGACATGGGTGTGTTGTGGTCTCGGCCAGTTGGTGGGGAGGGGAGAGGCCACATGCACTCTAATGTGCACTCCCAGCCTCAAGATGGACGTGGTGGAGGCTGGTCGCTCAGACGTCAGTGGGGCTGTGAATCCACTCTGGGCTTCAGTCAGAACCAGTCAGAACTCTAAAGATGCTACCAAGGTGCTGAACCCATTGGGGGATTGTGGGATAGACTGGAAGCCAGAGCCCCACTGACCTGGGAGCCGCCAGCCTCCACTGTGTCCATCTTTGGTCATCTGGACCAGAGAGCTTTGGCTATGGGGCGGTATACAAATGTAATAAATAAATAAATAGATGAGATTGCTCTCTAAGTGTGTTTAGCCTCAAGCATTTAATAAGAGCACGGATCCCGGAGTTGGATGGAAGCTTGCAGGATAGGACTGGTCTTTAGCCTTTTTCTTTTGTGTAGCTGTAGTGCCTAGCTACACACAGACACTTAACAAATCAAAGTTAAAACAAACGTACGGTGTAACTGCAAACCACGCAAAGACATTCGGAGAACACATTTTGTATTTCATGTACAGCTGCTGTGTCTTGCAGGCTTAGTTTCAACTTTTAAGAGGAAAGAACAGAATCAAAAGTGTTTCAAGTCACAAGGAATATTCATGAAGAGAACAAATGCTTTAAATGAACTGGCTTCCTCGCAGGTGCCTCAATAGGCGCGGCAGGCAGAGCGGCCTTTTCTTGCCTGTCCACCTGTCATTCAGGCACTCCAGCGAACCCTCCTCACCATCACCATCATTTCAGAGAGTCATTAACCATCAGCAGCAGCCCCTGCGCCACCTGAGGAAGTCGGCTCTCTCATTGCTATGCATTGAGAGCGGCAACCGGCCTCTTTCCTCCCTTGCAACTGAAGTGATTCAATATTTTGAAAAGATTTGATTCTTTCAGGGGGAACGGAAGAAGTACTTAATCACCACCTAGAGATGACAATGCAGAATATGAATTTGAAAGCAGACTCTTGTTGTTTTAAAACCCTTGGGTTTGCAGTAAATATGCCACCCACCCACCCCCCACACACTATGTCTAGTAAGGAAATAAAAACTTCGAATGCCTGAGATGCCCACACAGTTACTCATGGAAGACAGTCTTTGATGGCCCTTGAGCTGTGACGACTAAAAAGAACCTCCTTCTTCCAAGGCAATATTCCTCCTCCTGTTACAGATGCTTGAGACAAAGAGTTGGGCTGGGGTGGTTCCCCAACACATCTGGGTGGCACTAGGTTGGGGGAGCCTGCCCTGTCCTGCAGCCCTGATGGTTCACCACACCTGTATACAGATCCAGGGAAGACTGGCTTTCGCCCAGACTTTCAGCCAGCCCATGGAACTTCTCTCCTTGGTCCAGTTATGGCTCTTCTTATGTTCTTAGGACTACAGCTCCCATGGCCAAGTTGGCTGTGTGTGATGGGGACTGATGTCCAGTGCGCCCATTGGGAAAAGGCTGCACTGTTTAAAACCAAACAAAACATTGAGAAGTTTTGCTAGAAGATTACACCAAACTCTTTCTTTTTTCTTCAGAGAAAATATTTGCCCACTCAAATGATGAGGCGGAAAAAGGCTGACATGGCCGGAACTTTCTCCAGGCTCCCTACTGCAGAGAACGCTGTGTTCAAGAAAGGCCTTGCCCTCTCAATCACACCAGAGACTTGATTCCTTCTCAGAGAGGAAAGGTTACACTTGTCCGATTGTGGCCTTTAAGGCTGACCTCCCCAGCCAGCAAGCGCGTGCTCCTGATGCTTTCTGGGGGTTGCTCGTAGCTTCGGCTCGGGTGACTAGAAATGGGGGGCGGGTGTTGGTTCCACCTGCTACCCTCAGGGACAGATGCCCGGCAAGAAGAAGAGCAGTGGAGTCTGTGAGCTGTCAGTTCCGACTGCGATGCCAAAGGATTCCCAGCCACAGGAAAATGCACGCTGGGCAGAGCCTTGGATGCTGAGGCCGGCACAGCGTCTGGCAATGTGCTTGTGCCTGTCCAGATCAGTTCATTCTTAAAGCAAGCATGTCTGCGTCATCTCTGCCATGTGGAGTGCTCTTGTTCAGGGCTTCAGCATCCTCTTGAAGGATCCTCCACGAGGCTGGCCCAAGACGTCTTGCTGCCTGAGGCAAAGGACAAGGTGGCGTCCCCTGCATTCCATGTCCAGGAACCAACTAGAGTGGCAGTTGAATCTGCCCTCAGCACTGGTGATGTGATGGCATCATCCACTACACCTGAAGGCAATAGAATAGCTTCTGGGGCACAGGGCTGGCCACACGGCACACAGTTCTGTCCTCCAACGTCTCACTGCCATCTCCCAGCATCTGCCGCCTGAGGTGACCACCTCATTCTGCCAGGGCCAGCCCTACCATTAATAATAATAATAATAATAATAATAATAATAATAATAATAATAATAACAATTTATTTCTTACCCGCCTCTCCGTCTGGATCGAGGCGGGGAACAACAACACGATAAATTAGGCAGAGCACAGCAGTTGCCTCAGGCAGCAGATGCTGGGAGATGGCAGCGAGGTTTTTGGGGAGAGAGCAGTATGCCATTTGTTCTGCTCTGTGCCTCCTACATTAGCCTGCTGCCTTCAGGTGCAGTGGAGGGTGCTGTCTTACCATCCGTGTCACGGCAGAATAATCTGCCAGCCCCATCGGCTGTTGTACATGGAACGGGAGGGGGTCCTTTGCTTTCTGGTCCTTTGCCTCAGGCAGCACCATGTCTTGGCACCAGGCAAGCATCTCTGGGAAGAGCTTTCCGCGTATGTGTGGGAGAGAGAAAGTGTGCCCCAGACTGCATTTGCTCGCAAAAAAAACCAATGTGTATATTTGGGGGGAAAATATGTGCACCGGCGGAAACATTCAGATAAATTCAGATAAATTCAGATAATTAGGTGCACATTTTTCATGCAGACTTTTCTTGGAAATTGCAAATGGATGTGGAAGCAGGATGAAATGAACTTAATGCAGGAAAAATGAGGAGCTGAATGGAGTTCAACTTCTCCATCCCTACTGGAAAGCCACATTGGTTCTCTGGGGAGGAAACGCGAGCCAGGTGCTCATTGGTCTCTATGGGGGCCACTGGCTCTCTCTACATTTTGCCACACGGTGGTGTCCACGCCATTCAAGGGCATGTCTAGAATGTGCAGGCAAATCCACGCACACCCACTTCTACTCCAAAGGCAGCGCTTGGGTGGCAAGCCCATGTTTGCTCCAGAACTGAGCCTAAACGTCTGTGGATCTCAGTCGGGTTCATTGTTTTCTTTGTGATAAGTGAAGTTTACATTTGACCCTGTGGATCTAGATGACGGTACACCATTTACGACTCTGCTACATCGATCATTTGCAAAATGATAAGAGAGAGAGAGAGAGAGAGATAATGGGTTGGATCCAGATTTATGCTGGATCAATTGCGTTGATGGAAGTGGACTTCCCCACTCCCTTCTTCCCAAGGCGGCCCCCTGAAAATGCTACAGAGAGCGCCAGGGGAGGCTGCTGAATGGGGTGTGGGGAGGGGCTATTCCCCAAAACTGGGCAGAGGGACTTTCCAGCCTGACTGAAGCCTTACATCTTGTGGAAGGCAGATGATCCTCGATCCAACCCACTATATCCGTGGAGGGATGCTACGGTTGGTCCAGGACCCCCTGGTGGTGGTGGTGGTGGTGGTTTTGCCGATCTCCACAACCCAACTGCATATGGGATGAGTTCCACCCGGAACGACCCCTACAATGTGCTCTTTCTTCTGCAGGCTCTTCTTCCAACTGGTGCCCCTATCTTCCAATGGAAGGAGAGTTGAAAGAAGTAAGTAGAGTAGGGCCTTGGCCAGTCCTCCTCTCAGCCAGGGGGCGTGTGGGTGAAAGGGGAAGGGGCTGGGCTGCCCGGCTCTTCTTACCTCTAGCCAGGCTGCCAGTGCAATGGCTCATGGGGGAATCAGTACTGCCAAATCCCTTCTGAGAAGTGTCACAAAACACAGGGGGCTCTTAGGGCCCATTTCATGACATGTTTACAATTCAGCAGGGGGCTCCACTGAGGTTTGGCAGAGGGTGTGTGTGTGTGTGTTTGTGTTGTGCTGTGCTGTGCATACCAGAAACACACACACCCCAAATTAGTTTCTTCCTCCCCACCCTCAACACACCCCAACTTCTTTCATGGAAACCTAAAAGGATCCCAATTGCTGGCCAGATTTCGAATGAATTTCATGATATATGAAAAGAGAAGAACAGCAATCCTAACTCTAAGAGAGATCTGTATTACATACTGAAATTGATTTAAGAGTTGCCTCCTCCCACTCGAGAACCCTAGTTTTTGTGGAGTGGGGTTAGGGCTCTGTACTACGCTGCTCTCAGCATCCTGACAAAAGTACAATGTCCATGATTTGGGGGCAAGGGAGAGAAAATGATTGATAGGCTGGTATAAAACTAAAATAGCTTTGTAGGGCTGGTATTACCTAAAACAATATGCTTGAGTTCTAAAACTGTGTGAGGTTGAAGAGGTGGTTGGGGGGGGGATGCCTTCAGTAGCAACAGGGGATAATATTTCGGTGCATTTTGGGCGCTTCCAAACTGCCCTGCCTCCTTCGTGGAATTTCACCAGGGTGCTAAACAGCTGCACCTTCCACCCGTCACCCTCTCAAGTTCTACCTCCACTGCTTCCATTTTACTGTTAAGGTGAGAGGGGAGCAGGAGGCCTGCACACGGCCTTCTAGTTCCATAGTGATGCTAGGAGCCCTTGATCTGGAAGCACCCCGAGTGAACTGGAAATACCACCGTCTCTTCTCTTTGCCCTTCGGTCTATTTCATATTAAAAATTATAGATTGAGACAATATCAGAGTGAACAGCATCTTCCCCGGTGTGACTGGTCCTAGGCAAGGTTGCAAGAGCAGCTCATGAGGGATGTGTAAAAGATGCCATCTGCATACGGATGGCCTCGTCGTAACCCATAATAATAAGCGCATCTCCACGGTGAATGCACGCACCGCGAAACATCCTCGCCATCTTATGCACCAGTCCTAGAAGCAGAAGAACAGCTTCTCTGAGCTTGACTGATTAGCCTTAGTGTAGACCAGCCTGTCTCAATCTAGACTCCTAGGTTTTAAAATACAAATCAAACCTGACGGACAGGGCAATCCTATGCAGGTCTACTCAGAAGAAAGCTCCAATGAGTTCAATGGGGCTTACTCCCGGGTAAGTGGGTATAGGATTGCAGCCCAGATCAAAATTCTGCACCAAGACAAACTAGGACCTGGAGATGTTTGCAAAGGTCCTGGCGTCGTGTCTTTCCTCTGCGTGACCTGTTCAGAAGCTCCCAGTCATGGGGTGGAGGGTCAAAGCGCCTCTCGATATGAAGCGGGAGTGTTTGTGGCACTGGCTAAGGAGGAGGAGGGCAGCGCTTTTCCCCAGAGTCCGCCAGGAGGCTAACTTCCTTTCTGTACCGCGCGCATATTCCTCTATTCTACTGTCTTTCTTTTCTTCCCATTCACAGCATACCTTGAAGATCTCGCCAGGTGCGTCGAACAAAGCCGCAGGCTCATTATCGTCCTAACGCCGGACTATGTCCTCCGAAGAGGCTGGAGCATTTTCGAGGTGGAAAACAGACTCCACAATCTGCTGGTCAATGGAGAAATCAAAGTGGTTTTCATCGAGTGCCCCGAACTGAAAGGCAAAGTGAATTACCAAGAGGTAGAAGCTTTAAAGCACATGATTAAACTTTCCTCGGTAATCCAGTGGAACGGACCTAAAAGCAGCAAGCTGAGTTCCAAGTTTTGGAAACGCCTGCTCTACGAAATGCCTGCCAAGAAAAAAGAGGTGCTGTCTCGGCGACAAGTCCTGGATTCTGCCGAGCAGGGCCTCTTTGGGGATCTCCACACGGTGCCTTCCATCGCCGTGACAGACACCTCTGCCTCGCTGGTGGCATCGCAGGCAGACTTGGGCGACTATCAGCAGCCGGATCCAGTACAAACGAGACACTATTGCAGAGGATACGAGTACGAGGTGCAATCTGCAACGTTGCCGCTGGCTGCCATGAGCAGCAATCACCACCACACTTACTGTAACATCCCCCTGACGCTACTCAATGGGCAGCTACCTCTGAACAGCAGCATGAAAGATGCTCAAGAATTTCACCGGAACAACCCCTTGCTGCCGTTATCCACGAGGGAGCTCAGTTTCACCAGCGATATATGGTAGCAAAAGTTCTAAGGGTTACAATGCTGGCTGACTGAGAGTCAATGACAGGGGTCTTTAAAGGACCGAGAACCCATAACATCAGGTGCCAAAATATTTTGCCAAGTCACAAGTAACTCACTTTTATACTTGAACCTCTTTACATTTCAAAAATGATTAACCAAGGGGGGAAACCTACTTTTGTAGTTCACAAATAACTTCGTATCTTTTAATGTTTTATTGCTTCTTTATTATTATTATTATAATAATAAGAGGGCACTGGAGAGTATTTTGAAGTAGGATTTACAGTCTGGCAATGGATTGACATTCAATACTATATATGATAGATGAAGGCTCCATATTTATATATTAGTACTTCAGAAATTTAAATGGATGATTATTATTTTTTTGGAAGAACATTAGATAGAAACAACACTATTCACAAATGTGAAATACAACCAGCTACAAAAGGAAGTATTGTCATTTCAAATCACGTCTGGAGGACACATTCCCATTAAGGATATATATTTAGGAGATCGTGCCTATATATGACCACTGATCCATTTTGGAAGATGGGCCAGGTGAACCTCTGTGGGTGATAGCTTCTAGTTTTCACTCAGCAGTTCCTGTGTTTGGGGAAACGTCACCCACGTCATCCATCAATTGTTCTCAACACATTTCTTAATCCTACTCAATAGTTGCCATTGTGTTTTTCTTAAACAAATGATTAGGAAGTTGCCAGCAGTTTAGTTTCTGTAGATTTTTAAAGCTTGTTTAAACTGGCTTTGCAAGTTTCTAAGGACTTTTCTTCCTTTTACATTTTTATGTACCAACGGGATCGTCTTGTAGTCAACTGACCGCTAATTTGAACATTTCTTAAACTTCTTGACCTTGTAAGATTTGTATCAATGGTAATGTGAATTTTGCACAGGGTTATTATTATTATTATTATTATTATTATTATTAGTTTGATTTTCCAGATTTAAAGGTGTTACAACTTAAAAATTGACATTTGGCACAGAATGTCAGCAATAGAAAGGGGGGAAAGAAATACAGCAATACTCACAAACAAAAGTGCTGAAAATTGTTCGGGTTACCAGTGGTATGACTTTGTTGCATTGATAATCACCTAATACAGCACAGAGAGAGAGAGAGAGAGAGAGAGAGAGAGTCAGTTGACACTCTGTGGGTAAGTCCCACTGTGTTGTCTTTAGTGGGACACTGAGGGGCAGTTCTTACATTAGAGGAACAACATGGCTGCTGCTTCATTATGACTCCGTTTCGTCATGCTTCCATTATGGTAGAAGGAGGTTTGCCACATGGGGGGAGCCAACAATCCCACGCCAACGTCATCTCTTTGCCAGACGCAGGATGCTGGTAATAGAACTAACCACATCGTTGGCCTCTCTGCCGTTTTCTCTGGAGTCGAACAGAAATTTATCGGACAACATTGTTTTCTGAGAACATTTTCTGAGATGTTTCTTCTTCTCTCTCTATCTCATACACACACACACACACACACACCAAGTAAAAGACAGCCACTTTACAGAATTTTCTCTGGATATTCTATCATTTGTGTGTGCTGGCAACCATTTTTTACCCCACAATGCTCCAGAATGACACTAGGTCTTGGCCATTGTGAAGGATGCAAAATGGTGGCCAGGTTGCCAACACAATTGCTGTTGTTGCCGCTTGCAGCTGCAATGACAACAAAACCAGAAACTCGGCTACTGCCACTGAGAATGGGCAGCGACGTGGCTCTTTTAACGTAAGAACGGGCTCACTTTTGCCACCTGTGCCCTCCTACGTTCGTTTATGCCACCTTGTGTGCCCCTTGGAGATGGCAGATGCGGAACTATTGCATGATGTTCTCAATTGTGTTGCAGGTGTACATTACAATGCATCCCACTCACAGTGTGTATGCGTAGTTCCTGCAGAGAACTGCCGATACTGACGACAAAGATCTGCCGCTGGAGTTAGCCCTGAGTGGAAGGGTTCCGATTCGTTTCATGGTGGTTCCCCTTGTGGACACTCGTGTGTGCTTGGAACCTCCTAGCTTTCACATGAAGGCTCCCTGCCCGAGGGCTCTCTCCCCATGCGCACAGCATTCTGTGTTGCTGAGGGGCGCCTCCCTGCCTGCTGCGTATTGACTCTGCCTGTTCTGCATCAGCTTCTGGAACAAACTTGGATTGGAAGGTACAATGGGATGGAACTGTAAGCATTATGCTGGCATTTTGCACCAGCGTGTGTGCAGTCATGGGCATGTGTGCACCACAGTCAAGATGCAACGTCTAGGATATTTGGTGAGATAAACTGGAGGGGCGTTCGTGTGTGTGTACACACATGACGGGCACAATCCTACACATGTTCAGGCAGGAAAGAGTCCTACAACTCCCAGCATGCCCCAGCCAACATCAGAAACAAAGCAAGGCTGGACCCTTGCCTGACATCAAATGTCAGGGGATTCCACAGAGAAGGAGCTTGTGCACTGAAGGCTCTGCTCAGAGGTGCACTCTGAAGGGACTTCGGGTCCTTGCAGAACCATGAGGAGCAACTCAGCTCATAATCACACTGACTGGGCAGGCTAATAAGGGAGAAGGCTCACTCTCACATCTCCTAGTCCCAAGGTGGGCTAAATTCACCAAGAACAAAACCTTAATCCTGCCCCAATAGCAGAGAGGCAGCCACTTTGAACGTTTGCAAATATTGGGTGGCCACGTACACATTGTCCAAAAGAGGAAATGCAAAACCAAAAAAGAAGAGGACACCAGGGGTACAGACCTGCATAATATTTCCGCATGCTAATTCCTATGTATGCCCATAATGTCAATAGAAATGCAATGCGTCTCACCATAGTGGGGACGACTGAGACCAGGCAGCCTCGACAGGTCTTCTGTCCGGATGCCAACTGTGAATGGGCAACATCAAGGCCCTTTAGCACCCACTTCTTGTGGTTCCTTATCTTTAAACTGGACGTCGACTGGAAGGCCTTCAGATAAAGGGTTGTCCTTTGGAAAGTAGAAATCATTAGGGCTGTGCATGGATCCGGATCCGGATCCGGATCCCGAATCCAAAGCGGATTGGGGTCATCTGGACCTCCCAGATCTGGATCTGAACCGGATCAGGGGGGTCCGGATTGTTCTGGACCAGATTGGATCATTCTGGATCGATCCTGATCAATCCAGAGCTCCGGGGCCCATTGGCCTTCCAGGTCCCTGGGTGCCGGGCACCCAGGGACGCCAGGCCAGCAGTGAGTCCATAGGACTCATTTCTCAGTAGCGAGGCCCGTTTCTCAGTAGAGAGGAAGCAGCGGCAGTGGCGGATGGCAATGGTGACGAGGAGGCAGCAGATAAGTAGGGAGAGTTGGGGGAGGGTGGTGAGTCCTTTTCCCCATAGACTAGTAAGTCTATGGGGAAAAGGAGGGTCTCCAGATCTTGTTCCGGAGACCCGGATCCAAATCCAGTTCCAGACTGGATTAGGGGAAATCCAATCTGGTCAGGATCGGATCGGGCTCAATCCGGATCATCCGGATCTGGACCGGATTTGGGGGGGTGCACAGCTCTAGAAATCATGGCCACCTGAGGCAACTGTTTCTTTAATCATGAACCTATTGAAATTTTAGTGAAATGCCAGGGTGATACAAAGTTTAAATAGATTAGTGCTTTTCTTCAAGATCCCCAGATGCCCAGTAATAATCCACATGGAATTCTGTGCCCCTCAGAAACCTCATGGGATTTGCCTACTGTCATGCATGCGGACTCCTTCAAATGCTGGTTGCTCTCCTGTTGTAAAGCACGTTTAAGAGTTTTCGCCCCTCCCCGGCTTTAAATCCAGGGCACCAACACAAATTACAGAAGTCTATAAATACTTCTTAATTTATTACCCAGTGGGGACTCTTAATTCTTCTGGCCAAATTTAAAGTCTCAAGGCACATCATATATTTTTTTCTACTGAGAGAAAAAGAGATGATTTTACCTCCTTCTACATATATAAATATATATCACAACGGAATTTCAAAAGAAAAAAAGACAATTACGACATTTGCACTGCTCTTTTTTTTAACTGTTCCAAGAGTTGTTTCTTCATTGGTTTATGTTCTTCAATGAGAAAGGTGTAACATTAAAAAAAAAAAACAATCCTGCATGAAAAGAGTTGCATATGGTTAAGCAAAGAGCTGTACTTTTCATTCATTTTTATTTTCATGAAATCTGGTTCATTTGCACTGAGAACTGGGTGGAGTTTTGTGCTTCGCATGAAGACAGGTGCAGGAATCTCCACTTTTTCTACTTCTTTTCCAGCATTTAAAAATGGGCATAATTTTCAAGGGGCATAGCCAAGATCTGCTAAGTAGATCCTCAATAGAACAGTGTATTTTCCACTGTGTTGGGAGCCCTTGAAAAGAACCGGGGAGGGGGGGTTTCCTACCATTTTCTTCAAGGATTATGATTCTTTTTCTTTTGTATCTCTGTATCTGTATCGTTTAGATCTAGCTAAAAAGTCACAACCTGCATTTCATCAGAGACTTCAAAGTTGTGTATCATGTACTTCTACAATATATACATAACTCAGAATCATGGTGTGGCCCCCTTATCCTTTCACTGGGGGGGGGGGGCAGGGTTGGGTGGGAAAAGGGTTTTGCAAAATGGCCCTATGGCAGGAATGCTCAAACTTTGCCTTTCCGAGGGCACTTGAAATTGTTGAAGGTCTCAGTGGACCACTTAATAGACGTGTGTGTGTGTGCGTGCATACACAATGAATCACAGCACATGCATAACTCATACTTTAAGAACTGTTGTCTCACATTCAACCAGCAAATTTTTAAGGGAAAATTAGGTAGCCCTGGTGCCATATTAGGAAAACCGTGGGACTTCATGCCAAGGCTTTGATAGCCTCTTGGATGACCTGGCCCTGGTCAAAACACCCTCAATTTCTATGGGGGGGGGGGGAATCAAGTGTAGGTGCAAGTACAGATATTCTCAGCTGTTCTGACTCCAACACCTCAACTCCATGGACCACCTAAATGGAGCTCACAGGCCAGAGTTTGAGAGCCTCCATCTACGGCACTCATCAGCAATGGTTCTCTCAACAAAATGGGGCAATGGAGGCATTGTTTATCAGGTGAGGGATGTCAAGGCTTTTTCAGCTGGAGAGCCGAATTCAGGGGACACATCCCAGTGGCAATAGGGACAAGGCTGAACATACAAAACACGCCAGCATGTTTTAGGTTAAAACTCTTGCTATCAGTAACTACGCCTTAGGAAAGGATTTCAACCTTTTTAGAATGGAGGAAAGCACTGCATAAAAGCTGGGAAGCCAGGAAATGATTGGGAGTGATTGGGAGCCACCTTGAGTCCCAGTATTGGGGAAAAGGTGGGATCATCATCATCATCATCGGCAAGAAGTTGGGGCCAGAGGACAGAGGTATGACCCTCTGGGGAATGCTGGAGGGCCAGACTGATACCCCATGTGGGCTGGATTTGGAGGTTTTGTGGTTCAACAGCCTTGTATTAGATCACTTGAACTAAATTATAATCACATCTCCTCCATTCACAATGGGTAGGAACTGTATCCCAGAGCTAGAGCAGAAAATCCCAGAATAAGTCCCTGTCAAGTGCCAAGACCTCCCTGTGTGTTGAAGTCAAACAAAGCAGTTGATCTCTAAGTGAATGGCATTCATTATGCAAATCAATTGGTCTAACAGTAGTTCAGGTTACAGACTTTGTTGTCCTACAGCAACCTAGTGTGATCATCTCTGATTCAACGGACACAATTCTAAACAGACTACCTGAAGATCTTTTTGATGGATGCACTACTGTTAGGAGAGAAATTGCTGCAAATCTGGAGCCAGTTTGCAACACAAAACAAGAGGATTTTCAAGTCCCACCCACAGGGAAGGTCTCTCTTAAAGACCACTTGTGATGGGGCAACCTTGTAGAACACCTTTCTTCCCAAAGCTGCTCCTCCCTCTTGACCCAAAGTCTGTTCCTTATGTCTGTCACACCCACCTCTTCCCCCTCCCCCTTCCCATGAGTTGCTGTGTTCCCATAGATGGAGAGGTGATGGCCAGGCTTTGATCCAATCAACTAGCACTTGGACAGCTTCTTCTCTGCCTCCCTGAAGTTCTGGTCCTTCTCCCACCACTTCACCTTCTTCCTGACTCTCAGTCTGCAGAGATGCTGGGGCCAATCCTGACAGTCCCTCCTTGCCATCTCTGGTTAAAAAGATCTTGTAGCAAGTAAGACCTGCTTGAGGCCCTGGAGAACCACTTCCAGTCAAAACAGACAACACTAGTCTAGATGGGCAGAGAGTTTGGCCTGGTATGAGGCCGTCTCCTCTACATTTGGGAATTTGCATTTAGCAGAACACCTGTCAGGTTAGTTGATACCACCTTGCCCAACCTGGCTGGGAATGATGGGAGTTGCAGTCCAACACATCTGGAGGGCACCGGTTAGGCAATGCTGCCATCTGCAATGATGTATTCCATTTCTTGCTGTTTTGATTTTTCGTAACCTTTCCCCCTTTTCCATCCAATATTTATCCTTCTTAATTATCCACATAATATGTTCTGATTTCCAAATGCCTTTGGGCCCTAGACAGACCATTTATTATTCATAGAATTGACTTCCAAAATAAACTGTAACTTGATGTGTATAGAAGGCTCAACTCTGTGAAGAAATGGCCCGTAAGGGAAAATCTACAATTCTCCAGCTGTGCCGGGAGCACCAGGCCCTCATCACCCAATTTCTGTTAACGAACATGAGAACAGCAATGCCTCTAAAACTCGAGTGGCAGCTATCAAGACTGGTAGCCCTTGATAGCCTTCTCCTCTATGAATTTGTCTAACTCTCTTGTAATCATAGAGTCATAGTAGAGTTGGAAGGCCATCAAATCTTGTAGAGTTGGAAGGCCATTGAGTCCAACCTCCTGCTGAATGCAGGAATCCACCTTAAAGCATCCCTGGAAGATGGCTGTCCAGCTGCCTCTTAAAGGCCTCCAATGTGGAAGAGCCCACTACCTCTCTAGGTCATTGGTTCCAATGTCGTACTGCTCAGTCAGTAAGTTTTTCCTGATGTCCAGCCGGAATCTGGCTTCCTGTCACTTGAGGAGACCATTATTCCGCATCCTGCACTCTGGGATGATCAAGAAAAGATCCTGGCCCTCCTCTGTGTGACAACTTTTCAAGTCCTTGAAAAGTGCTATCATGTCTCCCCTCAGTCTTCTCTCCTCCAGGCTAAACATGCCTAGTTCTTTCAGTCTCTCCTCATAGGGCTTTGTTTCCAGACCCCTGATCATCCTCGTTGCCCTCCTCTGAACCCCCTCCAGCTTGTCTGCATCCTTCTTGGTGCCCAGAACTGGACATAGTACTCAAGATGAAGCCTGACCAGTGCCGAATAGAGGGGAATCTATCCAAACTGGTGGCCATCACCCCACCTCTTGATAGTGAATTCATAGTTTAACTATTCCCTGTGTGAAGAAAAACTGCCTTTCATCTTCCTTCATCTCCCATCAATCCGCATCATGGGATGACCTCAAAAATTGTTTCCACAAATTCCTCATCAATCTTTGCTTCTACAGATATTCAGATCTACAGCCTAAGCTGTTCATGTTTGTTCTACTCCGAGAATCAGTAAAATGAATATTGAAAATGGAGGGCATTTGAATATTTTATAAGTGACAGAGAAAATTGCATCATACTTTACAGGAAGAACAGAGGGGTTGTAATCCATTGTGTTCCTACCAACAGATGAGGAATGTTGATTTAATTTTCCTTGCTGTTGAGAAACACTTGACCTTCCTCTCTTAAGCATAGGGCTGAAGTGCCCATTAGCCTGGAGTGAAAGAAAGCTGGCCATTTCATAGACACACAAAAAGAAAAAGGGAGCATATAATCCTTACAATGATTTGCAACAGACACAAATTTGGCCTGCAAGAAGACAATGAATGCAAAGTTTAATCAGATCACTTTGAAGGCAAAACTCAACATACACAAAACTGATCAAAAGCTATGTCTTTCTCTCTCTTCCCCCCCCCCACCCCATTTATCGTTTGAATTGTAAAGCGGGAAGCCCGTCAATAGAAACAGATGACAAGCAGACAACAGATCATGAAACTCACAAGATTCTGCAGGGTTGCCACTGTTTAGACGCAGCCAGGATCCTGTGCTTTTAACTGCAGCTGGATGCACAGTAATTCAGCAGGGGAGAGATTAGAGTCTACCTCCAGCTGCAATCCTCACTGTAGCTGGGAGGAAATGGATTTTCCCAACAACAATAAATTGTCCCTTGTTGTTATGGAACATATTTGGGGGGGGGGGGGTCTTGAATGGGCAGTTAACACCAAAGACCAGCTCCTGAACTCACTTGTTGAGATGGATCAATGCAGCGGCTTGCATTTCTTGACTCTCCTTCAGGCCATGGCTAGAGGGACAGTCAGGATGAGTGCCTGCCCTCCAACACTGACCACTGTACCACTGGTGGATCTCCTCCTCTGCTCATGGATCTCCCTCCCCAATGGCAGAAGGGGGATTCTGCAACACCCTACAGCTCCTAGGACACCCTCGCAGGGGCCACAGGGTTGCAGCATTCCTGTTTCATCTCGGGCAACATATTCTGCTAATTTATGGAAGCTAATGGTGCAGGGGTTTTCCCAAGACCCAAAACAACAGCAGCTGCTGCTTTTCCCCTCCCCCCCCCCCGCCCCCCTCTGTTTGAAA
This sequence comes from Anniella stebbinsi, assembly GCA_029215795.1. Classification (NCBI taxonomy): domain Eukaryota; kingdom Metazoa; phylum Chordata; class Lepidosauria; order Squamata; family Anniellidae; genus Anniella; species Anniella stebbinsi. The sequence goes on from JARDYH010000001.1 coordinate 725,333, forward strand.
TCTCGCAGAGGCACCTTGTCACATGTCTCAGCAAAATTGAGGTCTTCAAAACTGCCTGGGGGAATCTGGTCACCCATTCTAACGATGCTGCATGCCCAGGTGGCTGCCAAACACCTTTCAGCCACATGAACAATTGCAGGGAGCACGTTGAAAATGGAAATCGGGCGATACAAAACCGTCGCAAGGGCATCTCCTGAGACACGATGCTGGCACAGGCTGGAGTCAGATGGGGCAAGCGGGCGTGGGAACATGCCCCAAATCTGCAGGAATCAGCAAACTAAGGAGCAAAAGAGAAGTGTGGCAAAAGCCAACTCTCAGGACCTTTGGCCTCACTCATCATTTCCCCACTGGGCAGTCAAAGCCCTGTTCCAAAAAGAATCATGTGCTGCATGCAGCCCTTCTACAGCTCCTCACCCGCAGAGAGCCAAGGAAAGTCTGGAGATGAGATCCAGAGATACTGCTGAATCCGGCAAAGCCGGTTTCCCTTCCAAAGGGGCAGGTGAGTTATCGCTCCTGAAGGGAGCCGGGGACCTGTCTTTCTTGTAGGGAACAGACAGCACGCCCTGGCCAAGAAGCCTGTGGACCCATTATCAGGCAGAAGTCAGAGGAAGCTTTATGACTCTGGGAGGCAAATTGTAGGTATATATAAGGCACCATAAAATCAGCAGGAGAATTTCATTGCCAAACTCATCCATCAAACCAAAGGAGTTCTTTTCTTCTTGCAGCTGCATCCTTGTCTATTTGCAAAAACAAAACATGACTCCACATTTCTCCAGGCTGAGTGTCCCTACGTGACTCGGATTTCAGTGGGACTGGGAATCCATTCTGGGTTTCAGTCACAACCAGCCAGAACTCTGAAGGAGCTCTCCATGGTCCTATGCCCATTTGGTGGAGAGGGTTCACTGACACCGCCCCCCCCCCCCCAGCCTAAACTCTCTCACAGGCCTGTTGTGAGGATAAAATGGAGAGGAACAGGGCGAACACCTGAGCTGACTTGCAACAAGGAAAAAGGCAGGATATAAATGCAGGTGGCAACTGAGCCCCCTTCCTAGTTAGAAGGCAACATGTATTCCTTCCCTTCGAAATGGGATAAACAAGCCCTGGCGAAGGGCCGTGGCTCAGTGGCAGAACCCCTGATAAGCATGCAGAAGGCCTCAAGTTCGATCTCCAGCAGCATCTCCAGGTTGGGAGAGGAAAAGATCCTGCCTTAAACCCCGGAGAGCAGCTGCTGCCAGTCAGTGCCTACAATACTGGGCTAGATGGACCCATGCTTTGACTCAGTCTAAGGCAACTTCCTACATCCCTGTGTTGCATTCGGAGGCTCTTCTGCTCATTCTATTGAGTGGGGTTCCAAAACCCTGTCTGTCCAGTGGGGACGTGTCTCAAGTTTAGCCCAAATAGGATTAAACAAACAAACAAGCTACATACAGGCCTTTCGCCTCTAGATCAGAGGTTTCTTCCATCCTGCCAAGTTGAACACTGGGATAGGAGCCCAGAGTAATTACGACCTAATGGTTTTGGGGGAGAGGGTGGCCTATCTCAGTCCGATCCCAAGCGTGAAGGTGCCTGCATTGCACTTGGCACCCGTTTCCCTCACCTTGCCATGTGCACATATTTCCCTAATATATGCATTTTTGGGATCGGTGAATTCCATTGCAAAATTCAGACAAGTGAAAAAAATTGGAGTTTCATGCAATGGTTTGAAACTGTGGGAGTAGAGAGGTTTGCATTGAACTGTGAATGGAATGAATTCCTCCCCGATTCCTCATGATGGAGAGCCCCCTGTGCCTGAACCTGCAGAGGGTGGCGGTCTACCAAGTGAAGCCCTGGCAGGATTGCTGATGGCCAAGGGAGAGATCCTCTGGGCCTAAAGCAGCATCCTCAACCTTTTTGTGACAGTGATCACATGTGGGCTTTTGAGAGAGAGTTGTGGGTGCAATCACAAAATGACTCCTATAGAGAGGGGGTCTGCCTATCCATAGAATGCCCCTTTCCCAGAAGGCAGGCTGGGCTGGTTAAAAGAAGGGGACCTTTGCCCACGAACCCAAGGACAAGGCAGTGGGGGCTGAGATCCAAACAGAAGCCCACTCTTTGAACACACCATTTTCTACTCCCAACAACACCCATCGCACAGAAAACCAGCTAGTGATGCTCAGAGACATGCACAGGAACATCTTGTGGGGATGGAGGGGGGGCAGAAGCCTCTGCTCTGCCCACTCTAGTCCATGAGGATGGTCCCTACCACCCCGCTAAATTGTTTTAAGAAATAAAGATGGGTCTGGAGGCCGCCACCTCGCTTAGACACCAACGGAGAGAAGCCAATGGGCGTCTTGGTGCCAATCCAAATGGATGCCCACCACTGCATCTTGTGGTAGCAAGTTCCACAGTTAAGAAGCTCTTCCTTTATTCTGTCTTGAATCTCCCACCAAAGGGCTTCATGGGATGATGACCCCGCTGGATTCCAGTATTATGGGAGAGAGAGAGGAGGGATCTCCCTATCCACTTTCTCCACACCCTGCATCATTTTGAACTCCTCTCTCCCTTTTACCCGCCTTTTTTCTAAGCTAAACAATTCCAGATGTTGTAACCTTTCCTCATAGGGGGGTTGCTCCAGCCCTCTGATCACTTTAGTTGCCTTCTTCTACACTTTTTCCCAATGTGTGGGGGCCAATCCAGTCTCAGGCCTTTGCACATTGAGTTAGAGTGCAAGTCTGGTTGGCTAAATTCTCCGTGTACTGTGAGGTATTTGGGGTACGAATGAACGATATGGGCAGAGAATGAGACCAGCAGCTCCTGGAGCCGTCTCCTCCAGCCCTGTGGTTCTACGGACGTGCCTGTACTGGGAATGAGGATGGATCAAAGAGATGTACTGCCTGTTGGAAAAGTGGAGAGGACATGAAAAAATGCAGTAATCCAAAACAAAGATAAACCATAATAGAACGTCAAGGTGGCGAGGGAAGGTACATGAGAGCTGGACAAATTACAGAACTCTTCCACTTTCTTCATGCCAGCGTCAAGGGAAAACACAGAGCCGCTCACCCGTACAAAAGCAAAGCAAACCATCATCTGGCTGAGCAGGCAAAGCCACAACAACAAAACAATCAATCTCTGTAGGGCGAAACGCCACACACAAACGTACCCCTCCCAAAAAAGGGACACCCCCCCCCCAGCGCCACCATCGCACGGCTAACCGGTGTAATATCCCTGCATCAGCCTATATTTCCCTATTTTGGAACAGGAAATGTCTGTGGCTGCTACATCACAAGAGGGCCACCGATGGAGCAAGAGGAATGAAATGAGCATTGCATGGATGTGAGCAAGGAGCCAAGCAGGCACATGGAGCAATTGGGATGTCTTTTTAGCAGTGCAAATATGGGTCAAAGGGAAGAGAAGCCCGTCAGCGGAGAGGTTACAAAGAAAAATGATGCTACGGATGAGTGAGGATTTCGCACGAGCTCACTTGTTTCCCAAGAATTTTACTCATTCTGTGAATCTACTGGGGTAAAGAAATATGAGGAAATTTCTCACCATCCTACAACATCCTGTCAAAGGTCCAAGCTGGTGGCCGCGGAGTGTACAATGGCTTGTTGCACATTGCATGGCATCTTAGGGTTGCATCTAATGGATGGTATCCAAACATTAGTCTTAACTTAGATTCCACTGCTCCCAATGTTACATTGACTAACTTAAGTCCCATTTGTGCTAAGTAAGACAAGCATTGGATACAACCCTAAGAGTTCCTGTGCATTTAGAGGCAGGTGTGCCAGAGATGAGATGCACCTGCTCTCCATCAAGAGATTTCATTTCTAGAGACCTTGGAGGAGGAAGACGAACCCTGAATGAGGAAAACGGTAGCAACTCAACACAAGCAACTCTTCAGCAAGGCATTCCCCAAAGGTGGACATCAGGAGGACATTGGTCTCAGACAGGGACTCTAAAATAGTGACTGTCCCTGCTACACAGGGCCATGTGACGCATATGCAGATAGGCAAGAAGTGTGGGAAACCACCCCAAGGCTGCATTCCTCTGCGCACTAACCTGTGAGTAAGCCCTACTGCATATAGTGGGACTTACTTCTGAGTAAGCATGCATACGTCTGTGCTGCAACAAAACATGGAGAGCAAACATAAGCCTAGTTCCTGAGTGAAGTCTATCCGGCCCACCCTAAGCGTGTTTATGCAGCAGCGGAGCTCAGTGGGCAGAACCTGTGGCAAGAAGAGCTCCCCCTTTTATAGCATCAAAAGAAAAACCTTCCCCTTGGTTATGTACTCCTTGCAAAGTTACCCTGGGTGGGACAAAGACCGACGTCTTGTAGGATTAAATTGGAATACGATTTGGGTGGCCAGATGCAAATACAAGGAAGCCCTAGGACAACCATAGGAGTAGTTAGCAGTAACACTGCAAACAGCCTTTCAATGGACAGTTATTATATAGGAGGAGAAGTCCTGTATAATCAACGGAGAAGCATTCAGTCATTAAGTTCCTTTGGGGGATTCTTCCTGCCTTGTCTGGCCAGTCAGGCATTGGTTCGAAAGGAAGTGACTCATTCATCATCTCCATTTGGATATCCTGTGTGTCCTCACGGCCAGGATCTGGGGGAAGGATGAAATTATATATATATATATATATATATATATATATACACAGAGAGAGAGAGAGAGAGAGAGAGAGAGAATTATTACTGGAACAGCAAAGGAGCAACTTCCTCATTCCATAATGTGCCTTGAGATCCACAAACTGTTTTGAAACTCTGCCTTGAAGTTTAGCCCTGTGCTTTCTGCTTGAATTCTCTGTGAGACAGCTATTTTAAGGGCCATTTCACACATGACATTTTTTTTCGGCGTACACCTAAGCATGAATGCAACACATTGCTGCAAATGTATCTCATACAGGTCCACTCAGCACAGAGCCGCAATTGATTGCAAGAGACTTTCCAGGCGGCAATCTGGGTGGGCCATGAAAGGTTCTCCAGCCCTGGTGATCTATTATTATTATTATTATTATTATTATTATTATTATTATTATTTACACTTATATACTGCCCCATAGCTGAAGCTCTCTGGGCGGTTTACAAAAATTAAAAGATTTAACACTAAAAAGTCAATATACAAAATTTAAAACCATAAACATAAAACAGCTGACATTAAAACACTTTAAAACATTTTAACTGTTAAGCCTGGCCACAATGTCAATCAAAACCTCAACTTCAGCTGTTAAAATGCCTGGGAGAAAAGAAAAGTTTTGACCTGGCGCCGAAAAGATAACAGTGTTGGCACCAGGCGGGCCTCATCGGGGAGAGCATTCCATAATTGGGGGGGGGGGGGGCACAACAGAGAAGGCCCTCTCCCTTGTTGCCATCCTCTAAGCTTCCCTCGGAGTAGGCACCTGGAGGAGGACCTTTGATGTTGAGTGTAGTGTACGAGTAGGTTCATGTCGGGAAAGAAGTTCTGTGAGGTATTGTGGTCCCAAACCGTGTAAGGCTTTATAGGTTAAAACCAGCACCTTGAATCGGGCTCGGAAACATATAGGCAGCCAATGCAAGAGGGCCAGAATCGGTCTTATATGTTCAAACCTTCTGGTCCCTGTTACCAATCTGGCTGCTGCATTCTGCACAAGCTGCAGCTTCTGAACCGTCTTCAAAGGCAGCCCCACATAGAGCGCATTGCAGTAATCTAATTTGGAGTTTACTAGAACCGACTTCTCCAACATGGTGCCCTCCAACTGTCTGGATCCACAACTCCCAGCATTCCTGATCACTGGCCACGCTGGCTGGGGATTTTGGGACTGGCAGCTGAACATCTGGAGAGCACCAGGTTGGGCAGGATGAACTAGGTGATAGAAGGGAAAAGCACCAATAGTAGTTGAAAAACTAAAAGAGACTCTAGCTCTGGTGCTAATGTAAAAACATTCTTTATTCAATTATAAAAAACAATTGTTTAGAACAATCCTTTAGACAATTTTTTTATAATTGAATAAAGAACATTTTTACATTAACACCAGAGCCAGTCTCTCTTTTTGTTTTTCAACAGGGAGATGCAAGTTCAAAGCCCCACTCTGCCAGGTGAAGCTCATTGGGAAATCTTGGACCAGCACTGCCTCCCAGCCTAACCGACCTTGAACAGCACCTTGAGCGCCTTGGAGGAAAGGCAGGATGTAAATATGCTCAATAGAAATAAATGTCAGGCTTTGATGGCGCCGGTACTATAACTAGCCATTTCTGGTTGCCCCAGATAGGATTCACCTCTGCAGGAGCTACCACCTGGATGACAAGAATGGATGCGGATTGGGACTGCTGCTGACGTTCCTCACTGTGTAAAGCTGCATAAATACACACTGGTTGTGTCAGTAGCTCTCCAGGGCAGAAGACCGGGGTCTTCCCCAGCACTGCTTGGAAAGGCTAGGGCTTGAGCCTGGGAGCCTTTGCATGCCAAGCAGCCAGGGCCCCACTCCCGAACTACGGCCCTTCTCGGAGAGCACACGGACACGTCTTTCTCAGCTGTTTCAGAGGTTTTGTCTTCCTGGGCAAACAAATCTTTTGATGGGCCGATGCTGTGCAACAGTCACACTGTGTGTCAAACCACCGAATTGCCCAGAGAGAGATCAGTGCACTTGAAGAATGAGAACATGTGGTTGGAAATATGGAGGAAGGCAGGAGGAAGTATGTCTGCAGCCCTCCTCCAGCGGTGCCCCCTGGTGCCCCATAACCCCCCCCCCCCAGCTTGGCTTTGTTCTGGTTCCTGAACGTATGTTTAACACATGGTGAGATTAAATTCAGTCTGGTTGGAGGCTGTGCTGCAGCACAGACATTGGAGGGCATTATTATTGTCACAGACATTATCCAACCTCTGCACAGATGGACAGAGATCATTTCCGCCACTGGGACCCTTAGTGCAAAAGCGCAGAAGACAATGTGCCAAAAGAAAACCCATTCAAGATCAGGAGGTGTGCGTGGTCTGTTTGTACCCCCACTTCCCAGCCTTCAGTGGTGAACTTTATGGTTTGGGATTTTATTGTTTTGAAGTATATTTATTTATTTAATCACGTCCATTTAAATGTTTCTAAGGGCGCAGTCCTATTGGGATGCCTGTAAGCCTCTGACCCGGAGGTTTATGGTCATCCAGTGCAGAGCAGGAGAAGGGGCAGAGGTGGTTTTCAGCATTTTAGGTAGATAGGCCTTCCCCCCCCCCTCTTCTAGCTGGGGTTCTGTGAAGTGCAAGCAAAGGGGGCCGGGGAGGCAAGAGACCGCGCACATTTAGTCCGCTGTACTTGAACACCGCACAGCTCAGCCAATGTCTTTGCTGACAGAGCTCCTGTGCTTTTAAGTCTTGCCTGGGGAAAGAAGCTGACTCTTTTTAGGCTACATCAAAGGCACAGGAACCTGGGTCCTGCAAAAGGGCAAAGAAGTCCGGGAGAGCAGGCTCACTGGCTTGGCAACAGGCCCCGCCCTTGAAGACAAAAGGTGGACCTTTTGTGTTTCTCTTGTTTAAATTTTTTTAACTTTGTTATGCTTGTATTTGCATTGTGTTCCCCGCCTCGATCCGTAGGGAGAGACGGGTTATAAATAATAATAATAATTATTATTATTATTATTATTATTATTATTTAGGCCACAGCAATCATTTCGAGTTAGTGACTGGAAATTTACAAAAACAACGGCCAGTCACCATAGACCCCCCCCTCCCATCACCACCACCACCTTGGGGATGGGGGTTGCAGACTGAAAAGAACTTCAGCACTGAGAAACCCACAATCCTCAGGCAAAACAACATTTCCTCTGTTGAAAGAAAGGAAGTCATTTCCCCCTTTCACTTCCCTTTCCCATACAAAACATCCTTTAGCTTCAGGGCCGGCTTTTTTCTCTTTCTTTTTATCGCCCCTCGTGCAGGGGAGGGGTGGGGGGGTGTTGATGGGTCTATTTTCAGCATTCTGCATTTTTCTCAACATGACCTTCAGAGTGGGCACAAGGTTGCCAACTTGTTTTGACTGCCTCTGCTTCTGTGCCCTTAACAGCAGTTTGGCAAGCCGAAAGTCAGCGGGCAAAGCTTGGTGCCATCGCTTTTATCACTGTGCTGCTAGGTGTCGATGTCTCTTTTCTTTTTAAAAAGAAGAAAAAGAAGAAACCATTCTGATGCGTAGAAATGTACAGGGGCTGTTAAAATGTCGGCGGCTGGATGGACCCACCCTATCAGGAATGCGTTTTCTGCAGTCACAGTCCATTCTGGGTGAGGCCAGTGAGTGTGTCACCCCATCAGGGGTTGGGGTGGAGTTTTTTGAGACTGTGTGAAGCTTTCAGTTCTAGCCAGTTCTACATCTTGTAAGAGTTGTGCAGAAGTAGAAATTTCTGCAGGTGAAACTGGTTGCGTAAATACCTGCTGAAAGCTCTCCTGCATCCGGGAACCCTTGTGTACAGCGCCAGGACCTTCCGCAGACAAAAGGGGGCCACTTGAGCAGGGGACTGGCCTGGACCTCAAAAGACACAACTTGCTGGTCTTCCAACGAGGTCTTTGAGTGCCCCCCCTGCCCTCGCAAGGCACTCTGCCTCAGTCCAGAGCCTGAATCTGTCTCCAGGAGGAGGGGGGGGGGGAGAAACGCTGCCTACTTATGACCAGGCCAGGCCAAGGAGCCAGGTGTTTTTTATGCCATTAACAGCCAGCTCACTGGCCAGCGGTTAGTGCCGACTGTCAAAGCAAAGGCTCAAGTGGCGCCAACGGCAATTCATCTGCAACGATCCGCTCCGGCTTTATCATTCATTGGCTTCAGATGGGTCGGAATAACCGCTAGTTTGATACCGCTGTCCGGTCTGAGTGAAAGCCGGCTCCCTGGCACTCCTTGGCACAGGCCCTGCCATGGTCCCCCCCGCTAGCCCCCTAAGGGAAGGGTCTGTCCACCCCATTCCCCTGAGGGGGGGTAGATGGGCCACTCTGTCTCTCGGCCTCCTCCTCTCCCCTGGCTTCAAACGGCAGGATGGACTGCAAAGCTCTGTGCTGGTTCAGAACGGCTGTGCCCAGGGACTGAAGGAGCTACTGCAGGCTGCAAGCACATGGAGCTATTTGAAGTAATTAAAATGAATTAAAATTTTAAATCAAAATGACCCCAAGGTGCACACTCTTCAGGTCTCCTTAGTAAGCATGCCTACTTTCAGGTGTCAGGCTCCATCCTACTCTGAACTGAATTAGGCTTACAGAACAATTCTACGTATGTTTACTTAGAAGTAAGTCCCACTGTGTTCAATGGCAACGACTTTACAGCATTACAGCACAATCCAGTGCATTGGCTAAGTCACAAACAACTCTAACTGGATCGGGGCCAGTGTGATCATATCCTCTCATGAAGTTGGAGCCTACACCTATTCACTCAGAATGCACATCCTACAGAGTTCAGTGGGGCTTTTACTCCAAAGTAAACATGCATAGGATTGTGGCACAACAGGAAAGCACGCCGCCTCTGATCCCGGCTTCGTAGGGCTGCAGCCTCAAGTCTCTTTTAAGGACGGCTCTCGTTCCGCTTTCCTTTGCTCCTCTTTTAGTGCAGATATATATATATATATATATATACACACACATATATATATATATATATATATATATATAATCTTGTGCTTTTATAGTTTTGAGTGCAGCTCTTATTTCCACACTTCTGTCCTGCTTTTCTAGGTGAGGTTGTTGTTTTCTTTAAGTGCCTACGCCGTGGGAGGGCTGCTTTTCTTGTGGTTTGGTTTGTGGTGCTCCTTGCTGGAGCAAAGAGGGGGCGGAGGGCGGGGGAGTGACAGCCTAAGAAACCCATCCTGCCCTGGACTGCCCCTCTGGAGCTGCAACGAAGGCGCTTTGAAGTCCACCACGTGGCTTTGAGAACCTCCTTCAGGAAATGGCCCAATGATTTATTTTGACATTCTACTGCCCTGCTGCTTTCTGTACAGCCACCATCATGTGCTAATAGAGAGCTCAGTCCCGTGAGTCAAGGTCACGCCTATGAGGTGCACAAGGTAAATCTACAAACCAATTTGGGGGTACGTTCTTGAGGTGTGATGGGGGCATGCTATTCCTGCCCTCCCCCCCCGAATTCATTCTAAAACACAACATGTATATAAAGCTGATGCTGGAATAAATTTGTTACGACTCTTTGTTTTTGCTGCTACCAGTACAATTTTGAAGTGCAGACATTTATCATGATGGTCCCCATAGCTACAACCCCAAGGAGATTCCCAAAATGAAGGCATTCCCCCATTTAATTGTCACAATGCCCCTGCAAGGTAGTACTTGGCCTAATGGCCCAGGAGAGCATAATGGCTAAATGGGGATTAGAACCTGGATCTCTGCTCTAACCACAACACCACCTTGGCTCTCCACACTTCCTGCTGCATGGAAACTCTCCGTTGCTAGTTCATCGGGAGTCCCTGCTCATGGACAATGTCATGGATTCTTATAGCAATGAGTTCCATAGCTGATCCCAGGAACAGAAGCCAGGGCTGATCTTCTCTTTCAAATTAATCCTGCAGAAACATCATGATCATACATTTTAAAATAAATATTTTAACAACAGCAGCAATAGGGCTGGAAGTGTTGCCCACTGTATGCATTTGAGCTTTACATCAAAACGACATGAGCGGTACCTCTGGCTTGTCATGGCCTTTGAGTCCTGCTGTTTCAGTCTTATCTCCAGGGGGGTCTACTGCGAAGCCTATCGGGTTTAGATCCTGGTAACCCAGACTCCAATGGCTTCTGTGCCCTCCAATTTAGGGGGTGGCTGTGCAGGTAGCTTCTCTTTCTCAACCTAGCCTACTTTGCAGGGTTGTTATGCAGAGAGATGTGGGTAGGGAAATGCGCGCCTGCAGCTATTAAAGGGGGAATCTGCTTCTGTCGCCAGTGAGTAGCAGGAGCGAAGGGGGCCGCCATCCTGCGCATGTTTCGATCCCACCCCACCCCACCCCACCCCACCCCCACCCCCGAGAAGTCCTACAAGGCCCAGCCATCCCCAGCCAGCATCTGCTATAAATGTGCAGCTGCTCGGTTGCGGATGGAGCTTAGCAGCGCCACCCTGCGCATGTCTCCTTAGAAGCCACCCCCCCCCCCATCAAATTCAATGGGATTTACTCCCAGGTAATTGCGTGCAGGATGGCAGCCCTAGTTTCAGCCAGTTAGGGTGCAATCCTATGCATGTTCCGGCAGCCCCCGTGCTGGCTGGGGGATGCTGGGAGGTGAAGCGCTTTTGGGGGTGGGTCGGGGGGTGGGTGCAAACGGGCTCTCACCTGCTGCCTCCGCCGACTCGGGCTGTTGCCGAGTCGGCGGGGGCCCTCTCTTTCTTTCTGCCCCCTCCAGCCGAGGCCGGTCCAACCCATCGCAGACACACGTCACTTCCTCGCAAACTTTCCCGAGGAAATGTCTGTGCACAAGTTGTTTCCCTCCGAAGCGTCGGCGCCGCGGCGGGTCTGTTTCCTCCTCGCCCTCTGACGGGGGGAGCGGAACAGCCCCCCCTCTCTCTCCCCCCCCGGCCTCTCTTCTCGGGGGGGGGGGGCTCCCTCCCGGGCTTCGCAAGCCGCGTCGTCCCCGCCCCGCCCCGCCCCGCCGGGCGCAGCGCAGCATCCGCCCCCACGGGCAGGCAGGCAGGCAGGCAGGCAGGCGCGCCCGACGAGGGCAGAGGCCAGCGGACCGTTAGGGCGGCGTGCCGCCAGGAGCCCGCGCTTCGCTCCGCTGCCCCTGGTGCCCGTCCGCAGCCCCGCTGCCCTTGGCCCGCGGAGGGCCCGCGCCCCGGCCCCGCCGCCGCCCCCTCGGCCATGGCCAGCGACTGCGCCGCCAGGAGCCTCGACAGCATCGACCTGGCTGCTCTGCGGGTAAGTGGGCGGCTGCCCCGGCCGGCTGGCTGGCTGCGCGGGGTGGTGGGTGCGCGCGGCGAACTGCTGGAGCCTCGCGCAGCGCCCCGCGAGGGTCGGGCCCCGGGCCAGGCTGCGTGAACGGGCCAGGGCAGGGGGCAGCCCCCCGCCTCGGGCCCCGGCCCTTTCATTTCTCCATTCCTTTCGTGCGTTTCTAGCCCGTCCCATCAGTCGTGGTCTCTGGGCGGCTTCCAAACAGTTCCAAACAAGGGCTCTGACATGCCGCATAACGGTTCGAAATGGAAAACGCCATACAAATGTCTTATAAAATGGAATGGAATGCGAAGCAAAACGCTCCAGGGCCCAGGAAGCCATGGGGCAGCTGTAACCACAACCTTGAAGGAGGTCTCTAAAATGCCCAGGAGGCCTTTGCCTGGTGCCCGAAAAGGAGAGTGTGTTCCACAAGTGGGGGGCCACCACTGAGAAGGCTCTGTCTGTTGTAGCCACCCACCCAGCTTCCTTTGGCAGGGGCACCCAGAGGAGGGCCTCTGAAGATGGCTGAAGGGTCCAAGCAGGTGCATGCTGGCGGTTGTCATCCAAAACCACTGGAAGGCGCACCAGTTGGGTGAAGGCATGGCTGACTTGCCCCATTTCTCAAGCTGTGTCTATTCAGAAGTAAGCCCCATGGAATCCAGCTGGACGTGTTCCCAAGTAGGAGTGGTGTAGGATGGAAGCCGTGGCCTGGATCCAGCCCATTTACTTACTCATTTATTTTATTAGTGGTACTTCTATACCACTTAATATAATAAAATCCTTAAGCGGTTCTCTCAGCAACGCTCACAACAGCCTGGAAAGGTGGGCCCTTGTTATGGCTCAGCGACAGAGCACAGGCTTTGCAAGCGCAGGGTCCCAGGTTCGGTTCCTGGCGACTCTACTGACAAGGGTCAGGTGGCCGCTGATGACAAAGACCTCAACCTGAGACCCCCCGGGAAAGCCACTGCCAATCAAACTAGGCAATACTGAACTAGATGGATTGATGATGCTCTGACCAGGTGTAAGGGCTCTCAGTTCCTATCTCTGTGTTGCAGATGAGCTCAGCTTGGTCTAGGATTCCTGGGATGCTCTATAGCAAGGCAGGAATGGAAGTGGTGGGGGTCTGTAAGCTGAGACTTAACTTGTGGTTCAGACGCATTATCTTAGGAATCCTCACAAACGCTCTGAAAGGTAGGCCTGTGCTCCTTTGTCCAGAAAGGTGGGATAGAAATTACATGCATACATTCATTTTGGAGATGATCCATGCCTTCTCTAGGATTTTGGGGGAGAAAGGTGTTGGGCGGTAACCCGGAGAATTAACTGGGAAGAGACAGGATGTGCAAAGTGAAAATTCTTTTCTGTTTCACATACATTAACTACCGAGTAGAACGTAGAACGGCTTTGAAAGATCGGCCTGCATTCTTCCTGGTTCACAGCTCACTCTCTGAACTGTTACAGTAACTCCAGCCTGATGGATGTCGTGAGGCCTGTCACTCTGAAGTAGCTCAGTCCAGCCTAGGTTGGGGGTCGCGGATTTGACAAATTCCGGGATTTGTGACGGAAATCGTGAGCTCCACGTCTCTTCCTCCTTTACGGCTGAGGGAGGGAGGAGGAGACCTCCAGAGTTTTCATCTCACAAAGCCAAGGAGGTGGAGACACCAAGTTTGGAACGGCCCCATTTTTTGCATGCTTAAAGCGTATTCTTTTAAAAGAGCTTTAGGGTGCAATCCTATGCGTGTTTAGACAGAAATAAGTACTACAACTCCCAGCATTCCCCAGCCAGCCACGCTGCTCATTTCCATCTCAACATGCCCAGGATTTCCCCCTTAGTTCGGCCCATAGGCGGCACCCTGACTTGTGTTTCCATTGGGGCTTCCCAATACTGAATGCCTGCTTTGTGATCAAGGGGTTCTGAGAGCCAGCTGCCCGCTTCCGCTACTAATCTGTGGGGCAGGAAAATAGCATATGTATTTTTCAGTGTGAACTTTCTCTGTGTGTATTTTCAATGAATGTGTTTGCCAGGCAGCTGCCAGGCAGTTTCAGGATTAGGCCCACCCAAAGTCGTGTCCTGCCTTTTATTATTTCAGCCAATCCCTGGACAAAAAAGAGAGCGAGAGAGAGCATTGTGATGGGTGGGGCCCGGGAGGCTTTCAGCCCCTGAGTTTGGCAGCATTTCTTACAAGGACTGGCTGCAGTTGGCTTAGCCCCATGGTTTGAATGCATATTGAATCATGCTCAGCGCTGCCGTGACCACCAGGGTTTTCTCTCACATAGTGAGTCCAATGAGCAGCACCCCATGGACTTGGGGCTGGGGGCAGGGGGCAGCGGCCGTATGAATGCAACCTGCAGTGTGGAGTCATCGCCACAACACTTGCTGGGTTCTGTTCATCCTGTTGAATACAAAAATCCCATCGCTCAACTTGCAGCCTTTTCCAACCAGGAAAAGAGTCTGGCTGCACCGAGGTACAAAATTCATCACCTCAGTTAAAGCTCATTGGGGGGATGTGTATATTATATACGCAAAAGTGAGTGAGTGAGTGAGTGAATCCCATTCCTTGGTAACTGGTGGCTGTGCAATTTATCACTCTTGTTCATTTCTTCCGGAGGAGATCACTGGAGATTTCTGTGAAGTAGGATTAATTTCTCACATCATTTTCTCAGCATCTGTCCTGGCAATCTGTACATTGGAGCGCAGGCCTGGAAGCCGTTCCATGCAGCCTGGCGAAGGGAGGCACACACACGACCTCCCACTCTGGGCGCTTTGCGCTTGCACATAATTCCTACCAGTCACTTTGTAGAGACTCCAGTTCAGCTCAAGTTAGTTGTGTGTCTCTAGCTGCAATTCTGTCCTTGCTTTAGAAAGTGTGTGGAGCCCCTGCTTGGCATGCAGAAGGTCCCAGGTTCAATTCCCGGCAGCATCTCCAGTTAAGGCAGGAAAAAGCCCTGCCACAAACCCTGGACAGCCATGGCTGCCAGTCAGTGTCGACAATACTGGGCTAGATGTACAACGGGTCTGATCCAGAGTAAAGCAGCTCCCTGCGTACCAGTATTCCCCCCGACAGCTGTTTGCTGGAATATTGCCTCTGAACGTGGAAGTCTCCACGGGCCCATCCTGACCCAGAGCCTCTCCTCCACCTAGTTGTCCAGTCTCCTTTAAAGCCATCTGAATTAGTGGCCATCTGACGGCATTGAGGAGGCTTTGAAGAGAAGCTACGTTTTGCCTGCATGTCACGTTTGTAGTTGGCCTCCTTTCCCCCATGCAATGCTGGGTGCCACTTGTCTGTCGCTGATCTCTCCTCCAATGGAACGGGGGTGTTGTTCCCCCCCCCCCCGCCGGCCTCCCCTGGGCTCCCCCGCCTTGCTCCGCTCCATTCTTGCACCTGACAAAGCAGCTTCCGCCCAGGACTCTCACGAAAGGCAAGGGCCCGATGGGGCACCTGCTGAGGGGCCCACGTCCCACCAGGGCCCCAATGACAAGGGCCTCTAGTCCTTGCTCTTCCTCTTCCCCATTGCTTGCTCGCCTGCTGCCTCTCGCTCCGGCCCAGTCAACAGCCATAGTGAGAAGGAGCAGCAGCAGCAAATGCCCCTGCCTCCTTGCTCAAGCAAGCAAGCAAGCAAGCAGTAGCAACGATGAGAGGGAGACTAAGGAGCGATAGCAGCCGCTGACAATGGCCGTGAGAAGGGAGGCTCCCTGAGGGAGGGGCCCTTTGCCCAGGGGCCCTCCGAAACTCCCCCCCCTCAAACTTTTAAGTAGCTTTCAAGGTGCTGCACTGTCATTCTTGCATCGATCCACACATTACTGCCATGTTGTGTGAAAAAGTGCTGCCTTCCAGTGCCAGGCGCTCAGTGCCAGGGCACACGCTTTGCTTTGCACGCAGCAGCTGCCAGGGCTGATCCCTGGTGTCTCCCGTTGGAAGGATCCCAGCAGATGCTGAGCCAGGCCTCGGCCAAGACCCTGGGCAGATGCTGCCAGCCCAAAGCGGACAGTGGACCACTGTTCTGAGTCACGGTTAGGCAGCTGGATGTGTCCCATACAATGGGACGTAGCTCTGAGTAAGCATGCCCTACACGTCCGGTTGGAAGTGCAGACTAATCGTGACTGGATTGGGGCCAACAACTATAGTGCCATGGCCTGCCTGCATGTAAACCACGAGGATGGTAGGCTTGCTACAGGAGAGAGAGCATCGTGTTGCTTTCTTCCTAGAGGAGAAGAGGTCTTGCAAGGGCCTCTGGTTTGATCCGGCAGCTCAGTTCTTGCAGAGCATCCTTTGTGCCTCTTCACAGTCGATGACTTGGTGAGCTGGCTTTTACCAAGTCAGGCCGTTGGTCGCTATAACCCAGGACTGCCTCCCCTGACTGGCTGCGGCTCTCCCATTTTTCAGGCCACCATCTTCCCCAGCCGTACCTGGAGATGGTTGGGGAGTGAGCAGTGTTGGCACCAGGTTTCTGGGGGCTGTTGGGCAGCATCCCCCCACCGGCCCCCCTCCCTCAGTGAGCCGGCCTTCTCGCTGCCGTTGTCCCCAGCTGCTGGGGCTCCTCGCCCTCTTCCTCATCACGGCTCCCACTCCTCCTCCTCAGCTGGACCAGAGCAAGAGCCGGGTGGAGAAGCAGGTTGCAGTGGTGAAGAGGAGGAGCAATGTCGGGGGCTCTTGGCAGTGGCCCCCCTGTTGGGGTGTGGGTCCTTGGCAGGGGCCCGGCCATACCTACCCTTGACAGCAGCCCTGGGCTTGAACCTGGGACCCTCTGGATGGAACCCTCATGCTCTACCACTGAGCTACCGTCCTTCCCCAGTTGCACCTATCAACAATGCTCACTTCTGCAAGTGAATTCTCGCTGCCGTAGTCCCCAGAGGTCCCTGCAACAGCATAAATGCTGTATTTCCACATGGAGGCAGAGGGGGACGGGACTCCTGCACTTTTCACAGTGGCGAACACTGTTGCATCATCCATGTGTTGAGTAGGATTCAGCTTCCACTCTGGTCAGCTTCTGTATACGGAATGTGCCAGGAAGGGGGGGGGGGGGGAAGAATCACCTTTCAAATTGCCTTAGGCTGGTCCTGCCTCTGTCACTATGCTCTGTCAGTCTGAAATGGTCCCTCCTCTGTGGAAGATGCCAACGCTCTCCAAAAGTACAAAAGCTTGCTTGGCTATTCACCTGGAGGCCAGTTCACACTCGCCATAGGTGAATAGGCAAGTGACTACTACTTGTAAGTCTTCTTTAAATTAAGGCAACTCCTCTGTCCCACATGGAAGATCAAACTGGCCTTTATATTGCAGGCAGCCTTGATCTGCGGTCTGGCTCTAACTTTGGTCCTTGCTCTGCCCTTGTTCAGACTCTGTTACTCTGTGGTCTGTTATGGCTTTAGTCTCCCGACCTGGCCAAATTCTTAATTATCTCAGAGGTGGACACCTCTTTGATGTAGTACTTCCTCTCCACTAGCGTTTGGTATCCCAGAATCTGGCTGCCCCTCCTCTCTCTAGCCACTGCCAAGCTTGCTGCATTTCCTTTGACAGATGCCAAAATTCTGGCCCAAACATTCATCACTTTGAGGTTAATTACTGTAATGCACCATGCCATATGTTCAGCTTCTTGCTTGTCTTTATCATTGGCTGCAGAGTCCAAAAGGCTGAAACAAGACAGTTGGGCCTAGATGCCACAAAACCAACTTGCTGTAAGACTGTGAGAAAGCAAACTGAACAGGAAATCAGAACATAATGTACTTCCTTTACATTTAAACCAGGTGGAAGTCAAGATTTGGCAGTTTTGATTTTATTTTCTGCAGCGGCTTCAAGCATGAGAAGTTTGCTTTGTTGCCTTTCCTTATTTTTGGATTGTCCAATCTGTCTACAAGAGCTAAGAAGTTTACAATAAAATACATATAAACAAACAACTTTTTTTTTAAAAAAAAACAACCTTCTCTCTTGCAAGGTTTATTGTGCATCTCTATTATAACGTGCAGAAAAAATAAATCCAGTAATTATATGTCATCAGAATGTTGTTATTTCCTCGGGTAAAACAGTCACTTTTTTTTCTTTTTCTCTTTTAGAGATGCTTGTCATTTCAAAACTCTTTTGCTAGCAAGTTTTCTTATACATAAAATTAAATATGGAAGGTCAAGGTTTTCTGCATATTAGCTTAAATGTAAGATAAACTTTGCAAGAGAGTAGCTGAAAATGAAGCACAGCATGATAACAGCCTCTTTCAAGTCAACAGGGCTGATGTTTTGGCTTTTAATGTCATTTGGCAAAGCCGTCTTGCTTAAGTGCAAGCACTGAAAACTATCTACAATCGTTTTGTAGATTTTTACTTCGATGGCCATAACATCTGGAAGATTTGGGGTGGGGGATATTTAACTAAGTCTTGTTTGGAAATAATTTCTAGATTCAGCAGAGGATATTTAAACAAACCTTCATTTATCTTTTCAAAAGGAGCAGCAGTTGCTAGCGACGTTTTTTATGCACCGCCCTTAGGAACCCCACAGTATTTGTACTGCAACGGTTTGGCATGAGCTCCTCTATGATTTCTGGATAGGCAAATTCCCTCTTATCTTCCTTCCATGCTGGTTTTGGAAAACCAGCCTGCCTGCGTATGGCTTGGGTGAGGTTGAGCGCAGTTTAATTTTCTGTTCTGCCCATATACTTTACAAGAATAGCGCTGGCTCCTCCACATGGACGTTTCCACATTCCCGACCTTGCCATCCATATGGCTTGGCAGATAGCTGTGCCATTAACCCTTTGCAGGCTGGAAAGGTTCCCTTCCCACTGACAGGAGCCAATAGGATTTAGGCACATCTAGCATTTAGTTTTAGTATGCCTGGGGGGGGGGGGGGGTGTTGTTGTTGTTGCATAGCCTCACTTGTTTCAAGGGAGCTTGTGCAGGAGGCCTTCCTGATGGTTGTACATTCCCCCCCCCAGTCTATTGTAAACTCAACTCAGCATTTATTTATTTATTTATTTAGCTCCTGGGCGGTTTACATAGGATTAAAAACAATTAAAAACAATATACAAAACTTGTGTCTTTTCTGAAGGACCAAGTTGTCGATGCTCTTAAAATAAAATTAATCAATGCACTTCTTTATTATTATTTTTTCCAGGATCCAGCAGGGATATTTGAACTTGTACAAGTCGTTGGAAATGGGACATACGGGCAAGTCTATAAGGTACGGCATCTTATTGAAAGGGGTGGGGGTGGAAATATCAATATATTTCATGGCAAATGGGGTTAATTGAAAGCCTGGATATCATATGACTTATGAAGTCCTATACAACTTGGGGTCAGGTTACCTGAAAAACCGCCTTCTCCCATATGAGCCTGCCCAGGTTTTAAGGTTTTGGGGACAGGACCTTCTTTTGGTACCAGCGCCTTTCGAGGCACGTTTGGGGGTAACGTAACAGAGGGGCGTATTCTCGGTGGAGCTCCCGCCAAGGACTCCCTCGCTGCTGTCTGTCCTTAAGGCATTTCGATTAAAGCAGCCCTCTGGCAGGTAAGCTGCTCTGCTGGGGGGCTGTTTTTATTTTGTTATCATTGCATTTTAATTGTGCTTTTAATGTGTTTGTTCTATTACTGTTTTTAAAATAGTTCCTATGATTGCAAGCTGCCATTTTCTTGGTAGAAAAGTGTGGTGCAAAATGAATAAATCTTATGTCTGAACTTAAACCAGCTTAAAAGCCATGATTTGGTAGGGGCTGTCTGCTAAACCAGGATATAAACCATGGTTTGAAGTTGGTTTGGGAATTACAGTTTGTGCTTACTGTGTTTTGCTGTTATGCCTGAATACCCAAGTTAGGGCAATTGCTCTGCCTCAAGAGACAGTTGCACCCCGAGACAAGAGCGGAGTGCTGGTTAGATAGAAACGATAACCAACCTGCAGCTGGAAGCCATGGTTTCCCTGCTGTAGGTCTGTATACTCAACCTATGGTGTGGGCTTTTAACTAAGGTGATTGTCTTGGCTTAATAAGTGGAGATAGGAACAAGCTGCATGCACCCACAGACAGACGCTTCGCTCCACCCTTGAGGTGAACAGAGTAAGAGCCAGGGAGCAGCAATTAACCATAGCTTCCTGTTATCACTTTAAAACAAGCCAGGATCCATTTGGCGACTGTGAACCATGGCTTTCTATTCTGGTTTGTTTGGACCCCTCAATGTTTCCAAGTTTGGACAAGTGAAGCGGCTGCATGCAGGTACATGAAGCTCATTCACATTTCATCTTATGAAGTCATGTTTAATAGTTCAGATGTGGTCAGTAATTGGGCATTTGCAAGGTGATGCCATGCACCTAAATCCATCTATTCATAAACACAACTGCGATGCATATTACTGGTTTCATTGTGTTTCCCCCTGGCAGCCTTGATTGATGGATGAACTTCCACTCCAGCTGTTTGGTTGACGTTTGCTCTCTGCTATTACTTTTCTTCTGGTTATCCTTCTGGTTATTTCCTTACAATTTGGAAATAAAATAAGTGATTGGTCCATGTCGTGATGGGAATGCGTGTTTACCCTTGATTGGTGCTTGGAGAGAGTTGTTGTTTTTGAAAACGGCATTGGGTTTCGGTCTTTTGTTTTTAGCGGCATTGATTTCTCCCAGCCTCAGTACTGGACAGTGAGTAATTTCAAATGCATTGCAAATGAGCCAAGGTCGAGGTTTGCTTCCCATCTCTGGGAGCGGTAAGTGTCCCAAATGGAGCTCTCTTAGTCCCTGGTTGAACCATGAGAAGTGATGCTTCTGGACTGTGTGCGTCATCTGTGGTGTGGGCGGTAGCAGCAGCAGCAGCATCTCCTCAAGCGTCTTGCCTAAGAGCCAAGCAGTGTTGGGCCGGCCCTACTGTTACGTTGGATGAAGTGGCCATCTCAGTTTACCACTGAAGGGCAGCAGATGTCCAACTATTTGGTTTATTGTGATACCTTTACCACTGATCGGCATTTCATTTTGGTTGCTTTTTGTTTCGTTGTTGTTGTTTGCCTTGGGCTATATATTACTCTCCAAGACCAGAGGCAGCATCCCTCTGAGTACCAGTTCCTGGGGACCAATAGCAGGAGAGTGCTGTGGCCCACAGGTCTTGCTTGTGGCGGTTCCTATAGGTGTCTGGTTAGCCATTGTGGGGGAGCAAGATGTTGGACTAGATCAGCTTTTGGTCTGATCCACGAGGGCTCTCCAGAACACTTTTTGGAGATGGAGAAGCCACTTCTCAATGAGGCAGAACCTGCTTTGCATGGAGAAGGTGCCAGGTTCCATTCTTAGAGAGAAAAGACCATGCAGAAGCACTCTTCCAACACAAGGCAGCAGCATATGTTACTATGTTCAGTGGTGTAGTGGTAAACTTTGATGCGCATAGCCATGAGCCCAGGGAGGGAAATCAAGGCATATCAACAAACCAGGTCTAGTACTTTTTATCTCCATCTTTTGTAAAGCTAAAGGCTCCTAAGGCGCAATCCTAGGCATGCTGGCTGGGGCATGCTGGGAATTGGAGGCCTTTTTTTCCTGTTTAAACATGCATAGGATTGCATCCGTAATTGCTCATTCAAGGCCAATCCACCCCAAAATACTTCACATTTCCACTGGGGAGAAGATATTGTTGATGGGAAATCTGTTTTTCCCCACCTCCTGTGAAAATTGTAGCTAAGCTCAG
This sequence comes from Anniella stebbinsi, assembly GCA_029215795.1. Taxonomy (NCBI): domain Eukaryota; kingdom Metazoa; phylum Chordata; class Lepidosauria; order Squamata; family Anniellidae; genus Anniella; species Anniella stebbinsi. The sequence continues at coordinate 746,798 of JARDYH010000001.1, forward strand.
AGGGAGCTGGGAATTCTGCAGGGTTTGGGTGGCAGATGACGTCGGCATCCCTGCTAATAATAAAAAAAGGCCCTGTGAGGCCTGGCCCCACTACACCACCACCTATGTTCATTGTTCTGAGTCACCTCTGCTGTAGCATCCACCCTTGACTCCTCTGCTGTCTTATAGGTTGCCCAAAAAGGGTGATGTACATACCAGTTGTATATGCTACTTTACATGTATACATGCAAATTTATAGATAATAACTGTAATTTCTGTAGAAATATATCTCACCATAGTGAGGACAACTGAGACCAGACAACCACGACAGGTCTACTTTCCATGTGCCAACTGTGGATGGGCAACTTCAGGGCCCTTTACCCCCCCCCCCCCTTCTGATGGTTCCTTATCTTTAAATCGCACTTGGGCTGGACAGGACCTCAAGCAGAGGACACTTTCAAACAGAGGACTGTCCTCTATAAAGTAGGACACTTGACCACCCTAGCATGGGGAGGGTCTTCCCCATCCTCTGCGACATGAGCCTTTTCACCTGGAAGTGCCAAGGGACAAACCCGGGGCCTTTTGCATGCGCAATGTCTGCTCTGCCATTGAGCTACAGTCCTTTCCTCCCTCTATGGTGGAACCGAAGCACACGAAGGGAATGCAGCCTTCTGCTGCCTTACAGAGGAGAAGGTTTGCAGGAGGTTGCCTGGGGACAGTGGAGGGCTGGGTTTAAAGCCATTGCAGCAGCAAGCGGTCAGCACAAACTAGACAGTTTGGTTGTCTTTTGTTTTGTTTTCAGTGGAGGTGCCCATTCGGTGCTCAGCCAGCCCTGCCCGGTGCCTCCCTCGCCTTCTCCTGACGCTGGCTGTCTTCACCACCGGATCAGAGTGTGCTGGACAGAGAGCAGCAAGAGTAGTTCTTTTTCCAAGGGAAAGACCCGCTTTGGTTTTGGGTTGATTCTTTTCTCGGAAAGCCCTCTCTTTTACCCACTTCCCATATTTCTGGGTTTGGCGTAAAACACCCAACTGAGAGTGCAGGAGGAGAACCAGCCTTGTTTCCAGAGCAGAGGAAGAACTCCACAAAAGATAGTTTTATTTATGTTTTGGGAGAGGGGAGAAAAATCTGAAAGGAGCACCATGCATTGCATGGCCTTGTGAAATTATGGAGCGTGAAAGCAGCTTGAGTGCTGTGCAGAAAGCCCGAGCGGAGGGGAGCGCCCTAGGCAATGTCTGGAAGGCTAAATTTAAGAAAGGTGTACATAAAAGTGCAAAACATGATTTCAACGGATGTAGGCTGGCAGGATGAATGAATCCTACGGTGGCTTTTAGCCTCAAACCTTTGGTATATCTCCCCCATCAGCCTTACCATAGACCAGGGCTAGCTTCACGTTTCTGAAGGCCCGTGGGTCCCCTCCCTCCGTGGGTCTTCCTTCACACTGGCGTTGCCAACAGCTGCCATAGCTCCGCCTCCTCTTCCTCATCCCCGCTAGCACTGGCTTGCTCAGCAGGCAGGAATCCGGTGCATCAGTAGGCCGTGGCTCTTCTTCTGCTCCTCCTTCCCACCAGCACTGTTGTCTGGGCCGGAGGGAGAAGCAAGTGGGCAAGCAGGCTGCCATGACGGAGAGCAGGAGCAGGTCCGGGGGGGCCCTGCTGGGTGTGGAACCTCAGCAGGTGGCCCACCGTGCCCACCCGTGGCTCTAGCCCTGCATACTGCAACCCCACGAGGTCCTTGCTGTAGTCAAGCCCGATCTTCCACGACCTGTAGCTTGAAACACCGACCCGCTCGTTCAGATGCCCAAATGCTCCCGGAGCGAATATTCAGATCTCTCCCGTCCCTGGGCGTTCCAGCTGCAATGAGCGGTGGAGTTGCCAGGTAGTCTATTAGGTTACGACAGGGGAAGAATAACTGTTCTGTGCCTCTCGGCGGCCTTTACAAGGGGACGGGATTTAGGGGAGGGCTTTTCAGCGGCAGGCCCAGGTTGGACGCATCTGTCAGCTGACCAATCAGATGCATTTATTTCTTCTTCTTGGATGTTATTTGCACTTTTCAGAAAACAAAGCAAAGGGGTCGGGACTACAAACAACAACAACAATAGGAGGAGGAATAATAATAATAATAATAATAATAATAATAATCCTTAGCCATAACTACACACAGCACCATTTTTTTTTTAAAAAAAGGAAGTTGACGCTACTGTTTTAAATATATACATTAATATAAGCAGACCCTATATCTAAATAAGCATCCAGTTGAAATTGACAACTGCAAAATATGCATTCAAATGCAGCAAGAGCAGCCAAGGCCTTCAGTCCATTGAATGATGGGTGTTGGCCGTTCATCTTTTTAGGATGTTTTAGGATTTTTATGCAGTTTTAATAATATGTGTCATGTTTTAATCAGTTTTTTGTATTTTATCATGTTGTTGTTCCCCGCCTCGATCCAGACGGAGAGGCGGGTAAGAAATAAATTGTTATTATTATTATTATTATTATTATTATTATTGCCAGCCTTGGGGCATCATTCTCTTTGCCCCTATTCGGGCTCTCAGGGTCCACCTTTGGGGCCCATCTCTACTAATCCCCGTCAGTTAATATGGGTTTATTTCTTCCTTCCCCCCCCCCCCATTCCACTTCTTTTCAGTCCAAAAGTGGCTCTCCAGGCAGCAATTAAAATACAACCCATAATGCTGCTGGGGGGAGGGGTGTTCCTGCCTGGAGCTGGGGGGACAAGATGGTAGATGTGGTCTTTCCCAATCCAGGGTCTCCAGGTGATGTTGGACTACAACTCCCAGCTCCTCAACTGATATGGCCAATGGTGGCACATGGGAGTTGTAGTCCCACAACATCTGGAGACCCTAGCTTGGGAAAAGCTGTGGTAGAAGCTTGCTTGGCTATTATCTCCATTTCTTCTTTCAAACCATCAACCCAGGAGCAGGCCCCAAAGATTATGGGACAGAGGTAGGTTTTTGGTCCTTCCGTTGCAGACCGGTCCTACTAATTTTCCTAACATGAAACCCTGAGTATGAGAAGTTGTCGTCTTAAAGCAGAGTTCTTCACCACCTTTAAAAGACATTATCTTTGTGTGTGCATGTCTGTATCTCTTCCTTCCTTCCCCTCTCCCAACAATGTCTAGGATCAGGAGATGGAAACAGCTGAGAGGCAAAATCCCCCACAGGGAACCTTGCAGCCTTTCCACTCCTTTGCTTTGCTGGAGGTGCTTCCTGCCCCACCTTCACACAGAAAGTCTGTAATCACAAAAGACTTTCTGCATCTTTCCATGGCTGCAAGCTGAGGAGTCGGTCCCAGTGGGCTCAGTGGTAGGGTGACCAGATAAAATCCAGGTCAGGGCTCATGTAACTTTAACAGTTGTAGAGAAAAGGGAATTTCAGCCAGTGTCCTTTGTACACAATTAGGACCTGGTGAACTTCCCTCTTCATCACAACAGTTAAAGGTGCAGGCACTATACTAGAGTGACCATATACAAAAGAAGGCAGGGCCCCTGCACCTTTTACTGTTGTGATGAAGAGGGGATTTCACCAGGAACTAATTGCATACAAATGACACTGGCTGAAATTCCCTTTTCTCTACAACTATTAAAGTTACATGAGCCCTGACCTGGATTTTATCTGGTCACCCTACTCAGTGGAGTAGACATGTGCTGTCAGTTCTTAAGGAAGTGTGTTCCAGAGTTTGGGAGCAGTGCCAAAGAAAGCCCTTTCATGCAGGCCTCACAAGAGGGCTCTGCATGTGACAGGGCCTTCAAGAGGGCCTCTCCCACAGGTCTTCATAAACAGGCAGGGGTCCCTGTGCGATTACCGTCGTGTGTATGAAAGACCACAGCCATGCTCTTTGGCCCTGCCATCGAATCCCCACGAGGGACGTCGGAGAAATCCACGGGGGTGTGGAATTCGATGAATTTTCCTAGGCTCAGCCCCCTGGACTTCATTTTGGGTTAGGGTCAGAGATTTGTGCACATTCGAGGACCTACTCCTGCCTCACCCACCAAAAAATGTGCAAAGAGTTCCTGGAGTTGGGGGGGGGGGGGCAGAACCTGGCCTGGACCGCAATTGCGAACTGAGTCAGGCACGCAATGGAACTCCATCAAACAAAACGAATTGGATTTCCCAGGGACAGACATCCCTAATCGCCACCATTGGACGAGAAGATTAGAAGTGGGGAACCTGCCCTCTGTGTATAGGGTAAAGCCACGCAGTTGAGAACCCTGAACATGCTGTATCCTATGTTGCGCACAGATCCGACACATGTAGAGCAGGCTGTCTCCAGTCCAACATGTTGGAGGCAGGAGCAGTGAGGATGTGGAGTTGGGAGTGAGCACCAGGCCCAGCATCTTCGGTCGGCATGTTTGGGCAAGTGCTGGGGGCCCACTGACAAGAGACCCCTGGAGTTGTTCCTTCTCTTCACCCTTGCAACCTGCTTGTCCACCTGCCTCTCACTCTGGCCCGGGCAACGGTGGTGGTGGTGAGCAGGCGGAGCAGGAATTGCCACGCCCAACTTACTCCCAGTGGGAGCCATGAAGTGGAGCAAGCGCAGCTGGTGGCCATGGCGGTGAGAAGGTGGCCTCACGGAGGGAGGGAGCCCATGAAGGGTGTCTTGGCCAGGGGCACCGGCAATCCTGCAGCCAGCACCGGCGAGGACAACCCTGCCCGTCCCCTCACAGAGTGGTCATGGCACGGTTGGCTTTTCCCAATGTCAGGCTTCCCTCTCTCCGGAGTTCTCCTAGATGCCGTTTGCTTTGGCTCAAGTCACATCCCTGTCATGTCAAGGGGGTCTATGACACGACCCTTTATGGACAGAGCCATGCCACCCACCCACACACACACACACACACACACGCCTAATCAGCCCTTTGCTTGATTTATCGGCAATGAACAGGGGCACTTTTATAATTGTAGCACTTCATTCTTGTTGCAATTTTCTTTCTTTCTTTCTGTCTTTTTTAAAAAATAAATCCTTAATTGCTCATATCTCTCAAGATCGTGAATTGTTCCTTTCAAAACGATCTTGTATAGATTTAAGTAATTTAAGGAAATAAACGTTCTTTGAGAAAAGCATATGATAAAATACTCTCCCCGGTTCTCTTTTTAAAATGCATTCTTTTGAAATCAGAAAGCATCTGGATCTATTGAGTAAAATTTCATGAGGGTTTCTCTTCTGTATTTTTTTTTAACATGGGATTTTAAAAGGAAAAGAAAAAGGGAATAAACAATTTGCAAATCATTTCCGCTACGCTGCATTTTCTTAAATACCTTTTGCTTTTATAACTTTGTGTTTGAGAGCATTCCTCCCAAAATATAGAAAGACGGGCACATTTATGAAATAAATATGCCGTTGGTTTGGATAATGGACCCTATGATTTATTTACATGCATTGTCCATCCTTGTAATTTGCAGTGAGCCTGAGACATATTAAAGGAGGCTGGAAGAGAAACGACATTACCTCAGTATTTGCCCTTTCCAGCTCAACATAAAAGATGGATTAAGGCAGTTCATGCAGTCTGTTGAAAACGATGCCAGATAGATGTTGTGGGTCTGTGATGATGACGTAGCCGTTCCTGAACGCAGAAACCTTGTGGGGCCAGCTAGGCCGACGTCGAGGGGAGGCCAAGGGCCAGCCGGGGTGGGGTGGGCACAGACACGAGCCCCTGGAATTGCTTCTTCTTGCCACCCTTGCAAGGTGCTCGCTCAGCTGCCCCTCGCCCTGGCCAGTGGCTGGGGGGGGGGGGGGGGGAGCAGGTGCCACGGCCGGTTTGCTCACGTTGGCCAGTCAAGCAAGTGAGTGGTGAGAAAGAGGGGGAGGAGCCGGAGCAGCTGGGGATAATGGTGGCGCCAAGGCTGGCTCACTGAGGGAGGGGAGCCCCTTGGGGGTGACCTGTGTGAGACCCCTCAAAAACCAGGAGCTGGAACAGTGGCCGGTGCTCAGGACTGGCTCTAGGGTCGGAGCCTCAGCAAAATGCCCCCCAGTGGATGAGCCGGTCGGGGGCGTCCTGTGTTGGGGGTGCCGAGTGTCTTCCGTCCTTCCGGTCTCCACCTTTGTTTCCTCCCAAGATTGGGGGCAGCCACCACCATGTTTTGGGACCGAGGCCGTTTTGTCCCCACACTCGCACCCATTGCCCCAGAAGGAGCCAACTCCACGGCCTGGCAGGGATTGGGAGGGCAGAGATGGCAGCCGGGAGCTACTCTGCTTCAGACAGGGAGGGGCACTTATGACCAGGAAGGAGAGGTCAAAAGAAGCCACCAGTTTGAATAGAATTTGCATAGTCTACTTTGTTGGTATAGTCACAGGTTTAGAAATAATTACTATCACTTATGGCAACATCTCGCTGTCGAGTGCAAGGCTGTGGCCGGCTGACCCTGTGTGCCCAGCTGCTCAGTCTGCCATCCAGGTGTTGTAACCCAGACTCAGGCTGAGCAGCCCTTGATTAGAGGATGCCTTCAAATCAGAGGAGAGTCCTCAGGCAGCCCTTCAATTAGAGGATGGCCCTCTGTTAAAAGGGACCACTGTGGCCACCCTTGCCTCCCTCCTCAAGGACCTTTGGCTTTAAACCAGGCTGGGACTGGAACCTCTTCAAACAGGTTTCTTTGCCAGCTCTCCAAAACAGAGGAGTGTGCTCTGTAAAGTAGGACACCTGGCCACACTGGGGTTCCGTCCCATGCTGGGGCTTTGGCGTGGGGCGGTCCGTGGTCCGTGGCCCACTTGGAGTTCTCCTCCGTTCAACCGGGGGTCTGAGGGGGGCACGGAGGGCAAGGCGGGCTGTCGGCGGGCCATGCCTCAGCCCTCCCCCCACGCAGTGGCCTGTTCAAGGGCTCAAGGCCGCTGCTCTGCTTCGTGGCAACCCGGGGGAAGCATTTTGCTGCTTGGTCCGAAGGAGGCACGGTCCTGGCATGTGGCGTCTTCCCTCCGCCAAGCTGCTCTCCCCTGCCTGTGTTCACTTAGAGCCACCAACAGCGGCCCTTTTCCTCCGTTGGGTGCTAGGCCAGGCAGGCGCCTGCTGACGTGTATTTCGCTCTTTTCTCACTGCCCAGTCAGCTGGATTTTCCCTCAAGAATTCTGTTTGTCTGACTGGTTTTTCGTTTGGTTTGTTATGCTGGCTGGTTTTGTGTTTGCCGTTCCCCGGCTTCTGTGCACATCGCTCTTGCTGCCTCCTGAACAGCTGACTTGTCTCTCCTGAGGCTTTAATGGCGTGGAAGCAAGAGCCTCCAGCTGAAATGGGGGTGGTCTTTGGGGCCTTTCTTGTTTTCTGGCCCAGCCCACTTTTGCCTGTGGCCCTCCTCACCACCAGAATGGGGCCCCTGAGAGCTTCTCCAGTGAATTCAGCCCTCACCCCCCACACACACAGTAGAGCTTACCCCCCCCCCCCCCCCGTGCCTGATCTCTGTGCCAAGTCAGAGCCGGCTTCCAGGCTTGCAATATGGCAGCCCAGCCACACTTCCCCTGAGTCAATTAGGAGCAACCAGGGCCCCCTCATTCTCAAGGCATCTTCGCAGCCCAGCAGTAACGTCGATATTCCCCAGAAGAAGAACGTGTCGGGATGCGGCTATCAAACCAACACATCCTTGGGTAAACATGAATGTAGGACCCCCAAATGCTGAAATGTGTCTTTAAGCAGAGGGGTGCGTGTAGCATTTGGGTTGGAAGGAAATGGTAACGATCCTTCAGTCGATTAGAAAGTCGTGCCACTCACTATACCTAATACAAGTTCATTATTAGGACATGGACTCCTTCACATAACATAAAACACGTTTGTCAATTCCTCTGCCTAATGGATCCCCAAGAATTATTTTCTTTAACTTCACAGCGTGAGTCTTCTCTGTCAAAACTTTCCGTCTTCAGTTGTGGCCGTATGTCCTGTCTCAGATGAAGTTGGGGGGAAACCAAAATTATAGTTGGGGGAAATTCCTTCCTGTGTTCTGTTACAAGGATGTGGCATTTCTAGTCCTTAGTCAGGCTTGGGGGAAGCGTTCCTCTTCCTTCTCGCGTGTTTGTTTGCAGAAATGGTGACTTCTCACCCGCTCATTTTTATGCCTCATCACGTGTTTCGTGTCTGTGCCTTCATTGCTACCTTACTCTCAAATGTACGCTCTCTTTGCACCACCTGCAAAGCCCCGAATTGTTGCGAGAAAAACGGCCTGCGTCTGTTTGCAGAAGGAGCGGCCCGCTGCTGCTGCTGTTGAGAAGTAGGCCAGATTTTGCTTGAAGACAGCTCTTTGCGAACAACCTTGGTTTTGCTGCGTGCGCTTGCTAAATTTAAACTTTGGGATTCGGAAATAAAAATGTGCCAAAGCTTGATTTCTAAATCATTTTGATACAGATATTTTCAGTCTCTGTCTCTCTGTCTCTCTCTTTCTCTCTCTCCACTCTTTGTGACTTGTGAATCTAGGGGTCCGTACAAAGGCAGTTTCCCTTGTAGGACGGCACAGTCAGAAACGCTAACAGGCTGACACTGGGACCTAGAGCCTCGCCAGCTGCCTGGGCCTGTTTATCAGAGCCGGCCAAGATGCTTGCTGCATGAGCCAGAGCAGACAGTGGTGTCTCCCACTCCCCTGGTCCAGGTGGCCGTATCCAAAGCCAGTTATTCTGGCACAGGTTAGCATCTGCAAATGATAATTCAAATTGCTGTTCTCTTTTTGTGGTTGAGACGCTTCCTGTTTTTCACGCGTTTTGTAAATGACCACCTTAGGGGCTCTGCCGCTGTCCCCCTACAAGAACCCACGGAAGGCTGGCCACGTGAGCCCTTCAATAGGAGACCGTCCTGTATTTGAAGAGCAACAAAAAGGGCTGTCTCTTATTTTGAAAGCCTCCTCTGTCGGTTGGTCGGAAGGGCTCTCCCGTCCAGGCCTAGTTTAAAGGGAAAGAGTCGCCGGGAGGAAGAGGTCCAAGCCCGTCAGCAGCAGGCGGAGCAAGGTGCGCGGCTGCCCTGGCCACAGCCATCTCTTTTGGCAAGGCGTTTCCTCTGTTTTGGCAGTTCGGATGTGGCCACTTGGATGTGTGGCGCGCTGGTGAGCAATGTGGCCAGGGCCAGCGGTGTGCCCAGGAGCTGAGGCGGGGGAATCCCTGCTCGGCAGGACCCTGGGCCAAATTCTCCCGGATGCCCCCCCCACGCCGCCCTTTTCAAGCCTTCTTGTTTGCATACGGTGAATTAAGAAACACCCCCGCAACACAGACAAGCGGGATGGAGGACCTTTTGCCTCCGGGGATTTATAACATTGGCCTTTCTCTGCCGTCTTTCTTGTGAAGTGATTAAAGCAAAAGGGACGGACCTTTGTCAGACCTCTCTAAACTCACCAAGGGCTCTTCTGGATTCTTTATGGTGAAAAACGGCCTTGCTAATTAACTGCCACGACATGATAGATTTTTCCAGTTCAGCTGTCACGATGGGCGATGTAAGTTATTTGCTCAGGCTTAAAGCGATGTAATCTTTGAGAAATTGGCCGTTGATTGCTGTTGAATCTTCTGTGCGTGTTTCAAGTTTTTTCTTGGCCCCTTCATTAACTGAAACTAGCCATCAACCTCTGAACTGCTCGTGAGTAATTTCTCAGTAATAATTCCTATCGGTCCCATCAACATTGCCTTGTTAGCATCCAACAGATCATGTTAATTTCCACCCATTGTTTTTCAATCCCCTTGAAAAGCAATACGCTCAGATTATGGTTGAGGGAAGTTCTGTAGAATGCTGAGGCTTCCCACCCCCCTGAGATGATAGACAGAGCTACAGCCTTGGAGGGGGAAATCCAAGGGGGCCACCACAGAAAGCTCCAGGTTTGAACTCCAACTTTGGGAAGAGGAAGGGAAGAGAGGGATGGGGGGTGCTCGTAGGTGGGGCTGGTGAGGGAGAGGCGCAGTCCTAGACCCATTGCATCCAACGGCCTCTTAACCACCATCACTGTTCTTGGAAGGCAGGGGGCTGGATTGCCTCAGGGGCCCTCCTAGAGAGAATAGCTAAACCAAAGGGCAGAGAGGCTGGGAAAGGCTCTGCCAGCATGCAGGGGGCAGCCCTACCATTAGGCAGAGCAAAGCAGTCTCCTCAAGCGGCAGATGCCGGGAGATGGCAACAAGGTTCTGCAGGACGAAGTTGTGTACCATGTGACCTGCTCCGTACCTGCTGTCTTCAGGTGCAGTGGAGGCTGCTGCCTTAACATCAGTATTAAGGCAGAACCATCTGCCAGTCCGGTCAGCTTTTGTCCATGGAATGGGAGGCAGCACCTTCTTGTCCTTTGCCTCAGGCAGCAAAATGTCTTGGGCTGCCCCTGCCAGCAGGGCTCAGGAAGTATGTGTGTAGACCCAGAATCCTGTGAGCCACAGTTGCCCAGAGGGTTCTGGGAAATGGGTACCTCGGCATCCCACAGCCCAGCCTGCTAGGTTGCCATATTGCATCGTCTCACACCTGTACCAAGCCGGACAGAGTAATAACGAGCTGATATTCCAAAGCTGTTGAGTCAAGAAGCAAGGCCACAGCCGTGAGTTCCCAAGAAGATATGATTCTACGGTGGGAACGCGCGTCGTGTTATTGCTTGGTGCTTGTACCGCTGCCAAGTGCAAAACAGTATAACCATTGCTTTCGCCCCCACTCATGGGTCCAGATGGGTCAGCAGCTTCGTGCAAGAACTTCTGCTGTCTGAGTCCACACGGTTTATGGGGCAGCGCTGATATGCCGTAAGTTTGCCTAATAAACTGTCTCCTTGGGAGTAAACCATTGAGCCTGAGTATGCGGTTTCCATAATGCTTAAAGGAACAAACGGCCAGGGGCCCTGGGACGTTACAGTATGGATGGATCTGGCATAGGTGCGCTCCCTCCTCTGAGCATCGATCCCCTAGAACCGGACTCCATGTCAGTGAGCCCCCTTCTTCCCAGGTGAATTGGTGGCTCTGGGTTTTAGCCAGGCAGGGAAGCGTGCAGAATATTCCATTCCAGGCAAAGTTTGGGGGTGGGGGTTAAATGAGGGTGCCAGCTTGTCTGGAAGGGCTTCGTGCCGTACTGTAGAGCTTTCAATGCCTGGAAACGTATGCAAACAATGGCCTCCGACAAAAGAGCCAGAGCAGTTGAAGGCAGTGAAGTTGTGGTGAGTGTTGTCAGCTGGATGCGAACCAAGAGCAAACCTCTCTCTGGGATCGCGCGCTCATCGCCGTGATCTGCAGTCAGCAGCTTGTGTGTGTGTGTGTGTGTGTGTGTCTGTGACAGTGTGTATGTGGCTGCACGCAACGCATCAGCTCAGATCCTCAATTAAGTTAATGTTATGTGTGTATTTGTTTATTATATTTCTATACCACCCAACAATTTAAACCACAAAATATAAGACGATAAAATACGATATAAAAATGTAAAGGTTTAAAACAATAGTATAGAAAATAAAAATAATAACCAGATAGAACCTAGCCACAGTACAAAGATGTAAAAATACAATCCCAGATTTAAAACTCAAAATGAAAAATGAAAATGCTGGGGAAATCAGAACGTCTCCACCCGGTGCTGAGCCGCGTTGCAAGGGCGTTGCAAGAGAGGTTTCCCGTCTCCTTCCCAATGGTGTAGTGGAAAACTTTGAAGTGCATGTGCTCATCATGACAGTCCCTGAAATCATGTCCTGATGGAGAGTCCTAATTTGCAGGCAGCTGTTGCAGGAGCAGCTCTTTGGTGAAACGAATGGTTGTAGTTGCCCATTCAAGACCAAGGCACCCAAGATATTTTGCATCACAGCAGGGAAACATCTATTGCTGCCGGGGATATCCAATGACCCCCCGCTACTGGGTGGATTGCGGCTAGGTTCAGAGGGGTTAGGGAATTCAAAACACCCCAGCACTGGCTCCACAACATCACTGCTTCTACCTCCACCCTCTACCAGACAGCTGTGTCCCTTCAAAAGCATCTCTGAAGTTTTTTAGGGGGGCTCCTGAACAACATGGGACGAGGTGCAGAGGGCCTCTGCCTAATTGGGCAGAGGTTTTGCTGCTGGCGTGAAGGCATTGAGCTCTTTCTGAGTGCCGGAGCCCTGGCAAACGCTCCATCTTTCACTGTGTGCCTTGGAAGCTGAAGGACATCAGAGCCCCAGAAATCCTTCTTTGGTGGCGACGCTGGGGATCGATCCGGGGGCCTCCTGCATTCAAAGCAGGTGCTTTGCCACTGAGCTACAACCCTTGTCAAGCAGACAAATAAAACTCCTGGGCCTGGCAGAACAATTTTACTGATCAGCTCCATAAAATATTTGCTGGTTGCTCTTTGCGTTCTCTTACAAATCTCTCTCTCTCTCCCCCCTTCCCTCCCTTCCTCGCTCTCCAGAATATTGGTCGAAGGCCAGAATGTAAGCGGCAGGCAGGCAGGCAGAGGTTTGGAGATATCCGCATCCCTGTGTCTGTTCACGCTACCCACATTGCTGTATATCACCCTGGGGACTTTATATTGATTTGCTATCAGTTGCTGTGCAAATTGTTTTCATTCGGACGAATGGCTTTAAAAACCCGGCTTATAACGATGTCTGTTGACGGATTTGAGTCAGTGGCTTACACAGTGCGTTCCTCTGCACGGTGACACCTTCTGCATCCCGTGCTGATTGGCCTGTGCTCTCTTTCTGTCACCTTCCCAGGGTCGCCACGTGAAGACTGGGCAGCTGGCGGCAATCAAGGTGATGAACGTGACCGAGGTGAGCAAGGAGGCCGTTCGTCTTTGCCGGAAGGAACACAAAAGTTGTATCTCTAGTCCCTGTAAAAGAGGCGGTTCTCACATGCAGTTACGCTGTTGAGCTGGAACCAAGAAATGGCACCTGGGGTGGGACTGTGGAGATTAAGGGCTGCGGCTATGCAGATATTGACTTGCCAGATTCCTAGTGACTGGAGCCCCCAGGGCATTAGTTCCTACCTCAGGGTCTTCCTGGGAACCCCTTTTTATCTTCTCCCATACGGGCGAATGGCTGCTGTGCATTCTTGCGCAGAGCCAGGGGGGGTTGATTGCGCAAAGCGTTCCTCTTTGTACATGGCCCTGCACATGCCTCTTCACCACTGAGCCTCATCCTTGCATCCAGAAGGTCCCAGGCGCAACTCCCGGTGGCATCTCCACGTGAGGCTAGGGAAGAACCCTGCCCCAAACCCTGGAGAACGGCCAGCGATCGATGGCCACTTGGTCAGAATCCGTATAAAGGCATTTTCCTCCAGTGTTCCTGTGACAGGAAGGTGCTGTGAGGGGAAGATCCCAGTCGAAACCCCCAAACTGTGCATGTCAGTACGGATGGGTTCCCTTGACACAGCCAGCTCATCAAGGGTTATTTAACCCACCATGAGCCAAGGCATGTGCGGCCATCATTTTGAATAAGCAGACCCCGAGCAGGTCGATCGGGGGTTGCGGCATGTCATGCGTATCCAACACGCCACGCCACAACCCTCACGTAACCCTACTATGAATCGAGGGGATAAAGCACTTAGGGACAACAATGGAAGTTTGTATGTCTGTTATTTAGCATATTTACCCCATACCTTTGCACTGTTTAGATCAGGAAAGCAGAACCCTTTTGTGGCGGACCCTCTGTGGGCCAGATGATCAGTGGGCGTGTGGGACCAGGGAGATCAGGGACTCCCCTGCAGGCTCTTCCCCCTCCCAGTTATCTCTCAGATTGCCTCCTGGAGGCACCCCAGAGGAGCCCCACGTGCAAAGGAGCCGATCCTCTCACCTGTCGGCTTGTCCTCGGGGTGGGGGAAGAGAGAGAAAGCTGGGTTCGATGTTGGGAATGGGAGGACGGGGCTGATCCTGCTGCACAGTTCCTACCAGCTGGCTTGTTGACCACATCCCAGCAGTGTGCCTGGGGCAGAGGCGCCTTTGGACAGGGGAGCAGCAGATGCCACCGGCCGCCCACGTGCTCCCGGGCTCTCTGCCTGTCGGACAAGCAAGTGGGAGGTAGCCATGAGGAGGGCCAGGATGAGGAGCAAGCGCAGCCGGTGGCAAGTGAGGCAAGAAGGGGGGGCGTGTAGGGTGTCTCACCCACAGGCCCTCTGCAGTCTGTAGCTGCTGCTGACGGGAAGATCCCTAGAAAGGAAGGGCCGCCATTGAGGGCATGTCTCATTCAGGGGTTGTGCAATAAACAGAGCTGGCAGTTTGCTCGTTAATAATAATGCAACTCACAATGGAACAGATCAGACAACCAGCCCGAGCATGAAAAAGGTTGGCTTAATGATGGCAGAAAACCGTCTGCTTGTATAAAAATAGTCCTTTGCACGGTGCTTTCCTTTCCGAAACCAGGGAGGACGGACGGACGGACATTTGGTCTCGTTTTCAGTCCTGCTTGCACAATTGGGGCACAGCAATTGAAGGAGGCAGTTGTGTCTATTTTGCTGGTCTATAATGATAAAGCAGCATTGCCTCTTCCTGCTTATTTCGGCGTGATTATCTGTTTCCAGAGATAGCAAAGAGAAGGTTTCCTGTCGGTTCGCAGCAGCCCCTGCTGTGCATCCATAACATCCTTGCCCTTCGCATAGCAGCCGTTTGCTTGGCGAAATCTAGGCCACTGTCGACAGGCAGCGGAGAAGACAAGTTGTAGATGGAAACGTTGGTTTTAAACCCCCCCCCCATTTTAAAAAAACAAAAGGAGGGAGGGGGGCATTTCTTCACTGGCCGCTGTCCCTCTTCTAAAGTGGCATTGCAGTCACGGTGCAAAACTACAGACTGGGTAGTGGAGTAACGGCATGTATTAAGCTGCCTCCTATTGAGCCAGGCTACCTCCAGTATCAGAGGCAGTAAGCCTCTATGCAATTGTTGCTGGGGAACATGGGTGGGAGGGTGCTGTTGCATCTGCATCCTGCTTGATAGGGGGGAGGGGGACTGCACAAGAGCCAGGAAAATGCCTAACAATAAGTGCTTGTGGGGAAAGCGGGGGGGGGGTGTCTTGAGAACCCCAGTGAGCTGGATTTGGCCACCAGGCCTGAGGTTCTGCATGCCTGCATTAAGCCCTTTTGGGGAGGGATTCCCATAGAAGGGATGCCACAGCTGAAAAGGCCCCATCCCTGGTCACCTTCTGGCAGAATGTGAAAGGTGGAGTTTGGGAGGGGGGGGGGAGAGAGACTTGAAGCAAGGCTTCTCAGGCTGATCTTCATGGCCAGGAAGGCAGTCCTTGGATTCCACCCTGGATCTGATCCTGCAACAAAGCCGTTCTTGGCTCCACTTTGATTCTGCAAACTCTAATCCATCCGGGCCGATTTCTCCTTCCACAAATCCTCCATGAAAAGGCTTCTCTTTTTGCTTTCCTTGTTGGATCCCCCACACACACCTTTTAAAGTGCCTGCAAAATGCTCTTGCTGTGTTCCAAAGGTTCCTCTCAGCCTTTCTGGGTCAACCCCCCAGCCCACCCACCCCACACAAGCTTTGATCCCAGGCCACAGTATTGCGACTTGCTCAGGCAGGAAGCCAGATGCTGCAGTGGTCACCACGTCTGTCAGGAAGAGCCGTTTCGGTGTTGTATTTCTGGGAGGGGCGTGGGAACGTTTGGCCTCGTCTTTGAGGGGAAATGGTTAAGGTTAGGGCTGCCAGACACACCGGCGCACGAAGCCGGTGTGCCTGCTGGCTTTGCACGTCTGCATTCACCAGGAAAGCCGATGCCGTGTCTCCGAATAATACTTCTACATTTCTCAGAATAATACTTCTACAGTTTCTACGGTGCATTATTTCAAGCGAGTCGGCCGGGGACCTGGTATTCTTCGGCCTAAACAGCAGATGAGGACGTGGCGGGGTCTGTGTGCGCGAGAGAGGTGAATGGCAAGGCAGGCCCTAGATCAGGGGGGTGGGTAACTTGTGGCACTCCAGATTCTTTGGACTACAACTCCCATCAGACCTAACCAACATAGCCAATGGTGAGGGGGGATGGGACTTGTAGGCCCCAACATTTCGAGGAAACAGCAAGAGGGAAAGGCACTTACATGTCCCCAAACAGAAGAGAAACGATCCTCAGTTGCCCGGCATTCTGCCCAACGCGTTACAGAACAGACTCTCCGTCCTCAGGGGCTCCTTCTGTTTCTCCAAATGTGCCGCAGAGACTCCTTCCGATGCTGCTTCTACCCCTGAGGAAGGGAAGCCCTTTCCTACGTCTGTGGGGCACCTGAGAATGCTTTCTCCTTTGGAGGGCGGCAGGTTGGCCACTCCTGCCCTCAGCCCATGGCCCTCTGTGCTGGGAAGGGCTGCACTTCCCTGGCAGAGCACATGTTTTGCAAGCGGGACATCCCAGGTCCTGTCTTCAGGTGAGGCCTGGAAAGGCCCCTCTTGGAAAGCCTGGGGAGCTGCTGCTACCAGCCAGTGTAGACAGAGATAGACAGACTGGTGGTCTGACCTGATCTCCTTTCTGTTTGATCGGCTTCTGGACACCCTTTTTTAATGCCCTTCCATAACTCCCCAGCATACACAACCCTCCTCCTCTCTGTTTTATCCTCACAACAATAACCCTGCTGTGAGGTAGCTTATATGGAGAGTCAGTGATTGGCCCAAAGGCGCCCAATGAGCTTCATGGCTGAGTGGGGCTTCGAACCCAGGACTCCTGAGTCCCAGCCCAACACCCTAAGTGCTACACCACACGGGCTCTCACATTTTGTGGCAGCACATTCCACGGATTCGTACTGCGTCGTGTAAGAAAGACCTGCCTTTGGCCTTCCCTGGATCTACGGCTTGTCAACTTCATTGCATATTCCAGGGGTCTTGTGTCCTGGGGAGGGATCACCTGGGAGGGGGAGAAGACGGCTCTCCACTTTGTCCGCACCAGGCGCAACCCACCAGGGCGTCCTCCATGGCCCTGAGTGCCACCTGCACAAGACCCCTACTCTGATCTTTCTCTTCCTGGGGATCAGCTCAAGATTGCAAGGACCCTGGAAACTCTCCTTCTACATTGACAGCCTGTGATCTCATCTCTCCCCTCCCTCCCTCTCTCTCTCTTTTTGCCACAGGAGGAGGAGGAAGAAATCAAACTGGAAATCAACATGTTGAAAAAATATTCCCACCATAGGAATATTGCAACGTACTATGGAGCATTTGTCAAGAAAAGCCCTGCAGGTCAGGATGACCAGCTTTGGGTAGGTATCCAGTTCCCTTTGTGCTTTCTTGTAAGGTCCGCATTTGGGAGCTCAGTTACTCTCGGTCCCCATTTAGGGATGATTCTCTTCCTTTATTCTTTCTCTGGTTTGCCCTGCTCTGCGTTCCGTGCCCCTTGAATCCCAGTTTAGATGGGCAGTTTCTCACAGTTAACCTGGAACTGGGAGTGGGCCTGGTTTGCCGCCGTTCTCGTGGGCCTCCGTGTGTTTTGCCTTGCATCTTCAATGTCAGCTGTGGCGCTCCTTTCGTGTGGGGGCAATTGCCTTCAGTGGTCCCATTGGTGCAGGTCCGGTCCTGCCATTCGGCAGGGTGAAGCCGTGGCCTCAGGCAACAGAGGCTGGGAGGCGGCAGCAAGGTGTTGGAAGAGAGACCTGTGTGCCATGCAGCCTGCTCTGCAGCCCCGAAATTAACCTGCTGTCTTCAACTGCAGTGGAGGATGCTCTCCCATCATCATCATCACCATCACCAAAGGCAGATGAATCTGCCAGTCCCATTAGCTTTTGTATGTGAAACAGGAGGGGGCGCCATCTTGCTTCCCCTTCACGCTGGCCTTGGCCCTGTAGGTGGTTAAGTCATCGTCCCCCTTAGCTGTGCTCCGCTAGCAGGTGAAGAGGCACTTCTTTCTGTAACAGGCATTTGACGGCACTGTTTCGTGGTACTTTTTTATTGACTGTAAGATTTGTTCTTTGTGTTCAATGCTGCTTTTATCTTGTTAATGTATCTTCATTATTACTTAACTTTTAAGCTGCTTAAAGTAACAATTTTGGAGGGGAAAGGGTGGGATGTTTTAAAATTAAAATGAATAAATAAAGCCACCCTGACCCACCCACCCCACACCGAGGTCACCAGTGTTGTACACAAAGACGTGAAGAACGTACGGAGGTGGCCCAGAGCCATCAGGACTACTAGTAGCCATTGTTGGCTTCTGATCCCCCATGAATTTGTCCAACCCCCTTGCAAAGGCATCCGAATTGGTGCCCATCACTGCGACTTGTGGAAGTGAATTCTATCAGTTAACTCTGCGCTGTGTGAAGAAGTCCTCCTTTTATCTGTCCTGAATCTCCCACCAATCAGCTGCATGGGTTGACCACAGGTTCTGTTATTTTGAGAGAGGGAGCAAAATGTCTCCTTACACACCTTCTCTGCATCATACATAATTTTGTATGCCTCTGTCATGTCTTCCCTCACTCACCTTTTTCTGCAAGCTAAAGAATCCCAGCTGTTGTAACTTTCCCTCATTGTTTCGTCTCATTTATTCTATTTATTCTATTTATTCATTACATTTTTATACTGCCCAATAGCCGAGGCTCTGGGCGGTACACAATTCAAACAGTTCACAATTGTCTTGATGTGCTTGTTCTACTGCAGGCATGTGCCTTTTGTGATGCAACGCACTAACAATCCTTGATACAACAACTGCATGTGCTTCCCGTCAAGTCTGCTTGTTTGTTTCATGATGTTTTACTGACGTATGAGCAGGGGTGAAACACCGCTTTGAAAAAAGGGACCTCGATGCAGCCGCGTGAGCAATGTCAAGATTGCTTTTGGAAGTGTTTTATCACTAAGCCCCTTCGCATTGGTGATGTCGAGGTGAGCGGGGAGATGCTAATGAAACCGGAGTTATGGAAAGTTGTGACAAATCGCATACAAAAAATTCAGGCATAAAAATATGAAACACTGGATAATTCTGTGTGGAAGAAAAATCTTCGACCAACCGTAAATAATCCCTAAGGTATTGGTTCCACTTGAGAAATAAGGCCAACCAAGTAATTTGGAACTCCAAATCCCAGGGAGTCATTTGCGTGAGGAGAATTTTCTAAGAATCCCTCTTCCCTTTAGGGTCAATGCTTAGATCTACTGGAGGGTCATGAAATTCATTGTCTATGTTTGTTATATTTGTTTTGTATGTGTTTCAAAGGGGTTAGGGTCAGGAACAAGAGGGTGACATCCTAAAGCCAACAAAAAAAAATTCAATTTCTGGCACTGGTTGACCCAAGTTTTATTATCAGGACCAGAAATCCAAACACATTGAAAGGATTAGCTCTTCTTCCAGGGTTTATTTCCAAACCAGAATGAGAAAGCCAGTTTAAATCATGATTGCCAATTCAGATTTGGACAAAAACTATGGGTTGTGTTAACCATGGGTTGCCAGATTTGGGATCATGGCAAGTAGGGTTACTATGACCCATACTCTCTTGAAGTGAATCACAGTATGCACAGGGAAGAGGGAGGTGGAATAGGAGAACATATGAGCTCAAGGCACAGCTCTGACTTCTTCACACAGCGCATAGTTAAATGATGGAATTCACTTCCACAAGGTCTGGTCATGGCCACCAGTTTGGATGGCTTTAATGGGGGATTAGACAAATTCATGGAGGACAAAGCTATCGATGGTACTAGTCCTGATGACTATATACAACCTCTGGTATCAGAAGCAGTATGCTATGGGCACCAGTTGTTAGGGAACATGGGTGAGAAATTACTGTTGCACTCATGTCCTTACTTGTGGGCTTCGTAAGTAAACAGAATGGTGGACTAGATGGACCCTTGGTCTGATCCAGCATGTTGTTCTTATGTTTTTATGACATGTGATCTGGGCTGTCGTATGACATTTTATGTTGCTTCAAGTAATACAATAGTTGGGTCCACCCTATTTATGGTTTGCTTTGGAAATCTTAAGCTTCTTGGGCCACCAGTTGACCAAACTTTAAACAATTATTATTATTATCATCATTATTATTATTATTATTTCCATCTACATACCGCCCCATAACCGAAGCTCTCTGGACAGTTTACAAAAATTAAAAACATTGAACATTTTTTTAAAAAAACAATAATACAAAATTTAAAACCATTAAAAGCATAAAAACAGGTTATAAATACTTAAAAACAGCTATTCTGGGTCAAACCACCACCACCACAACAACAAAACCCTCAACATACGCTGTTAAATGCCTGGGAGAAGAGGAAAGTCTTGACCTGGCACCAAAAAGATAACAATGTTGGTGCCAGGCGAGCCTCATCGGGGAGATCATTCCATAATTGGGGGGCCACCACTGAAAAGGCCCTCTCCCTTGTTGCCACCCTTCTTGCTTCCCTCAGAGTAGGCAACTGGAGGAGGACCTTAGATGTGGATCGTTTTTAATGAAGCTAACGAGAAAATGTTAACTACCCTTCTTCATTCTATAATCAATCTGTGTTTTTGCCACTCCCTAGTTAGTAATGGAATATTGCGGAGCTGGGTCTGTAACAGATTTGGTGAAGAAGACAAAAGGAAACTGTTTCAAGGAAGACTGGATTGCATATATATGCAGGGAAGTTCTCAGGGTGAGTGCCGCCTCAATGACGTTTTGAAGCAAGCATCAATGTTGCTTTGGAATGGAATCTGAAATAACGCATAACGACATGTATTGTCTTGATTTGTGGTGCAACCTGCCTTGGGAGAGGATACAGCCTCAAAGGCAGGCTAGGAATCCTTTGCATCACCGTCGTCATCATCATAATCTGATAGCAAACTCAGGTGCTGACTTGCGATACTTATGAGGTATAGCGATGGGCAGACAAGCAATGCTCAGGATTGCCAGAATTCTCTGGACATCATCTCAGCTCTCCTCGCCTCCTGCCCAATTCCCCGTTCGCGTTTGCAATCGCCGCTCGTTCAGGAATCTTACACAAATCAGGCAGCCTCCGAATGGGAGATTTGTGCAAGCTTCCCCAAATTTGCGTAAATTCCCCCAATTTACGCAACTTTCCTCCATAGACTAAAGTGGGACTGATTCAATCCATCCTGAAATTTTTGCAAACTAGGAAATTTGCACAAATCAAACTGGGAGTTGCGAACGAGACGACTGCGAGCCCATATCCAAGGAGTCACGCTGCATGTCTCTGGTGGGCTTTTGCTGGCTCCCGTGCTCCCATTCGGAGCTTCGAACAGGGCTTACTATCATGTTTTGTGAGCAAAAACGAAATTCTCATGCATCCCTAATGTAGTCAAAATAAGGCTACTGAGAAATGGGGAGCGGATATCTGTGCGCTATAGGTGAACCCCAACATTTGCAGAACTACAAAAAAATATGTAGGGCAAAAGAACCCAAACTGCTCATGAAGACTGAGCATGCTCAGTGGCCACAGAACCTTGAGTGAGGAACTAGGGGTGATGCAATGGCTTATCCTAGAAGAGGGCACGGCTGGCTGGAACACTGAACAGCAACTGTCTGCATCAAAACATTTTATTGCCCACTTATGACTGTCTAACTGACTATTCTTTAAAAAACCTTTAGCGCATTGTCTTTCCACTGTCAAGGTAGCTGGCCTTGTACATGAAACTGATGCCATGTCTGAAAATGGTACCTTGTAGCTTCTCAACTCCACCATCTTCCCTAGCATCCTAGAGTTGGCCCCCAGGGACAATCAGCTGTATTTCTCAATGTTTTCGGTCCCTACATGTACCATGGCCACTGTCTGTTCTTTGAGCCTATGTGTTAGCCTATCTAAATAGCACACACTGGGCAGTATCCAATGTGTCATTATGTTAGTACAAATGTTGCTGCGCTGCTAGCGGAAACTACGTTCTGGACTATGCGCAAGAGGAGAATCCAGAAAACGTTACGTTTGCACAAGTGTGGCTGCACAAACGATTCTGCATTTTGCTTGTGCAACCGCTTGGGCAACCTGTTGCTGTAACAACTCTTGTACAACCCATTGTGCAATGCATTGTGCATCCTGCTTGTGCAATTGGTGACGCAACTGCTTGCACAGTGGAAAGATTCAGAAGAGCTCCGTTGGCGCTAATTGAGGATGAGGAATGTCACCATTGGATGCTGCCCGCTGTCAACAACCGCTGCAGCGGAAAGTCGAGTCGCCATACACCCAGCAGGTCGGTCCTCTCAGAGAGGCCCATTTCAGGAAAGGTTCCTAATGATCGAATCTCCCGACCGCAGAATCTCTCACTCATCAGCCCTGGAAGAGTATCCTTAATGGAATGCATCATCGAATGGGAATCCTTTCTAGGTGGAATAGAAGCAGAAAGGGGCACGAAAGCTAAACCAGTGTCATTTTCTTCTTCTAGGGATTAGCACATTTACATGCTCATCATGTTATCCACCGAGATATTAAAGGGCAGAACGTGCTCCTAACAGAAAACGCTGAAGTGAAACTAGGTATGTGATCCTTGTGGTTTGGATGGAGACTCTTATGTGCTATCCAATGTATCTGCCTTATTTTAACGTTCAAGGAACAGCCGGTCGATAGAGATCCTTAAATTTATCCATAGTGTCATAAAGAGACTGTATTATCGGGATTTTTTTTAAGTGGTATTTTTTTTCCTTTTAATTTTCTCTCTTTCTTCATGACACTGGAAGAAAGCAGGCAGTAAAGCTTTCTCCTCAGGTGAAGGAAATCAGCAATATCTACTTATGGTCCCTCAGTGAGTACAGGGAATGAGTTTGGAGGGTGTTTTAAGGATTTGGTGAAATCGTTACAGCAAGCACAGCCATCCGGCTGGTTCACATCTGCATGGCCTTTGTTTTATGGCGGCAGCTTCGAGTGTCAGATGGCATGAGTGAATGATCAAAGGCAGATCAAATGCAGCAGTTGGAACATCCCATTTTTCACCTCATCTCCAACTCAAATGGTATCTGAGCAACATTGCAGCACTTGGCTCAGTTTAGGCAAAACAAGAAGCTACGATTTCCCACTATGAGGATGAGCTGTGGCACCCTGCTGGCCTGGATGCTTCTGCCTCCTTTGGTGCTGCTAGGAGAAGGCTGAAAGCATCCATTTTCTATTTTAACCATTCTTTGTGACGTCTGAACTTGAGGAATTGTGGTTTGTTTAAACTATGATTAGTGAGAACAAGCCAGAATCAACCCATGGTTTCAAATCCTGGCTTGTTCCCAAATTATAAACAAAGACACAGTTCACTAAGTCTGCACATTATGTGGTACTTCAGTTAGCTTAAAATTAAAAGCTTTACTTTCTCGAGGACACAAAGAGGGGAGGGGGATTGTGCTAACTTGAGGCTTGCCACAGCTCATTCTCATAGAAGGAAACCGTGGCTTCCTGTTACATTTCAACCAGACCTCTCTTTGCATGTGTTTGTTCCCTGTTGCCTTTACCAGTCCTTCCTCCCTCCCTCCCTCCCTCCCTCCCTCTCTCCCTCCCTTCTGTTGTCTCTGTCACTGTCGGTTTTAAGCTCTTCTGGGCAGAGGCCAATCTTGTTTATCATATTACTCTATACAGTTCCATGTACAGTGATAACGCTATATGAACAACAATAAATATCACTATTAGGGCTTTCACTCAATCCCATTGGGGTTAATTGATCAGTCATTTGAATTTTAATCAGTTAAACATTAGTTCTGAAGAGGGAGGAAAAGCATTCTTCCTTTGTGTTTAGATTATGCATTCATGTGTCAAAGCAGCCACCATCTATAGAAGAGGCATTCCCTCTTCTATGACAGAGCAATTCCCCTTCCAAGAGAGTATAAGAAGAGGCATTCTCTCCTGTGTAAGAGAGAACTAGGAATGTCTCTTCCCCTTCGTAGAATATGGCTGCCAATCATGGATTTGTAAGTGCTCACATTAAAACAATTTTTTTAACGTTTTGTTTTTAAACCTGCTGTCTGATTAGCTGATTAGTAGTTTTAATCAATCGGAAGGTTTTAATCAATTAAAGTCATTGCTTGATTGACTAGATAATACAGCCCTAATTATCACCATCATCACCACCACTACTATCAGCACCTACCACACAATGCTTTTCATTGGAATTGGTTCACGCATTGAGCTGCTGCACGCCTTTGAGCGAGTGATAAGACATCAAGAGACATCCCTGCATGTGTGGATCGGCCCTTCCTCATGGAATACACTTGTAGATATTGGCCTGCTTTGCTGCCACTTCCCATGTGGCCAGGCACCTGCCTCGTTTCCTTCATTGCTTTGTGCCTGTTTGGCTCTTGCAGTGGATTTTGGCGTGAGCGCTCAACTGGACCGGACAATTGGCAGAAGAAACACGTTCATCGGGACCCCCTACTGGATGGCCCCCGAGGTCATTGCTTGCGATGAGAACCCAGAATCAACGTACGACTACAGAGTAAGTCTGGCGTCTGCTGCTTGCTGGCCTCTTGTTCACTTCCTGCCCCAGAGTTGTCCCAAACAATAAAGGGCGCACTTAGTCCTCACACACATCCCCCCCACCCTTGTGGGGAAAAGGTTTGGTTCTTCCCAGACTTCTCAACTGCCGTGCTCAGCACCACAGCAGCCCCCCCGACCTCCCCCTCCTCAATATTGCTTTCCTTTCTCTTTTGCCTCCAACCTTCCTCCGTCCCCTTTCCAGACCATTGCTAGTTCCTCCTCAGTTTCCCTTCTGGACCTAACATTGAGTGCCCACTTTGCCCTGATCGCTTCGAGTCTTGACAGTTGGAATCTCCTCTCTTCTCTTTCCTTCCTCGGTGCCAATTCAGTCCGTTTTAACAAGGGATTGGGGGAGAAATTCGTAGCCGGGACTCAGTTATCCTTCTAAATTCGCACATCTCCGAAATTCAAATAAATTCATATATTGGGGGAAATTGCACACAAAGATGCATGCAGTCGTGGAAATAATGTTCAGGAATGCATTATATTAACAAAAATGCTTGCAAAAAATGTGTATGTTAGGCAGGCGTGTGTACAAAAATGCATGTATTGGGAGAAATGCACACAAATACCCAGATGAATTTTCATGTTTTTTTTTAAATTAAAAAAAAAAAACCTCAAAAGTTCTGGATGATTGGAAACATGAGAACCTGACAGATCCACTAGTTTTAACTTCCTCCCTTCTACACTTTGCTGTCACTTCAAATCATGGCCAATGAGCATGATAAACAGGCCTCATATACCCAATACATGGTTTAACCACTTAGGCATTTTATTACATTAAGCATCATAAATATTATTAATAGATAAATAAGCAAGGAAAGGAAGGAGAGCATGGAAGGCATTTTGTTGCCTCTCTGGTGTGGTTGGAACTGAACGCATTTAAGCCGGAATGGTTTACATGAGGCCTGAACAACTGATTGCCCACCGAGGCAAACCAAGTCCATCAGCCGTTACTTACTACTTGGCCTGAGATGCCTGCCCACGCATGCACACACACACGCTTACACTTGATCGCTCACCTGCTCTGGCAGCCAGAGGCAGGCATCCCAGAGGAGAAGGCGTCTCGTGCCCGTGAAGGGCTCGTTCGCCTTGCTGGCATAAGTGGGGTGCAGGGCAGCTCTCTTTTACCGCTTTGACTGTATTTGCTGTCTCTTTTCCTCTAGAGTGACTTGTGGTCACTGGGAATCACAGCGATGGAGATGGCCGAGGGAGCTCCCCGTAAGTGAGTTGGGTCTCGCCGTTTGCTCAGACCGGTGGTGGTGGTGGTGGTGGTGGTTGCCATTCCTCGCACCGGATGTAAAAGCTGGGTTGAATACGCCTCTTTCGAGGTATTCACATCCTCCAGTCAAGTGCCCTTGTGGCTACTAAGCAGAATCAGAGCTTTATTTTATGTGTTGCCACAAGTAATTAAACTCGGAGGACGGCAACAAGGGAGAGGGCCTTCTCTGTGGTGGCCCCCCAGTCGTGGAATGATCTCTCCGATGAGGCCCGCCAGGTGCCAACATTATTATCTTTTTGGCGCCAGGTCAAAACTTTTCTTTTCTCCCAGGCATTTAACAGCTTAAATTAAGTTTGAGTCTTTGGCCTGGCTGAAAGTTTAAAATTGTTTTAAACGTTAGCTGGTTTTATGTTTTATGTTTTAAAATTTTGTATATTAACTTTTAAATCTTCAATCTTTTAATTTTTGTAAACCGCCCAGAGAGTTTCACCTATGGGGCGGTATATAAATGTAATAATAATAACAATAATAATAATACCACACATGCACACACACACACACGAATTGGCCACATTGTTGCTCAAAGCAAGAAACCTTGCCAATACTCAGCATATAAGAGTGCAACCAAACCTTGCCCCTTTTTGAAGCCACTGTGTGGTGCGAAACCTGCTTGCCACGTCTGTTTCACAAATCCCGCTTCGCCCACTGCACTGCCGCAGCTGCAAGGATTGTGGTTTTCTGGGCCAAGTGATGCAGACGGCGGAACTTATGAAATAACCAGACTTCAGCAACTGGAGCAAATCACAAGACACGGGAATTAGCGATGCGTTTGGCTTGCTTCCCATTGACAAAAGAGGGGGCTGCTTCACGCATGCGTGTTCACCACTTGACGCCTGTAACATCAAGTGAAGGGCTGCATGCATGCATACACGCATGCGTGGGTCCACACAGATCAAACGCACCACAGGTAGAACTTCCAAATCACTTCACGTGATCTCAAAGGCTGGTCTTCTGCACATTCAGCTTCTTGGCATCCTGGGCCAGTTTAGACATGCACATTGTACCTGAGATAATAGCAACATCCCGTAAAAACGTGCGCATTGCTGCCGTCTCATGAGCAATTGGGGTCCATGTGCAGGCGCCCCAATTGCTCATCGTAGGCCTTGCTTTCCAACCACTTTGCATGCAATGCTTTTCAGCGGAGTCCCTCCACACATTCAGCTCCCATCCATCCAGCTCATATTGTAATCAAGTGTAAAGAAATCAAGTAATAAGGTGCATGTGAGAACCAGACCAAAAGTGTCAATTTTAACAGCTTTTGTGTGTGTGCGTTTTTCCTTTCTTTCTTGCAGCCTTGTGTGACATGCATCCCATGAGGGCTCTGTTTCTCATTCCACGGAACCCTCCCCCGAAACTGAAATCTAGGAAATGGTAACGCACTTCTTTTAAATGGCAATAAATGCTAAGATATCCACTTGCAGTGCAGTTCTGTCTGGTGGCTGCTTTTATTTTAAATATTGAAAGTTTTCTGTGTAGCCCAGACGTTGAGATCTTATCAAATCCTTCAGTCTAAGCTCTTATCTCCACTGGCATTTGGCCATTGATGTAACATCCTTGGTGTCGATTCCTGGTTTAGACGTTCAAGCTGTGCAAGGAAGCGGCTGGTGGAGGCTGGTGACTCTCCAGCTGGCATTGCTTGTCTTCCTGGCTGCCTGCCTGGGCCAGTCCTGCCCAGACCACCAGCCCTGATACCCATAATACCTTGCCCCTTGCCATCCTTTTGAACAGTCCTGCCCACATGATGGGCCATGTGCTGCCTTGGCAAGTCAGAGTGTTTGAGGAGAGTCAAGAGGGAAAGCGAAGCTTCTGCTTGGTCTTTCTTTGTTTTTTAGGTCAAAGAAATTCCTTAACTTTGTCGACAGCTGCTTGGTTAAGAACTACACTCAGCGGCCTGCAACGGAAACCCTGCTCAAGCATTCCTTCATCAGAGACATGCAGAATGAGCGGCAGGTGCGCATCTTGCTGAAGGACCATCTAGATAGAACCAGGAAGAAGAAAGCGGAGAAAGGTGAGGCCCATAATACCACCGGCTTCATCCCTGTTAACTTTAGCAATAACTTGTATGGAAGAAGAAGGACTGAAGACCGCTTCACACATGACGTGGAGACAAACTTGGGTTTGCCACTGAGTGTACAGGTTCAGTGGGGAAGATCAGCCAATCCTGGCTCCCTGCTTAGTATGCCTGCATGACAGAGGCATTTGAGAACACATGAGCTGCATTCACACATTAGACTGGGTGCGGGAGAACCTGTCGATCATGCACTTCTGTGCTGTAAATCTGTATAAACACTGCAGAGCGGAGCTGATCTCCCCATTTTTAAGAGCTCTCCCAGAATGACGTTCTGAAGAACTGCTGCTGTTCTCTTTGAAGGATGATTCATCCTGTGTCATTGGGAAGGTTGCTGAGTTCTTTCTCGTTTCAATGCAAACAAGGGGGGGCATTGTGTTGGCCTCCTTTTAAAATTGATTGGTTTTATTTAATTGCTCTTAATTAGCGGTATCTGTCTGTTGTATAAAATATGGAGGTCTATGGTGGTCGTGTTAGTGTGTGTGAATATTAGACTGGCTATTACAGGACTTCATTTACATTGCAGGCAAATAAACAGGTAGAATCAATCATCAAGGGTACAGTCCTATGCATGGTTAGGCAGACAAAGTCCTCCATGCTGGCTGGGAAATGCTGGGAGTTGTAGGACTTTTTTTCTGTCTAAACATGCACAGGAGCACAGCCTGAATAAATCAATACTCAGAGCAAAAACAAGCAAAGAAAGTGGATCTAGAGAGTCCATCTGTTTAAAATGTTTGACAGTTTATAGCAATTGCTGCAGCATATATGTTTGTGGTTGGAGGGGAATGCAGAACCTGAGGCATTCAGATTTCTTATTTGGATTTGGTTCCTCCCCCCCCCCCCCCTTTTAGATGAAACTGAGTACGAATACAGTGGGAGTGAGGAAGAAGGTGATGAGCTGAATGAAGATGAAGGAGAACCAAGGTTCAGTTTTACGCAAATCTTTGTCCTCTTTTTTGCCATGCCTAAGATGATGATGATGATGATGATGATGCTGTTGCTGCTGAATTCACCCTGTGGGGAAGCTGCTAAATAAGCCCACACGGACTATGCCTGCACCAGGAGCGATGGAGAATAGGGCATTCAAGGCAGGGAGGCCCACCCTGGTATTACTCAGGCAGCAGGCACTGGGGGTTGGGCTCAGGGCTGTGTATACCACGTCGTGTGGCCTGCGCCATCGCAGCTGCCCCGTGGCCGTCAGGTGCAGAGGAGGATGCCGCCCCGTGGCCAGGGCCAAACTCACATGCACATGTTGGGTTTCTGTGTGGGTGGGGCAGCTTCGACCCCGGCAGTAACATGCCTTGGCCCAGCCCCAGAAGGGAGGTGTGGGATATGGAAGGCTAGAACCTACCTGAGAGGAGGAGCTGCACATTTCAAAAGAAAAAAAGGCTAAGGCAGCAGCCCTGTTACAAAAAGCAGATTGGGGGAAGGCTGACTAGGCACCTCTCCCATTGAAGAGATCTGGAGATCTCAAAAGCTCTCACTTTTTTGGTGTCATCTTTGGGTTGGCCTGAAAAAGGTATCTGACTAAATGGATTTTGCCCATTTCGGGCATCACAAAGCTAAAGACAGATGCTGGACATCTTACTCCCTCTGACTACTGCGTCTGACTTTGCTCCTTGCCCTCAACCACCTCAACCAGATGAGCGTCCATCCAAATTCTGAATATCTCTGAATCCTCTTTAGTCCCATTTCAGTGTTTTCTGTGGAATATAAACTGTGAGCAGATGCTAAAATTTGTTTTGGGAAGGCAACAGTGAAGTTAAGTCTCCTGTGAACAAACAGATAATCAGCTTTAGTCTGGATTCTGAAGAGTTATTAAACAATGTAAATACAGAGGAGAGCTGGGGAGAGGGAGATGTTCTGTGGAGATGTTCTGGAACGTTCTAATGCTGCAACCTCGGACAGCAGAAGCTGTTCCCCAGTGACGCTTCTGGTGTTTGCCCGTGTCGTGTTTAATACCATGGTTAGTCAAACAGATATTTCCTCTCTCTCTCTCTCTCTCTCTCTCTCTCTCTCTCTCTTTAAATTAAGCTCCATTGTTAATCTCCCTGGTGAATCCACCCTCCGCCGTGAATTCCTGAGGCTTCAGCAGGAGAACAAAAGTCGCTGTGACCCGCAACGCCAGCAGCCGACCCAGCCGCATCCGCAGCTGAAAGACCAAGAAAAGTACAAAAAGCAGCTCTCGGAAGAGAGGCAGAAACGAATAGTGGAACAAAAACTGCAGAGGAAAAAGTTGGAGGATGTAGGGTTTGGGCTCAGATTTCATTTTTTCTTTTATTTATTTGTTTTCGCATTGCAATTATGAATTAAAAAGAAAAACCAAAGGCCACCATGTTGGCACATGACATGTTTGTACGCCATGGGAGGAAGTGTTTTGCAGACATTAACAATGGCAGCATTGTTAATGGATTATTGTTGTTGTTTTTATTGGTATTCCGTAACATCCATGCACATGTGCAGAGTACGATAACCCTAGCATTAAACACACAAACAAAACCATGCCCTCCCACCCTAGGAACATACAATATAAGGGCTCAACTACACTACATCGGAGACATTGCATACAGATGAGCTTCTCTTCTTTACTCCCATGTAAGTGTGCAGGGCCTCAATCAAGGCGGTTTAAACCTCCTCACCCAGCCGCTTTCCCCTCTCCATTCAGACCCCGCCCATGGTGGCTAACGGAAGAAGTCAAACAGCCTCCGCTGGCACCGATGGAGGGTTTTGTGTTTTAACGGCCTCCATGCATGGGACCGGGAGGCAATTTAAGAAAAAACAGCACTGGATAGGGAGGTTTAAACCTCCCCTACATGTGTGCAGTGGTCCCCATCCAGACCAGGGTGTTGCACTTACTTGGAAGTAAAAACAACAAGTGAACCTCATCTGCATGCTGCTTGTAGTGTGTAGTTTGGCCCTGAATTTCAAAAGCGAGGAGGCAACGGAGAGAGAGAAGATGTGGGAGAGAAGACAGATAAAACAGCAAATGCCCAAAATGTCCTCTTACGGCATTAGTACAGGGCCTCCTCTCTCTCTCTCCCCCTCCCCCTTCCTTCAAAACCCTTCTGGTCTGAGAACTTTCCCTAACCTGGTGCCCTCCAGAGATTTTGCACTATAACTCCTTTCACCCCAGACCACTAGTCATTGCGGCTGGGGCTGATGGGAGTTGCAGTCCAAAGCACCTGGAGGGCCTCAACTTGTGGGAGGTTCACAGAAGAAGAGGAATTCGGAGGAAGAGAGCAAGGCGGCACCATGCTAGTCTCCTAAAAGGGCGTCATCGGCCAGGCTGGGCACTGAGGGAGAAATGATAGAGCCGTTTCAGGAAGTGGGAGGAGACCCCTTGGCGTCTCAGAGCAGCACAGGAGGAGGACTCAGGATTCCATGCGGCACTGTCCATGTACAAAGTGCTTCCAAGTAGTTCTGCCCCTCCTCCCAGCAGCTCTGCGTGGCAGCTCACTTTATGGGACTCGCCTCCTGTTTTTAGAAACATTGTTACTGGTCCCACACGTGGATGATGACCAAGTTATTGCATTTGCCATCGGATTGTCTGGGTGGGTGGGGGTTGGGGGGTAGTTCAGGGTAGTTTTTCTCATCCCACTTAGTAGTCTGCATACCAGCAATGGTATAATGAATAAAACCGGGAAGACGCCCCCTGGTGGCTACGGCAGAGCACGGGACCCCGTGATTTCAAAGCCAGGTTAGCCCAAAATTACCCGCAGCAGCTGTGTGACATTCGTGGCGATTCCTTTTATGAGCGGAGATGAAATGAAAGCCATATTTCTTCCCTGGCGTCTATTTAGCACCAGAAGAGAGAGGAGCTTTGGAAACATCTGGGCCTTGACAGGAGATGTCCGGAGATCAAGGCAGCTCAAAGCAAAGCCGAGAAGGATCAAGACCGCAGGAGGAATAACGAGGCTGAGCGGTGCAGAGCGGAGGGAGTCAAGAAACCAGAACCTCAGCAGGTGTGGATGCCGCTTTGCAGAGGAGGAGAAAGCCACCATGGTTTGTGTGGCCGGGTGCCCAAGTTGCACACTTTCGGAGCTGGCAAACCTCTTCATAGGCTGAGGAGGTGGCAGGTGTCTTTTCACTCCACCACCACACAACATGTGGTATGAAGCAGACCCTCCAAGCAGAAGTCAGCGCAGTCCGAGTGGGGGGCACTACTATGCTTTCGAATAAGGGTTGCGCACATTTTGCTTCCATGTGGAGAACGCAGTTCACACAGTGGCTGCATTCGCATGTAATGCTAAGCTGTGGCTTAGGTTAACCATGGTTTGTTGCTTTAGCCATGAATTGTCTTGAGAACCAATGCTGGCTTGTTTCCCCTACTACTGGAGCGCCATGGCTTTGTGTTAGTGTGGCTCAAGTCACTATGTTATGTGCTTTGTTGGGAGGAAGGGGACGTGCGCTGTCTCCACTACCATGGGAAGAGGAGCACCAGCCCAGTACATACGTAAAGTCGGGCAATGCCTTTCAAAGGCTGTTTATTCATGAGTTGGTCCTTACTGATGAAAACAGCAAGAGAAGCCTTTTCATTTATTCACTCCGCTTCCAGCACTGTGGAAAGGCCATTGCAGGTGAGCTGGGCCATTTCTCTGTGCAAATCCCCTGATACGAGTGATTCTTCCTCCTCCCTCTCAAAAAAGGGCAAAAGAATGATGCCTGATGGGGCAGGGTACATTTGTACACTCCGGTGCCCAGTTCACGTAGGACGCTTCGATGGTGCTGTACAAATCACTCCCCTAATGGTGAATTTAGGTGCTGAGAGCCGATGGCAACCCAGCCAGAATGGGGCCACTGAGAAACAAGAGGGAAATGTTGTCAGGGGAATCCCAAGGTTTATGGATATACTCCACACACCCCAAAATAATTCCTTGGGAGGGGGAATCCAAAGGGAGCACACCAACTGTAGTCGAGTGAATTGTGAATGTGCCCAGTAGCCAAAGAATGCCGTCAGTGGGAAGACAAAATGGAAAACTGGTGTTGTTGGGAAGGGAAAAGAGGATGGGTTGTCCTGGGTGAGGGCCTGTCTAGCTGGCTGGGACACTGAACAGAGCTCTCCATGCCGCAACATTTTGCGTACTCCCCCTTTTAATAGATGATGATGATGATGATGATGATGATGATGATGACGACGACGACAACTGGGCACACGTGCTCCTAAGAACTGCCTCCCTGCTGCCTCTGTGCAAAGGACTTTAATGTGGTTCCAAAGATCTGGACCAGATCCTACATCTGCTCATCCTTAGATGGAAGAGATGGTTGATCAGATCCAGCAATACATTCGTCCAATTTTTGTATTTTTGGCTTTTTCTTCTTCACAATTTAGTTCTTGTATTTTCCCCACTCTAGAAAAAAATGGAAGAAGCCCATCATGGTAAGAAGCTTCATCGGACTCTTCCCAAAGATCAAACGCAGCTGCTTTCTCTCCAACATGATCACAAGCAGAAGAATAAAGAGACCCCCAAGATGCTCAGCCCTCCAGCTCGTCTTCCGGCGAACTGTACGAGCAAAGAGGTATGGATAAGCTCATTGACAGTGGGCTCTTGGCTCTGAAATGGCCAGTGGCCCTGCACCGTTTTACCCAAAGGAGGAGGAGAGCATCCAACTCAGGGCAAAAAAGGGAGAGAAGCCGGTTCTTCTCAGGATGCTAAGAGACTTTATTTCCAAGCCCTTTAACGCATTTCGGCCTATGTTGGTTTTTAAGGCCTTCTTCAGGGGGTTGCTAAGAGGTGTCTGCAGAAATACTCCTAACAGGATGATAGCCCCAGTCGCCAGTAATTATCGTAGGAGACTCTCATCCTGCTAGGAGTATTTCTGCAGACACCTCTTAGCAACCCCCTGAAGAAGGCCTTAAAAGGTAACGTAGGCTGAAATGCGATGGGCTTGGAAATAAAAGATCTTAGCATTCTGAGAACCTGCTTCTCTCCTTTTTTTGCCCTGTACTGTTTTAGGCAAGATGGAGTAAAAAAGAAAAGAAAAAGATGCTCATACTTTTACTTTGAGGAGAAAAGAAGCAACGAGGTTTATTTAAGCTGGCACATGGTTAGCAACCATTTGCTTCCACCCTGAACCTGCAAACAAATGGATTGTTGTTTGGTCTGTACAGAAATGCAACTGAGACTTGGGGGTAAAGGAAAATTCAGTCAGAACCAGCCTGAACTCTGACGGAGCTATTCGTGGTGCTGAACCCTGTCCCCAAAACAGGTGTGGCACCTTGACTAGCTCCTTTAGGGTTCTCGCTGAAACCCAGAGTGGATTCACAGCCCCACCGAAATCGGAGCCACTAGCCTCCACTGCTCTAACCACTACACCACACTGCCTCACTGACATTGATTTTGGGCAACAATAGGATGGAGAATGCAGAAGCTGCACTCCAGGTAGGCACCGCAGGTAGCTGGGAAATGAATTTGCCAGATGGTTTGGCTCATCTGCACAAGTCATCTAGGCGGCCTCTTCTCTGTATCCATTCCGCTGAAAGGGCCTCACTGATGGTCTCTAGCTTTGGGGCTTCCAAAACCCTGGAGCCTGGGAGGGTCACTCTGAGTAACTGAAGTGGGGTTTGGTTGGGCAGTCTTGCTATTTCTAGGCTTTAGGGGATGTTAAACACAGTTCTGTTTCATCTCTTCAATATATATATATATATATATATATATATATATATATATATATAATCCTGATGCCTGAGAGGGGAAAACTCATCTCAAAATGTCAGCTCCAGTCTTCATCTGCGTCTATGGGCATGTATTCTGTAAAGGGCCTCTTTGTACTGAAATAAAACTCATTGTAAAATTTAGTCCATGCCATTACTGTTAAATTTTAATCCGAATGTACCATTGTGGATTTCTGACATTAGCCGTTGTAGGCCGTGAGTCACTGTTGGAAGTATGCAGCACTCAAAGGCAGCAAATTGAGGCTGACATAAATCTGCAGTTTCTCTTGCAAGCGCTGATAGGGCCTTGGGTGTTCCTAATACCCGGCTGCTGCTGTTCTGGCTCTGTGTGTGCTGTTTGTTTAATTCCATTGGCATCACGTCGATTTGGGGAGGGGGTTGTTAGGATTCACAGGGACCAGAGCCATGGTTTGAACCGTCCCGTCCTGTCCCCCCCCCCCCCCCCCGTGAAATAATAATTACTTCTTATGGAGACTGTTGTCAGTTAGGTGGATCTCCTGGAGTCGTATTAATAAGCAAGTTGTCTCTGTCTGCTCAGAGGAAAGTTGAATAGACCACTCAGCCCTGCTCTCCTGCAAAGACCTGTGAAATTCATGAGAAACATTCTCACTGACATGAGCGATTTCCCAAAAACAATTAGTTGATTTGATGATATAGGCAAAAAGTATCCTAACAACCTGCCAATCAAATTGCATTCCAAATTTCCAATTCATATGGGAATTTCATTCCTGGGCATCTGGCAATACATGTCATCACTTCATTTCTAATTATAATTACGGCACCTAGTGCAAAAGATGGATTTAAACTTAGGAAAAAGCCAGAAGGGAAAACACACAGAAGTCTAGTGGAAGACGAAATGGGCCTGTATCTAAGCAGGCTTAGGTCAAACTGTGCAAGATCTCGCTGCAATATCAATACTAGTAGTAAGTAAATTCATTGCTTTGGCCAAAAGCCAGAACAGCAGTGCTGTTCCATCGATATAAAATGAAATCCAGAAGGTACAGGACTTGCATAGGTACATATCATATATGGATTTGTTTGAACCACAGGTCATGGCAAAGCCCATAATTTGATAAACTGGGTACAGAATGTCAAAACATATCCAGTCATCGATCATTAGAAGGAGCAACAACAGAGAGCAGGCAAAGCTTTGGCAAACCCAATCTGCTGTGGAGGCACATAAAGCCACCTTTTTCATTCATGTGTATTGTTGTTGGATGGCAGAAATTCAATTTTGTTGGTTTAACTAAAATAAAAGGATGACAAGAATACATCTGAATCATCTCCTTATGAATAGGGCAACTCATAGAAGAGGGGTGGGGGGCAAATTGACATCCTCCCACAACCCCACTGTTGAATCTTGCCAGGGGTCTGTCTCGGTTGGTTTGTTTCCAGATGGAGAACAAGCGGAAGAAGAGCGACGGCCTTCAAACGGATCTCGGCTGGGCAGCCGTTCTCGGGGGGGAGGCCACCTCGCAGGGCAGGCTGGGTTCTGGCAGTAGCTCCAGTCCATGTACGCCAGCTTTGCAAAGAGCGGTGATGGCTCAGGTAGGACATTCTCATCATCCCTTTGGTCAGAAAAGTCTCTGGGACGTTTCAGGCATAACGCCAAAGAGTGGTCCAATCAGAGAAGCCATAGTTTGCGAGTGGCCACCAAACGAGGTCCTTGAACCAGGGTCTTTGCCAACCTCAGTGTGGGCCTCTGCTCTGAGTTGCATCTGAACCAGCAACACTATGGCTTGGGCTTGCAGGGATGGGCCACGCGTGGCCCTCCAGATAGTTTGACTTACAGCTCCCATGATCTCTCTCCAGTGGCTGTGCTGGCTGGGGCTGATGGGAATTGTAGGCCCAAACATCTGAAGGACCACAAGTTGCCCATCCCTGGTTTAGGATGTTGCAATATCCTTGGAGACTGCTGTTTGGGGATAGCATCGGAGACTCTCCAGGAAGGCGGAGGAAGAGGCACGCCACACACAGCAGGGGTTGCTTGTGGATCTGGAACACAAATCAGATTTGGAGTCTCAAGTATTCAGGTTGCATCCAGCTGAAATGAAGCACTTTAACAATGGCTTTGGTGTCCGTGGGAGAGTCAAGCACAGAGATGTCTCAGTGAGACAGGTTCCCTGCAGGAAGGGAGCGTTTGGAAACCACGCCTCTGGCTCAGCACCTTGAAGAGTTGTTCCTTTAGCAGTCTGGCTGGTTCTGACGAAAACCCAGAGTGGATTCACAAGAAATGCTTCTCCCTGCCTGAGACCCCGGGTGGCCACACCCAGTCTAGATAGACCAGTAGGGCGCTTTTTATGTTCCCTTTTTTAAAAAACCTAAAACCTACAAACTATGTGGCATAGAAACCAAAATGTGTCCAGCTTTATTCATAGCTATATTTCTTTCATGGTGAGAATTTTACCCCCTCCTCCTCCTCCCAACATATATTTAATTGTTAAAGCCTCCTTTGAATAGGGCAACACAGTGTTTTCATCCCTTGCATTTTCTGTGTTCCAGAAAAGAAAAGTAAATCATAGGAAATAGAAAGTAAAACATATTTCCAAATATAAGGTTATGTTGCCCTGTAATTTCAGCCAGTTTCTGTGTTTGTCAAATCAATGGGAAAGTTCTTCCTTCCTTCTTCTTTTTTCTTTCCTCTCTGGCCAAGAACCAACCAGTAAAAGGCTGAATTGGACGGCGGCAATCAAATGGTTGTTGATCCTGCCACTTCCTGCTGTACGATAAGCCCAGATGCATCGCAGGCATCGCAAGGCCTCTGCTCAGACGATTGTTATTTGTGGCGACATTCATGCCTGCCTGACAGGAGCAGTTCTGGGATATTATTTTTGCATGTTTCTCAGAAAGGCTCTTGTATTTCCATTGGAAATATTTGCTTGCTTGCGCATAATGCATGTGGTGCTGTGAATGTATCATGTGCGAAGAGGAAGACAAACTCCCTCTCCCAGGGTGCCGTGCTCCAGCAGGCGCCGCAAGGGGCTGTCCCTCTTGTCGGCTTGGCCTGTTGCTCCTCAGTTTCTGCTGAGGACAGAGCAGAGGCAGAGATGTTCCACCAGAATCCTGTCTGATGAACAGCCTGACCTGGGAGCCTTCAGTGCATCTCTCCTCCACGCGTTTGGGTGTTTGTCTACCACTTGCTTCCATAGCAAAGCGCATCTC
The DNA here is from genome assembly GCA_029215795.1 of Anniella stebbinsi. Lineage (NCBI taxonomy): Eukaryota > Metazoa > Chordata > Lepidosauria > Squamata > Anniellidae > Anniella > Anniella stebbinsi. Next base: position 784,163 of record JARDYH010000001.1, read on the forward strand.
ACTCTCATAGTCATATGTGAGCCTTGGAGAGTAGGCAGAAATTTATGTTGTCACGGGGCAGAGCAGGAATCGCAGGGACTTCAAGCCAACTTGTAGGAGCGCCTCAATACCTGCCCTGGGACCCCTGCGCTCTTAATCCAAAACTAGCTTTGTATAATGCTGAGCTGAAAGTTCTCTACTAAGACATTCTGGCTCAAATCTGCGATACAAGTGTGGGGATGAAAGGAGCCAAAATCCTCCTTCAAGTTTCAGACATGAGGAGTTCACGGGCCAGCAGGATGAAATTCTCACCACTTGTGCAGGGAGAGGGACTCCGACGGCTGCCAGCAGCCATAATATCGTCTCCAAACACATGCAGTGCTAAGAGTCGAGGTAGCTTTGCTCAGATGGGAGCTTTTTGTTGGGCAGTGGTGGCTGCTAGTGGAGCCGCTATTTCCCCCCAGAAGCCCCTGCATAGCGAGGCGTTATCATCATGATAATAGATCATCTCAGTTCATCACTCCGGGGGCTTTGGACAGGGGGTGAAATGGCAGCTGTCAGCCACGGGGACCCCTCGCCTAATGGCAGCATTGAATTTCAACTGCCACCTCTCAAATTGCCACAATGTCTGCCCAGTTTTAAAATGGCGCCCATTTTAGCTCAGCCCTCATTTTGTAGCGCGTGAAATTGCCACTCGCTGGCCACTTCCTGGGCCGTTCCCAGGTGTCGTTCAACATGTCCCCTCAGGATACCAATGGCAGCGCAGACTTTCAAGCCCAGGAGTAACCCATTCTTCTGTCCCCTCAGAATGTCTTTTTAAGTGTTTCGCTGACTCAGGCTCCAAGAAAACAATGGGCAGGCCACACCTTGATAACAGCCTTGATCGAGCCTTCCCCTCCCCTCCCATCGCAGGGCTGGCAGCTTTTGAGAACAGCTGGACCCTCCCAGCCAGTCTGGTGTAAATAAACACTATCATTAGTTGCCATCATCTAGGACAAAGAGGAGGAAAATGAGACTTCTAAGCACCGTATCATTAGATGCTGAACCTGCTGAAAAAGCTGTTTCGTGCAAAAGCTGAAATCTTTGCCAAGAAGTGAGAAAAAGTCTTGTTGGGTGGAAAAGGGACGGAGCAGAAGTTTACAGGAAAATAGTGCTTCCCTTAACATTGCAACAAGGACAGAGAAAATGGAGGTCCACATTGCTCACCCCCTCCATCTTCAAGGAGCCAACAGGTGGTGTCCAATGTTAGTCCTACATAGAGTAGACCCATTGAAATGAATGGGTCTACTCTACTAAGTAGGACTAACATTGGATACTCCCCATAGTTCCCGTGAATAAGACTTTTGATGTTGAGAGCCAAGGCCAACGTCAGCACTGGCATCTTGGGCACTGCTGAAGCCGACACCTTAGCAGATCCACTGCTGACGTCAGCAGGAGTCCCCATTTTTAAAAAAATAAAAGCCAACCTGGCGTTCTGAGTGGTGCTGGATGGCTTGGGTAGCTGCTGTGTTAATTACCCACAATGCCATGGTGTAGCAGAGCATTGTGGGACATCAAAATGCAGCCAGATTCCACTGCACCATTGCCTGCCACCATCAGGCGAGAAGTCACTTTGCCCAGAGCCCTGTTGGAACTGAAGCCAACCCTGTTGGGTCCACGAAGCTTCAACAGGAAGAGTAATTGACCATGTCTACTTGGAATCAAATATATAGCAAGTCTTCCCTCCCATCTATCTATCTATCTGTCTATCTATCTAATCTTGGAACTACATGAAATGTGTTGTTTTGTCTTCATTTCCCTATAAATATCTGGCTGCACAGCCTGGTCCTATTCCTGTTTCCCCAAAACCAAGTCCCTTTTGAATCCAGGAGTGCTTACTCCTAGTTAAGTCTGTGTAGCATTTAAGTGTGTTACGTGAGTGTAGCATTGCCAACGTAGACACCCAAGCTCCCTTGTTTGTTTTAAAATTGGTTTAGTTGTGTGATTCCTTGCAAGGTTATCTTAGAAGGGCAAGACAGGTACTGCAAAATGAAATCGAAATATCTTATGTTTGCTCAGGACTTTGGTTTGAGCAGACTTATTCACATGGTTTTAAAAGAGAGAGAGAGAGAGAGAGAGAGAGAGCAGAAGGACTCCTTTGAAGTGTCCTCACCAGGCATCTAAACCCTTTCTACTCCTGCAAAATCTGCCTGGGTATCCTTAAGGGCTACAGGGGATAAAGGGGTCTGATTTTTTTATTTTATTTTTTGCATTTGAAAGAGCAAGCTTGGAGCACAGCAGTTATCGGCATGTTGTGACCCTAAATCAGTTCTGACTCAGAAGAGAGAAGTGTCTGCTAATGAATAAAGAATACCCCTTTTGAGCACTTCATCCCTTCTCAGCATGTGAGATCTGACAGAACAGCAGAACAAGATGGCATAGCTGCAGGCGTCCCTCGCATATCTTTGCCAGGGCCGTGTCTGCATATAGGGACTGTATCTGCCCCATGAATCGGATGCGCAGCAAGCAGCAAAGGGACAGAGGAGTTGTTGTGGGTGCCAGGGGGGCAGCCACAATGGGAAGGGGGCTTTGGGGATTGAGACCTTGATGGCATTATCCCTCTTGGACAACCCCCCCCCCCCTTGGTCTTTCTGCCGCAACTGCCAGAGACTTGGGCTTCAACCCAAGCACACCGGTCACTTAGTGTGGAAGATCAATGTTTTCCACACTATGGTGAGGTGAGCTGTATTCCTATTCAAACGATCCTCATTTCTAAATGTGCATCTATGCGTATAAAGTAGCATATGCAAATGCTATGCAAATCACTGTCCTCTTTTTGGGTGGTGCATTTCCTCTTTTGTGGACACCCTAATGCCCTTTGTGTTGATGCTGCTACGGCTGCTACTGTCTCTCGCGAGAGGAATTCAGAATTAACTTGGCGCCTTGCGTGTTCTTTGCTTGAAGAATGAAAACCTCCGGACCAGTCGAGATCTGTACCATAGCAGTTCGTTGTCTGACGTGGCTGTGACACCCCTGAGCCCTGGTCAGGATGATGTCTTCTGGAATACGGGGCAGGGTGAAGAGCAGCCTCCCAAGGTATTGGAAGAGTCTCTGTGGCAAAAGGGTTTTTATGGTGGGCGGGCGGGGGTGTTACGGACTAGCGTTGTGGCCGTGTTGTTGTTGTTCTAAAAAATATCAAAGTTCTGCTCCCAAGTAAGCCATGCTCTGTATGTATGAAGAGAAAGTAGAGTTCTAAAGTCCATGAAACGTTGATGAAATGTGCCTGGATTTGCTTATACTGTGTAAGGTGTTCTTTGCGCCCGTGCCATGTGGAGGTGCTCGGACTCTGAAGTTGCACTTGGTTGCTGCCCACTCAAAGCCCCTGTGCTTTGTTGAGATTTCACTAAGTATTGTCCATGTATCTTCCAGCTTGTCCCCGCAGCCTTGAAGATGAAATCCTGTCTTTTAAAAAGAAAAGAAGGCTTGAATTCTCAGGACACTGAATTCTGAGCACATGACCACATGCAAGGGCCCGTGGGACATAACTGCAGCCCACAACAAAGCAGAGAGCGACTCCCAGGAGATTCGTTGGATATGTTGGCAATGCAGTTCTGCTGACATCTGCTGTGTCTATTCTGTTCCTTTGGAAACTGAATTACAGCACAGTTCTGTGCATGATTATTTGCAAGGACGTCCCATTATGCTCAATTGGGTTTACTCCCTGGTAAATATGTTTCAAAACGCAGTATTAGGCTGCAATACTATGCGCATCTACCTGAGAGCAAGCCCCGTTAAATGCAAAAGGCATTCTGAAGAAACACACATAGGATTGTATTGTGCATTTCTTAACTGGCTCCATGTATCGGTTGACTTTATGAACCAAACATGCTGAAATCATAACAGTCATTCAGTGTATCAATAATGAGATTGTATAAATTGGGTTACATTTTTAATACTCTCTGCATATCCTATCCCTTGAGGGGTTTGGAGTGAGCTGTGCAGTATTGTAAGTGAAACTAATGCTCCTCTTATATGTGTGTTTAAAAGTAGTCAGCAGAAGCTGTTGCTTTCTTTCTTTAAGGTTCCTCAAAGAACAACCTCCACATTTTATACCAGGGACCATCTCAGCCATCAGAGTTACCCTTCAAGGTAAGCTGGTGGTTCCTCCTTAAACGGACATTGCTAGATGTCTGTGCAGCGAGGCTGGGGAATCTGGGGCCCTCCAGATGTTGGACTACAATGTCCATCATCCCTGACCACTACCCATGCTGGCTGGGGCTAATGGGTGTTTGAGTCCAACATCATCCAGAGGCCATAGAATCTCCACCCCTGCTAGGCAGGGTCAGTGTGGCATAGTGGACTGATGGTTGCCCTTCTTGGAGAAGGACCTCTGAAGATGATCGTCGGGGGTCTGGGCAGCTATATATGGGAGGAGACGATCCTTCAGGTAACCTGGCAAGACTCCAAGAGTCTCATTTCCAAACCTGGAAAAGTGATTCTCGGCGACATCTCTAGCAGCGTTGCATATTAAAGAGGCCAGTGCTATATTTCCTATCCATTCCAGGAGCGTTAGGTTTCCCCACCTGGAGATATTATCATCATTCCCCGCCCCCTCCTCACGCGGGATGGAGAGCCTTTTGGTTGCGCTGTTTTGAGACCCTGGAACAGAACGTGCATCAGGAGTCCATGACATCCCCCCCCTTCTGGGGCTTAGTTTTTCCTCTCTTCCTTTGTCCTTCACAGTGCACCACAGCCATCCCTGGGGGGGGGCGCTGTGAAAGCCAACAGCAGTTCCAGCGGCAACAGGCAACGAGAGCCGGCAGTGCATCAGAACAACCGGTCGGCTTCAGGTAATCCACAGGCCGTGCTTTGAACTGTCCACACAAACTGCCCTTGTGAAGCATTTCCACTCCCAGGGGACGGGGCCGAGGAGCAAGCCCTGGGATGGCAAACGCGTTCCATTCGTGGTCCTGCCTTTGAGCCGGGGCTCGGTTTTGGTGGTGCAATCCGAACGGTGTGCACGGGCGTGTGGGTTTTGGACTGAGTTTCAGAGACTGCATTGCAAGCCCACGTCTAAAGTGGGGAGCACCTGTCTTTCGGAGTAGTGCCGGGCTGGAGATGTTTCCACCTGCCTTAGTGGGAGATAACGCGAGAGTCCCAGGACTGCCCGTTGGCAAAACAGCGGGGAGTTTTACAAGCAGGGGGGACACGGTTGCTGTGCACTTGGAAGGGGTCGAAAGGGCTCTTTGCCCCTGTTTCAGCTCCTGTGGGGATGAGCCGAGAGGTGGGGCAGAACCGATGTGGCACAGCCAGGACAGTGGAGGGAGGGAGCCCACAGGCGGTGGGCCAGGTTGTGCTCCTGAGGCCTCCTCAGCTGGCCTGCAGAGGCGCCTCCTCCAAGCCCTGCCCACCAGGTGGAAGGGGCAGATCCTGAAGGAGCAGCTCCTTTGTTGCTGGTGCGGCCGGTGTGGAGCTGGGGGGGGGGGGGTTGACGTGTGCATCAGTATGTCCGGGCAAGCATGTCAGGGGGCCCGTGCCAGCCGTGCTGGGAGAACAGGGCGGCCTGTCTTGAGCTGCTTGGAGGAAAGGTGGGAGATAAAAGTCTTAATCGAAGAAAATGATACATAATAACATTGCCCCCCCCTTTCAGTGCCAGCTCAAGTTATTCGTTTGGCTAAAAAAAAAAAATACTGGCCCATATTTCCACTATGAAAAGTCTCCAGGGTGACTTGCAATAACAAAATCCTAACAAAAGCACCCTAAACCCAATCAAGTCCTAAAATATGGCAACAGTTCCAGTTTATAAAACAAAAAAAATCCATGACAGGCAATGACGTTATTTACAAGTTTAAGTAAATAGGAGAGTATTCACTTTAAATATGGAAACACAATACTGTCTGATCTGGAGCTTAAGAACATTGTTGCTGTAGTATTTATTGTTATGGGCTATAGAATAGTCTACCCAGCCTTTCAAACACTCTTTGAGACTGGATGTGCTTATTTATTTGATTGATTGAATGACTGACTGATTGACTGACTAAGGTTCTTTATGGGACACGCAGGATCATCCAGACTAGACGGCCACAACCAGTCCTCTAAGAAACCAGGAAATGCACCTCACCCGGGCCATTTTTCAGTAGGTTTTCTTTTCTTTTACTGATTATTGCCAGTTCTTGGAGTCTTCCTCCTCCTCCTCCTCCTCCTCCTCCTCCTCATTCTTCTCCTCTTCCTCCTCCTTATCTGCCTCCTCCTCCTCTTCCTCCTCCTTAGTATTAGTATAATTATTATTATTATTATTATTATTATTATTATGCCTGTCACCTGATTTTAAAAAAGTCTTAATTGATTTAGCATATGAGCTTCAATAGACTATTCTATCAGTTACACTTGTGTATGGGTAGAAACCAATAGATCAGAAGGAAGAAGAAGGCTACCTTTGTTTTCAGATGTCGCACCTATAGGTCCGGGTTTTGAATATTCCAGGATTTAGATCCTGGGTGGGCAACGTAGCCAGTGGTGAGAGGGAGAATATGGGACTCGTAGGCCGAAACATCTGGAGGGCCACGAGTCGGCCCCCCCTGGTTTATGAGAAGAGTTTGCTGTGGGTGCTCAGATGCACAAAGGGCACCAAGCAGCTCTTCTCTTTGTCCAGAGTCCACCCTTCTTGGCTAAGGGGAAAGATGGCGGCAGCTTGCTCCAGAAATCGGCAGAATATTCGTCCTCCAGCGACGAAGTGTGCAGCAGCAGCAGCAGCAGCGATGACGGGGATGAGGACGATGACAATTTCGGCAATCACGTGAGGTTGGTGTTCCAAATCTCCTCTCCATCCAAGGATGACTGATGGAAAAGATAATGGAATATTAGTTGAGTTTTGTGTTTCGTGGCACGAGGAGAATTGGTCCATCTGGGTTTTCCCAGTGGAAAAACTGAGCAAAGGGAGACTTCTCTGCATCCCGCTTCCAGAATGCCCGAAGACTTTCTCTAACCTGCAGCCCCTGAGGGTGCCCAGTCCTTCCCACCTCCGCCACCCTGCCTGTACCCTCCACTTCCTCTTCCAGAGAGTCTCCTACAGCCGGCGCTCCCACGACCGCTGCTAGCAGCAACAACATCGTGATCTGTATCAGGATTGCTGGGATGTGTGCAGGTGTCTGCCCCTGTGTGTAGCTGTGGCCGTGGCCGTGCTCATATGCGCCTGTGGCTACCAAGCCAGCATCACATCTGGCCCTCAGAGGCGAAAAAGTTGTGCATCCTGCTGCTGCTGCTGCTCCTCTCCGGGCTCCTTGTGCTGTGCCTCATCCGTTTACTGCTCCTGATGTTGGCACAAAACAGGGTGATCCAACAGGAGCAAACCAGTGGGGAAAAGGGAGCGGTGGGGGCCATCCCTTTTGAGGAGCGGCCATGGCTCAGTGGTGGAGCACGTGGTTCCCAGGTTCAGTCCCCCAAACCTCCAGTTAGAAGGGTCTGGAAGCAGCAGGAAGAGGGATCTCTCTCTTTGTCTGAGCCATTGGAGATCCATTGCCAGTCAGAGGAGACACGGCAGCTTCCCCAGCCTGGTGTCCTCTGGCTGTCGTAGACTACAACTCCTATCATCCCTGGCACTTGCCATGCTGGCTGAGGCTGATGGGGGTGGTAGCCCAAAGCATCCAGAGGTCACCTGTTTGGGGAAGGCTGAAAATAGCTCGGATAGGAATAATAATCATGGAAAAAGTAAGATGTGAATTCCTTTGTTGGGGGTGGGGGAGGTTAAGATGCCTGCAGCTGTTTAGGGGGGCATTTTATTTTAGAATGTGTGGCTTTTTCCATTTGAATTTTCCTTCCCTTTTTTATTTTTTCTTGCTTCTGTTCACTAATTGACATTTGTTACTAGGCAACCCTTCAGCAATGGAGTAACAGGTTTCTCAAGAACAGGAGTTCCAGATGGGATCGAACTGAAGCCTCAGAACGCTGCCGTGGATCACAAGGTAACCCAGACTGTTCCAAAGGGGCAGCTCTCTGCGCGCGGAGCGAGAGACGTCCAATTCCCGGCTGCTCGTTTTGCAGCCGTGCCTGCTGCCACTCCTCAGCAGGGTCCTTTACAAGGCCCTACATGCGCTGAGTGTCGTCCCGTTGGAACGATCCCTGCCTTGTAAGATCCCCTTCTCCACCCTTCACGCTCTGGGGCAGAAAACAGGGTCCAGCCCAAGACCAGGCAATGAGTTCATCTGACCCATCCCCACGTCCAGCAACTTCCCAGTGGGGCTTTGCTGAGCCATAATGCTCTACCTAGGCTCACGCCCCGACTGCTCTTCTCATGAGCTAGAAAGCAGGAACTTGCACAAGGGAAGGAGTCTTGCTAAAACAAAGCCACAGCCCAGGGCTGCTCAACAGACACCAGCTGCCCCCAACCTTATCAGTCTTATGTGTGCCAGCCTGTACCGTTTAGATCCCATCCCCTGGTTACTCACACTTCGGAACGGGCCTGCTAAATCTCCATATTAGCTAGGTTTGATCCCTTTTGCTTATGAGAATTTGAGTAATCAGATTAAGGGAGGGAATTACAAAAAAGTTCTGAGATCAATGCTTCATTTACACTCCTGTGGCATTGCAAAGCACCCTGAATTTCAACCTGAGCGCCTTGTATCTTTCTCCTTTTTTTACACTGCTACAGCAGGACTAAGTCGGAGTAAGAAACAACCATGTGTTTCTGTTTCATCTACGTATCATTCTTTTCATTTCCTGAAGGCAATATTTAGTAATTTCCTCTTGCAGATGTGAACAGTTAAAATGGTCTTGATAACCTTTTTTGTTTCTGAAGAATACAACTACGTTACTGTATACATATTTGTGCCACCACCTCCACCCCCTGCAAAAAAAAAAAATTTAAAAAATAAGGCACATTGCAGAAACATCCGAAATGCAGAACCCAATAAAATTAAAACAACATGGTTCAAATCAGGTACTATTCTCATCGGTGTCTGGCAAGTGGTCGTTCCTTGAAAGGTCTGCTGGGGCTGGCAATATTCCTCCGGCTTTTCAGCCACAAGTGTGCAGAGGGCTTTCTGCAGATGGTCATTCTGCACTTACTCAGGAACACTCTGTCCTCCAGCCAGTTTGCAACTAAAGAGAAAAATGACCCCAGCTCTTTATTTATGTTTTTTATGTGTTGGTTAGATTTGTATCCTGCCTTTCCATGTTAACACCCAAGACAGCTTGCAAAATACTCCCGTGCGCTGGGACAGAGTTGGGGTCCTGGTGAGGGGGAAGGAACGCTCCCCCCTTGCCTTTCCTCCTCCTCCTCCTCCTCCCATCCCCCATCCCAAGGCTTGAATCCTTAAGAGCACTTTCTGAATTCCAGGGAAGGGATTCCAATCTGTCTTGTTGTGTTTTGTGGTTTTAATATAAAATGGGCAGCAAAAAGCCTCTCTCCCATTTCCACATTTTCCAATTAGTGATTTGGCTTTGAAAACATCAAACTGTTCCACTCAGGGTTCCGACGGTTTGTCTGCAAACATCCTGGCTGGCATTCTCACAAGTGCTTAGCTCCAGTCAGTCGTTTATCTCTTGTTGCAAACCACACAGAAGGCGGCTTCTGTCTTCTGTGCCAGCTGTAAAGCATCTCTGTGGGTTATGGCTTCACTAGAGCTTAGAGAGGAAATGGCTGTGTAACGTTACCAGCATCCATCTTGCTTCTGGATAGCAGCTTTCCAAGACTATCCAGCCTTCAAAATTTACTGCTTCCTAAGGTATCTAGAGCTGTTGTGGGATCTCACTGTTGCGGGACCATAGAGTTGGGAAAGCGCAAACACTATTTCGTTCCAACCAGGTACGTGACCAGACATACTGTTGACAGATGTTGACAGCCACAACTCAATTTGATTTAAGCAAAAACCTAAATACGAGCATCTAACATGCTTGCATTGAAATTATTTCTTATATATTTTAATTAAAAACAATTTACTTTAAAAGTATATCCCACCTCTCCTGTTATTCAGGAAGCGTACAAATACAGTAATACCCTAAGAAACAAGGACAAGTATAAAGTAACAAGAAATAAAAACACAAACCAAATTCGGTTTCGACTGGGAAATTAACCTCATGACTAGCCTCCTTATTTCCCCAAAACTCAGAGAGGAAGAGCACGACTCCTGTCCCAGAGCCTCAGGGCCACTCTCGAAAAGGCCCTGCTTACAGTCCATTCCAAGGCCCTGCTCCTCCCAGCCTCCTTTCTGACTTATCTGGAGGAAAATATTTCGTTAAGATCCTGGCGAGCACGGAGACTCTAGCCAGAGAGATGCAGCCTCCGAGATACCTGTTCCTTCCAGTCTTGATGCTGGCTTCTTGAAAAGATGCCACTTCTTCTAAGACATGACAGTTTCTTTGCCTCTCCATCACAGGCGGTTGAGAGGATGGATTAGGCATCGTTTGCGAAGTGCTTTGAAGATGAGCGCCACAGAGCATAAACGCAGAGCATCACCGGTGTCCTCTGAGCAGTTGTCATCCATCAGAATCCCATTTCCAGCGTCACTTTATTTTATTACTCTCCCCCCCCCCCCCCGAGGCACTGACATTTCTGCCATAATCTGATTTTCATTAGCCTTGGTGTACTACAGAGATTTGGACTTCCAACATTCGCCGGCATTTGTTACCATAAGTGCGGCCGCAAGGGACTTACGGAGTTGCGTGTGGGGAGGGAGAGGGGCGGAATGCCACCCCAGCGCAGGTCACACATTCGGCCCTAAATGTCTCCTTTGGTGCAGGATTACGTTGCGGGGAAACTCAGCTGTGGTGCTCGCGAAGGGTTGTGGAGCATGAGCAACCAGAATTACCTTCTCCCAGATCTCCTGCAACAGAGCCAGATTTCGGACTGTCCGACAAACCGGCGAAGGGCTGCAGAGAACAGCCAAGAACCTCAAAGCAAGCCTGTTCCTCCTAAGGTAGTGTCTCCGACAGTGCCCCCAGCTCCAGATTTTGGGAGGGCCCGTGGGCAACACGCCTTCCATGGGCCCCTCCCTCAGCAAGGCTCCCTTATCACTGCCAGGGCCGCCCCCTCCTCCCCCTCCTCCTCCTCTCTCTCATCCTGGCTCCCACTTGCTTGCTTGACACAGGCAGAGATCCAGGGAGCGAGGAGGCCACAACAGCATCCTCGCCTCCTCCTCCTTCTCCTCCTCACCACCACCGTTGCCTGGGCCGGAGCGAGAGGCAGCAGAACAAGCAGGCTGCAAGGGGGAGAGGAGGAAGGGCCGGGCCAGGAGGCTCTGGTCCTTCAGCAGTCGCCCCACTGTGCCTACCTTTGGCAACCGCCCCTCTGTCCAGAGACGGCTGCCTTTCAGCCGGGCTGCCGCCTTCCAGCCTGGCGGTCACAGCCACCGCTCCGTTCCGTATCGCTCCTCTTGCTGCTCTATTGCCGACTGGGTGGTGCGGCCTGGGTTCAGGCCAGGGGCTGCCTCCACCTGCTGGGCTGTGGCCTGGCGGCAAAGGCAGCAGCTGTGTCTTGGCGCAGCAGCCGAGAAGGGAAATGCAACATGCGCAAGCTCTGCTAACGTTGTGGCCTCGTGTTCGTGGCAAGGAGGGTATTTTGTGTGTGTTACTTCAGGAGCATGTAAGACCCCCCAAGACCACATGCTGGAGATACAGGAACACCTTTGCAGCAAGCAGTGGTGATGAGGCCCATTCCTTTCTCCATTTTGTGTTTCCTTGTAGGCACCAAGCGCTGACCACCACCCCTCCAAAAACAGCTCCTCCTCTACGTCATCGTTCACGTCCTTCATAGATCCTCGGCTCCTCCAAATCTCGCCTCCTTCGAGTCCGACCGGACCCAACTGTGGCTCCCGTGTGTATGATTGTTCTTTGTGTGGCGCATGCCGCCACGCCGGCCTGTTTTGTAGAGTGCTTTGGGCTGCCTTCTTAGGGCAGGCTGCAGCAGGTGCTGGCTTCCATCCCTCGCACTTCCAGGGACAGCTAGGAAAGATTCTTGCCTGAGACCCCCTGGAGACCCCCTGTGGGTTAATGCTGCCGTGACAAGGGCCAATGGTCCTGAATCCACAAAGGGCGGCTCCCGAGGTCCCCGATTGCCCACTGACTTACAGGAACTCCGTTTGGATTCTGTTTCCTGAGCTCTGGCAAAAAGATCCCTGACTCTTTGTCATGTTAATACAATACGTTCTTATATTTCTCTATTTCTCTGGAGGAAGCTGTCTCTTGACATCAGGTTCTCCCTCATTCTAATTCTGAAGATTTTGCAGACATTGGGCTGGATCCAATACAGCCATACGTAGAGTAGATCCATTGATATCAATGGGTCTTCTCTAAGTATGACCACATCTTGCTTCAACGCTCATAAGGAAAGGACCTAAGTGGCAAAGCAGAAGTGACGTTAAATGCATTGAACGTGGACATTTGTAAAAATGCAAATAGCAGGTGCTGGGGCGCATGTGAGCGATACTTATCAGGGTCTCAGCAGATGGGGCAGGGGCCTTTAATCCTTCTCTCCCCTTCTCTGGTCTTGACAAAAACGTGCCCTTTGATATTGCTGTTTGCTTTGGGAAGGAATCCCTCATTGACACAGCTTCAGGGAAGAAATTTTCACCAAGACTGCAACAGGTGAGGAAAGGGTTAAACTTACTCTGCCCAACAGGTGCAATTTGCATTTTTAAAAAGAAAAACTTGCACATTATGTGCAAATATGCGTTTGATGTCATTTTTAGTCTGTTCTTAAAAAGGGTTGGGAAACGTTGCGACCGGGTGCGTTTCCGCAGGGGGCTGGAAGCCATTGGAGAAAGGATGCAGGCCCCTCCTTGGCCTTGCGTTGTGCAGGCAGACCAAGTGGCCACCTCATCCGTCCCATCTGCTTTTCCTCTCAGCATCTGACGTGAAAACAGAGCAGCCCACCAGTAGGCAAAATGCAAGGAAAGGTTCTGTCGTCAACGTGAACCCCACTAACATCCGGCCGCAGAGCGACAGCCCGGAAATCCGCAAATATAAAAAGAAGTTCAATTCGGAGATCTTGTGTTCTGCGTTGTGGGGTAAGCAGGCTTGTCTGGAGCAGAAACAGTGAGAGAATGTGGGGTGTTGGACGGATGAAACATGTCATCAAGCGGCCGTGTCCTCACAGTCACGTGATGCATCACAGGAGCTTGTTTTGTCCCAATCCACAAACATATCCCATAAGTTGTCCCATTCCTGCTAACCCTGAGTGGGGTGGGCCAGATTCCCTCCAGCGCAACGGAGGCTGGGAAGCAATCCAGTAAGAGCAGTCAAGGAAATGGGGGCTGGAGCTGTCCAGCCGATGAGGCATGAAGAGCGGGACAAAAGACGGTGCACCAGAACCGCTAGGCAGCGTCGGAGCCACTTTGAGGCAGCGCCTGTGGTCTGACCTCTCCCTCAAGCATCAGCCGTAGGGATGGAGGGATGGACACGCCTCCCTCCATGTCGCTCGCCAAACCCCCTTGGTTGCCCACCCCTGTTCACCATGCCGCGCCGGCTGCCACACAGTCTCCAATTCTGGGCAACAGCTTGGGCTCGTTGCCATCTCTGAGGTGAACATACCCAGCCCATGGGGTCCTGGGAGCGGTGGTGGAGGTCTGGAGCTGAGTGTATGTCCAGTCAGGGCACATGAGGTACCCAGAAGCTGCAGACTCCCCACTTGGGACGTCTTCTGGGGGGGGGGGGTAGGCTGGGGCTGTCCGTTGGGGTACATCAACTCTCTTTAGTCCCAGTCGGCACGATGGCCATTGCTGTTCCTCTTAGGAAATCCCATCTCGTTCTGGGTCCACGCAGGACCCTGTCCTGAAATAAGCCCATGGTGACACTAGTCCTTGATGCCAGGTTCCCTACACCTGAGTACAACATGCCGACTACACTGCCCATCATGTGAGGACCCATCCTCGTTCCGGATGCCTTAGTCCTCCATCGGCTTTAGTTTTCCATCTTCCTGACACGAGCGGGCACAAGGACGAGTTCCGTGGAGCTGATACGATATTTTACCCACACCCTTCTGCCTTGATTTGAGTCTTAGATGAGAAACAGAATAAATGAATGAAATACAGGAAAGAAATTATCCCAGGAAATGTAGATTTACAGTTTACAGTTCTCTGAGTTTTATTTGATGTATGTTTGGAGGAGGCCAAGATTTTAAATTAGGAACAGAACAGCATAGCAAAGCTGGTAATGACGTGTGTGCTGAAGTGAAGGACGTGATGTTCTTACCGGGCCATGGGTAGTACTTTGCTGCGTTTCTTTCTGTGCTGAGGGACACCTGATGCCATCCCATTATTTCCACCAGAACACACTGATAAGGAACTCTATCAAACATGGCAGCCAAATGGAAGCCTCGCCTGACGGGTGCCAGCCTGCAGCCCAGCCCCACGCCCACTGCCTGAAGGGCAAGGGCTTTGTAGGCAACGTTCTTCTTGGGTCGTTGGGAAACAACCCAGCGCACAACCAACCCTATGCGTGTTTAAGCAGGAAAAAGTCCTACAACTCCAGCCTCCCTTCAGCCAGCCATGCTGAATTGTAGGGCTGTCTTCTGTCTAGACTTGCCTAGGATTGTGCCCTTCATGATGCCAGGGAGGTGAGGGCCCCCCACCATGAAGTCTGGTTGAAATCCTTTTGGGTTCTTCCAAACGTCCTTGGATGTTTCTCTCAAGCTGGACCGAGCTGCCATGTTTGTGTCACAATATCACTGAAGGTGGAATTTCAACGGAGAGTCAAAGATGGTTGGAACTCAAAGATAGTTTCTCCAGACCCTCCCTCTCCAACAAATACTTGCCTTGCCTTCCCGTTTTCACACATTGACTCTTCCTTAGGGCCATTGGAAAAATCCATCTGGCAGCTGGAGTTCCACAGTTTTTCCTAGGCTTCCTAGGCTTCCCGCTGCAGCACCCAAATTGGTCTGCGCAGAGACAAGACAGTTCACAAATGTTCAAGGCATTTTGTGCATTTTTCCCAAGGGTCTGCAGTTTGCGTACATTTCTGAAGAATTTGCATAAATTACAGCTATAATTTATATGAATGCGGCCGTAATTTGTACAAATTGCTGGCCCTGAGGAAAAAAATGGACAAAAAAAGTTCCCGGAGTTTGGGGAAAAGGCCGCAGCTGGACTCGCAAACGCAAATCAAGCTGTCGCTGAGTCAGAAAAGAACTGGTTTTCCCTGTGATGGGCATCCCTCCTCTTCCTCCAGAGCCTCGCATGACATGACACTGAAAGATGAGGCCTTCTGGGCCAGACCAGTCTAGCCTTCTGTGTCCCACGGTTATCGGCCAGATGCTTCTGCAGGGCATGAAGGCAATTAGCCTCCCATCCTGCTGTCCCCAGCAAGTGTTCATGCCTCTGGGTATGGAAGTGCCCTTTAGCTGCCCTAAATGCATTGAGCAGGGAGCTGGACTCGATGGCCTTAGAGGCCCCTTCCAGCTCTACTATTCTGTGATTCGACACTAACAGTGAAATCCCCTATTGATCCTTAGCAAGCGTGGTGTAGTGATCAGAGTGTAGGACTGGAACCCAGGTGACCCGGGGTCTTCTAGTCCCCACTCGGCCATAAAGCTCACTGAGTGACTTTGGGCCAGTCACTAACCCTCAGCCTAACCCACCTCACAGGGTTTTTGTGAGGATAGCAATGAAGAGGAGGAGGAGGATCATGTATGCCGCCTTGGGTTCCTTGGAGGAAGGGCAGGATATAAATGCAACAAATAAATAAGTAAATATGTAGCCCAAAGGGTAGCACCAAAATAGTCCAATGAGGACTGTAATCTCAGTGGTCGCAGAAGGCTGAAAATCTAGTTTGGCTATAGGGTTCAGCACCTTGGAGAGCTCCTTTAGCATTCTGGCTGGTTCTGCCTGAGACCCAGAATGGATTCACACACCCACTGAGATCGGAACCACCAGCCTCCACTGATGCGGATTGTTAGAAAGACTGGAATGGAGTATGCCGGAGGAGGGCAAGTCTAGCAGACTAACTGGCTGGACAACAGATAGTAACACCGCCACATTTTGTGGCAGGTCCCGCTGACTGCTGTTGATAGCTCTGTCCCCCATGACTGTGCCTAATCCCCCTTTAAAGACGAAGCTCAAAGGAGAGAGGAACCCTGGTCCATCTGTCCCCTTGTGGATCAGGAAATGGGTTGAGGTGGGCCAAATGGCCTCCATGGATTTACGCCCCCGTGCTGCATTTTTTTCCCCAGGGGTGAATTTGCTTGTGGGGACTGAGAATGGATTGTGGCTTCTAGACAGAAGCGGGCAAGGCAGAGTCTACTCCTTGATAACCAGGAGGCGGTTTCAGCAGATGGACGTGCTTGAAGGACTCAACGTGCTCATTACCATCTCAGGTTAGTGTTGTGCCTATAAGCATCCAGCCTCACGGATGGTTCTATGCAAAGAAGATGAGACGGTAGATCGGGTTGTAACAAGTCGTCAACCCTCTTTCTTTTGCTTCCATTCTTGTTCCTGGGGCAGATGTGATGCGTTAGGGTGTTTCATGGCCTCTACTTAATATGGAAACTGGTTTGCAAGATTTATGGAGTAGTCCAGCTCCTTAAAACCAGCTTAAATCTGGCTCCTGATTTCTAACAGCATCAGTCAGGGTGAGTTTGTTTCTTTAATTAGGGCTCCATCCCTGCCCTGGAAACTGAAGTCAGCCGCTAAGGGCCATGAAATGATCCCTCTCTGGGCACAGATTAGGCATGTCTGTATGATATTGTGGTTACAGTCATAGGGATTTGGGGCCCATTAGTGGGTCCGAGTAGATCTCGAGGGAAAGAAGGAGCAGAAAGGATCCTGGTGTAGCCTGAGCTCCCCAATAAGGGATGCAAATTATGTACAGTGGTAACTTTTACTAGAACAAACTATTAGTAAAAATGTGTGCAGACTTTTAAGTTACACAGAACTCTTCATCAGGTAGTGTGGGAAGGCAGCTATTAATCCAGTTACAGTGATTATTCTAGATAAGATCCAGAACTCTCCCATGTGAAATGAGATAGCGATAGTTTATTGCTCAGTGGCCAACCAAGCTTTTGTAAATACATCAGAGCAAAAGCACAGAGCAAGAGAGAGGGAGAGATAGTATCAGCATATAAGAAAAAAACAACAGTCTAATATAATAATCCCAGGTGAATTTATCTCCCATGCTTATGTTGTTGTTGTGAACCATGCACACACACACACACACACACACACACACAAGGAATGGGTTATAACAAAAAGCAAAATATAAAAAAATATAAAAGTACACTCTCAACCTCTAAAATATGTTTAAACCCAACAAAAGCAAGACAAGATGAATACGTTTGTTGGATGTGAAAGAAGAAACATTTTTATCCAGGCTTGGCTTTTCTATGCGGTATTCAATGAAATAAGGGAGCTATTTCATGAAAAACGAGAACAGATCAACAAATAGATTCCAGGGGACAAACAATCAGTTTCACGTGTATTGTCAGCCTGAAGATAGTCATGTTAGCGGCATTAAGGAGGACTTTCTTTCATAAGATACGGCTCACACAGCACAAGCTTGATTGAACTCAGAGCCAGTCGGGGCAGGAGGGAAGGTTAACAGCAACTCCTGCTTTTGAATAACCAAGTTTCCAGAAACCTACTGCAGAGGGGTGCAAGCACATTACACGTACTTGCAAGAGGACATGGGCTAGGGATGGATAAGAATTTTATCAGGTTCATTTTTTATAAGACGTTACCAAGAGTCATACATTTGTTCATAAACAGGATGGAAAAAATTTGAGTTTAACAGTGTGATCCTATCCATGTTTAGACAGAAAAAGATCCTAAAATTCCCAGCATGCTCCAGCCAATATGGCTGGCAGAAGGGATGCTAGGGGGTTGTAGGATTTTTTTTGCTCAAATCTTTTCTGCTTCTGTTCCAACAAATGCCAGGTAAAAAGAATAAGCTACGGGTCTACTATTTATCCTGGTTACGAAACAAGATCTTGCGGAACGATCCCGACGTGGAGAAACGCCAAGGATGGGTGTCGGTGGGCGATCTTGTAGGCTGCGTACACTATAAAGTGGGTGAGTCTCTTCCTTTCCCCTCAAAGGCCACTAAGTACCAATTTAGCAGAGTTGGGGTGACGGAGGCTGGCCCGGGCATTTGTTCGAGCCTCGGTTGGATTCAAGATCCTGGAGCGGGTGGTTGCGAGCCAGCTCCAGGCACTCTTGGATGAGACCGATTATCTGGATCCATTTCAGTCGGGTTTCAGGCCTGGTTTTGGTACGGAAACAGCCTTGGTCGCCCTGTATGATGACCTATGTCGGGAGAAAGACAGGGGGTGTGTGACTCTGTTGATTCTCCTTGATCTCTCAGCGGTTTTCGATACCATCGACCATGGTATCCTTCTGGGACGACTGGCTGAGTTGGGAGTGGGAGGCACTGCATTGCAGTGGTTCCGCTCCTACTTGGTGGGTCGGCTCCAGAAGGTGGTGCTTGGGGAACATTGCTCGGCCCCGTGGATTCTCCAGTATGGGGTTCCGCAGGGGTCAGTTTTGTCCCCCATGCTGTTCAACATCTACATGAAACCATTGAGTGTAGTCATCCGGAGTTTTGGGGTGCGTTGTCATCAGTACGCTGATGACATGCAGCTCTATTTCTCCTTTTCATCTTCATCAGGTGAGGCTGTGGATGTGCTGAATCAGTGCCTGGCTGCGACAATGGACTGGATGAGGGCTAATAAACTGAAACTCAATCCAGACAAGACTGAGACGCTGTTAGTGGGTGGTTCTGCTGACTGGATGGAGGGTCTTCAACCTGTTCTGGATGGGGTTGCACTCCCCTTGAAGGAGCGGGTTCGTAGCTTGGGGGTTCTCCTAGAACCATCTCTGTCACTTGAGGCTCAGGTGGCCTCAGTGGCACGGAGTGCCTTCTACCAACTTCGGTTGGTGGCCCAGCTACGTCCCTATCTGGACAGGGATAACCTGGCTTCAGTTGTCCATGCTCTGGTAACCTTCAAGTTAGATTACTGCAATGCACTCTACGTGGGGCTGCCTTTGAAGGCGGTTCGGAAGCTGCAGCTTGTGCAAAATGCAACAGCCAGATTGATAACTGGGACCAGAAGGTTTGAGCATTTAAGACCTACTCTGGCCTGCTTGCATTGGCTGCCTGTATGTTTCCGAGCCTGATTCAAGTTGCTGGTTTTAACCTATAAAGCCTTACACGGCTTGGGACCACAATACCTGACGGAACGCCTTTCCCGACATGAATCTACCTGAACACTACGTTCAACATCTATGGTCCTCTTCCGAGTGCCTACTCCGAGGGAAGCTTGGAGGTCAGCAACAAGGGAGAGGGCCTTCTCTGTGGTGGCCCCCCAATTGTGGAACGATCTCCCTGGCGCCAACATTGTTATCTTTTCAGCGCCAGGTCAAGACTTTCCTCTTCTCTCAGGCAATTGGCAATATTTGAGGAGCCTGGGTTTGTGTTTGTTTTTGTAGCTTTTTGGGTTGTTGCAGTGGTTTTAAATGTATGTGTGCATTGTGTGTATGCTGTATGTTTTTGCTATTTTAATTTTTGTATATTTTTTTTAATTGTTTTAATCCTATGTAAACCGCCCAGAGAGCTTCGGCTATGGGGCGGTATACAAATGTATAAATAAATAAATAAACCCAGGGAGTTCAGAAGACCCCAAGTCCAGTTGGGAGTTGTAGGCCTTTTTTAATTTGTTTTCATTTTTATTTACAGTGTTTTGTATTCTGCTCCATATCTAAAATAGATTCCGGAGCAGTGAACATAAGAGGCACAATAGTAAAAAGATTGAAACACCATATTGAAATTATTAAAACAGAATGCCAATAAAAAACGTTTCTATGCCTCGCAGGTATAGGATTGAGCTCTTAGAATGTCTTTTCAATTTCTATGACTAGTCAATTTATAAGACAAACAACCTATTACTTTCCAGTGAAATACGAGAGGATCAAGTTTCTTGTGATTGCTGTGAAAAATTCCGTTGAGGTTTATGCCTGGGCTCCTAAACCATATCACAAATTTATGGCCTTTAAGGTAAGTAAATAGTACAGATTCATACTTTTACTATACTCTGATTTATTTGTTTTCCATAGTATAATTCTGTACATGCCCCTGTTCTTCCTATAATTATATCATATAGGCAACTATTGGAAAATTGAGCTCCAAATGGCAAAGAGCCTCTATCTGTTGCCACTATCAACCAATGGAAGCATACAAAAACATATTTTTGTTTTGAGATTATGCATGTCTGTGTCTCAGAAGGCACCACCTTAGAAGAGGCATGCCCCACTTTATTTTATTGGTTTGTTTGTTTGTTTAAGTCTTCATATACCACTTTGGAGGACCACAGATCCTTATAAAACTTTTCACAATTAAAATGTTTTAAAGTTTCTGTAAACAAAATAAAGCACAGAAGCAAATCTATCCAATATAAATTTATTTATTTATTTTATTCTATTTATATACCGCCCCATAGCCGAAGTTCTCTGGGCGGTTTACAAAAATTAAAAACATTGAACATTAAAAACACCGAAATACAAAATTTAAAACCATAAAGCATAAAAACAAGTTAAAATTACAATTTTAAAACAAAATTACAATTTTAAAAGCACAACAACAACACAAAAACATAAAACCCTCATCATATGCTGTTAAATGCCTGGGAGAAGAGGAAAGTCTTGACCTGGCGCCGAAAAGATAACAATGTTGGCGCCAGGCGAGCCTCGTCGGGGAGATCATTCCATAATTGGGGGGCCATTACTGAAAAGGCCCTCTCCTTTGTTGCCACCCTCCATGCTTCCCTCGGAGTAGGCACTTGGAGGAGGGCCTTAGATGTTGAACATAGTGTTCTGGTAGGTTCGTGTCAGGAGAGGCGTTCCATCAGGTATTGTGGTCCCAAGCCGTATAAGGCTTTATAGGTTAGAACCAGCACCTTGAATTGGGCTCGGAAACGTACAGGCAGCCAATGCAAGCGGGCCAGAGTAGGTCTTATATGCTCGAACCTTCTGGTTCCTGTTATCACTCTGGCCCCTGCATTTTGCACAAGCTGCAGCTTCTGAACCGTCTTCAAAGGCAGCCCCACGTAGAGTACATTGCAGTAATGCAACTGCAAAAGTCCAAAAACTTTTCAGAGCAACAGTGTAATGAGAAGGAGTCAAGTCCGTTTAAAGCTCACCAATGAGAGAGCTAACTGCATGCCCTAGGAATGAGAGTTCCCGGGTGACGGAGCCACCTCTGAAAAGGCCCTGCCTCCTGTACTCACCAATTAAACAGATCTTGATGGTGGGCCCACACAGGGGAAAAGGCCTCTCCTAAGATGGCTTTTGCCATCTGCACTTTTTATAATTGCTTTCATTCCATACACTCCCAGAGGTTGGTCAGTCTCCCAGGAAAGGCCCCGCATCTCAGTGGTAGAGTTCACACTTTGCATGTAGGAGGCTACATGTTCAATCTCCAGCTAAAAGAACCGGGTGGCTTCTCGGCCTGAGACACTGGACAGCCGCTGCCATTCAGATTAGACAATAGTCTGAACAGATAGAAGGCAGCCCCCTATGTTCCACCGTATTAAAAACAAACCAGAATTGGGCAGCTTAGGGTTGTAGGCCTTTTCTCTCTCTCTCAACTTGCACAGGATTGCGCCCTTACGGTTGTAGCACTACTACTGACTAATCTACTTCACAGTCTCAAACTGATTTAAGGGTCACTCCCTGTTTCTAGGAAACCTTAGGACCTGTCGTTCTGTGAAGCAGGTGAGGGACTTCAAAGGAAAGGGAATTGGAGTCCCCAGGATTCTTTGGGGGAAGCCATGGCTGCTGCAGGAAAGTGTTATGTCACTGCCGTAGGTGAAGAGTGCAGTGTTGTCCCACCTCTCCTCATTTTCTTTTTCTGACGCGGGATCCAGTAGGAGACCTTTCTCCTGCACGAGCTCTGGGGACACGTCGGAGCTTGTGTGGAGCGTTGCTTCGGGTCTCACGACTTGGCCTGTAAGAGCTCATAACCAAACTCCTGACTGCAGCCATGATTTGGGAAAAGACTCAGCAGCCCCCTTTCCAACTGCGAAGTAACACGGTGTGCGATATCTGGTTCTTCTCTTCCACAGTCTTTCTCCCCTCTTCATGAAAAGCCACTCTTGGTTGACTTGACGGTTGAGAACGGGCAGAGGTTGAAAGTCATCTATGGCTCACTGGTTGGATTTCATGCCATTGACGTGGACTCTGGTTCCGTGTACGACCTATACCTGCCGACCCATGTAAGATGTATTTCCTCCCTGGGACCGCTTCGGAGTCATGACAATGCCATTGGTTTTTTTCAGCCCATAGGTAGTTAACCACTAAGAATGTAGCTGCCCATTATTACGGTTGTCATCATTCTTTAGGATATTTATGCTCAATATTTTGATACATATTATTGCATCAAAGTGATTAAAGCCATTCAGAATGAACAAACAAGCAGTCCCAAGTCACCTGCTGGAGGTGAACTGCAGAGCAGGCGCTCACAGAAGATGCCAGGGTCCAGAGGGGCTCACAGAGGAGGAGGCCGGCCGGCCGGCCGACGGCGAAACCTACACATCCTCTTCACATCCTGACAGCTGCTACTGCTCTCTCTGCAAAGCACTACTGGGGAGGGGGGAGGGTTTTGCTGGGGAGGAGTGGTGAGTGGGGGGGAGGGAGGAGGAGGAGGAGCATTTCACCCTTGCCTGCCTGCTACTTCCTTCTGCACCTCCTGCCTCCTGCCTTCTCCAGTCCTCCTTCCAAGGCGCTCGGCCTGGAACGCGTGGCTTCTTCCCATCCCCCCTGTGAGGGTAAAATTGTGGCTCCGGGGCAGAGCCCTTGCGTTGTGTGCCTAAGGGCCCAGGTTCCGTCCCCAGCATCCCTAGGCAGGATTGGGAAAGAGGATGGAGTGGGAAAGCCAAAAGCCGAACAGGTGACACATGAGTCAGGCCGCAAAGGGAAGAAGGGAAAGAGAGATGGCGCAACACACGGAACAAAAAGCATCGAAACGGCAAGGGCAAAAGGTCACCATCTCAAAAAACGATACTGTTGAGCAGCAAACTCCCAGTTTCATTAGGTACGTGGAGGAGCGATATTTCCCAGTTGAATGCTTTCGATATGGGAGCTCCCTTCGGAGAGTTGTGGCTCTGATTCGGCTCACTCCTCGTCCACCGTGAGGCAGAGCGCACTAAAAATACATGTGCCCCCCCACCCCAGAGTGCAGGAACGGAAATAAGTGTGTTGCCGCCGTACTGGGTTGTAGCTCTCGGGGCTCTTTGACATTGGAAGGGTCCAAATCCGAGCAACTAGGCTAGAATTCTCTTCAGGAAGCTTTTTGGAATCCGCGTCCTCGGCATCTTGTGAAGCTGACAGGCTGTATATAGGGCACGTCTGCTGTCCCGGGCCCTCTTTCTCACCCGTTCTGCTCCCCGCTTTGTTCGCTCGTGCGAATGATACCAAGGCGGCGCATTAAAATTGCTCTCCGACTCTGGATACCTGTCCTGGTGTTACGGATCGTGGCTGCAGAGACGGCGGATGGCATGGTGGGCCTGGGCATGGTAGGCTTGGCAAGTAATGCTTCTGCGGGTCCCTTATGGTTCACCGGTCGCATGAGCAGGGCGCAGAACCGCATGTCCTTTCGGGGTGGGCAGTGGAGTGTCTGTACGGGGTGCGCGCTCCCTCGCAGTTTGGGAAGACCAAAAGGGGCTTCTGATGTCCTCTGTCCCTGTGCAAATGCTAACTGCAGAGATCTCTCATAATTTAATTAGAGATGCCAGGGATAATCCTGTTCCTGGCACTGCAGAAGAGGGGTTGGGGGCTGTTTGCCGGATGGGCTTCATCTCACGATGTCTTACAACAACAACCCCCCTCCGTGCCCCCGCTCCATGTGTGCTCATTGCAAATCCTCTCTCTCGCTTGGGAAGTCTGCGAGGGGCTTGAGAGTTAGATATTCTAAATTGCTTAAAGCTGTTTGAATATTTCATGATGTGAACAATGAGGCTTTTCTGGATGTGAATACAATGTGTGCTGAAGAGATTTTTAAACCCAGCTCGGTTTTCATCAGGGTGTTGGGGTGTGTGTGTGTGTATTAAAGGTGCATCTAAACCGCTGAATGACCTTCTATTTAGAGCAGGGGTGGGCCACTCCTTTCGGTCGGGGGCCACGGGGTGTTCTTGCCCCATCCAGAACCATTTGTATGTGTGTGTTTTGTCCCTGGATTTCATCTGCAAATTCAGCCGTGTGGGGGCGGTAGGCGCTGCAAAACAAGGCGGGGGCCACATGTTGCCCACCCCTGATTTAGGGAAAGATGATTGAGGAATCTGGGCTGCAAAATGACTTGGCCTCGACCACATAACCGCTGGGACATAGGGCCAACCTAGAGATGACTTTATCTTTGGGTAAAAACAATTTAGGGAAGATTTGGCTCAGGACTATGGTGCTGTAGGGAAGTGAGTAATCTTTCCCTCGCCTATAACAGTTCCTGTCTTGAGTCTCTTTCCCCCCAAAGCTTCAGAAGTGGGGGAGGACAGGGATGATATGGATTTCTGAAACACACACACACACACGCCCCGCCCCGCTCCGCTCTGCTCTGCCCAGAGTAAATGGTGCCTTCAGGGGGGATTTTCTTCAAAGAATGGCTTGAGGAGAAGGACTAACCCCTCTTCCCCCCCCCACACACACACCACAACCCCAGTCCAGATCCCCCCCTCAGCTGATTTTAGCCAAAGAAAAAGATGTTTGAAAATCCAATCACTGATCTCCCCTGTCATGTCTATCGTAACCCTCTGGTACACCAGACTTTGCCAGGACTGTGCATTCTATAGAGCCGTCAGCAATTTTGTTGAGCAAAATTGATGTACAAAACAGATATAAAAGGAGAGCAGATATTCCCCTCCAATCCCCCTCCCAAAAAAAGATTCACAAAAGAAGGAAAGAGCGAAAATAACCAAGATGCATACAATAAAATCAACACTACTACACTGTGTATGAACAATATGACAGCCAGATTAGTAAAGCAGAGGAACAACATGGTAATTGCTTTGTAGCTGTGAGAGCTTCCTTGTGTTATTGCATATTTGCTAGTGTGGATGTCATGTTTTTATTACATGCCATAGATCCAGTGTTTATTTCAAAACGCCTTAATGTATATATTTCTAATCTTTATCATGCCTGCTCTGGCTCATATACTGCTAACTGAAATACACACAAATCTTTCTTTAAACATAGGAGCCAAGTAAGTCTCCATCTTCCTTAGATCAGTTATATCATTTAAGTGGTGACTTCCATTCTTGCAGAAGAAAGAACGTTTTTGTTAGATTATGTGAAAACCATACAGTTTATGTGAAAACCATTCTAATGCAAAGCCATTAAAAAAAACAAAGAACAGGCAATATATGTGCTATGTTGGCAAAAAACTAAAACAAACCTGGCTTTATTCATGTTTTGTTTTTATTTATAGCTTCAGTATTACTTTATCATTTTTAATTATTTAGACTACCTGGTATGGTTTTCATAGTGATTGTTCTGTAATTTTGTTTGTCAATACTTTAAGTAAGATAATTGGTAAGTTAATATATACTTTATAACCTTTTTGATGATGCTGTTTCTAGTCTTGCTCTTTGGTTTATTTTCGCCACACAAGACTTACAGAATACTAAGTGAAACACTGAATGAAACCTGCTGAACAATCTTTGATATTTAAAGAGAGATAAAAATCCGTCTTTCCAGACTGTAGCTGTCTTGATATAAAAAGGGTATTTCTTTTCATTTGTATGATCACTGAACCTGCAAAAAAAAGTATATAACCATTTTCAAACAGATATATCTTTTTTGCTTCTTAAGATCTCCAAGTTTCTTGGTTTTAATGCTCTGCTAAGATACCTAGATTGATGGACTGTAGTTTCTAAAATCGTCGCCTGTTCCATGATATCAATCTTAATAAAATATTATTCCAGATCCAGGGAAATATTCACCCACATGCCATTATCATACTCCCTAATACCAGCGGAATGGAACTTCTACTCACCTATGAAGATGAAGGAGTCTACATTGACATTTGTGGACACTTCTCGAAGGAAAACGTTTTGCAGTGGGGAGAAATGCCAGCATCTGTAGGTATGTATGGAAAGAATACGGCCACCCGATCCCACCACGCAAGGGAAGACACATGCAAACAGGTGTGTGGTGTATGTGTGTGTGTGTTCCTCAAGCTGAAAAGCACATCCTAGGTATTGTAGAACTGGGAAATGTGCAGAAAAAGACTAACAGGATGATCAGGGAACTGGCCCATTTTCCCAATGAAGAAAAAAGCTACACTATGTTTGGGTTTTTTAAAAACAAAAGTAACTTGCCCAAGAACCTAATTACAAGGCTTGGGGGGTGGGGGGGAGTCCTAATTCCAAAACACAAATCCACAGTTTTCTGCTCTAATACCCATTTTGCAGATGGTGAACTGGTGATGCTCAAACATACATACATACATACATGCGCGCGCACATGCACACAGACCCAGGACGGGGGAAATTTACACCCCCTCCACTCATTCCAGCCCCACAGGATTTCCCTACCAAGCCCCAGCTGCTGCTTGGGTGTGAAGATGGCGCTGGCGCTTCACTCTGCAGCGTGTGCCAGACCCCCAGTTTAAAAAATCACCTCATTGAAAATAAGTACAAGGAGCAGGGAGCCAGGTGGCCACCAGTGGAGGTGTCTGTGGGCACATCAGGGACCCCAGACCTAGAAGCTCCGCTCTTTCAGGTCCTCCCCCACTTTTTGAAGGGGAGAAATCAGGGAGGTGGAATTTTCTTAGGATTGTGCATTGGCTACAGGGGGGCCCCAGCTCATATGTCTCCCCCCCACACACACACACACACACAGAGAGAGTTGCAGTGATGGGAGCCACCCTGCATCTGGGGTATTTTTTATTTTAAAAAAACACATATTCACAGGGCTGCTCAGTGTCTCGTTTCGTATGGCCTCTGTGTTGCTTTTAACAAAGCCCATGAATTAAAGTGTCCTCTGGTCCTGGGCCATACTGGTTCCATGCCTAGATTACTCCACTGCCCCCCCCCCCCCACACACACACACCAGTTTTCTTGGATTCACCACATTCCAGCAAATGCGGGGATTTATTTTGTGACTGAAATTGACGAACTCCAGATTGCCAATGTTGCTTCCAATAAATTCCGTAGCAAAACTCTGCAGGAGGAGATCTCCTTCTAATTCCCACTGGCCTAAAGGAGGAGTCTGTGACAGCAGTTGAGGTGCAGCAGGGAAGACAGAGAAAACTGGGAAATCCCTCCTCATTGTGATCCATCTGTGCCTTGGATCCTTTCACAGCATGCCGTTCACGGAGGCCTTCTCTAGCCTAGAGCTGCAAGGGATGTTGATAGCATGTTTGCTCACATCCGTAACCCCTCATCTAAGCTTGCTTTGGGCCACTGCCAAGCTCGCCCTGGTCCAGAACTTAGAGGCAGAAGCAGAACGACGTTCAGTCCTGTTTGAGAAATAGGTTCCTTGCTTTACAGAGCCAGGCAAGGTGCCCTGTGTTGCTTTCTCTTTGGCACTGTGGCCGTCGCTCTTCCCCTTTCCAACAACCCTCCTCCCTGCAAAATACCAGAGCTGCGAGGGATAATTAACACATGTCAAGACAATTCTCCTCTGTGCCACATTAATGTTTAACGCTATATATATATATATATATATATATATATGAATGATGCTGAATCCCTGCATCCCACAACCTAGCATTAGTGGCGCGGTGTGAAACGCTCGAAGATAAAAGAGCCATTAGCCAGTCAGATTTAGTAGAGGCAGAGAGCAAAACCTAACGGTGGGTATTGAACTTGTTTGCAAGCCAGATTAAAATATGTCCTGGGGGGGGCAGGGGGAAGGAGTGACAACAGTTCTCCACAGAAAGCGTTGGAAGGCACTGGGAATGCTCTGCTTTTCTACCTTGAGCTGAAAAGCGACGTGCAGCTGGAAGAGCAGAACATTTGATTTTTGTATTAAAGCAGAACATTCCCTCCAAAGTGGCATTGATGCAGGTCTGATCTTAGAAAGAAACCACCAGGCCAGAAACAGCAGAGGTGGAATTGATTGACATCCATGTGGTCAAACCCAAGACAACAGGAGGGATCAAACAGCTGTAACAAGTGCTTCAGAAAAACCAAGAAGACAGTTTAAAAAGAGGCAGAAAGAAAGCTGTCCTCTTATTCCCAAAATGCTTCAAAGGCCGTTTCCTCAAGGGATATTTTACAACTATGAATATGATCAAAGATTACAGCTGAAAAAACAGTCTGAAAATCTTCCAGCCACAAAACTTTGTCTTTGGGTTTGTTTAATCTAAGGCAGTTGGGATCTGTTCATCCGTGAAGGACCCTCAGAAGGTGACTGAGGCCAGAACCAGACGTCCTTCTATGAAGGTGGCTGTTTCGTTCCCTCCTCCGCTTCCTTCTACTAATACAGGGTGCAAAAACGCAGGCAGGGAGGCCCCAATCCAACCCCTGGTGCAGTTTTCCCATTCTAAAAGGTTGAAAGATGCCTCTTCCAAGGCTTAGTTACTGACAGTAAGGATCTTTCCCTTCTTTTTTTTTCATTTCTTGCCAATCCCTTTAACCAACCAACAAAGAACTTCGCATTTGGGGAGGTTATTATCCTGCAGTTTGTAGGGAATTAGTTAATTCTGGGTTATTACAGCAACTTGCTACTTACTTGATGTTAGCAGTAAAAAAAACATCCAATCCTTTGTGCTATTTTAAGTGATGGAAAGACATGAGATATAATTGATAGATGTAGGGCAAGGAAGCTAAACATAGCAATCGCTTAAGATGTTAAGGTGGACAGGACCTATGTAGTCAATCTAGTAATTGGAAGGAGGAGACTTAACCCCAGAGGGAAATTAAAATGGTAGGACGGCCATATTTAATTTGTTGACTGTTCTAGATCTAGAGGGCTGGAATACAGAGCTTCACCTGAGAGAGGAAGTGGAGACTATTTTGGGAACAGGTAGGCAGCCCCCTAGCTAGAAGGTGGTAAACTTGAAATTAGCCTCACCCAAGGAGAGCGATTTTCCTCTTCTCCTGTCAGTTCATCTACGCTACGAGGGCATGTCTGACAAAATTACTTACAAGAAACACATATATGTATCAGGAGAAAGTCACACAATCTGAACTTTTAACAAAAATTCTCAAAGTTCAGCATGAATTGAACATGTGAATAGAAAAATGAGAAACAGAGAGAAACTGAAATTGATAGATCCATCCATCTCTACTCATAACAACTGTCTTCCATAAGAGCCAGTGTAGAGCAGCAGTTAAGGGCACAAAGCTATGCAAGTTTAGACAACTTCAACAACATCCTACAACTCCCAGCATTCCCCAGCTGGTCAGTGACTGGCCCAAAGTTGCCCAGTGAGCTTCATGGCTGAGTGGAGGCTAGAACCCAGGTCTCTCCTCAGTCCCAGTCCAACACTCTAACCACTACACCACCCAGCTCTTTTGCCAGTTCCATCACTGGAGACTAAAGCATTAAGGTCCTCACAACAGACGTAGCTGTATATTTATAGGAACGCTTACCTATGGGATGCAACATGATCCCTGGACAATAGAGCAATCAATCAGGCAAGTTCAGGCTTGTCCTGGTGAGAACACACATCCAGCATCTGGCATTCACAAGTCTCCATCTCAGCGTGTTTTGCGGCCATCTGGAGTGTTAGCTAGCAATGCCCCTTAGCAACGGAGGGGGGCTGGCCAGCCCCAGAGTCCTTGTCGGAGGAGCTCTTGGGGCCCACGTTCCAGTGGTGGAAGGGACCGAGTACCCAAAGTACCAAATTACTTTAGCTTCGTGCTCTCCCGGTCAGCGAAGAGGCCTTAGGGAGGGGGCCTTTCAGAAGTGGGGGGATGGGATAATGCACAATATCCTTCGGCAGTGTGGAAAGGCAATAGTCACTTTCAACGACTCCCTGCAGTGATTTATTAGCGCCAAGCGGGAAGCAACCCAGGGCAATTCAGCACAGTGTATTTCTACATCTCTGACAGTTCGGTTCAAAATGTCCTGGGAATTGTAGCTTGGTGAAGGTGATGGGCATTCTCTGTTAGAAATCGTGGGGATCCCCACCGAGACAGGCACACACAAATATACACACATGCCCATGTACACAGTGACTGGGTTTGTGCAACACACGAGCCCACACGCCACCACTGAGGGTAGGTTAGCAGCACGTGTGGGAACAGCCCTGCTCACACTGTGTGCCTTTGGGGAAGTAAATCACTGTTAAATCCGTTTAAGTTCTCATGGTGAAGCTATACCCTTAACGCCTAGGGCGAGGAAGGAAGGTTTGAACCGGGCTCCGTAATATTATCACCGGGCAAATCAGAGAAGGGCGACAGCTGTGGTTGCCTGAACCCAAACCCTCCTTCTTATCAGGCAGAGGGCGCTCAGAAGAAAGAGCCGCGATTGCCAACGTCTGCTTAGCGGACCACGTCTCCAGGCCGCCTCCTGCCCTCTGCCTCTTTTAAGCTCTACTCACTGTGCTCCTGTGTATTATTATTCTTCCCAAGCTTATCTTCAATCCAATCAAGTCATGGGCTGGGGAGAGAAAGCGATTGAGCTGCGCGCCGTGGAGACTGGAAATCTGGAAGGAGTGTTTATGCACAAGAAAGCCCAGAAGCTGAAATTCCTGTGTGAACGGAATGATAAGGTACATGGGCAAACTCCAGGAGAGGGAGAGTCCTTATTATGCAGTCCCGGGAAATATTTCTATGTTGCTCCTCAGCCAAACAGTCTCCCAGATTGGCTTTTGCAGAATCAGTTAAAGCCGACGGTCCCTGCCCCTGAAGGCTTACAATCCAAAATGATACCACACAAAAGGGAAAAGCAAGGCGGAGAGAAGAGGGGGGCATTAGTCCATTTGGCAGAGGGCCAGTAGATGGAGCATGGCACCCATCTCATCTCCCTCCATACCGCCTGTTGGATCACATGAATCCCGTGGGGAAAGAAGTCAAGGCCTCTTTAATCGGATTCTTTTTGGCAGGAGAGGTGAGGCTGGTGGTTGGTGGGAGTTGTAGTCCAACACATCTGAAAGGCACCAGGTTGGGGAACATGGATCTGAACCCTTCCCTCTAAAGATTTTCTGGATGAGCAGACCACTGTCCTTTTTTTAAACTGAGCTGCCTGGAGTAACTAGAGGCTATATCCACCCATTGAAATGGAGAATATAACATTCAATACTAAATTAATGAATTTAGGGCTGCTGTCTGAATCCAGGATATTTTCTGCAGGGTGGCTTGTGAGCCATGCAGTGTGGCTCGTTAACCGTTCTGAATAACTCAACCACAAGCCATGGGTTCTCAAGATGGCTTGTTTGAGAAAAACAACACACTAACCCATGATTCAACAAACAATCCACTGTTCCACAAGAACCCATGCTCAACCAATGAGTGTGGGTTAGTGTGTTGTACGAACCCAGTCTTTATCTTGCCATGAAAGTAAAACACCCCTCTTTGAATTAAGTTTGGCTGAAATGTTCTTATGAACGTAACGTCACACTAACTCTTCCTACCCCCCCTCTTCCCTACCCCCCCCCTCTTCTCTCAAGGTATTTTTTGCATCTGTTCAATCTGGAGGCAGCAGTCAAATTTACTTTATGACGCTCGGCCAGAATATACTATTCAATTGGTAAATCACATCAGAATGGAATATTGGTTGTTTTTCCCCACTGGATATGAGCTGTGTAAAATGCAAACTGGTTACAGACGTTCGCACGTTTTCCTACGAGGTGAAAAAAAATGCTGTCATCATTACACCGTCCTTCAGTTGTGGAAGAGTTCCATTTTCCTTTCCAACTATTGAAAATATATTGTTTGCTGGTTAAAATCTGCCATTCAATAACCTAGAGAGCAACTTTCAAAAGTTACGGGCAAATATGGAACTGAGCAAAGCGCAGATATATGACAACTGTAACCAAGTCAGCAAGCTCCCATTACTACAAAGTATGCACAGGTATATATTTTGCACAGATATTGTAATGTTATTTTGTTAAATGTTTGTGTTTTTATTTTGAACAACAATTTATGTACAGGTAGGCGTATTCAATACATGTGTGTCTTGCCACAAGCTGGAAATTCTCTTGAGGCTAAATTAGTTTTGTATTGTCTTGCTGTTCTTGAAAAAAACATGCTTAGTCAGGTGTATTGGTCTTCATCTCAGAACTAATAAGGAACCAATTTTCACTCTTTTCTTTTCTTTTCAGCTTTTAGCCTTTTCAGATAGGGAATGTGCAAAAGACCTTTCACTGGACTGTGCCCGCAGGTCCCCCGGGGTTGGAAGTGTCTTTTTATCAGGCTTTAAAACCTCGTATACCTAAGGACATTATTTGTCCATTTATGCTATCACTGTAGAATGTATTTCTAAGGATATGTTAAATAGCAATATATTACTCACAGACGTGGGAGTGTTTTATAGACGGATCCTGATACCTTACTTACTCAGCAGCCCTTCATATTCAAATAGCTGGCTGGCTTATGCAAGTTCAGGATGCAGACTTTTCTTAAGGTCTGATTTTGAGGGGAGGGGGCAGGGGTTGGAGACTCTTACATCTCCTGATTTCAACAGAAAATATCTATTTATGTCTAGGTCTGTAAATATGTTCTCTTATCACATTTAACAAATGTACTTTTTATATAGCCATAGAAACAACCCAAAGAAACGGGGGTAATTCAGTGGGAAGTTCTCGTTGAAACAGGCCATAGTTTCGACGACACTTGACACAAGAGAGATTGTCGGTGGATCGAACCAGTTCACCTTTTAAATAAATAACCCCTGTTAGGCATTTTGTACAAATGACGTCTGAGCAATAGGGAGATCACCTAGTGACACACTGGCGTTTCTTCCACCGTGAAATTATATTCTCAGGGGCTACTCTAGAGTTGAGCTTTCAGGTTTACATGTACAATGATAACTTAGCTAACGTTTGTACAATGCTTTAGAAATTGTAAAGCACTATAAAAAATACTACATAGTATGATTATATCATAAATGAAAACTGGATGCAAAAATATTTTTATCCAAAGAGATGCACAGTAATCTATATTTGGGGGATGCGTGGTGGGTGGGTGGGGATATATTTACAGTATTTAAAGATATATGTAGTATTAACTTTTAACATGAGATGTACCAGACCAGAAAAGGGCATGATTCTGCAATCACAGGCATTTTCAGATAACACCCTAACTTAGCCATAGAACACATGCCCTGCGATGCATGCGAAGGTTCTGGGTTTCAAACCCCAATACCTCCAATTAAAAAGATCTCAGAGAGCAAGACTGGGAGAGACTATTCTCTACTTGACACCCTGAGAGTTGCCATTGTTCAGAGCAGACAATACTGGGCGTTATGGACAAATAGATGGACGTCGTATAAAGCAATGTCCTTTGTACCGATGCGTAACTGTGTTTTGGAACAGAGAGGCTGTGGGTCACTTCGGATTTGAGGCAGTACCTTTAAGAAGCACGAGAGAGTCCAACTGTGCTCCTTACGTGTTCTTTTCTCATGTAGAAGTTGATCCCGGGTAAGATTCAGGCTTTTGCTATTTGTTTGCCCACTATTCAGACTTGGTTTTTGAGAATCAAGAAAGCTTATCTAAGAATGTCCAGGCTACCAACGTCACTTGGATACACTGAACAGATAACAGTTCCATCGCTTGGCTGTGGTCTCCGGTCCTTGCTATAGGTGATTGCTGATGGCATAGATGTTTCCCATCTCATGTGGTTTCTAAGCAGCCTTTGTGGAACATAACAATGATATCCAGAAGGCTGATGTGTTGTGTGGAATAGATGAGGCTGAGGTTGATGGTACAATGGAAGGTGGTGAAATCGTGGTGAAATTACTTCAGATAGACTGCAACAAAGTTAAGGAAAACAACTAAAATGGTGCCAGCAGTAACAACTTGGTTACTATCTTAACAGATATAATATGTGCAAAATATTTATTTCAATAAACTTTTTAAAAACAATTCACCAAGAGGCCAAACCGTTTCAACAGTTTTGTCTTCCTCAGTGGCCCTTTCGTTGTTGTTGTTTAAACCTTGGTTTAAATGGAGGGCGGACAATTTTAAATATTTCCTTGGTCGTTCTCTGTGAACAACATAAATTTAGGATACCCACATTGGGAAATCACTCCTGCAGTGGATAGCAGGACCTGCTATCCATTGCGGGAGTAATTTCCCAATGTGGGTATCCTAAATTTACGTTGTTCACAGAGAATGGCCAAGGAAATATTTAAAATCCCCGTCCTCCATTTAAACCAAGGTTTAAACAACAACAACGAAAGGGCCACTGAGGAAGACAAAATTGTCGAAACGTTTTGGCCTCTTGGTGAATTGTTTTTAAAAAGTTTTAATGAAATAAATATTTTGCACATCTGTCTGTTAAAAGAGTAACTAAGTTGTTTTAGTTGTTTTCCTTTACTTTGTTGCCGTCTGTCTGTGTTTTTTGTTAAGGACCAGTGTGGTTTCTTGTTTGAGGAAATTCCTTCAGATTACATCCTCCATTTAACTGGACTCCCTTGCCATGGTTGCTTTGGGGGGTGGGATGCTGTCTGCATGCAGAGAGCGTGGAAATCGATGTGGTGCCTGCATGGGGACCTTGAAATCTTGTTGCCGTGTTGTCAATTTCACCAAAAGCATCAACAACTTTTTCAAACGGTCCTGGGATTCTTCAGTCATCGCCTCAAACTCCTCTTTTTAGAAAGTACTTCAGAAACTAAATTATCACTGAAGAGTTGATAACTCCACAGCAATCATTCAAGTACATAATGTTCCCTTTTTTAAAAAAACAAAAAAGTGTTGAAATGAAGAAGGCATATATACTTGATGTAACATAATCATTTGTAATTGGTATAAGCATTCCATAGACTTCAGGTATACATAATTAGAGAAAATCACTCCTTCACTTTCAGCTAAATGGTTGAGTGGTTGTAGATCAATCAAACCAACCAACCAACCGGTGCATTGCTATCTTTTTTTTTTAATCAAAGTGTATCTATGAACAAAGTTGCATTTTCCAGCTTTTTATAGGATTCTGCCCAATCCTGCACTTTGCTTCATTTCTACTGGTAATGCCTCGGAAGCAGAATTTCCTGAAAACAAGCACTGATCCCAATATGTAGCTTGGAAACAGGAAACAATCCCTAAAGCTGTGTTCAGACATACTGTAGAAACTGAATATCTCTGGTGGATCAGACCAAAGGTCTTATCTCAGCCTTGGGAGTTGAAGGACAATTTGGTTGGTTGGTTGGTTGGTTGGTTGGTTGGTTGGTTGGTTGGTTTGAACATGCACAGGATTGCATCCATACTGCCTTATTTATTGAAATGATACCAAAAACCAAAACCAAATCCAGTATTTAAACGTGAGAAAGAGAGCCAAACCCAGCTTCAGGAAAGGAGCAGGATGGCCTGCTGAAATCCCAGAGATCCATCAGCCATCATTCTCCCTGGCTGGATTCTACAGAAATCAGAAGAACGTGTTGCCCTGATGCTGGAGAGAAGGCTGTGGGGTGTGCATGAAATGTAGCGAGGGTGCCGGATTCACCACTCACACTCCGCATGTCGGAACGGAGCCCAAGGTGATCGGAGAAATAGTTGTGACCGGGGCTAATGGCCGAGGGGAGCCTTCATGGTGCCCTCCCTCCAGGAGTTCTGGACTTCAACTCCCATCAGCTCCAGCCAGTGGAGGCTGGTGGCACCGATTTCAGTTGGTGTGGTGATTCCATTCTGGGTTTCAGTCAGAACTAGCCAGAACTCTAAAGAATCTATCCAAGGTGCTGAACCTATTTTGGGGATAAAGTTCAGCACCCTGGACAATGCCTTTGGGGTTCTGGCGGCTCAGACTAAAACCCAGAATGAATTTAGCACAACACAAAAACCGGCGCCACCAGCCTCCACTGGTTCCAGCCAGCATGGCCAGTGGTCAGGAATACTGTCTGTTGTGGTCCAAAACCTCTGGAGGGCATTGCACTACCCAGCCAGCCATGGGCATGAGCCCAAACACAGAGAGCATCCCATAATCCTGTTCTGACCATGAAATCTTCTATAGTACCAAGAGCACGCCCATCTTCATGGCAACGCAGGCCAGGCTGTGTGAAATATTAGGTCTGGAAGCACAGGCACTGTTCCCCCACCTTCACGTAACAGCCAGTTCCCCTACACAAAAGTGCGGACTGTGCCAAGAAAAACGGGACATTTCCTTTATATTCCTTTATTACAGTTTTAAAATGCTAACAAGGGCATACTGGGATCTCAGCGCTGATAGTCCATCTGTGCATACATGTCATCAGTAGAAAGGGTACCTTGTTACTCCCGTTATGTTGAGGACAAGCCTTCAAAATGACATAATAGATTCGTCACCAATTATTAGTGATTAAGGAGTAGCGAAAGGGTAGAACTTTTCTGTCTCCTTTGACGGTTGTGTATGACTTGCTGACTGCATTCTCAGTAGAGGAAATAAGGTCATGTTGGGATGTAAGCGGAAGGAGGAGGTCGCGGCGGGGCAGCTGATGGCAGAGAGGATGAGAAGCAAAAGGAGCTGAGGGTATTGGCTGTGAGGAGGTAGAGGCTCTCGGGGGGGGGGGGGCATTGGTGGTGCCGTGTCCAAAGGCCTGAAGCCGGAACTGGCCGTGGCTCCAGACTCAAGTCTTCCGACCTCACGGAAACAGATTTATACCAACGTAGACAAATGGAGGGACCACTACCCTGCAAGCCTGGGTTTATTAGAGAGTTGATACCTTCAGAAGGGGCAACTTCGGGGTGCGTACTGTGACTTCAAAATGGAAGCTAATAGAGTTGTTGCTGCCCTGCCTGGCATATGGCTGAGGTGTGTCTCTTCCCGCTTAAACTTCTATATGAGGAGAGTGTGTTTATAGAAAGTGCCTTGCCAAGTTACATCGAGTTCTGTGTTCAACTCATGAGAAACTGTGCCTTTGGCATGTTTGCCACGACAGACATGGACTGGATGTTACATATCTAAAACGCAGGCACTCCGAGCTATTTGTCTCTGACAGTTATGTCAAGAGCTTTTAGTTATGCCTCTGCCTTTAGGATGTAATTAATATGGCAATGAGAGGCGTCCTGTTCGACTTGGAGATAAAAACAGAGGGGGCAATAATTATTCTGGATGAATTTAATACAGGGGTAAAAAGAGACTCTCTTGTGTTTGCGCCTGCAGAAGCCACAAGCAGCAGCCATAAATAGATGGATATTATGGCCACAATCCAAAACACACTTACCTGGAAGTAAACCCCATTGACCACAGTGGGAGCAACATATGAGAAAATATGCATTGGATTGCACTGTGTGAATATTTATTATTTTGTATGGGACAAACGGAAGCTTGATAATGTGGAACCTAGCTATCTATTATTCCTAAGCATAGTAGATCAACTTCTCAAATAAATTTTATTCTCATTCACCCTAATTGCAATAGATGTTAGAAACTATATGATGGAGAAAAGTTGGTAGAGAGGAAAGGTTGAAAATGTTTGGAGAAATGGTCAAGAAGGAGATGAAAGGTCACTGCAAAGGGGGAAATAGAAAAGCAAACTGTTAGCGTAGATGAAAGAAAGAAAAGCTGGTGCCTGGAAAGTACTTAAAATCCATATGGGAACTGGGAATGTTGACTCAACTAAGAAACTGGAGCAGCCTTTCAGAAAACGCCAACTCTTACACTGCAGGATTCTTGGGGGATCGAAGAGAAAAGTTCTACAAGTAATAATTGATCACATTTAAATCAAGCTTTAGTATTTACGAGGATATCTCTGCTGAATCTGTCCTAGTATTCTGCTTTTTAAAAAGAAAAAAGAAACGATGTCTTGCATTGAGCAATGCATTTATCTATAATAATACATGTGGCTGTAAGTCTGTCAGTCAGCACCATAACGCCAAGACTGTGAACCCTCAACATCTGAAACACGCCGTGCATGCTAAGCAGGCCCTAGGGGTGTGTACCTCAGGGCTATTTGGTTTTTAAAACACATTAAATCATGTTAATTAATTTAAGTCCGTCCCTTTGTTCAAAGCCTGAAGGACCAATTTTAGTCACTAGGTGGCAAACGTCCCTAACCAACATATAATTTTGCAGACCATATAGTCTGAAGCCAGGGAAGAGTCCTGGGCCTAGAGACAGAATTACATGCCTGCCTCCCCCCCCCCTCCCCATCCCCTGCTATTGTGGGGCAGCCCCACCTCAGGAGAATGGAGTGGACAGACCCTTCCCTTATGGGTCTACAGGGGTGTATCATGGCAGGGTGCCTGCAGGCGTGGCTTCATGTGCCCAACTCTGACAGCTGTGTACGTTTGCTTCAAGGCTTTGCTCTATCAAACGAAGGGCTCTTCCAACCCATGCCAAGCTGGTTCCGTTTGCTAGTTCTGAATAAAATGCGCTGGAGAGAGAATAGAATGACCAATAAGAATCCTACAACTTCGATGCCGTAACTCCTGACAATTCCTGCACCAGCCTTCTGCTACAGGAGTTCTTCATATTTCCAATTTACTATTGTGTAAAAATAATGAAGGAAGGCAATAAATTATATCCTTGCATTTATTTTGCAAGTTGTGTTGCTTTAGCCCAAACTTGTGAATTTAAAAGTAGGAGCAATAAATGCTATGCACTGTATGTCATTGGGGAAAATGTTATTTTATTGTAGTTCTTTAATGTCCAAATTGTATATTTGAAACAGTAAAAATAAAGTATTATTCTGTGGAAAAAAATAAATTGAACATTTTTTCTCATAGTATTATTTCACATAGGTGATAACCAATAGCAAAAGAAGGTAAATATAATTAGAATTGAATAGAGACTATTATGTTTGGTGTTAAATTCAATTTTGTTTCAGCTGGGGAAGAGCATAGCATTTCGACTGAGTGTTAAAAGGGCAACACAGGTCTCTGTTTGATTTGTACCAATTCTCAAAAGGCATTTTTTAGCAGAGCATTTTTATCAAATATTTCTTTCTGTTCTAAAGCATACTAAATTATGTATGTATGTATTTATTTATTTGACTTTTGCTTTGCCAAAGATGCAGAAAACGGCAACCAAAATGATCAAGGGGCTGGAGCAACTCCCCTGCAAGGAAAGGTGGTAATATCTGGGGGCTGTTAAGCTTAGGAAAAAGGCGAGGGAGGGGAGATGCATGGCGGGGGAACCGTGGGTAACACTTGGCCCAGCAGTGGGTTTATCCCATGAAGCTAAACGGTGGGAGATTCAGGGCTGACCAAAGGAAGGACTTCGTCACACAGTGCAGAGTTAAGATATGGAATTCGCTGCCACAAGATGGTTGTGATGGCGGCCAACTGACTGTTGGGGAGGAAATGGCAGGGGCAGTGTGGAATGGCATATCGGGGACAAGGGCATGGCGGCTGGCTGGCTGGCTGAACCTCTAACCAGGAGCATTGCCCTAGTACAGGGATGTTGAGCATCTTTCAGCCCGAGGGGTGAATTCCATTTCAGATAAGCTCTAAGGGGCCTCATGCCAGGGGTGGTCGGGGCCCAAAAATCCAGAAATACCAAAAATAGCACATTTTAGCTTAACGCTCTTATTGCCAGTAACTAAAGTCTTAGGAGAGGCAATTAAACTTTTAGTGGGGGGGGGGGAGAGAAGGGACTGCACAAAAGCCAGGAAATCACCAACAATCAAAGGTTGGGAGTAAAGGAAGGCCTGATGTTCCTCACCCCTGCCATACTGCAACATTTTATTGCAGGTCCCACTTGTATCGGCCTGTGTATTATGTTCGTTACTGAAGAGCCAGTGCCTGAATTTGCTTACTTTCCCTCCCTATTTCTCTTTCCTTTTGTATCATGTCTCAGATTGCCTGCTATTATTTTAAACAGTAAAGTGCCTTGAGTGCTCTGGTGGAAAGGCAAGGTGTACATAGAATAAATCAATTATATAATGTATGAAGTCCTTTTAAAAGTGAACACAGTGCATTTCCTTGGGTGAAAAGGAAAACTCTCTGAATTTATCCCAAAGCTAAGAAAATACCAAATTCCTCAGGAATTAAAATCTAGTGGAGTTCTTTAAAAGAAACAGATTGTACGATGGCATACGGCTAACAATGGTTACAAGAAAGAAAGAAAATCTTACACATATTCTATAAGCTGCACTGTTATACAGAGATACCGTTTAGAAGCATTGTTCATCTTCAGCAGTTCCTAGATGAAACTTGGCATTTTAATTTGATATCCTTGTTTGTCGAGAGGAAAGCGGACCTGCTTCTATGAGAAAAATTGCTCAGCAATAAAATTGCCTCTCAAAGAAATATCAGAAGATTCAGTTTACAAGCTCAGATGCTGTACTTAGACAACTATATTTAAGTTAAATGAAACATGAGCAAACCTACAATCTATATACAAAGACTGTTCTCTATGGATTCTCAAAGCTAAGCCATAAATCAAACTTCCGCTTAACCAAAGTGATAGATGTGCCGTCGATACCTTCCCGCCTTGTTTAAAAGTGCTATTCCCACCACATACTCTTTATCAAAGAAACAATGTGTGCTTCCTACATGATTACCTCAAAATGATATTTTAGCATTATTTATGGTTTCCTGTTATTATCAAGACCATGTTAACAAAAGCACCAAGGATATGTTGGGAGAACAAGTGTCAAGGAAGCTAACTTTTGTGATAGCAGACAGCGCTTACAGCAAGAGCAAGTTTGTTAGGCTGCTTTTCTGCTTTAGCCAAATGGGTATCATTGGAGTGCTCAGATTATTAAATTGAAAGGAATAAAAAAAACGTTGCATGAAAGAGGGAGAACAGAGCACCTTCCGACAGCTTGTACTACTGAATTTGAAGGTGCTGTTTCAGCTCACAGCCTCTATACTTATAAAAGGGGAATGTGTCTGTCTGTCCCTCCATCAGCAACGTTGTGCTAAGACCATGAAACCGGACACCTGAAACCTGGCATGTATGTTAAGTGGACCCTAGAATTATTTTTGTAGCTTTTAAAAACATATTAATTTTAATGTATCCATGTGGTTGAAGCTGGCAGTAACAACTTCGGCCACTAGGGGCAGGCTTCCCAACGCAGCACTTCCGTGCAGTGCTTTTGTCGACAGAGACTGCAACGTGCTGCTTAAAGAACAATGATAAGACTCACCGCCTTTACTTTCTGTACTGGTATATATACATTTTCTTTTTCTTTTTAGTTTCAATAACGCACGTCTCTTTTTAATTAACCTTGCCAGGGAACTGTGCTCTTTCAGGCAAAAGAGTAGATGTCATATCCTGAATCCATTTCTGTTCTCATTGGGCAGGAAGTAGGGACCGGTCCTATTAATTTACTTTTTATAATTGTCACAGTGCTGATCTTGTATGCATTGGAATTTTACAGAAAAATGTAACAGAATGGATATCATTCATTTCACAACCTTTTGTCCCCAATCTTTACCATCCCCAACCCCTCTATACTCAT
Organism: Anniella stebbinsi; assembly: GCA_029215795.1. Taxonomy (NCBI): domain Eukaryota; kingdom Metazoa; phylum Chordata; class Lepidosauria; order Squamata; family Anniellidae; genus Anniella; species Anniella stebbinsi. Next base: position 825,514 of record JARDYH010000001.1, read on the forward strand.
GTATACATCGGCGTATATATTTCTACCAGCTGAGGATACAACGTCGTGCATCTGATGAAGTGGACTCTAGTTTAAAACATAGCCCACAATAAATCTGTTAGTCATCTATGAAAGGATGCTCCAGAAAACATGCTTCGCTAGGATGATGAACAAGATTACTGCAATTATACATGTCTATTGTCGCTAATTTATTACAATGCAGTTATTGTTGAGGATCGGAACATGTTTGTGAACTATTGGAAAATTCAGTTTATGCAAGACATTGTAAAGATCCAACTATCAGCTATACTATAATCATTTATGTTTGTTTGTTTCCGATGGTAAGGATAGGATAAAGTGCTGAATTTGGAAATGTATTTTTTTCTATTTTTTGTTATAACATGATTTAATTATACATATTTTGTTTTTTAAAAAAAGTTATTTATTTCATTTAATTGGAAAAAAGATTTACACAGTGCTCTTCAGCAAAACTGCCAAAATAGTTTACAAAACCAAGATAAAATACATAGTCTTTCAAGCACCACAAAAGTCTCTCTTCTCATATAACTCGGTCATGCTATTATCCTATTATTATGCCTAAAATGCACGCCTGGCAGGCGGATTCCCAAGGCTAGCTGGGTTAGTTGCACCAAGCACAAGAGCCTCCTGTTGTTCCTTTCACAGTGCAATCAATCAATCAGCCCATGCATGCACAGAAGCAAGCGCCCAGGAAAGGTGCATAACGGGGGTGGGGGTGGCAGGCCTTTGGGGCCCAAGTGTGAGGGGGTGGGGGATTCAGGAGCCACATGCATGGAGGCATGCAGGCATTTTGTTCCAACCCACCTCTCAATAGCACAGGGACAGGGGGGCTTAGACCTTCCTTGCCTGCCTCCTGAGAGCAAGCAGGGGGATGAGGCTGGGTCGGTGGGGTGGGGTGTAAATCCTTCTCCACCCCCACCAGTGAGCCTGATCCAGATCTGTCTATCTGGATCCCTGGGGGGGGGGGGGGGGGAGGGAGGGGGGCACGGTGAAAGCCCCCGCCCCACCCCACTCGGAATAGCCACATTGCACTCTTCCCCTGATGCCTTGGACTGCAACTCCCATCAATCCCTGGACATGCTGGCTGTGGCTGATGGGAGTTAGCGGAGGCCGCAAGGACTGAGGGGTTTATTGTGTGGGAGAGGAAACGAGCCTTCTTCCAGCTGTGTTGGGCTACAGTTCCCGTCATCCCCAAACGCCGGCTGGAGGGGTGTGCGCGATGGGCGCTGTAGTCCAAGCCCTCGGGAGGGAGGCGCCTTTCCTCCCTCCCCCCGCGCGCTCATTGGCCAGTTCGAAGAGCGGGCCGTTTCGCCCCTCCCCCACTCGTACAAAATGGCGGCGGGAGCGGCCTCCGCATTGGCCCGGCCTGGCGGTTGAGCGGCGGTTGAGCGGCGGGTGGGCGCCTCCCCCTCCCCCTCCCCCTCCCCCTCCCCCCCCCCGGTGGCTGTGCGATGGGGGAAGAGCGCGGCGGCGGCGGCGGCGGCGGCGGTGCTGCGGCGGCGGCGGCGGCGGCGGCCTTGGGGGCCTCGGAGGCCCTGGGCGAGGCTGTGGGGAGTCGTGGGGGCGCCGAGCAGAGGCGGGCGGCGGCCTCGGAGGCGGCCTCGGAGGGCCCGTCAGGCTCCTGGATCCAGCGGACCTTGGAGCGGGTGCTGTCGGCCCCCCACCTGCGCCTGGCCCTCCCGGACGCCCAGCCGGTCACCGTGCTGCGGCTGGAGCGGTACGTGGCCTCGGGGCCCCCCGCGCCTGCCAGCGCCGCCGCCGCCGCCGCCCCCGGCCCGCCCTGCTCCTGCTACTGCTTCGACGTGACGCTGACGGACGGCGCGTGCCGGGAGAAGTGCCTGCTGGCCCCCGAGCTGAACCGCTTAGTGCACACAAACACGCTCCGCTGCGGCCTGCGGGTGAGAGTCACCCAGTGCGCCTACATGTACCGCGAGAAGCAGCTGTCCCGGGGGGGCTTCCTGTGCCTGGAGCGCCTCGAAGTCTTGGGGGCGGCTGCCGCCTCCGCCGCCTCCCCAGAGGCCAGAGAGTACAGCCAGCAGCCCGCCGCTGTGCCCCTGAAGGGGGGCAAGGCGCACTACCTGCCCCTGTGGAACAACGAAGACCCCTATGGGGAGGTGTGGGGAGGCAAGCAGTTGCCACGGGAGGCCTGCTGTGTGGACGGTGAGTTGTGCACCGCAAGGCAGCCAGCCAGCAAGCAAGCCAGCAGCAGTAAGGGGCCCAAATACAGAAAAGGCGGGGGGGGGGGGGGAGGAAGAGGGGAGGCAGGGAACCCCCCCCCCCTTGGATGGATCACCGCTGCGCTTCTTGGACGTCAGCGTTAAGAGGGCTCGGGCAGAACACATCACCCATAGTTAAATTAGGTCGCACGCGTACAATTTGGAACAGGTCCAGGTCAAAATCTGGTTTGCAGGGCAAACATCAGCCAGAATAGGAGGGAAGGAATCCTGGCACGCAGGCAGAGGGTGCAGGAGGTGCCCCTCTGCTGGTCCATGGGACAACAGGCTGACCTATGAACTGCCCCACTGTCTACCTGGGTATATTTTGATGCTATGCTTTATTGCCCAAGGGCCCCAAACCTGGAAAGCTGATTTTCCGTTGGGGCCTTTGGTAAGGAATGCCTTGTGAGCATGGCCTAGGCTGAGCAACTGCTACATGCATACCAATGCTTTTGAAGCAACCATATTAACCGTAAGGTTAAAACTAGTTGGGCCAGTTTTTTACATCAGGAGATATTCTTAATTTCTCTGTTTGCATCAATATACTTTGCAGAGGTTGTAAATGGCTACTACAGTCAGCCTTGCTGGGTTTTTATTTCTGTCTTTTCTACTTGCTTTCCTAGAATCCAAACTAATTTCTCTATCTCGTCTGGAAATGATCTGGAGGACCAGAGTCTCCTTCCAACCGTTGCTTGTTAGAATCATGCATAAAGCAAGGCTACGGTATTATGGGAAACCTGACACAAAACTAGATATGCCATATCAGGTAGAAAATCTATGGTTCTAACACAAAGTTTTAGTTTTAGAGCATCTACAGTATGCTGTTGTTGCGTGAAATCTGGCATAGGTGCTTCTAGGCTGATAAGAGTATGCTGAATTGTTCCTTTAATAACTATAACTAAGTAAAGTAATTGTAAATGATTACATAAACTGGTTTGTATAAAATATATGTATATATACAGCTTGTGGGATATATGTATATACAACTTGTGTTAATATCGTGCATGCTTTTTAAACAATAAACATTGTCCTAAACAAAAACTGAACTGTGCCAAACGCACAGTTCTATTTCACTGAACTTGGTGATTCTCAGAATTCGAGTAGTCTTTGCTAGTTGTATCTTTAGAGTTAGAGCTGTTGTTCTAATAGGTAGAATCAGAAGCAATTTTTGGTGAATACACCACTGTGCTAATATGCATCTAACTAAATAACTTCCTATTTGATTTTTGTGGAGCTTTAACTAGATTAACTAATCTGCAGTATCTTGAGCAACAAAAGAGAGCGCACTGAAATGCCACTTTTAATAGAAATTGAGCCCTGTTGGGTTTCCAATGCAGGGCGGCCAGAGCCCAGAGATCCTCACTTCTGTGCTCTGGCTGCCCTGCATTTTTGGCTTGACAGGCAGTTCTGCCTATCTAGCCGCAGCTTTGGGGAAGGCAGGACACGTAAAAGAAGCTGCATAATATGACTCCACAGATCCCTCCCCTTCCAGCCCTAGGACCACCCCCTTTTCCCTGTTTCTGCACCAGCTATGATGGGCTAGTAAGTGCGTGTTCTGGGCTCCAACACCAAGGCCATGGTTTTAATGATACGTAGTTTGTTTTTAGGCTTTTATGGTTTAAATTTTTGTATATTGGTTTTTAAATGTTCAAAGTTTTTAATTCTTGTAAACTGCCCAGAGAGCTTCAGCTATGGGGCGGTATATAAATATAATAAATAAATTAATAAATAAACCTCGGATCCCCAAAACCAAAAGATCTTATTGCCTCTAGACCATGTCTTGCTCCCTTAATTATGTTAAAACATTATGCAGCCTACAGGCCATGTGGGTCTATGACGAGCGCTCACGGCCCTACACAGTTCCACATGCCTGTATCAATTCTTTTGTTACTATTTTTTTCTCTCTCTTAAGAATTGCAACGTTTCCTGTCTTGCTTTCTTCTCTGCGACACAAACGCATCCTCCTCCTCCTTCACAAATCCATTCGCTTGCCTTCTAGCATATGGCTTTTTGTATCTGGAAGAAACCCCATTCTGTCGCCTTTCTCATTTTCAGATCTTGCCACAACATATCTGCTAAGTTTGTGTAATATTCCTTCGATTACAAAACCATATCATAAGCTACCAGTTTTACCGTACACATCTTTGCTATTATTTTATTAAGCCCTAACCAATCTGTCTTGTGTTCTCGCTACTTTCTTTCTGTTTTAACTTATACATTAAATCCTAAGCATGTTTACTTGAAAGTAAGTTCTATTGATTTCAGTGTAACTTCCATGTTTAGCATTGCAGCAGCCCCACCGCCAAATTCTTTTGTTGAGAAGTTGGTCCTGCTGCTTTCAGTGGGGCTTTGCTACAAGGCATATGTGTCTAGGATTGCTGCCTTTGACTTATAAAGGCAGTATCATTTCTGTTTCTGTGCAGTATCTTGCACATAGTTTATGACAAACTGAGGAGGAACGGTATGCCGGTTGAAAAATACAGCTCAGGCTCAGGCATTTAAAAGAACTCTGCAGCAATGCAACCTTTCACTCTTCCACAATGTTGCTTAAAACTCAGCCCATGTTCTTGATTTTTCTAGGCCTATTTTGAAGTGGCCGATCATTCCGGTATGATGTCCATGGTGATGTGGAACTCTTTATGCCCTGCATGGTACAACAGTATGAAGATTGGCATGGTGCTGCTGCTTGAACAATATACTGTTAAAGCTAGTTACCCTTTCAAAACAATACCAACTCCTGGAGATTTGAACATGAAGAGATTGTCTTCAACAGGTTAAGTATCCAAAATATGTACTGGGATTTGGTCAGATTCATTGTACAGTGTTGGAATTTACAGTTGCTTACAAATGGGTGATGAAACTATGTTGCCTACCTCCTCCCTGGTCATTCATTGTACCTGTGTTCAGGCACACTGAAGTCAAAGTCCCGGGCAGGAAGAGTATACATTCGTTTGCCACCGTGGGCAGTACAAAAACAGTTATCCTTGAGTAGCAGGAAGAAGTTTTCTTCTTGGCTACAGAGCCAAGGTTAAAATAAGCTTATTCTGCGTTTGGCCCAAGCCTACTGAGTTTTCCATCTACAGAAGTACTAGATTTTCAACAGTAGGCACTATTCCAGTAGCCACTGATGAAACCAGCCAAAATCTCCTTATCTCATCACCTCTTGCTATAACTGGCACAGTTAGCTTCAATTTATTTTGCTTAAAATTGCATCTTAGTGTTTGATAAGTGAATATGGTGTGTAGGCAAGAAAGTGAAGTGTTTTGTCAGACTGGGGAGAAGATACATGAAAACTGTTTGATGATTGTAAGCCAATTTGACAGTGATTCTAATTATCTCTGCGAAGTAGTATATTCAAGTTTGTCAGTTTGAGACGTAAACAAACAAACAACATTCTCAGTAGATTGGAAAAACCAAGTTTCTGCTTTCTACAAGTGCTAATGGAGTTCACATAATAAAGGAGAGATCTTTTTTAAAAAATGCAGAGGAGAGGGAGATGAGCCAAATGAAATTAGCAGGGATAGGTGCAAATTAAGCAATGAGAATTTCCCACTGAAGAGTGGGACTTCCTGTGGCATAAATAGCATGCTCATGCAGCGTATAAAATAGCTAATTATCTCTTCAATTTATAGCAGTTTATCTTGATTTTGCAAGTAATGTTAAAGTTCCTCATTTTAGAATACTGGGTAAACTGTTTAAGTCTACCATTAAAGGAGAAAGTAGCATGAAAGAAATAGCTTGTGAGATAATGTACAATTGCCTTCACATCATTCGAGGAGAACTGATTTGCTCGAGTTTTTCCCAAAGTAACATTGTGAGTGAAATGTTATATATCTTGGTACATTGTCTCTAAGAATATGGAGGTGGTGTTTATGCATCGGTGCTTCAGCAGAGTTTTCTTTTAGATGTCTGTCTTGATTTAGACATAGATATTTGCTTCAAAGATGCCCATCATAACTCCCTCCAGCTTGATTTAGCCAAATGCTCCCTCTCACCTTCTATCCAGAAGCCCATTGCTGGATGTTGGGAAGTTTCTTAAGGGAGTGTTCTGTTGTTCCAGTATATTGAAGAAAAATATTTCAGAGCTGAAGGAGCTGTCCTGCAGAGAATTCCAACTTTTTAAAGTTTTCTTTGTGCCAAAGCCATTCATTCTGCAAAATAGTGGTTTCTGCCACTGATGTAGCATTCTTTCCTTCAATAGAACATCTTGCATTGTATCTGTGATTTGTGTCATCTCGGAGGGGGCATTATTGAAAGAAACAGTTAACAAGTAGTTTGAAAGAGACCAGAACAGACAGGTGGACTGTACATAAATGTTCTTCTGGTTCCATATTTATGTTTGTGTGATTTATAACTCATCTTATTAAAAAGTTCAGAGTGAGATAAAGCAATTTTTATTAAAGACATGTTTTACATAAAACAGTAGCAGGACTGTATTACTAACATAGCCAATATTTCAGCCAAAGCAAAACACAATTGTGATCTCATGCTTAATTCTTTTATAGAAATCACTTTGAATGTTCGAGACCCTCCAACTAAAATTAACATCATTCCAGAAAACAAAGTTAAAGCAGAATGGAACTTGCCTGAAGTTAAATATCGGTTTATAACAAGGTTAGGCTTTTTTTCTATGTTCTTTTGAATAGGCGGTTTTTCATAGCAACATACAAGACTTGAATCGACAATATTACAAAGTGCAGCAGGGGGAAAAGAGGGAGGGAGGTTAAAAAAAATAAAGAAAATAAACGTTATTCAGGAATAAACTACCATTCAACAGCCATCAGTACATTACTCCTTGTGGATGCATTGATAAAGGATCATAAGATAAGTAGATTCCTGTAGTGAAGAGCAGGGCTTCTATCTATATCAAAAGATTTATGTTGAATATTCAAATATGTTCTGCTATAAATATGACTCCTGCATTTCTATCTATTCCAGGTCAGAATTAGAAAACTTACCAAACAGTCATGCCTATGATGTTATTGGACTTGTACAATATGTAGGAAGGGCTGAACGCACAAGGAAAAGAGGTACTTTCAAAGATTGTTTGTAATACTTCTCAGCTGGTTCAAAAGTATTCACTTAAAGCATTCATCAATGTTTCTATTGTCTTTGCAGAGCATGGAGAAGATTTTTGGATCCATCGCTGGGTGCATGTTGTTGATGGGACGTCCGAACAGCCTTTCATACTGGAATTGTTTGCCACATCTCAGCCAGATATATTTGAACAAATTCATCCAAGTATGTATTTTAAAAGCTTATTGCCAACCTGTTTTAAATTTTGAGCACCACAGTAATGATCAATACCATTGCAGCTCCTCCTGATTTTCCTGCTAAAGCAAAAGAAATGGGGAACTTGGAGGATCCCAGGGGTTCATCTGTTCAATTATTGTAAACGGCCCAGAGAGCTTCATCTATGGGGCAGTATAGAAATGAAAATCATCATCATCATCATCATCTCCCACGGTTTACAAACACACGTAATTGCACAACATAAACACTTGTTTCACCTTCAGGCAGAGTACATAAATAACATGTAACATCTGTGTGTGTGATAGCAGTCATGTAACAAAGTAACATAAACAAAACTTGATTCAGCTCCCTCTTCATTTCCAGTGACATACTTGGTATGTACCCAGATGAGGGTGATCCGGAATACCGCTGAGAGTGGCTCCTCTACCGTTTACCTGACAACATCCAATGAAAGTGAAATGTTTGTGACAGGTAAATACCTTCTTAAAGAAACAGGATTTCACAACTTGTGCGAATCCTAGCAATACCTTCCTCTGCCCATGTCCTTTTTAAACAGTTTCCTGTTTCCCTTTTTTACTTCTTTATAACAATCCTTCGGACTGAAACTGCTTCCATTCATCTCAAGGAATTGTAACTTGCCCCCATTAGTCCTGCTCCCTATAATAGAAATTCATTAGAGAAGGTCATTCGCAAGTGTCTGCGTTGCTTCCACTGTCTTGGGTGATGATGCCCAGTCTGTTTCTCAAGATTGGCAGCCTTGTCAGCTCCTATTTAATGCTGATTTAATGTAAATGGTATGTTGCTAGCATTTCCAGCTGTGCTGTATTTAGCCAAATGTCCATTTAAAGCCTGATTCTCTGAATTTGGTTACACAGTGATGGTTTCTTGATGTACCATCATATCTCTGGGATTTGCATGGCTGTTGGTGTGTTCACCTGAATAGCCTGGAGAATCCTGTACCTGTGGCAGGCTAGCTGGGAACACTGTGCCTGTAATCGTGGCGATTGGGCCAGGGTCATAAAGGAGATGTGTAAAGCTTGCTAAGCCTGTGGGGGAGCCATCCGTTCCCCTAACTCAGCCTCCTGTTCATGCAGTTCATGCCTTTCCAGTGGCTTAGAAGTTGGTGCAATTCTCCCTTTTCCCTGGCCTGTCTCTTGAAGCTGCCACACCAGCCAAGCCACCACCAATGGAATTTACAAATTCCACGACATTTTTCACAGAGGCACTTAATAATAGGAATATATTAAATGTTTTTGAACAGCTTGCAGCGTTCTACTGAAAACCAATATGGCACAGTCACTTCTAAATGTTACTGCTTTGAATGTTTGATTCTTTCCTTATACTTAACCGCAGCCTTTTTGCTTTTCTTAACAGGGTGGCACAAGGGCCAGCCGTATACAAAAGATATGAAAGTTAAAAGCTTTATCCAGTGGATTAAAACTCAGAACGAGGCATCTCATATGGAGAAAACATCCATTGGTGGATATTATCCATTCCCACCTGTCCCGGACACTTTTTTGAAATATTGTAAAAACATTAAAGGTGCTGTGTTCCATTGGGTCCTCTCAATCATGCTTGTTGCTTTCTGATGGTCTTACTGGCATTTCCGTGCAACTTGCATAATCCAGGACTTGATCTGTGGATGCTGAGATCTCATCTTAGGCCATGATCCAAAAGTTGCAGCAAAAGTTCTAATTTTCTACCCCGTCCCTCATCCCTTTGGCTAACTTAACAATTTGAAGTTTGCAGGGCCAGGAGGGGGTTCTTTCTTGCAGCTTTAATCCTGACACCAATTTAAAGTGGCACAAAGCAACTGTGAAGGGACAGAGAATGGTTTTGCACCCTAGAGGTGGTTTTCATGGCAGCCCAGAGCAATCACAGTTAACCTGAAAGTATCTTAAAACGCAAATGTATTTCTATGATCAATATGTTTATAGAAACAACCATGCATTCCCTTCTGTTTGCATTCACTTGAAACTGTCTGAAAGCCTGCTTTTCTCAGATGTTTTGCAAATGAAAAATTTCCACGTGGGGTTTTTTTTTTATTGGTGCCAGTTTAAAATAATAGCTTAGTATTGTTCTTTGCCATATGAATCCCATATTCTTACTTCTTTGGTGGTTTTGTTTCTTTCAAACTAAGTTTCAGGGGATTGTTCTTTGCAGCTGAAACAGCCTTGACAACCATCATTGAAATGGAGAAGGAGATTGAAAGCCTGCACTACAGGGAGCGCAAACGCATCGCTTTTCAAGGGATAATTAGTGCTATCAGATATGTCAGCTGTAGCAATACATCTCAAGATGCCTCAGGAGTGGAACCAGTGCAGGTATGGGGCTTGAGAATGAATAGTATGGTACTTAGGATGCTATGATCATAATGACAATTGAGATTTTCTGCATTTGAATGCAGCGAACCAGCAGCAGACATGATCTCTTGATTAACATTTTTTTCTTACTTTGAGAGCAAATAAGAGTTTGAAAGTCATAGTTTAGATTCTTAAAGTTTTAGTGACCCATGGTGCTTCCTAACACTATTAGAAGACATTGTGTGGCTGCGCCATCTTTTTTTCTGAACCAATTTTCCATGAAAACCAAAAAGACAGACGCAGCAAAACACAGGAGGATTGATGGCAAGAGGGACATAACAGCTGTGAACCACCCGTAAAAACCCATGGAAGAGACAGGGTGATGATGGCACATTAAAAGCCTCATCTGGAAGTACTATCGCTGTATGTTTTTAAGAGTGTTTGGCCTGTTATATTTAAAACGTTCTACCATGAGTGAATAAATCAGTTCATTAAACTGGGGGAGGTAAATGTTCATGAGTGCCTGTTTTACAAGAGCACAGAAATTTAGATCATACTTGAGAATATGAATTTCCTATAAGCAGCACATCTTTCTGGTTGTGGAAGGAAAGCTGATTCTGTTCTCCCACTATTCAATTCCTATAGATCAACAGAAGGTCTCAGTTACAGACTTCCGTGTCAGAAAGTGATCTTGTTCCAGGAGGAAGAAGAAAGTGTCAGCAAGCTAGAGAACCACGTCCTGTGCAGAGATCACCACCATCTGTGCAGCAGCAATGCAGAGTGACCAGAAAGGGGCAACCAAAGAGAAAGATTGCAACTCTGGAGTAAGCTCTTTCCCTCTCTGTTTTTGTTGGCTTTTGTCTATTTTAGGCCACATTCCTGCTTCTGCTTACTCTTCACAGAACAAGGTTAGACACATATAAATGAGAATTACCCCATTCCAAATGGGTTGCATCAATGTTTAGAATTACACAGCCACGGCAAGTTTTTAGAGTAACTTTTCTCATTGGCAGTGGAAATTGTATTTGCATGGTAGTACTGGGTAGATTAGAATGAGTGTCTGTGGATGACCTTGCTTAAAATGAAGTAACCCAACTGGGTAGTAATAGTTTCTAAGCATCAAGATTACAATACCAGTGAGGCCTTTTATGTGATGGATGCATTATTAAATAGTCATTCATTTAGACCAACATAGATTACTAAATGAAGTAATATATTATTTTAAGGTCAAGGGACCCTCCTCCTGTACCTTCTGGATATTCATATTTCACAAGATCAGCAGAAAAGAAAACAATGTAAGTCACAACTTCTCTGTAGCTTCTCAGTTCTTTTGTATTTTTAAAAATGAAATAAAGGGCCTCAACATCCAGAGTAGCTAGGATGGTGTTTTCCGAAAGATTGTCAGTGGATTGTAGTTTGCTGGTCCAGGAATGGAGTCTGTGTAACCAGATGCCTCAGCTGTGACAGTACTGATACCCGAAATTGCAGAGTGCCCAGATTGCCTGGTATGCGCACATATATATATATATATATATATATACATACATACATACATACATATATTTTAAAACCAGATGCCTTGTTAAGGCTCCTGGGGTGTGTTTGTACAGGTTAGGTCCTGCACATCTGTAGGAAACTATTCCATCAGGTTGTGTAGTTTTTTCTGGAATTCCTCATCATGATCTGAAGATAAACGCCTGTAAAATGTGGGGTTGGAGAATTTCCTCTCAGCCTCCTTCTGTATGTTGTCCAACTTGTTCATGACTATTACAGCTCCTCTTTTGATAGCCTCTTTAATTATGATGTCAGTAGGCATTTAAGCGTGGGGGGGGTGGGGGTGCGTACACGCATTGTTATGGGTTTGGTCGTTCAAATTAACCTTATTATTGAATAAGCTTTAACGGGAAATGGGACTGACACAAAGGCCGAGAAGAGCAGGGATGCCAGATACTTCTGGCCAGGTAGACTCTGAAGTCTGACTGCACCTTGAATAAGTTGGAAGCTGCGCTGCAATGTATGTTTATGGTGACAATGGATTAAATAATGTGAAAAGTAATTCGTCTTAACTTGATCTCTCATTTAACATATTGTTTATCCAGCTGTTCCATGCAGATAGAAAATATTTGGCCACAATAGTTGATTTCATTACTGAATTTCAGTACTGTTTTAACATATGCAGCTTCACTTATTAAAATAGAAAAGCAGACATCTTAGACTGCAGTTCATATCATGAAGCCAGAAGCTATGATAGAATAGAACCAGCCATATGGCAGAGTTCAGGGTTTTGCCTTTCTTTTCCTTCTGTTGAAAAGCTCCAAACAAAAAGCTACTGGCGGAGGTTGGATTGAACTCCATTGCAAAACCTAGCATAATATGGGTTTTCCTATTATCTTAGGTCTGTATATAATTTGTATTTGCTGTCTTTGCAAACTGGAAAAGCATTTGCTTATCCAGAATATTTCAGTAATAATGTATGTATGTACATACATACATATATACATAGATCTCCTTATTGTTCATCATTTTTGGAAGAAAGTTTACATGTCTTAAAAATAAAATATGTCAACCTGCAACAATTTAATTCGACGCTTTCTTCTTGTTTAGGTAGACACATGCGTTTAACATTTACTTTGACCTTACTTTATTTACAAAAAGGCTAAGTAGGAATTAAGTTTGCAAACACTAAATTCTTAGTTAGAATATAAACCTCGGTTTAAAATTGCCTTGTTCAGACAACCCATAGTTAAAACTAACCACTTTGTCCCAGTTCAAACATGACAAACCAGAGTTAGTTGAAAATAGAAACAAATGCTTCTGATCTTGTCCTCGCAGCTGGGATGGGGGGCACAGGACATATGCCCAAGGCTTATTTGCTAGAATAAAACTAGTGTTTAATTGTGGTTAGTGCTAACTATAAGTTGTCGCATTAAACCTAGTGAAGATCTCAAGCACAACAAGGTGAAGCTTTGATTTATTCTGTTGAACTGTCTCGGGAGAGTGGGTTTAAAGAGCCATCCGTGAGACCTGATCATTATCTTGCAAGTAGATAGTCAGAGCAAACCTGCCTTAACATTGGATTGATTGTTATCTATATGTTTTACCATGGTTTGCAAACCCACTTCTGTCTGTGGTTTTGTATCCTGATTTGAAGTCAATCCTTTACAGTTGTTTAGGTATTCAGACTTGATGTTTTATCATGGTTTGTTTTCCTTAGCTATGGTTAAGTATTATACTACATTGGGCTTTACGATTCATCTTAGACACTTAAAAAGTGATACTTGCTTAACAACATGCTGACCATGTAAGAAGGCAGAAGAGAGTCAACATGCACTATGGCCCACCATACCTCTGATCTCCAAAATTCCATGCATAATCTTTCCTGAAGGTGGCAGAATACAGTAATGTTTGCTGGTTTACTTCATGATTTCATAACTGCCAATCAATGCTAAGTGCTATTTGATTTACCCTGAGTGATACCTGAATTCATAAGGGATTTTCAGTAGTTTGAAATACTGTGCTTTGCCATTTTAGACTCTGAAGTGATGAGTGTGTTTGAATATTCCTTGCTGTTCTCTGTTTACATCTACTAAACTGAACTAGTATATTTATTGCGGCGCACCCTGGAGTTTTCCCAAGAATTAGAGAAAGAAATCTTACATGGTTTAATACTGGATTCTGCTGCTGCTGCTGCTGCTAGAGTTTCATGCATTGTACTTCAAGCAAGTTTCCAATAGTGATGCAGTGACGTGATTTTTAGGTCTCTGTTTTCCTAGCTAGTGAATTCTGGCAAAGACATGGTTCATGGTTTTTAAATAGTAAGAAAAACTTGTTTTGCTTACCTACAATGATTCACTTTGGGCCAAAACAAACCTGACATGAGAGCTCTATAGTTCGATTCCCCAGTGTCTTTTTTTCTCCACTTCAAACTCTGTATTTGCACATCTTGGGAAGAGGGTATTGAGCCCATTTCCCCACTCTGACTCCTCTCCCAAAGCTGCTAGTAGCGCTGTTGGGGAGGGGCGAACATCCAGGTTCTCTGGTGGTGGTAACAATAGTTTGTCTGGAAAAACAGCAGGCAGGATTAAGCATTCCCCTAAACAGATTACTTCAGAGTGAGGGATGCTGTTAAACTGGTGAGGGAAGGTGCTTTGGGGGGAAGAGGAATTTAATCCTCTCCTCCTGTCTGAATCATAGCCTTCCCCCAGAAGCTATTGCTGGCACCATTGGAGACCCTGTATTGTTCCCCCCGCTGAGCTGATAGTGGCTTTGGGTTACATGAGGTAAGAGTAGGGAAAGGGTGTGGAGAGAAAGGGTTAAACCTCCCCTCTCCCAACACAGCCACTTCTCCCCTCAGGTAAGCATCAGACGTGCACCATGCCCACCCCACCCCCAGCACAGCTGCTTTGAAGTGAAGGAAAAGAGGCTGTTTCATCTCTTCTGGGGTGGGGGGCATAGCGTTAAGAATTAATGGCTGTTTTCGACAGTGGGGAAAATGCCACCATCTTCAGAGTTCTGTATATTAAAATTTGTGGCTATTGATGACATGGTCAAATAATTTTGTGACCCTCAAGGCTAACACACACACATTTACATATTTGAATTTGCAGGTTGCCTACAGTTTTGCAAGAAAATTCCTTTGCAAGAGAAGAAAGTCAAGAAGGGATGGAGATAACACAACCCTGTAGAAGTAAGTACCTTGTTTCATGAAACAAACTTTAAAATTAAAATAAATGATACCAGATCATTTCCTTAGGACTGTGGAATGGAAAGCAAAGTTAATATGCCCTTCTAATCTTTCATATGGATGTATGTTGTTTATGGGGTAAGATTCTAAATAAAATATAAGTTTTGTATGTGAAGCATAGGAGCAGTAAGATTTTTTTTTTATTATGTTTCTATCCCGCTCAATAGCCAAAGCTCTCTGGACTATTCACCGCTTCAACAATAGTCGCAGTCCAATTAATATTCCTTTTTAATTGCAGTAACTCCTTTTCCTTCCTGAGCTGCATAGGCACCCTCTGGTGTGTGTCAAGTCAATATCTCATAATTATAAATAGCAAGGAGGCTTCAGACAGATCACTGCATGTGCGCCTAGGAAGTGATCGAAACTGGATCTTCTAGATTACCTGCTGGTCAATGCTGCTTTGCCAAATTGGACCCTAGGATATAATCCTTGTGTACAAGACAGGTCTTTAGAGTGTAGAGATAATTTTTAATAGCCATTGACTGCTAGAGGAAAGGAAAGGCTACATTCTAGAGCTCTGATTCATGATAATAGTTACAATCAAGCCAGTGAAGCTGGCTGTATTGCTGCTAGATCTGAAACAACTATTTTGGCTTTACAGTTTTAAATGTGAACCTCCAAATTCAGAAGTAGAGTAACGTGAACTAGAAAGACTAATTATACAGGCATCTTCAGATTGGGCTGGCAGATTTTTGACTTTATGAAAGGGGGCTAAGGAGGGAGGATCCTATTGGCTTATAAGAAGAGGAGCGCTAGAAGCCAGATAGACACACCGGCTGAATTCAGACAACACGATAGCCAATGGTGGGGTAATAATCAAGTTTACAGTTGTTCATCTAGGGGGTACTCCCCACACAACATGGCAATAAATAATCAACTGTGGTGTGGATTAGGATCAGCATTGAGTTGACTATGGCAGCATTCGGACGACACGATAGTCAATACAACTGACGATTCTCCCCCCCCCCCCCCCCCCGGTTGCTTATTGTGTCGTCCGAATTCAGCCACTGAGTTCCTAATCAGGTTCAAGTGGAAGTCAGACTGTAAAAGGTGATGGCTGGTGGCGGCAGGGCTTGGAAAACTGGAGATGTGGGAAAAGTCAAAGCCAAGTAGGGAGAGGAATTTGGAGTGCAGTTTTGACCTGTCCTAGAGCAAAGGGGGGAAAGGGCTTCTCTTCTTCAAGGATGACTTGTGGATCAAGAGGTCGCCCTTGAGGCCAAGCTATCAGAATTGTTTTGAGTTTTCTGCAGTGGGGGAACTGATGGGAAGTGGTGGCCTCACAAAGCCCCTTTAGTCTCAGCCCCCACAAGCCTTTCAAGGTGAAGGGTACGAAGGGGGAACGCCAGCCCTGCCAAGTTGTGACTTGCCTTGGAGCACTGGCTAAAACCGAGCGTGAAATCATAAAGTTGGAAGCGGGAAAGGAGAACAGGCGCAAAAGAGCAGGGGGAGAGCAAAGCCAGCTACAAGTACTGAAGTGGGAGTTCGAGGCCAGAATTCCTTTGAAAGGATTTGGCTGCAAGAGGGGAGAGTTTCCCAAACCACGAGGAGGGAAGGAAGCTTTCTTACCAGGAGTGATAAGTGCAAAGATGTGTGATGTGCAAGAAGGGCTCTCGTGTGTGTAATGAATGATAATGTTCAACTGTGCTTATAGTGCCTTAGGCATGGAGCTTCCACTCACAGCCAATTAAATGGTCATGCCTTGGATAGCTTGATTGCATTAAGAGCCTGGCAAATAATAAAGAATTTGCATATATCCCCACACACATTTTGCAGGGCCAGGAGCTCATCCTATCCTGTGTGCGAAAAGAGGGCAACCAGTATACATCTCCTTCGTTGCCCTATACGCCTAAACTTCTGCTTTGCATACCTTTCTCAGGCAAAATGGAGATTCTTGGTGCCAAGGTGCCAGGAGATATTTAAAAATGGCAGCGAGGCTGAGCGTCTCGATAAAAGGAGAGTAACCATGCATTTACTATCTCCCTATTAGCAGGTAACAAAGAAATAACTGACGTGCCTGAAAGAATTCAAGCAGAGAGGAAGTGCCGTAATTCCTGGGAAAGCGCTCTTTGGGCAGCAGTAAAAGACAACCTAACACAACGCTTGAACTACAGCAGTGTTTTCCCAGAAAGCTTTCCTTGTAAATTTAATTATGTACGCAAAGAATTCCTTATGCAAAGATACAATCTTCAAGCAGCCAGATGGAAACCAAAAGAATATGTAACAAATGGAGAAACGGGAAGCTTTGAAAATGCCTGTCCTCTGGAATACTATGAAGTGGCTATTCTTGGTAAGTGACCGCCACCATCCCAAGGCAGGGGACAGCGCTTCTCTGGGAAGTGTTAACAGTTTTGAGGTCTGGATGTTAACAAAAGAACGAATGCTATTCGGTGCTTAGTGATAGTGAACTCGGTGTTTGCTACTCTGTAGGAGTGGTGGGTTAGTTTTAGAAGAATAGTAAAGAATGTAGCCTAGGATCCATAGGGCTTGCAAGATAATGCCACCCACACAAGGAGGATTTGGGCTTGGTTTTCAACAGCAGACCTCCCTTGCTCTGTGGTATGCCATTGTTGAAACTGAGGAGAGTTTCAAGTGCAAATTGTAACTTGGCGCAGTGATCTGATGTTAAAAGGACAATGAAACACTGAAGCCATCCTACGAGGTGCAGAGAAGTCCTTTGACTAGCCTCACGATGCTCTTTGGACCCCAGCCATGGCATGCGTGTCCCAGACTTGCAGAGCTCACTGCTTGACTATATAATTAATGTCCTCTGCATTTACAAAGAAATCAGCTATTAATTAATCTGCCCAGCTCTGCAGTTTCCAGAGATAATTTTAGATAGATTACAATTTCAAAACCCTCATAAACTGCAGAGCTGGACTGAGAGGGGTAGGGAGGAAATTGCACAAGGACAAATGCAACTCTACACAGGAAAGATGACCCACATGTGGAAGAACAAGAGGGGTGAGTATCTGTTAGGCTGCAATGCATTCAAGACAGAGAGCGTTGCATCAGGTATCAAATTGAAAATCAGTTGACAGTGTGACTGCTGTGGCAATAAAGGCCAATGTCATATTGGTCTATACTAAACAAGAGCACCGTTTCCAAGACTTCGGGCAGAGGTTAATGGTGGAAATGGTATAACTTCACTCAGCATTGGTAATGTGCCACCTGGAGCACTTTGTTCAGTTCTAGAAAGTTGTTTGAAATGGTTCAAGGAAAAATTGTGAGGGTGTAAAAGGATCAAGAAGGGAAATCATGAAAGGAATGCCTGACGAAATTGGGTATGTTTAGTCAGTAGGATTGGTTTTCATCTGTTTGGTCATGAACCACAATCTCAACCTAAGGTGCCTCACACCAGTAATCACTGTCACCGTTTTCTTTTGAAGTTCAGTTATTTTCTTTTTAAAAAAAGAAAAACAATTGTGCGAAAGGAGCCGCACTCTTCAGAGAGAGACAAATACACATTATAGTTAGAGATTTCCAAGGAAACTGGACTGGCAATGGCCAAAACTGCCTTTGTTACGGGACATCAAAGCTTGGGTATCAACACCTGTGGGTCGCTGGGACCATTTAAATGGAGAGTCTGATAGTAAGTGTCCCAAATCTTTTAAAGACCATCTGTCAAAGAGTCGCAATCAGAACTTGCATCGCCAAATTTGCTGCGACCACATCGATAATACCTTGACTCAAAGCTGCCTTTGCTAAAAGGATTGCTGAAGGCAATTAAATAGTTCTTGAGGCTAGCTCGTAGTAACAATATGACTATTCTTGTACAGGTATAAATCATGACGTAGCTGTAGATGTTGCCTTCCTGCCTGTATGTTGCCCTGAAGATCCCCAGTTATTTCGAGCAGAAGGCATGCCAAATGACGCAGCATTGCCTCACACTAGCGGTGCTTCATGTCACCAGGAGGCAATGAACAAAGAAGGGTGTTCTGAGAAATTTCCACTTTCAGGTAAGGGCTACCTAGATAGTGGTCGTGGTGGTTTGCACATGACGTGTCACCACCTGCCCCAAAGTAAGCAGAGAGGTGTTGAGTGGCAAATGGACCTGTACTCTAGATGGGCCCTCCTGGACAATTTTAAATGAAACCAGACTGGAGGTGTTGTTGGGTTGCTATCCAGCACAGCCCTTCAATCCTCATCGCAGTGCTGAGCAGTGAGAGCCATTTTAAATGGAAACGTGTCTAAATGAATTTGAATAGCTCCTCCCTGAAATGATAGCAACACTGTTAACAAATTGTAACACTTTTTAAGGCTCTCTTCCCCCCCCCCCCCTTTTCACATTTGTTAGTTGGCAATTGTAAATAATTGCAATATGCTTAAATGCGCATATTTTCCCTGCAGGTGTTTGCCTGTGTAATTGTGTCTGCAAGCGAACTGGTTTTGAATATTTGACCCACCGTCTAATAGATGGTTTCAAATTATGCTTTTCTGCTTATTAGTGCCAGCTTCCCTTATGGCGTGTAAAATAATTGCCAGTCTCTCCAGATATGTGACACCACGAAGGGGGTGGAAGCTTTGTTTATTGTGCCAATCATTTTGTCATCTTAGATTTTTGTGTTCAGGAACAGGGAGCCTACACATCTGTCAGGGGTCATTAGGTAGAATACCAAGCTCCAGGAAAACAGAAGGGCTGAAGTAACTCTCTCTTTTAAATAGAAACAGTTGGTTTAACTTCTTTTTTCTTCACTTCTTGCCAAGTTTCTTAAAATATTTTCCACACTTAAGAATTCCAAATAATAAGTGCAATTTCCCCTTTTACTATCTGTTGCCAAACACAGAAATAACTTATATATTCTAAGCTTAAGCCCCTGGTATTACATGATCTGGATGAAGAGAAAACTACAGCCATTTTTGTTCCCTTGATCAGGCATGGAGCTGGGTTTCCTAGGAATAATTTTTGTTTTGTTTTGTTACCATAGCATTGAAAGGGGGAATGGATTTCTCTCCCTTTCCCACTCTAATTTACAACCATTCTGGGATATGAGTTGCTAGGAAAACATAATCGCTTAACACTAATTCTATTCCTGGATAGGTAGCAAAGTAACATTTTTAGCATTTTTAATGCTTATATATACATGTTCATTATCTGTGTTTCCGCACTAGATGAAGTTGTAAAAGCAGCTGCTGACCTGGAGAAACAACATGTCATCTGTATTCTGGATATCTGTTCTTTGGGTGAAGATAAAGTTGAAGTCTTCCTTAACAAAGTGTATAAAATTACAGAAGTTGATGTAGCAAAGAAAACATAGGTTGTTATTGACAATAGATTTGTATTGTTAAACGGAGGGGAGGAACAAATGGCACATTCACTGCCATTGGTCCAGCAGAAGAACTTGGATACTTAGCAATAAATTCAAAAGGGAAGTTCCTGGTCCTTCTCTACAGAGGAAGAGGAGGATATATTGGCTCACGTGGCATCGTCCTCAGAGTGTGTTTGGGGCCCACAGGCGTTGATGTTTAACTTTCATTTAAGGTTAAGCTGCCAAAAGGAAAGCAGCTAATAGTTCAAGTGGCCAAATCTTGCTTTGTGTTGGTGGAAGAAACCATGTGCACCTTCGGAGGAAGGGTTCCGCTTTCTGTTGCTCTTGTTACCTGATGACTAGGGATCTAAATGTGGCCACGTTCTCAGAATCTGTTATAATGAATAGTGAGCATTTCTAGGTGAAGGAAACCACTTTACTGTTTCCGAGTTTAACTAAGCACAGGCCGGACAGAAAGGATTGCCGGAAACAGGTGGCCCCAGAACTTCCACTCATGGACAATCAGCAGGAGGGTTGAAGGAGGGACAAGAGAAGTGGCCAGGGAGGAGCTCTTGCAGGCAACTGCCCCTATGTCCCCATGGAGCCCCACACACTGGGGAGAGTGTTCACGCTCCACATTTGCTGTGCCAGACATGAGCCCCAATTACAGGGTCGGATGAGATGCTTGAAGATGGTGGGCTGGGGGCAAAGCATTTGAATGAGAAATGGGAATGTTGATTCTTTCTGTAGACACGGAAATGAAGTTTCCGTTGTTGTTGATGCAGAACCAGTAGCCTACCTCAGGCGTGGAGAGGCCCACCCTCCCACAGGCTCCCCGGCCTGGCCCAATACAGCTGCTGTGCAGCGAAGAGGAAAGTGTGTGTGTGTTCAGAGTTGGGAAGAATTGGGGGCTTTTCAACTCAACCAGAGTTACTGTACTTTGCACTGCGCTGCAGCTTTGATGCTGCGGTAACTTCCTGATATTTTGACTTAATAATGACCACATCTTTACGTGGAAATTGTGCACATCATGTGGTATCATTTTCAAATGTTTATGTTGTTTTTCTGCATTTGCCTGTGTGTAATAAAAGTGCAACAGTATTTCACTTTTGTTCAGGTGAAACAAAGTAGAGGTTTTGAGTGGTTTTTTTCGCCCTGTGTGGATACACGTGAGGAGGAGGAGGAGTCCAGTGTGTTCCGACTCATATTATCTAAGTGGAAGGAAGGAGTCAATTGCGAGCCCAGCCCTTCAGTTCTGGCAGTTGGGTAGCTTGGGAAGTTTCAGCCAGAGCAACCTCCTCCCTCCCTCCCTCCGGGGCGGCAGTGTTTCGAGTGGAAGCGATACCTCTTTGGGCAGGAGAGGCCCCTGGCGGCTGCCTCCTTTTCTCCTGCTCCGTCTGTGCGAACGCGAGCTGTGAGTCAGAATAAGAGGCCTCCCCACTCGGGTCCCTTTCAGAGGCCCTTCTCGGTGTGCCTCATGGGGGAGTGGGGGGGTCTCACTTCAGAAATGCTCTCGTGGGGGATGGGGGCTCGCCTGGTGCCTCTCTAGTTCATCCTTCTGGTGCCGAGCAAAGGCCTGAATTTTACCAGCCTTTAAATGTTTAGTATAAATGGTAGGATTCTATTTTTATTTCTTGTATTCTGCTTTTCTTTCAGATCTTCCTTATTTTCTGAGCCACCCTGGAAATGCTTTAGGCTGAAGGGAGGGAAATTGATTTCTAAAATAAGAGTACACGATCCTAGCAGAGGGGTATGGCTTAATGGACAGGCAGTGGGGAGCTGGAATATGTACATCTATGTATGTTGGCTTGGATCAAATGGTAGAGATCTGAGGAGAATGGAAATCCTTTATTATTCCATCGGGCTGAAAGAACAGCTCATCCCATCTCAGGATCTTTTACCCTGTCATTGTGCACCTTCGGTTGTCTGTCGTTGCTGCTGGTGCCATGGTCTCAGCTGCCCTATTCCCTTACAGCGCTGCTCGGGTACGGAAACCTAATACTGAGGACTTGGGTACTGGTGGCCAGTACCAGTAGCAGCACGATAAGGAGACACAGGCATTCTGGCTGGGTTGGAGGAGCTTTCGAGGCCTGCTGCTTGCAGGCTCCCTTGATTCGGAAACCTTCTGTAGATGAGGAAGTTTTGGTGGGTGCACATGTCCCCAGTGGCTTCCCACCTATTCCCTTGAACCCTTTTCAACAACCATGGTGTGAGCCTTGTTGGAACACTGTCTCTAGAAGCTGCGTTTTTCTTCTCTAATGAAAGCTGAGGTTTCTTGCATTTTGATTACTTCTATTCTCCACACTATCATTCTTCTTGCTTACCGCTGTTGTTTGTTTTATGTATTGTTTTTTATTGGCGAACTTGCCGCGATTGCAGGGGACCGCCCTGGGGGGGGGGTGGCCTCAAAAGTCCCCTTCTGCAAAGGTGTGGGGCGTGGCGGTGAACTCCCTCACGGACTGGCACTCCCTCTGTTCCTTGTGCTTGGGGAAGGAGCAGCATGTGGCGGAGACCTGTCCGCATTGCCAGCCTGTCACAAAACAGGCGTGGCACCATTGGTCGGTCCAGCTCCAAGTAGAACTTTGGAAAAGAGCTCTGGAGGTGGTTTGGATACCCAAGCCCTAAATGCTTCAAAATCAACAACCGGGTTCATCTTTGGTGCCTTTGATGACCAACAGGAGACTCAGGTGGCATGGCAAGCCTCCCCAGCTCTGTCCTCTCGAGGGACTTGTATTGACTGCTTGCTTACTTTCGCAGTAGCAAAGAAACTGATGAAAAAATCTGAAACCTTGTCAGGAGGAAGAAGAGGAAGAAGGAAGAAGAAGAAGCGAGAACCTGGAGGGTCAAGAGCTCATCCCAAAAGACTTTCGCTGACCATCCCAGCTACCCCACCTTTACTGAACTTGCCTGTCCGTATGGCTTTGACTCGTTTGGTACCAGTGGACCCTCCATAGTTGACCTCTGCCATCGACCTTGGAGGGTGAGATAAGAGACTCCTCTCTGACCCAATCTCATCCAGGGCTGGATGCTGATGTTGTGCGGCCACCTAGGTTTCCCCAGATTCGAGACGATGCTTGGTACCACGAGGGCTCCCGAGATGGAGTTGCCTCGGATCTGTTTAGAAAAGACAGGAGGGAATCACGCTATTCCCCTCCTCCATGTGAGCGATCTTGATCCGTGATCTCTGATTGGGGCAGATTCTCGGAATGGCCGTTTCCTCCTAGGCATTCTGACTGAGATGACTTGCGGGCTTGGCAGGATAGAGACCAGTACTCATGTGATACCTTGGGACGGTGTCACCATGGGGCCAGTCTCGGGACTGACCACTCCATCATGTGCCTCCTGCCTTCGATACCGGCGCCTCGACTTGCCCCAACCTTCAGCAGGCTTGACTACACCCACCCTGGGGTGTGGACAGACATGCCCACAGCCCCAAAACATTGCAGAAAGTTTTCTCTGCTTTTTAATCTGATTTCCCTACTTCGTTTTCCTTTGGACCACTAGATTTGTCACACGCTGAGCCATTTCCTAAAGAAAAACAGACCTTTTCTCTCTCACTTGGAGCAAAGAGTAGAAGGGATCTAAAGCCCCATTCAAATCTTTAGCCAACACGGCCTTCTAAAAAGCTATTTTTTGTGTGGAAGCGAAAACAAAGGGTGCAAAGGTACCTGAGGAGAAATTAGTCAGCGGTCCAGTGGGGTGAAGGTTACATGCATGTGCTCCTTGCACTGTGGCTCTAGCATCAGGAAGCTTTATTCCTTCGAGATAAGTGCGCTGAAACGGAGCTGACGCAACACAAGATCTAATGGTCCTGGGAGGGGTAGTGTTGCTTACCTGCCTGGGATTGTAATTTCAAACCACTCCGCAGAAGCAGCGGAACTAAGCAGTTGAAAGTACCTCTGTGCTGTGGATGTTTTGCTTAAGTGACCAAGCGATGAAGTGGGGGGGAGAGCCTCGCTCCATCTGCTTCCTGGTTCTCGCTGGCCTGTTAAGAGGGGCAGAAGCCGTCCCGGTCAAAGCCAACGTGAGCTTGCTCTATTTCAATGCCGTTAACAACACCACGGAGAGGGACAGATGTGAATGCGGCGTGTTCGGGATGCACTCTCCAGTGGCTGCCGCTCATGGTCTGGTGGTCCCTCCCAATTCCACAAATCCCCAAGCCTGCGCTTCAAACACGGAGTTTGCCACAGCCGTGTCGCCGTGGATCGCCCTGATCGCAAGAGGCAACTGCACTTTTACAGAGAAGATTAACCATGCAGCAGCGCAGGGTGCAGAAGCTGTTGTCATCTACAACTATGCGAGGCGTGGTAATTACTCTGTCCCCATGGCGCATCCCGGTGAGTGTTATGATCAGGTCTGAGCCACGCACAGTTTCCATTTAGGGAAATGTTGTTCAATTCTCCCTGCACCTGCAACAGGATCTTGTAAAATAGCAACTATCCCAATTGATCCAAAAAAGTTGCTTTGCAGAAAAGATGTAAAAGCGAGCTCACCATGTGGGTTTTGACAGGTGGACCCCAAATAAAATTACATCAGTAGATTCAAATGGGGGGGGGGGGGAGGAAGGGGTGCAGTGTAACCTTACGCCTTTTTGTTGTTAACTTCATTTCTTTGAGCAAGCCTGAGAATGGATTCACAGACACACTGTGATTATGAATCATTTATGTATTCCTTTTATTATGCAAGCACTGTGATCCAGTGCTCTCTTCCTTGAGAAAATCCATTTGAACTTGGTGGAACTTCTTCCAAGCAAACATGTATTCGTATTGTGATGAAAGTATTCTGGTTCCTTTCCCCCCCTTTTTTTATCATACAATTAACCTAAGTGTTAAAAGAGTTTTCCAGATGACACACTTTTTGCAACAATGTATTAATAGTAATGCTTTCAACAATCACATCTGCCCTTCTGAACTAAAACCAATATTTTAGAAATTTAAAAAACCTCTCTTTCTCTCTCTCTCTCTCTCTCTCTCTCTCACTCACACACACACACACAGTCTGTCCTCCAAATGCTAATCTGAACGTGTCAAGGAAAACAAAAACCTCAAACCTGATTCTCCAACACAAAACAGCTTCATATTTTCTTGCCTAAGGATTCCCCAGCCAGATGGCTGGGTTGCACCCTTAACTGTTTAAACCTGAACAGCTGTTTTTGTTTGATTTAGTAAGGATGATTTGGTAATGGTATAAGCTTGACAAATGCGCTCGGTGGGTCGGTGGGTGGGGTCAGGAACGCTTGAGTTTTGCGTGTGCGTGTGTGTTTCACCTGGAGAATTTGAACCCTTTGCCTGGGACCTCTGTCTCCCTATTTTGTTGCTCAAGCACGACGCTGCCTCCTAGCATACGTCTATCCCAGCAAGGACAGTCCTCACACAGAAGTCGTTTTCGGGGTGGGTGTGGGTGCTGCTGCCTTGTTGCTTGTGCTCAGCCTGCACAAAAGGACATGGCCTGGAAATTAAGTTACAGCTGGCTGGGTGACCTGGGAGCTTCTCCTTGCTGAACAGGGTTTGCAATTTCTCAACAAATGGTCGGTTCTTGAGAGTCCGTTCCCCTTTTCCAGAGGAGAAGGTGGGTCGTAAAAGAGGACGGGAGTCTTTGAGATCCACTCAACTAAAGTCAAAGGGGAAAACAAGCCTTTTCAGGCCCAGTCCTCCCTCTCTCTTCCCCTCTCTCCCAGGCCTCTTTTCCCTCCACTGGATTCCTATTCTGGGACAACGGTGCCCCCACGTGGCTACCTGACAGACAAGCCCAAATGAGCCAGTGTGCATACACAGACAATGAATCCACAGATCATCTCCCTGCAGCAATCCCATTTGGTTGTTCTTCTGACCTTCTCTTAGGTTGTTGTCTAGTTGAGGTAGAGCAAACAGCTCCAAGAAGGAGAAAGTTGAGCAATGCCGTTTGCCCGGCTCTTTCCTTGCTTTGCCACTCACTTTCCCTTCCCTCTCTGTCTTTCTCTTTCGGTTCCTGCTCCTTTCTACATCATCGCCAGCCGTCTGTCTTAACATAGCAAAAAAACCCACCAGGCTCTAACTGACTGTGATCCCTGGGAAATCCTTTCCTGGGCATTCTGCCTCTCAGTCCACTTTCCTATTTCTTTGGTGTTTTACTGTAACTACATTTTTTTTAAGCCTAAGCTTATCTATCAGCTGTAAAATGTCCCGTTCCTTTGGAGATCATCTGATACAGGGTGTGTGCAAGTGCGGTATTTTCCCAGACCACTTCCTCATATATTGAAATTACCACTGTCTGGTCAACTTCTGTGCAACAGAGAAAGTCAACAAGTGCCATTTAATTGAGTTCTGTAACGATGTGTTGCTCGAAATTACCTCCTTATAATTCTTCCAGACTCTGTGACAATTATAAAACATAACAGAATTACAAATTGATCTGCAACAAAATGTTGCAGTGTACCATGCTTCCGTTCAGGATTCCATCTGCCCCCTCCTCCCTGGTTTCCTTTTGCTTTTGGGAGGGGAGGTGGTGTTGTACAGACCAGCCTTCCTCATCCTGGTGCCCTCTGGACTATGATTCCTATCTTTTGTAGCCAGCATGGTCATGTTGGCTGGGGTGATAAGAGTTGTAGTCCAACACCAGAGTGCAGGAAGCTGGTGTCCATGAGAGCAGAGTGCGGATCCTTTCACTGAGCTTTTACTGTGGATGCTTCAGGAGGAAGGTCTCCAAGCATTAGCAACCAGAAGGCTCTGCCGCACAGTTTGGTCTTTTTCTCCTTGATGGAATGTCTGCAGTAAGAAAAAGGATGGAAGAAGTGGTGAAAAGTAGGGATGTGCACTGACCCCCTGGATCGGATCGGATAGCGGATCGGAATCGGACCTGGGGGGTCGGATCGGATCGGAGGCTGGTCGGATCGGATCGGACCAGATGTCCGATCCGGATCGGACGCCATTTTGAATGCTTTTTCTCATAGCCAAGTATTGTTTTACAAAAACGCCTATAACTTTTTCATTTTTAAAGATAGAAGGATGAAACTTGGGCACATTGTAGACTGGTTAGGGATAGTTATCTGTGAGAAATTTCAGAAAGATTGGTGCATGCGTTTTGTGGCAATTAATTTTTTAATAAATACCCAGGAATGCTTATAACTTTGTCATTTTTAAAGTTACAAACATGAAACTTTGCCACATTGTAGGAGGTACCTTGGGACCTATGTGTGTGAAATTTCAGAAACATAGGTGCTTGCCTTGTGTGGCAATTAATTTTAGAAAAATGGGTAGTAGTGGGGTAAATACAGTTACGCCTCCCATTTTTTTATTTTTAAAGATACAAACAGGAAACCTGGGCACATTACAGGTACCACTTGCCTTGATATGTGAGTGAAATTTCAGAAACATTGGAGCTTGCCTTGTGTGGCAATTAAGTTTTGAAACAATGAGGAAAGAAACACCTATAACTTTGTCATTTTTAAAGTTACACACATGAAACTTTGCCACATTGTAGGTGGTACCTTGGGACCTATGTGTGTGAAATTTCAGAAACATAGGTGCTTGCCTTGTGTGGCAATTAATTTTAGAAAAATGGGTAGTAGTGGGGTAAATACAGTTATGCCTCCCATTTTTTTAGTTTTGAAGATACAAACAGGAAACTTGGGCACATTACAGGGAACACTTCACTTGATATGTGTGTAAAATTTCAGAAACATTGGTGCTTGCCTGGTGTGGCAATTAATTTTTGAAACAATGAGGGATTCATTGGACAGCACTTGCCCATAGGGATTCATTGGAGAGTACTTGTCCATAGGGAATCATTGGAAAGCACTTTCCCATAGGGAATCATTGCATTGCACTTTCCCACTGAGAAATGCAGTTATGCCTCCCACATTTTTATTTTTGAAGATACAAACAGGAAACTTGGGCACATTGTAGACTGGTTAGGGACAGTTATCTGTGAGAAATTTCAGAAAGATTGGTGCATGCATTTTGTGGCAATTAATTTTTTAATGAATACCCAGGAATGCTTATAACTTTGTCATTTTTAAAGTTACAAACATGAAACTTTGCCACATTGTAGGAGGTACCTTGGGACCTATGTGTGTGAAATTTCAGAAACATAGGTGCTTGCCTTGTGTGGCAATTAATTTTAGAAAAATGGGTAGTAGTGGGCTAAATACAGTTACGCCTCCCATTTTTTTATTTTTAAAGATACAAACAGGAAACATGGGCACATTACAGGTACCACTTGCCTTGATATGTGAGTGAAATTTCAGAAACATTGGAGCTTGCCTTGTGTGGCAATTAAGTTTTGAAACAATGAGGAAAGAAACACCTATAACTTTGTCATTTTTAAAGTTACACACATGAAACTTTGCCACATTGTAGGTGGTACCTTGGGACCTATGTGTGTGAAATTTCAGAAACATAGGTGCTTGCCTTGTGTGGCAATTAATTTTAGAAAAATGGGTTGTAGTGGGGTAAATACAGTTATGCCTCCCATTTTTTTAGTTTTGAAGATACAAACAGGAAACTTGGGCACATTACAGGGAACACTTCACTTGATATGTGTGTAAAATTTCAGAAACATTGGTGCTTGCCTGGTGTGGCAATTAATTTTTGAAACAATGAGGGATTCATTGGACAGCACTTGCCCATAGGGATTCATTGGAGAGTACTTGTCCATAGGGAATCATTGGAAAGCACTTTCCCATAGGGAATCATTGCATTGCACTTTCCCACTGAGAAATGCAGTTATGCCTCCCACATTTTTATTTTTGAAGATACAAACAGGAAACTTGGGCACATTGTAGACTGGTTAGGGATAGTTATCTGTGAGAAATTTCAGAAAGATTGGTGCATGCATTTTGTGGCAATTAATTTTTTAATAAATACCCAGGAATGCCTATAACTTTGCCATTTTTAAAGTTACACACATGAAACTTTGCCACATTGTAGGTGGTACCATGGGACCTATGTGTGTGAAATTTCAAAAACGTAGGTGCTTGCCTTGTATGGCAATTAATTTTAGAAAAATGGGTAGTAGTGGGGTAAATACAGTTACGCCTCCCATTTTTTTATTTTTTAAGATACAAACAGGAAACATGGGCACATTACAGGGAACACTTCACTTGATATGTGTGTAAAATTTCAGAAACATTGGAGCTTGCCTTGTGTGGCAATTAATTTTTGAAACAATGAGGAAAGAAACGCCTATAACCTTTTTATTTTAAAAGTTAGAAGTCTGAACATTGCTCACTTTGTAGATGGGTTAGGGGTAGATATGTGTCAGAAATTTCAGAATGATAGGTCCAGGCATTTGATGGCTATGGAATTTTTAGATAAAATGTT
Organism: Anniella stebbinsi; assembly: GCA_029215795.1. NCBI lineage: Eukaryota > Metazoa > Chordata > Lepidosauria > Squamata > Anniellidae > Anniella > Anniella stebbinsi. The sequence goes on from JARDYH010000001.1 coordinate 854,593, forward strand.
TCAAAAAAATTTCCACAGAGGCCCGGTCTTCCCCTCTTCCCCCTCCCGCTTCCCGCGAAGAAAAGGAAACACTCTCTCGTCTCGAACCCTTTGATCCTGTTGCTAGTATCCATTACAGGGCTCGTGTCTGCTTTCACTTTTTACTCAAGCAGAATGGCTGAGCCTAGCTGAGTTTTGCAGCCATGCGTGCAAGGAAGGATCTCTCTCATCTCGATCCCTTTGATCCTGTAGCTAGTATCCATTACAGGGCTCGTGTCTGCTTTCACTTTTTACTCAAGCAGAACGGCTGAACCTAGCTCAGTTTTGCAGCCATGCGTGCAAGGAAGGATCACTCTCTCTCGATCTCTTTGATCCTTTGTTCCTCCCCTTCTCCTCCCCCTCGCCGGCGTTGTGTGTGCGCCCCGCCGGTGCCCTCGCGTGCGGGCCGGTTCCTGGGCAGCAGAGGCTCTGCCTGGCTGCTGTGAGGCTCCTGAAGGGCTTGCCTAATGCGGGCTGTTGTGCTCCGCTGGGCCGCGGGGGTAGGTTGATGATGAAGAGGATGATGGGGAGGGCGTTCAATGGCCCCTCCGCTCACCAACTGACAGCGCGTGCTCCGCTCCAGACACCCGGCCTCGGCAGCCAGGAGGATACGCTGCCAAGCCCGCCGCCGCCCGCGCGCGCACACACACACACCACCCGTCCATTATCATTTGGGCAGCCCTAATTAAGGAGCGCTCAAAAAATGGCAAAACCCCCTCTCCTTTTTTCTTAATTCCTTGCAGCTCCCACGATTTAACCCTTTCCTGCTGAAATTCCCTTTTCTATTCCACTGTTAAAGCCCTGTATTCCTTTTCATATGGTCATCCTACTAATTACATTTTTTAAAAAAGTAATAATACATACTGCTTCCAATACGGTAGGTAGAATATTTGCCTCTTTATGATCTCAAGCCTAAAAAAAAAAAACATTTTTACAAACCAGTCTCCTGGTACTGGTCATCCTACTATTAATTAATTGTAGCTGATAGGAAAGGGTTAAATCGTGGGAGCTGCAAGGAATTAAGAAAAAAGGAGAGGGGGTTTTGCCATTTTTTGAGCGCTCCTTAATTAGGGCTGCCCAAATGATAATGGACGGGTGGTGTGTGTGTGTGCGCGCGCGGGCGGCGGCGGGCTTGGCAGCGTATCCTCCTGGCTGCCGAGGCCGGGTGTCTGGAGCGGAGCACGCGCTGTCAGTTGGTGAGCGGAGGGGCCATTGAACGCCCTCCCCATCATCCTCTTCATCATCAACCTACCCCCGCGGCCCAGCGGAGCACAACAGCCCGCATTAGGCAAGCCCTTCAGGAGCCTCACAGCAGCCAGGCAGAGCCTCTGCTGCCCAGGAACCGGCCCGCACGCGAGGGCACCGGCGGGGCGCACACACAACGCCGGCGAGGGGGAGGAGAAGGGGAGGAACAAAGGATCAAAGAGATCGAGAGAGAGTGATCCTTCCTTGCACGCATGGCTGCAAAACTGAGCTAGGTTCAGCCGTTCTGCTTGAGTAAAAAGTGAAAGCAGACACGAGCCCTGTAATGGATACTAGCAACAGGATCAAAGGGATCGAGATGAGAGAGATCCTTCCTTGCACGCATGGCTGCAAAACTCAGCTAGGCTCAGCCGTTCTGCTTGAGTAAAAAGTGAAAGCAGACACGAGCCCTGTAATGGATACTAGCAACAGGATCAAAGGGTTCGAGACGAGAGAGTGTTTCCTTTTCTTCGCGGGAAGCGGGAGGGGGAAGAGGGGAAGACCGGACCTCTGTGGAAAATTTTTTGAAACATTTTATCTAAAAATTCCATAGCCATCAAATGCCTGGACCTATCATTCTGAAATTTCTGACACATATCTACCCCTAACCCATCTACAAAGTGAGCAATGTTCAGACTTCTAACTTTTAAAATAAAAAGGTTATAGGCGTTTCTTTCCTCATTGTTTCAAAAATTAATTGCCACACAAGGCAAGCTCCAATGTTTCTGAAATTTTACACACATATCAAGTGAAGTGTTCCCTGTAATGTGCCCATGTTTCCTGTTTGTATCTTAAAAAATAAAAAAATGGGAGGCGTAACTGTATTTACCCCACTACTACCCATTTTTCTAAAATTAATTGCCATACAAGGCAAGCACCTACGTTTTTGAAATTTCACACACATAGGTCCCATGGTACCACCTACAATGTGGCAAAGTTTCATGTGTGTAACTTTAAAAATGGCAAAGTTATAGGCATTCCTGGGTATTTATTAAAAAATTAATTGCCACAAAATGCATGCACCAATCTTTCTGAAATTTCTCACAGATAACTATCCCTAACCAGTCTACAATGTGCCCAAGTTTCCTGTTTGTATCTTCAAAAATAAAAATGTGGGAGGCATAACTGCATTTCTCAGTGGGAAAGTGCAATGCAATGATTCCCTATGGGAAAGTGCTTTCCAATGATTCCCTATGGACAAGTACTCTCCAATGAATCCCTATGGGCAAGTGCTGTCCAATGAATCCCTCATTGTTTCAAAAATTAATTGCCACACCAGGCAAGCACCAATGTTTCTGAAATTTTACACACATATCAAGTGAAGTGTTCCCTGTAATGTGCCCAAGTTTCCTGTTTGTATCTTCAAAACTAAAAAAATGGGAGGCATAACTGTATTTACCCCACTACAACCCATTTTTCTAAAATTAATTGCCACACAAGGCAAGCACCTATGTTTCTGAAATTTCACACACATAGGTCCCAAGGTACCACCTACAATGTGGCAAAGTTTCATGTGTGTAACTTTAAAAATGACAAAGTTATAGGTGTTTCTTTCCTCATTGTTTCAAAACTTAATTGCCACACAAGGCAAGCTCCAATGTTTCTGAAATTTCACTCACATATCAAGGCAAGTGGTACCTGTAATGTGCCCAGGTTTCCTGTTTGTATCTTTAAAAATAAAAAAATGGGAGGCGTAACTGTATTTAGCCCACTACTACCCATTTTTCTAAAATTAATTGCCACACAAGGCAAGCACCTATGTTTCTGAAATTTCACACACATAGGTCCCAAGGTACCTCCTACAATGTGGCAAAGTTTCATGTTTGTAACTTTAAAAATGACAAAGTTATAAGCATTCCTGGGTATTTATTAAAAAATTAATTGCCACAAAACGCATGCACCAATCTTTCTGAAATTTCTCACAGATAACTATCCCTAACCAGTCTACAATGTGCCCAAGTTTCATCCTTTTATCTTTAAAAATGAAAAAGTTATAGGCGTTTTTGTAAAACAATACTTGGCTATGGGAAAAAGCATTCAAAATGGCGTCCGATCCGGATCGGACCTCGTCGGATCGGATCGGATCGGATCGGAGGTTGGTCAGATCGGATCGGATTTTCCCGATTTTGGGTCGGATCGGATTCGGATCGTGGATCGGATCCGATCCGATGCACACCCCTAGTGAAAAGCCATGGGAGCGTCACGAATTGAAGACAACAAGGACCACGATGTCTGGACACTTCACAAACGCCTTCCAATGGGTCTGTGATGGCACTGTAAAAGCCTAGACTGGAAGAAGCCTTTACTTGAAATATAATCTACTGTGATTCAAACTGAGAATCTTTAAACGCCGGTTTGCTGAGGAATGGGGGTTCATGGGCAGCAGCCGAGTTCTTTGGACAGGCTTCCTCTGCTGCAACTCTGGCTTAGTCCTCATTCGGGCATCGGATGGCGGAGGGAGCTCTGAGCCTGGCCTATGAGAGCTTCCGCCTCTCAATAACACAGCAAGTCTTTAAAGCAGGGCTGGGGGAGGCTGGGCCTTGCCGATGCTGTTGGACAAAGCCAATGGAGAGGGCTGATGGGCAGGGCCGGCCCAAAGTCTTTTGCTTCCTGAAGTAGAGAACACGATGGCGCCGATGGCGCCTTCTCCCGTTCCAAGTACAAAAGCCAACGACTGTTTCTTCAGCACTGCTCATGGGGCAGCATCCTCCGCCACACCTGAAGGGAGCAGGTTAGCTTAGAGGACACAGGGCAGGCTGCTTGGTGCTCAGCCTTCTCTTGCTGCCATCTGCCGCCTCGCTCTGCCTAACGGTTGGGCCAGCCAGTCAGAATTCTAAAGGAGCGGTCCAAAGTGTTTGGAACTGATCCGACGGAAAGGGCGCAAGAACGGCCCCTCGTCCATTCCAGGTTGCCAGACCAGCCCGCAACATATGCCCTGTCATGCCCCCGTTGCAGCAGTTCTGCACATGACTTCCTGTGGCTGCATGCAGACAGAGCACCCTGGATCTGGGGGGCTAGTCCTTGCTGTCCCAGACGAAGACCCCTGCTCTGCTGAGCAGTGCCGGCGCCAGGTTTTTAGTGCTGCTGGCCAAGCCGCCCTCCATGGGACCCCTCCCTCCGTGAGTTTTAGCTTCTCAGCGCCATGGTCACCTGCTGCTCCTCATCCTCTGTCTCATTATTCCTGCCACTTCCTTGCTTGGCAGGCAGAGAGCCTGGGAGCAGGTAGGCTGTGGCGTCCCCTGTTCCTCACCACCACCACCACCACCAGTGTTGCCTGGGCCAGAATTAGAGGCAGCTGGACCAGCAGGTTGCAACAGAGAAGAGGAAGAGCAGCTCCCGGAGGCTCATGCCGGTGGGCCACTGCTGGGGGGTAGGCCCTTGGCCGGTCAGGCCTACCCTTGGCGCTGGCCCCTTTTCCTGAGTTTTAAAAGTGTGTGTGTGTGTGTGTGCATGCGCGCTCTGCACAGGACATCTGTTAATACCTGGGGAGAACTGCACTGAACCCTTAAATTCTGTTCCAGACGTTCCGTCTTATCTCAACGACTGCTGAAATAGCCTCTTACTAGGTTCTTGACATAGTGCTGGGGCTGAACTTGCCACTTGCCTGCCTGCCTCTGCCTTTATCTGTTGTTTTGAAGATGGATGGCAAACACTGCTGTAATGTCCTGAAAGTTCTGCTCCTGGTTTTTCTATATTCCTTTTAAAAAGGTCTAGATTGTTGGATATATTTATGGGTGCTGATATTGGCAGAGTTACGTACTCTGACCTCATCCCTCTCAGCAATCTCCACTGATTACTTGATATTGCTCATAATAAATACCATGATCTGTGTTTCAAAGTACAGTTTAATCTTGTATAGGAAAATAAAACTTTTTCTGTGGAGTCGATGCAATCGAGCTATGGGCTTCCACTAGATTTGCATTTTCTTTGAATCGTGCTATCAGAAAGTGCGCCATTTCCGAAACAACCCTTAATAACAATAAGCAAAACAGCAACAGTTTTGCATTTGGTGTTTGGCCATAAATTATTATTATTATTATTATTATTATTATTATTATTATTTATAACCCGCCTTTCCCTCTGGATCGAGGCAGGGAACAACAACAATATAAAACATAAGAATCACAAAACAGTTACAAATTTTAAAAAACAAGAAAAAATACATCATTAAAAACATCTTAAAATTCATCTGGATAGGCCTGCCGGAAGAGAGCAGTCTTCATGACTCTCTTAAATTCATGAAGACTGCTAATTTGTCTAATCTCCTCCAGCAGACCATTCCATAGTCTGAGAGCGGTGAAAGAGAAGGTCCTCTGGGTAACACTCGTCAGCCTAGTTCTGGCTGGCTTGAGTAAGTTCTTCCCAGAGGACCTAAGTGTGCAGGGCGGATTGTACGGGAGAAGGCGATCCTGCAGGTACCCTGGACCCAAACCATGTAGGGCTTTAAAGGTAATAACCAACACTTTATACTTAAAAGAGCCTCAAAACTGTTTTATCAAGCATTTATCTGCTCAGGTCGATGGATTCTTTTCAAACCACCTTTGCTTACGAGTTTCCTTTGCAGGCATACCATACACATAACCTCAATACCAGTTTTGTTGTTGTGTTTGCTCCGTAAGGAGTCCATAGTCAAAGCAGTATCAGGGGGGTCTCTGGCTGTGGAAAACTGGACAGCCTACCTTTGTTTATTATTTTGTTAAACAGGTTTATATACCACTGTACTTATTTAAAGATAGCTCTTAAGTGATTCACAAAATGTGTTGTAATATACATTAAAATACAATTAAGATACATCCACATTGCTAAACTATTGATATAAAACATTAAAATCAATAAAAACCAGTACAACAACATAATGGCAAATTAAGAGACTGGGCAGCACATTCACTCAGTGAAGTCCTAGGTACAGAAATAGGCCTTTATTGGCACCTACAGCATGCTACAGTTGCCACCTCCTGAATACCAGTGGGGGGAGCATTTCCATCAATTGGGTGCCACCACAGAGAAGGCCTGTTTCCTGGTTTCTGAGGGATGACCCTCTGTATAACCAGCAGGACCTCCTGCGATGATCTCCATGCTCACACAGGTCTATATGGGGGAAGGTAATCTGCCAGCTAACCTGGTGCCAAAGGGGTTCAAGGCTTTATATGCCAACAGCAAGACCTCGTACTTGGCTCGGTATCTAACAGGTAGCCGGTGCAGATGCCTTAACACCAGTGTAACACGTCCACACCAGGCACCCCACGGAGCATCCTGGCTGCCACAGTCTACACGAGCTGCAGTTTCTGGACCAAGTACGTAATCTAAACATGAGGTTACTGTTACATGGATGATTACAGGGGCCAGGGCCTCTCTAAGCAATATTAAAAAATAATAACCCAAAGCCATGGCATGAAGGCCAAAACTTTCAAATGGACAAGACCCATTCAGCCCAACAACTGGGCAGCCTTGAATGTAGAGAGAAGCTGTTGTTATTCTAAGGGCTCGATCCAACCCCTAAAGCAGGAGTGGGGAATGTGTGTTAGAATCATAGAAGAGAGTAGAGTTGGAAGGGGCCTGTAAGGCCAACCCCCTGCTCAGTGCAAGAATCTACCCTAAAGCATCCCTGACAGATAGTTGTCTAGCTGCCTCTTGAATGCCTCTAATGTGGGAGAACCCACCACCTCCCTAGGTAATTGGTTCCATTGTCGTATTGCTCAAACAGGAAGTTTTTCCTGCTGTCCAGCCAGAATCTGGCTTCCTGTAACTTGAGCCCATTATTCTGTGTCCTGCACTCTGGGTTGATTAAGAAGAGATCCTGGCCCTCCTCTGTGTGCAACCTTTCAAGTATTTGAAGAGTGCTATCATGTCTCCCCTCAGTCTCCTCTTCTCCAGGCTAAACATGCCCAGTTCTTTCAGTCTGTTCTCATAGGGCTTTGTTTCCAGACCCCATCCTCGTTGCCCTCCTCTGAACACTGTAACTCCCATCAGCTCTACTCAAAACAGCCAAAGGATGATGGGAATTGTAGTACAATAACATCTGAAGAGGCACACCTTCCACCTTTGGGGGGGCACTTACAACTCGCCAAAAAAGGAGGTGACAGATTTGCATAACAGCAAGTTTTAATTTATATATATACAGTGTAAATTTTGAAATGATTTCTGTAATTTAAATAGAGATGCATCTACATCTCATCAAAGTGAGGAAAGATTGTGGCCAGATTGCTTTCAGGTGCTTACTTTGTTGGTCATATAACATCTCTTCTACCAACTGCACTAGCTGCCAATTTGATTCTGGGAACAATTCAAGGTGGTTTCTTACTATAAAGCCCTAGATGGCTTAGGGGCATCAGGGCGTCTGATCACATCCTCCTATATGAAACTGCCTGTAGTTTAAGATCTGTATTAGAGACCCTTCTGTATGTCCCATCACTGAGAGAGGCTAGGTTGTTAGGAATACAGGACAGGGCCTTCTTGCTGGTAGTGGCACCCAGATTGTGGAAGTGACTCCCTAAGGAGCTTAGGCGGGTAACTCATCGGCGAGTTTTAGGTAGGCTCTTAAATCTGATTGGTTCTGCATGTCTTTTAAAAGACTTTAATTGTATTAACTCCACTCTTTTTTTTAAAAGGAATTCAACCACCCCAGTCTTGATTTTGCTGTGTGTGATGCTTTCAGTTTTATAATTATTCTAATGTTTGTAATTATCATAGTCACGGTCACATGTTTTAAATTGTACATTGTTTTGGATGACTCAGAAATACTTCTCATAAATAAATAACTGTGTGAGCAAAAAACCACACCTTGACGTAGCGAAGGTTAGGGGTAGGCAAATAACCAGAATGATATCCCAACCCATGAGTGACGACATTTTATGATCATGCAGGGCAGTCTAAGATGCACAACACAGAATGAATAGGAGGAAAACAGGTAGTATTCAGGTGCCAACTTTTACATAGTGGTTACAGGATGTCCAGGTGGAATGAATGGGCTGCTGGTGAAGTCAGGACCGGGAGGACAGGAGCAAAATTGCTGTTGGTCCCAGCCAGGCTTATGGAGAAGAGGCACAGAGACCTGGTTCACACAATCACAGGATGGTTAATAAGCTGCCGCAGCTTGTTAACCACCCTGTGACTGGATTCACACAATAAGCTAACCCATATTCAGTGGTTGAGGGTGGATTGTTCAACCATAGAATAGCGGATTGTCTGAATGCAGGGTGCCTTCCGCAGGCTGGCTTATTAACCACGCAGTATGACGTACTCTTTTTGAGCAAGCCACCTTGAGAATCCATGGTTTGTTGTTGTGTTGTTCAGGGTGGTTAACAAGCCGCACTGCATGGCTAACAAGCCATCCTACAGAAAATGTGCTACGTTTAGACAACACAATAATCTGTGGTTCAAACACTGAGGGTGAATAAATGTGCTGCGTTCCAGGGAAGGATTAGCATGGTTATGTTTGTCATGTCATGTGAACCCAGCTAGGGTGGCTTGTTTCTCTGGGTAATAAACAACCCACAACCCTACAACAGCCCATGGGTTCCGGGTGGCTTATTCCCCATGGCAACAAGCCATCCTGGCCAAGTTTGTATGACAAGCCACAGTGCCGCTAATCCCCCGGCATGTGCAGCAGGGGAAATAAGGCGCCATGGATTATTTTCCCAGCCGCTGTTGTGTGAACCAGGCCACTGTCTCGCGTCTCTCCCTCTGCTACAGCTAGAGGCAATGTGCCATTTGCACATACTGTTCTTTGGTCCAACCTAGATTCTCAACGCGGTCTGACATGGTCTGACTCTAGTCTGACATGGTCAACTCTAGTCAACTGACTTTCACATTTGGGTGGAAAGGGCTTTGCTGCTCAGTTACCTACGCATGTTCCCAGGTGATGGTTTACATTTCTATACCGCCCCATAACCCAAGCTCTCTGGGATGATTACAAAAGATTAAAACCTTAAAAATTCAATATAATACATAACATTTACATGCAAAACAGGTGAAAACACTCAACAATAAAAATCTCAGGAACTATTTCACAGCATGTCCCTTACTTCTGTTTAAAGACCTCTTACCAGATTGCACTGAACTTGGTTCCACTCTCAACTGTGATGACGTCCTCCTTCCTCTTTGCAACGCAAGCGTAAAGGCAAGAGGCCTCGCTCGCCTAGCATTTCTGGTCTCAAGGCCAGCTCTAAGCAACACACTATACTAAGGGCTCTATCGCACCTACATTTTCCCCCCGGTTTGCTTCTGCGATTCTCCCTCTGTTTCCTATGCGAGTCTAGCGTTTGGATTTATACGTGGTCGGTATTGCTGTGATACCTGCGATACCTGCCTGTGCCTTTTGGTCTTTGCCCGTTCAGGGATAGTTTGAAAGAGAAACAAAAACCGGAGCACTCAGGGCATGAGAACAGCGTGAGGGGGACAACGTCATGCGAGTCCCTCACTGAAGAACTGCATCAACGTCATGGCCGGTGTGCTTAAAACCGCCTGTGTGATAACGATGTTGTAAAAATCTGATCTATGATTTTCACCACAAAACATGTCCATTTCCCCTGACACGCATCTTACACGTATCCTACATGTGTTCGCTGACATGCACACCCAAACCGTCCACACACAGCACCCCGAAGGCCCATTCCCCACTGCCTGTCCATTGTATCCATTTCTGCAAAAGTTAAGCTGCTTGCAAGTGATTTGGTGGCACAAGAACTAGGAGCTTGTCAATATTGCCAATGTTCCTTCTTCTCCAGGTCAGACTCCATTGTAACCAGGAGTGTGACTCATCCAGATGTGACCTTGGCACACCTGGAGAGACAAAATGACCATATAAGGGAATGCTAGAAGTGGAGGGATGTTGCAAAGCATCTCTGGGTACAAGTAAAATAGCACATGGCAATGCAATGCCACGTCTGGCCACTACTCGGGTCTACTCAAGAGTAGCTGTAGCCGGAAATGATGTTTTTTGGGGCTGTAAACCAATGGGATGAGGGCTAATGTCATGTGACATCTGATGTATAAAAGTACTTGTTTGGGCCTTGGCGGGTGTGACTCTGGAAAGCAGCGTTAGCGTCCAGAGGTCATCTATTCTGCGCAGAATAAAATCAGTTTCCAAAGCTTCAAGAGGTCTTTCGTCAAGTGTTTCACATCTGGACTTTGGACACTTGGAAATAGCATAATTTATGCAACAACGACCTATATATGGATTGTGCAGATGGTCCTGACTTTTGTACCTTGAAGAAAGTGTGCAGGACCTGGATCTGGACCAGCATGTGCCTATAGAGAACCTTTCCACTCAGCTGTGCCTCTCCCTTAGCTGTTCCCCATAAATCACCCCCTGCAAGGAGCTAAAAAGAGATGGGTGGTGAAACTTCCTTGGGGCTAACAGTGTTTTGTTTTTCTTTTTTTAGCCCTTGTGCATGAGGCAGGTGAATTTTGGTGGAGGGAAGTGTAGGTTTCAACTTTCCCTGGGCATGCATGTTGGTCCTTATCTGAACTGCCCCCCCCCCAATGTGCTTACTTGAAAGTTAAACAAGCAGTTAGGATAATCTGCAAGCTACAAATTTAACCACAAATGTGTAGTTTTGTCCTCCTATGCTGTGCTACATGGGACAAAATGCCCCCTCTTGCTGAGTATCACTTCCCTAACAGATCTTGCTTGCTTGGGCCCTTTTCCAATTTCCTGCCACTGCTCAGTAATATATAATAAATAATTAGAAAAGAGGGGATGCTTGGGTGAAGCTACCCATGGTTAAGATGCAAGACATCACAGCGTGGAATCTTCACTCACTCCCTGTTTATTTTGCTCCTTTAGCCATCTCTCCAGCTCATGCCCAAGATTATTTATGGAATAATGGTGGGGTGAGGGGGAGAGAAGCAATATTGCACACCCAGGATGATGCATGCAAATGTTACAGTTTGGTGGATTTATTCAAAGTGCATCCCTGGAATGTTTGTATGTAAGTGCACGCCTGCAGAATTGCCTTCATATCACATGTCCGTCTTTAATCGAAGGAGGTATTGCACATCGTATAGACACCCAAAACTAACTTGTACAGACATGTCCCCTCGTTTGCAGAGTATTAGTAGCTTGATGCTTCTGAGCTGTCCAATCTAACTGTGTCATCTCTTTGCTCATATAGACAGTTAAGATCTCCGGTCTTGTGTAATCAGCCCTCTAAAGGGGGAAGAGAGGAGAGAGAAACAAGCCTTTCTGATTCAGTCCCCACAAACGGAAACTCCATCACACTTGAGTAAAGACGCTGATTAATCAACCCATCCAATCTTTCCGTCCGAACATGTCTGGACACAGACCCTCAGTAGTAACTTTCATATATTTCATTTCATCTCTCTAGTGAGACTCCTTTGACACTGATTAAATATTACACTTTTAAGAGAGCGTTATAGATTTACATGCTGCTTTTTGCAGCATTTGCAAAATAAACTCCCTGCCCCTCTTTCTAGAGCGGCACCATGGAAGTTGTAGACTCCAAGATCCGAAGAACCAGAAGTTGCCCACTCCTGACCCACTGCACCATACCGATCACGCCTGTTTCAGTGTAAGCAGATGTTTGGGATGGCGTCAGTTATTTCTTTGTCCCAAGGCTTAAAGCTGGGCCTGCAAACGTGTCTGGGAGACAGAGGGGGGAGAGCAAAGGCCAATGTCGTCGTTTAGCCACCTGCTTCCTACCAGGACGGTGCCCGCAAGCCAACCATGAGCGCCAGAGAGCCCTCTCACGGCTAGGCAGTGCTCCCTGTTTCTTGCCGAGAGAATGAAACCATTTGCCCGCCTCATGTTACAATTAGAGCATTCGCCTCTGAGCTAGCATCTTCATTTACTTGATAGTTTTATTACCAAGATAACAACTGATGGCCCCCTTCCTCCGCCCCCTTCGCTAAAGGAAAATTACACAAACCAAATTCTTCATTTAACCTCTTGAAATGTCAAACACACCTGGAGCAAACTCTTCCACCACGTGTCCTGTTGCTTGTGATGTTGACTCCTGCTGGCCCTGTGGTTAAATCCTCAGCCCCACTGTGAAAAATGCTGCTGTTTGTTTTTTCAACACTGCTTTAAATCATTTCTGCAGCTCCTGTGTTCCTCTTGAACACTTTGTGGCTTTTGAAATCCGGTCTTCGACTTTTCAGTCATGTCATTATTTCTCCACGTTACCTGGAAGCATAATTAGACCAGTGTTATAGGACAGTCAATGGCCTGGAGAAGGGCTGCACCGGTCATCCAAGGCTTTTTGCGGTGTGGTGCAAAGCATTTGATCACAGCACCTGAACTAGGAAGTGAGTGGAAACGGCATTCTCTGTCAAGAGTTCGATAGAGTAGAAAGGGAACACCTGTCTATATCAAATTGTTTTCTAGAAAAATAATGAATTTGACTTGATAACTGATCACAAAAGTCTTCTTCCAAACATCTTGGATCCAGTGCTTGCCATACAAATCTAGAACCTTGCAAAGAACTATGGATGAAGAAGACGTGTCAGAAATGTAGCAAAATGCAATTAAAGCAAATGTTACTGATATTGATATGCGGCAATGTTGTTGAGACCAATAGAAAATATTGATGTGTCCTTCTGACCATGTTCATCTAATGATGTGCATCATGATTCCACTCTTAACTCTGCACATCTAACAGTATGTTACTACAAACAGGGAATTCCTCCTTCCAACAGGGAATTCCTCCTTCTGGGTGTCAGAGGAAGCCTGCATAGGGCCAAGGCCACCTTGAGGCAGCCGTCCCCAGTTGGATATTATTATTATTATTATTATTATTATTATTATTATTATTATTATTATTATTATAGCCGAAGCTCTCTGGGCAGTTTACAAAAATTAAAAGACTGAACACTAAAAAGACAATATACAAAATTTAAAACCATAAACATAAAACAGCTTACAATAAAACACTTTAAAACATTTTAACTATTAAGCCTGGCCACAATGTCATGAACGGGCAGTAAAATCTTGTTTTAATTTGTTATTGTTGTGTTTGTACAGCCAGGGAGAGGAAGAGGCACTTGTGAGTTTTGAAAAGGGGGTTAGACAAATTCCTGCAGGAGAAGGTTTGCGGCTACTAGTCCTGATGGCTAGGTGTCTCATCCAGTGTATGCCTCTGTACACCAGTTGCTGGGGAACATGGGTGAGAGGGAGCTGTTGCACTCATGTTCTGCTCATGGATCCCTGGTTGACAGCTGGTCGACCACCGTGTGAACAGGATGCTGGACTAGATGGACCCTTGGTCTTATCTAGCAGGGCTCTTCTGGTGTGAAGGCAAAGTAGATAAGAAAATGGTAAAGCACTTTCAGGTTCTCCACTAATGAGGAATAATAATAATAATAATTAGGGGTGTGCACGAACGGAAAAATCAGATCGGAATTGGATTTTAAAAAATCGGATCAGATTGGAAAAAATCAGAGGTCTGCTGAATTGGATCAGATCCGTTTCCGATCTGAAAATCAGATGTCCGATTTTGTATCGGATGCCATTTTGAATGCATTTCTCCATAGCCTAGTATTGTGTTACAAAAACACCTATAACTTTTTCATTTTTAAAGATAGAAGGATGAAACTTGGGCACTTTGTAGATGGGTTATGGATAGTTATCTATGAGAAATTTCAGAAAGATTGTTGGAGGCATTTTGTGGCAATTAATTTTTTAAATAATGAACCAGGAATGCCTATAACTTTTTAATTTTTAAAGTTCCACACATGAAACTTTGCCACATTGCAGGTGGTATGTTGGGACCCATGTGTGTGAAATTTCAGAAAGATAGGTCCAGGCATTTGGTGGCTACGAATTGTTTAGATTAAAAGTTACAAAAGTTTCTCCACAGAGGCTTGAGCTGTCAATTGCACCCCCGCCTCCCCCTCCCTCTTTTATCTGTCAAAACTCCGTGTTGTTGTAACTTTTAATCTAAAAAATTCATAGCCACCAAATGCCTGGACCTATCTTTCTGAAATTTCACACACATATCAACCAAAGTGGTACCTGTAATGTGCCCAAGGTTCCTGTTTGTATCTTTAAAAATAAAAAAGTTGAAGGCATAATTGTATTTACCCCACTGCTACCCATTTTTCTAAAATTAATTGTCACACAAAGCAAGCACCTATTTTTCTGAAATCTGGATCGGGTCCCTTCGGATCAGATCAGATAGGATCGGATGGCTGATTGGATTGGATCAGATCGAATCATTTTTATCCGATTTTTTGGCAGATCAGATCCAGATCGTGGATACTACTACATCCCTAAGTAGTAGTAGTAGTAGTAGTAATGGTAACAATTGTGTGTCAGAAATACAGAATTTCCTGGCTTGCCTTTGACCCGCTTAGTTAATTGTGTTTTAATTTCCTCAAAGAGTTGAGCACAAGGAAATAAGCAGACAACGCTTCCAATAGGTGTCCAGATTAGCCCAGAAGCAGGTCAGGTCAGACAATTTTCCAGGCTCCAAGTACTTTGGGCTGGGGGAGGGGAGGAGCTAGATTCCCACTCATCATCTTGTCACAGGTAGCTTCAAAGACAATGGGGTTATTTCAGTGTAATGTAAGGAGGAAGGAGACCTACTTAAGGCTGTGCGGGGCTTTTCTGGATCAGGCCACTGAAAGGTAGCAATGTTGACCCACAAAGCTTTGGGAGGGTTAGTTACCTGCCAACAAATATAATTCCATGCTGGACTCAATGTTATCAGCTGGAATTTCCCTGCTCTGTTTTCACGGCACCCTTAGCTCATCTTTGATTCCACTAAACAATCAGTTAACTTTCCAAGCTTTTTTCTCTTTTGAAGTCAGCGGGAATTGAAGTCCCTGTGGTCTCCATGATTTCAATGCTTGGGGCAGAAGATCTGTCTGTTTAGATCCATAAGGTCTATAGAGCACCTGTCAATCTTGAGCAGAGGGATTGCAGAAGCTCCAGCTTTTATCTGCTGATTTTGGCACTGCTGTTTTGATATTGGTTGGTTTTAATATCATTGGATTTTATTTATTCAAAAGGTTTTATATACTGCCCCTCAGCAGGGATGGTGGGGCGGTTTACAAAACCAGAACAAAATACAAAAAAGAAATTATGATGAATGATATAGCATGTTTAACACTTTAAATGCATTTAAAAGCCTGAGAGAATAAAAACAAATGTTGTGGCATAGCACGATGATGGCATTGTATTCCCAACACATCTGGAGGGCACCAGGTTGGGGGAGGTTTCTCTAAATAAACCAAACATCTGTATTGGATCTCCATAAACATCTTCAGAATGTCTTCAAATGGATTTGTCAATCACGTTGGTCCCACTACAAAGAAAGTTAATTGTGCTTTAATTTAGTGGAATTAATTTAGTGAAAATGAGTTGAATTAACATTAGTGGTGACTAAGTTGACCTGTTGATTTCAGCAGAATGACTGGGCATGGTCTCCAAATCTGAACTATGCATGGTAGATGATCTGAGTATTGTAAAGTGCAAGTCCCAACAATTATGTTGTTGTTATTGTTAATAATAATAAGTGAAGTTGAGAAATGTTGTTTATGACAGCTATATCCTGCCTTTTCTCCAAGGATGCTGTCCATTGTCGTCACCATCCATCCATTTTATCCTCACAACGATCCTGCGAGGTAGGTTAGTCTGTGAGATAGTATGGATTCCTGCATTGAGCAGGCGGTTGGACCCGATGGCCTTATAGGCCCTTTCCAGCTCTACAACTCTATGATTCTATGAAAGGTTTTGTGGCTGGAGGAATTTCAGTCTGGTTTTTTTCCCCAGCTTTTACCCTCGATCACATTCATAGTTGTAAACTATCCCTTGAGAAGACAGCCTTCAGAGCATCCTGGGAGTAAGAGGGCAGCTTTCTTTCTGTCTCTCAGCCTTCAGCAACCGAGGGCCCTCGGAGGTGTTGGACTGTAAGTCCCCTCTACTTGCAGCAAATGTTTTTGTTCTCTCTGGCTTTTTAATGTATTTTAATGTTCGTTCCAGATTAACTTTTCTCCTAGGCATTTTAGAGATTTTGTTCTAGCTTATTATGCCTGTTTTATAGATTCCTGGGCTGTTTCTTGTTTTGCAATATATTGTATTTTTATTCTTTTAAATATTTATATTGGTTTTTTTTAAACTGTTCTATGGCATTTTTAAAAGTGTTTGTAATCCACCCAGTGAACATCAATTATTGGGAAGATTAGAAATGAAATAGTTTGTTTTTTAACATGCTCGTTTTTATGCTGGCTGAGAATGATAGGGATTGGAGTGCAAACCGTCTGGAGGGCACAGGGTTGAGGAAAGATGCTCTGATCAAGCTTTCCCCAGCCTTGGTGCCTCCCATCATTCCGAGCCAGCAAAGCCACTGGATTACAACTCACATCATTCTCAGTCCTCCCTGGGATGATAGGAGTTGCAATCCAACGCATCCAGAGGGCTCCGAGTTGGGGGAAATTGCCCCCAGACACGCGCCTGGCGGGGGGCGGGGCGGGGCGCTCCCCCCTCCCGAGCCCCAACGCGGGAGGAGGCCCGGGGCGCGTGGCCAACCTCCGCGCCGCCTCTGACGGGGGCGTGGCCCCGAGTCCTCCCCCTCGGCGCGAGTGGGCGTGGAAGCCGCCCAGGTGAGGTGTCGGGCAGCGCGGCGCGCGCCGGAGCCACTGGCTGCCTGAGCGCCGCCCGGACAGCCCGCCCGCTCCGCGCCGCCGCCTGGCTTTGGCCGCTCGCTCGCCCGACCGCGCGCTCCCTCCTTCCGTCCTGCGGGCCGCCCGTGCGCGGTCCGTGCGCTCTCGCGCGCCCCTGCTCTGCCGCTGCCCGGGGCGATGCGCGCGGCGTCGGCGGCGGCGTCCCCGCTGGCGCTGCTGTGGGCGCTGGGCGGGCTGGCGTGGCTGGGCCCGCGGCCTCCGGCGGCCGAGGCGGTGTGGTCGGCCTGGCTGAACATGTCGTGGGCGCTGCCGGGCAGCAACGAGAGCGAGTGGAAGGCGTCGGAGAGCGGCCTCTTCGGGCAGGACTCGCCGCTGCGCCGCGTGGCCGGCCCGGTGGTGCTGGCGCAGGGGCGCGACGCCTGCGTGCCGCCCACCAACTTCAGCGGCGCGCCCGCCGCCCCGGCGCCCTGGCTGGGCCTCGTGCAGCGCGGCGGCGGCTGCACCTTCAGCGACAAGGTCCTGGCGGCCGCCGCCCGGGGCGCCGCCGCCGCCGTCATCTACAACTCCGCCGGCGGGACGGGCACCGAGGTCCAGCCCATGAGCCACCCCGGTGAGCCAGCCAGCGAGAGCGCGCGCGCGAGAGAGCCAGGCGCGCCGCCTCTGGGCCCGGGCCAGAGCCGCCTCTCTCCCCCCCCCCCGCGCCCCGCCCCGAGCCCTGCGTGGCCCCCTAAGGACCCCGGAGGAGAGCAGGAGTTCCAGCAGGACGGCAGTCCAACACCCGCCCCCCGCCCCCCAGCATGCGGCCTCTGCTGCCGGGGGAGGCCCCTGGCCGTTGGGACCAGGGGGCCGCGATCGCCCGGGGCTCCGCCAGCGATTGGCCTCCCCCCCCCCCCCGCGCCCCATTCAGCGTCTTGGCCTGACCCCTGGGGGGCTTCCAAGGCTCACAGGGCTTCCTTGGGCTGCAGCAGCCCATATGTCCTCAAGAGGTGATCACCTGAAGGTGTCTTGGTCACCTTGGCTGCGGGTGGCGAGCCCGTTCGCCTTGGTGTGTCGGCCGTGTCATCGAAGGGCATATGGGGAAGATGGAAAAGCCGGCAGCGTTGGCAGCAAAAGGCCACCGCAGGCATCGAAGTGGGGGGGGGGGGGGGCTGTAGTTCACAGGGGCTTCTGCCAGAGCATATTGGGCCGGCAGACGCTTCGCCGTTTTTGCTAGATCTGGATCTCCAAGGTCCACGGTAGGGCAAGACCTGTGCCTTAGATCCAGACGAATCCAACCTTTTATTAGGGCTTTTGAAGCAAATGTCACAGAGTAGCGAGTGAGCTTTTGAGTTCTTCCAAACTGCCTCTTCAGAACTTGACAGCTTGTTCATTTTTAAGAACGTCATTGGGCCTAATGAGGATTTTGCTCTAATGTGGATTTTTGTAGCCGCTGCTGCTGGGTGTTTCCACCCCCCCCCCTTCTGTGTATGTGTTTAATTATATGCATTCATAGTGCAAATCTTCAGGACTGCATCCCACTGAGTTCTATTGGGTCGTCTGGCATGTAGGATTGTAGCCTTTCATATCCTGTTATTATGATGCATTGTATTTATATCCTTCCCCTCAGACAAGATTGCTCCCAAACCTGTTTTGCAAGCAAAAGGCCTGGAAAGGTGCACAATGAGGGATAGGTAGGAGGGGGGGGGTGTCCCTTTTGGGGCCAGGCTCTTCCTTTTAGAGCGGGGGGGGGGGGGCTGGTCCTCCAGGGGATGCCAGACCAAAACACGCATCCTTCCTGACTCTTGGCCATGTGTTCTGGGCCTGGTGGGAATTGGGAGTCTTAACTCCCCCCCCCCCCCCATTCTAGGGGAAAGTATTGCAGGTGGTCTCTGGCTGGTTGAGTCAACCCACAGAGGCATTTCTCCTATTAGGTTCCATAGACTTCTATCCAGGGTCTTTTACCCAGAGCAGAAGCTGTTACAAAAGGCCACAGGGGCTTTCTGGTGGTGAAAGGTGACAGCCCATGGAAACAGGTCTTCTAAAGGTCTACGGAGTCTTCACGTTCCTGGTATCTATATTGTTGTGCTCTGCCCCACCCCCACTGCCCCCTTCTCCAAACTGTGAGAAGTTCTGAGCACAGAGTCACCAGGATCTCGTTGCAGTCCTAGACATATCGATTTGGATGTATCCCAAGACAGTTCAGTGGAGCCGACACCCTAGCGAATGGGTCAGGGTTGCACTCTTGGCTGAGTTCCCAAAGTTACAAACCCTGCAGGTAACTCTGACTAGAAACTCTAGGTGAATGCAGATGACACTTTAGGCAACGGAGGGGGGAACAGCGTACTGACTGTGTGTTATTTTGGTGGCAGCACAGTAGCACCCGCCGCACGATCTGTTGCCCCTCCTCCCATCGCGTGGCTGAAAGTCCTGGCATCCTTCTGGACTACTGTGTCTCCTCCGTCCCACCTCCCTCAGTCCTCCAGCCGTATCCCAGCATGCACCGCAAGCTCTGCTGGCTGTATTGGAGCAGCGGGGGAGGGGGTCAGCTGCTTTGGCCGGCAAACTCTATGACCAAACGGAATAATACACGGAGAGAGGGGGGTTCCTTCCACACGACACTTTAAACAACAGATTTTGGGTTAAACAATGTGCAAGCCCATTGTTTTCCTCCGTTGTTTAAGTGCCCCAAATAGCGTACTGTCAGTTGTGTGTGCGTTGTGTGTGCGTTGTGTGTTTCCCTCCACACGACACAAGCAACACAACTGATTGCTCCCCCCCATTGATTATCGTGTCGTTCGAAACAGGCCTGTGTGTGTGTGTGTGTACACTTGTGATTGTGTATGCACATTCTTCTTTGTCTGTCTTCAAAAGTACTAACTGCTATTCGTGTATACAGCCTTCAGGGAAATCTTCTTCTCCAACCCTTTTTGGTTATCTTGTTCCAAAACACGGGGAACTTCCCAGATATCTGGAGTCCCATTTCCTAAACATTGGCTCCCAACTGTTGAAAAGCAACTAACCATTGTTCAGCCATCTGCCTGGCAAAGGAATGTCCTGACGTATGAACCTAAGCAGAGCCAACACTGGATCAGACTAGGGTCCAGCTTTTGGTTCATGCAATGGCCAACCAGCTGTCGATCAGGAACCCGCAAGCAGGACATGAGTGCAACAGCACCCTCCTGCCCATGTTCCCCAGCAACTGGTGCATGTGGACTTACAGACCATAATATATAGATGGCAGTGCTTAAGGACAAGTGCAAGAGGGCTTGGTTGCCTGTGTTGTAGGAATTGGGGTTCTGTCTTCACCCTGTTTCTCCCCACTTTGGTGTATTAAGAAGAACTAGCAGATACTTAGCTTTGGGGGGCAGGGAGTTTCCCTTTCTGGTTCTCCGAGGTCCAGATCTTTGAGATCTCAACTATCCGGGCTTTAAAGACCAGCTACAAATCCAGAGTGTATCTGAAAGCCCCATGCATGACAAATTGGCATAAGGAAAATATTGTTAAGGCCATTCTCTAGTTCACCAGGTGGCCTTTGTGTGATTGTGAGGATGGTTTGGGGTGGCATCAGTGTGAACTGTATGACCACCCATTCAAATCCAGTTTGTGGTTCTCTTTTTGAGTGGGCCTGGATAGCCCTAACCCTGTGCTTCCATTTATTTATTTTTTAAAAATAACTTATGTAGCTGAGAGTTGCCTTAACTGTGTGTCTTTTATGCTGTTTCTTGTGATGGCAAAATGGGTCTGCATAAAAACAGTGCTTGAACAATTTCTAATTAGAAGAATTCCAGGAATACCAAGAGTATTCACAGCGGTTGTAGACTTGCGTAGTAATGTGCCCCTTTGAGAGAAGAAAGCAAAGCCCTGGGCCTCCCTGGTGGCTGTGGAATAATGATGTTGTCATCACTTAGATGTTCATCATCCTTTGAGAATGGTTAAACACACAGCATCCTCTTTTTTGTTTCAAAACATATGTTTATGCCCTGGATTGGTGGTATGCTCCAATTCACATGGCTATGGAATGTGTGCAGAACTTACAAACATATGGTATTGGTGTGGCCCAGGCACACAGCGGGAATGCTCTAACCTTCTGCAGAGTTTTAATTGTGCTATGTTTACGGAACAGTTCAAAAATAAAGTGTTGAGGTTGCTACGGGTCTGCTGCATTGAGCTGACTTCTTTCCTGCAGTCTTCTTTCCTGCTTTTTGCAGACAGAGCCATCCCCATCTCTTCCTCCTCCTTGTGTGTCACAATAAGTGCCTCACGTAATGAATAGCTGGTAAGAAAATCAACTTGCCATTGGCAATACAGTAAGGATGCTATGTAGTACAAGAAATTGATTGGCTGTGAACATGCTGAAATGGCTTCAGCAGGATTGATTCTGCAGGCCCTTTTGTTTCAACTGAGGTAATTGATAGCAGGCTATTGTGTGCAAAGGTTCCTTTCAGCCAGCCTGTCATGTGATCCATGCCTGCGTACGGATGTGTTAGCAAGGTTACAATCCTACATAAACGTGGGAATAAGTCCTGTGGGAATACAGTGGGGAACTTTGGAATAAAGATGGTACGGCCGCTTCTAAAAAAAGCCTTCCTTGGACCCCCCTGGACCTTAAAAACTACAGGCTGGTATCAAATCTTCCATTTTTGGGCAAGGTGATCGAGAGGGTGGTTCCCTTCCAACTCCAAGCAGTTTTGGATGGCACTGATTTTCTAGACCCATTTCAAACCGGCTTCAGAGCAGGATACAGAGTTGAGACCGCTTTGGTCGCCTTAGTGGATGATCTACGCCTGAGTATTGACAGGGGGAGTGTGTCCCTGTTGGTACTCCTGGACCTCTCAGTGGCTTTCGACACCATCAACCATGGTATCCTTCTGGAGCGTCTGGGGGAATTGGGAATCGGGGGCACTGTGCTTCAGTGATTCCGGTCCTACCTCTCGGGCAGGTTCCAGATGGTGATGCTTGGGGATAGCTGCTCTTCAAAGAAGGAGCTTCTATGTGGTGTACCACAAGGTGCCATCCTTTCCCCAGTGCTGTTTAACATGTATATGAAACTGCTGGGAGAGATCATCTGGAGGCATGGGGTGGGGTGCTATCAATACGCTGATGACACCCAAATATATTTCTCTATGCCTTCGACAACATCGTCAGCTAAGGATAGTGTGTCTCCTCTGAATGAATGCTTGGAGGCGGTAATGGGCTGGATGAGGAAAAACAAACTGAAGCTGAATCCAGACAAGACGGAGGTGCTCGCTGTCAAAGGCCACAACCTGGGTTTAGAGGTGTGTCAACCGGTTCTGAATGGGGTTACACCCCCCTGAAAGACTGTGTTTGCAGCTTGGGGATACTCCTGGATCCGTCGCTCCAAATGACAGCTCAGATAGACGTGATGGCCAGGAGTGCCTACTATCAGCTTCGGCTGATACACCAGCTGCGCCCCTTCCTAGAGTTGGAAGACCTAAAGACGGTAGTGCACGCACTGGTAACTTCGAGGCTTGACTTCTGCAATGTGCTGTACATAGGGCTACCTTTGTGCCTAGTCCGGAAACTTCAATTAGTTCAAAATATGGCAGCCAGGTTGGTCACCGATACACCTAGGGGTGATCACATTACACCAATTTTAAAATCACTTCATTGGCTGCCAATCAGTTTCCGGGCGAAGTATAAAATGTTGGTTATTACCTTTAAAGCCCTACATGGTTTGGGTCCAGGTTAGCTGTGGGATTACCTTCTCCTGTATAATCCGCCCCACACACTCAGGTCCTCTGGGAAGAATTTGCTCCAATCAGCCAGAACCAGGCTAGCGAGTGTTACCCAGAGGAACTTCTCTTCTGCCACTCCCAGACTGTGGAATGGTCTGCTAGAAGAGATTCGACAAATTAGCAGTCTTCATGAATTTAAGAGAGCCATGAAGACTGATCTCTCCCTGCAGGCCTACCCAGTTGAATTTTAAGATGTTTTTAATGATGTATTAGTTTTTATTTGTTTTACTATTTTATCTATTTTGTGTTTCTTGTGTTTATATTTATTGTTGTTCCCCGCCTTGATCCGGAGGGAGAGGCGGGTTATAAATAAATAAATTTATTATTATTATTATTATTATTATTATTATTTATAGAATTCTTGATGGTTTGCATTCTCCCAGAATCCTTGGCAACATACTGAGGTTCCATAGGAAATGCTTAGGGATTCAGTTGGAAACGAAATGATGTGGAACATTAGAAAGCTTGGAGTGCAGGTGGATTTGCAGATGGTTGCAGCCCCAGCATTGACCTCATGACACACAGCCTGTACTTTTAAATGTGGAATTAGTGTTGTGCGGATGCCTGCTCTGACTAGTTTGCTCTTGTTTGCAAGTTACAGTTCTTGCACCTCGGCTTGCTTGGGTCCCTGATTTTCCTCACTTTCTCCACTGATCTGTGTCTGGCATGCCCTGGCATGCTTTGTCTGCGCTTGTGGTGGTGGTGTCATTTTTATCCTGCCTGACTTCAGATTTGAGGTGGTGTATTCTTCCACTGAGAGATGAAATCCTAGCTGACGGTCTAAATTCTGGACACTTTAGGTGTAACTTGTGTACCTCTGGCATTTCTAAACCAAAAAGTAAACTCCTGTTGTTGGCCAGTGTCCTCTCCAGACCTTTTGATCTTAGCAGTAGTGCAACTTGATAGATTTGTCTCAATGATGCACACCCAAACATGTGGATTTCCAAAGGGGCTGGTTTTAGTATCATACAGATTTTCTTTAAAGAAAACGTCACATGATTAGCTGCATGATAAAATGCACTGTATTAAATCCCAAGGTGGAATTAATCATTTCATTAACAACAAACAGTCCTAAGCATACTAAACTTGTGTGGCAGACAACCAAAAGGGCTCTATAGCCATCCATGCACACGACTCAGAGCTGGAGAAATTTAGCTCAAAAGCTTGCTTGGGACCAATCTGCTGAGGATCGCTCTCCATGGAAGGCTCAGTTAGGCTAGGCTGTGATCGTGCATGGTGAATCTGGACCTCAGTGAGCTAGGCTGTGGTTCTGGTGGAGGCTGGCAGTATGTCGTGTTACGCAGGGTGTAGCACCAATGCAGACTGGTAGGAAAGAGACAAAGTCTGGTGCTAGTTGATGTGTGTATTTTATTTCACTTTAAAAGCTCAACGTTTCGGAATATATCCTTCCTCAGGAGCTGTGTATCCACACACGTTGCTTAAAACCTTTTTCAGAATAAAACTCCTTCAGTAATTTTCTTTGAAGGCTGCGTTCTCGCTGCAAGTGTTCTGACTCACTCGCAGCGAGAACGCAGCCTTCAAAGAAAATTACTGAAGGAGTTTTATTCTGAAAAAGGTTTTAAGCAACGTGTGTGGATACACAGCTCCTGAGGAAGGATATATTCCGAAACGTTGAGCTTTTAAAGTGAAATAAAATACACACGTCAACTAGCACCAGACTTTGTCTCTTTCCTACCAGAGGCTGACAGTAGGCAGATCTGGGTTTTAAAACTTGCTGGGAGAAGGGCAAGAGAGATTGGGGAGAGAATCCCAGGCTTGAGAGAGAAGGGCTTTGCAGCAGTTTGTGCGAGGCATGTGCATAACTCAGGATAGCCAGTATCCTGGGTCCAATGTCTGAACTCTCAAACAAGTATATCTTAGGAAAGCAAATTAAGAGGGTGGAGGTTGTGGGCCGATGCGACTTTTGGCCTGGGGTGGAGTCATGCCTACATCCTGATGAATGTGCTTTCTTCAGGAGGCACTCAAGTTTAGTGTGGCTGACGACTAGGTCATATTCCTGAATCTCAGCCAAAGTACGTGACCAGATATTCATGCCTACGGACCCTGCTTGCTGTGTGGTCTTTCCCATTTCAACAGAGGATGAAGCCCTCCAGCCTTGTCCTTACACAGGGTTCCAGGCTGAGTAGTGTTTGGGATTGCTCTCACTGTGTGTGTGTATCTTTCGCTTTGCTCCTCCCAGCAATCCTGATCAAGGTAGCTGTATCCCTGCGGGGTTCTGGGGAAATTCTGAAAAATGAACCATCAGGGTCTCGGGGGGGGGGGGCGTTAATATTGACGTGTGTCCCATATAGAACAGGGTAATCACAACTTATTGATCCAGACTAAGAGAGTTGAACTTTGGTACCATTGAAACCAGTGGGGCAAGTTAGTGATAAGGTAAGCTCCATTCAGTGGGAACGACATTCAGCTAGGTTAGTCTGGATTCAATCCGGTGTACTTATGGTAAAGGAAGTCGCAGAGGTATAGGCGTATCTGTGTGCTTAGAGTCCATTTAGTTGGGGAGGAGTAGAACGGAAGTAGAAAAGGAAGCTGTGTATTTTGAAAAGTAATTGTCCGATTGCCATGTGCCTGTGGTGTGTTCTGACTGGGTGATTCACAGGGGCAGACTTTTCAAAGAGCAGCCCTGAAGGGCTGGCAGGGAAGTATTTGTATATTGCGGATCAGCCCAAATTCTCGGCAGAGAGAGAGAGAGAGACTTACAGAGGCGTTGTTGTGAATTCTGTTGCATAGCTGCTGCCCCTGAGAGAGTAATCGGAAGGCAGAGCCCGTCCCTCCCACAAGTGAGGTGTACTTGGGTTACAAAACCTTTTGATACCGACAGGCTCCATTGTCCCCAAGTGAACAAGCAACCCATACATGTGCGTGAACAGCTGAATTCTGCTGGCTTCTCAAGGGATGCGTGGGCCACTCTGGGTAGTGCCTTGTGGGCAATTATGGTTCCCTTGCATGTCCCTTAGGGGCCTACGGACCCATGGGGAGATCTCCCTGGTTCCTGTAGGCATTGGGGTGGAAAAGAGCCCAGCAGGACCTTGCCTTCCGCAGGATTCTCACTGGCTGAGCTGTGGTTGGAGGCCTGTGGATGCGTAGTAGCCTCAGGGTGTTCTCATGTGGGGGTGGAACTTGTTTCTCCGCTCAATGCTGTGTCAACAGAAACTTGACAGTCAGGTCCCTTTCAGGTGGCAGCGGCCCTATAAAATGCTTCCCAACAGTCCCAATACATGTCGTAAATGCTATTGCCAAAGCAGAAAGCCCAGGGCTCAGCTTGTGTGGGACACAACTCAAGCTGTTACAGCCACCACATACAAAACATCGCCCTTGCAGTAAATGCTGAAACACCGAATACTATTTGAGAAGGGGGGGGGGTAGAAATTAATATTACCAATTTGACTACACAACTTTATTTTTGTCCAGATTTTGGAACCTGTTCTGATTTCCCTTTCCCACAGGTAGAGAAGGAAATTGGTGTTTGAGGAGCATTGGCTGAAGTCAGCCGATATGATGGAGGGTCAGTGTGGAGGGCGGTGAGGGCATTTATTCTCAAACAGTGGTGTGGAATTGGGTTTCATTGAGAGCAGACACCTGCACCCTTTGAAAGAGCACTGTGAATATTGGCTCTGCAGGCAGATATGCCTGGCAGAGCAGAAGGCGCAATGGAGGCGTTTTTTGCCTTTCCATTAATATTTCCTTGCGTTGGGCTTCAGAGCCTGTCTAGAGAGTTCATCCTCCCCAGGGGGTGGGGTGGGGTGGGGTGGGGTGGAGGCCAGAGAGGCCACAGGAGACTGCGGGTCCCAGTCTCTTTTCTCGCCTCCCTGTCCACCAAAATGCCCCCCTTTTCCCCTCCTTGGCTTTTGCAACCTCAGGAAGCAGCTGTTGCAATTATTTCCATGTCACTCCAAATGGGATGGGACCCAGAGCCCCTTTCCCAAGGTTGTAGCAGGTTCTACGGCCTCAGGAGGGGGAGTCTGAAGAATCCTGTGGGCCCTGGGATGCTCTCCCGGGGACCAGAGGATTGCTTTGTTATTTATTTGTTAGCCATAAGAACATGTTTAGTAAGCAATACCAGTTCTTTATTTATTTATTGCATTTCTATACCGCCCAATAGCCGAAGGTCTCTGGCCAGTTCACAAAAGACTGGATAACATTATTTATTATTGTACCTTGGTATAACAGTTATTGACATTTGCGGCAACTATGTCTTTGAAGTACAGAGTAACAATTCACTGTTCGAAAATCAACATCTCTTGAAGGGAAGAGAAACACATAAATCTGATGACGAGGTAGTAGGCAGCGTCTGAATGGCGGCCACAAACAGGGCTGGCTGCTTGTCCAAATGTGGCCTTTTCCCACTGAGCTTTCAAGCCCCTCTGAACACGCCAGAGAACATGGAGCACTGGGCCCAGATCCCTCACGGCCGCGCCCTTTGGAGCAAGCAGACACCGCATGGCTATTTCTCACTAGTTCTACCTGTGGCCTTCTCCTTTCCAGTGTGTGTGTGTGTGTCTGTCTTCCTACTGCATGCTGAGTAGGGCCTCCCGCCCCAACCAGTTGGCTTGTGGTCTTGGGGACACCAAGCACTGAATGGTGCTGAAGAAGGGAAGTCACCCATTTAAAATAAAATCCAATTTGATTACTGGCTTTGGCTCTGGACAGTGTCCGGCGGGGCTGCTCCGCTTCCGCTGGTTCTGTTGCGCCCACAGGAGTGACCGGTTGCTCAGCTGGGCTTTTGCACTTCTGAAAATTACCCTGAAAATGAGCGGAAACACTTATTTCCAGATTGGGACAAATCAGTGGAGCGCTCTTCAGTGTCCTCCCCGGACCCGTCCTGTTCCGGAAACATGGCTTTCCGCTTACTTTGGGTTATTTTTAGGAGCGTGAAAGCCCTGTTGCACTAGCGGTCACTCCTTTGAGTGCAGGGGCACAATAGGATCCGGCCATCTGCTTCCATGTAATGAAAACCTTCGCCTTAGAATACGAACTTGACAGGTGCTCCTACTTCAAACGTCAGGTGGTTTCTGCAGCTTATTTTGAGTAGTCAAATAATCTGTCTGGAAGAAGTATAACTTGTCCAACCTGGCACTTAAATTTTTAGGATGCTTTTAAAAGGAAAATAATCGTGATCTAGTGGTATTAAATGTGCCCTTATTGTGGTGATACTTTTCTTTACAGGGCAGAATGCCCACAGTTCAACAAACGCTGGATCAATATTTACCTTGTGAATATATAAGTTCAGGATCTTATTGACTGGTTGCTGTGAGGAGTTGGTACCGTTCTGCGACAGGTCTCAAAGTACAGAGCTACGGTAATCGCCCTCATTGCAAAATCTGTATTGACCTTGGAAAGCAGTCGTTTCATTGGGAGCAATTAAAACAGTGCAGCAGAACCAAGAGCAGACGCAGATTTTGTTGTACTTCAAAAGCAGCTTGAATAGACATAACGCAGCATCAAGATGTTGAGTGTTTTTTCCCCACTAAGTTGTCATATGTACTTCAAAGGCCTCCAAGTACAGATTCATTTTGATAGTGCCGAAGGGTGTGGGATGAGCCTGTGAACCTGGGAGGCCAGCTCCTTAAAGAGAACCAGCTAGGCGATCTGCAAAGGGCAGGCATGGGCCCATGCTCTTCCACGTTAACCTTGAAGCTTTGTTTTAGATGTTGGTTGTCTAACTCGTCCTCGGAGAACCAGAAAATTGGGTGTTCCGGTGGGCTGGAGGGGAGGACACTGGAAAACCCAGGATAAGATGTATCCTGAGCTTCCTCCAGGCTCCTCCCCTCCCCTCCGAAGTGCCCATCTAACAAAACCAACCAACGAACCCAAAGGACGGAAGGTGAGGAGGTAAAGGTCTCCTGTCCTGCCTGTTTCAGCTCTGCAGGGCACAAACACTTTGGAAGCACCTGAGTTTGGGAGCCAGAGTGCAATTGATAGGGTTGCGTCTTACAGGAAACCAAAGCCAAACAAAACCCTTAGTTATCAAGGCTAGGGCTTAATTGGGCCTTTTTTTCTGGCTTCATTTAGGCCAGGTAAACCTATGCTGGCTGATTTCCAGCTTCTTGAATGCAAAGATTTGCCCCCTCAGTGAGCATTCAGTAAGCTCTGGTTTCTCCACATCCTTCAGATATCTAGTGGTGATTAAACAAATGATGTGTGGTTTGATTTCCCTCTTAACTTCCTGCAGGAGTTTAGCAGGGAGCATGGAATAGATTTTTCTGTGGCGCCACAAACATAGCTGAGTTTTTGAGTGATGGAGGTTTAATACTTGAGGCCGGAAGAAACGGGTTTGTTTCTGGATTGTGGGCTTGTGGCTGGATCGCGGGCAACAGTTTGGCTTAATTGATCCATCCGCTAGTTTCATCTAGAAAGAGGAACGGAGATTTCCTGGAATAGAGGTCTGAAAGATCACAACTACAGACGGTTGTACAATGAAGGGGCTCTTAGGCAGCGGCACCCAAGCACGTGGGAAACAGGTCTTGTCTCTTGTAACGTCAGTGTGTGGCTGAGGATGGTCTAGGCGGCTCTGTAGCAACACTGGCTTCACAAAGGAGTGAGCTGCGCAGGACCTCATGTGTGGTCGGTGGAATAATGCCTTGGAGGGAGCAGGGCTAGTAAAGAGGCCTCTCACGTATTTTGCCCTAACCTACACATTTCTCAGCATGAAACTTATGTTTAAATAAAACCTTAGTAGATGTAGAGCTACAGGGTTATGACCAGTCCCATTCATTTCAGTGGGCCTCCTCATAAGTAGGAGTAACACCAGATACAATCCAGTGTGTAAATAAGGTCCTTTCTACACCATAGGGGTGTGGAAGGAGGGAGGGAGAGTGATCCCAGAAGTTCCTAATACACAGCATCAGCGCACAGGGACCAGCGGGGGGCCATCCCAGGCAAACAACCTGGTGTAGAAACGGCCTAAATGTCTTTTCTAGCAGTGATATTTATTTCTTTATTTCATTTCTATACCGCCCAATAGCTGAATAGGGCTGCTTGCAGGGCAGGTGATGGGGTCACTTTGGTGGAGCTAAGCGGGTCTGGTTCCAGGCAGGGCCTGGGGGGTGGGGCAGGGAGACCATCTGTGAAGCCCACATGTGTGCTGCCTTAAGTTCCATGATAGGAGAAATGCGGGATCGGAATGTAATTAATTAAACAAAAACAGCCTTTCCCATGGCAATGCACCTGTGACTGCTTGTGTCTTGATGAAACATGGCTGGCTAAACACATCATTTGTTTTTAAAGTTATGCTCAAATAAGCTCTTTTTTTCTTGGTGTGCTTGCTGAATGTGGTGTCCAGCATTAGCAGTCGTCCACTTGACGGACTTCACCCTTGCTGTTTGTTGCAGTACAGTTAGATAAGACAGCAGGGAGAGCAAAGGTGCCCCAAGTTACCATGGGGTAATTCTGAACCGTTTCGTGGGGATGGGAGTGGGGCCGGCTCAAACCCAGGCATGAAGGGATAAGAAAACGAGCCTGAGAACCCACATGGAAGCCCTTCCATGAGAAGGTCTCAAGCTGAGCTTTCGTTGTGCACATCTGGCGCGGCAGACGGTTCTGCTTGTAGAAGCGTGTAGACAAGTTTGTGGCAGACTTTATTTCGGACTGAGCTGTGTGGCAACACGCTCCTTAAGGGAGACATGCCTGCCAGGTGGCCCTGTCACCTCACAAAGAGAGAATGTCTGTCGAATTAGGAGAAGGACGTGCTTGAGGGCAGTAACCCCTTGTTTGAAAATGCTGGCAGCTTTCCGTCTTTGCAGGGCTAATGGTCTTGAAGGGTTAGACCATAAAACAGCCCTAGGCCTTCCACGCCTGCATTGTACTGCCCTTTCAAGATCAGCCACAAGGTCTTGGCAGTGTACAGTATTGCTTCATTCTTTTAGGAAGAGCGCAGGTCCATGACTAGAAATCCAACAGTTTCTCCACCTGTGAGAATAATTGCCCACTTGAGGCTATTGGGGCTTCCTAACTATACCTTGCTGTGAGTTTCAGGGGCACCCGCGCTACATTAGCTGTCTGACCCAAATACCTCCAAGGTGAACTAGACTCTTTGGGCCATCCACAAAGTCGTTGGTTTGTCATAAAAATCTGATCCTCAGAATATAGAGCGAGAACTCAAGAGTTAACTGAGTAGTTTCTGCACATTTGTGGGAGAATGCTTTCAGATAGCGTAAACTGCATTGCCCATGCCTTATTTAGATAAGCTGACCTGTTCTCTTGGGAAATTGGTGTATATTCTGTGCATGGCACTGGTAGGATACTCTGTTCCATAGCACATGATAGTGCACCTGAGATTAATATAATCTCTTTATGGAACACTTAATCTATGTGTAGCTTCACTGTGCTTTTAATTTAGTTGTGTGACTAACTACCAAGAATACCTTACCAACCAACGTCCCTATAATTTGGATTGCTCTGCTGATGTATGCCAGGGATCAAATTCCTTGTAGATGTAAACTTGAGACTAGCAGCTACTTTCTAGTATGTTGCCCTGGAATGAAAAAAGAACCCTTTTCTGTAACCAAAAAGGGATGTCTCACGAAATCTGAATCTCCCTGAAACACAGTTAAGAGCCTACAGTATTGAAAAACACTTTGTTAAATGTAAGACAGTCTTCAGGTTGTCAGTGGCCATCAGGAATTTTTGTTCTGGCAGTCGGCAGAACTGATTCTAATTCTGTCAGTCTGCTTGCTGGCAACAAACAGGCCTCTTTCAATATGACACCAGGCGATTTCCTGTGCTGGAACGTAGCAGGGATGTCACAGGCTGGCAGGGAGGGGGCCTGCGAGATTTATCCCCCATGCACAGTGTTACTCCTTCCCTGTCAACGCCACCCCCACCCCCTTGTAGAGCAACAGGTATGCATTTGTTTGGCCTCCATGGAACAGGAAGTGAGAGCCAAGCCTTGCTGGCTAGTTTTATATTCGTGAAGTCTGTGTGTATCTTGTGCCTTCGGTTACTTTGGGCAGCAGGCAGTGGAGCGGCTACCCCTCCATTAGTTCCATTGCACTCCCAAGAGCAACCGCTTGCACAACGGGGCTTTCGGGCATCTATAAATAACCCTAGAAACTAGTGGAAACACTCGTTTCTGCTCATCTTAGGTTATTTTTAGAAGTGCAAAAAGCCCTCTTGCACAAGCAGTCGTTCCCATGAGTGCACAGGCACAATAGGATACCATTCTCGGTTTAGTTGTAGCTTGTCATGTTGTGCAAACCCAGGCAATGGGCTGTGTGAGGGTTAGGAACCATTGTTGAATACCAAGCCCATCCCACGTTTGCACACCCACGAGCTTGAGGCTGGTTTGCCTTGTAACTGAGCCACTTTGCTGCCACTATTCAATCATCAACCTGCCGCCCAGCGGAGCTTTTCAGAGTTGTCCGGGGACTTTTACATGCTGGCCCCAAGGACATGGTAGAACCATCTGAGGCCCGCTGTAATACATTTGCTGGGCACTTTCAGAATAAAATCTCTGGCATCCGTCAGGACTTAGACTCCAGTGTTATAGCAGGTGAATCTAGTGAGGTATCCAGAGCACAGGCTTGTCCTGTTTTCTTGGATGAGTTTCAGTTGGTGCAGCTCGAGGATGTTGACAAGGTGCTTGGACAGGTTCGTGCAACCACTTCCATATTGGATCCTTGCTCCTCTTGGCTAATAAAAGCTAGCAGGGATGGAACAACTGGCTGGGCCAGAGAAGTGATTAATGCCTCTTTGCAAGAGGGAGTAGTCCCAGGCCTCCTGAAAGAGGCAGCAGTGAGGCCACTCCGAAAGAAATCTTCCCTGGACCCTGAAAATCTTAATAACTACAGGCCAGTAGTAAATGTTCCATTCCTGGGCAAGGTCCTGGAGCGGGTGGTTGCGAGCCAACTCCAGGCACTCTTGGATGAGGCTGATTATCTGGATCCATTTCAGTCGGGTTTCAGGCCTGGTTTTGGTACGGAAAAAAACTTGGTCGCCCTGTATGATGACCTAGGTCGGGAGAGGGACAGGGGGAGTGTGACTCTGTTGATTCTCCTTGATCTCTCAGCGGCTTTCGATACCATCGACCATGGTATCCTTCTGGGACGACTGGCTGAGTTGGGAGTGGGAGGCACTGCATTGCAGTGGTTCCGCTCCTACTTGGTGGGTCGGCTCCAGAAGGTGGTGCTTGGGGAACATTGCTCGGCCCCGTGGATTCTCCAGTATGGGGTTCTGCAGGGGTCAGTTTTGTCCCCCATGCTGTTCAACATCTACATGAAACCGTTGAGTGCAGTCATCCGGAGTTTTGGAGTGCGTTGCCATCAGTACGCTGATGACACGCAGCTCTATTTCTCCTTTTCATCTTCATCAGGTGAGGCTGTGGATGTGCTGAACCAGTGCCTGGCTGCGACAATGGACTGGATGAGGGCTAATAAACTGAAACTCAATCCAGACAAGACTGAGACGCTGTTGGTGGGTGGTTCCGCTGACCGGATGGAGGGTGTTCAACCTGTTCTGGATGGGGTTGCACTCCCCTTGAAGGAGCGGGTTCGTAGCTTGGGGGTTCTCCTAGAACCATCTCTGTCACTTGAGGCGCAGGTGGCCTCAGTGGCACGGAGTGCCTTCTACCAACTTCGGTTGGTGGCCCAGCTACGTCCCTATCTGGACAAGGATAACCTGGCTTCAGTTGTCCATGCTCTGGTAACCTCCAAGTTAGATTACTGCAATGCACTCTACATGGGGCTGCCTTTGAAGGTGGTTCGGAAGCTGCAGCTTGTGCAAAATGCAGCGGCCAGATTGATAACTGGAACCAGTAGGTTCGAACATATAAGACCTACTCTGGCCCACTTGCATTGGCTGCCTGTATGTTTCCGAGCCCGGTTCAAGGTGCTGGTTTTAACCTATAAAGCCTTACATGGCTTGGGACCACAATACCTGATGGAACGCCTTTCCCGACATGAACCTTCCCGAACACTACGTTCAACATCTAAGGCCGTCCTCCGAGTGCCTCCTTCGAGGGAAGCTCGGAGGTCAGCAACAAGAGAGAGGGCCTTCTCTGTGGTGGCTCTCCAATTGTGGAATGATCTCCCAGACGAGGCCCGCCTGGCACCAACATTGTTATCTTTTCGGCGCCAGGTCAAGACTTTCCTCTTCTCTCAGGCATTTGGCAATATCTGAGGAGACTGGGGTTGTTTTGTTTTGTTTTTGTAGCTTTTTGAAGTGTTGAAGTGGTTTTTAAATGTACAGATTGTGTGTATGTTGTATGTTTTTGCTGTTTTAATTTTTGTATATTGTTTTTAATTGTTTTTAATCTTATGTAAACTGCCCAGAGAGCTTCGGCTATGGGGCGGTATACAAATGTAATAAATAATAATAATAAATAATGGGATGGGGTTGGCTTAGCCCAGTAAGCTAGGCATTGGCCCGGTGCATACAGTCAGGAAAGTAATTTGTGTCTTTCCCTATATAGTAGGGTGGGGAACTTGTAGGCCGAACTATCTAGACGGAGAGTTGCAAGTGGGCCGCCCCTTTTCTGTACGCTCCCTGGGGAGAGCGCATGGGTGAGAAGTCATGCCTTGCACGGAGGGAGGGGTTGGCTGTGAGAGGCCGCAAGGCAGGCTCTCCCTCCCTCTCTCCCCCCTCTCTCTCATGGCTTTCTAGGTTCCTCCTTCGTTCTACTTATCATAGGTTGTGAAACTGTGTGACCTGTGGGTTTTGTTTTGTTTTCTACTCTTTTGTTCTAAACTAGGGGTGTGCACGGACCCCCCGGATCGGATCGGGACCCGGATCGGGACCTCCAATTTTGTCCCGGACCGGTTCGGACAAAATCGGAGGCCCCCCGGACCGGATCGAGTCCGATCCCGATCCAAAAATCGGAAATTTTTGGATCGGCCGCCATTTTTTTCCCCATAGACTTGCATTGCAATGCAAGTCTATGAGGAAAAAATGGCGGCGGGTGGGTAAGGGGGGGCCTAACTCCCTCCCCCCCCCCGGGGCCGTCCGCTGTGGACGGCCCCGGCAGGTAAACCCCCTCCCCCGCGCTCCCTACCCCCCCTGGGGCCGCCTGCTTCCATCCGCTGGCGCCCGCGGGCGCCAGCGGATAGAAGCGGACGGCTCCGGGGGGGGGGTAAGCCCCCTTCCCCGCCACTTACCTTCTCGGCACGTCCGGCGCCGGCGGCTACTACCAGCGGGCTCCGCGGCCTACTCTCGAGTAGCGCGCCGGGTGATGACATCACCCGGCGCGCCACCCTGGAGCAGGCCGCGGAGCCTGCTGGTAGTAGTAGGCGCCGGCGCCGGACGGGAGCCGCCGGGCCGGGCAGGTAAGGGCCCCCCTCCCCCCTCCCCCCTCCGCGCGCCCCCTCCTCCCCCCTCCCCCCTCCGCGCGCCCCCTCCTCCCCTCCACGCACCCCCTCCTTACCTTTCCGGCCCGGCGGCTCCCGTCCGGCGCCGGCGCCTACTACTTCCAGCAGGCTCCGCGGCCTGCTCTAGAGTAGTGCGCCGGGTGATGACATCACCCGGCGCGCCATCCTAGAGCAGGCCGCGGAGCCTGCTGGGAATAGTAGGCGCCGGCGCCGGACGGGAGCCGCCGGGCCGGAAAGGTAAGGGCCCCCCTCCCCCCTCCGCGCGCCCCCTCCTCCCCTCCACGCACCCCCTCCTTACCTTTCCGGCCCGGCGGCTCCCGTCCGGCGCCGGCGCCTACTACTTCCAGCAGGCTCCGCGGCCTGCTCTAGAGTAGCGCGCCGGGTGATGACATCACCCGGCGCGCCATCCTAGAGCAGGCCGCGGAGCCTGCTGGGAATAGTAGGCGCCGGCGCCGGACGGGAGCCGCCGGGCCGGAAAGGTAAGGGCCCCCCTCCCCCCTCCGCGCGCCCCCTCCTCCCCTCCACGCACCCCCTCCTTACCTTTCCGGCCCGGCGGCTCCCGTCCGGCGCCGGCGCCTACTACTTCCAGCAGGCTCCGCGGCCTGCTCTAGAGTAGCGCGCCGGGTGATGACATCACCCGGCGCGCCATCCTAGAGCAGGCCGCGGAGCCTGCTGGGAATAGTAGGCGCCGGCGCCGGACGGGAGCCGCCGGGCCGGAAAGGTAAGGGCCCCCCTCCCCCCTCCGCGCGCCCCCTCCTCCCCTCCACGCACCCCCTCCTTACCTTTCCGGCCCGGCGGCTCCCGTCCGGCGCCGGCGCCTACTACTACCAGCAGGCTCCGCGGCCTGCTCTAGAGTAGCGCGCCGGGTGATGACATCACCCGGCGCGCCACCCTAGAGCAGGCCGCGGAGCCTGCTGGGAATAGTAGGCGCCGGCGCCGGACGGGAGCCGCCGGGCCGGAAAGGTAAGGGCCCCCCTCCCCCCTCCGCGCGCCCCCTCCTCCCCTCCACGCACCCCCTCCTTACCTTTCCGGCCCGGCGGCTCCCGTCCGGCGCCGGCGCCTACTACTACCAGCAGGCTCCGCGGCCTGCTCTAGAGTAGCGCGCCGGGTGATGACATCACCCGGCGCGCCACCCTAGAGCAGGCCGCGGAGCCTGCTGGGAATAGTAGGCGCCGGCGCCGGACGGGAGCCACCGGGCCGGAAAGGTAAGGGCCCCCCTCCCCCCTCCGCGCGCCCCCTCCTCCCCTCCACGCACCCCCTCCTTACCTTCCCGGCCCGGTGGCTCCCGTCCGGCGCCGGCGCCTACTACTACCAGCAGGCTCCGCGGCCTGCTCTAGAGTAGCGCGCCGGGTGATGACATCACCCGGCGCGCCACCCTAGAGCAGGCCGCGGAGCCTGCTAGTAGTAGTAGGCGCCGGCGCCGGACGGGAGCCACCGGGCCGAGAAGGTAAGTGCCCCCCTCCTCCCCCCCCCGCTGTCCACTTTGATCGGCGGGCGCCCGCTGGCGCCCGCCAATGGAAGCGGCGGTGGGCGCCAGTGGGCGCCCGCCGATCCGCCGATCCGCCGAACCGGTTCGGAGCTTTTTCGGACCGGTTCGGATTGGATCGGCCGATCCAGCTGCGGGATCGGAAATCGGATAATTTATCCGATTTCCCACTGGACCGGACTCGGATCGTGGATCGGGTCCGATCCAGTGCACATCCCTATTCTAAACCTAAGCTAAATATGAAAACAGATACTCCTGAGTGCAGTTTCAAGCCCTGCCTCGCTTACTGTTGAGAGAGTCGCTTCGTTCTTATGTACTTATGTCGGCTCTATGTGTGGCTTCTCGGCAACACTTGCTTGCTCTAACGTTTTTCTGCCGGTGGGCCTAGCGAGGGACCCCAGAACTAGTGTCCACCAGCTTACCTCAGCAGTGCAGGGCTGGGCTACTTACGGCCCTCCAGATATTTTGGCCCACGGCTCCCAGCGTTGCTCACCATGGGCTGTGCTGGCTAGAGCTGGTGGGGGTTGTTGGCAAAAACACCCAGAGAGCCGCACCCCTGCAGTAGTGAGTGCAAAGAAAAGTCCTCGTTTGGCCCTCACACTGCAAATTTTAATCAGTGCTTGATATATGGAGGTGAAGTGGAATCCAGGAGAAGTAACGCGGTAGACTTTATCCAAGAGTGCTTTTGGCGTAACCTACTTTTCCACATTTTCTTGTAGCGGAGATAATGGGAGTGGTTACCCTAGCGCCTTTTGTGGGGCTTACCTTTGGTGTAAACGCCAAGTTGCTCTTTTAGCCTTACTTATGACATTGAGAGCTGCTTAGGGTTGGTCTCTTAATAAGCCAGTAGAACAGTATAGACTAAAGTTCATGTTAACACCATCGGGCTTTTGAAGAAATGTTTTTGAACTTAAAGTTTGTCTTAATTCAGGGGTAGGCACTACAGCTTCCATAATCCTTGTCCATTGGCCATCTGGCATGAGAGTGTAGGTCCCGTAGAAGAAGCCCATTCTGTATTTGAGTGAGTGCGCTTAGTTTTGGGCAGCCAGAGATGCATTATAGCCCTCCCACTCCTCACAACATTTCCTCCTCCTCCTCCTAATCCAAAATGGTTGTGTGTTTTTTTAGTGTCATGTGGTCTTTGACTTACCTTTAGAAATCTGTAGCTTGACTTGGATAATGGGCAGCTGACCTTTTCAATAGGGATGATGCTCCCAAGTTGAGCTGTGCACAACCCTGGGCAGGAAATGGTCTGATACTAAAATTGCGGAGGCATTTGGCACGCGGGAGACAGCGCCGCTCACGGAAGGAGGCAGACTTCGGCTCAGGGATACACATCTGGAGCTGCCTTACATGGAGTGAGATCAGTAGCCCCTCCAGCCAACAGTTCCCTACTCTGACTGGCAGTGGCTTGCCAAAGTCTCATTGGTTGGCCATTGTTTTGAACTGCTGTTTGGAATGAAGTGACGAAATTGTTCTCTGACATGGGCAATTTTGCCACTAAATAAATGTTCTGTCTTGTGGTCCTGCCTCCCGGAGCGAAGGATTTTGCTGTCTGGAGCAAAGCGTCGGACTTCGTTGCTCGACATCTGATGTCCACACTGGAGGGCCAAGGGCTTACGCCACTCCAAAGATCGTATTACTAACTATGCAGGGCAATGTCTCCTCCAGATGATTGCCAGGAATGATTTCCTTATCCTGAATGGCTCTATGATCAATGACAGATGGGGAGAATTCACTTTTACCTCAAATCAAGGTTCAAGTGTGATAGATTATATTATAATTCAGAGATCTAAGACAAATATTGTTAGACGTTTTTCGGTGGCCAATCGTCTGGAAAGCGATCACCATCCTTTAGAGCTCGTTATGTTAGTTCCTGGTTCTATCCAGTTGGAAGCGTGTTGCCCACTATTAACCAGTGGCCATCTAAAAATTAATCCTAAAAGACTAAGATGGACACCAAAGACTGCTAACACTTTTGAACAGCTGTTTGTGTCGGATGTCTATCTTGAGCTTGTTAACCGGATTCATGACTCACAGTCCCCAGAACTGGCCCTAGGTGCTTATAATGCTCTAATTGAAGTTATAAATTCTGCTCTACAAAATAATTCTAATAACTCTAAAGAGCACAGGGTTTCAAATAAAAACTGGTTTGATAGTGAATGCATAAAAGCAAGAAGAGAACTCTATGCTGTTTATTGCGCCTATTGTAAAAATAACGAACGACAAATCCCAGTTTCTTATTTCAAATTAAAGAGATCCTATAAGAAATTACTCCGTGGGTAAAAGTACGAGGCAGACCGTAAGATCTGGCACCAATTGATCGGAGCCTCGTCTCTTAATAATACCAGAACCTTTTGGGAAATAGTATCAGGGATAACTAGGGTCAGAACTGGTGATGCAGGGAGTTTTATTTCTGCCGACGTTTGGGAACAACATTATAGAGCAATACAGAATGAGGCTTCGATATCTGATTCTGCCCCAGTGTTAAGGTCAGATCTTCCCACCTGGCCAGATGTAGACCCATGCCTTATAGAAGACTTATTATTAAAATTAAGGGTGGGCAAAGCCCCCGGCCCAGATGGAATCATCCCAGAACTGTTAAAAAACAACCCAAGTCGGTGGGCACCAGTACTAGCATCTCTCTTTACAATAATTAACAATTCAGGGCAAATTCCTACCACATGGCAGAAGGCATTGGTGATCCCAATCTATAAGAAGGGCCCGAGAAATGACCCGGGAAATTATAGACCCATTAGCCTGCTGTCAATCGTTGGCAAGATTTATGCCAGTTTTTTTAATATTAAACTTAGCAAGTGGATCAGCGAAAATAACATTTTGGGACAGGAACAAATCGGATTTCAAGTCGGGAGTTCAACTAACGATCATTGTTTGGTTTTATACCATCTGGCCCATAAATACACTGCAACAAAAGGAACCAAATTGTACTGTGCTTTTATTGATCTTAGGTCAGCTTTTGATTCCATATCTCGCCCACGATTATGGAGGAAGTTGGAACAACTTCATATAGACAGCAGATTGCTATTTTTGATACAGTCCATGTATCACAACACCACAGCACAGGTTCGCTGTAGCAAACAGGGCCATCTCTCCAGTGAATTCGTCATTTCTCAGGGCGTTAGACAGGGCTGCGTTCTTGCGCCATCCCTGTTCAACTTGTTCCTGGCCGATCTTCCCTCCTCACTGTCAACACTGCAATCCCATCCTCCTAGAATTGGACAATCAAAAGTCCAAATACTTCTTTATGCGGACGATGCAGTTCTGTTATCCCAGACTAGATTGGGGTTTAGGAGACTTCTCAATGGTTTCTCAGATTACTGTACTAATAATGATCTAACCATCAATTACCAAAAGTCCAAAGTCCTAGTTTTTGCAAAGAAAAAAGTAAGATTCAAGTGGTCTATGGGTGGTCATAATATTAACCAGGTTAACTCATATAAATATCTAGGGATCTGTTTTCAGGAGAACCTCAAATGGCAGGAACATCATAAATATATTAAAAATAAGGCAGAAAAAACAATGGGGGGCTCTCTGCCGTTTTTTTCTTTATAATGACAGCAAATTTCTGCCTGCAGCTATTAGAGTGTTTAAGTCTAAACTGGTATCTCAGATTCTTTTTGGAGCCCCAGTTTGGTTCCCTTTGGCCAAAGGAACACTCGAGAGCATCCAAACGACTTACCTACGACTGCTATTTGCAGTCCCCAGAAGCGTATCTGGGGCTACTCTTGCTCTAGAGGGTGGTCTGCCCTCTCTGAGCAGTTTGGCCTGGAAACACACTGTACACTTCTGGTTCAGATTATACCATGGCCTGGCTCCAAGCTCCCTGGTATCCCAGGCCTTATTAGATTCTTACATATCACCATGGACTAAAGTAATAGTACAGAAGGTTAACTCGCTAGGACTTTCTCCATCCCATCTACTATTTATGGATGCAGATACTGCTAAAAGGACGATAGGGCAAAGGATATTAGATATCGATCTTCAAGAACAGTTGACAAAAGCTCGGGGCCCATGCTCTCCTTTCTCATTGGGCCTAACTGAGTACAATGGTAGAAATGGAATGCTATACTTGAGCTGGCTATTTGTGCCTAAATATAGGAGAGCTTTTACACTAGCCAGACTCAACGTTCTCCCCTCTAAACTGACGGAAGGGAGATACAAGAAAATTCCATTAGAAGCCAGACGATGCCCCTGTAACGATCTGGATGTGGAAACAGTTGAACATATGCTGTTAGATTGCAGTTTTTACAAAGAAATAAGAAATTCCATGTTAGGCCCAATAATTCAAAAACTAGGTATGAATGGGCAGCAAACTCTGATAAGCACTTTATTACAGGGTAAGGACAAGACGCTTACTCTGCAAGTGGCAAAATTTGTACATTGTATAATAGTCTGTAGAACTCAAATATTTAACAGCCAGCCTTTATAGATTTTAGGTTCCTCTTCCCCTTTTATGATAGTTATATATTCTACTTTTATTATTAATTTTAATGAGTGTAAATGAACATTGTATCAATGTTTAAATGCTATTGCTGATGTTTGGCCTATTGGCTGTGAATAAAGTTGTTGTTGTTGGGCCGGTGAAGCCCCTCCTCTGCTGCATGCGCCTCCCACAAAACAAAACAGAAAAGCACACCTTCCACTTCCAGTCTAAGCTGGGATCAGAACCTGTCCTCAGGCTCAGGCAGCCAAACGCTTCCTGCAGTTTTTCTTGCAGGCGGGTGTCCTGGTGACTGCAACTCCTTGCCTCTCTCTTCTTTGAAATGGGTATAAGAGAATCGCATGCTGAGCGCCAAGTGAGCTTTTTCAGGCTAGCGCTCATCTTTGGTGTGAAACTCTAACACGCTAACCTTTTCTCTCACACAGGGACGGGAGACACTGTTGCCATTATGATTAGTTATTTGAAAGGCAGAGAAATCCTTCGCAGGGTTGAAAATGGATACCAAGTGACTCTGATTATTGAAGTGGGGAAAAAGCACGGATCCTGGATGAATAACTACTCCATCTTCTTCGTTTCTGTGTCGTTCTTCATTGTCACAGCGGCCACTGTGGGGTACTTCATCTTTTATTCTGCTCGAAGGCTGCGGCTTGCGAGGGCTCAGAACAGGAAACAGGTGAGCTCCCCCCACCCCACTTTCCCTATGCAACCTGCGCTGTGTATTGAGATGCCTGCATGGCTGTCACCAAAGCTGGCTCGCTCCTCTGGTTTACTGATGTGCAAATTCACGAATGGAATTCATGTTATAAAATCATTGCAAAAATAATCAACACTGACTATTGGTACCCAGATGACACATCTGCTCAGTGCCCCTGGATGCTTTGGCTGGCCTTGCTGCTCTAGTTCAAACCTTACTAGCAGTTGTCCAGGCATGGGATGGTGGAGCGGGGCGGGGTGGCGGTTGGTGAGAAGAGTGAGGAACGTTGGTGTATTGTAATGGCTAGCGTTGGGCATAACTGGGAGCCCCTGGTTCCGATTCCTGATCGCCCGTGGTTCTCGCTTGGATGACATTGGGCCAATCCCTGCCTCTCAGCCTGCTCTATCTCACGGGAGAGTGGGAGTGGCCCTGTGCATCACCCGCAGCTCCTTGGAGGAAGGGGTAGGATGGAATTGACCTCCATGATGCTGCTCCTCTGAAACAGATGTCAGCACGTCCACTTTCCCAAGTACGCAGCTACTGACAGCAGAGGCAATATGTAGCAACCATGGAATGAAGGCTATAGTTTAGGGCTGCCCATTCTATTCAGACCTAGCCCCGAGGAAACCTATTGGATGAAGGGCTTTCTTTGGATTTTAGTATCACGTATACCTGTAACCTATGTGCACTGTGATCAGGATTTCTCAAGTCAGATTTCTAAACCCATTTCCTGCAGCTATTGCACTCAAAGTAGATTTACAACAGAGATAGATCATACAATTAAGAGTGCAGCCCTATCCCTACATTCCTGAGAGTAAGCCCCATTGAACTCAGTGGTACTTACTCTGAGTAGACATGCATAGGATTTAATTATACTAAAAGCCAGGTGGTTGCCTTTGATTCCTGAAAATATGTCCGCTTTAGTAAATGCTTAAGTTTGAGAAACTACTGTTGCATAGTATTTATTTAAATAACGTTAGCTTAGGAAATCTTCTACAAAGGTGTTGCTATGGTTCACTTATGGCATATCTTCGTTGGGAGCAGGATCTAGACCAGTTGACAACAGTGCCTTTTGTTCTAACTTTCTCTTAGTTCTTTGTTAGTGGCATCTTTTCTCCATCTCCCAGACATGCGTAAGCCTACCTAGAGATTCCTTGTCTCACCTAGGGGTACAGAGATGGCAGAATGGACAGGGGCAGCTTCTCCTTTATCACAATTGACTTCTGCCAGGATTGCACATAGCCTTTGCCGGAAAACCAGTAACGGGGTCCATGTGTCTGAAATGGCAGAACCACCTCTTTATAGACACCTTAAGAACATCAGAAGAGCCCTGAGGCTGGATCAGACCAAGAGTTCTTCTAGTCCCGCACTCTGTTCACACAGTGGCCAAACTTGATAGGATGCCTAAACTACTGCTAGTTAATTCTGTTATATGATGTTTACACATCGAGAGTGCTGTTGTTTTGGATTTTGAAAACCCAGTCAGGGAATTGCTCGTTAGTCAAATCTCTCTGGAGCTATTCTTCACCCTTGCAAAGCCGAGTAAGCGGTGTGAATACAGTACACAGGTAGTCTCCTGGTTTCCCACGCTATGTGTCTAATAAATTAATGTTTAAAATATTTGATGAAAGCTCTTAATATGGCAAAGGGCATCTTTTAGTGTGCACGAATACTGGCCCCTACAGGGGTGGAATGCAACACTATTTTAGACTTGTTGGTAGCTACTTACCCGCTAGGTTGTGGCAAGTAAGGATTGCAACTGGGTGTGGGAACGTGTGAGAATTTGGTTCTTTTGGGCCATCGATGTGGATCTGATTTGCAAGGATGAACTGTTTCTTCTGCCATGGCTACAAGGTGCTTTAATTATTATGCAAATGGGTCCAGGAAAGACAAGAAAAGTGAAAAATGATTATGGCATCAATCCTGAAGTACAGGAATTATTGGCATAACTGTTGGACAAAAGCAGTCAACTTGATCAACGGGAGGTCATATAATGGATATGAATTGGTTTGAGTTTGTATCTTGTATTGAATTCTGGACTTCAGGCTCCTGTGTAATGCAGCACCATGGAAACTGTACTTGTAGGCCCAATTTGGCATTTTATATCTGTGTCGACCCTTCTCCAACCTTGTTGAAATCGAAATGCTTGTGCTAAATGCAACTT
The DNA here is from genome assembly GCA_029215795.1 of Anniella stebbinsi. Taxonomy (NCBI): domain Eukaryota; kingdom Metazoa; phylum Chordata; class Lepidosauria; order Squamata; family Anniellidae; genus Anniella; species Anniella stebbinsi. Next base: position 898,299 of record JARDYH010000001.1, read on the forward strand.
TTAGTTCTGCATAGCTCGGTTTCTTTTGCCAGCCTACCATGATCATAATGAGAGGCCAAAGAGGAGAAAATCTGGGGTTTTTTTTGTGTTTTCTGTCCAGTCATCTTTGCATTTTCCATTATAGTAATTAAGTTCTCCACTCAAGCATGCCATTCATGCAAGAAGGGACCATCTAGCATGGTAAGTCGAAACCACAAGAGGACTAGCGTACTTGCTGGGCAGATTTAATTTGCACTGTTCAGACGTCCTGATTTTTGGGACTGGGAGGGGTATTTGCCTTGTAATTGATTTTTGATTGGACCAGTCTCGTTCTGGCTGAAAATAGCCTTGTCAAAACAAGCTGCTGTTTTCTCTGAAGTCAATTATATACTCACTCAAATTAAGTTCCTGTTTTGATGTGTAGGCATTGAATGCACAGCTGTGCTTCAAGGGCTGTAAAGGAATACCTGGAGTCCTCTGGATGTATTTTTGCCAGGGATTTCTCAGCCAGGATCTTTAAGTCTGACTGTGAACGGGAGAGAGCAGGAGGCGCTTTCCCTGGTCCCACTCCTACCAAACAACAACCGGAGCAACGTCTGAGCGTGCCCCATCCGCCTTCCCCCCCCCCCCCCCGCCCTGAATCGGCTTGGCCTCCTCTGGCCCCAGCAATGCCTGCTTCCTTCGCTGCAGGCATCTTGCCAGTTCAGGTTCCTCCAGTGCCTAATTGCAGCCTTTCTGCCGCTTTTCCTCCTGCAAGCTGAAATTAGTTTTGTGATGCTAAATGAGTCGTGTTTGTGCAAAATGCATTCATGGTGGCTCATCCATATTTATAGCCTCTTAAAAGGATGTGAATCTTCAAGGCTCGTTCTAAGTCTATGACAAATTGATCTCAAAAGTCAATGAGAGACCGTTTCCATGCTTCCACGTGGCAGTAGGTTGCTCCACGGAAGGACCTCCTGGGTAGCTGCTTGAGCCAAACTTCACAGTAGCGGTTCATTTCAGCAGTGAGAATACAGGGGGTCTCTTAGGGTGCCTCTACAAGAGGCATTTAAAGCTCTTTCAAGGCTCATTAAAAAAATTACCTCTACAAGAACGGAGCACAAATCGGGCGTAGAGGCGCGTTATCTCCCCGATTATGCGCATTATTGAATGCGCGTTAAATCGCGAGTTTTATTTTGCTCCATCCATTAAAGCGCATTTTGACTGTGTGAATAAGCGCTTATGCGCATTAACTACTTGTAAAGCGCATTTTGGACATCTGTTAATGTGCTTCGCCGCCTTTCGCCGCCTCTCGTGCAGAGGGATTAGGCGTAAATGCGCTTCTGTGATTATGCGCATAATCGCCTAACCAGGCGCAAAAGCGAATCCTTATAGAGGGGACCTTAGCCACGTCTGTGCTGAGTTGACTTTGCATTCTGGGACCAAAGGCATGCAGAAAAGATCAAGGATCATACTGGTCAGACGGCATCAAGAGGGAGGCTATGTTAGTCATAGGGTTCCTTCTTGTGTGAATAGCTGAACATTTTATTGAAAACAACAAGAGCAACATGCAAGCTCTTAACGGATACAACGTCTTTTGTAATGGCCTTGGGCTCTCATGCAGTAAGATTGTTTTGAAATTGCTTGGTGGTTTTGTAGTCTCCTTCAGAGAGAGAGAGAGAGAGGGAGGAGGAGGAGGGATCGTTTTCCAGAGAGGTAAAGGTGGTCTGGCCCACAGCCTACACTCATTGCTTTTGTTGCACTTATCATCTCTGGTGAAAGAGGTTTTGCAGGACTTTTGCTCTCTCATTCCTGGGACTCGCCATGGCTATCACAGGCTTGATTTATCTTATCACTTTGATATGGTAAATCTCTGAAAAAGCTCTCTCTTTGAGATCAGAAATGTTGTAAAAGGCCGCAGTCTTCAGTATTCCTGAACCCACCTGTGAACCCGCCTGTGGCTTCCTAGATCTCTTTGCCTTGCAGTGAATGAATCAGAGGTTAATTGTTGCCTTTAAAAAATAAAATAAAAAAATGACCAACCTTTGTTCTCAAAGCCAAATGTAAGTTTTGTGAAACCCCCCAGGGAGCTTCGGCAATAAATAAATAAATAAATAAATTCTTCTCCAGATATGATACTGGCTCAAATATCAATGACTTCATGTTTCCCTGAGGAGTTTTCTGGACATCTAATTAGTGAAATTTCAGTTCGCCCACACTAGTGGTCCTTCCCTCGCCTCTTGGGTTCTCTTCTTGTGCTATAGATGTGCTTTCATCAATACACACCCAAGCTGGATGTGATTTATGTGCTGTCTCATGAGAGCATGGCTAGTGCGGTGTTTGTAGCACCCCACCGTAGTGCGGTGCCATTCCTGGCAATTCGAGAGAGACGTCCTTCCTCAGACGGTCTAGAGTTGCCAGTTGTTGCTTCAGTGGGGCAACAACAGAAGTTACTGGATCAGCTCACTTGTACTCTACTATTCTGCATTGGCTCAGAGGGGAATGAAGGCTCTCCAATCCACACTCCGTACACCGCAACCCTTGCCTTGCAGTCTTTTCCGGCGTAGGTAGCAGTTTTCTGGATTTTGAAATGTATGAACACATCCTAGCCAGTCTCCTGCCTTTAAAATAATAGGGAAACGGTACTTGCCCGCGGCTTATCAGATTAGATTGAACGCATGCATATTCTCCCCCCCCCCCATTTTTATTAAAAAGAAAAATGGTTCAGACCAACAGGTGACTTGGTTTAACTGAGACACAGGCTTAGCTGAGACACAGCCGAAACTCGCAAGAGTATAATTGCAGAGCAGTAACAGAAACAAAGGGGCTTCTTCCTTGGGATAATATTTGCATAAGGCTAATGAGAGGGAATACTGGAGGATCTGAAGCTAGGACTTCCCAATATTGGTTTAGTAATTGGCAAACATAGTTTAACCGTAATGAGAACGTCTCTTCTGAAAGTGCCCAGCTTGTGTTTGGGAAGCGCCCTTTAGGATGCATAATGAGCAGCCATTGCCTACTAAATGAACCCTGTAGGGTTGGTTATAAATGCTAAGTAAACACTTCAGTTACATTTTCGCCCATGTATACCTTGGCTTATAATAATCTTCTGATTAACACTATTAAGCAACAGCTGTCCATCTGTCTCAAGAAACACCCCTGCTCAGTGTTCACGAATGGCGTAGCAGTCGGTGCCTGTAGACTTTGGGGGGGGGGGGGCTGGGGGCGGGGAGAGAGAGGACACGTTCTGGGTTGACCGAGTGCTTGTCTGTTACAGAGACGGCTGAAAGCAGATGCCAAGAAAGCGATTGGACAGCTGAAGCTGCGCACCTTGAAACAGGGAGACAAGGTATGGTGACCCCGAACTGGGGGCGGGGGTCATCCTGTTGTAAATGGGGCTGCACCCACCCCACCCCGAGAAAGCAGGAGCCTGTTCTTGCACCTGCTGCATTTCCTGGCTGCTGGGGTGGCAGCAGGAGTCTCTTCTGCAGGCTCCAGCTGTGGTGCTAGCTGGGACCTCTTCTAGAGAAGACAGGCATGGTGGCCGCCTTGGGCATCTGTGCCCGGTTTCTTCCAGACTTGAGGACTGCCGTGCTCTCTGCATAGGGCGGCCTTTAGGCACAGCCCAGGTGCTTCAATTGTCTCCAGATGTAGTGACCACAACGCTAGTCTGGTGTCCGTGAATTGGGTAAAACTCCAACTCTGTATCAACTCAATGGGTTTGTTTCTCTTTGTTTCCAGGCGCCACGTTGGCATTGCTTTATATAGGTGGTGTTTTTAATGTGTGAAGCTGCGTTGAGTCCCCTGTGTCCAAAAGAGCAGAATATAAATTACATACAGGAACTCCATGTGTCTTCAGTCATTTTTTGTTGGCGTTCCAGAAAATAACCATAACCCTTTATTTCCCAGTGCAGCAAAACGATATTTTACTAGGTCATTTGAAGCTCGCAAGCTCATTACTTGCAGCAGGGCAGCCATGAACCCCACAAATAGATGTACAAGAGCAGAGGTTGAGTTAAATTGTCTTTTTTCGAAAGGGTGCTGAGCTGCGGAATAACATCTCGGTTTAAAAAAACACCCACCGGTGGTTCTTCAGCTTTAGATCCAAATTAATGGGGTTTCTTTCTTGTGTTTTAAATCTAGAGTAAATTCACTGGGAATGCAAAAGTGCCATGATAGCTTTGAGTTATGCTATAGATCTTTCAGGCTTCTGTAGGGATTGGGATCCAGACTGTATTTGTGTCCACAGCCTTGTTAGCCTCACCTGCAGGGCGGCATTTGGGAATGGAGCTGCACTCCCTGTTCTGAGTTCCAGTCTTCACACTCACGGCATGCTGATTATGTTTATTGCAAAGCAGATCTCCAATAAGGACAAACTTTTCCTTCCGTTAGGAAACTGGTCCTGATGCCGATAACTGTGCTGTGTGTATCGACGTGTACCGGCCAAACGATGTTGTGAGGATTTTAACATGCAAGTAGGTAGAGTCCTCCCTCCCCTCCCCTCCCCACCCTGCCCCAATTTATATACTCATATTAAGAGACTCTGGTCATTTCCCACCCCCTCCCCTGTGCCCTCTTGTTACCTGTATGCCGCCCTGAGATCCTTGTGATATAAGGCGGGATACACATGTTTTAATAATAAATAAATAACTGTTGTAAAGTCTTAGTTGTTTAATTATTTAATTGATGCATTTCTATCCTGCTGTTCAGCTGAAGCAGGTTGGTTTTAGATTTCCAGTGCTGTAGATCATGGTCATGCGCAGCGGGAGCCGACAATTCCTGGATTTTTAGGGACACTTCTTCTTTCCTAGGCTTGCCTAGCACTCAAGTTGAATTTCCACAGCAGCCCATTCTTTCATGCATCAGCATACTCAGCTCTCCATACAGAGAGATGGAAAAAGAGAACGTCTGAATATATGCCGCTAGGTAATTTAAGGCCTTTATCCTCCCTCCTGTTGAATCCTGGCTTCTAAAACAGTGTGGGGAAAGTTTGCAGTTCCAAGAATGATTTGGCCATGCTGGAGGAGTTGGCTGCCGGAGGAGTTCGTGCCATCTGGGTAGCTCTGGCAGAACTGCCATGTCACATATAAATCGTGGCCGGTGACAGTTTCTAATCTCCAGCTTTGCTAATGTATAAGGAATTTGTGTTTCGCTGTACTTCTGCTCTGCGCTGACTCAGGAACCTTTGTGTTAGAAGCAGACCTGAATTAGAGCCCACCTTTATGTTTCAGGGATGGAGATCAGCCACTGCTTCTCTGTCCCAGAATGCATTGCTAGGTGTAATCTGATATCTGCAACACCTGGCAGCGACGGATTCCTGTAGCCTACAAATCTCCATTTTGAGACTGGGTCTAAAACTGCAAACCTCATGACCACGACATCTGACCGTGGGAAGGGGTTCTGTTTCTTCCCCTCCTCTGCTTTTTGTACCACCTAGCCTGATGAAGAATTCTGGGAACATGAAGGCTTGCACATGTTTGTAGCCCAAAGGTATTGGGTTTTTTTTCTCATGGATTAGCATGGCTATCTTTGATTTTTTTAAATTGAGTTTTTAATAAGTTTCCCCCTCAATAAAATATAGGACAATTTTCTCTGTGTCCTGATGGCATCAGCTTTATATTGTTGGCTGATGATAGCAGGATTGGAGGGAGTTCCGCTTTTGCTGCACTTTATTTCTTAATTACATTTATATACCACCTTTTTTCGTCCAAGGAACCTAAGGCAGCATACATTATCCTCCTTCTGTCCATTTTTTATTCTCACAACAACCACCCTGTGAGGTAGGTTGGGCTGAGAGTTTGTGACTGGCCCAAAGTCGCCCAGTGGGTTTCCATGGCCAAGTGGGGACTAGAACTCGGATCTCCCGATTCCCAGTCCAACACTTTAGCCACTACACCACACTGGCTCCCACTTTATGGAGTGGGAAACCAGGATGCCTGCTTGTTCTTTATGTCTGTTCCCTCATGACCTTCAGTTGCTGACTGACTTTGCTTCAAGCTTAAATGAAAAAAATACTGTTTAGCTTTAAACTTTGCCTCAACCTTTAGGCTTGGTTTTATAGTGAGCTGGATCTAATTTGCAAACTTTAATTTTAATTTTACATCTAAAAACTTAAAACCTTAACCTTTCAAAATATTACGTTTTAATAATGAAACCAAGAACGACATTTCCAGTTCGCTTTAACAAATTACTCTGGTGTGTCATGGCAACAGTTAGAAGCAGGCGGTATCAATAGGGCCACCCTGCCTCGGTTGAGTGTTCCTGGACATGTACTTGCAAGGAAGGACTGGTGGCTGACTTCACAATTGTGAGAACTGAGGCAGTGGGTTTATTTCTGATGCTAAAATTAAATGGTGATGTTGAATGTGCCATGAATGGTAAATACTTTAGTTGCAAATCTATAAAAGAAATCTCCTGTTGCGTCCAGTTGTCATTGTGCTGTGGGTTAATCTTTAACTTGAATAAAAATAAAATCAATAAGGAAATTACCAACTGTAGGTAAAACATTTTGGGATGGACAGTGACATAGACATCATTACTTGTTTCCTTGTGTTTTCGAGACTAGTAACCATCTGTCCCTGTTACCACTGACTAACTCAGTAGCTCCCAAACTCTATGCTTGGTCACTACGGATGCTCCCAGCACACTATTGTGCCATTCGAAAACTACTAATGCGCCACGAGGAGGACCCCTACTTTGTGACGGCAGGATTTAATACTATAATCTTGACCTCCTTCTAGTTTCCCGTGGTCATTTTACCATGTGTTTATATTGGGTGGGTACAATTTGATTGTTCTGTAACTTCTAATGCAATGGTGTGGCAGTATTGCGCAGGAGGCACAGGCAGAAAATGAGTCATGTGCGGAAGGACTGAGATTCTCTGAGGACAGGTAGTTCGTTCTCTGTCTAAAACTAAACCGTTTTGAGTGCAAGTGTGCCTCAGCTATCAGAAGCTTAGGAAATACAAGGGATGTGCAGGGACCCCCCAGATCGGATCGGGACCCGGATCGGGACCTCCGACGTTGTCCTGGATTGGCCAGGACAAAATTGGAGGTCCTTCGGATCAGATCGGACCCGATCCCGATCCAAAAATCGGACGTCCAATTTTTGGATCGGCCGCCATTTTTGGTGTTTTTCCCATAGACTTGCATTGGGGGAAAGAAAGCTTTCCCCAGTGCAAGTCTATGGAGAAAACATGGCAGTGCGTGGGTGAGTGGGGGCCTAAATCCCCCCTCCCTGTCCCTCCCCCCTCACTCGCGCTCCTTACCTGCCAGGGAGGCCTCTTCCCTCTGGTGCTCGAATCTATTGAGAAACAGGCTTCACAGCCTGTCCCTCAGTAGCATGCCATCATCACCTGGCACACTACTGAGGGACAGGCCGTGAAGCCTGTTTCTCAGTAGATCGGAGTACCGGAGGGAAGCGGCCGCCCCAGCAGGTAAGTGGGGGGGCCTCCCCCTTCTTACCTGCCTGGGCTGTCCACTGCCATCTGCTGGCGCCAGCGGACAGCCCCAGCAGGTAAGCCCCCTCCTCCCTCGCGCTTCTTACTTGCCGGGGCTGTCCGTTGTTGTGCACTGGCGCTCACGGGCACCAGTGGATGGCAGTGGACGGCCCCGGCAGGTAAGCTCCCTCTTCCCTTACCTGCCGGGGCCATCCGCTGCCGTCTGCTGCCCCTTTTCTACTGAGAAACAAGCTTCACGGCCTGCCTCTCAGTAGCGCGCTGGGTGACATCATCACCTGGCACTCTACTGAGAGGCAGGCCGCAAAACCTGTTTCTCAGTAGAAGGGGGCAGCGGACGACCCCGGCAGGTAAAGAGCGGAGCGCAAGGGGGAGGAGGAGGAGGTCCAATCCTCCAATTTTATCCGAACCGGATCGGGTCCTTCCAGACCGGTTCGGATGAGATCGGACGATCCAGAAGCCAGGATCGTAATTGGATAATTTTATCCGATTTCAGTCGGATCAGCTTCAGATCGTGGATTGGACCCGATCCGATGCACACCCCTAGGAAATACCATGTTACTCATTTAGTACTATAGAAAACTATAGCCTGAGACAAAATGCATGACTTATTGTACATTTCCTTAAAAAAATGATTAGAAAATCCCGTTAAGGTACAATTCTATGCATGTTTAGACAGAAAAAGTCCTACAGTTCCCTAGCCAGCATGGCTTCCTGGGGAATGCTGGGAGTTGTAGGACTTTTTTTCTGTCTAAACATGCATAGGATTGCGCCCTTAATCTACTCAATGATGTTTGCTCATGAACACAGTTTAGAGGAGCCATGTTTAACCGCTCACGTGTGGTACAATATTTGTACAAAGAAGCTATGTACTGAGGCTTATTTGCAATATTTAGAAAAATGGCCATGAACACATATCTTTATAATGTGTGGATGGTCAGCTGGGAGCCCCTGAATAGTGGAGAAATATTGCAAATGCTTTGCTAGATGCAGAACCCTGATGCAAGTCTGACTTCAGCCTGACTACCATTCTGCATACACTGTTTTAGTTAGTTACAAGATCTCTAAACTCTGTTCCAACTACTTTTCCACAGAGGTGTGCGAAAGACAGATTATATTATTATTATTAATAATAATAATAATAATATATTTATTTCTTACCCGCCTCTCCCTCAGGATTGAGGTGGGGAACATTGATACAAATGACATAAACACCTTAAAACCACCAGCCGACTAATATCAAAACTAAAACAGAAAGCAAACCCGAAGAAAACATATTGGGCTAACTTCCAGTACTGGAAAAATAAGGCTCTCTTGACCTGCTCCTGGAATACCATAAGGAGGAGTCAGACAAAAGAACCTGAGGACGAGAATTCTGTAACTTTGAGGTCAGGAAGCCGGAGAGCCCAAGCAGAATGCAGAAAGTGGTTATTGATCATTCCCAAGTGGCGAGCCGGCCGGCTTTGATTCGTACTGGCTTTAGATGTAATGTGAGGACTGTTGGGAAGCCGTAAGGTCCGCTGGGTCTTGCCCTACAGACACAGGGACACTCAAGCACCCGTTCAATGCCCCCCTCCTCTCTCTCTCTCATATATATATATATATATATATATATGCATATGCAGACACACCCTTGTTCACAAACGCCCACAGGTGTTTCCATCCTGCTTCTATCTTGCTAACCTTTCCTCTTCATTGTGCTTCTCCCTATTGGCCCCCTCAAATTCCACGAAGCTTAGGTCATTTCTTGTCTCTAGTCACATGCAATTATTGTACCACTAAAAGAAAGTCAAACACTCAATTGCTCAATGTTTGCGTTGCTTAGGTTACTTGTTTGAGATTCTGGGCACTTCCAAACCATTTTCTTTTACCGTTCAGCATGCAAAGTTTTGCTCTAGTCTGCCGAGTTGTATTGAACTTATTCCTCTTCTGTTCCAGTCATCTCTTCCACAAAACCTGTATTGATCCGTGGCTGCTGGAGCACAGGACATGTCCCATGTGTAAATGTGACATACTCAAGGCTCTGGGAATTGAGGTAAATCTGCAATTTCTGCTGAAGTTAACAAATGTCTGACTTTTTGCTGCTTCTAGTGGTAAATTAGTTGAATATTTGGCTGCTGTAGTAAGCTTGAGAAGTTATGTAGGCCAAATAAGGAGGAGATCCAATTCCACTACCAATTCCAAGGGAAAAAAAGTGCACATTTTCTGTGACTCCTCATTATGTGTTTCCAAACTAGCCCTCAATACTGAACAAATTTCCATGCTAAAGATTTGATTGCATTAGTTTAGCATCTGTTCAAGTTGCATCAAGCCCTTACCTCCAAAGACAAATTACGGAAATACAATACGGATGGTAAGAGGAGAGAACTTGCTACTTTGAGGAAATAATGTGATTTTCGGACAGGCTTCCTCATTTCAAATCTGCTTGACACAGGTGGATGTAGAAGACCAAGGAGAGTCTTTCCAAGCAGCTGTGTCCAGCGAAGCATCCAACATCCCTTCAGTTAACGAAGAGGATAACCATAGTGAGACAGCATCATCCGGATATGCCTCCGTCCAGGGAACTGACGAGCCCGTGGTAGAGGAAGCTGCCCCCCCTTCAGAGAGTGGGTATTTCATTGGGCCTGCAGAGTCCTCTGGCATAACTTGGTCTGTCTGCCTTCTTGATTGGCTCTATCAAAGGGCAGAATTTTAATTTCCTTGGCAGGGTGTGTGTGGGTGTGGGTGTCTGTGTGTGTGGGTGTGGGTGTGTGTGTGTGTGAGAGAGAGAGAGAGAGAGAGAGAGAGACTTAACTTTGAAGGTGATATGAATAAATACTAGCATTTGCTGCCATCTGCTGGGAGTTCACGCCAAACCAATGGCAGTGCCTTATCTCCCGTTCTTCCTGCCTCTTTTTAAGAAGGAGTGCTCAAGTAATGCAGTTCAGTATGAGTTCTGGAGCTCTTCCCTTTCTATTAGAAGGCTGTGCCAGCTTTGCATATTGTGATGATGTTAGGGATTTGTGTTGCTGTAGCTGGGATACAATCAGTGCTACTATGGAGAAGTACCATATAGAACTCTTGGTCCAAACGGGCATAATCTGAAGGACAAAACGTAAGCATAATGCCAATCATGCCTCTTGTTTTTTCCTCCTAAGGAATTTCCATCTCCAGGCATTCCTCACCACACTCCTCCTGGTATCCACTTAATACTGATGAGGGCGGAAGCCAAAATGTTTAGCTCTGTGTGTGTGCATGTAAAATACTCTGTTAGTCTTTCTATCTCTCTTGATATATACAAAACACTTTGAAAAACCTGCCTAGGGTGAGATGAATCCTGATTATACGCACTTCTGAGACAGGAGCCTAAATATTTGATTCAACATTAGAAGTATCTGGGGGGAATAACAGACAGCAATAGTGGTTCTACATAGAGTTTGAAGAGAGAAGTGTTAAATGCAATGGTGCATAAAGCTTTCTAGACTGTTCAAATTCAGTGAGGATGGTGGTAGTGACCTCTGGAAATGTGGCAATAAGAAAGGTGGTTTTGGTCATTGCTAGTGGTTTTGCAAGAGGACCTTTTGGATTCAAGAAATTTACGTGATAAATCTAAAGGGTTGGTTTTTTTAGTTGCTGGATTCTAAATTAGTTTACTGACATACGTGGAAAGAGAAGGCCCTTAAGAGAACTTCTGCTCCATCTGATGGTAGCGGCTAACCTGCTTGAAGCAATCTATTAGGTGAAAGAAATACCACATTTGGGAGAGTGGCTAATGAAACTTTGGTACTTGGCCACTACGAACAAACTTACCGGGCATATTCACTCTGAATATAGGGAACTCCTCCCTCTGAATAGATTTGAGGAAGGATGGAAGGGTTTTAAGGAGTATTGGAATGTGGAACAAGTGATCTTGTTGGTAATCCCTTTTCTTTCATTTAACTTATAACTAAACTTGTAGTTTTTGAAGGCATTGATATATTATTGCTCTGAGTGATTTATAAATATACTAAATTATTCAACTTACTAACTTGTGTGTTCACAAATTATTAGTTTGCCTTGTATGATTCATTTAAAAATTTCATATACTTTCTCAGAAGCTTCATGGAGCTTCTTGAAAACCTCTCTTCTATCCATGAGAGAAAGTGGTTTGCCTGAGACCATATCTTTCAATTCACTGCTCATTCCCTTTATCTCTGTGCCACACTTGCGCTCCGCTAGCAGATGGAGTTGTGAACTGAAAGTGTTTGTAGGATCTGGAAGAAGTTAGATGAGCTGCCCAAATGGGATGTGCCAGAAGAGAGCCAAAGACGTTGAACTTCCAATTTCCTGGTCAGACTGGTTTCTATAAACTTCGTAAAGATTGGAACTGAGGCGTCACTAGAACGGAATATGCACTCGTTACTTGTGCCCTGTTCCTTCTAAACTTGTTTTTATTTCCTTTTTATCTCCTTTCTGAAAGACGACAACCTCCACCTTGTGAGCAACGCATCACAATCACCCCCTGTAGATGTGCTGCCACATCTTGACAATCCCGGTTTTGAAGCGGATGAAGTACAAGTGCATGAAGCAAAGTCCTAAACAGCTGTTGTAATAAAACTACTATCCACTTGACATACCAGCATCAAACAAAGACGAAACTGATAATAAGACAGATGTAGCAGCAACGTTGCCTTGCTATTGAGATGAAATGCACAATTTAACATTGCAATTCTATGAAGTGACCTGCCCGTTAATTTATTTCCTTATGAATTCGTTTTAGTACAGATCTTTCTTTCCAAGAGACCAGGAAAAACAAAATCTTCACGCACAGTCATCTGAGCACAACCACTTTTTCATACAGTGAGACTTCATTTGTTCAACCTACAAAAACATAACATTGTACATTTTTTATAGGGAGAAATCTACCAGTTTTTAATTAACTCTCTTAACTGAGTTAGCTTTTTTGAGCTTTTGGTTTATATAACCACAAGGGTGTGTTACTTCTCAGGATTGGTCTGAATGAATATGTATTTAAATAACACACAGAGTGGCCTTATATCCAGTCCTTAAACTCTGGGGTTAAGCCTCTCGCTGCATTATGTAGTAGACCAAACAAAGGAAGCCACTTGTCAAACATATACGATACCTACCATAAAATACTTTGGGGATTCTCTGCACCTTCTTCACTGGGTTAGAGCGAGTTAATTTTTGTGAAACAAAATGCACTTTCCAGAAATGGTCACGATATTCAAATAAAAGGTTAACCGTCTTAAATTTGCACATTTACCAGGAAAAAGAGCTGCATAAAGCCATACACTTAGCCCGTGTTTACCGTGCTTTAAGTCTTATGTGGTGCGGATACTGCCACATCGCCCAAGAATCTGTCCAATGTTTAGATAATGCTGCTCTCAGCTATGTCAGAGGCTGAAGATCTGTCACTCAGAGGTAATATTTGTTGCTGCTACTTTGGATGCCCAAAGAAATCCGTTCATATTCAGAATTGGTAGTGCAAGAACATGAATAAAATGGCAATTAACGAATGGGTGAACTTCATAGATTATTTTTCTAATATGTGAGATGAGAATTTGGATTTGAGCATAAGAGGGAACATAAGATGCCTTAACCTGGAACCTCATCCACCAAAGTGAACGACTATAATAATAATAATAATAATAATGCACTTTATTTTTATTTTGCGTCTTTTGTGGTTCTCTTCCTAAATACGAGTCCAGCATAAGTGTGGACCAGAGAACAGTGATTATGTGTTTTTAATGTTTCACTTGATTCTAACAGGAGAAAACAGTACATCTTTTCCCTCATTTTTGCATAGTGTTTGATAATGTTGTAAATATTTGATTTCTATTAAATCCTATTGAATACAAAGTGTAAATAAAGCTATTCTAATGCCTGTGTAGGACGTTCACTTATTTTTTATAATAAAATGCAGTTGTCTTTAAACTGTGTTGGCAGTCTAGCTCTTGTCCAACATTGTGAACCTGCGAAAGCCTAGAAGTTTAAAATGCCTGATAATCTTCGCTGTGTGTTGGTATGCAAATAATAAGAGATTGAGACCTGTATGACTGCTCTCATGCCTTTAGCAATCAGGAGAGGCAAGCTGGTACACTAGCTAGAGGGAAATTTAAAGCGAGTTGGCAGATGGGAAAGTGCTGCTATTTTAAGACCTATGCTAGAGGTATGAATATTGATTTTAAAGGGAATTGATGAGAGGAAAAGGGATTTTTGTCTAACTCGCTGCTTGTTCACCTGGAGCATTTGGCATGTCTATTGAACAGGTGGAAGGTCACAAGCTCACAGTGCTTGAAAAGTGTATAGATTCTATGATATCTCTGTTTCTATCAGATGCAGAATGGCATGTTCCACTGAAAGTTGGTAAGACTCCCAATATCCTGGTTGATACTGGAAATTGCTTCACATGAACATAGCAGACTTTTGTAAACAAAAAGGTGGTGAAGGTGAGCGTGCTTAGGGAAATGATTGCCAACATCTTAGGGATGTTGGTTCCTATGTTGTCCCAAGCCTGAATATGTTTTCCCAAGCATTGATCCATGAGTCCTGAGAATTAGTCCTAAATCAGCAGAAACAGTGAAATCTTCAGGCATAGGATTAGGTCCTTAATCACTGACTAGACATTCAAACTGTTTTCCGGGAAGTTTTATGCTTTTGTTACCCACCGGGCATTTTCAGGATAAGGGCATCTTCTATATCACATTAACATTTAGCACTTGGGAGTTGCTTTTTCTGTAGACCGTGTTGCTGTGAACTGATTAACTGCAATCTTGACTGGCTGTGAAACACCAGGAAGTGTCAATAGTAGAATTGCCTGACTTCACAGTTTGCTCTCTGGGCCTCTGCTGTGAAAGATTGGCAGCTGCCAATCCTTATTTTTCTGCAGGGGCCAAACAGGACTATATTTAAGACAAAGATTAAATGGGCACAAACAGACATCAAGCAGAAGAACATCAGTAAGAAACGTCAGGGAACACTTTAACCTCCCTGGACATACCATGGAAGACCTCAGGGCAGCAGTTGCAAAGAACTGGAAATCGGGCTCAGTTGGAATGTGAGATTGTGGGGAAAAGGGGGATAAACCTAAGAACATCAGAAGAGCCCCGAGGCTGGATCAGACCCAGGGTCCATCTAGCCCAGCACTCTGTTCACACAGTGGCCGACCAGCCAGGGACCCACAAAACAGGACACGGTGCAGCAGCACCCTCCCTCCCACCCATGTTCCCCACCCAGCAACTGGTGCCCACAGGCTTCTTCTTGCCTCTGATACTGGAGGTAGCAGCAGCCGTCGGGACTAGTAGCCCCATGACCGCCTTCTCCTCCAGGCATTTATTCACCCCCGCCCCCCTTTTAAAGCCATCCCAATGGGTGGTCATCACTACATCTTGTGGCAAAGAAAGTGGATCGTGTTCCTCAGGAGGGACTGTGGTTTCTATGAACGTTACAATGGCGCTTGTGGTTTGTCACTGTCGCTTTTTGAGGATGGGGGGCCTGCTGTGTCTGAACAGGGTCTGAGGGGGGGACTGAGGGAGCCAGCCCCCTTCCCCTCCCACACCCCAGGCGTCCTCCCCTTCCCCTTCCCCTGCTGCTGTGGCGAGGGCAGCCTGCCAGGAGCAGCGGGGAGGGGGGGAGAGAGCCGGGCGGGCAGGCTGGCTGGCGCAAGGCTTGCTGGGGCTTGTAGTGCTCGGCGAGGCCGCCCTTCGGAGCAGCCCCCGTGCGCGGGACTACAGCCCCCAGCGGCCGCGGGCCGGCGGGCGGGCGGGCGAGCGAGCGGCGGGCGCGGCCTTCCCTGCGCCCGCCCGCCTGCCTGTGTACGTGGGCAGCTGCCGCCTCCACCGCCGCCTCCGCCTGGCCCGGGGCTCGCTGGCGGGCATGGTGGGCTGAGGCGCCGCGGGGCTCCGGCCGAGAGGGGCGACATGTGGCTGAGGCCGGAGGAGACGCTGCTCAAGAGCGCGCTGAAGCTGTGGGTGCAGGAGCGGCACAACGCCTACTTCGTGCTGCAGCGGCGCCGCGGGCAGGGCGAGCAGGGCGGGCGCGGCATCGCCGGTGAGCTCGGGGCTCCGGACCCCCCCCCCCCCCACGGGCCCCCCTCCCACCGTCCCCCTCCACGGCCTCTCACAACAACCCTGTGAGGGAGGGCAGGCCGAGGGGCGCGGGGCTCCTCCTCCTCCCCCCCGCTTCCCGTCCTCACAACAACCCTGTGAGGGAGGGCAGGGCGAGGGGCGAGGGGCTCCTCCTCCTCCCCCCCGCTTCCCGTCCTCACAACAACCCTGTGAGGGAGGGCAGGGCGAGGGGCGAGGGGCTCCTCCTCCTCCCCCCCGCTTCCCGTCCTCACAACAACCCTGTGAGGGAGGGCAAGCTGAGGGGCGCGGGGCTCCTCCTCCTCCCCCCCGCTTCCCGTCCTCACAACAACCCTGTGAGGGAGGGCAGGGCGAGGGGCGAGGGGCTCCTCCTCCTCCCCCCCGCTTCCCGTCCTCACAACAACCCTGTGAGGGAGGGCAAGCTGAGGGGCGCGGGGCTCCTCCTCCTCCCCCCCGCTTCCCGTCCTCACAACAACCCTGTGAGGGAGGGCAGGGCGAGGGGCGAGGGGCTCCTCCTCCTCCCCCCCGCTTCCCGTCCTCACAACAACCCTGTGAGGGAGGGCAAGCTGAGGGGCGCGGGGCTCCTCCTCCTCCCCCCCGCTTCCCGTCCTCACAACAACCCTGTGAGGGAGGGCAGGGCGAGGGGCGAGGGGCTCCTCCTCCTCCCCCCCGCTTCCCGTCCTCACAACAACCCTGTGAGGGAGGGCAAGCTGAGGGGCGCGGGGCTCCTCCTCCTCCCCCCCGCTTCCCGTCCTCACAACAACCCTGTGAGGGAGGGCAGGGCGAGGGGCGAGGGGCTCCTCCTCCTCCCCCCCGCTTCCCGTCCTCACAACAACCCTGTGAGGGAGGGCAAGCTGAGGGGAACTGCCCCGACCGAGCTAAGCAACGCGGGGGGGGGGGCTGGGACCTAGGCCGCTTCCCCACCCCAACCCCACAGCCGCCCTGACACCCACCCTGCGAGGTGGGCTTGTTTCTGCCCCCCTCTTTTCTCTCGCTGCGCTGCGTGGGGCTGTTGAGCCGCCTGTGTTTGCCGTTTGTTTGCCGGCACGAGAGGCGCCGCGTGGCTCCTTCCTCTTCCTCTTCCTCCTCCTTCGCCCCTGTGGCTCGTGACCCCCCAGAAAACTCGGGGCGCCTCTGGGCCCTGATGCAGAGTTCTTCTTCTTGTCCTCCTGATGTCGCCGCTCCAGCGCCTCGTTTTTCCCCCTTGGGGAACGAGAGGCGATCGGATAAACAGAGGAGAGGAGGATAAGGGCGCTTGGCTGCCTGGGCTGGAGAACAACACCCAGTGATTCGAACCCAGGTCTCTGTAGCCCTAATCCGGTGTCCTTTATTACGCCGCAACCCCTCTCCCCGTATGCGGATTTGGGAGTAGGGCTGCGCCTGGGAATGGGGATCCGATGTCCAGGAAGGAAAATCCAAACCAAAGCCGAGCTTGGCCTGCTCATAAAAGCAAGAGAAGCGCTCCGCTGAATCAGGCCGGAAGGCCATTGAGTCCGGCATTGGACAAATTGTAGCCCTCCAGGTGCCACCGGACATCAAGTCCCATGAGCCCTAGGTGTGGGATGATGGGAGTCCAGCAATAGTCACAGGTTCCCCAACCTAACCCATCATCTTATGTCCATCACCTTGTTCCCCCACCACCACCACCCAGATATTTTGGGGGCAGAGTTCGTCATTGGGGCAGGAGACTTGGACGGTTGTGCGTCTCCAGCCTCTGTCTGGTGGTTGGAGTCCTCCTGCGTTTAGCTGTCACAGAGGTTAATATCTGCAAGTGGATCATTGGACCAAAGGCCCCTCTAGCAGAACCTTCCACAGTCTGGGCCCTTCAAGATGTTCTGGACTACAATGCCCATCCGCCCCACCGCACAAACGATGCTCAGGAAGGATGGGAGTTGTAGGAAAACATCTGGAGGTGATCCAAGTTGGGGGGAAGTCCTTATATAGTCAACCTGGAGTGCTCCAGATGTTTTAGACTACACTCCCTAGAATCCCAGACTGTTGGCCATGTTGGCTGAGGCTGATGGGAGTTGTATTCCAGAACATCTGGAAGGACCCAGAATGCTTAGCCCTGGCTAGCCCAAGGTCCTGTTTCCAACAGAGGTCAACTGGATGTGTCTGAGACATTTGCCAGTGGGTTGGGAAGGCAAAAGTCCTCCGGTGTGTCCTTGACAGCTGGTAGTTAGAAATATACACCTTCCATACATGGAGCTTATGTTCGTTACCACAATGGCTAATCAATGAGATCATAAGAAGAGCACTGTCAGGTCAGATCAAGGCTGCAGCATCGTATTTCAAATGGTGGCTACCCAGATGCTCTCAGGAAATTTACCAGCTGGGTAGCCGGGCTACGGCTCTCTTGTAATGTCCCCAGTGTTTGCTATTCAAGAGGTTTGCTGCCACTGTAGGTGGAGGCTTTGTTTTGCTGTCATGGGAGGAGAGACCTGGCCTCTATGAATTTATCTAATCCTTTTTCTTTCGTCTTTTTTTGGTACGTGTGGGGGGGGATCTAAATTTGAGGCTTTTGCTGTTGCATCCTTTGGGAGTGAATTCCATAAGTTAATTAAGTCACAGTTTTTGTTTGTTCTGAACGTAGGGCCACCTGTGCCTTTCATGTGAAGAAATCAGCAATTAAGCTTTTTGTACTATAGAGATAAAAGCATAATTACCTGCTGACGTCTCCAGATCCAGTTGTTGTTTAAAAGCACAGGAGCAAGGAAATGGCCGCATGGGCACACAACGGTGAGCCTGGCTTCCCATGAAGGAGCTCTGCGCTGGGGCATGTGGCCCATTCACGCCCGCTTGGCGCCTCCTGCTAGCAGGAGTGACTTGAACAAACCAAAAATGGTTTGGTTGGGATGCAATCCTATGCCTGCTTAGACAGAAAACGTCCTACATGCTGACCCTGGGATGTTGGGAGTTGTAGGACTTTTGTTCTGTCTAAACAGGCATAGGATTGCACCCTTAGTCTTTCATCTGAACCTGGCAGCCTGGCTTGTTCCCTTTACAAGTCTGGATCGTTTGGGGGCAACAAACCAGGATCCCAGGTTTGAACAACACGCTAGAGAGAGGAGCCAGGCTGGACTGGATAATGATGTAGAAGCATAATACAACCTGCTGGATTTATTCAGCTGTTGTTGTTGTTGTTGTTGTTGTTGTTATAAAAGTGTCAATGTGCATGACACTTTACAAAGTACAAGAGGCCCGAGAAGTTTGCAGTCTAAAATTTGGCACATGAGAGACAGTGGTGGAAGGGGAGGGAAACTGGAGGAAGAGCAAACATAGGAAGAAGGTGTCTTTATTTCAGTGATGTGTGTTGAAGATTACTTGCACGAAGCTTAAGAGGTATAAAATGGACACAGCCCTCTGTCAGGGATGCTTTCAGGTGGATCCCTGCATTGAGCAGGGGGTTGGACTCAATGGCCTTAGAGGCCCCTTCCAACTCTATGATTCTATGAAATATCTTACCCAGCATTCTGTTCCCATCAGTGGGTGGCCGGATGCTTGCAACCAGGACAGGCTGTTAACAGCTGTCCCCTGTTCTTCCCTGGGACCTGGCATTTATTTAGAGCAATGCTGCCTCTGCCCCTGGAGGTTTGATTTAACCGTCCTCCCCAAAAGCCAACGATGGACCCAACCTTGATGGAGTTGTCTCGTTCTCATTCTTTCCTTGTTATTTGTGGAGCAATGGAAGCAGGTGTCTGTCCCTGCAGCGAAACTCCACAAGCTAATTATTCATTGTGTGAAGCAAATGTTTTCCTTTTGTCCTGTCTGCCTGCTGCCAGCCGGCTTGGTTGCAAGGGCCAGTTTGGCAGCAGCTGCAGCGTTTTGTTCAAGCAAAGAGGAGCGGACCTGAAGCTTCCTCTGCTGCAAGGCCCTCTTCCGCACGAGGGCTGTGGCTCAGAAGCGCAGCACTTCCTTTGCATGATGTAGCAGATCCCACCTTCACTCCTCAGCATCTCCCGGCAGGGCTGGGAAAACTCCCATGTGAACGTTCTGGAGAGCGAGTCACTGCAGGCAGGACTGAGGGAAAGGGGTCCAGGGCTGGGTTCAGGAGACGGCAGCTCTCTGTGTTCAGGGCCAGGTGCACCTGGCCACTTGGGAGGAGGAGCCCATGTGCTGAGCACGCTGAGGAAGGGCTGAGGAGAATGTGTCCCCTTTGATTCTGCTCAGTTTCTCATTTTTCTGGATGAAAGTTCGTCTCAGTCTGCTTCCACATCGCGTGACCTTCTATTCTTAACAGGCCATACCAACATTTGTATGCATTTTCATGCACACATCAAATATATGCATTATTGTGCATACTTTTTCCTGATGCAGGCATTTTTGTGGGCACTTCTTAATGTGTACCTTTTTGCAAGCAATTTCTCCTTATTTATTTATTTATTACATTTCTAATCCCCCCAATAACTAATGTTCTCTGGGTGGATTACAAACTGTTCAAATGTCCATAGAATGTGCTTTTATACATAATTTCCACATCATATACGCTTTCCCCTAATGTACACTTTTTTGCGCACATATTTTTGCTAGAGAATTATTGCAAAATTCTGTACGGTGTGAATTTCCAGCTGCAGGTGTGTTTTGGTTCACTTGTTGGTTCAGGAGGTGCGAATTAGGTCAGTTTAGATTATGCAATCCCCCTCCCCCACCCCTATTGTCCTCTAGGATCGGAGGCAGGGATTTATTGTGCGCTTATGATTCCTTATGCACAATTGTTTTTGGGTTCTTTAGTTGATGTTGTGGTCCTCCAATTTTGTTTGTTTTTTCAGAGCGCTTTCCAGGGTGAATAAAAATCAATGATTAAAAAAAAAATAAAAAAACTCAGAATATTTTGATTTAAATCAGATTTTTAAAAATTTAAATTGGATTTTTTAATTTAAATTGGATTTTTTTAAAATAAAATGCTTTTTGAGTTAAAATCTATCTAAAATAGTTTTCTATTTAAGATACATTATAGTCCAAAGATTATTCATCATGAAATAAGGATTAGTTTTTAATTATGTAGCGTGAGGCTGTATATATTCATGCAGTGTTTACATTTTTTGGTAAATGAATTCCATTAATCCATTCACAATGTCATTCATGCTCTTCCAGAGGTTTCTGTAAGTTTATTGGGCAGTTTTCTACCTAGGAGATAATATCACAGGTGTTGGTTTTACAGTTCTCAAAACTGTGAATTTGTGGCTGCAGAGATCACAATCCCATTGTTCCTTTGCAAAATCTATGTACACAGAATCAACCCCTTACCTCTTAAGTGCTAAGTTTCAAAAAATTCAATGAATAGATTGTTGGGAGTGAAATAGATCTGCACAAGAAACTAAAAATGAAACCTGCATCTGCTTGTAAATATTAAGATTATACCAGCAAGAATGAGTCTTTGGTAACTCTGAGTTGTGTAAAATATGTATTAAGCTTATAGCGAGGAAGAGTGCACTTGGGGGGGGGGGGGAATTACATGATTATATCGAGTCTTTCTGAGTAGTGATTAACATCGTGATTTAAATCAAATCCACCCTGGTAGTGATTTAAATCGTGTTTTAAATAATGATTTAACTCAAATTGATTTAAATCAAATCCACCCTGATGAGAGGGAAGTGAATTTCTCAGAAACACCCACAGAGCAGGGATCATAATGAAGCCATTGATTTTCCCAGGTAACATAACGAAGGCCAACCAGGTAAGAACAGATTCAGCTTATTAACGTCTCCGTACACTGTCACAAGTGTCAGTTCTTAGTTTTGTAGGAGACGTTGCTATAATCTTGGCCTCCTCCTTGCCTTTAAAACATTAATGAAGTCGTCTGTTCATCTGAGGCCAGGATCTAGGACATTGCCATTTGTTTTACACGGACGGAATAGTGCCAAAAGGGAAGTACCGTAGCAAAATAATTGAGCTGGAAGTAGCTAGCTAGGCTTGAGTCACAGGGATATTTTATTTATGACTAATCCTGCAGATTTCAAACTGCCTTTATTCATTGAAAGTCTGTAAAAAATAACATTACTGTGCAAATGTTTTGGCCATAATTCATGTCCTTTGAAATATAGGATATTCGCTGCTGGACCTTTTTTAAAAAATAAAATAGCACATGTACTTTATTCCCTCCCCTCCCCCCACCCCCAACACACTCACACCTCACACCTAATAATCTGATCAGTATGGTGCCTTGGAGAGAGGGAATCTTTAGGCCGAGTTCGCTCAGAAAGAGGCAACGTTTCCCTGGTTTAACTGGAGCAGTCTGACGAACATTTAAATTTGATTAAAAAGATTCCCCCAATTAATCAGCCAAGAGATTTAACTTCTCTCTCACTCAGTCTTAAATTGCAGGAAATGCATGCACTCCGAAGAAGTATAATGTATTATATGCTAAATATACATACAATGTCTCTAACCATAACTATGTCAAAAGAATATACATATAATTCTCCATATGGAGGAGCTGATTTCCTCCATTCTGCTCCTGTATTTTTCATGGGGGTCTGTTTTGCCCTGCTTTCTGCTGCTCCTAAAACCCAGGGGGAAAAAATCTAAACGTAATTCCAGAATTGGACCATGCGTGGTTTTCATGAGCTTTTGCTCCCTGCAGTTAATTCTTATCACCCCACCCCAAACCCATCTCCAGACTGTCACTCTTTTATTTCTTACTTTAAACATCAAGCATTTCTAGGCTGCCACACTGAAGGTGGTGTAGTGGTTAGAGTGTTGGGTTGAGACCCGAAAGATCTGGGATCTGGTCCCCACTCGGACATGAATCTCACTAGGTGACTTTGGGCCAAAGGCTTTGACTCTCAGCCTAGCCTACCTCACAGGGTTGTTGTGAGGGTAAAAACGGAGAGGAGGAGGACCAGGCAAGGTGCCTTGGTTTCCTTGCAAGAGAAAAATGGTGGGATATAAATGGTGGGATATAAATGTAATGTAGCAATAATAATGCAGTAATAATAACAATAATATAATTAGACACATGGGGCTGGATCCAGATTTATGGGATTAGCATTGCCTGGTAAACTGCAAGGCATATAAATGAAATCCCATCTTTAGGTGATGAAGAGTATGGATTTTCATGGGCCGTGGTATCTTTAAAATATGGGTTCAGTGAATTCAGACTCCCAATTATGAAGTCCTTTCTTACAATAGCATTCATGTAACCACTTGGGGAAGCTGTCGTCGGTAATGTTTTTAATGTTGTATTGTTCTCTTGCTTTTTTAAAAAATTAACTGTTGTGATTTTTATGTTTATATTGTTGCTGTTCCCCGCCTCGATCCTGAGGGAGAGGCGGATTACAAATAATAATAATAATAATAATAATAATTATTATTATTAATGTCAAGCGCCGAGAAGAATGCTTAGCAAACAGTTTGTGGGGGGGATCTCCTGCCCTCGGCTTCTTTGCAAGGCTGCTTTTCTGCCGCTCTTTATCCAGGACTCTAAAGCCTTTGGCACTTCACGGAGCCCTTGTTTCACAGAGGCTGCCCTGGTCAAGCCTGCATCCTGGGGATGTGGACTCGTATCCTAGTGCTGTGTATGATCAATGCAGGGAAGAAATAAATCCAATAAAGACGATGTGTTTTGCTAAAGTTGTCCGGGGGAAGGTGAAGCCAGCTGCAAACGGCACTCCGAGCAATGAATAATTCAGCAAGGGCGCGTTCTTCCGGTGAATATAGACGTAGTCCTTAATGGACTCTTTGGGCAGGGGGGGGGGCAGGTTGGGTTTGCGCATGCAGGAGCCGTGCTTGGTGTTGGACTGTGGCGCGTCTCTGTGCGGAACGAAGCGCAGGGCTGCCCCTGGGTACGAGGGGAGCCTGGGCAAGACTTCCTCTCGTGGGGCCCTTCATCTGTTGGTGGCCCTGTGGCAGCAGGTGCCAGCACTGTGAGCGATGCGACAAGGCAAGTAAACGGGCCTCATCAGCACCGGCGTCAGCACCTGGGATGGTGGGGCAGCTGCTGCTGGCGGCCCTACAGGGCCCACTGCAGACGCAGCGGCAGAACGAAGCCTGCCCCAGAATTCCAGCCAGCATTGCACAGCTGAGCCTGGCTGCATGTTAAATTCCCACAATGCCCTAGAGGGATGTGGTGTCAAGAGTATTGTGGGAAATGAATACGGTACCTTGCTGGGGCCGTTGGTGTTGGCGCCAACCCTGGCTGTGCCTGTGTGCGTGTGCTCCAGCCCACAGCGAATGCTCGAGGGAGCCACCAATGGCTATTCCCAAATGCTCAGGATCGCCCTGCGGTTCTGAAACCTCTTTTTCCCTTTCAGCGTCAGGTGGTTCATGTCTGCAGTTGTTTCTTCTAAGGGAACCGTTTTTAGGTGGCATTGCGCGGCATGAGGATCTGGGAATAAATAGCAGGTAGACAAAAGGAAACACTTTTGTACCTGCCTGGACCCTAAGATCATCCTCCGCATCACATGTAGCCCTTAGAGCTGAAAAGGTTGTGCACCGCTGGTTTATGGGATTCAGCACCATAAAATGTGGTGCGGGCTACTTGCTTAGATAGCTTTAAAGAGAGCATTAGATTTTTATTATTTGTTTGTTTATTTATACATTTATATCCTGCCTTTTTTCCTCCAAGGAACCTAAGGTGGCATACATAATCCTCCTCCTCCTCTCCATTTTATCCTCACAACAACCACCCTGTGAGGTTGGTTGGGCTGAGAGTCTGGGACTGGCCCAAAGTCACCCAGTGAGTTTCCACGGCCGAGTGGGGACTAGAACCCAGATCTCCCAACTCCCAGGCCAACGCTTTAGCCACTACACCACACTGGCTCTCATAGATAGGCTAATCAATGGCTGTTGGCCCTGATGTGCAACCCCCATCTTCAAAGGCCATGCGCCACTGCATGCCAGAGGTGAGGGACAAATAACAGGGAGAGATGGTTTGTGCCCGGGGCATCTCAAGGGCCTCTGGTTGGCTTTTGCTGGACACACGATTGAGGCCTTTGGGCATGGCAGGGCTCTGTGCGCTTTCCTCTGATCTAGAAAGGGGAGACCAGGAGCCTGGAAATGAACAATTCAGACATCCAATTCTTGACTAGCGTTTTGGCTGAATCCTGGCAATGTCAAACTGGGAACTTAAGTTTTGAATAGCGCTTGTGCAACTCAAGCGCATGCCTATTCCAGCCCTTTGAAAGCCTGGGCAGCTCTGGATTCCTTTTGCAGCCCCTGCCTGACGATGGGGCGTGTGTGTGAGGGAGTTGTCCTCTCCCATCTCTGTTGCTAACTCCTGGCCATCTGCGCTTCTCAGACGCCATCTTCCTTTCTTAGGACATGCAGCCCTTTCCCAGGCCCAGTGGGATATGAAGCCCACTCCCCGATGTAGGCTGCAGAAACCACCTTTATTTCTGTGCTCTCCAGCTACGCTCTAAATGGTGATGGGGGTGGGGGGCTGGCTAGATTGGCCCCCTTTCTGTGGTCCAAACATCAGCAGGCAAAGATGTTTTTATCCAGGCAGGCCTCCAACATATAAGCTGCTCTCTTGTTGAAGGTTTTTTTTATTGGTGCTGTTTATTTCTTTTATTGCTGTGTTTTTAATTTGTTTTTATGTTCTGTTTCAATTAAGATTTTGTTTTTAATCTCGGTGTTATTCTTAATTTTCTTAATTATTTTTGTCCGAAAGGCAAGGCATGAATGAAATAATGAATGAATGACCCAATCCCACAGGCCTCCTGGTGGGGACGCTGGACGCCGTTCTGGACTCCACATCCAAAGTGGCCCCTTTTCGCATCCTGCACCAGACACCAGATTCCCAAGTCTACTGGACCATCGCATGCGGTGAGTCATGCACACAGTTCCAAACGGAGCAGGCTTGGGGAAGATCCTGAGGCTCGTTTGAGATGCCTGGAATGAAGCATCAGCCTGCGTAGGACATGCCTTCGCTTTGGCTGAGGGTGGGGAAAGGCTGGGCCTGTGGGACAGGCCTGGGTTTCCATCACTTTCCACCCAGCCCTTTCGGAGGGAGCCTACCTCAGCAGTAGAGCTGAGGCAGGCAGAAGCCCCCAGTTCCACCCCTGGCATCTCTAGTCAAAAAGATCAGCTAGCAGGTTTTGGGACGACACCCTGGAGATCCGCCCGTCAGATGAGGCAACGTGGGACTTGACAGGATTGGCTTTGCTCTTGCCTTTCCAATGCTGAGTCCAGGTCCCGTCTTTTGTCTTCTGAGACTTGGCACAGGCAATTGGGAAACGACTCCCGGGAAGCGCACGGAAAGGATCAGAGTATTTTTGTTTGTTTGTGTTCAAAGGCACGACCAGGATGCACATTCGTCTTCCTGCACTGCAAGGGAGTCGTTTACCAAAGGTGTTGCTGCCCTGAAAACACACCCTAAACCTCATCCTCAAGCTCTCTTAATGCTTGACTGGCAAGCAGTCAGCAATACTTCCCAAACACAATAAGATCCTTTGTTGTCCTTCTTTGCCCGAGTGTAAAGGCTGACGGCTGCTAATTAGAACAATCCATAACGAGGCCTGCTGACTTCCTCACCCCCGACCTTTGTGTAAAGTAGTTTTGTATTTTAGCGCTCACCGTGTAACCATGGGCAACCTGCATGCAGGAGAAGGAGCAGGCCAGGGGAACGCTCCGGGCCTCCTCTGCAGAAATCAGGCGGGCTCCCACGGCAGGGAAAGCCCTCCTCCACGTTCAGCACAGCAATGCAGCACACTGAAGCGAGAGCATGATCCATCCTCCTCTGCCAGCCCGAAAAACTTTTGCTCAGATATGTTTTTCACGGACTTACTAAGAATCAAAGTACAGGCTATTTATTTATTTATTTATTTGCAGGATTTATATACCGTTCTACATCTAAATAGATTCCAGAGCGGTGAACAATAAGAGATAAAATGATAAAAAAGATAAAAGAAATAGAACACCCTATTAAAAATGTTTATTTTAAAAAACAGAGTACCAGTAAAAACCGTGGCTGGCACCTGCCTGACCTCCCGAAGCAGGGAGTTCCATAGAAAGGGGGCCACCACACTGAAGGCTCTTCTCCAGGTGGATTCCAGTTGGGCCACAGGTTATGCTGATCACGTAGTGTGCAGCTCAGCACTAAGATCTTCAGGAGAGGCACTTCTGAGGGCTCCATTACCCACAAAGGCCCGTGAAAGGGCTGCCTCCTGCGCTGCCCCCAAACTGAGGCTGGCGCTCCAGAACTGCGATTGGCGCCCGCTCTCCTGGCCTTCAGAAACGGGGCGTCAAGGTGCATCTTTTCCACGTAGACTTTTACAACGCCTAGGTTTTTAAAAACGCTTTTACTGTTTTTCATCTTCATGTTTTTATTGTTGCAGAGGTTTTATTGTTTTAAATTGTTCTATACTTCCCCAATGGCATTTTAGAAGGTAAGGGGTTTACACATGTTAATAATAAGAATAGCAGTAATAGTAGTAGTGATAATAATAATAATAATAATAATACATTGTCCCACAGGCGGCTGCTCCGTTATTCTGCCCCACATCCCCACCTAAGGAGTGTGTTTGGCTCGGTTTCCCTCGCCTGGCACACTCCAGGGCGTGGGGCTCCTGGCGTGGCCTTCATGGAGGTGGAATGTATCTCATGCTTGTTAATCCTCATCAGGAGCCAGCAGAGAAGAAATAACGGAACACTGGGAATGGCTGGAAAACAACGTCATGAAGACCCTCTCCGTGTTTGACTCCAACGAGGACATCACCAGTTTTGTGCAGGGGAAGATACGGGTACGTGAAATAGGCTTTGAGCCTTCTTCCCGCACACGGTTTCCAGAGAGCTGTCCTGGCAGGGCCAGGATTTCCTCCTGCATGGGCATCGAAAGGCAGAGCTTAGATCATCTGCTGCTGCTGCTGCTGCTTCTAGTTATCACATTTCCTTATTGGCTGCTGGGATTGCTGTGAAATAGGGTTCTGTTGGCACTGAAAACTGTGGCTTCCAAGGAATTGCTTATTGCGTTGGGGCTCAGAGCCCAACCTCTGCCTTGGAACACGGAACCTGAAAAGCACAATGCCCAAACTTAGAGATACCCGAGATGACCTGCCATGCCCAAATAACAAACTAGCCAGCAAAAAAATCAGTTTACCAGCAAATTGTTAAATAAACAAAAACTGAGGTCCTCAGCATGCAAGTGGTAACTGCATAAGGGGTGGGGGAACATTCCCTCCTACAGTCTGGAATATATTAAGAAATAAAACAACCTTGTGTTAATTAGGTACCTTAGGTACCTCTAAGCTTCTGCATTTGGTTTTCCGGTGCCACGAAGGTATTGAAACGTCCCGTTAATTTTGTCTTAGTCAGGGCTCTAATGATGGTTTTTTATATTTTCTTCCGCTGAGGAGGATCTGATTGATTGAAACGCGTTTGGGACATTGGCATGGTGTATTTGTACAGCCTTGGATTTGGAAAGTAATATTGTGACTCTGTCGAGCCCTAGGCATGCGATGGATTGATGGGAGCACCAACCAGCTGTTTTACTTTTAAGGGAGATGCTGCCTTGCCCAGAGCCAACGCAGTTGCCCATCGTGGGCGTTGCTCCGTCACTGAGTCCACCTTCCCACTGCCACTGCCGGCAGCCGCTCTTCGTCCTCCTCCTCCTCCTCCTCCCTACCATTGCTACCACTTCCTTGCTTGACAGGCAGTGAGTGGGTGAGCCAGTCGGCAGGGGGGTCGGCTGCTACCCCTTCTCATCCCCACGGCTGCCTGGGCCAGACAAAGAGGGGCAGGTGAACAAGCAGCTCTTTTTTTAATTATTTAAATTTTTTAATTTAAAAACATTTTTATAGTGCCACCTCGCCATTTCTGGCATTGTGGCACTTTACAATACCTCATAAAAGTTTTTGATTAAGAACCCTCAGCCCACATTAAAATTTAAACCACCCTCCCCCTAACTCTTGTGAAAATAAGAAACCCTTACAGAGGCGTTTAAAACAATTGACGGTGGCAGCCTGTCTAATCTCCAGTGGCAAATCGTTCCATAGTCGGGGGCCAACCACTGAAAAAGCCCTGCCCCCCCCCCCCCCGCACATTCCAAATTGTAGCGGGAGACAATCAGGTCACCCTGCCCTCAAGAGTGGGTCTGCCAATGGTGGGACACAGGAGCAAGGCAAGCACTCAAGTAACCAGGGCCCAAGCAGTGCAGGGCTTTGTACATAGTGAATAAAACCTAGGAGCCACTGGCAGCCAGCGGAGCTCTTGAAGCACCGACGTGATAGAGGACCACTTTGGAAGCCCCTTCACCAACCTGGCTGCCGCATTTTGCACAGACTGTAGGCGCTGGATTTGCTTCAAGGGAAGCCCTGTATACAGCAAGTTGCAATAGTCAAGCCTGGAGGTGACCAGGGCATGAACTGCGATGGTCAGATTGGCCTCTGACAAAAAGGGGGTGAACTTGGCAGAGCAGATGGAATTGGTAAAAACAACTCCAGACAACAGCCCCCACCTGTGATGACATAGTTAGGGACCTCAGACGGTTGGCTTGGGTGGATTGCCTGATGTTCAAGATCCTGTTTCTGCCCCCCCCCCCCCCCCCAGGGCTTGATTGCTGAGGAAAGTAAAGGATCTCTAATAAAAGAGGACGATCCAGAGAAGTTCCGCGAGGCGCATATGAAGTTTGAGAAGTGTTTTGGGCTGGCTGAGCAGGAGAAGCTGGTGACGTACTATTCGTGTAGCTACTGGAGAGGCCGGGTGCCCTGCCAGGGATGGCTCTACCTGAGCACCAACTTCCTGAGCTTTTACTCTTTTCTGCTGGGAGCTGAAAGTAAGTGAGACGAGTCATCCATGGGCTCTCCTCCTCCTCCTCCCCTTGCATGTTCTCCACCCCCTTTGAATGTCAGAAATAACAAGGGGAATTTTAAATGGCCTTTTGCATACGTCTTCATTTGCACACATCTATTTTTACTTATGTATGAATACTTTTTTAAAAAATCCTGTCCTTCCCAAGGATCCTAGGGAAATGTACATGATTATTTCTCCTCCTCATTTATCCTCACAACAGCCCTGTGAGGTAGGTCAGGCTGAGAGATGATGACTGATTGGGGATTTGAACCTGGGTCTCCTTGAGCCTAGTCCGACACTCTGCTCTAGCACTCCTGTCTTGTAATTGTCAACTGTTCACTGTGTGCAACGCTAAGACTGCAGTTCTAAGCACACTTAAACACCTGGGACCTTACTCCTGAGTAAATGTGTCTAGGGTTGTGCTGTAAGAGAGTAAAGTCCCATTGACATCAGTGGGATTAACTTTTGAGTAAAGGTGCACAGTACTGGATTTCATATGCCAGACCATTGCCTAAATAATTTTGCGTCTTGCTACATCTCATTACTTCTAAAAATAGGATATAAATATTCATTCTGGGCTCATTAAAATGTGTCGCATTCAGTCTTTGCTTCAAATAGCTTGTTATTGCAAACAAGGGGTGAATGCTCAGTGGATCAGTGGTCAGTGTTTAAGGGCAGGCACTCATCATGACAGTCACCATAGCCTGGAAAGTTCAAAAATACAAGGGGCGGTATTGATCTATTTTTTTTTATTATTATTATTATTATTATTATTATTATTATTATTATTATTTCCATTTGTATACCGCCCCATAGCCGAAGCTCTCTGGGCGGTTTACCTGTGAGTTGTGTGCAGGTAGCATTGTTTTCTTATAAAGTGGATGATCTGCATTACCCCATTCAAGGCCAGCGCACCCCAAAATACTTCGCATGACAACAGAGAAAGCTCAGAACGATATATTGTCACAAAGAAAATCCATTTCTCCCCCAGCTGCTGTGAGGATTGCAGCTAGGCTGAGAGGGAACAGGGAACCCTGGGATGGCAGGTGATGCAGTTGTCCCTGTTAATAAAAAAACACAACCCCTCCCGACGCTTCGACCCTGTGAGCACTGATTCCAGTCTATTGCTTTTAGGGATGCATCATGCAGCCTTGCAAATAAGCCCACCAAAGTCATGTGCCTGGAAAGGTGTCGACTGGCTTGCTGGAGATTGGCAGGGAAAGGACAGAATGTTCCACCCTGCAGCAAACTTCTGCCTTCCTACGCTGGGTTCCCCTCCCCTGGCAGACCACTCGACTCCTGTGCTGGGTGCAGAAGAGGGACAGACTGCTTCGCCCGCCCCCTGTCAGCTCACGCGCTCCCTGGCATGCAATCCCATGTTATCTCGGGCTTCCCGGCAGGGCCGGCCCTCCCATTAGGCAGCATGAGGCAGCTGCCTCAGGCAGTAGATTTGGGGTGACATATGTATTTTATTATTTATTATTTCATTTTGACTGCCACGGTTACGGAGAGGTGCTTGTGGGACTTTCCGCCTCCTGTGCCAAAATCGCTTGTCCGGCTTTGGGTTCTCTGGGCACCTTGGCTTGGGTGGAAAGGGGAGTGCCGTTTGCCACTCTGTCTCAGGCAGCAAAAAGTCTTGGGCCGTTGGCTGCAACCAGGCGAGTGCTTCAAGCACAAGGCTGGTGGAGCGCTTTGTCTATGGAAATGGATGCTGCAGATGCTCAGTGGCATGGAAAGCACAAAGCCCTGCAGCCGCCTGTTGCCGCGGAACCCCAAAAGGTCCCACTGGAAAAGCTCCCTTTAGGTCTGAGCAAGAACAGCCAGCCGGGGTGAAGGAGGAAGGGACACGAGTCACGTTCTTTTACTCCCATCTGCAGTAAAACTTGTAATGTCCTGGGACGAAATCTCGAATCTGGAAAAGACGTCCAACGTCATCCTGACGGAGAGCATTCACGTCTGCTCCCGCGGGGAGGATCACTACTTTTCCATGTTTCTGCATATCAGTGAAACGTTCCTTCTCATGGAGCAACTGGCGCTCTATGCCATTCGGAGACTCTTCGACAAAGAGACCTTTGAAGGTGACCCCGTCCTCCACGATCCCTTGCAAATCACCAAGAGGTAAGAAGAGGGCTGTGTGTGTGTGTGTGTGTCTGTCTGTCTGTCCGTCCGTCTGTCGGTCAGCTGTCTGGTGCCGTGAGCCCTAGACGCTTTGCGCGCATACGAAGGGGACCCTAGGGGCTTGAAGCCTGCAGGAACATCTTCAGGCACTAGGGGGTGGAGCAAACGCCTTGCAGCTGCCCTCTTTCTGGCTGATGGGTGGGGCTGGCTTGGCCTCCCCCTTGCCTGGGTGCTCTTCCAGGGAGGCAGCTCGGGGAGGGCTGGTTTGTGAGCCCAGGTGGGCCAAATTTGGCCCACGGGCCTGAGGCAACCCCCCCCCCCCTGCCTGAGTGTATGTCACTGAAATGAATGCTTCTTATTCCCCTTGGGCGGGGGGAGTTTGCCCGAAAGTCCATCATTCTCCCCCCCCCCTTTGTTTTTGGGGTCCCCAGGGGTCTTGAGAGCCGAGCCCACAGTGAGCAGTTCAACGCCTTCTTCAGGCTGCCCAAAGAGGAGTCCCTGAGAGAGGTGCACGGCTGTTTCTTGTGGGTGCCCTTCAGCCACTGCAGTGCGCTGGGGAAGATGTGCATTTCGGAGAACTACGTCTGCTTCGCCAGCCAGGACGGCTCCTTGTGCTGCGTCATCATCCCCCTGAGGGAGGTAAGCCGGATGGGAGGCAGAGGCGTCAACGGCACGGCGGCGATCCCGAGGAATCCGCCTCCCCTTCAGGAACTCAAGTCACAGCGGCAGCTCATGGAGGACTCACGGCGAGAGGCTTACTACCAGGGCGAAGCGTTCATTTTGCAGCCTTCCTCCAACCTAGTGCCCTCCAGATGTTTGGACTTCAACTCCCATCAGCCCCGTCCAGCATGGCCAATGGTCAGAAATTCTGGGAGTTGAAGTTCCAAACATCTGGAGGGCACCTGCTTGGGGAATCCTGGCTTATTGCCTGATTGCATTGGTTGTGATTCATGCTGGGGTTTTAGTGGCATTTGTAAGCCGTCTGAAACAGTTGGAGAAGCCGAGTGGAGAGACCTTGAATCAGGGTGGGCAATCTTTGGTCCTCAGGCTTGTTTCAGAAGCCCTTGGCCAGCAATCCGTTCAAGCGTCTGGCCAGAGCGATCTGTCCTCCTTCCCCCAGTAGCCTGCTGGGGGGGGGAGAGAGTGTGGGGGGGGGAGGAGGCAGGAGGGTTAAAAAGCACAGAGAGAGAAAAGGAGGAGGCAGAAAGAGGGAGGGAATAGCGGTGACCCCACCCACTTTTGGCTCTGGCCCCGCCCACCCTGGCACGCGGCCCCTGACAGACTCCCCTGGAGGGAATGTGACCCTTGACCCCCGTTCTAGAGAAATAAGAACTGGTCCTTTCTGGTGCCGCACGGATGCCTGTCTGCGCGCTGCTATCGACAGAAGGCCTGTGGTGGTTCAAGCCCAGCTTGGGACTTTCCCACCGTCTTATTTGTCTGAAAGCTGCCTTGAAAGATTGTACCAGACATGGCTAGCAGGACTCGGCTTCCCAGGGCGTGTGCTCAGGAGCACAATTTAGACGCCCCTGCCGGTCGCCCTGAACCTCCATAGCAGGCGCCATATCCGAGTTCAAAGTGGAGGCGCGACGCCCAGGCTGCAGCCCGGTCCTAGCCAGGCTCTCCGGGAATGGGCTGTGAAGGCCCAGGTGGGCAGCTTGTGGTCCGCCAGATGTTTTGGCCTACGATGCCCCCTCGCCCCTCGCCATTGGCAGTGGTGGCTGGGGCTGATGGGCATTAGGCGAAGATGCCTGGAGGGCCGCAAATGTCCCGCCCCTGCTTTCAAAGCCTTGGCAATGGGGCTTCGTTTAGGAGGGATCCCTGTCGCCTGAGACTGCCGTCCCTGAAGCGCAGTGCTGGCCAAGAGGCTGACTGGCGTCTTTGCCCCACCCCACCCCACCTGCAGGTTGTAGCCGTGGAGACGGCCGACCCGGCCAGCAGAGCGCTCAGCATCGCCACCAAAGGGAAAAGTGCCTTCCGCTTCTCTGAAGTCCGGGATTTTGAACAGTTGGTGCCGAAGCTCCGGAGCAAGGCCGACGCCACCGCGGGCCTTCCTCATCCTGCCGGCACAGAGGTGCGCTTGCTGCAAGCTTGCTGGGTTTCCTTCGGTGGCCGTTGTGCAGCTCCCGAGGGCCTCAGTGCAGCAGGGAGAGCCTCTCGCCGGTCTCAAGACATAACGCAGGCCGTCTCCAGGGGCTCGTGGGATTTGCAGGCACAAGACAAGGCGACGGCCACCGGCCCAAATGGCTTTGGAAGGCAAATTCATGGGGGAGGAGGGTGACCGGCGGCTACTAGTTGGTGCGGCCGTTCCGTGGGCCCTCCGGGTTAGGAGGCAGGAGGCCGCTGGGTGCCCGTTTCTGGGAAGCAGGAGGGGTCGTGGCCTTCCTGCCCTCCCAGGCACATTGGCTTGGCCACCGTAGGAAACCGGCGGTTTAGTCTTCCCTCCACACTGGCTGAGGAACAGCGTCCTCCACTGCACCAGAAGGCAGCTGGTTAGCTTAGGGGCTGTAGGAGGGGAGCCTTGGCTGTTGGCCACAGCTCTCCCCCCCACCTTTCATCCAGCAGCTGTGTGTGGTGTGGCAGCATTTCTAGCCATTGGGGGGGGGGGGGGGAGAATGCAGAGGGGTGAGGGGGCCTACGTATTCCTCCCCTCGGCCTGGGAGTTGCGCCTCTGGTGGTGGTGCCTAGTTGTGTGTGCGGCTCCTGCTGCAAAGTGCTTGTTGCAGGTGGCTGCTGGCCCCAACCCCGACCCGCTGCTGGAGGACTACGAGGGGCAGCCGATGGCTTACCACAAAGGCAGCAGCAAGACGGTTAGTACGGAAGCCCTCATGACGGTCTTCCACCCTCAGGATGCGGAGAACCTGGATGCTAAAATGGTAAGGAGAGCCCTTCTGGTCTGCGGGAACCTCTCCGTCCCCACCTCTTGCTCGTTGCCTGCTCTGCACCTCTCTGGGTCTTTCCCCTTTGAGTTTCTGGCGGGGCTGCCGTGCCCCTCTGTTGCAGCAGGATCCCAAATGAGTCCGTGTGAGGTGGCTTCTGAGGAAGCTCGGGCCATCTTGGGCTGCCTGAAGCAAAGCTCAGTGCCCAGACCACGGGAAGTCCTCATTCCGCTGTATCGTATGTGGAATGCTGCATCCAGGATGGTGCCGGCTCTGAACACCGATCCCATGAGGGCCGGTAGAGAGAGCTGGGTATGTTTCGCCTGGAGGAGGAGCCATTACAGGGGCCTCCAAAGAAAAAGGAGCAGATTTGTTCTCCGTTGCTCCAAAGAGCAGGACTAGAACCAGTGCGTGGAAGTAAGTTTGGGCTAAACATGAGGAGATGTTTCCTAACAGTGAGCTGTTCAGCAGTGGAACAGGTTGTGTCAGGAGGTGGTGGGCTCTCCTTTGCTGGAGGTGTTTCAGCAGAGGCTGAACGGCCACCGGTCCGGGATGCTGTAGCTGCAGCCTGCAGTGCAGAGCCTGCAATGAGCGGGGGTTGGACTATGTTTGGCGCATGAGGAGACGAGGTCTATTCTGATCCGATTTCATGCTCTTCTTGATGGGCTTCTTTTGCCAGCTGAAAGAAAAAATGAAAGAGCAGTCCTGGAACATCCTGTTCATTGAATGTGGCCGCGGCGTCAGCATGTTCCGGACGAGGAAGACGCGGGACCTGATTGTCAGGGGCATCCCCGAGCTGCTGAGAGGAGAACTCTGGCTTCTATTCTCAGGTACAGTCTGTTCTCATGGCAAGGCTTCGGTTTTTTTTGTCATGGCTGTTGGTGTGGTCAGTATTATTATTGCTGTTATTATTTGTTACATGTATGCCCTGCCGCTCCATAAAAGAATGTTCAAATCAGCTAGCAGCAATAAAATCCACAGTGAAATGCAAGCCCCTTGCGTGAACCACAGTAGTAGCTCTTTAAATCTCAGCCTTAAACTGGGAAGGATCCGGCCTTTTCTACCCCAGGGCTTCCTCAGTGTTTCAATGTGGGACCTCACTGAAAACATGCTCCGCCTTTCAAAACCGACTTGTAAACAAACTCCACTTTTCAAGCCCGATTTTTGCCTCTACAACAGAAAATGCAAGGCTGTCACACCAGCAGCGTAACAAGTTTATATTTTATTTCTCTTTGTAAATGCTAATGTAGGAGTCTGTGCAGGTGTGCATTTAAAAATTAAAAGTGGTATAGAAGTTTTCTGAAATAAAGCACAGAATTTAAGCGTCACATTCCTGGCTGTTGTTGGACTGCAGATCCCACCCATCCTGACCGTTGTCAGGATGGACCTTGTAATCCAACAAGATTTGGGCATCTAAGGCTGAGAAAAACTGAAGAGGGAAGGAGCTGTCCCAGTGAAAGGGGGAAAGCCCTTGGAAATGGAGGGGGGACCCCCTCATTGTGCGACCCATCCACCAACACGTCAGGACGGACAGTTTTGGGAAGCACTGGTCTGTGCGTGTTTCTCACGCCCATGCAACAGCTGGCGCAGGCGAGGCGTTTCCAGTGGTGTTGACCCGGCTCAGGTCCATGGCACGTGTCTAAATCCATGTTCTGGGGGTGGGGGCTGTCTTGGGGGCATTGCGAGGGAGCCCTGCCAATGGCCGTGCACTTGTCGTTCTGTAACAGTGTGCCCTAATCACGTTGGCAGGCGCAGTGAACGACATGGCGACCAACCCCGGTTACTACACCGAGCTGGTTGAGAGGTCCCTGGGGACGAGCACACTGGCGACCGACGAAATCGAACGGGATCTGCGGCGCTCCCTGCCGGAGCATCCAGCGTTCCAGAGCGACACGGGCATTTCTGCCCTCCGGAGGGTTCTCACCGCCTATGCTTACAGGAACCCCAAGATTGGATATTGCCAGGTGGGACGTGTCCGGGGGCTCCATCAGGCCGACTCCTGCCACATTGTGTGTGCTTCTGATTATAGCGCTTGTACAATTGGAACGGCAACACAATGTTGCAGCGTGGAATGCTCCTGTTCAGGGTTCCAGCCAGCCAATTCCCTATTCTAGAATACTCCATTTCATTCCGCCTCTCCCTCCACCCCCTTCCTGGTTTTGCTTTTCACCCCACCCAGGGGAAGCTCAATTCACATGGGGTCGTTTATGTCCCCCCCTTTTTAAGTTTTTTCCCCCCTTGGAAGATTTTGGCCACCTGTCAGGGATGTTGTAGCTGCACCCTGCAATGCAGAGTCTGCAATGAGCAGGGGGGTGGACTAGATGATCTCCAAGGTCCCTTGCAAATCTATGCTTTTATTATTTCTTGCCCTCCTCTGAACCTGTTACAGTTTCTTTATATGAAACTTCCTCAGCCTGGTGCTTTCCAGATGTTGTGGACTTCAACTCCTATCAGCCCCAGCCAGCAGGCATCCTTGGAGTTGTAGACTAAAACATCCGGATGACACCAGGTTGGAGAACGCTGGTTTACATCCCAGACACAAACAGAGCGCTCCGGGTGAGGTCGGATGAGGACAGAAGAAGCGCCCTTAGTTGAGCCCAGTAATCGTGTTGATGTTGCAGCAGGATATTTAAGTCAAGATTGTTTTAACCACGAATCGCTCTGCCTCTTCGGTTGATTTCTTCTCCATGTCACCCTTAGGACTGGCTCACATAGTGCGCACAGTCGCCACTTGTGGAATGACCACTTGCATGTGCGAATAGCCAACACTTAGAGTAGACCCACTGAAATGAATGGGGCCTGTCAGAGTCCCGCTGGATTCAAGCCTTGGGCGGAATCCGTTCCTGCCTTCGGGTGCCAGTAGCCCCGTGTCGAGCGAAAGCGAGGCCTGCGTGAGCTGGGCCAGAGCCGGCCTTCCTCCGCTCTCGGCTAATGCCGGCTGTCCCGCTTGGTCCTTCATAGGCAATGAATATCTTGACATCCGTGTTGCTGCTCTACGCCAAGGAGGAGGAGGCGTTCTGGCTGTTGGTCGCTGTGTGTGAAAGGATGTTGCCCGATTATTTCAATCGCCGAATCATCGGTACAATTTTACTTTGACCTTCATTTAACAAAATCATCACTTTTCAGGAGCAAATCCAAGGACTTGATCCCCCAAAAAACATCAGTAGAGCCCTGAGGCTGGATCAGCCTGAGGGTCCCTCTAGTCCAGCACTCTGTTCACACAGGGGCCGACCAGCTGCCGGCCAGGGACCCACAAGCAGGACCCGGGCGCAGCAGCAGCACCCTTCCGCCCATGTTCCCCAGCAACTGGTGTATGTAGGCAGACTGCCTCTGATGCTAGAGGCAGCACACGGCTGTCGCTCCTAGCAATGGCCTCCTCCTCCTTCCGCCCCCTTTGCCTTGGTGGGCAAAACGTCTGCTGCCCTTCCCTGCCTGGGGACTCCTGGGTGTCAGACGAGGGCCTTTCGGAGCCCCGCCTAGAGACACCTGCCAGGGAGGGTGGAGCCTGGGGCTTCGTGCCTGCAAAGCAGGAGCTCTGCTACAGAGCTGCCGCCGCCGCCCTTCCCCACGCCACCGGCCGCTTGCTGGGTTTCCAAGAGGAGCGGGCAAAGGGCTGCGATCTGTGGACGGGTTGAGTGAAACGGTACATCGGGAGTCAGACCATGGATCCATCCAGCCCAGTCTTGTCCACACTGACTGGGAGCAAAGCAGGGTTTCAGGCAGGAGCTTTTCCCTGCTGTTCCCAGAGGTGCCAGGGATCAGAGCTGGGGCCTTCCATTTGCCACACGCTCTGGCTTTGCCACAGAGCCCCGGCACCAAGATCCCAGGTCCGTGCAAAGTAGCCGTGAGGATGCGCCCCGTCAGGCTCCCCTCCTCCCTCTCTGAGCCCCCCTCCCGCCTGTCTTGCAGGCGCCTTGGTAGACCAGGCTGTCTTTGAGGACCTCATCAGGGAGCACCTGCCCCAGCTGACGGAGCACATGGCCGACATGACCTTCTTCTCCTCGGTCTCCCTCTCCTGGTTCCTCACCCTCTTCATCAGCGTGCTCCCCATTGAGAGCGCCGTCAGCGTGGTCGACTGCTTCTTCTACGACGGCATCAAGGCCATTTTGCAGCTGGGCCTGGCTGTGCTGGACTACAACATGGACAGGCTGCTCACCTGTAAGGACGACGCAGAAGCCGTCACGGTCCTCAACAGGTAGGACGGTGGGATGCTTGGCCTGAGTCCGACCCTCGCTCTGTCAGGCCCGGTACGGTCGACGCAGGAGTCCTTCCTCGCCCTGCCTGGAGATGCTGCCGGGGGATGAACCTGGGACCTTCTGCATGCAAAGCAGGGGCTTGACCAGAGCCTTTTGAGGGACTGGGGGAACAGCCTGAGGGTGCAAGAGCAAGCGTTAGCACCAGCAGCAATCAAACCCAGGACACCCCCTACAGTCACACTCACAATAGCATTAGTCAGCACGGCTCTAATCAGAGCATCACGCTAGCCAGTGACCTTTTGAAAGAAGCCAGGATCTGTCTTGGTGTATTAGAAGCCAGTGTGGGGGCTTGGCAGAGCTCTCTGGGGAGGGCATTTTGCACAGTTGGAACCCCTACTGAAAAGGCCCTGCTTCTGGTCAAAGTCTCCCTCCCACATTTCCCTCAGCAACGGCACCCAAAGCAAAGACGTTGAGAGCCACGTTTCCTCCTCTCTCCGTGCTTTGTGCATGCTCCACGCTCCCTTTCCCTTTTCCACCGAGGTTCTTTGACAGCGTCACCAACAAGGACAGTCCCCTGCCTCCCATGGTGCAGCAGGCGTCCGGGGTGAACGAACCCAAGAGCCAGCACCACACCGTGGACATCACCGACCTGATTCGAGAGTCCAACGAGGTGAGTGCAGCGGCGGCTTCCGCTCACTTGCTGCAACAGGGGCGGCTAACTCTCCCCCACGCCGTGGCCTGTTTGGGAAGCCGCCTTGAGAGGCCTCCTCTGGGTGGGAAGGGAGCCTAGGGATGTTGAAATAAGGAAGCACAGCCGGTCTGTCTGGAGCGGGGTGGGGGAGGACAACGCCTCTTTCGAGAAGTTCCTCGAGGGGGCTGCAGTCCGGTGGTGGGTGGGGCCAAAGGCAAAAGGGGGTGGGGCCCAAAATGCAAAACAAATGCCAGCCTCTGTTGTAGCTCCTGTTGCTCAGAACTCCGCCTTAGGGGAGGCAGTTCAAACTTCTAGCCTGGGGGAACCACCAAGCCGTGGAGCCCCGGATCTCCGATTTCGGTGGGGCTTTGAATCCGTTCTGGGGTTCAGTCCGAACCCGCCAGGCCTCTAAAAGAGTGATCCAAGGTGCTGAGCCCTTCCCCCAAATAGCTCATGTGGATTGCTCACGGCAGGGCCTTTCTGCCTGCTCCTCCCCACCGTTGCAGTTGCTGGCCTGTTCCTTGGAAAGCTGGGCCCATCCCAGCGTGTTCCTTGCCCTGCTGATCAGGTGGCCGAGGGGCTGCCAGCCGCTTGCTCAGTGCAGTCAGCTCGGCCTTCGGAAGCATCCTGACGCCGCCTCCCTGTTCTTCTCCTAGAAATATGGGGACATCCGCTTTGAGGAAGTGGAGGGCATGCGGCGGCGGAACAGGCTGCACGTCATCCAGACCCTGGAAGTCACCACGAAGCAAAACGTGGTACGCGGCCCTGGCCGGCCTTTTCAGCGTGCTCTTGAATCTCACTGGTCCTTGGGAGAATTGGTGGTTTCTTGGGGTTTGGAGCTCGGGCTCCAGCTCTGCACCCGTTTTATTGCATGAAAAATTCACACAGAAGCCATGAAGGAGAGGGAATGTACAGGGGGAAAGAGGCGTTGTTCTAGAGAGCCGCTGGAAACAGTCCCTGCCAGCCATGAGAAGCACCGGAGTGACGTGGCGCAAAGGTGTTTGGCCTTCCGTTGCATTTTCTGAACAATGCAAATAAAACAATCAGGGACCTGCAACAGAATATGGCAGCGTAGGATGTTGCTGTTCAGGGGTCCGGCTACTCCATTCTATACCCCCCCTCTGATTTTCTGTTTCTTCCCCCACTCCCTCCCTCCAACGTTCAGCCAGTACTCTGGCCACTGAGCAGGCTCAGTCCTTCTGGGGCTATGATGCCTCCTCTGCGTGGATGGTGCCAGTTTGGCTGCTGAAGCAGCGGCACGCACAGCCTGGACACTGCAGACAGACAGAATGAGAGCGTTCAATCCAAAGCTAAAAAGGGGAGGGCACTTAAAATTGGGAGGAGGGACATGGCAAAGAAGGCGTTTTGACCCTATAGGATGGAAAGACAAGCCGGCTCTAATGGGCTCATTCTGTACTTGCAAACCTGACGGGAGCAAAGCAGCCTCTTCTGTGCCAGTTGAACTCCGGGAACGTTAAAGCAAAGCACCTGTGAAAAATGAGAAATCGCAGACGTAACTTGGCTCTCTCCTCTTGCCCTTCGTTCCAGCTGCGTGTTGTCTCCCAGGATGTGAAAATCAGCCCTAGCGACCTGGAAGAGCTTTATGAATTATTCAAGGTAACACATTCCTTCTATTGAACACCCCTCTTTTGCAAAAGGTTTTCATTTCCACATCATACCACGTTGCACTTCCAACAGATTTAAGGAAAGATTTGATTAGGTCTTGCTCCCCTGGGTCTGTGATGCAGCCCCGGCGATGATTTCTTTTATACACACACACACACACACACACACACAGGAGGACATCTTTCTGCTGTGGATGCTTGTCCTGTTCCTTGGAGAGCCACTCCCACGTCAAGCGAAATAGGCCTCTGTCCACTACAGTGAAGCAGGAGCACTCTTCCGGTCCTCCAAAGGCACCCCAGAATACGCACCTGGGAGCTGTGCTTTCTGACGTGGTGCATCCAGCAGTGCCGCTAGACGCAGCGGTGTCTGTGGGGCTCCTTCCCCTTCTTAACGGCTCTCAAGCACCCTTTTGCCTCCAGAGGTTGTGCTCTTCATTGCAGCCAGAGCACTCCTTGGATGCCAAACGCTGGAAATCTGGGAAAGGGCATAGTAGCAAAGCCAAGGCCGTTACAGCGCAATTTGATGAATAGGGTTGGTAGAGAGGCTGAGACATCAGAGCAGGCTTGTTGAAGGACTAGCAGAGCAAGATGTGTTACAGAAACACGGTTCCTGTGCTTGTCCGAACCTGTGATTTCGTGGGCACGGCTGCCCCACCCAGCACTAGTTGGACCCCTTTGGGTTAGCGGTTCTATCGACCATAAATGGACCACGTGAGCTTTCGACCAAGCCATGAAAACAGCATTTCTCCCTCCCAGAATTCTCCTCCTCCTCTTCCACTCTTTGCCCTCTTTCGTTTGTTTGGTCTTTGCAGAAAGAGCATTTT
Organism: Anniella stebbinsi; assembly: GCA_029215795.1. Classification (NCBI taxonomy): domain Eukaryota; kingdom Metazoa; phylum Chordata; class Lepidosauria; order Squamata; family Anniellidae; genus Anniella; species Anniella stebbinsi. The sequence goes on from JARDYH010000001.1 coordinate 939,837, forward strand.
CTCTCTTGCTACTGGGGGGTCAGCAGCCCTGCCCTGAAACAGCACGACCCCAGCTTGCCCTACCTGGACCAATACCGCCTCGACTGTGAGCAGTTCCGCCTGCTCTATCACCTGCTGAGCCCTTGGGCCCGTTGTGCTCACAGGGACTCTCTGGCGCTCTGGACCTTCCGCTTGCTGGACGAGAATTCCGACGGCCTCATCAACTTCAAAGAATTCGCCGGGGCTCTCGGTATAGTAGTTCATGACACGTGGGCCAAGGTTGGGCTTGTGCGGTGGTTCGTCTCAGACTGACACCCTGTCTGTTGGAGTCTCAGTGTGCACCCAGGGGTGTTGAACCTCAGGTCTGCGGGCCAGATCTGGCCCGCCTGGGGTCCCCCTCTGGTCCTCTGCCCTCCTCCAGGCGGCCACGTCCTCTTCCCCTTTCAGCCAGTCCTGCTTTGGCATGTTTCCCCTCCAGGCCCCTGCTAAGGCGGAGTCGCTGGCAGAAGAGCTGTCAGCTACAACAAGCGGGCTTTTTGGCCGTGCCCCGTTGAATGCGCCCCCCGAGGGCTTCCCCGAAATCGAGCTCGGGATGATGGAGGTTCGACTCCCCTGGTGCCCACTGTCAAGAGCTGGCTGTTCCTAGCGTGGAGCATCTTGAATAATCTTCCCCTTTCTCCACCCCATTCCTTAGATGTCATGTACCATGGAAGTTTTACCCACAAGCTGAAGCTGCTCTTCAAACTGCACATCCCTCCAGGTGAGTCGGATTTGGGTGTCTTCCAGGGTCCTTTCCCCTTCTGCCCTGCTAAGAGGTGTGGGCTGCGGACGGCCCCCTGGGCCTTTGAGGAGGGCTCCAATCACGGGCAATTCCCAAGCGGTCCTCAGTGACATTTCCTTTTCACAGCGTTCACCGAAGTGGAATCCCTCAGCCCTTCCAAAGGTGCTCAGCTCTCGAAAGAAGAGCTGATCCACTTTAGCCAATTACATGGTAAGTGCACGGTATTAATAGGACCAGCCGTGGTGATCTTCTTGTGCCGACAGCAAAAAGTTAACTCCCCCTCTGAAGGCAACTGCAAGGAAAGCACTTAACAAGGACCAAAATCTGGGGGCGAGCGAGCGAGCGAGCAGGGACTCCGTTGGGCTCCCGGTCGGCCTCACAGCACGTGGGGACAATGGCTCACCACCGCCCCAAAGCACCTTGGGCCCGTTCTGATCTGCTTTTTGGTGCCTTGGCCCGGTCCGGTCTTGCTCTGGATTCAGGCTGAAGCGGGCTGAATCGATCCGCTTTGGCTCGGATTTGGGGTGAGGCCCCGAGGCGGTGCGCAGCCCTAGTTGAGACCGTGGAAAAGGCACCTCAGGCAGAGCAGCCTGACAGCACAGCCCCATTCTATTTATTGAGGTGCCTGTCAGGATTTTTAAGGGCAGCCCTGCAATTTGTTCCAACGTTTCAGTTTTGTGAAGAAGATGCTGTTAGAATTCAAGGGTGTGAAGAAGTCCGATGCTGTTCCAGGGAGGGGCCCCGTAGCTCAGTGGCGGAGGGCATCCCACGTCCAGTCCGTGGCACCTCTGCTAGAAGGGGATGATGGGCAATGATTCCTCTGTGCCGGAATCCCTGGGAATCCCTGGCCAGTCGAGTTAGACGATGGACAAGTCCCCTGCCTGGTACCAGGCTGCTTCGGATGTTCCCGTTCATTTCTGTCCTTCTTCTTCCGTCCTAGTTTCTTCTCCGGGGGACAGTGACGATGCTGATGCCTTGAAGACGAGCCCAGGAAAAGGTAGCCAATCTGGATGAACATCAAGAGAGCTCGGTGTTTGTGTGCGCAGGTGTAGGCTTACGGGTGTGAAAGGAAGGTGCTGTTTCCCATCGTGAAAGCCTGTGGGGCCCTAAGGTCTGATTTAGGAGGCTTGTCATGACTTAGGCTCCAAAGAGCTGCACACCTGGAATCGTGTTTGCCAAGTATAATTCCCTGGTGGCGTGTGGTAAACCCTCTTTGGAACCGAGATGCCTTTAGACTCCCTGTCCATTCTGTCTTTGGCTTTCATGAGACTCCTGGGGGGGAGGAAGGGCTGCAGCTCAGCCTCATGTGCTTTGCCCAAAAGGCTGGTGAGCCCTTGCTGCCGGTCAGGGTCGCCAGAACTGGGGGTACTGGACCAAGGCTCTGGCTCAGGACAAGGCGGATTCCGAGGCCCCGATTTAAAACTCGCTTTGGGGAAGGATCAGAGCACAGTGGGATCCCGCTTGCCTTCCAGTCCTCAGATCCAAGCCGACTCTGCAGTCTGACTTGAGATTAATGGCTCTTCCAGACTGAACAATTAACTCTGCATTAGTGTTGTGAGAATGAATGTTCACAAGCGTGGGGCTCCTTCCCCCCCCCCCCCCCCCCCCCCGCATACCAGTCAGGGGATCAGAAGCATTTGCTTCCATTTCTAATCTCAGGTTATTCATTTCGTCTGAATCTGGGAAAACTAAGCTACTTCCTAATGGTAGTCTATGAAGGGAAATTGTTTCATTAAATCATAGTTAAGATTAACCAGGGCTTAGGACTTGGATATAATGTGAAACTGTGGTTAGTTGAATCCATAAACAAAAGCTTCCAACCAGAGGAAGGGAGCGAGGGAAGAAACCGTCATTTGGCATTTCGCCTGAGCCAGGCCGAAGCGTGAGGAATTTCTGCTATTCTACGATTGCAGGAGCGCAGGACGTGTTCCGTCATCCTGGTGGCTTTGCAGGTTTCTCACGTCCAGGAATGTGGCCCACCTGGTAATTTTTGCAGTAATTAGGTGTCTGTCTGTCAGAGACAACGGCTCAGGAGAGGCTGTTTTGATTTGAGGGTAATTCAGGGACGTCATTTGCTCTGAATTTAACTTGCTGCCTCCCAAACAGGGAAAGGAAAGGTTGATATTCAGGCCTATTTGAAGCAATGGCAAGAAGAGCTGCTGAAAAAAGAAGAAAGCATTAAGGATTTGCCCCGGATGGACCAGGTAGAGCTTCTCCCGCGGGAGAAGTTGGGTTCTTGGGTTTGGGGCAGGGTGGGCCAGAGCAGAGATCAAGGCAGCCCAATGTGCCCTACTGCAACCCCCCCCCTCCAGACCCATCTCCCTCCACCCGCACGGCCCATGACCAGGAGGGCTGGAGGAGGAGGAGGAGGAGGAACACGGAGGGCAGCCGGGTGAGGGAGGCGGCCCTAATACGACCACAGCCCACTTTTAAATGCAAGTCATTTGATTGAGGTGGTGTGCAGTACTTTCAACTGGGTGCTTCTTGAAAACGGCTCGTCTTTTTCTGTCCCCGTTCCCCCCCCCCCCGCCTCCCAGTCACAATTCATCCAGTTTTCAAAGACTTTGTATAACTTGTTCCACGGGGACCCGGAAGAGGAGTTGCTCTACAGCGCCATTGCCAAGGTGACCAGCCTCTTGCTCAGGATGGAGGAGGTCGGCCGCAAGCTCCAGAGCCCCACTTTGCCCGCCCGAGCCGTGGTGCCTCCCGCAGCGCCGTGTGACGCAGAAGGTGGAAGCAAAGCCCAGGACTCTCAGCCGATCCCACGGACGGCCAGCACAGGACCCCGGAGCCCAAACAGCGCCGGCAGCGCGTGGTCGTTCGCCTTTGAGCAGATTCTGGCCTCTTTACTAAATGAACCTGCTTTGGTGAGGTTTTTTGAGAAACCGGTCGATGTCAAAGCCAAGTTAGAAAACGCAAAAGCTTCTCAGTTGAAAGCGAGAGCCCAGGTATAGCACCTCTCCAAGGTTTTTCACTCTCCCTCTTCGCCCTGTACATAGGTGCTCAGAACTTAGGGCCTGTTGTAAGCTTTGCGTCCTGAGTTTGCGTTGGGAGGGAGGGCTTGAGGATCTAGCTCAATGTCCCTGTATGCTGCTGCTGGGCTGTTGATGTTCTTTGCAGAGTTAAACCAGTGTAGCTTGAAGCACAATTGCACCTAATCTTTGCATTTTCGTACGCTTGATAACTTCACCCTCGCCCACCCACCGATGCCGACCTGCAGGGAAAGGGCTCATCTGGCCCCTAGGAGGCCTGGGGGAGGGAAGTTTCCCAAGCCATAGTTTTGTGTTTCTCGCGCTGAATGTAATGTCTGCCGCGTTTCCCTAGAAGTGGCATTGGTGTTTACTTGTTGCATTTGTAAGGCATTTCCAAAGAAACACTTAAAACTTTGAATGTAGGTTTGCTTCATACTTTGGGAATGATCTCTTAGGTGGCCACTTGAGTCCAGTTGTTAGAGAATGCAACAACGTCGTTTCTACAGATGGAACGAAGTGCTGCTCCTAAATTCTTCTTAATTGTGGCTACCAGAAATGAGGTTGGGCATGTTCCAAATGCAGGCTTGATGCCCTGTTCTTTCTCACTGGCCTGACTCCTGACCCTGGAGCCTTCTCACCTCCAGAGGTCGCCTGGGGTGAGGATTTTGCGATTTGGCCAGGTTCTCCTGAGCAATGGCGTCGTGCAGCCTTCTGGGTTTCCTTCACCTGCTACCCTCATTTGGCCCCCTTTGCACATCACCTCAGTGGCGTTGAAGCCATGTTGCAGTGCCTTCCTTCTCAAACCCACACTGGTTAGGTGTGGGCAAGGAAGGGTCACGTGGTTCTTTCCCCTGTGGAAAGCTCACCGTGGAACAGGAAGATGCATAACTCAAGAGTTGGGTGGTACAAATTGAATGGTACCGTAAGGATGATTGTAAGCAAAGTTGAACATGTGGGACTGTTTCTACTGGGATCCACAGATCCTTTCATGGTGAGAGCTTGAGAGCCCATTTCTAGTGCTTTAGTTTAATGACCCCAAAGAGCTCTGTGGAACCCACGTGCTTGCTCTTTCTCTCTCTCACTTCATTGACATTGCTGATAAAATGTTTACAGGAAGCACTAAAAAAAATAACTTTGTCCTTTTCTGCCCAAAACAATCTTCGATATTATTGCAGGGTTTCCCCAGACAAACTGACTCAGCTGAGTTGTTTTACTTTAAAAGGTTGTTCCAGTTTAATGATGGCAGAAAAGTTGCTTATGGTCAAAGAGGGAATACAGATTTAACTCAAAACTAGTCTGTAGTGACATAGAAGTAGGAGGAGAGCTTGCACGCTCAGGGAACTTGCTGAATCCAGTGTTTTCCATGCAGTTGAAATGGTTCAGGTGTGCAAACGATGCCATTGCTCTTCTGTGAATGCTCACCGGAAGAGACCCATTTGCCCCAATTATATGGAAATTCTGTACTGGAGTCTTGGAGGAACAATCTTTTATATGCAGAATCACCAATATACTGCTGATTATACTTCAGGTTTTGATCATCGCTGAGAGAGTCACTGGATTGATGACTCGTGTGACTCTTTAGTCTAGTTAAGGGTTTTTTTGAGCATTGGAGGAAATGTGCAACCTTTATGCGGAGCCTGTTTCCCTCGCAAAATGGCCAGCGATGATGTGTGCAAAACACATGTTTGCATTTTGATTAAGCCAAGGAAAAATTAAAGGTTTGCAATTCGATTCAGCCTATGAAGGAGAAAGCTTGACAGTTGGTTGCAGGTTGGAAAGAGAGAGAGAGAGGGAGAGAATGGTCCCAATTACTGTGATCCCTTTGCCAGTTTTTTACCAATAAATCTGCATCCTGCAAAATGTTTAATTTTAACTTGGTGGATAGTTCTATGACCCTATTGCAAAATGGGGGCATATTCCACTTCATGCTATAAAGGTCTCTGTTGGAACGACCACCAGTCTAAATTCTATGCAAATGAAGGAGTAGCTGAAGGCATAAATTGCCTGTTAAAACTGACCAACTCCGGTTTGCCTCATGTGCCCAGGGAAGTGGGCATTTTTAAATTACAACTGACACAGCATGTCAACATAGTACTTGAACGTAGCTCTGAATGAGTGACTTCCTATGATGGGCCGGTGTGTCATTCTGCCTTCTCTTTTCCCCCGTCCTCTTGGATAGGCTGTGGTTTCCCAGTCTTCAAGGATGAGGACAGAGCGACCCTTTGCCTTAATATCCCTCTGAACTTATTTGTCCAAACTTTTCTCAATTCAAGATCGATTAAGCCATGTCACTTGAGCCCACGTTCTTAAAAATGAGTCCCACCTGTTCCAAAGATGTGCATAAAGCCTCGTGCAGACTGCATTGATTCACCCCAGTGAGTTGCTGTTTCTCTTGCCTGCCTTAAACAAAGCTTTTTGTCAAGATATCCCAGGAACCCGTAGGAGGCCAAGACCACGGCAGGTCGGTCCCAGCTGCCCTTGCAAGGAAGAGCCTTTAGGTCAGGGTGGGGCGGGAGCAGGACAAGGTGGCGGGATGGAGAGCTACCGCTTCAGAGTCCAAGCGGGAGGGATGTTTTTTTAATGCCTTCCTGACGTTCTCCCTCTATGCATTTGATGTAGCAGGGGGGAAGTTCTAGCCTTTGCTCTTCTAATTCCTAATGGCAAGGAATTTATTTTTAAAAAACCGAGGCCCCCACCCCCACCCCCAGGGCGTCTTCTGAAGTGGCCGCAGCCCATTCTGCCGGATGCATTTTGCACCAAGCCTCACAGAGGGCCTTTTGCTCCGTGTGATCTCAGCTCCCCTACCTTGGTCTGAAGAAGCCCCAAATGTCTGGGCTTGAAAGTGCATTGGAGGGGATTGATGTGGTCTTTTCCCTTCCTCCACGCCAGCAGATATAAAAAACCATCTATCCAACAGTGGACTGGCAGGATAAAGTTAGAGGTTGGGGGGAAAATACCCTCCACGGAAAAAGTTCTTCCTCCCCCCCCCCCCCCCCGGGTTTTCCATGCCTGTTCTTGCGATCGAATGCTTGTGAATGCCTCGGCATGAGGTTTTGAGGAGCGTTTGTTACCCATGGCTGTGTTTTGCGTATGGGGGGGGGGGGTTTGCCAGTGGTGTGTGTTGCGTACCTGTGTGCCTTTGCTTTGCGTTGTTTTCTCTAGCAGCCCTTTCCACAGGTCAAGGCATCCCCCTGATAAGATTGCTCTGGTGCTGCTGAGCCCCCCACCCCAGGGCATCGTCCCCTCCGCCCACAGTGGAGCTGCGTTTTGTGCTCTTTGCAGCGGAACACTTGTAGCCAAAGGGCAGAAGAAGAGAGAGGCATTCGGTTTTACATCCGCCGTGGAAAAGAATAAGGTACATGAGTCAGCGTGGGGGTGAAGTACAGAGGATGGGGTTATTAGCTGTCGGTCACTGTTCAGAGCAGGTTATTCGACATCAAACTCTCCGGTGTAAGAATCCTCGCACGGTTTGAAGGTACTTTAGTATAATCTGGAAAAGTGTTGTGAACAAATAATATCCAGCAAGCCCTGAGCTAAAGGCACAGGCCAGCTTTCTCCTACCATACGTGATCAACTTTTCTCCCCCTAATTGTAGCCCACGACGGGAACCGTAAGCTTGAAGATGGACGTTTGCCGTTGTGTAGTGGGAAGGAAAACCAGGTGGCCGCAGAACTTTTGTAATAGGATTGGATTCCATTGGGATTTTACCAGGAGGGGTGGGTGGAAGGGTTAGGGTCTGCCCCCCCTCCACCTGTGGCCAGATTTTCATTTCTCACTGACTGCAGCGCTTGCTAATTGCTGCTGAGTAGAGCCTTGGCTAATGCCTCCTCAGTAGTGGGTCTTATAATGCTGTTTGCCAACAGAGCAACTGTAATATTACTTAGGGAACCCGACCTAAAAAAGATTTATTGAACTACCCTCTTTAAAGCTCATTATCTAATTGTCTTATAAACGATTTCTAAACAAATCACAAAGTTACCTTATAATATATATATATGTATATAATTGTTGTTTGTCTTTAGAGAAAATTTCATAAATAAGATTATTAAGGTACGTTTCCCGGAGGAACTGGATTATTTTCTTGTTTTTGCTACCAAGAAAGTAAAAGATGTTTATGTGCTGGCATTTTGTCTTTTAATAATGACCATTTGCACTGTATCTTTACTGGGAGGTGATCAATATTTACTTCTGGGGTTGGTGTGGGGGAGAACCTGACCCACATATGCTTATGAGGCAACCTCCCCCACCCCCCAAAAAGCTGTACATCATTTGGTGAATTGATAAGTTTTGGGATGGCTCCACCTTCTCTTAGGAGAGATGAAAATAGATCCGAGCTCTGTTCTTTGATGTGTTCTGGGCTTCACTGTTAGTGCTGGGAACTCTGCTTGATAGACACATGGTCCCCACCTGTTACGCACATAACATATGTGGGGCACCGTCACAGCTTTCTAGATCTGCTTCACACATTACAACCAACTATGGGTTAAACAACCTATAGTTAGTTGTGATGTTAACACGCTCACTTGCCACCACTTCTGCTTTGCATCCAGTTTAGCAAACAACCCAGAAATGCCGAGATGTTCATCATGACATGCAAACCCAGAATTCTGGGATGTTGAGGGGGAAACAACCCAGAGTTTCCACATAACAACAAATTACTGGTTCTCGGGTTGCTTACAAAAATGGAAATGAGGCCTGTAGGAGGCAACTCACTTCCGACAAGTCATGGGTTAAACAACCCATAGGTTGTCATTATGAGCAAACCAGGTCATTGACTAATCTAAACCCAGAGGAACTTAAAATCCAAAGGCGTTTGCTTTCTGCTGCTGCCTTTGTAGTTAACTGTTTTGAAATTTTGACGTATGTCACTTGATGTATGACACTTACGTTGTTAAGGGAAAGGCCATCATATAAATGTTCCAGCAATAATAATAATAATAACATACATGATATATAAATAATAATATGAAATACATACATTTTAGCTGCATGTGGAGATAAAGGGGAAGGGAAGAGACAGGCATCCCTAACATGACGGGACTGTGAACAATTGCAGTTACCACATCTTAGGGGTTCACTGTAATGGGGTGAAGGCTGGCAGCAGGAGTCAGCTAAAGTTTTCACTCAAGAGCGGGGTTTCGATAAGGGGAGAGGTAAACGTGAGAAGTAATTTCAGACTAAGAGTGTAACCCGGTTCACATCTGCTTGGAAGGAAGGCCCATTGACTTCAGTGGTTCTAACTCCTAGAGATTGTTGCCCGAGGGAGTTGAACTTGGGTCCCAGGGATTCCACCGGGAACGAAGTGCAAGTAACCTTCGGTTGGAGCGGGGCTCTGCCTTCTGCAAGAGTTGGGGCTGGGCTCACAGAAGGTCCCTCCGACCACAACCATAGCTCACCCCATTCGCCAGGGCTGCCTCTCTTTCTGGCATTTTCAAGGGGCTGACGTGGAAGTCAACTTCCATCGGTGCCGTTTATAGAGCTGAAATCTGGGCCCTTCCCCATGTCTGTGAAACACTCGAGTAATTTGGCATCCAGTTAAACTAAGTCTAAGTTCATAAAAATATACTGCAAACCCCAAATCCTTCATTTTGACTTGTGTGTTTCTTCACATTAGAAGCACCAAGGGGGTAATGCCAGCCTGCTGTCGTTCTCCCACGGTTGGGGGTCATTCATAGGCATAAAAACCAAGCCTTTTTTTAAAAAAAAAAACCAAGAACAAATGAGCAGCCATCCAAGGAGAGTTCTTAAAAGTACCGTTTTATTTTTCTTTCAAAATACTATATACAAATCTGTTAAAGCACATGGAGATGTGCTCTTTCTTGCCCAACAGAGCATCGCAAGGGTGTGAGCATTCCAGACAAGAATGTTTAAAATGTGTCCCCATAAGACATTTCCTTTGCCCCATATCCTCCCTGGCCATGATACAAAATACTTTATGAAGAGGAACATTTATAAAGGTATCTATATTTGACATCGTATAAAATAAAATAAACGTTCGGTTCTAAGCGTTTGTTGCTTTTTTCTGACCTTTCTTTCCTTTGTACATAGTTAATATGTCACAATATATACAACTTAGGTTAGACTCTGTACCTGTCAAACCAACCTGGCTAGATCAACCAGCCTTTAGCTTATGTATAGATACAAAATTCATCAAAAGTACAAGACTTTAAAAAGGTGCCCGTGTTTTCTGAAGCCTGGAGTTGTGTTGACAGTTTGTCTCAGATGCTGTAGTTGCCTTCCCACGTTGTCATCACACCTTACGAGGTTCCAAACAGAACCTGTGAGCCAGGGGCACATGAGCAACAGCTTGACGGCCATGGGCCATCGCATCCAGCACAGAAGCTGTCCTCAGGTGATCCCAGGCTAATGAGCTGCATTTTCCAGGGGAAGGCACCCTAGTGCCGTTCCGATGTTTTGGACTACAAATCCCACAATCCCTGACCATTGGCAGTGCTGACTGGGACTGATGGTAGTTGTAATCCTGGATGGCACCCGGTTGTCTATCCCTGCTATATGCGATTTCCATTCACTTTGCCCTAAAAACAGAGCATAGTTAACACAGAGGAAAACAACTCAATTAACCTGAATAGGATTACTTGTTTTTTCTTTGAAGGAGGGGGAAAAACAGGTTGAGGAGGGAGGGATGTCTGAGCAATAAGCAGCTGCAGAAAACCTTCAGGAAAGTTTTTGGTCCCGATTATGATTGTCGCGGGGAGAAAGGAGCTGGCTGAAACTTCACCACGAGACAGAATGCGCATTTTGGTAAACTGTTTTTCCCTCCCTTGAACATATAGTGTGGGGATTGAACCCTACCTAGTGCCATATATGTGAGAATAAATGAAGGAAGCAATTCCTTACTGATAAAGTGCATCGTTTCGGAAAGGCCAATAAATGTACACACATATAAATATTGTGGGTTTTTAAGGGGGTGGTTTTCAAAATACCCATTGTCGCTTGGAATCCGTTTTGGAACCGTCCCTTCCCCAGGCGCCCACGCTTGCCATCGTAAGAGCTTGGCTTGCAAAGAAGCCCCATCCGGTGCAGGCATCCGTAGCTGCTGGGTGGGAAAGGCCCGCCACACCCCCAGGCCAGCAGCAGCCTTGGAAAGGTGGGTTGTCCCAGCCTCAAGCCAGGCTTAAAATAAATGTTAAAAAATATAAAACCCTTAAAACCCTGTATTAAATTTCAGAAAGCAGGAGGTTTAAGCAGACAGCAAAGGGGGAGGGTTCATGGATGGGGGCCTCGTTTTTTCGAACTCCAACCTTTCTCTCTCCATCTGTCTTGTTAAAGATGAAATGGGAAAGGATGCCCTGCTGATGGCCCAGCTGCAAAAGTGTGTGAGGTTGGCACAGAGGTGCTTTAAAGTGCATGAAAATACAATGGGGGGGAAGGTAAGGGGGGTGCCCCTAGGTGAGAGGTGGGGGCTGCGTGGCCTCTCCTTCCCACTTACTCTAGGGCAGTGAGAACGGAAGGCCGGGTGGTCTCCCTCCTGCTAGGGGTGCGCATGAAGTACTGTCACTGAAATGGGATTGCTTGGCAAGGGGGGTTGGGTTTGGGTGGGGGGGAGACACGAGACTCCTGTGGGGTTGAAAAGTAGGCCGCGAAGAACGCACGAGCTCACAGGGCCTCCTTAAAAACAGTGGTTGTGTTGCTGTGTCCTGACACAGGACTTGTGCCACTTCCCAGCTCCTGTATCGGCTTTTCTCCCGACTTGTTACTTCCATGGGGAAATTTCAAGGTCATTTACTGTGGGGAAAAACTAGCCGTCCACGACCAACAAAGGCAAATGTTTACATATTTTCAGCTTCACAGGAAAGGGTGTGTGTGTGTTTGCAGGTGCGGGGCAGGGGATCCTTTGCCTCACCTTGCTGCACTGGCCATTTATGGAGTGGATTTCTTTTAGAACCCCAAATACGCGCATGTGCTGGGACCAGAGGCTGCCTCTGGAGCCAAAGCCACTTTGAGAGTTTGTTCTTCCCCAGTACAGCTCCTTCTGGGCTGCTGCCCCTCCTCCCAGCAGCGCACACAGGTGCCTCGCCTCCTTTACCCCTTTCATGCCCATTCTCCAACATGCAAACGCCCACAAGGCGCCACAAGTCAGAAGCTTGCTGGCCAACTGACAAACACAAAGCCCTGGTTAACCCATAAATGTACCCAAAATCCTTGAGTTCTTGTACTTTGTTTGGCAAATGGTTTCCAAATGCAAGAATGGAGGTCAGGGCGCTGCTGATGGTTTTTGAAGATTGCACAGTTCTACAAAAAAAGTAATACTACTACTACTAACAATAACAGAATCACAGTCTTCGGATGACAACTCACACAGCTGTCTAGTCAGTTCCTTAGCAACTCAACTCTGAAATTCTCCTTAATGCTAAACTACCATCCCCCCTTCCACAACCCCCGATTTACAGGATGAAATTTAATCAATGCCGTTGGCATATCTGGCCATCACGTTTTCTTGGCCTTTTCTACTTAAATCCACCAATGCCTAATAAAATCCTTTAGGTCCACTGCATTCTTAGTCATACAGGTTCAAATAACTATCAGTCGCAGGAGTACTTTCCTGTGTATAGATGAAGCCCTTTTTCCAAATAGCTGACAGTGACCTGGTTCGCACATAATGCTAACCCACGGTTTGTTGCCCTGCCCATGGTTTGTCTGGCAAACAATCCAACAAAACATGGTTCATTTTCTCAGTCCCTCAGTTGTTTGTTTCCCTTCTCCATTGTGGTTCCCTTCCTATATCCCAAATGCTTTTGCTGCACAGTAGTACTGGCATGTAGAGTTGGCTGGGTTTTGGATCTCCTTTGCCCACCATTTCTGTAACCTGGCTGAGCAACCCATAGTTCTGGGTTCATACATAACAAACCATGGTTTTAAACAACCCATGGTTTTCTTACTGGGTTGTTCATGGTTGACATACCATGGTTTGTTAGTGTGAGTGGGTTTGAACAACGTGACAACCCAGAATTCTACAACCCATGCCATGGGTTAATGATATGTGCGAATTCACCACTGGTCTAACGGTGGCTCCCTCAAACTAAACCACAAGTTTGAGTCTACGAAACAAATGTTCTATGGCTGGTCTTCCTCTGAGGCCTCAACGTTTTTGCTTTGGAGTGCAGGGTGGGGCAGCTAACAGTGCTTTGCAATAATAAGGTGCCCGGTGCTTCCGCGCCTCTTGGCATATATACTTGCCAAGGACAGAATTCTATTCTACATTCTTTGAAATGCTGCTTGTAAAGCTGCCGTTTTGGCTTGGCGCCTGCTGTGCTAAAGCCCCTGCCAGGAACTAAACAGAGGCGTTGGAGCCAAGGGGGTGTGCGTGTGCGTGTCTCATTTGTCTTGGTGAGTGTGTTGGGAGGGGCACAAGAAACTGGGCATTTTAGTTATTAATTCACAGGAGCTTCTAGGTAAAATTGGTTCGATCCAGTTCTTGCCACGGCTTTGCCTCCCTCCTCCCAACAGCTCCTCTGGACTGATGTATCAAATGGAAGGACTAGCGGCAAGAGCTCAGCGCTCCACTCCACAGCCGCTTCTTCTTCCCTTCATGCAAGGCTGGGATTTGAATTGCCCCTGGCAGCGAGAGCCGCACAGTACCAGGTTACTCTGGTGTTTCCATCCTCCTCTCAAAGGACAACAGTGAGGGCTGAGAAGGCCGCTCCCTTCCGTCTTCCTGTAAGTATGGATCTACCGACCTGGTACAGACAACCCAGAGTATGGGTTGTTTTTGAATTGCGGGTTGTCGTTGAATCGCGGGTTGTGCTTTGTGACCCAGCAACACTTAACAAACCATGAACAACACAGAGTTCACAACCCAACAATAAACCTTGGGTTCTCGTCATGGACTGTTTGTGGTTAAACCACGGCTTGTTAGCGCAGCTGAGTTCACACAACACAACAACCCATGATTCAACAGCAACCCATACTCTCTTAGTTGTTGTGTTGTGTGAATGACCTCACTACTTATGATCACAGCAAGCAAAGCACACCTGTGCCCCTTTCTCAAAGTGCCAGGGGAGATATAGTTGCACACACACACACACACACACACACACACACAAACAAGTGCATCAGTAGTTAAAGAATTACAATACTGGTAAGCGAGAGCCTTGACCACAGTGATTGATCTGCTGCCTGAGAATCTTCTGCAAACACAACTACGCTTGAATGATTGTAGCCCTACTTTTCGTTAAGCATTTGGCCCTGAACTTTCCTAATCAAACCAACTCTGATGATGGGCAGAGAATCAACAAGCCTAGAGAGAAACAAACTCTTACTAAAAGCCAGCAATGGATGAAGTAAATTGTTTTGTAAACCAGGCTTCAAAATGCAAACTCTCTTCTTCTTCTTCTTCCTGTTAAAAGAAGTAATAGCTAAAGTTGCCTTCTGAGCCCAGGATCTAAAACATGTGCAAGTCCCGCACAGTTACATTTAAACACACGCAAAAACAGCAAAAAGTGCCCCCACAATTATAAGTATTCATTTTCCTTTGGAAACACACAAAACAGTAGGGAACGCTTTGGTTGACACACCCACTGCGCAATAAAACTTTCCTTCCCCTCTCCCCAAAAGTTCATAAATATATAAGCACAGTTAAAGTGACAATTTACAAAAATACAATTTATTGCTAACGCTACTGACTTGCAACATCGAAGGCGTCCCTGTTAAGTAGAAACCTCCACTTTGCCCAAGTTCTAACACTCCCAAATAGCAAAACCACAAAGTTTGCTTTTTCTCTTCGAGTGCCTCAATACCTTAAAATGGAAGGATCCTGCACCTCATTATATATATATATATATATATATATATATATATATATATATATATAAATGGGGAATAGAAATAGATAGGTTTCTATATCTGCACTTTGTAACAAAAATAGGACAAACCGTTTGCACACATCTTAATTCTACCTGGGAAAGGAGCTGGTGCATAAAGCAGAAATTCAGGCAAAAGTGGTGTCATCACACGGTTAGCAGCATTACCCAATTATCTGAAAAGAGAAACGATGGGACCGACATAGGGGACAGGAAGGTGGGAGGGAGCGTTCGGGATTCCACATGTGAACTACGATACCAAAATAAAACCGATACTCATGACATGCGCAGACACAATAGAAACGTTGACAGGGTAACCTGCCCCAGGGTGATAGTTCGGTTTGTGTTCTGAGTGCTTCACAGTGAATTTCAGCAAAGCGCTGGGTGGGTGGCTGAAAGGCTCTGCTGCTGCCTCCTGCACACAAGGGCAGCTTCTCTTGCAAAAGTCACCTGCATGTAAACTTGACTAATTCAACATACACCTGCAAGCTAGAAATCCGCCTACCATATTGTATATCTGGCTTTACAGCACAGTAAAGTGGGCTACATTAAGGACTGTGCTCTCCTGCAAATTATTATTTGCCCCACTTGAGCAAATCCAAATTTTATGTTTTCTTCAGCAGGTGAGCAGGGAATTGTATCAGCCAACAAACCTGTTCTGGCAGGCAGGAGCACCTGTAAGCAACCCTTGCTTCCCGCTCCATTTGCTTTTATAAAGCCTCCTCTAGTAGGCGCAGAACAGAGAGACCAGGTGTTCTAGCTGCACCGTTCATGGCGCCAGGTTTGGCTTTTGGTCCGGTTTTGCTGGGAGCAAAGTTTCCTAAGCGCAAGGAACTCTCGCCAGGGCCTTCCCGGACTCTGCCCCCTTCCTCGTTGGTGGAAGCCTCATCCTCCAGGCGTTCACGGAGGGCCTCCGCTCGCTCACCAATCCCCCCGCCTCCGGTGGCCATCATCACCAGCGCTAGGCCTCAAGGCAGTTGCATTTCAGGCTGGCCTTGCAGGTGGCGGCTCTGGGGCTGTGGATGGTGGAAGTAGCCCATGGTGGGGTTCTGTTGCAGCAGCTGAGCGGGCTGGAAGAGCCGCTGGTTCTGGCCTGGCTCAGCCGCCCCTTGCATCTGCAGAAGACAAGGACAGTCGGTTTCAGGGCCAGGTTCACCCTGCTTTCCCCCATCCCTAGCCTGACCTCAGCCGCTTCCTACCTAATGTGGCAGGTATTCATCTGGAGAAGAAGCAGGCTGCTACGAACTGAAGAACGGCCTTTGGGGCTTTGGGGCTACGCTGTTCCTGAGCCCGGAGATTCCACTAGCTGAGAGCCATCAGGTTCTCCATGAATCTATGTCATCCTTCTCTTAAAAAAGGGGTTGGATCCAGATTTAGTCCCATTTGAGAGCAGACCCAGTGAAATCCATGGGATTCAGCTAATCATAACGAACTGAAATCTCATTGATCTCAATAGGCCTACTGTTACGTTTGACTAAGGGTGCGATCCTATGCACGTTTAGATGGGAAAAGATCCTACAACTCCCAGCCATGCTAGAAGTTGTAGGACTTTTTTCCGGTCTAAACATGCAGCGCAGGTAACACAAAGGCAACTGCTTCATACCGAGTCAGAGACCACTGGGGCCCCCATCCTATTGCCTATGTTGCCTGGAAGGGACACTCTACAACTGTGCAAATTTCCCCCACCCACAAATGAGTATTTTCACACTTTAGCCTACGGGGGAAATGTGCATTTTCAGCCTTTTTTCCCCTCTTTATCTCTTTGTATTACTAAATTTCTGCAAATTCCAGAAAGTTAGAAAGCGGTCCGCAAGCCCATTGGACCCCATCGCAGCTGCCTCTGGCATGCCTCATGGAACTTCGGGCCTTTTGCGTGCAGCACCTTTGCTCCGCCAATGAGCTGTGGTCCTGTCCTCTGCCTCAGCTCCCGGCCCATCTTCCCCTGCGTTACTGCTGGGGTGGAGAACAGGGCTTACCTGAAGGTAAAGGTGATGCTGTTGGACCTGCTGAGGCTGCCACGGGTGGAGGCTACCGGGCGGAGGGTGGCTCTGTTGCACCGCAACGTTGGTGTGTGCGATCATCACGGAAGGGGTGGGGGCGCGGATGGTGGCGCAGGCGATGGGCTGCATCTGTATTGTCGGAGGCAAGCCCTGCTGCTGCTGCTGCTGCTGCTGCTCTTGAGCAAATCTGCAATGCAGAAGGAAGGAAAGCTTGAAACGCCAAGGTCTTTAAAGTGTGCGCATCTGCGCATGGTGTGGGAAACAAAGAAGCATGGCATTCGCCCCAGTCACACGCCTGCCTGCTGAACGCTGCATCGCCCTTGAGGACAAAAGATAAATAAGCCCGGAAGAGCCCTGAGGCTGGATCAGACCATGGTCCATCTAGTCCAGCATTCTGCTCTCTCAATGGCCAACCAGCTGTGGAAAAGCTACAAGCAGGACGTGAGTGTGATAGAGTGGGGGTGGGTGGGGGCAGTTTTCAGGGGAATTGCAGCTGGCAAGGGGAGAGCTGGTGGGGTGGGGTGAGGACCAGGAGCGGGCGAGAGCAGCTGCATTGAATGTCAGGTCTCCTTGGCGCTGAGTAGTCAAGGTGAGGTTTGCACCAGAGGACCAATCATCGCTTGGGATCTGGCTACCTGAAACACCACCTAACTCCCGTGCAGACTAACCCGGGTAAAGCAAACCAATGGAGCTATAAAGGAACGGACACCTAAAAACGAGAGATTACACACCAAGAACAAGCAAGCGAAGGCAACTCTGCGTAGGCCGTAAGAAAAAAAATCAAAATCCATATAGTGCAATCCCTCCACTAGGCCCACTCAAAACTCACAACAGATGCGCAAGTCGGCCACAGCTCAGTGGCAGAGCACATGGCCTTACATGCAGAAAGTCCCAGGTACAGTCTTTGGCATTGTCAGGAAAGGATCCTGCCTGAAACCCTGGAGAGCCGCTGCTGCCGGTCAGTGTCCACAATACCAGGCTAGACGGGCCAATGGGGACCGACTCTGTATCAGGCAGCTTCCTAATCAAGGCATTGCACTAGATGGATATGGGTCCCTCCAGGTCCTCCCCAAAGCATTCCTGCACACAGACCTCAAGCTCCGGTCTTGGTTGTAATCAGGCGGCTGCTGCTGCTGCTGTTGCTGCTGTTGCTGCTGCCTTTCGCCCATTTCAGCCGGCATCGGAGTGGACACAGTGATCGGGTGCGTTTGAGAGAACACCACAGGGTTGTTGTAGAGGGGCATTGAAATGCTCATCTGCATGGGTAAGCAGGCCTGCTGGGCTTGGTTGCCTCTCATGACATGCTTCGGCTGCTGCGGCGGTGGCACCTGAGATAGATATAGATAGATAGATAGATGATAGATAGATAGATAGATAGATAGATAGATAGATAGATAGATAGATAGATAGAGATAGATAGATAGACGTAGATAAATGCATATCCCTTTGCTATAATGAGCACACGTTGATTCTTCATTTCATTTCCAGAGGGTAGACGAGGATAGTCTATTGCACCAAACACAAAAAAGAGTCTTGTGATGCCTTAAAGACTAACAAATTAATTCTGACATAAATTTTCATGGACTAATTGATGCATCTGATGAAGTAAGTGGGCTCTATCTAGTCCATGAAAGTTTATGCCAGAATAAATTTGTTAGTCTTTCAGGTGTTGCCTTTGTTATCTTTACTCAGTATTGTTTTTTCTTTCAAACAAACAAACAAACAAACAACCTGCCCTTCACCCCAAAGAGATCCCAGGGCAGTGTACATAAAATGAGTCCGTCTTGCCAGGATTCAGCTTCAGTTTATTGGCCCTCATCCAGCCCATTGCTGAATCTAGGCACTGATCCAGGACTCACATAGCCAGCCCTAATTCAGACATCACAGGGAGGTAGAGCTGTGTGTCACCAGCACACTGATGGCACTTGACCCAAATCCCCTAATGACCACTCCCACTGGGGGTGCTGGATGGTGCCCTGCAGAACTCCACAGCTCGATTGCAAAGCGGCAAAGAACAGGCAGCCGGCATTGCTCTCTGAAATCATTGCCACTGGTAAGACCCAACTCTTCCCACTAAACAGAACTCTCAGGCTTACGAGCATGAAGACCCTGCATATGAATAGCACCTCATTCTCTGAGCATGGACCATACATTGCCGAAGCAGCAACTTCCACCTACAAGGAGGAGGTAACAACAGGTTCAGGGGAACCCCAACCTTAGCAGAAGTACAAGATTGTTTTAGAAGCCCAGCCCCAAAACAGCTCCGTAAGGACTGGGTATGCTGCTCCGTGGTCACAGAATGCAGATCGACTCAAGAGGTCTGCGGAACTCGAAAGCTTGCATGATTTTGTGGGGGCCAAGACAGAAAAGCCGTAATGGGAACAGAATGGCGTATCCTGGGCTGGCCGGCACACAGTGCAGGAAGGAGCGCTCTGCAAAAATATAATCTAACACAGCAATCCATACAAAATTCAAAACAGCAGCAGAATGACACATTAGGAAATTGTTGAAATTTTAAAAAACAATATTTTATTTGTCTGAGATAAGGACAAGGGAACCAGTCAGATGACCTTTAGGAGGCTGTTCATTAGGAGCTCAGCACCACCACTAAGAAGGCCCAGTTTCAGGGTGAAGACACAACAAGGAGGGCCTCTGAAGCAGATCTTAAAGTCCGGGCAGGTCTATATAGGGGCAGCCGGTCCTTAAGACAACCAGGCTATACAGCTGGAAAGGTAATAAAGCTTTTTTTAAAAAAATTATATATATATATAATTTTTAAAAAACTACCTGGGTTGATGTGACACAAGGTTCCCTGAGGAATTGCTGAGGTGAGGCCAAGTGTGAGCCGCAAAACTGCTTTGATCCCATAAGGCCTTGCTGCTGGGACTTCTTTGATGTGGCTGGTCTGCTCCCTGCTGCTGGGACTGCCTGTTGCGGAGGCCTCCGTGGGCTCTGGTGCTGCGCATTACTGAAGACCATGGGCATCGGCTGCTGCATCAACATCTGCGAAAGAAAAGAAATCGCGGAGGAAGGTAACACAGGGGTCTGTTACCAGCAGTGGGCACATCGGCCATGGGAATGCATCCCTGGTGCACTTGGAAGACAGCAAGATGGTGGCTTAAAATTCAGCACGAAAAAGTGAGTTGCAGAAGCTAGGCTGACCAGATAAAATCAAGGTCAGGGCTCACGTATACTAGAGTATAGGCACTATACTAGAGTGACCATATACAAAAGAAGGCAGGGCCCCTGCAACTTTAACTGTTGTGATGAAGAGGGAATTTCACCAGGAACTAATTGCATACAAATGACACTGGCTGAAATTCCCTTTTCTCTACAACTGTTAAAGTTACATGAGCCCTGACCTGGATTTTATCTGGTCACCCTACAGAAGCAAAATAAAAACAACAAACTTTGGGGTGCTTCCAGAAGGTAGGGTCCTATTATTATTATTATTATTATTATCATTATTATTATCATTATTATTATCTCTCTTTTCTCGCTCGTGGCGGTTTTTCTAGACAGACGTGACGGGCTTTGCCAAGTCATACTGTCCCTTTACAGATTCAGGAATTTCCTGATGATTGAGCATGTTTTAAGTATGACTACTGCGCTTTCTGGATGTTGGTGTGGATGTATCTCCAGTTTCTGGAGGTTTTCTGTATATTTTTTTGATGTGATGCCAGTAACTGATGTGACTAATGGAATATTATCATCATCATCATCATCATCATGATTGTTATTATGTCTTAGTCAGTTTTCTGGTAGTAAAAAAAGACATGCAGCAATGGGAACGCATTGGGAGGGGCTACAGATTCAAGACAATCTCATTTGTAGGCCCTGTAAAATTCTGTGAATGAGGCAGGGTCCTTGCACAATAAAAGACCTGTCTGGAAGGACCCTGAGTTTGTAGCAAAGACAGCAGCAGCTGTAAGCGTACTAAGAGCATGTAATTTCAGAGATGATAATAATAATAATAATAATAATAATAATAATAAATAATAATAATAATAATAATGTCTTTATTTATTACCCGCCTCTCCCAATGGATCGAGGCGGGGAACAGCACCAAACACAAAATACAAAACTGATTAAAACACTTAAAACCAACACATCATTAAAATACCAATAAAACACCAATAAAACACTTTAAAATTCATCTGGGTAGGCCTGCCGGAAGAGATCAGTCTTTATAGATCTTTTAAATTCCTGAAGACTGGTGAGTTCGCGAATCTCTCCCGACAGGTCATTCCACAATCTGATAGCGGCCTCACGGAGCAACGGCCACTAGATGTCACCCAACCAATGAACATATTACCATATTAACCTTGATTGAAAAGGTTAATAGTAGGATTTTATGGCAAAATGTATGCAGTTTAATTTTTAACAACACATTTGTCCAAAGATATTAGGCCTAAAACGGTCCTTGTTACCTTAAAGAATTCCCTTCTCTCTATGAGCAAGGAACTTGGTCTGAACTTGGAGCCAAACTAGGAAAGACAATGGTATGAACGTATTTTTCCCTAATGGAGGGGGGTAGATTTTCATTGGGAAAATGTGATAACCCCTGCCCCTCCCCCCCACACACACAGCACAGCGTTCCTGATCCGGTTCCCCGCATGCAGGCAAAATTTAAAGAAAGGGGTGATATCTGTTGTCTTGTCCAGTTTGGCCCTCCGTAAGTGACCTGGGATGTGGTGTGATGTTTCAAAAGGTGGTTCCACCCCTAGGAAGCTACCTGCAAGTTGGAGCCTTGCACGAGCTGGAGCTGCTCCTTAATCACATGCAGCTCCTCCTGCTGGGTCTTGATGTCAGCCTGCAATATGCGCGTCCGCTCCTCCAGTTGCTCCTTCAGCTGATGCATCATCCCCATCTGGGTTGGGAAGTGATACACAGGCTGCAAGCACAGAAGAGACCGAAGGGTTACCTGCCTGCACCTTCTGCCTACAATAGAACGAGGACTGGCTTTGGAGAAGCCGGGCCGTTCACACACAAAATGCGCTCCTTGACTTTGGGTGCAGCGCTATGCATGTCTAGACGGGGGGGAAGTCCTACCGTTCCCAGCGTTCCCCAGACAGCCAAGCTCGCTAGGGACTGCTGGGAGATGTAGGCCTTTTCCCCTGTCTAAACAGGCATAGGAGTGCGCCCTC
Organism: Anniella stebbinsi; assembly: GCA_029215795.1. NCBI lineage: Eukaryota > Metazoa > Chordata > Lepidosauria > Squamata > Anniellidae > Anniella > Anniella stebbinsi. The sequence continues at coordinate 961,536 of JARDYH010000001.1, forward strand.
AGTATATTCTGCTGTTCCACTGAACCCTGGAGTTGGAGGGGGCCTTGTACACAATCGAGTTCAGTGCAGGGAATCCAGAGCTCCAGCCTTCCCAAGAGATGGCTGCCTAGCCTCTACTTCAGGAGAGCCCACCATCCCTCTAGGTCTTTGATGGCAGTGCCAAACTGCTCTAAGTGACAAGACGTTCCTCCTTAGGAGCAAGTAAAATCTCCCCTCCTGTAACTTCAGCCCACTCGGGCAGCAGAGAACAACTTCTGGCCCTTCCCTCCTATGTGCCTTGCAGGTGTCTGAGCTGTGCTATTAAATCTCCCACACATTCTGAAGAGCTGTCTTCATTCGTCTAAGGCAGGCGTGCGCAACTTGGGGCCCTCCAATGCTTTGGACTACAACTCCCATCAGCCCTAGCCAGCATAGTCAATGGTGAGGGCTGCTGGGAGTTGTGGGCCAAAACATCTGGAGGGCCAGAAGCTGCCCACCCCTAACCTAAGGGCTCATTAGCCAGACAGTCTTTACGAGACACACACAGGCACTGCATGCCCCCACCCTGGTCCTGACGAGATCTCGTCATACACAGCGGATGACACCCATGACCCCGCCACTGTTGCTGTCGCATCGCAGGTGCTGTACAACTAGGCACCACCAGAAGGTAGGCGGCAAGCCTGCGTCTCCTGCGCTTAGGCCTCTGGTGACCTTCCTCCCGTTTGCCCTTCAAAGCAAATCTAGGATTGACGAGGCATTGTAGATGACGTACCAGAACTGCTTGTTGCGCAGGAACCGTTGGCTGCGCCATGTGATGCTGCGCAAGAGGTTCCGTGGCTGTTTGAGGTGTGACGATACCCTGCGAAGGAAAGACAGCAACGATGCACTGAAATGCAAGGTTTACACATTTCTCTCAGCAAGACTTGCCAGGAGATTTCCTTGTTATCAAAGGACGGTCAAACGGCACAGTTTCAGGCTGCAGGTGAGGTGGGGGGCTCACATAATAGAAAACTAGCTTTTAAGGGGAAAAGTTCTAAACCTAGGCTTCCTCCTGGCATGCTAGCTGTCTGTGTGCAGGGAATGGAATACGGGGTACTTACCATGAAGTTTCCTTCTGTTTTGGAGTGACAGGGGGTGAACTTTCCCTTCTGCCCAGAACTGGGAGACGATTCTCACAGCACTCAGCCCCGCAGCAAAAGCTGGGCTTGAAGGGTCTCTTCCTTTCCTGGACCGTGTGGGAAATTAACCCCCTGCTGAACGCCTCCATCACACCAAACAGGCGACTGCTTTGTACAGAGGAGTATTGGATGACGGGAGCCCCAGCCTGCAGGGCTGCACCCCACAGCTATATAGTAGCCCCACAGCTACCTCCTTCCTTGCCTACCGGAAGGGCCTCCGTCCAGCAGGCAGAGCTGGAACTCTCTCCTAGCCTGAAACAGGATTCGCCACAGAACTGCTCCCTCCTTTACTTCTTACCATGCGGCTGCGTCATGTGAGACCCCTTCGTGTCCGTTTCCCAACTCCTTTTGAGCAGCCCGGTACCCTTGTGCTTTTAACAGCAACTTAATCACACCTATCTGCATGCCATGAAAAGCCGTACCTGCCAATTTCTGCAGATCACGCTGTTGTCAAAGGCATAGAAGCAGACAAACAGGTCATTTTATTTTTCCTGGTCAGTTGACAACCTCACCCACAGGCCAACTGTATAGCACCTGTTTGGGCCACAAGATGTTCCTGCAGGCAGCTGACCTTTTTAGGTTCATCACTGCAACAAGATAACTCAGGAAAGCATTAACAGCCCTATCCTATGCATGCCTCCTGGGAAGGGAGTCTGATGGAGTTCAATGGGAGCTACTCCCAGGTAAGAGTGCATTGGATTGCTAAACCATGAGTGCTTCTGCTCACATTCGGAAGACCTGCTCTCTCCTGCTGGGGTGAATCTCCACCTGGCTTCCCTTTGCAACGTTTTTGTCAGGAAGGACACCATCCCTTACCTGTGTGCTGCTGCTTGAGGGGAGCCTCAGAGGCGCCTTGTCTGACTGCCCCATTGGCAATGCCTGCCTCGTAGGGGTGCTGCCGTCAGTGTGCCGTACGGATGATGTGGCTGTGAAAGAGAAGCATCCTTCAGCAAGGGCATGACGACGTGAGAGGCAGCAGCCAAAGACGCTTCCCAGCTGATGCATCTGCAGCATCTCTACCTCCTTCCAGTCCACGTGAAACGTTTTGTGAGACCTGGGCAGGATCTACACTGCTGTTTTAAAGCACTTTGAAGCGCTTTAGAACAGCAGTGACAACTGCTGGGGCCCAGGACACACTCCAAAACAGTTGTCACGACTGTTATAGTGCGCTGTAAAGCGCTTTAAAACAGCAGTGTAGATCCGCCCCGTTCCCTAATCATGGTTCAGGGAGCAGAACCAGACCAATTGGTGGTTTAACATGTGTTTAGAGCTGCTGAGGCCCTTTCTAGGCTCACACGCAAATATTCCCTCCACCCTGACACACACAAAAACTGAAAATCAGTCACTCAGTTCTTAGGAGGCCAAGATGGTGTTGTTATTGTTATTATTACTTAGTTCATTTCTATACCGCCCAATAGCCGAGGCTCTCTGGGCAGTTCACAACAATTCACAATTTTAATACCCATCCACCCCACCGCCTTCAATTAGAGGTGAGCCCAAGGGTCCTGATCCACCTGTTTCCTCCTCCAAATTCCTCTGCCCTCCTACAGTTTCCAGGAGAATGCCAGTGGAGACTGGGGGGGGGGGGGGGAAGGATGGGCCAGGAGCCTTGACAGATGCACGCTTCCTCTCAACTTGACCCCCCCCCGCCCCAGTATCACTGTGCGCGGTTGTTCAACAAGGCACCTACATGCAGAGTCAGAAAGCGCTGTGTGCGAAGTCCTGCGGGAGCTGTGGGATGACACGGACACCCTGTCACGACTGGCTTCTTGGTTCCTCACGCAGTGCCGGATATCGATGTAACTACCATGACTCTGGAAAGAGGTAAACCCAGAGTTCCGTTGTTAGCAGCAGAGACCAACTCACCCTGAGAAGCGGCAGTAACAAAAACTCCAAAGCACCGTTCTTAAACGTGGTAAGCAGGTAACTTTTCTTTGGAGCAAATAGTTTGAAGAGCCGGTGGACGAGTACTTGAACTTAAGCCACTCTGCAAAACGTTCTGTTTTCAACGCTCAGAATGAATAATGGAATCTTCTGCTTCTCTGCCGGGGGGGGAAGGTGTTTTCAGCAGATTCCTCCCCATTTATGGGCACAGGTAATCAGTACAATCCCAGCAGAGCAGGAAGAGGTCGGCTTCTGTCTTGTGAAATGTACTTTGTTTCTTTTACAAGGGTGCTGAAGGCCACCAGGTGTGTCATGGTGAAAGAGAAAGCAAAGCACCATCTTCTTGCTATTGCTGTGGTTAAACAACTGGCAGCTAGAAACTCTGGCTGATCTACTGAAAATATCCCATAATCTACCGATAGATCCCTATCGACCTTTTGCTCACCTAGAGAATGTCAAGTGAGCTTAAGTGCCATTGAAATAATAATGCAGCCCGCTACACCTTAAGCTGGCCTAACCAATTCCTCTGATGTAGCGGTGGGTTTAGCCAATGGTATCTCTCTCCCAGTATCCCATTGTTTGATGACCGTTAGTAAAGGATATTTGGAAAAGGGTCATAGAGAAGATCTGTTCCCTAGGAGTGGGGAGAAAGTACATCTCCAGATCTTTTGGACCAACTCCCACCATTCCTGACCATTGGCCAAGCCGAAAGAGGCTTCTGGGAGTTGTAGTTCCAAAATCTGGACATCTACCTTCTGCCTACCGCTGCCCTCTCACATGGTCTCAGGAGCCTCTGACCATCAAACTTTTGCAGACAGACAGTTCCATAAACTTGACCTCTCTATTAAACACCTTACCTCACCCTTGCATCTATATTTATCTGATATCTACCTATATCTCCCTGATGTCAAGAACACAGCGACATAAGAAATTACCACTGGTCCATCTAGCCCAGTCACTGGCAGTAGCTCTCTATGGTTTCAGGCCCTACCTGGAAATACTGGGGACTGAACCTGGGACCATCTGCATGCAAAGCATTGCAGGCTGCCACTGAGCAACGGTTTTATTGCCACAGAGTTAATTCACAGCTAAGAACAACGAAGTTCTCTGCTAATCCGTGGCTTTCCAACTTGATCTGCAAGCTTGGAACCCTAATGATGAGAACTGAAGCCCACCAGAAGTGGGGGCAACATATGCCAGTCATCTGGTGCGTATTGTTCCATTGCTACGCGGAGGGATAGAAGGGAAGGACCTCCATCGCCAAGCAGGCTCCAAGCATCAAGGCCATATACAACATCATGACTTTCTGCCCTTTTGCTCTCATAGCCCTGTTACCCACCACTGCTTATTGGCAACACATTTATGTGTATAAATAGAAACACGCCTTTACAATTAGCTCCCTTCTGCCCAATTTCTCTTGACCTGTCACAGCTCATTGGCTCCCAACGGTAGATGCAGAATGAGTGAATGAATGACCAATTGCGTCAGGCTGTCTGGAAAGAGGGACAGGATTCATTACAGAGAGGAAACGAGGACCGGAAGAGGAAGAGGAACTGGGCAGGTTTCTGGGGATATCATTTGTGAGCTTTACCAGACCCTCAACTGCCGGTTCCGTCAGATGCGGCATTCAGATGCGGACAACGTGTATGTAATGATGATAATTATAATAATAATTATAATTATAATAATTATAATTATATATTTATTGATTACCCACCTCTCCGTCTGGATCGAGGTGGGGAACAACATCAAACATAAATACACAAAATGATTAAAAGCCATTTTCTAGTTAGCTGAAGTTTAAGAGAAGGTTTATATGTCAGAAAATGATCCCCATAGGGTCAAATTCCTTGCAGCCAGCACCACTTTGAGGAAAATTCAATACTTGCAAAGTGCAAAACATTAATTGTGATCTCTACAACTGAAGCACAATCTCACGGGAAGATGTGTGGAGAACGGAAGGCCGGGGGGGGGGGAATACTAGTGCTTAACTCCTGCACCGAAGAAGAAGATTCTCATCACGTACAAACACTCCAGTGGTGATGCCAGATTGCAGCGTGAGTTCTGTGGCTGGTAGCGGTGCTGCAGATCTGAAACGGCTCTCCCCGTGAGGTTACATCATATGGAGAAGGGATCCCTTTAGAGCCACTTCACACATACAGCTGCATCATTTGGTGACCTGCAGTTGTTGATTCAGATATTCAACTGAAGGTCATCAAACTGATGTGACTGTATGTGTGAACAGGCTGTAAGGGACGTTTTTCCAATAGAAAAAAGATTTTGTCTGCGGGGTTTGGAGCGGGGAATGTGGATCTGAGTTGCCAGAAAGAATCGAACCTGTGCTGAGCTTCTGCGCCACCAAGGCTGGAACAAATGGCCCAAACCTCTCTTTCAGACAGCCTGGTGGCACCTGTCAATCATGAAATGGCTCCCTGCAGATAACTCATGTGGAGTAGGGCGACCCTATGCTTGGAATCCATTGCAAAAAAAATAAAATGATGCGACGATAGAATTCGTTTTGCAAACCCCAATAGCCAGATCCTTCTTTTACACGGCTGGGAAATGATGAACAAACCCCGTTTCCAGAAGCTGCAGAAAGCTCAGCCTGGAGGGAGTTAGGGTGGCGCCGCTTCGTTATTAAAACACTGGCAAAGGTTTATTTTTAAAAAGTTAACTGAGTTGACCCCGTCAATGGAGCAGGCATGACGAGGCCAAATTGATTATTTAAAAAGGCAATGGAAAGTGTTGCTTTGGCCACAGCCCTGCGCCCTACACTCTGGGAAGCATTACGGCCTGCCTTGAAAACACGGCCCTGGTCTGGAGGGGAAACAGATCAATCCATCATCCCCCTTCTTCACTTGCAACCCTTACCGGACTGGAACTGGTGAGTCAGCATAAAAGCCCCACAGACGTAGCTGTTTGGCACGCTGCCAGTGACAGTCCCGGCCTCCAGACATCTCATTTCACATACGGGCAGCAGGAATATATATATATATGCCTGCCTGCCATACGCTCAGCAGCAGAAAACACCTGCTGGTCTCAATCCAGGGGAAAGATCTGAGAAAGCCCCTCTGAAGCCCAAAGATGCCAGCCAGCTGCTAGATTTTGGGGAGTCCGACGAACACTGCCAGTATAAGGCAGCTTTTCCCAACCTTGGGTCCCCAGATGTTTATTGGACTGCAATTCCCAGCACCCTCCACAACAGGCCATGCTTGATGGGGATGATGGGGACTGTAGTCCAACACCACCTGGGGACCCAAGGTTGGGAAAGGCTGTACTGTAAAGCATTTCCCTCTTCTGTCACCTGGACAGAATAAAATGAGACGGAGGACTTTGCCCACGCTGGAGGCGGCCGTGGCTTTAAGCTTGTTATCGCCACATCTGGCACGATGATCAGAAAGGGGCTCTACAGACGTCCTAAAACATGCACAGATTCTGTGGGGTTTAAGGGCCAGTCCATACACCCCTTGAACTCTTCATACTCACAGCAGAAATCTCTGAAGTGATTCAACGGGTGATGTTGCAAGCACCGTGGGAGGGCCATTGGCCAAACGGAAGGCCCGTTTGAAGGCTTGGAGCAGGAGCCTGCTTGGAGCGGGGCGAGCAGGGCAATGCTCACCTCACGCCTGCGAACAGTCCTGGACTTTAGAGGAGGCTGCGGCGGAGCACTCTTCCTTGCACCCTCAGAGCTTTTTGCGAGCTTTTCCCCTGAATACCTAGGCTGAATGGGGGCCACATTCTCCCAAGATCTGGAAGGCCACATACTTCCCATTCCTGCTCTACAGCTGGGGCACTTTATTGGAAGGCTGGCAAAAGTGTGAAACCTTTAGGGGCACGCAGAAGGCTGCGCATGCATCCTTTTTGAGATGGTGGCTGTCAGGTTCTGTCAGCAGTGTTTGATCAGCAATGGCTTATTCACACATGTTCACAGAGAAGATGTATATAAATATGATGCCAGGATATTATGCATGCCCATCTATTTTGGGAAGAAAATTTGCATACTTTGGTCCTGATCCTGGCAATTGTGCACTACTCCTACATGTAACTTCTTTCATAAATAGATGCATGTTGTCAGGCTCCTGACAATACATTTTCATGCATTTTTAAAACGTGGAAGTAGAGAGTGTGCATCTTCTAAAATCGTAAGAAGATCACACACTCACACACACACACACACACACACACACGATAGAACTGGCACTATAAATACAGTTACCTATTTCATATTATTATACATGAGGCTTACAAAGGCCGGCTTTAAAACAAAACATTAAAATCCTTGAAGGCTTAAATGAGTACAAAGAAACCAGAAACAAAATGGACCCCCGGCCTCAACCCCGTGTCCTCCCTTCCCAGAAAAGCCACATTGTCACAGCTGCAAATACTCTGAACACCACACAGCTCCCTGATCTCTCATTCACTCTTCCTCCCACACAATACCTTCAAGGGCGACGATGCTAGTTCAATCGATGACTCCTCAAGGCCAAAGTCTCTTCTCCTTTCAGCTCGAACCTCGGCATAACTATCCATTTAAAAAAATGAAATGCATGAAGTCAATAAAGCGGAGATTTCATTTTGTTTGCCATTTGCATCCCCTGAACATTGCACTTTTGCTGTGAAGATAATTAATTTTCTCAGCACACTGTAATAATCTGCAATTAGGGCTGCTGTGCAGAAGACAGTGGAGCAGGCAAGTGACTGAAATGCTTCTGAAATGAACGATGCAGAGCCAGCAACGAGAGGGGCAGTGCAGGAAGGAACTGCTGTTCTTGTGTGATGGCAGAAGTTTTTAAACTTTCTACCTTTATTTCTTGTAAAGCGCTCAGGCTGGTATATACGGTCCTTCCCCCTCCCACATTTTATCCTCATAACAACCCTGCATGGTAGGACTGAGAAAGAGAGAATAACTGGCCCAATGGGAGCTTCATGGCTGAGTGAGGTTTCAAACCTGGGTCTTCCAAATCCTTGTCCAACACTCTAACCACTACACCACCCGCTACCCTTTAGAGAACCTTTCATTCCATTGACTTGTCTGCAGCTGAGATGTCTCTGCCACAGAATGTCTACATGCTGCAGAGGAGGCCAGGGTATGTTCTAGAGCACAGGTAGGCAACCTTTTTGGTTGGTAGACACATTTGGCAATGTGAGAAACTGTCCTGGGGACCACCACAAATGAGCCATGCTGTGGATGAAAGTATTTGCTTGCAGCCAAGGGCCATCTTCATTTTGGAGAAGTCCCTGACACCTTCTCGAAAATGAATTCAACCATCAGCCTGAAAGAGGCTCCCCAGCCGTGGGTTAGTGAAAACAAGCCAGCTTCATAAACTATGGTTTGAAGCTGGCTTGTTTCCACATTATTATTATTATTATAATAATCATAAAATCATAAAATAGTTGAGCTATTAAAAACAAATAAAAACCAATACATCATTAAAAACATCTTAAAATTCAACTGGATAGGCCTGCTGGAAGAGAGCAGTTTTCATGACTCTCTTAAATTCATGAAGACTGCTAATTTGTCTAATCTCCTCCGGCAGACCCTTCCACAGTCTGGGAGCGGTAGAAGGGAAGGTCCTCTGGGTAGCACTGGGTAACTGCTAACTGCAGTTTTTTTCTAGGGTCAATGTCACAATGCGCTGCAGAGCGTCTACAAGAGAAGTGAATGCTTCCAAATCCCTTCTTAGGGCTGCCCCAGAAGGAGAGAGAGAGGAGAGCCGGAGTTCCAGGCTCTCGGCGCCTCAATCTTGTAACGCTTAATCATGATTTAGCATTAAGTGAGAATGCAGCCATTACACAATAATGGCAGCTAGAAGGTATCTAAAGCTTTCATTTAAAAGAAACTTTCGTTTAAAATGTCACTAACTGTGCTGCCGCCTGATTTCAGGTTTCTTCTTTTACCCATGACATGGCCGGGGAGAAACATGAGGCGCCAGGGAGGGAATAGTACCTAGAAACACCAGCAGCCAGTACTGCTTCCCGGCTTCTGCCCCGGCTGCCAAGAGGAATGAGTCATAAATGCACAGTGACATTCCCCCGCCTCAATTCTGAGCTATAATCATTTTATATGATTGCGTGCCTCAGCGAGCCAATACACATAGCCAAATATCTGAGTCGACGGCGTCACGGCTGGAGGCGCAGATGAATAGCAGCAGAAGCTCAGTACGTTTCCTTACCTCACAACCGTGTGGGTGCACACGATGAACTCGGGCTTGGAGTTCCACTGATGGTAGGTGATGTAATAGTGCGTTTGCAGCCAAATCCACTGCTGGCCTTTGGTCAGGAATCGGTAGTAGCAGGACTTGCCTTTCCCAAACTGCATCACTGTATACGGAGACAGTCATTTTATTAGCTCCACTGCGCAGGTTTTGTTGCCTTTGATCCAAGGAAACATAGACTCTCCCCTCTGGTGTGTGCGTCACCTGAACCCAACGCCAAAACAACATTCATGATCTATATAGGCGGAGATCCAAAGAACCAGTTGAGGCCTGTCAGCCAAAGGCGCCTGAATGTGCTACGTGCCACCCTGACTCCCTTGTTTCAAACATCACCAGGCTTCAGCACTACTATTGCCGTGCCATAGCTAGGGAGAGGCAACTCTCTCCATCTCTCATTTTAAGTCTCTTAAGTAGTGAATTTTGAAAATTATTTTTTAAAAAGCATTTCTATGTGCATTTCTCTGATTACATGCATTCTTGTATGCACTTTTGCCTACTATAACAGAATTTTGCATGCAATTTCCCTAACATAATCCATTGTTAACGTCATTTTCTCTAATATGCGCAATATTTGATCAGTGAACTCCACTGCGATATTCAGAGAGGTGGGAAGTGCAAAAGATCCCTGAGCTTCAGTTCGCATAGTGGTTTGAAAGTGCAACCTTTGGTAAATCCACATTAAAATGCGAAACTGAACAAATTTCTCCCCTATCCCGTAGGCACACCTGGGATTGCTTTTGTCCCCAACTTCCAAACCACTTGTGGGCCTGCCCCGGCCGGCCACCCACCCACCTGCCTGCCTGCCTCTCTGACTACAGAACTGGCGTTCCCAAGGCCGCCAGGTGGCTGCCCAGAGATCGGCTCTGCCTCTTTCAGACCACTCATTTTAGAAGTTCACCTGCATCCATTTTCAAACGTAGGAACTTGATAATAGACAGAAATCTGATCTGAACACAAAAGTCTGCAGAGCACTGAGCTGCTCATTGGAAGTGTTCATAGCTTCTGCGTTTTCAAACCTGTAAACAGTGTAGACTAGCAAGTTGCTCTGTCCCTTTCAAACAGGACTGCTTATCTTGTGGCCCACCAAGCTGAAATGAGCCCAACAAGATCTCAATAAAACTCACATTTTATTGATTTGTGCCGGTGACGGCACATACAAAAAGGAGGGCTTGTTGTGATCCTGGCCAGCCACAGGAAGCAGCTGTTTCAATTGCTGGGTCACAAGCGATGGAGGCCTGTTTTTAAGAACTACAGATTTCATTAAAAACTCTTTGGTTCGCCAGCCAAGAGGCAGCCCAGCTTTCTCTCTGCGCCTTTAGTCCTCCGCTTCCACACACACACACCATTTGCTGTGGGGCATGCCTGGCCTATAAAGCTTCAGTGCAAATCTCCAAGTTCCAGCCTGCCCCCCCCCCCCATGCTATTGACAAGGAAGAGAGTCCTGTGCTGGCATTGCAGGGTTGTGTAAAAACAAACAAACAAACAAACCCTAACTCCAAAACACTGGCAGAGCAAAAGCGCCACAGAAGAAGCTGAAATTCAAAGCTGCAACTCTAAAAAAAGACGCACTCCAAACTTTAAGGATGTTCCTAAGCCACAGCAAGGAATGAAATGCAAACTTTGCATACCACTCTATGGACACCAGTCTCAAAGTTTAGAGTTTCCACCATTATGTACCGTCGTCCCTCCTGTACCATTAACAGCAGCCTGATGTGCACAAATTAAGCAGCCAGACCTTTTTCCTGGCATCTAGTTTCACCTGCTAAATTTACGTGCCTTCGGCTTCTGTTACAGCACCAATAAAAACAGTGGCCACCCAGCCCAAAAAGTCTGTAGTCCAAGAGACAGACAGGGTACGGATAGGCCCAAGGAGAGCTAAAACAGAAATGAAAAACAGAACTTGGCAGTGAATTAAATACGCCTCTTAATCTGGTTAATGAGAACATCCAGCACTCTGTACAGGTCATGCAATCCAGACACTGCCAGGAGTTAGGGTGAGGTCTGCGGCAGAGATCAGTTTAATGCTTGTTACTTCAAGCCTGCAGCAGGAGGCATCCATGGCCTCACTCTGCGGTTTTCACGTGCGAATCAAAAACACACACACACACAGATTCACTGTCCGTAGAGGCGTCTTCCTCGTATAAGTTCAAGTCGATTGGCACATGGGTTACAGAATGACAGGCTGGGAGCCTCATTCTAGCACTGGCCAAGGTCACTACCTTGGTGGGATGTTCAAGATAATTCGGTCTGTTCACCTTACCCCTCATTAAGCATGTCAGGAATCACAAGTGGGAGAGACAGGTACCCTAAGAAAGCTGAGGGACACACTGGATGTGAAATTAAACATTTTTGAGGGGGTTGCATTAAAGGAGTTCATTTTAAAAAAAAAAGCAAATATCAGCTGCTGGGTAATTATCAGGATTGCAGCAGATGGGGGGGGGAGGAGGAGGGAGTGACCCTTTCCTCCCCTGCTGACGGAAATCCTTCCTCCAGTGCTATTTGCATTGGAGCCAGCAAGGGATTTCTTCCCAGTTCCAGAAAGGCAGTGGCCAAAATGCTGGACTAGAGAGGACTGTGTCCAGATCCAGCAGGGCCCTTCTTCTGTTCTTACATCCCAAATGTTTTGGCAAAATAGCAAGTTTTGATTTGCACAGAACTCTTTGGGTAGTAAATTGAAGTCCGATTGGAATCCACCCGGCGAAGAGCCTTGCGTGTGGTGGCCCCCTTCCTATGGAAGATCAGCTGGGCACCAACATAGTGTGGTTTCCAGCCCCTGCTGAAAACATCTTTATTCCAGGATGCCTTCCCCGATTGACAGGCCACCGTTTTATCAGAATTCTGTTTCTTTTTCCAAAATAGAAATTATCTTGAGAATTATTTTTATTCTATTTTGTAGGAGCAGTATACAAATGTTGTAAATAAATGAATGAATAAAACCTGCAGCCTTTATTGAAGGTTATGTGTCTTTGCCTACTAATGTGCAGTTTTTAAAAAAATGCAAATTGCCATCAGTGGCAGTAGAGGGCTGATCATTAATGAGGTCAGAGCACACATGGAGAAGGAGCCCTTTAACCCTTTCCTCCCTTTCTGTGGTCTGGGGGGGATCCCTCTTCTGGTGCCATGTGGGGCTTTCCTCCCATGCAAATACTAGCTGCAGAGGAGGGATTTTCCCCGGGAGGTCAGAGTTAGGGTTCCTCTCAGTCTCTGTTTTGATCCGCTTAAATATCACACACACACAGTCAACACAGTCAACACAATCTGCCTTTCAAAAGTACTGCACGTTTCAATGTCTCTTTTGACCCTGTCATGAGAGCGAACACCAATTTTAACGCGCAATTTTGCATCCTAACGGCTTTTCCGTTGGTTTGCCCTGGTCCCTTACATAGGGAAAGGAGGAACACTTAAAACGCACACGTTGGACAATCCCATGCAAGCAAGGAGCATAAACCACTTACGTTGTTCGTGGCACCTAGCAAGAAACTCCAGGTCATCAGCATGATAATAGTCGTAACCTGATGTCCCGAGCACCTCGAAGGGTAAATATCCTATAATAGGTGGGGCTCTGGAAGCAGAGAAAAGGCAGTCAGCACACAGCTGGGCATTACGTCACTTCTGAGAGCTCTTTAACAAGTAAAAAAACCAAAAGCATTATTAAGATGTCATTTCATCTGGTCTTGCAAGAATGTTTGGGAAACTAACTTACTCAGGTCACACAGAGAGCTAAAAAGAAGCTTTCTAGTTAAGAGAATTAATGATAATGTACTTTATTGTTGTTGTTAAAAGAACTCTGCCTAAGGCCATGGACAGCCGGCCAGAGGAGGCCAGAGGGAGCATGGGCTGACTCAATAAAAGGAATCTTCATATGTTGTTAAGAGTTTATTCAGTCCTTGAGTTTTGGCATCAAAGGTAGGGAAATGAGTCATCCATGACACAGGCTTGAGAGATTTATAGCTTCACAGGAGGCACTCTAACTGTCCATCTATGAAACAAACTATAGGCTGTGCAATTAATTTGCTGGCGACACTCAGGGCTATGTCTACATGCATTGGTTTTAGAAGGTGCTTGGTAAGATCTTGGCGTTTTCGTTTAAACAGAGCATCAAGCTCCAGTCTCTTATGGGCAGATAGATATTCTTGAACGTGTGGGCAAAGCTGGAGGGTTACCAGAGAGGTCAGAAGCCCCGGCGTTCCAGCCCTAACCCTCTCCCTCCAAAAGGGTAAGCAGGAGCAGAATAAATTATGCAGAAATAATTTTAAAAATTACAGGGAAAGTATGCAAAATAAGGGGAAAAAATATGCCTTTCTGACTAAAATGCACACACACTATCTGCGATATAATGTTATTTTCATTCTTTGATTAAACAGTAAGCTTCTGCTTAGACAGATGTACTCTAACTGCTCTTAGTCTATCACTGATACGTTTGAAGAATTACAGTTAGGGGCCACGGGATAGTGGCAGACAAACCTTCCACGAACACAGCCACTAAAGAGGGAAATATTATTATTGAGCCAAGGTTGCTATTGTCAAGTAATTATCTTCAAACACTGAGGCCAAAGCTCTGCAATGACTCTTGCATGATTGTTCTAATTACACATAAGAACAGGCCCATTTAAGGAAGTCGTGAGCAGAATAACACGTGCTTCCTCGTAAGACGTAATTTGGCAGGACTTGTACATATTCGTGCCTCGCCTTTCGGCACAAGCCTAATCTTGTTTATTCAGAAGTGAAGCCCAAGACTGCAGGCTTAGGGCCTGTTCAGACACCACGCCAACCCACTGCAGATCACTTCAAAACGTGACCCGCCATGGGTTAGCGTGTTGTGCGGTGGGAGGTTTCCCCTCCCACGATGGTCCAACTACCCACGTGTGTCCCCCACCTTCTGCAGTGGTGAACGTGGCCTTCCACAGTGGTTCCTGTGTTGTCTGATGGAACCCCGTGGGGATTTTCACTCATTCCAGTGAACCCCCCCCCCCCCAAATGCCACTGAGAGCAAGGGCAAACGCCACATCCAACGATGCTCTTGGCCACGTGGACTTTTCCTAGGGTCACACGGTCCCTTAGACGACTGGAGCAGCTGCTGCCGTGGCGCCTGCTAGGATATGCGAGCGCATCAGCAGGAGGCCGCAACATCATCCAGGGAGCGGTGAGGGGTAAGCAAACCACGGTGCTCCCCGGGGGGGGGTAATAGATGGACACGTGGGGCATGGCTTCCCTCCCCCTCCCTCCTGCTCGTGATCTTGTGAACGGGGCCGCAGGCTGCTCTCCGAAGCCCACTTGGGCCACAATCCTACGCTGTGCTGTGTGCCTTTTTTCTGTCTAAGAACGACTAGGACTGTGCTCTTAGAAAGACGTGAATTCCAGTGAGTGCTGTGGGGTTTTACTCCTAAGTAAACATGGTTGTGCCACACATCTTCTCACAGATAATCTGCCTTCATTCCCTGAAGGGTTGGGAGCAGCACAGACTATAGGAGAGCCTGGACGCATGGAGGAAATGGTGAAGTTCTTCAAATGACAGCGCTCATAAGGACAAGCCGCAGGCATCACTGCCTCTCAAAAGAACCTCCTCCTCCTCCTCCTCCTTCTGGCTGCCTCCTTCCAATTGTCTCTCAATATGCTCTTTTTGGTAGGCTGCACAAAGTGACCTACAAACAGCGTTACAGATCTACCAGCAGGAATTTTTGTTTGTTTGTTTTTTTGGGGGAAGAACTCAGCTCAAAAAAACACGAAGTGCGTAAGGATGTGTTGGAATAACGGGGCCGTATCAAAAGTGAACAGGTTGCTTTGAAAAAGGAAAGAGCAATATGAACGGTGGTTAAACCAAGTGGGGCTGTGGTGGGTCGTTTGGGGGAATTCGTCAGGTGCAAGCCTAATAAGAGTTGTCAAGATTTCATGCAGGTGCCCATCTCAGGGGTCCAGTATTGGCTGCAGCTTCTTGGTGGCAAATCTGCGTTTATTGCTGTAAAAAAGGAGTGTCGAAACTCTTTCAGAATTCGTTTTCAGAGAAGCTCCTGGGGGGGAGGGGGAGGGGGGAGGGCCAAAGGCAAGGGGGAGGGGCCAGAAATTCAAATACCGCCCTATTGCAGTCCCCGCCATGTGGTGGCTCCTTTGCTGTCCTCCCACTACAGCGACTGCGACGGGAATCGGGTCTCACCGACCTCTTCAGCCATCGCTACGCAACAGCAATCATAGAGTTCGGCCATGAGCGCTACAGCATCACCAGAAGCTCCGGATGCTCTAGGTGGCTGTCTCCATGATCGTCACCCATCCCACAACATGCTAACCCCACATGGGTGGCTCCCGAACGCGACCCACGGTGGGTTAATGCTACGGGCGAAGCCAGATTCCCGAATATGTTACTTCTGATGACAAGCACTCTAGCAGCACAATCCTTTGCAAGCTTACTCAGAAGCAAGTCCCATGACAGTCAATGGTATTTACTCTCTGATAAGTGCATTTGGGTTAGGGTTAGTAGGTCAGTGGAACTCACTCAGGGGGAAGCAGGTGTCGGATTGTAACCTTACTTGCTTACTCACTAACCACACGATCAAGAGAGGGACACCACCTGGCAGGCACGTTAAGCTGATCATAAAAATGCACTTTCACATCTTACATGAAACCACAATAAACAGAGTGACCTGCCAGGAAAAGAACAGCCTGGCCTGCTCTGGCTTCTTTGACAGAAGTTTGATCTGCAAAAACCAGCGAGTGAAGATTTACTATCACATGCTAAATCCTTAAACAGCTTTTTAAAAGCATAGCTAAAAGGAATGCTTTTAAGGTAAACAGTAAATAACCTCAACAGTAAGGTGAAAATTATTGGGAACAGTGAGGAATCCAATAACTTTGCAGAGCCATGGAATAATTGTTTCTGCTGTGTACCGAACCGTATTGTGTTTGGGCAAAAATACTAACAACGCCCCAAACCTCATTGCTCCGCCCACGTAGGAAGGGGCCACATGCTGTGTTAAAGGATAAGCTTTGTATGAGAAGCCACTAAGGTAGCAGAGAGCAGGTAAAAATGTCTCCCTGATACTTTGAAGAGCCCCCCTGTCAGTCAAACTAGAAAGTACTAGACTAGCTGGATTAACCTGGTGTATAAATCAGTTTCATATCTTTACACTGCTTTGACCTAAAGCTGATGTTTGCCATAAGAAAGGCTGCAGTTTTAAGTACACTTACTTGGGAGTAAGTCCCACAGAACTCAGTGGATCTACTCAGTAAATGTGCACAGGACGATGCGCTGCAAATGTTTTTGATTCCTCTTCTTTCAGCTAAAGTTCCCAAGATCCAAAACGTTGTGACATTTCATTTCACCTAAATCATCCTTCAAAAAAGTCCTGCTTCCCTACAAAAGCTAAATTGCCTTTTTTCCCGCCAAGCACTATAAAGATAAGGTTCATATTGCTAAAACATTCCTGAAAAACATCCTGTACAGAAATCTGCAGAAGAAGAAAAGTAATTTCAGAATTTCTGTACTGTTGAAAGGGAACAGATCCTTCAAGTGAAAAAGAAAAAAAAATGTTTCCAAACTGTGATTTAATAATAAATTGGCATATTAGCCATGCAACCTGAAAAGCTTTCTCCCCTCCAGCTTATTCATTGTTCAGGATATTTGTAACTTCCTGCTCTGCTTGGGATTGGATGTTCTTGTTAAGATTTCCGAATAGGAAACGGGTGACTCAGCACGGGATGAAAGACCTCAATTAAACTGCAGGAATAACTAGCACAGAAATTGTAATTGTCCTCTTGCATTACTAGAAAAACTGAACAAAAGACACACAATACAAAGGAACCATCAAAAAGAGGGGGTGCACAAAAAATAAAAGAAAGTAAAATAAAATAAAAAACCTAGCCTGCTTGCCCACACAATGCCAGGACTACTCCTAAACAAGCCAGTAATTGGAAACAACCAACAAACCCTGGCTTCGGACTCTGGCTTGTTAGAGGAGCAATCAGGCCTCCTTGTTCAGATGTGACACAAAGCTTTTGCTTCCTGGTTAGTTTAGCCACTCATGCTGGCATAAGGAGTCAAGCAAGAGCAATCAGGCAGCAAACTCCAACATACTAATTTTGAACAATAAGCCACACTTCTCTGCAATTAGGGCTTATCTTTATGTGTGGACATGGCCAATGTACATCAACAGTCTGGAAGGGAAAAAGAACCCACTCTCATCCCAGGCAGTGACTATTTACAAACCTGGGTGAGCCCTTTTATTTCCTTAATATAGGGCTCCCCAACCTTGGGGGGGGGGGGGTTCAGTGGGAATGGAATGGGTTTTGGCTTCACTCAGTAGGGGAATTCTTATGTAAACATTCTCGGTGGGTCTTGGCCATATGGAAGAGAATGACTGGATCATACAGCACTATATGAAATGCTTGTCCTGGACCTCTGTCGTAATTCCACTCCCAGCTACTTGCAGAAAAGCAATGCCTCAGTAGCACTAAAGGCCGCTGGTGTGGAAGCAACCTGTGCCTAATATATTTTGATGGTCTGCCTTTAAGGGCTGCCGTTGTGTCGGTTTGGGCATCTAAGATCTTCTGTGATGTGGGATATCCCTCTCTCCCTCCCCGCTTGGGCTTGGTTGTTAAGTGGGCAGCATGATGTCCCAGATGTAGCAACACCAGGCAGGCCGCCGTTGCATGAGACAGGAGCTAGGTGCCCTCTTTGGAATACGCAGGATTGTATTTACGGATTCAAAAAGCTGTGATCACCGTGGCCAGACAGCGTGAATAATAATAGGCAAGCCGAGGCACCCAATGGCAAGAGGCGGAGTGTATGAGTTGTTTCACACCAGTGCCTCCCGTGACAGTTCCTTGTTTTAAATAGTAACATGCTTTTCCATAAGACATCATTTTCCAGGACTGTGTAAATCTATATCTTAGCTCTGTAAGCCTCCCTTTTCTATGTAAGCCTTTAATATTTACTGCTCCTGGTCTATTACTTTATTTTAATTAATTGCTTTTATGCTCTCAGCATATTTGGCTTTTTAACAGAAACTAATAGATTAAAGATTCAAAACAAAACAAAAACCATCCCAGCTTCAAATCACATCCGTTTGTATTAGCTCTGGATCTGGCTTGAAGTATAGTGAATCAACAATGCCTGTAGCTCCATTCTATGCATATATACTTGCATTAAGTCCCACTTCATGTCTGCATAGTGCTATAACCCAGAGGCCATTTCAGACATAATGCTAAACCACAGTTTAGCATTACGAGAACAAGCCTAGGTGAGGCTTGGGCTCTCCTCCCTCCTCTCCGGTTCAGCTGTAAGCTGTGCAGGAACTTTTGTTTCTGTTTGGATTAACCACAGTTTGTCAAGTTGCCTGAATCTTACAAACTGTAGCTGATGTTAATGATGGTTTGTTAAAAACCATCATTTAAGGAACTGGCTTGTTTCAACAAACCATAGTTCAGATTAACCACAGCACAGTGCTTGGCCAAAACACTAAACTGAAAACACTAAACTGTGGTTAATCTAAAACAGAAGCAGACGCTTCTAATCCCCTCCTTACACCTGCCCCCAAAGGAGTGTGCATTTGAGTGTGTCTGTGCGCACGCACGTGTGCAAGCCCAAGGGCCACAGCAGCTCATCCCCATAATACTAAATGGTGGTTTCGTGTTCTGTGCAAATTGGGCCTTCGTATCACAGTGAGGGTGCGCCATTTAATATCTGCAATAGGTTATGAAAAACGAATACAGCATCTTATTTCCACTGAGTATGAAAAAGACATCAAAACCCTGAAGATGAAGAGATAGGTTTGACTGGAGATTTAAAATTTCTTACTTTGAAACAAAACCCTAGTCAGCAACGTAAGTATCGGAGGATTTCTGTTGTGCGTATGAACCACAAGATGAAAAGTTGACAGACTATCATCACGAACTAGGGGAAAGAACAGGGAACTGTACTGGTCAATCTCAAAAGTTGACTAATGATCTTTCCATGAACTGTAATTATTTTGTTCTCATCGGTCAGTGTTTTTAAAATCAAAACTAAAGAGCTTTGGGGTGGGTGTGTGGGTGTGTTTTAAAGAGACACAATTGACCTAGAATGAAGAGGAGGCTGCTAATGAACATAACAGCCAAAACTGTCCCATAGGATACCATGCAAGAAGCACAGATGACGTGGTTTCCCCACATGGTTTCCTCATTATGTATGTCATTGGAGCAATCAAGCACATGCATTAACTGCTTGGGTAACATATAAACTGGCTCTTATTCTACAAAATTATTAAGACTATAATGCCACTCATTTAATTATTGATGGTTTGTCATCCTTATGGAGAATGGCTTTTAAAACCTAAGGAGGGTTAAACTTTCATAAGAATCCCCTCCCCCCCTCCCCCAACCAACAGGGAGCATCCTGGAATTTTATAAGGTCTCAGGTCATGAGAAAGACAAGAGGAGACAAATATTCACACCTGTTGCCTTCCTCCAAATTATCAAAATTCACAGTCATGCTTTGGGACTGACACAGTACAAGCTCAAAATCCCAGGAAAGGAAGCTTCCCACAGCAGGCAATTAGTCTATGAACCTCATGGCCAAAGGATGCCGAGAAGGCCTCTTACAAAACTGGCTTCTGAAATTGCTCGGATCAGTGTAGGTCTGTGGCTGACTAGGCTCTGAGCAACGGTCATCAGGAGTAGAGCCCTCATAGTCAGGGACACCCTGGACTGGAGCCAAAGGTCCCTTCCCTCGGACAAAAGGAATCCTTCCATTGGAAAGGGGGCCTTAAGATCCAGCCTTTCACCACTGACTATTAGATCTTGAGGATTAGCAGCACAAGTTACAAGAAGAGAGAAGGCTGAACGAGACAAACATTTGATTGACCCAATCTGGCAGTCTTGATGCTCTGTCACTTACTTAACCAAATGATTAATCCAGCCCCCGGCAGGGAGTTAAGAAGACGAGCCTGTCTCTCATTAACTCCTCCAACACTATACTTCTCTTGATTCAAGGAAGTCCTCCACACCCTCTGCTTCAAACATGCATTGCTTAAAAAAACAAAACATATCCATCTCACCTGTGGTCTAAAAACAAAAATTTCCATTCCAGGCTGTGCCTCGATGTGAATTCTTCACACGGTTCTTCGACATTACAAAGTTCCTGCAGAAACAGATGGCAGAGTGGGGTTTTCTCTCCCTTTTCTTTCCTTTTTTTTAAAATAAATGCAGCTCTTGGAAAACAAATAGTCTTTCTGACAAACGCAGGGGACCACATAGTGAACACGGCTGTTGGGCAGCCAGGCTTTTGAAACTTTGAAGTAATGGCTCCTACCTGCACTCTCCTAAGGTCAACGTGATTCTGATTCTGGGGGTGGGGGGTGGGGGGCTTGAAGTGACTCAGTATCAGAGGTATGATTATAACCCACTGGCCCAGAGCTGCCGTCAATGAACTCCTCAAAACTTCCATTAAGTTCAGTGAGTATTGTCATCAAGGGAAGGCATGGTTGGGCCCATGGTGAGGCAACCCTTTCCTCCCCAAAGGCCCCTCAGTAACACAGCTATCCCTGGTCTTGCACTGACCAATTTTATATCCCACGTAACTGATCCCCAGTTTCTACTATGTGGACTGATTGTGTGATCAATGAAAGTTTAGTAAGTGCCCTGTTTTTCTCACAAACAGCAGATAAAGTGGTAAACCTGATGTATCTGGACTAAATCACTTTACACTGCAGGTAGGGCTAATAGGATGGAAAGCTTCCCCATGGGGGAAAAGAACTGCACTAGAAATATAGTATGTCAGGGAGTAGGCTAGACTGGAACCCCTCTCCCTGACATGCTAATTTTCTATGCACAGGGACATTATTGTTGTTGTTGCTACTGGTATGGATGGGCATTCAATCATATAAATCCCCACTGATAATATGAAGTGGTACCAGGTTTACTCATCTGCTGTTTGTGAGAAGTGAGTCCAAATCTTCAGTGCAGTCTTCTTAGGGTGGTATTATTCCTGCAGGTAAGAGATCACATTTTGGAATGCTGCTCCATTGTTTTAAAGCCCCATATTATTAAAAGAACATCCCGTAGAAAGTCAAAATATCGGAGAGAAGAGTTCTAGCTGAGCCTTTCTCCCTGACATGCCGATTTTCTACATGCAAGGAGGTGTTTTTTTTCCCCTTTAAGTGAAGCAGTACACCTGCATTCTGAAGGGAGAGAGTCCCATAAGGTCTGTGCCACTTCGTTTTCCTACAAGTAGATCATAAAAAGTACTTTATCGTTGCTCTGCTCACCCACTCCCTCACCCACCACTGAGCCCAACAGGTTATTATTATGACCATGCTGCTCTGTTGATGAGAGGGATGGAGCACCTTCAAGAACTGTGGAGTAGCGAGACGGACGGTCGCTACCAGGCAGATCTGCTCTTCGTTGGCTGAGCGGAACACCCGTGCAATGGCTGACTCAAAGCCGTTGCAAGAAGACGTAGGCACTGAAAGCAAAGACAAACACACAAAAACATGAATCAGGGTTGTGGTTTTGTTCCTTTTGTCAAGACAACGTTTCTAAACTCTTCCTGCCTATTTTGGTTGCGACCCCCATGCTCTTCCTGGAAGACAGGATTGCAGAGGCGACGGCAATAAAAGCAAAGCCAGCAACAACGCTCCTTTCATGGGAGAGAGCATTTCAGAAACGTTGGTGCAGCATTGTTCTAGTGGGAGATATTGTGAAACTAGGCCACGGACAGGTCACGGAAAATTGGGGGCGATGGGAGGAAAACAACAACCTTTGAGTACCATTAATACTGTCAAGTGGAGAACAGAAGGAAAGCACGAGACGCTGATGCATTTTCTCCACCTTCTGGAATGACTGAATTCCATAGCACATATAATGGATGTTAGAACGACCGTGTGTATGATCGTACACACACACACACACACAATTCCAGGTCAATGTATTAATTATGAACACTTGAAATTTCAGAGAGAGGTACAACTTACCATGAGTAAAATATTTGAAATCCACTACAAATTTCACATATTCATATGTAATGGGTTCATTTGGATCTACATTTCCACGGGCTAAATGACAGCAAAATTCTACTTGCTTTTCAGCTGAAAGAGAGGCAGAATGATTTAAAATTTCAGCATTAAAAAATCTCATGCAAAGTTATCTAGTTCATCCCTTCAGACTTTCACTACCTATAAAAGTTAACCACATACAAAAACAACACCACTTGTAAACTAAGAAACCCTTTGTCTTTTTGATGAACGTTAATTGTCTAAACCTTTCTGGAGCCAATATTGGTGAAGAGCAGTACAAAAATATTTTTTCAAAAATGAAAAAAAAATAGCATTCTTCAACTTAAACTGCTAAAGAGACATTTTATATTTATTATTATCATTTAATTTATATAGCGCAATTAATGTGCACATTAGCGTGTGGCCCCCAGGACCTTTCCCAGACCATAAGAGCCTCTTCTAGGACGTCAGTCAGAATTCTGGATTAACTCTGCCCCACCCTGAGTCACTCGATCGGTAGGTTACGCAACCTTCTTCAAGGCAGAAATAGGGCAGAGGGCCCGACACACAACACGCCCTGGGTGCCACTTAAGTCCTAGCGAGGGCTTATTTTGCAGGCTTAATCAGTATTGACATGGCGATTAAGCCATAGGGAGAATCTCTCGGCAGAGATTCAGCTCTTCCAGCAAGAATAAGAGAACCCAAGAGTGGCACCCTGACGGCGTGAAACCCACCACTGCACAGTACTCGTTTGTGACTGCTGGAGTAACATGACCAGCCTCAGGTCATGTGGGAGAAAGCCACACGTAACATTGTTGCTCTTCTGGAAACTGGGCTAAGGCCGGGGGGGGGGGGGGAGAATCTGCATCATGGGTTATGTGGAGGCATGGAGCTTCTCCTATTGACCTGGTGGTATAGGGAAAAAGTGATCCTATGACCAATGAAACTGTAGTTTTCTTAGAACGGGTCAAAAACATGCGAATTCGGTGTACCGTTCTGGTTGCTGCATCTCAAAAAAGGACAGTGCAGACCTGGAACGGGGGGGGGGGGGGGCCGAGAGGACAAACAAAATGATCCGTGGGGTGGAAAAGGTTACCGTGTTTGGGGCCTTTTTAGGCAAGTAGGGAAGGGGGATATGGCATAAGTTATTGAAATTGTGCATGCTATGGTAAAAGATACATTTTTGTCCCTCTCTCATAATACGAGGACCCAAAGGGGTCATCCCATGAAGCTGATCGGTGGGGGATTTGGAACCGATAAAAATAAGGACTTCTTCATTCAACACATACCTAAATTATGGAATTTGCTACCACAAGCTGTAGTGATGGCTACCAACTTGGACAACTTTAAAAGGGGCCTAGGTAAATTCATGGAGGATACGATTATCAATGGCTAGTCATGATGGCTACTACGTGATACCTCAAAGAGCAGAAGCGGCATGAGGGGAGAGCTCAGAGAATCAGAAAACCGTAGAGTTGGAAGGGGCCTATAAGGCCATCGAGTCCAACCCCCTGCTCAATGTCTACTGCCCTGTTGTCCTGCTTGTGGCCCTGGGCACTGTGGGAAACAGGGTGCTGGACTCCTGGATGATGGATCTCATCCAGCAGGGCTCTTCTTGCGTCCTTACAATCTTACAATCTTTATTACCATGTCCCATTTATATAGCATGTTTCAGCAAGGTCGTTTTGCCTGTGCATATCTATTCCTTCCCATCAAAACCACAACAAACAAAATGATACTTACCGTTCAGAAAATCTGTTGCCACAGGGTTTGTCATGAGCATGTGTGGAGAAAGCAGCTTGTACACATCACTCTGTTCACGCTCAGGCAGAAAGTTTAATATATTTTGGTCCACCAAATCTGACTGATGCAAAAGAACGCTTTGTCATGTTCAATGGTAGAGTGTTAAAATGTTCACAACACATGATGGGGATGGTTCACACAGGCACACAAAGTTCACTTTGGCCTCTCATTACTTGATCACTCAACACTTGAATGCCCTCAGTCACAAATGTGTGAAACGGCCTCCATTGTCAAGGATGTTGATTTACATTGACATCAAGTGATACGAATGTTCGGTCAGTGTCGTTAGATCTGATACATGTTCGCAGATCTAAGTCATCATTTGATACAGCAGTGAACTGGCTCAAAGAATTACATGCAGACAGAAACTTTTTCTTTAAACGGAATTAGAAAACAGAGCACTATTATTCTTCATTTCTATTTCACATTTTGGACTTGAACCTGAGTGTCCATTGATGTGAATGGAAGTTTAATTGCAATACTGGGTGTGGGGTGGTAATTTTCAGGGAAAATTGCAGCTGGGAAGGGAAGGGATGATGGGTTGGGGTACAAATTAATTGAAGAGTTTATTTTACTTGGGGTGATTTGGAAGGGAAATTAAATAACTGGCTTGCTTATATGAAATTTAAATAAATCCTAGCAATTATTTCTAAATTTGCATACAGATACTCTATATAAATCAGCATGTGCTAATTTTATGCAGATTTGTGACTTATGGGGCTGAGGCCCAAATCTTTTAAGTCCCTACCACCACTACCACCACCCCGGCTCAAAAATATCTAGCAAGGTCATGGGAACCCAGATCTTCAGGCCAACATGCTGTCTACTAGACTAGAGAAGAAACTGTTGTGCCACTGAGTAGAACTGAAAAAGTAAACATGGAGGTGGACAAGCACAGAAATCGAAGGCTGGAGAGGATATGCCCTGGTTGCTTTTTGACACTACATTCACTCTGCAGCTCTGCATATAGTAAGGGAGAAGCCTTCTGCAAGGAAGCCGTGCAGAAGAAGAAGAAGGCGGCAACGTTGAACCTGACTGAACACCAACCATGGTTTTGGCGGCAGCATAAAAAAATGTGGTGACCATATAAAGCAGCCTTAGAAAGCAGTTTTGCGCAGTCACAAAAGACAGTCAAGCCATCTGCACTATTCTGGGGGTGGTGGGGACGCACATTCCAGAACACAGTTAACTATTGGAGATTGCTACTGAGATCATACACATTAGCAACCTATGTGGTAGATATCTTATACACTAGCACAGCCTTCACCAACCTGTTGCCCTTCAGATGTTTTGGACTACAACTCCCAGAGTTCCTGAGCCTTGGCCATCTAGCTGCAGCTGATTGGAATTAATGAGGAAGGCTATACCAACATCATAACTGGTGAACATCTTTCACATTATATCTGGGTTGTGTGCATATTTGCATTGGCTTCATATTTGGTGGCTAAGCCAGGGTTATTTATATACAGTTGGGCATTTGAAGAAAAGTTCCTCACAGAACTGGCCATATTTTAGGCAGCAAGGTGGTGGTGTGCTTGGACCTTGCTTGGGTTGAGACCACAACCCCAAGATATATCGTGGTGGGGTGAGAGTTCCCCCAATAGCAACTTGTTGAGCACCCAGTATGGCAGTGCGACATGCAGAAATAAAATTCAGCCCATCACTAGATTGATAGCTTCCACACAGAGTTGAAGGCAGTATGATATGGTAAAAACACATCCATTCCTCCATCCTGCTACAGTCTCTATTCAAATGGGTCAGTGGGTTTTGGTAGCGATCCTAGAAAGCACAGTAGATAGGGCAAAAAAAACAAAGATATATACTCATTTTATTTTTAGTGATTGATTTCTTTCTATACTTCTGCAATGCGCTGTACATAGGGCTACCTTTGTGCCTAGTCCGGAAACTTCAACTTGTTCAAAATATGGCAGCCAGGTTGGTCACCGGTACACCTAGGGGGGACCACATTACACCAGTTTTAAAATCGCTTCACTGGCTGCCAATCAGTTTCCGGGCGAAGAATAAAATGTTGGTTATTGCCTTTAAAGCCCTACATGGTTTGGGTCCAGGTTACCTGCGGGATCGCCTTCTCCCGTACAATCTGCCCCACACACTTAAGTCCTCTGGGAAGAACTTACTCAAGTCAGCCAGAACTAGGCTGATGAGTGTTACCCAGAAGACCTTCTCTTCTACTGCTCCCAGACTGTGGAATGGTCTGCCGGAGGAGATTAGACAAATTAGCAGTCTTCATGAATTTAAGAGAGTCATGAAGACTGCTCTCTTCCGGCAGGCCTATCCAGATGAATTTTAATATGTTTTAATGATGTATTTTTTCTTGTTTTTAAAATTTTAACTGTTTGTGATTCTTGTGTTTTATATTGTTGTTGTTCCCCGCCTCGATCCGAAGGGAGAGGCGGGTTATAAATAAATAAATTATTATCATTATTATTATTATTATTATTATTATTATTATTATTATATGCTGAAACTCTTTGGGTAAAAAATAGCTCTATTAAGCCTCATTCAAGGCTCTGAAAATCTTTTGCCTGCAAATAGTTTAAGCATGAGGTCCATATCGACATTCTAAAGGAGGACAAATTATTTTCAGACACGACGCTGTTAGAACTTACCGGTAAATGTCCAAGAAGAGAAGAGACACTATCAGACACATAAATAATAATCCCATCAGTGGTAAGTGCAATGAGAAAGCCATCTAATGCCTATGGGGAGGAAAGGAATAATTTAGATATACATATGTGTAAGTATACACACACACGCGGATTGCTAGCACATTTGTCTGAAAGTTACATCTTCTGTGAAACCTAGCAAGAGTGTTTAGGGCTGCAGGATTATAACTCATCCTATGCAGACTTCCCTTCAACCACTCCAAGTGAGTAGGCAGGGCCTCCTAGTGGCCTACTCAGTCTATCTGGCTTGGCTCAGCTCTACTGAGCCCCCGGTTTCTGCCCCTCACCTGAGGCTTAACGCTAACCTCCACATGTCACTCAGAGCCAGCAGGCAAGCCGTCCTGGAGGCCCACTCAGTCTTTCTGGCCCGGCTAGACTCTGCCGAGGCCCCTAGACTCTAAACATAGGAATTAAACAATTATATCAAAGACACCAAATTATTTCAAGAATAATATTATCCCCAATTAAGTCTAGGGCAGTATCAATTTGTTTAACAGCTGTGTGTGTTAATGCAATACGAAGCCAATAGTATGGTTAGATTTCTATATATGAAACTCAACTAATCTGTTCAGCTACTCAACGTAATGCACATATATAAAGCACAGCATCCTTTCCCCCAAATACATTTGGAAAACATGGATAATGACATGTGTAGAGAAACGGACACTGCAATCTCTACAATCTCCTGTTCCCTTCTTCCTAGTCCAGGGCTCTGGTGACTATCCAGTGCAGCACAACGCTTGCAGTCCTGTTGTGAGCAGTATGCATGGCAACGGCTTCTCAGGTACTGATAGCTGCGTTGTTGTTGTTGTTGTTGTTGTCCTGCAGATTTAACCTAGTCAGCAGGAAGCCGAGATGAGGGCAGCATAGAGCACCCCCTCCTTCCCGGTCCTCAGTTGTTCTATTCACTCGTGTGCTTTGTCCTTGGGTCAGACACGAGGGTCATTAAGAGAACACTGAAAATGCAGGGCCAGAAGGATCTCAGGGCAGGAATGTTTTGTGAACTAGTCATCTGCAAGTGAAAGCTATGAAGAGCTCTGGTCTCCTCTCAGGCAAGAGCTTGTCTTGTTTAAACCGCAATGGACTGACTTGTTCAACAAGAGGCATTCGCAGATGGAGTTAAACAGACAGATTTTTTCCAAAGAAGGTGAGTCATCACATCACTATGAAAACGAAATGATCAAGGCTCTGCGATTCTAGGCCAGTGCACACCCTCCCTCAAACATTGGTGGTGAAAGCAGAGGCAAAGAATTGTCTCCAGAGGGTGGAAGATCTTGCTTTAACACGCCGTGAAATTTCTCATTTACAGGCAAAACAAGGGCGCAGCAGAAAAAACAAAAACAGATTCTTCTATAAAAATGTGCAGGATATTTCTTTCGCACTAATGATGATGGCAAAATAAGACTGAAATGATGGAGGAAGTTTTATAGAACACATTAAAGAGCATGTGAACAAATTCCAAAATACATCTGACTTTGGGCATCGAAAAGGCCGGTCCTACCATGAGGCAGGGTGAAGCAGCCGCCTCAGGTAGCATATACTGAGAGGTGGCAGCAAAATGTTGGAGCAGAGAGGCCTGTGTGCCATGTGCCCTTCCATAAGTTAGCCTGTTGCCTTCAGGTGCAGGAGAGGATGCTGTCCCATCAGCAGTGCTGAAAACAGGTTCATCTGTCTATCCAGTAGGAATAGGAGGGGGAGCCATTTTGTCCTCCTCCTCCTCAGGCAGCAAAATGTCTTGGGCTTCCTTCTCCCCATAGTACCCATGAGGGGCTTGTAAGAAGTTTTTTATGCCCTGGGAATAAGAAGGAGCATCTATCGTCCCAAGTCATATTCTTCAAGTCTTCAGCCAAGCTGCGTGCTGCCTAATACCACAATTCGGATCTTGTCCATTTCAACAGAACGGCTGAAGAGTGAAACTAAGACCCAGATGTCAGAGACAGGATGCTCTGGGCAGATGACAAGCTGCATTAAGCCAGATGTGCTTTTCTCAGCTTCTTTGAGAAGGCAGCAGGGTGAATTACCTGGTGGCAAACAGCCAGGGCTGATGTCAGGAGATGGCATGGTCTGGCACCTGACCTGGGCCCCTATTCACAAAAGCCCCCTGGACCTGCTCCTCCTCTGCACCCTCGCAACCTGCTTATTCACCCGCTTCTCACTCTGGTCCAGACAACAGTGGTGGCGAGGAGCAGGAGGTGCCATGGCCTGCTGACTCTCTGCTGGGAATCAGGCAGGTATATCAACGATGAGGCCATCTTCTCTGTCAACACAGGTAAAAAGGTAGACTCACAGAGAGAGGGAGAGCCACTGACGATGTCTTGCCCAACGGTCCCCCAAAACTGAAGCCAGCCTTGCAAACGGCCCTAAGCATCTCTGTGCGTCATCCCTGCTCCTTCCCCTTTTAGTCTGCATCATCATCATCATCATCATCATCCACATCCCATCTCACCTCTAACATCAACTGAGTGAACTCCTCATTGCTAAGAAACGAGGGCTTCCAGTCTTGTCTAATCTCACAGGCCTCTGTCTGTGCTGTGAGTTCTGAAAGAGAAAAGAGAAAGCAGGGAGATGCTCAATAAGTTACAGGTTGGTTTTGAGTAGTGCAGCAGTATTCAAAAATGTAGGTGGAAACGTGAAATCTAAACAAGATTTATCATATATATCCTCCTCTGATTGTTGTTCCAAGAGGGAACGGCTATGCTTTGTCTAGCAAGGGATACGTGTGCACAGAAGGCCACTGATCTCTTTGGTTGCATGGAGGTGCGGGACACGGCGGACGTTGAGGCCTCCTCCTCCTCCTCCTCCTCCTCCTCCTCCATGTCTGCATGTTTTTGGAACTGGTTCTAAAGCGGTTGCATGCAGGAGGTCCCTGGCTCGCTCCCTACCATATCTAGTGAAAAGGGCCCCAGAACAGCAGAAGACCCCTCGGCCTGGTTCTCCATAGAGCCTCTGCCAGTCAGAAAAGACAGAAATGGGCTAAATCAGGGGTAGGCAGCTCCCAGAAGCCCAGGGGCCATTTTCACTGCAGACTGGAGTCCAAGGGGTGCCCAGAAAAAGGCAAATTTCCCACCAAAATTAGTGGCAAACCACTCTGAAGCACTACAAAGCACTACAATGGTTACATTTAGGTTGTTTCCAGGTAAATTTAACCCTTTGTGTGTGCTGTAGTGGCTACAGACTGCCCAGAGGGTGGAATTTAGCTTGCAAACAAGCTACTATTTGGCTGTTTGGGTTTTTTGTAGCTGCTATGAATGTCTTTTTTCCCAATTTGTTTTTTTTAATGGGGGGTGGATGGCGCAGGATGGGTTGTTGCTGCAATGGGTCAGTAGGGGGCATGGGCAACCCACGGCAACCCACTACCCTGGGCTACATGGACCAATAAACTGCCTCAGTTAAAAGGCAGCTTCATATGTTTTGTTTTTAAAAAGTATATTTTTAAATGTCCATAAAGGGTGAACACTTAACGTGCTTTATTGCACAAACGGTCATGTGGCCTTTTTAATGTGTTCATTTAAAAAGCTCAAGGCTATCCTTTTCCTTATAGCAATTTCAAGAACCGTTTCTTATTTAAAAATATATTTTCCTTTGAAATATGTGCATTCTCCCCTGCAGAACTAGAGTGCACATCTCCTGCTTTCTTTCTTCAAGAAGCAGCAAATGAGCATGGAGGGGCCCATTGCAAGGCATTGCAC
This sequence comes from Anniella stebbinsi, assembly GCA_029215795.1. Taxonomy (NCBI): domain Eukaryota; kingdom Metazoa; phylum Chordata; class Lepidosauria; order Squamata; family Anniellidae; genus Anniella; species Anniella stebbinsi. The sequence continues at coordinate 991,930 of JARDYH010000001.1, forward strand.
ATCGTTAGAAGCTTGCAGTAAAATGTTTAAGAACATTCAACATGCAAAACAAATCAGCAATAATAAAAACCAGAACAAGAACGAGAACAATAACAATAATAATATCCCCCCTGCGAAAGGAGGCAGCGAGAAGGAGCTGGCATCATGCACTTCAACCACCTTTCTGCTTCTGTAGGAAGTCGATGGTCCTCTGCAAGATGGTTGACTTGTCCATCTTGAGTGGATGTCCATGGCCCTGGAGCATGGTGCATAGCTCCTTAATAAGGACATTGAACTGGTCTCTTCTTTTCTTCTCTGACTTGTTGCGTGATGCCCTAGTCAAGCAAAACACAAACATGCACTGAAAATAATGAATTGTCCAACAGGTTTAGACCATGATCATATAATGTTTGGGTACTAGTGTATAAAGCCCCAAAGAACTTGGGATACTTGAAGGAGCACCTTCTCCCCTATCAATCTGCCCGGTCATTCACATAATCAGAGGACACAAGGACCTATGACCTGATTGGAGAAGAGCCTATGGAACTCCCTGCCTCTGGAGGTCAGGCATACACCAACACTTTCCCTGCACCTCCTGAAAACATCTTTATTCCAAGAAGCCTCCCTTGGCTGACCAGCAGGGGAGGGGGCAATTTCTTTCATCTTTTTATCATTTAATCTTGTATTGTTTGCCACTCCGGAATCCGTTTAGATGTGCAGCGGGGTATATAAATGTTGCATGTAAATAAATAATGTATCCATGATAGATGAACAAAGGATGCTTCCAGATGGGGGAGGCCCCAGCACAGGCAGCCAGAAGGCTTTGCGCAGATGTTCCACCTTTTTCCTCTAATGGGCTTTCTGCACTAAGAACAACGACGGAAGAAGAGGTGGAGAAACCTGGGCAGATTATGAGAGGAAGACGGACCTGACCCCCACCCCAAGAAAACCCTGACGATGAGACAGGGCGATGGTGCAATGAAAGAGCCTTGTCTGGAAGCACCCAAAATCCCCCTGTACACAAGCCCAAATATGTCTGAATATCAAACAGAATATGCCAAACAATCATACTTGGTCTGATCCAGAGGGACTCTAATGTCTTTGACAAGAGATCTGGCCAAAAACTCCATCGTCACCAAATCCTAGAGAAGGATGTGGGTTCAGCAATTACAGAGTAGATCCACCTTTTCAGTCATTAATTTCTAGTTTCCAAGAATTAGAGACTGCATACAGCAATTATTTTTGGCTAATAACCTTTAATGGTTTTATCTTCAGTCACCTTTCTTAGGCATGGTGACAATGAACACCAGCTTGCAAGCCAGCATATCTGCTCTCCTACAGAATAAGGAACAAGGAAAGGGCAGAATCCTTCTTTTCCAGCTATGTTTTGGGTTTGTTGGACATTATCATCAGAAGAAGAGGCACGCTTAACCATGGTTACATTTTTAGCCCTGCTTTGGATGCCACACGCCTGTATCCGTACCTCTTTGCTCTGTCCTTCTCATCTTCATCCATCAGCTCGTTTACACAATACAGAGTTCTGGAATGCAAGAAAAACAATGGTCATATTTTCAGAGGCATGAAGGAATATTGCCCGATGCTATGAAACCAGCACCTTTATCAAACAATCATCGTTGAGGATGTTGTTGCATTTGCTGGCTGTTTACTTAGATGTCCTAGGCTCAGGGTAGATCGGAAAAAAATCATAAAATAGTCAAAATAGTTGTTTAAAAAATGAAATAGATGGTTTACATTGATTTTCTGTAACTGTTGTTCTTCAACCAACTGTTGTAACAGTTGGATACAGGGTTGCATCCAATGAGAGTCTGATTTAAACCCCATTTGTTTCAATGGGTTGTGTTCTAAATGGGGCTAATGTTGGATGCAGCCCAATGTCATATTTGTGGGTGGGTGACTAAGTGACCCACTGGGTGGGAAAACACTTTTAAAGCAGTGTACAGAACAGGAGGGTTCTCTTTGCCCCTCTGTGTCACCAGCTTGGCATAGGCAAAGTTATAGAGGAGGGGAAGATATCTCTGACCCACAGTTCAGGGCATGCTCTTGAAAAGATGCAGAGCAGAGGGCTTCTTCGGTAGATGTGGTTTCAAAAAGGCACTGAACCCTCCATATGCCGGCAGCCTTCCTGTATTTTTTAGTCCTTGGGATGGTACAATTTTCTCATAGCTGACAGGCTATTTAACATCCCCTCTTCCTGAGAGTTTTAATACCAAATCTCTTGCACAGGAGGACAGTAAAAAGTTCAGGAACAGGAGGTGGACAGACTTGCAAACAAGCAACATGAGGATGTATTGTAAACGAGAGGGGGGTATATCTAAATCAGAGGTAGGCAACATGGTGCCTGCAAGCATCAATGCTCCCCCCGGACACTTTTCTTGGTGCCTGTCAAGGTCTCTGACCCTTCCCACCATTTTTAAAAAATAACAGCTGGGACTGCTGGGAAAGATGATTTCTGCTGATGCTGAAAACGATGGTTTCAAAGGAGTGGCTTCATGTGTTGGGGCCCAGCCCTCACCTTTGCCTTGTACTCAGTCTTTGGGGCAGGTAATTTTGCCATGCCTCCCACGGCAGCCATTTTTGTGGTGATGTGCCAAATGCACCCATGGCCCGAAAAGGTTGCCTACCCAAGAGCTAGATTATTGTTATTATTTGTTTGTAAAGCTGTCTTGGGGGGGGGATTGTTTTAAAGGAGGAGGGCTAAATGTCCTGAACAGAATGGAACATTGTATGGAAAGACATAATGTCAGGTAAGAAGAAGTTGACCTTTCTGTATCAGAAAGTCTATTAATCCAAAAATGTCCTTTTTGAACACTTAAAAGAAATGTGGATGACTCATAGATGGCCCCAATTTGAATATATGAACTGGAAACATTTAGTGCAGCTTGGAAAGGAATTATTTCACAACTGGTGATTTGCATGAGATTCACCAGTCCTGATCAATGATGAGAAATCACGTTCCAGATTTGTCAGATGGGCTGGGGCAGACTCCCCAGACTCCACAATCCGGTCCCACACCCTTTTTATTTCACCAGTCCCTGCGCTGCAAGGAAGAATCCTCCCATTAGGGGAAAAAAATATAAATCCCCGAGCTGATCACGGAATTCCCATTGGGAACATCCTCCGCCGTTGACTCTGGCAAGCCAGCCAGAATCCTGGGAGCTCACTAGCACTTTGGGGGATGATTCCATAGTGCCACACCCAGCGCGCCTCAGGAACATTTTGAGGTGGGTGCAGCCAAATATATGTATTGCTGCATGGCAGCCACAACTTCCAATGAAGTTCTACAAAATGGAACTACACCAACTCAATATGGAAGAGAACGCTCACCCTGGACATATGACACCTATCAACACACTGAAAGCACTTTGATACGTGTGCCTAGAATTCCTGACCAAATTACACTTCCCAGATAAGTCTACGTGGTTCTTTTAGATGCGCTGAAAGGCACGGACAGACTTCCAATGCTGTCTCAACGACTGTGCAACCAGCTCTGTTTCAAGGGTTTTGTGCTCTTTAATCTGTGGAGGCAGCCACCCACTTTACAGGGGAAACACAACTGCTGCGTGTAACACTAGCGCTCGTTGCCACAAACCTGTAATGTGTGGAAGAAACATAGCCATGTAAACACATCTGAGCAGCATTCCCCAAAACAGTTGTTGCAGGAGAACATGACCTGTGCTTTCCCACAGCAAATGTGTAATATGTGGGAAGTAAAATATAGTTTTCCAGATGTATGTATATGGGTATTTAACGATGGGTGCAAATGCATGTTTTTCCTCCATACTTTATGCTTTAGCTTTAAAAAAGCATTTCCCCCCTACAACAATCCTATGCTATAACACTGCCCTTAAGACTCTCAAGGCGCAAGTACCTGTATCTCCAATGACTTGTATATACATATAATTTTCTTCCACACGACAGGTTTGAAGTGCAAAATCCTAGCATAACATGCAGCAATCGTATTTGCCAGATGAAGTACAGAACTTCTTTTAAAATGTTCCTAGTTCTGAATTCTAAAGCCATTTTGAGTTTGGGATTCACAGAGCACAGAAGAGGAGCGGGCAAAAGGCAGGCTGTGATCCAGTGGTAGAATCTCGGAGTGACGTGCAGTTGGTCGGTCAGTGTTTCCTGACTCCAGTTGTTTAGCAGCAGCAGCTGCAGCACCAAGAGCAAGGCCCTTTCGTTCTTTCTTTCTTTCTTTCTTTCTTTCTTTCTTTCTTTCTTCTAAACTAGGCTGCTGAAACGCAGAAAGCTTATGCAAAAGACAGGGGTGTGTTTTGTGAGGGAGCGAGGACTCTGAGCTCAGTTCTGGTACTGAAAATAAACTCCTGGACTGAACAATTGCTCAGAGGTGTCCCGTTTCTTTGTTCTCTAAGTGTAGATTTGCCCTCCGGAGCCGCTGTTGGGCAGCTGGCTTCACGGGATGGGCTTTGGGTCCTGCTAAAGTACAAAGCAGACTCCACCATCTTGCGCAAGTGAAAGTTCTGGCAATACTTCACCACTAGTAAGGCAATAATTGGGAGCATCCAACAAAACGTTGCAGCGTGAAGTGCTCCCACGTCCCACCGCACAAGTCAGCCAGCATCCTGTGCCCCTTGAGCACGCTCAGTACTCATCCGGCTGTTGAAGCCCATGTCTATGGACAAAGCTGCTCAATACAAGAAGGAAATAAGGGACAGGACCCAGATTAGGGAGGCAGCCTGAGTCACAGAAATCAAAGAATCAGATTAGAAATTACCTGTTCTATCCCTTAGATTCATCAGTCCGGGATGACAGGGTATGGTAAGTACGTCTTATTAACACCATGAAAGTAAAGATGGGGGAAGAAACGAATCCTAGAAGAAAAAGCAAATCAGGTTTTAGACAACCCTCGTATTATATTTGGAGTCAGCAACCGGGTGGGTAGGTGGGTCTAAAAATGGCTGGCATTGAAATATCCATACAGCCAGAGAGAGAGAGAGAGAGGCATCAAAATGGGTGGATGCAGACAAATGGGGAAAGGATCTATCTGTTCAGCAACTTCTTTTCTGTGTGGGAAAGGGAAGAGCGGCCCTCAGGTTACAGAGGCAGAATGAACATCAAAAGGCGATCAAAAGGTGCACTCAACATAATACTTCACAGATCACAGGGAGGTTTCTTTTGGTGAACACCAAGGAGGCTTTGGTTTAAAAATGCAAGATACAAATGCAAACCTTGAGCATCATATACAGGTGTTCTCGTCAGGGGTGGGATCGGCTGAGCCTTCCTCCCTTCACACATGCTGGATGCCTGCCTGTGTGGTTATGACCGCATGTTTTCTACTTACACCCCTTTCTTTTTTATTATTATTTATTTATTTATTTACAAATGTATAACACAATGTCCCAGCCACCCACTATAGAAATCTCGAAAATAAATAAAACTAAACTCATATTAACGTTGGGTTCCTATTTACATTTACTCAGGAGGAAGCCCTACTCAACACTGTGGTACCTATTTCTGAATAAACATGCATACAATGACACTGCAAGGGTAAAATCCAATATGATCCTACTTAGAATAGACTCATTGAAATGAATGGGACTAATTTGATTCTTATTCATTTCAACGGATCGACCCTAAGACTTATGTTGCATTATACTCAATGGCTGCCGTCCGATGCACGCTTTCTTGGGAGGAAGCCCTATTGAACCCAATGGGGCTTACTTCTGAGTAAACCTACATAGGATTGTGCTGTAAGGGCATATTATATAATATTATGTATTTATCTCTGCTGGTTTGCTATTGTGCTTTATCCTAATAGCAATCTTTCAGAGACCCTACCAAGGCTTTAATGACTTGAATTCTTGAGGGTGCTTTCTTGCCCCCCCCCCACGAATCATTTCATTGTCTGTCTATCATCCACATCATTCCTCTCATGCTGTTCCTTAATTAGCCCATTTTGTTGCATTCTCTGCTCATGAAGAGGACACCCACACACGAAAGTAGCGCGAAAGTATTAATATCATTCAGAGCAGTTCTTTTTCTTATTCTGTCTATAAAGCAGGAGGGGGGGGGACGACAGTCCTATGTATAACTGGCATCTGACCCTGCAGCCCTGAACCTGCTAACATGGGAGTAAGCACCACTGAACTCAATGGAACTTATTTCTAAGCAATGCGCTGTAAATTTACTTCTTTGTTACATTTATATTCCACCTTTCCTCCAAGGAGCCCAAGGTGGAGTACATGATGCGCCTCTTCTCCTTTTTATCTTCACAACAGCCCTGTGAGGTAGGTTAGGCTGGCTGGCCCAAAGTGACTGGACCAAAGTCACCCCGAGAGCTTCATGGCTCAGCAGGGACTAGAACCCAGGTCTCCTGAGTCCTGGCCCAACACGGTGGCTGCAACAGCTCCGTTGTTGAGCTTGATCACCGCAAGAATAGTTGGAGCAACATGTCCCTGATGGGAAAGCACGAAAAACGCTCTGGCCCAGTGAGCCGATTGTGCAGAAAATGAAGAAACAGATGTGACTATTTGAACATATGTGAAAATAATGTGAGTGTAGCTCACACCAATGAAAAGAATTTGCCAGTTGAGGGGAAGGCCATATAAATAAGCCCAGAAAAACTTGCCACATCCTATCGCCAAAGCCATAAAGGGCCTGACACAGGAAGGAGGGGGATGTGTGAGCAGAGCAAACGCGGAAGAGCTACCTTCCTTCGTTGTGGCGCAGCCTTTCCCACGCTACACAGATCACACCAGCACCTTCGCTTCTTCAAGCCTCTCCTCTCAGCCCACTCCTACAGGAAGGCTTTTTCTAGCAAAGCTTTCCTGAACCATCAACCTTGCCATGTTCACTGGGGGTGCTCTGGCACTAAACAGGAAATGGACAGACCCTAGAAAAGGGAAGGCAATGGTCCACATTAGAAGAGCACCCCCAAAACATTGGGAGTGTATGTATCCATTGCACCTGGACCCTTCTTTTTGGCCAAGGAGTCGTGACAGCCTACCATGACTCCTTGGCCAAAATGCATTTTCTCCTCACCAGATCCCTGTGAGGGAAGCTTCTGGCTGCAGGGGAGACTGGAACTCAGGGCACCCCAACAATTTAACCAACACAGGCTATTGGCTTTGCAGGATAGCCCTTACACAGTCTCTACGGGGAGGAGATGTGACAAAGAAGGTGAAGCCAAAGGATGTTCTGGAAGCCTGAAATCCGGGAGGGGGGGAATGTATAAACACACAGACACACAAATATATGCACATAATCAAATGATAAAAATCAGTACAAAAATGAGCTGGACAATCTTCCGGTCTGTTGCGACATCTGCTCAATTGCTCTCTATGCCTTTCCTCATACATTCACCAAGCCTCTCCTCTCAAATCCCATCCCAACAAGCAATTGATTGATTGATGAGTACTTATATACCGCTACATATAATAAAATCCCGACGTGATATATAAAAGTGGCAACACTTGTGTAGAACCACTGCCATTGTCTTGCCCATTCCTCCACTATGTGACTTGTTTGGTGCTCAACTCCATACCATGCCTAGAAGCCGGGCTACAGGTTACACCCAGTAGATCCTATCTGCTGAGATGCTGTTGAAAACGGCAATTCTGTGCCAAGTCTTCCTTCCTCCTGCCACATTATCCAGGAGCGCTCACCAGCAATACAGGAGCACCGTGTTTGTAAGTTTCCCCATTCCTAAGGAGGTAAGGCCTGTGGTAAAAGTGACGCAGCCAGTGCCCGGGTATTTTGTCATCCCTGAATTATGAATGAAAACTTGTTCTCATAGAATCATAGAATAGTAGAGTTGGAAGGGCCCTATAGGGCCAACAAGTCCAACCAAGTGGTGCTTTTTTGTCAAATTAAATTAAAAGTGGCCACATTAAGCATTCTTTGCTTTTTTTAAAAAAAAAGCGAGAATAACATAGTTTGTTCTTATTTGCACTGCACATGGATGAGAAACCACAGCATAAAACATGGGCTGTACAGGGCAAAATCAACCCAAACTGACACACTCATATCCTCAAAGATGTCACAGAGAGAATAAAAATGAAATGATGTTCCTTCAGTGAGTGCATTAGGAATTCACTGACACGCAGCGTCTGTGGGCAAACTGACAGAGAGTCAAATTGGGCAGGCAGAAAGCATTTAATTGTTAAGGATGCAACGTAATAACAACAGTAATAATTAGCATTTCTATTGCAGCCCGTTTCAAGTGTTCCAATAACCTTACATCATCTGGGAAGTATTGAATGCGACGCTGCCGCTAATACAGATTACAATGCACTAGGGCAGTAGGGCTTGCTGGCACGACATGATTTTGAGCTAAATTCATCACGCCAGCAAGCCTTTTGGGATTGCACTAGAGGTCATTTACACTAGCGCAATTTACATTAAGAACATAAGAAGAGCTCTGCTGGAGCAGACCGAGGGTCCACCTAGCCCAGCATCCTGTTCGCACAGCAGCCAACCAGCTGTTGATGGCAAACCCACAAGTAGACGTTAATTAGCCACCCACATTAGCAGGAGTGTCACATTGGATAAGAACTAACCTAGATGGTACAAATAAAGTCAAAATATTCTTAATTGGATTAGACAGTTTAGGGCTACACTGAATGTTAAGTGTTCACCATCTTGTTTAAGCTGGATCTTAAAATAGCATTGATTCAAGGTATGTCAGAAAAGTTTCGTAAGATATGTTTTCAAGCTCAGAATCGTGCAATTATATCTGTCTATATAATTGTATCTAGTGGCATTTACAGGAATATTTGATGTGGGCAGGAAGGAATAAAACAGCAGCTGATTGGGCAATTCTACCTTTCCTTGTAATTGTGTCCAGCAGACGAACTAAGTTTTATTTCTAATGAACTGAAAAAGCCCGTAACACATAGCACACACACACCAACTGGTCAAAATCTATAATTAAAATTGATATTGAATTCCTTAACTGCTAGTTAAAAATGCAGAGCGGTGTGTGTGTGTTTTATAATCAGACTTTAATAAAAGTTACTTGAGGATGAAAATCTTTAGGAACTAACAGCACATTTGAGCCAATGTATCTCTTGATCAATACGTTCCAGCTACACCTGATGCAGAGCTTTAGGATACTGAGGATGCAATCCTATGCATGTTTAGGCAGAGAAAAGATTCTACAATTCACAGCATACCCCACCCACCATAGCTGGCTGGAGGGATCCTGGGAGTTGTATGACTTCTTTCTGCCTAAACATGCATAGGATTGCGCCCTAAACTACACTGAGGTTATGCCATCATAAGCTGGCTGCTGATATAATGGAACCATTGGATTGCTCTGTCTAGCCAAGAATTTCACATATTTTCCAAAATAATAGTAAAGCTGTATCTCTATTGCACACTCAAAAGAAACTGGGCACAAGCTAGCTGATGTTAAATACTTCCAAATCCCATTGATTTCAAAGGAAAAGTTAAGCTTTAAAGGCCTTCACAACCTATTGAAATGAATGGGACTTAAGTTAGTTATGGCTAGCAAGTCCCATCATTTCAATGGGTCTACTCTAAGTATGATTTATGATGGATTTTACCCTCTGCTTTAATCATTTGAATCTGTGGTTTTATTGCAACATGCATTACTGTTTTTCTTTTATGCTTTATGTGCACTGTTTTGATGGTTGGGAGCCTCTGATTTCACAAAGGGCAGAGAATTTTAAATACATTAATTTTGGCTGGCTTGTGTCCAATGCTATCCTTAATTAATACTCTCCAACTCTTAAGGTGTCCGTCATTTTGTTTAGTGTAAATAACTGTTTTGAGATCATGTGGTTGATAAACAGGTTAAAAGAAAAGCAGGTCATTCAACCACAAAAGAACGAGAAGAAAAGCAGGGCTGCAGTGCAGGATTGGGTGTACAATGAAACATGGTTTCTGTGTTCTGCCATGAAGTCCAGAAGGTGACTTTGAGTCCGCTTGATAAATTCCTTTACAGAAGCATTTCCGTAGAGGAATTAACTCTTTAAAAATAGCTTCAGAGGAATGAACATGTAACAGGCATATAAATCATAGTACAAGCATGTAAATCCTACTGTGTTATCATCTTCTCTGTACATGTATTGCCGACTGCCATGTAGCAAAATTACAGAACACGCAAGAGGAAGCTACTTTGGCAGCAGTAAAACTTCATGTAGCATTGCAACATGTTTCAATTAATGATGGGCAGACCTACCCTCATCCAATTTGGAATGGGGCTGTTTAATCGAAATATTTTGGAGGACATCAGCTACATGTCCTAGATGAATCTGATTTAAAACAGGGCCAGCCCCTTTGAACCATTGACTACAAAGTCATCAGAAGGGCAACAAGTGTCTAGAGCCCTCCTTACTGCTGCTGCCTTCTCTTTCCCAAACTTATACAACAAATCCAAAATGTTAAAACAGCTAAAAACAATTATCAATAAAATACCACAACCCCATAAATCAGTGATAACCACAAGCAGCCACAAATAATGCAACTGATGCATTAAGGAACCCATCCGATGCTTTCAAATGCCTGGGGATAGAGGAAAGTCTTAACCTGGGGGCTGTCTACATGTGGGGAAAACCCTGTAGCCATTGTGGATCTGCGCCACGTTGGTTAGACGACGCAAGCACAGCTTCGCAGCCACCACAGGGCTTCCCCACAATGCTGCGATATGAAAAGTTGGGGATTTACCCCGACTCAACACGGGATAAACTGGGGGCAGAGCCTGATGGAAGGCGACCAGTGATTGGTCGCTTTCCACCAGGAAGAGGGAGGGGTCCCTCCAGGACCTGGATGTACACCCAGAAACCCTGCACTCCCTCCTTGGTGTCAGGATTAACGGACGCTGCCCCGGGAGAGGGAAAGCAGGGGGTATGAAGGGGAGGCAGCACCAACCCGGCCCCTGGTGCTGAAAGGATAACAATGGTAGCTCCAGGCAGACCTCACTGGGGAGAGCACTCCACAATCTGGCAGCCTCCACCAAAAGGCTCTTTATCCCTTCTTGACATCCTCGGAAGCGGCATTTGGAAACTGCAGTGGTATCTGGAGCCTGATCTGATTATTTCCCTCTTGCCGTAAGAAGGAAATGGATTTAGTTCCCTGGATATAGTTCCCTGTAAAGTGACCACTACACCTCACTTTAAAGTTGATTTAAGAAACTGCACTAATCTGTGGAACCAAGCACCACCTTCCTTTTCTTTTGCCAAATGCCAATTTGCAAATTTCACAGCGATTTGTGATTTCTGCCCTCATTATCAGCCTCTTTGGGACACGCTACACATTCGGAGAAAACCTCAGGCTCCCTGAAAAGCCAACCTTCATGGAGAAATGCAAACCCAGCAAAAACCTGGCTCAGCCCTACTGGACACTGTCCCTCAGCCTCAGCCCCACCCCCACCCCCCACTTGTAAAATGAGGATGATGTCAACCACATCACAGGGTTATTGTGAGGGTGAATTGAATAGAATACTGTCAAGCATCTTGTAAAGCAACAATGCTACGTCGATGATGATGATGATGATGATGATTATATTTATTTATATCCAGGCTTTTTCCCAATAATGGGATTCAAGGCAGCTTACAAATTAAAACATGTACAGTTAAAACAAATAGCGATATACAAAAATTAAAAATATAATTAAACACAGTACAATTTAAAAATATTTAAAACATTTTAAAACATTTTAAATACACATAATTTAAAAATCCAAACTGTAAGCAGTGCATCCATGAAGGTCTGAACTACTCCCCAAGGCCTGCTGAAACAGAAAAGTTTTAGCCTGCCTCCAAAAGCACACCAAGGAGGGAGCCAGTCTAGCTTCCCTGGGAAGGGAGTTCCAGAGCCCTGGGGCAGCCACCAAGAAGGCCCTCTCCCTCATTCCCACCAGGCGTGCCTGTGATGGTGGTGGGACGGATAGAAGGGCAGGCTCATAAGAGAAAATACGGTCTTTCAGATATCCTGGACCTGAGACGTAATAGGGCTTTGTAGATCATAACCAGCAGGTGATAAACAGCAGTAGAACAGCCTGATTCCTGCCATCAGTCAAGAGACAAATGATGCATTCCACTGTTTTCAGGGCCGAGTAAGCAAGGAGGTACTAATCCTTGCCCCAGCCAATAAAAGTTATGCAAGAGCAAACTGGAAAGGGCATGTATGTTCAGGAACGTGTTCATCATAACAACAGGTAGCACACCTTTGAACTAAGGTTGTTTCTAGAACCAAAGAGTGTACCTTTTTTTTTTTTTTAAGACAGCTCTTTTCTATCAACAGAATTTCAGGCACTATTTAAACAGCGCTTCTTTTGTACCTTTAGTGAAGAAGACATTTCATGCAACCCCCTTGTAAGACGTGCTTTCAAATCACAGGCTTTTTGTCCGTTTGGTTACTGCAGAGGCGGTGATGTTGGTACAACCTCCACACATCCAAAATGGAGTAATTATGGAGCATAAGAGAGTAGAAATGGTCTTGCCCTAATTCCTTTACACAGGTAGAAGCAGCTCTCCTTAGATCATTCTTAGTTACTCACATCTATGGGCAGTGGAAGTAAGCAACTTGTACCTGACATCTGAAAGCACAATGCTGTTTTATGGGGTTTTTTAAGAGTGCAAGTTTAACCTTTCCTGCAAAGTGTTACTGATTCAATTATGACACATTTTTATACATGACATTTCAACAGCAGGCCTTCCGTATTCCTTATGCCTGGTTTAGCACCAAATAGAAGGAGGAGGAGGAGGAGGAGGAAGTAATTAAACAATCTATATGTGCAGCATTAAAATCTGCCTCCTGCTGATGGCAGAATGTTGCAAATCCAAACTGACATTTAGCTAACCAAGGTAAAAAACACACACACACTTTTGGGGGATGGCCAAAGCTGACCTCTTTCCATGTCACAGAGCAGTAAGGAGATGCAGTTGGCTAATTTGTTCCTTCTCTTGCACAAGTAACACATTTCTTCAGTTTAAACACACACACACACACCCTGCTCTGCTAACCTAGATATACCCAACAGCAGAGTAGGGACTTCCCTGTATTTCAATGCCCTCTGCTTTTCTCTAAGAAGGTAGGAAGACTTTTCCCCAAAATAACAATATATGAACTACTTTGTTGGATTGGAGTGGATCATGGACTTACTACGTAAGAGTGCAATCCTATGCATGTTTAGACAGAAAACCGTCAAAGCTTGCTGACTGCATGTATTAAAACAGTAAGAGATGAAAAGTTAAAAAGTAACAAAAATCTATCTCAGGCATTGAAGCAATAGATAGAGGCCGTATGGAAGAGAGCGCTTTCTGGCAAAGCTCAAATGACAACAATATAGCAGTCAAAACACATGTTCTCTTCCCTCTGCTTTCTGACAAAGAAAATGCAGAGACAAAACTCTAAAGAAAATCACATTACAAACGCATTGGGCTCCATCCAGCTCTGTGCAACAGCAGAACCCGCATGTGAAGGCTTCCCACTGTGTGCTCAATTCAACCGCGTTTCCCCATTTCCCTGCCCAATGCAAGCACACAGGCACTCAGACACACAAGCGGTGTGAGGCTCGTGCAAGAAACCGGGAGCCTGCCATGTCCCCCGTCCAGCCCTCCTGAGCCTCTTCCAGCCCAAGAGTTGAGTTCAATTGCAGAGGCGCTCTTGGGACCTGCATTCCAGGAGTGGGCAGGGTTGAGAATGCCAACAGATTTTAGCTTAAAGCTCTTTGCTGTTGGTGACTAAAGCCTTAGGAAAGACACCTCAACCTTTTTGAATGGGAGGAAGGCATGCAAAAGCCAGGGAACCACAGATGACCGGTGGTCCTTGGGTGGAAGGGCTGAGGCCAGGGGAGGGACGGGGCCCCAGGCAGAGGCCAGGAGGCCGGGCAGCCCTGCTCTCCACCTATGCAGCAAGTGCCTTGTCACTGGCAAACTCTTGGGGCAGCAATGCTGAAATCATGACTTATGAAGAAGGAGATGCTCCTGGATTTACATAGCAGGAGAGAGATAGTGAGAGGCAGTTCATTCTTCTAATCGTTCATTCTGGTAGAATTCTGGAAGTGTTACAAAATTGGATAACGTTTATTAAATAACCTAGAATGAGTAGCGATAATTTCATTATTGCACCTTTGTAAAATGCAATGGCTTGGGTGTTTTCACACATTAAAATAATAAAAATAAATCAGAATTTGATTAGTTCATTATAATTGGGATCTGCAACAAAATTTTGCACCCCCCCCCCCCATCAGACAAGTGCTTCTGGTTCTTGGTTCCAGACAGTCCAGAGCAGGAACCTGGTTGCGCTGCCCTAAGCCTCTAAAGGACAGATCCTCACCCACCCAGCCACAACCCCAACAACGCCTTCCCTCGCTCCGCTATGCAGCCCACAGGTCTGCCAGCCCCAAGCCTGAGGATTTAAAACCTATATCGCGAGGGCCGTACAATCCTGGAAATGGGGAAGGAATCCTCCTGGCGCTAATTATCCCCCTCCAGGAAACTTAGTATAATCCAGGGGTGGGCAACTTCTGGCCCTCCAGATGTTTTGGCCAATAACTCCCAGCATTCCTCACCATTAGTTATGCTGGCTAGGGCTCATGGGAGTTATAGGCTAAAACATCTGGAGGGCCAAAAATTGCCCTCTCCTTTCTCTGCCTCCTCCTTACTCACTCAGTAGACGCAACTATCATCAACACTCTGCCACCTCAGAGGTCCCTTTCAGGCATTTTAGTTTAGTTTTGTTTTTAATGTAATTCACGGTGTCCCCAAAGTACATATAGAGACACTATTTTTGGGTAGGCCTGTTTCACTTTCCAAACTGATCGGTACTCAACCACTTCTGTTTACTATTAGACAGAATTATTCAGTTCAAATTGGGCTCCACCATCTTCTTGACCTTACAACCATGGCCATAAATAAATAAATAAATAAACAAACAATAGCAGACCTGTTGTGCAATGTAAAGATAGCAAAATACAGGTAGCGCTGGCATGGGTGTGATTAAAGGTTTCTTTGCTCAGGTGTGATGCTGGTGAAAGAAAACAAGAGATAGCACAGAAAGGGTGAAAGAGGTACGGTTATGGAATTCTTAGGAATGGATATATTCACCATCAAGAATGATACTGGTACTAGCCAATAGGTAACCCTGGCGCTGTTGAATCTAATGAAGAAAGGAGCAGTACCAGAAATGGAAACTATGAAAAGGAGGCAAAGTTCAAGGTAGTACTAAACTGGAAGATTTAACAACTGAAAATTGACTAGGAAACAAAAATGTTGTCCAAAAAGCCGTTCAAACAGGCTATTTCAGATGCGTAGGTGCCTCTCTCCAGTATGGGGATGCTGGAGGGTTATATACTGCATCTCCTTCTTATATGGCTAATCCAAATGGCACAAGGTATGTCACGTCATACCACTGGGTACAGCATGTGTACCTGCACAAATAGGCTTCCCAAGTTATCTCACCGGTTAATCATGTCCCCCTTTATAGTACAGTCCCATGAATGCCTACTCAGAAGTAAATCCCACTGAATTCAATGAATTTTCTCCAAGGTAAGTATGTATTGGATTACGGCCTAAATCACCAGTTCCACATAGCTATGTGATCTCCATGTACATGTTTTACCGATAGAAGACGTACTTAGAATTTTTGATAACCAGGAAGTCATTCATTGGTTTCAGTTTTATCTAAAATAATGTAAGAAAATAACCACAAACAAAGAACCAACTTAATACAAGTAAAGTCAAACAGAAGGAGGTGCACTGGACTCACATTTCCCGTTTGAGGAAGAGCTGTGATAAACGACATAAGCTTGGCTGATTAACATGTGGCTCCTGCTCACGCACTTTTATCAGCGTGCCTGTTCAAATAAAGATCCAAAGGACTCAAAGTGGAGATGCACCAGCCAGCCCTTCTAAGCTCTGCACATCTTAATTCAAACGAAATGAAAGCACCCAGTGCCATGTTCTTTTTTTTTGTCCCAGGTACCATAAGTGGACCTGAAAGAATGTAAAGCCAGAGACTTTCAGCTCTCAATTCTTTGTTAACCTCATTTGGCTCTGGGATCCTGAAATGATCCGGTTCACATCTGTTCTACAGCTGATCTCCCATTCATGGCCCAGTGACCTCTCTGAAGCCATGAATATAATCTTAAAGCTGAGAGTGAAGTGGCGGGGCAGGGGGCGGGGGGGGGGAGGAGGAGAGGGAGGGAGGGACGAAGGAAATGCATAACCCGACAACACTAGCATGCCCCCCCTCCAGGGATGTCCCATTCTTAGCCTGTGGAGCCTTTCCAATGTGCCCCTGAAACTATGGGGCAGGGAGAGGAAAAGAAATGAGGGAACACAGCTGTGCCTGTTGACAATGGAAAGGAACAGAACCAATACGTAAAGAAACAACAAACACAGGACAACCAGGATGCATCCCTACTACCAAGGTTTATTGGTTTCATTCCCACTTAACTGTCATGGATCCCTCCAAAGTATCACAGGAATTGCAGTTTGGTGAGGGTGCAGAGAAGTCTCTGTTAGAAATCCCTATATGCAATTATAACTCTGGCACTGGCGCCTACGGTAGGCGCGTTCAGGAACCTGTCGAGGGCCCATATCGCTGCCGCCGCCGCCACAGCAGCTGCAGCCCACTGACAAGATCCTTTTGGAACTGGTCATTCTCCCCACCATGGCAAGCCTACTTGTTGGTGAGGAGGAGGAGGAGGAGGAGGAGGAGGAGATGCCCCAACCTACTTGCTCAATGACTCTCTGCAGGACAGCCCTCTGTCAGGGATGCTTTAAGGTGGATTCCTGCATTGAGCAAGGGGTTGGTCTCGATGGCCTTGTAGGCCCCTTCCAACTCTACTGTTCGATGATTCTATGATTCTAAGTGGTAGCAATGATGAGGGAGAGGAAGAGGAGCCATAGCTACTAGTGATAATGGTGGTGAGAACATAAGCTAAGGATGACTTGCCCAAGGGGGCCCGAAAACCTGCAACCAGCACAGTATAATTCCCAGAGGACCTGGAGCAGCAGTATAAAGATGCTCCAACAACACTCGGATGTTCCTGCCTACCGCACAAAGAACACACACCTTAGTCGGAAGTCAGAAAACCCACATCCCCAGGAAGGTGCTTGTTTTGGGTTTTGTGGGGAGGCCTGCGATGATTAAGTCTGCCAGTTCTTTGCCTGGCAACTTCAACTGGTTCAAAGAACTGCGGCCAGATTGCTGACCGGGGCTGATTACAGGGGGCACACAACTCCCCTGTTAAAACAGCTCCACTGGCTTCCGGTCTGTTTCCGGGCACAATTCAAAGTGCTGGTTATCACCTGTAAAGCCCTATACAGCTCGGGTCCAGGTTATCCGACAGACCATATTCTCCGCTCTGAGCCTGCCCATGCTCTGAGATCTTCTGGGGAGGCCCTTCTCTCAATCCCACCAACATCCCAGGCACGCCTGGTGGGTGGGCAAGAGAAGGCCTTCTCCGTGGCTGCTCCAAGGCTCTGGAACTCCCTTCCTAAGGAATCCAGACTGGCTCCCTCTGTGCTGCACTTCAGGAGGCAGGCAAAACCTTTTTTATTCCAGCAGGCTTTTTGAAATATGCTGGACCTATGTTACTGTATGGTTTCGTTTTGTTTTTAAAATTTGTTACTGTTTTTAAATGTTTTAAATATTTTAATTTTACTGTGGTTTAATTCTATTTTAACTTTTGTAAGCTTATATTTATATGTTTTAATTGTACATGTTTTAACTTTGTGAACCGCTTTGAGTCCCAGCCCTGGGAAAAAGGCGGGATAGAAATAAATATATCATCATCATCATCACCATCATCATCACCACAAATCCTAAAATCTAAACTCAACTTGAAAAACATTTTCAAAGCCATCAACACCTACGCAATACCCATCCTCACATACTCATTTGGAATCATACACTGGTCACACACTGTACAGACTCAATCGCACCGAACTCACAAAACACCGCATGCTACATCCCAACTCATGCATTGAAAGAATAACAATCAGCAGGAAAGGAGGAGGAAGAGGTCTGCTGGACATTAACAGAATTCACTCAGAGAATTCTTTCACACCAAAAACACCCCCATTCATAAAGCCAGAGTAAAAGCAGATAAAAATTACACCCCACTCAACCTAGCACTACAAAACGAAAATCAAACACAACCACTTACACTCAGCAGAGAAAAAAGAAAACGGGCCCAAAAAGTGGACTATATGGACAGACACAATACAGCTGCAAAAATAATTCACCAACAACTGGCCATCAAATTCAACCTTATCAAACAACCTATACCATACTATACATATTCACCCGAAACATTCCTGGAAAACGCAGATCATAAAATATACTGGGACAGAACGATTCATACAGACAAGACTATACCTTGCAACTGACCAGACATAACGGTCATAGACAAAAAAGAAAAACACACATACCTCATCCACATAGCAATACCGAATGACAAAAATGTTGTTGAAAAGGAAGAAGACAGACAAATGTACACCACTGGCCATGGAAGTCAAAGAACTATGGCAACAGGAAAAGGTCACAATTATCCCGTTAGTCACATTAGTCAATGGCATCACATCCAAAAAATTATACAGAAAACCCCCAGACACTGGGCCTACCAGAATACATCCACACCAATATCCAGAAAGCAGTCATACTTAAAACATGCTCAATCGTCAGGAAATTCCTGAATCAATAAAAGACAGCATGACTTGGCAAAGCCTGTCACATCCATCTAGAAAAACCGCCACGAGCGAGAAAAGAGAGATATTACTATTATTATTATTATTAATAATAATAGTTTCTCAGCAACGGTGGGAAAATAACACTTCCTCCCGGTACAAGCTGATGACGGGTAATGCCAGGAGCTGGGCAGCACTGCTGGATCAAGGGAACTGGCAGAAAATGGCCAAAATGGCCCCAGGTGGTGTTCAGGAAAGCGGGCAGAGAAGGGCAAAAATAATGAGCAGCAAGAATGGAATAACATGCAATGGGTTCTAAAGTGGGCCTGTTAGCTGTCCTAAAAGCAGCCTTTTCCTGCTTCCTTTTACAATGGGTGCTGGGAGGTTGGGATGCAAGACAACAGGAAAGCTTAAACGTGAACTTCTATGCCAAGGCAGGGCTGAAGAAGGGCAGCTCCCAACAATAGCCAGGCTCTCTCTCTGCAAAGGCTGTTCCTGCCACCCCCCACCCACCCCTGCCAATCAAAGATTCAAACCCTGTAGCTCTCTGTTCTTCCAGTCTGGAATATATTGAGCACATTTACTTGATTCTGCTTTGTGCTATTTTTATTCAGCCCTGACTAATCTGATCAAGCCGCTTCTTGGCTTACGATTTAAATCTCAATAAGTAATTTTTCTCTCCCCGCCCCAAACATTTTGGGCCCACTTGTTTCAAGTGTAACGATTAAGTGCTGGTGATTAGCACTCGTATTAGAAACCTGGTGGCTCATAATTGCGCCTCTCCTGGTGGCGTGGCAAACAAGAAAAGAGAAGCCCATCGTTCCAATGAATGGAAGAAGAAGAAGAAGAAGAAGAAGAAGAAGAAGAAGAAGAAGAAGAAGAAGAAGAAGCCAACAGTGACTGCACCATCAGGTGACAATTTCCATGTGGAGGAGCTGTAGCTCAGGCAGAGGACCTGCCTTGCATGCAGAAGGTCCCAAGATCAATCTCCTGCATCTCCAGAACAGGAATGAAATACTCTTGCCTTAAACCCTGGAGAGACATTGCTGCCAGTCAGTGTCGGTAATACTGGGCTAGATGGACCAATGGTCTGACCCAATATAAGTCTATAGTATTTCCTTGATTCATTCAGGGGTTACCAGGTCCTCTTGACAGATCCATTCCCTTATTTACTAGGACCAAGGGGCGGCGTGTGGATGTCATAAACACAGAAAACAAAAATGTTCTGGACAAAATAAACCATCCTCTGCAATATGTGGGCCATATAACTGGAACAGACTCAACTAGCTGAAAAAAAGACCTTATTGGCCCAGGCCTAAAATCCCAGATCCCTGTTTCAGTTTAGCCAGCCCTGAAACCATGAAGAACAGTACATTTTTGTCCTGCCAGGTTCCCCATGTTATGCTAAAAGCTGCTCTCCCCAAGTTTCCTTGTTCTATTATTATGGGGTGTTTTCCTTTTGGTTGCCTGTGTTTTTAACTAAAAATAATAACAATTTCATGCCAATTAATGCGTGGAGTAGAACCAATCACTTCTGCCCAGCCTCTACTTATACGTTGTAGGGCTGGGGCTACATCCAGCTGTGCAACAGGGTCTCTCCCCACACTTACCTGAAAAATCTGGGTCACCAGTCGTGGAGAGAGAGAGAGAGAGAGAGTCCACTGTCTGTACAGTAGGAACAGGTGAGAAATTTTGTTTCGTTTCTGTTTTTATTATGGAAATATATCAAAATTCACAAACAAAACGGGAAGAACTTGAGCTTTTAAAGAGTTGAACATGGGAGAAACTGAAGCCAATTCCTTTTTACAATTGCGTAGCAAGAAGGCGTGCACATATATTCTTAACAGTATCTGCAAACTTGTCCTGAGTTACCCTTTTGAAACTTAAGGATTGCCATGACCCCTCATTATGGCTAATTGCTGTTGTAATCACTACCTAACAAGGACCTCAAGCTTTGATGTGCTTTATTTAAATTACACACGTCTTTCTTCCTACAGCTCTTTTGCATGACCACACAGTTAATCAGACCAGTGAACTAAGAAGGTATCTGACTCAGCATAGGGAGAACTTCTAAAACAATTTTTAAAATATTTTTTAAAAAAACCTAATTCATATACGTCTAAGACTTGGAATAGAAGACCTCATAGCGTAAATCTGCAACTTTTGGCGAGCGAACTATACGCAGAGAAGGAACTCCACTGCCCTTACCATGGATGACTTCTCACTTACCAAATCTCTGTCATGGCCCTGGCCATAGGACCTTCTAGTGGGCAGCAGAGGATTTTGATGAGGACGAGGTATGGGCAACTTTCTTAAGCGTAGGGAGGTCAGGGCCTTCTTCAAGGCCCTCCCAGCTGGAGGACACAGCCCTACCATCATCCTCTGACTCAGAGATGAGTTACTGGCAGAACCTCCATCTTTCCAGCTTTGCAGAACTCTTGACCTACAAAATCAGGTGAAGGCCCTTTAACAGTCCAGTAAGCTCGTCCAAGACAGGCATTGCCATACAGTTCTTATCAGCCTCCTACATAAGGCTTCAGTTGGCTTTAGCTCCCTGCTGAAACAACATACTCCTATTGTCCTAGTGGGAGAAAGTTCCAGCCAACAGGACCCAATTGGAGCTCTCCTACTTGAGGTCCTATTTCCTTCTGCCTTGACCCTGTTGTGCCTCGACCTGCCTTCCTTGACCTGACCCTGCTTACTGGATGGGATTTTACCAGCTTTGATCTGACTACCATCAGGTGCTACCAGCTTCCCCTGCGATCCTCAAGCCACCCCAGAACAAACAAACCTCTCTTGCTGTTACATCTCCTCCTTGAGAAAAATGTCCAAATTCTATAAAAACTCTAATTTCAAGTTGAGATTAAAATTGTGCAAATCAAGCACAGTTTTGGCAAAACGTAACTTATTTTCACAATTATGTTTCCTTAATAAAGAGATGGAAGGCAGGGGAGGAAGGTGGTGGTGGCAAATTGTGCCGACGAGGACTGATCATAATCTCTTTCCTTTGTGCTGCCGCCCAAAATAGCACTAGGGGGGATTCCCCTCACCCACCCGCCCTTTTAGCTGATGAAATGTGCGAACTCCAGGCAGATGATGAAGAAAAATATCATCTTGATCATGAAGCCAGCGTCAGTTGAGTCAGACCATTGGTCCATTTGGTGCAGGGTGTGAGGCAGTATGATGCCTCACCACCGGCTATGCTGGCTAGGGCAGATGGAAACATCTGAAGGGCCACAAGCTGCCTATCTCTGATGTAGCGGCTTGTGACAGCCACAGCTGGAGGCCACGGAGGACCACATGTGGAAGAGGAGAGGCCGCAGGCAAGACGAAAGGTGCTGGTTCTAATTCACACAGTTTCTCCTTTCCCTCCATTTCATATCTCAGTTGCTGTGCCTGCAATTCGCTCCCCACTCTGAACGATCTCTCTTTCTTCTCCAGCTCCATGACTCTAATCCTATTGTGTTTCCTCGGAATTTCTAAATACGCAGAGGTTTTTTACTCAGGGTCTTTCTCTCTCCCCCATTCCAGTAGAGACTTTCAACAGATGTTGAATCAATTTCACTCTCAATTCCTCCACACCTTTTCCCTCATTATTATTATTATTATTATTATTATTATTTACATTTATATACCGCCCCATAGCCGAAGCTCTCTCAGAGATTTACAAAAATTAAAAGATTGAACATTAAAAAGTCAATATACAAAATTTAAAACCATAAAACATAAAACAGCTGATATTTAAAACATTTTAAGCCTGGCCACAAAGTCAGTTAAAACCTCAACTTCAGCTGTTAAAATGCCTGGGAGAAAAGAAAAGTTTTGACCTGGTGCCGAAAAGATAACCGTGTTGGCACCAGGCGGGCCTCATCAGGGAGATCATTCCATAATTGGGGGGCCACCACATGAGAGAGGTTCAACATTTTACACTTCTCCCCAAGTGCCTTTTTCTTCATACTTGCGAATCCCATCATTTTCCCCTCACACTTTTCTCTTGTGTTTCAAACTCAGCACCATAAGCTAGCAGTCCCCTATCCCTGGTCTAGCCCAATAAGGTCCATTCAGTGATGATGACTCACCAAGGTCCCAGACTGGTCTCTTCCCCAGCCACTTCACCCAAAGACCTTTTTGACTAGAGGTGCTGGCGACTGATCTGCTGCAGTATGCAAAGCATGTTCTCTACCACTGACATATGAATGGCCATTTCCCCTGGCGTGAACGCATTCACTTGGGAAATGGCTCCTCCGAAAGAGTTCATTTGTGTGAAAATACAACCGCCTGGCACTGTCAAGGTCAATGAGATAGTGGATAATCATACGCATAGCAAGGAGCCAGAAGCCCTAGTTAAAAATGTCTGTGACCTTTAAGGATGGAGTTCAGGTTTCTACAAGATTTTACAGCATCTGGGAAGAGAATGTAATTTAGGACCTGCTACTCTTCCGCTCCCTTCACTCTAATTTTTGATCATCACTCACAAAATTGTAGGTGTTTGTTTACGGCCTTCGCCAGATAAAAACTGTGTGAAGTTCAGAGCAGCATTCTTTAGAAGAGAGTGTTGTTTACGTATTTATGTATCGCCTATATCAAAGACACCTAGGAGACATACGCTGCTCTCAAAATATTTATAACCTCTGCAACCTAGCTAGTGGGAGGGTGGAACTGTTAGAATGCACAGAGAATGAATGAGTTTCTAACACCTCAGTGTCCTGTCACAGATTCAGATTCACAGTTCATACCACTGCAGGATCTATGGGGGGTGAATAGAACTCGGCCGGCGTCAAACCGGTCGTCAGAACCCCATCCATCATGGTCACAAGTTGAGAGTCAGCAACACGCAGTTCCTGAAGACTCATCACCCAAACAATAACACTGTGAGCCGCCCAGAGAGCGCCGGCACCTGATATTGCACCACCCAACACTAACAGGGCCAGACACGGCCCAGCCTAAGAGATCGCATCGTCCCAATAACGCAGAATGGTCCTGGCAGCCTTCATGCTCCCGTTCAATTCAATGAGCTAAAGGGTTGAAGGTGTTTGGAAGCTTTTGCTTCCCTTTTTAGTTAACCGTGGCTGGTTGTGTCATCCACACCAATGATCTCTGGTGAATATGAACTAGGGTTAGTTTAAAATAACACTTTCTAAAAGCTGCCTGGTTTGAACTAATCATAGTTAATGTTAACTGCAGTCCCCAGTTCAGACGGCATGGGAAGCCACAGGTAACTAAGGGCGTTCCCAGGCAGAGGGCTCCCAGTACTACCACTTAAAAGGCATCGTGCAGCGACTCTGTCTTTCCCTCCTGAACAAGTTTTTTGTGGTTGCCTTAGGAGAAAAGACAAAATGGGGAAAATACATGAGGGTTACAAATGGAAGACAACGTCCTCTGGACTCACCCTAAAAAATCTACAAACGAGGGGAGGCCGTTGCATAATAAAAAAGCTTCATCTGGAATCACCCTAAAAGCAGGGAAAGAAGATCCTGAATACCTCCCAGCCATGTGGAGGAGGCGAGGGGGAGTGCCCACCTCCCCACCCACAGGCAGCGGAATGAAAGGCTTCGAAACCTGTGCATGTGTCTCTTGCAGCATCCACAGCCGGGCAAGCAGCCAATCTCAGGCTGCCAATGAAGCCCAGCTGCTCTTCCTTGTACATTCATAAATAAATTCCAACCACACTCCTTTCGTGTGGAACTTCACTGCCACTATTTTGCCAATTCTACCAGTTGGACTAGAAAACAAGCAACGTGTTTACATTTTCACTCCTAGCCTACACAACCACATCAACACGGAGCAGTAAGAGAGATTGAAATAAGAAACGCCAAGGGATCCATGTATCTGAATTCCATCCATAGTGCAAACATTTGCTTTGCTGTCACACTTCACACTCTCCAGTCAGGTCACTTGCAGAAGATGGGAGTTTTGCCTGGTGTCAGCTCTTCAGGCAGCACGCGGCAGCAAAGCCCTTGGCGTCCCCCCACCCAGCAAGGGATACATAGAACAACAACTGCCAGCAGGAGGAAGACAATGAGGGCATGGAGAGAAATGGTTTCCAAACGCGCCTCTCTATTCTTTAAAGACTTGCTTTTACATTTTGCACTTGAGGGCTCACTCCTATGCATGGCTGGTTGGGAGTTGTAGCCCTAGAAATGCTAACCCTTGGTAATGTATTTATGGTGCAATCCTATACATTTGCACGCACTTGGATTGTAATAATAAGTTATTGCCTGAGTCATAGCGGACGGTTTGAGTATTAAGTCCCATTGAATTCAATGAGTCTGCTGTCTAAACATGCGTAGAATTGCACCCTAAGTCACTACTCAACAAGAATGTCAAATGCTGGACACTGTATGGAGAGGTCTTGCTAAAGTTATGTTAGTTGCTGAAGTCCATTCCAATCCACCCATAAACGCCTGACAGCAAAGCCCTATTACCACAACCAGCCGCCGATCACTTCCTCCTTCACCTCTCAGCAGGCAATGGTAGAACAGCTGGCTCCTGTGTTGTCTGTAAAATCTGGACTCCTCTTTCAAATGGTGGGAATGTCTGCAATAGGTTTATTGAACGGGGTATATGCAGCTCCCTGGGAGGGCTCCTAACTTGGGGGCTTGTCTTCACGGCTTTGACTTCTTAGGTTACTGGCTCAGCAAGCAAAAACCTTAGCTCACAAATAGATCTGCTACCACACAGTGGATCTGCCAGTCAGAATCTCAGAAATTGATGACACATGGTACCTAAAATAAGAGAGTTCTACTGACATGAGAAGTCTGGAGATGCTGTATAATATATATGCTCGATCATGTTCTGAAATGGAACGACCCTTTCAAAAATGAAGGAGCTTCACTTAAAGTAAGAGATATGGGGCTACAATTCACATGGGTGGGAGATTCATCGTACGTCGAGAAGGCCCCTCTCAGCAGAATTTCTCAAGCCACTTGGAAAGCATTACTAAAAGAGCCCTGGAATTGCTAACCCTTGCTAATACATTACAGCACAATCCTACGCGTGTTTACTCAGAAGTAAGTCCCGCTGAATTCAATAGGGCTTACTCCCAAAGAAGTGGGCATAGGACTGCAGCTTTAATCTTCTGTACATTGCAATAACACTTTCAAATCTTAGGCAAGCCCAGCAGGCTTGGTTCTACACTACCTAAGCACGGGGCGTGGCCATTTTACTTCTCTAATTAGATAGGCTGACCATCTGAAAAGGAGGACAGGGCTCATATAACTTTAACAGTTGTAGAGAAAAGGGAATTTCAACCAGTGTCATTTGTATGCAATTAGTTCCTGGTGATATTCCCTCTTCATCACAACAGTTGTTGCAGAGCCCTGCCTTCTTTTGTATATGGTCACTCTAGTATAGTGCCTGCATCTTTAACAGTTGTGATGAAGAGGGAATTTCACCAGGAACTAATTGCATACAAATGACACCTGCTGAAATTCCCTTTTCTCTACAACTGTTAAAGTTATATGAGCCCTGTCCTCCTTTTCAGATGGTCAGCCTAAATTAGATGTAGCCTTGGCAGCCATCCCTGAACCACCTGGATTCCACCCCATAAAGGAAACCTGACATCTTTTGGTCACGAAATAACAATATGCAAGAGAGAGTAGAGAAAATTTTGAGTTTATCAGTGGTCCTATGAATTTATCCAATTTGTAGCAGTTAACCTGCTAACAATTCAGATCACTCGTGGGTCCCCTCTACAAGGATTCGCTTTTGCGCCTGGTTAGGCGATTATGCGCATAATCACAGAAGCGCATTCACGCCTAATCCCTCTGCACGAGAGGCGGCGAAGCACATTAACGGATCTCCAAAATGCGGTTTAGAAGTAGTTAATGCGCATAAGCGCATATTCACACAGTCAAAATGTGCTTTAACGGCCGGAGCAAAATAAAACTCGCTGTTTAACGCGCATTTGATAATGCGCATAATCGGAGGGATAATGCGCTTCTACGCCCCATTTGCGCTCCGCTGGTATGGAGGTAAATTTTTTAATGAGACTTCAAAGAGCATTAAACCTCTCGTGAAGAGGCACCCTAATTCTTACATCTGATACATTCTCCAGTTAGAATTTCACAAACTTATTTCTGGCTTTTAATCACTATTACATTTCCTTGTCTACAGTATTGCATACAGGAGATCACTCCACCCACACACAAAGATGAGAAGGCAATGCAGTTCTTTTCAGGCCTTGGGTCTTATTTTATATTAATTAATTCATATGTTTTGAATCTGTATACCCTAAAGCAATTAGGCCTCACAATGTGCCATTATGTAAAACTAGTTGTGTAGTGCTATCCCACAGCTGTTTACTCAGAAATAAATGATTTAGTCAGAGCAGACTCATTGAAATCAATGGGACTTAATACTTAAACAGTCTGCTATGACTCAGGCAATAACTTATTATTACAATCCAAATGCATGCAAATGTATAGGATTGCACCGTAAATACATTACCAAGGGTTTAGCCCTTCCAGGGCTTTTGAGTAATGCTTTCTAGGCCTGAGAAATTCTGCTGACAGTGACTTCCCAACATACAATGAATCTCCCCACCCATGTAAATAAAATTGATTTTATTGCCATTTTATTGTGCTTATGTTGTTAGCACTTTTAATATTTTAAAACGTTTTTAAATGTGAAGTTTGCGAAGTCCAATGCTACACCCTTCAATAATTAGAGAACTCTTGAATTAAGATGTCCAACCAGCAAACCTTAAATATTGCTGAATAGGTGTTGTTCAACACAACCATCAATCTTCAAACAGCAGGTGTGAGTTCTTTTTGTTACCCTCTGCTTTAGTTACGTGCCCATTGACTAAAAGCAAAACAGAAAGAGGGTAGTATCTAGCTCAGGCTGCAATCCTATCCTCATTCATCTAGTGGTAAGTCTCACTGTGCTCAATGGGCCTTACTTCTGAGGAGACATAAATTGGACTCCACTGTCACGTTTCATTAGGAAGGGACAGATTTATATGACATCAGTAAATGCTGAATCATACAAGTCACTGTCGTATCTGGAAGGTTAAACTACGTATTTTTACTGAGGAAGGCATGAGATGAACATCTATCACCAGGGTTTGTAGGAGTAGCAGAAGCAAAATAAACTAAGATCCCCAGGTGTCAGATAACTTACCGGAGATAGGTAAATTAGATTTCATCTTTTATTCCTTTCTGGGTGTGCTTTGCTATTTCCCCATATTTCAAATTCTATGAAGAGGACAGCTTATCAGGTGTCAAATCAGTGCTCTAGGCTAACAATCTCAAGCTGTTTTGTTTTTCTAGCAAAAAAAGGAGGAGGCGCAGATTCCACACATACAATTCCTAAAAAAGCAACCTGTTCCTCTGCAGGGAGATGACTACTTCACACCTAGGTGCCCAGCATGCTTTGCAGGTCCTGCCCACTGGCCTTTTCTTTTGGGACAGGATCCGTGCTGAAGGGAGAAAGGACAAGCAGAACAAGCTTGGATGTTACTGAAAAAACCAAAACCGGCGAGCCAGAGTTTAAGGATGTTTCTACCACTGCAATTAAATACAATTTATAAAAGGGCAGTAAATTAGGAGAAACAGAAATGGGAGAAGGTTTTAGTCCAATGGGCACTTCAGTATTTGCCTAGCGGCACCATCAACCAAAAGAAGATGTTGATGGGGGGGAGGGGACACTGCTTTATTATTACTACGCAGCAGATGAGGGGGGCATTAAGCCCCGCCCACTACTGCAATGCAGCCCCCCCCCAGTTTCTCCAAAACTGATTCAATAGCCCTGTGCTAGACCCTCCATGGTTTTTCATCCAGCATAGCTATTTGCAGCTACGCCAATGAAATGTTTCTATCACTCGCAGGAACATATAAAGCTGCTATAGAACAGGGTAGACGATTGTTCCATCTGGCCTAGTACTCCTTACGCTCACTAGACATCTCGAACGTCTCAGGCAGAGGCCCCATCATCGCCTGCTATCGGATCCTTTTAACACAAGATCCTGAGGTTTGAACCTGGGACCTTCTGCGTGCAAAGTACGTGATCTGCCTCTGAGCGACAATCCCTCTCTCTCCACAACAACATGCAACCAAGACCGAAGAAACTGTTACCAAACCCTGCTTGTTCACAATCATGTCACCGTTAATGCGAAGGTAGGTTTTAATATCACTTCATCTTGCATCCAGCACTCCATAGTAATAATTATTATGAGCTTACAAAGAAGCAAAATTAAATTCTAAGTTAAGCCATTTTTAGTACAGAATTCTAGGCATGCGGGTTCAACTAGCAAAACAATCTCGTTCCCCCCGTTTTATAATCTCCTGGAAACCCCTGGAAAAATGAGAGAAATCTGTGGGTAGTATTGCACATCTCTTTTCATATGTATCCTGAGCCATCCAAACCAATTCAGCTCTTCCCACACCAGCCTGTGTTTTGAGACCTGCTGCAAAAGCTTCGTTCTCTAGTTGCTTTCCCGCACTGTGCAAAAGCAAACTTTTCCAGTGGTAGAACCCTGGTTATGGAATGCTCTTCCCAAAGGGCTTCACATGGAGCACCCCATGGCGCTTTATTTTGGGTACCAGGTTAAGACTTTTTTAAAAATCCCAGGCGTTTTAATCTGACGTATGGTTTTAGTTGCTACCTCATTTTACCATTACTGCTATGGTTTTATTGTATACAGTAATGTTTTATAATATATTTGTTGTTCATTGTCCTCTATTAGATGAAGAGCGATATGCAAATGTTTGAAGTAAATAAATAAAGGGCACGTCTCAAAAGTACCTCATCTTTTTCGTCTCGTCCTAAAGTGTGGGATCTCAGTGTCTCTCATGGGAACACAGGAAGCTGGCCTTATCCTGAGTCAAGCCATGGGTCCATCTAGACCAGTGCTGTTGCCTCTCCAGGGCTTCAGGTGGGGTTCCTATCCTTGCCCTACCTGAAGAAGTCGGGGATCGAACCTGGGACCTCCTGTGTGCAAAGCATGCCCTGTGCTCAATCACACTGAGCTGCTCCCCTCCCATCCACAGTTAGGACTGGGAGTGGGCAAGCTAAGCAGAAGCAGCGTCCAGACAGGAGCGAAGCAACAATAGTTGGCAGGCGATCGTGACGGAGGAGTGACAATAGGGATGGAGTGATGGTTCCATGGCGCTGGGAACTCCGCAGCTAACTACTGCTATCGCTTGCAGTTCTAGCTGCGGTGTTCCCAGCACCCAGTTCTGGCTCTAAGTTTTTGAGGGCCCTCCATCGACCCCCTCCCAGTGAGCCTAGCTTCCCATGCCATTGCCACCAGCTGCTATGGCTCCTCATCCTCTTTCCTACCATCGCTCCCAGGCAGAGCGCCAGGAGCCAGGGACATCTACTGCTCCTCTTTCTCCACTCAATCGTTGTTTGGGTCAGAGCAAGGGGCAAGTGAACAAGGAGATTGCCAGGGTAAGGAAGAAGAGATGTCAGTGGGGCCCTGCTGTGGTGTGGGCCCTCAGCAGGTGCCCCACCATGCCTAGATACCAGCCCTGGTCAGATCCAAGAGGCCCTTGCCATCAACTCCATCCAAAAGGCTACTGCACCCTTCCCCGTTCCTGCCTTTGCAACACACATGGCTATAATGCACATGAAGTGGGTGGGGCTAGTCTTGATTATGTAGAGACACAGCCTCTGCATGATGAACAGAGTAACCCACCTCCTGACACAGTGTTCAAGAATCTGCACAGGTAGGGTTGGATCCAGATTTACACTGGATCAACTGCAATAGTGGAAATGGACTTCCCCGCCTCCTCCTTCCCATGGCAGAAAATAAGAGAGTCAGGATTCCCTGCTGAATGTGGCAAGCTATGGTTGGGGGCCCATGCCCCAAAATCAGGCAGAGGGACCTTCCGCAACCAGAGCCCTTTCCTCTTGCATAAGACAAATCCTGGATCCTGACTACAAAGTTCCTGGCATTATTCAAGGTGTCAGTTTCCTTCTTAGACAGATACCACTATAAGCCTTTGAAATGGTGCATGTTGCAAATCAAATCAACATGCCATACGATGTATGGCATGTTCGTTCCTTTCTTGTGGGAAGGTCACGTGTGCACATTGTGTTGAACGACAAACTGCAGAAATTGTGTGCAAACATTCTTGGAACCTCCTCTGATGGTCCTTCTTGACCTCTTCATTCTTTGATTTCCTCATTCACCTCCACCTGGCTGTACTGCTCTGACTGCCATTGGCTGACCTGCTGTGATGTCACAGAGGGCTATCTAAAAACAAGCAGTTTCAAGTTAAGGGGGTCTGTATGGGAACCTCAGAATTTGAACTCTGCTGTCAATAAGCAGCTACAGTGAAATGTAAACAAGTTGCTTGGTTTTTCTGCCTTTCTTTCGTCTTCTCAACTAGCACAGACCTGACCTTCGTTGGTTAGGCGGTAAAGTCCCATGTCCACTCATAATACAGTATCGGTAAATATGAAGTATTACCTAGACATCGTGGTCTTTCAAATGACACCTTGTTTGTATAGCTCAGTAAAGCTGTTCACAATGTTTTAACAGAAATATGTAGAAGAGGCTTCTTGCAGGTGTATGTGAAAAATAGAATAAACCTCCTTTTCTACATAGTATAAAGCTTGTTCCTGTAAAGACTTCTTGCAACAAACATGTTTTTACCCATTTTGATATTAGATTTTTAAAAACTGTTTACTGTTCCTAAACTAGAGCTCCAGTATTCGTACCACATGCATATTTGCTCTGAAGTAAGTCCCACTGAGTTCAATGGCACCTACTCTCAAGGACACAATAAACTCACCTCTTGAGTAAATATGCATAGGATTGCACTGTAAGTTAATTGGCTAAACACTTAAAAACTTCTTTTGATTGATTAAAAAGATGTCACAATTAATTGAGCAGCATATTTTTAAAACTGTTAATTATTTTAATAAAAAATCTTACAAAAACTGCTCATAGGAAAGTAGAGATTTTGGAAGTTCTTACATTAAAATATTTATTTGTTTATTTTAAAGCCTGTTGGAAAACAGGCATTTCACACACACACACACACACACACACACACCGCTATCTCACATAGGAAAGAATACCTCTTCTAAGGCAGTGCCTGCTGTGAAACATGGAAGAATCATCTTTAAAAAAAAAAGCTTGCTTTTTTACATTCATCATTGATTTCTTCATGTACAAATTCATGCAAATTTAGTTGGTTTTAATTAATTGGACAATCCATTACAATGTATACAGTTAATCAACCAAGAAATATTTAATCAGATGATAGATCTAAAAACCTATTATTAGTTTAAAACAATCTCATAAATTAGGGCAAACTACTGCAGGTTAATGAATGCTATGGATTTTGTTGTTGTTAAGAAACAGAACGGCTCCTGACATTTCAGAGTCTGAACAAATGGAACATCTTGTCTCATTAATTAGATCAACACTGCTTTCACTAGGCAAAATAAACTCCACGTAAATAACTCTTCCCTCTTAGGATACACCTACTGTCTCCCTTTTGAAGGATGTCTGAGGATGCCAATGTCTAATTTCAAACACATCTTTGTTATGAAGGTTTGCTAACAATCCCCACACTATAAAACGTGCCATAAAATAGGATGCTCGCTTTTGTTTGCTTTTTTATCATTTAAAGCTGTAACTCTCAATCCGCTTGTACTTGAGTAGCCTCACCGAAATTAATGACACTATTCCAGAGTATGCTTTGAAGATGACTGCCCAGTCATACCCCCTCACGCCGCCGCCCCTCTCCTCCTCCAATTCACTTCGGGGCTGCTCCTCTAAATCTCCTTACCACAGAGCTACTTTAGAGACTCGCAAAACTGGAAGCCTGGTGGCTCAGCATTCAGAACTGTGGAATTTTACAAAGGCCAAATGTCTAGAAGATGGTTACGACACGGACTGAATCACCCGGGCACAGCTTAGCCACACACATCTAGTACAAAACATCCAGAAGAGCAATCAATTCACAGTTTTGGTGGACCGATAACCAGTTATTAATCAAGTACAGTCATTGAACATAGAGACTTCCCCATAAAATTGTCTGCCAACCTGTGTGTTGAACTGTACTTAGACCTCAGAATGCTTCCATAATTCCTGTTTTTAAACACTTTGCAACATCAGACTGGGAGGAGTAACTTTTTAACCTAATTTCTAACTTCTTTCTGTAGGAATATGACTTCCCTTTCCTGCTGGAAGGGTCTAAAACAACAAGATTTCTATAATGAAAGTGATCAGCATCTACACTCATCCAAACCTAGGGCAAATCACTCTCTTTTACAGCAAATCGGACACAGAACCGCTTCTCCCTTACATGAAATCTCCCCAAAGATTTCTTCATCACAACACCGGATGCTTTGAAACACCAGCTACGCAAAGGATTTGAAATTAATTATGCCCATCCAAATCTATTCAGGCACGGTTCAGATCAGCATTCGTATTATTTAGTTATTGCACTTCTATACCGCATCTCTTCCCGAGGCTTCTGCATTTGTTTCCATGGATGTGATTTGATTCCAAGTCACCTCTGGCAACACCTCCGCAATCTGTCCAGGTCTAGCTAAAGATCTCCCGGGTGTCCAATTCCGCCCTTTTCTGGTTTTCATTTGTTCGTTTAAGACACCAACCACAATGACTTCTGGACCCCATTCGAGGCTAAGCCACTTGAACTGGAAGTTTTAAAAGGGTCGCCCGACAGGACTTGCGCTTGACTTGGGTGACAAGGACATGGCCAACGCACAGGCATAGGGATGGCCAACCCGTCTCTGTCCTTGACGTGGAGGGGACCCTCTCGGGACCCGGGGGGGGGGGGGAGCAACAATCACCTGAACGGGACGGGGGGGGGGAGGTGTTTGCGCGAAACCCCCAACCCCCAAACTTTTACGGCGCGCGCTGACAAGCACGAGGCGAAGTTGCCGGCCTCCTCCGGCAGCATCTCTCCGGCCGACGACCGGCATGGCACGCGCGCACGCGGAGGCGGCGGCGGCGGCGGCGGCATCCGCCAAACGAGCCGCCTGCCACAGCCGCCAGGGATGGCGGGCAGGAGAGCGCGCGCGGACCCGCGGGCGCCGCGGAAGGCTGTCCGGAGCGCCCGGGGCAAGAACTTACCGGGCTCCTCGTCTAAGGAGACGCGCGGCCAGCGGTGGCGGCGGCTGCCGGCGTCCTCGCTTCCCTGCCCGCCTCGGGGAGACGCGAGCGCAGCATCTCGCGCCCCTGCTCGCCTTCGCCGCGGCGGCGCCAGCAGGACCTCCAAGCCCAAGGCTTCCCGGGAGGCCTCGGAGGGGCGCGGAGGGGGGAGCCCGCTGGAACCCAGAGGCGGCAGAGGCGGGCGCTGAGCGGGCAGGCGGGGGCAAACTCGAGCGTGGCGGCGCGCAACCTGCCCCGACTGGTTGTGTAACTGCGCCGCCGCCGCCGCCGCCGCCGCCGCCGCTTGGCCCGGCCTCCCTGGGCAGCAGCAGCAGCAGCAGCAGCAGCAGCAGCAGCAGCAGCACCGCCGCCGCCCGGGCGGGCGGGCGGGCGGGCAGGCGGGGGCGCGCGCGCTCCCGCCGCTCCTCCCGGGTCAGTGGGGCCCGGGCGCGCGCGCGCCGCCGGGCCCGGGGGAGGGGGGGGAGGAAGAGGCTGGCCGAAGGAGAGCGCGCGCTTCGACAGCCACGGCGCGAGGGCGCGCTGGGGGGCGTGGCCGCGCGCCTCAAAGGAACCGGGAGCGCGCCGCGCCGAGCTCCCTTAGACGGGGCGGGGGGCTGCCCGGGGGGGGGAGGCGGGGAGCGCGCGCTCCCCAGGGAAGGGGGATGGGGGATGGGGGGCGGCAGCGGGCGCGCGCGGCGCCGGCTCTGCTCCTCCCCGCGCGCTCCTGGGGCGGCTGCGGGCACGCGGGGAGCCGGGCGCGGAAAGTAGGTCAAGCCGGGAGCCGAGAGCGGCGGCCGGAGGGAGCGGCGAGGCGGCAGCGGCGAGGAGCGCCTCGAGGGAAGAGCGGGAGCTCCGCTGGCCCCGGGCCCGGCGAGCCCGGGAGGGAGGGGGCTTGAACCACCCCACCCCGGGGCTCGCTCGCTGCGTGCAAAGCAGGGGCTCCGCTGCCATCCGGAGCGAGGGCCCCCGGCCTTCTCCACGTGGGCGAGGAGGCCGCCTCACCCCTGTTGAATGGCAGTGCCTCTGAGCATGCACAGTGTGACGGGGCTTCCCTCAATTAGTTATCGATACCTGCCCCCCCCCCGCAATCCCACACAAATAATTAATAATAATAATAATAGTGGTCCCCAACCCTTTGTGTTTCATGACCGTGCAAAGCAGCCAGAGTACAGGAGTTCAAACACACACTAAAAATAGCACCATGGGCAAACACAACAATATACGAAGCACAACAATAAAAAAGAAGGAGAAGAAGAAGAAGAAGAAGAAGAAGAAGAAGAAGAAGAAGAAGAAGAAGACGACGACGACGACGACGACGACGACGACGACGACGACGACAACAGGAGAGGCCCATAAGTCCCGCAGAGGGCCATTCCTCGACAGGGAGGGTTGATACTCTTGTTCCCCACCAAGGGAATCTCTTTTGTCAGCAACTTTTTGCCTTGAGGTCCCATTCCCTCCCCCCCCCCCCCCGTCATCCAAACATGCCCCCTTTTTATTGCACCCAGAACAGAAAATATTCTCAGGTGCCTGACAAGAACTTTTATTAGTTCTCTGTTTTTTGGTCCCCCCCCCCCCATCTTTCTCCAAATGTGTTGCAAGAAACCTTTCCAATGCTTCTGCTGTTTTAAAATGCTCCAAATGTTGTAAGGATAGTTAAGCACGATTGGTTGATCAAATTAGTATGGCCAGATGCAAAGGAGGGCAGGGCTCCTGCACATTTAGCAGTTGTGTAGACCAAGGGAAATTTGGCAAGTGTAGCTGGCATGCCAATGCCTCCGATGTCAATTTCTGTTACGGCCAAAAACATCTCCCCCTGTTGTGCTCCTGTCAGAGGCAAGGCTTGAACAAGGGGTTTCCTGTTTCATAGTCTCTCAACCTGTACACTTCTACTACCGTTATAATTGTATATTTCAAAGAGGATAATTTCATCAATGAAAATCATTTTCACTTCTATGCTTTTTCGTTAAAAACATACAAAGCAGCCTGTAAGTCCGACTGAGTTCAATGAGTCTTAGTCCTTGGTAAGGATGTAATTGGATTGCAGCCTTAAATAAGTAATAAAATAATAAAACTAATCTCTATTTGAGCTCTCCTAGCACTCGCAAGGGCTGTTATGATTATTTATGATAAGCTGGTACGTTTGTGTTCATAGTCAGAGGTGAAAAACAATTCTGATCTTAGGGTGAAGATGACAGGTGTAAAACGTTGAGAGCACTAGGGCTGGTCATAAAGGTATATTCAGTACAAATATTCCTTTTTCTATCCTGGGTCAAGCTCTAAAATACCAGTTCTGCTAGTTTGCAGCATGGTTCACTTTTGATCTGGGGAAAAGCAACCGTATAGAGAGCGCCTATTGGCTAGCACTCGTGACATCCCAACACACCTCCCCCTCCTGCCCACCTCTGTCCCCAGAGCAATTTTGAATCTATTTTTGTGCATTGTTTTTATTAAGGACGAGTACATATTTGTTTATTTAAAATAGCTATATTATTTAATAGATGTCCGAGCCACCTTTCAGGCTAAAGCATCCCAAGGCAGCATTCAACAAGATTTAAAATCATGATAAAACAACAATAAAATCAAAATTAGCAATTAAAACCACATAGCACCATATACACCATCGACATCAGTTAGAACAGAGTTCCAGAAGCAGGGGAACGGGACACCACCGAGAAGGCCCTCCCCCTCCCACACAAGCAGAGCCTCTGATGTTGCTCTTAGAGCATGGGCAGGTTAGCAATGGATGAAGGCAGTCCTTCAGGTAACTTCACTCATGTCAACCAAGCCATAATAAAATAAAATCTATTGGTCAATCAGAAAAGTTGTTCTAGAGAGAACTCCCAGCAGCCAAACGAAAAAGAAGACTAAGCCCTTGCAGAATAGAAGCAAAGAGGAATAATTCCTTAAATCCAGAGGGAACTTGTTCCACAACCCCGTGGTTGTTTTTAAGCACATATATATGCCATTTAAAATGTTTTTGAAAAATGGGCAGTCCATCTGAGTCCTGGGGGAGGAAGGCCAGACTGAGGGCTAAACCAGTGTTTGACTTGAGAGCACGTATGTGGGTGTAAAGCAAGTTGCAAGGCACCATGTGAGCTGCTTTGGGAAGAGCATTTTCAGAGCGGGGGCACCTAAAGATTGCGCTCTTGGGCTGTGAGCCTAAACACACTTACTAGGGAGCAAACCCTACCCCAGAGAAACACAGTGGCATTAGTTCTGAGTAAGCATGAACAGGGCGGCCCTGCGCATCCACATGAACAACCTTATTCAAAGCACTTTTTGTTTCCCTTCTGACAGCAAAGTTTGAAACTTGGGAAGAAATGTTTGCCTTACGACATCACTGAAAAACCTGTTCAGATTTTTCTACGCATAGAAATGGAAAACCGTGTCCTTTACGGCCGATCGCACTTGGGCATTGGGCACCCTTTCGCCCAAGCTGAACCCGCGCATCAATTCACATAACCTCTCCGCTTCCTCAGCAAGACATTCTGCACATATTCCAACTCTTGAAACAAGCTGTTCTAGGTGATTCATCATACAGCGTTATGAATCATTCACTTCACATTTTCTCTTTCCTTCTTCATAGGTCCCTTGTTTACTCTTTTTTTCCTCCCCCCCCCCCCCCCCGGTCATGGTTTTTCCCCTTCTAGCACATCCTTCCTTCCTTCCTGACATCTTTCTGCTGGGCGATAAACCAGGCATATCATTAGTCTTTGTTGTTTAGAAAGCCCCTTTTCACAAACAAATGAGACAGACAAACAGGTGGAGGGAAGCTGGATTCACCTCAGCTGTAAAAAGTGAAGTGAATGGAAACCGACCTCCATGCCAGCCCCTTTAGAAAGTAAAGGACGATGCATTGGGAAAAAATACATTGACTCTATATACTATGAACAAACAATGTTTCTTTATTTGTTTAGCTGGGGTTCCATCCCTTAGGCTTAAAAAAACAGCCGAGAGATGGTTCAGCATAGTGACTAAGAGGAAAAACTGGACGCTACATTAATTATTTGGTTAGCAACTATGTTGGGGAATATTTTTCCATTATTTAACACTAGGCACCGGGATATTTTAACCTGGCAAATACTGTTCCCACTTCTTCCCAAATGAATTCATATTTCTTTCTATTCCATTTGCTAGAATATTTTCTTTCTTTCCTTCCTTCACTTAGTGTACAAATAGCTGTTGAACAAATAGTTTATTTTCTTTGCTTGCAGGTTGCTTGCAATGACTCAGCTCCAATTTGAAGTGCCACTTCTAGTCACTAGGGGCTTTGGAAGAAAAGTTGTATACATAATGACAGATCCATCTGGTGAAGTGTCCATTTCCAGGCAATTTCCCTTCCCCAATGGCATCCTTTCCAAGAAGCTCAGTTCTGAAGGGATGCCATCAAACCATTTATGGAGATAGTGTAGGAGGGTTTCTAACTCACAAACATACATGCAGAGTGCCAAAGTCAAAGAGTGTTGCCTGATCAACATTGTGAAAACAGGGGGTGCGACTTGTTCAGGCCTGCTCTGGTTGTGTGTGGAGCTGAAATGTGCGGAGACTTTGGAAGGACTGTAGCTAAGTGGTGGAGCGCATGCATTGCATGCAGAAAGTCATGAGGTCAATTTCCAGCTTCTTCAATCAAAGGAAGCATGTAGCAAGTGGAAAAGAGCCTTGCCTGGGTTGCTAAAGCACTGCTGCCAGTCAGAGGAGGCAGCACTGACCTAAATGGACCAAAGGACTGACTCCTTATAAAGCAGCTTCATTCAGCATATAAAGCAACAAAGGAGAGGGCCTTCTCAGACGTGGCCCCCAATTGTGGAATGATTTCCCTGACGAGGCCTGCCTGGCGCCAACATTGTTATCTTTTCAGCACCAGGTTAAAACCTTCCCCTTCTCTCAGACATTTGCCTGTATATGTTGAGGTTTTAACAAGGTTTTGAATTTTTCGTACAGTTGATTGCTTAAAATTCTTTTAGTTATATGTTTGTCTCTATGTGTGCTATTTGTTTATATGTTTGTATGTAGATTGTATTTTTAAGGTTTTCAATCTCTGTAAACCACCCAGACAGCTTCAGCGATTGGCTGATATAGAAAAGAGATAAATGAAATGAAAGTATATTATCTATGCAGGTAATTTAGGTCACATATAGATGAAAGGGGGGTTATAAGAGAAGCAAGAGCCAAAGGTATCTTCAACTTCATTAAAAATGACTGTATCTCTCAGTGAAGTCCCTCAAAATAACTGCTAATGCAGAGTTCAAGGCCAGATCTACACCAAGCAGAATACAGCACTATGAAGGCAGTATGAAAGCGGTATATGAAAGGCAGGAGCCACACCAAGCACGATATAGCGGTATGTGGTCTGTGTCTAAGGGCCCCAACAGTTGTCAGTGCACTTCAACACCGCTATAAAGCAGCGGTGTGCCTCCCACCTTTTATATACCACTTTCATAGTGCTATATCCTGCTTGGTGTAGATTGGGCCCAAGTGCGCGCACACACACGTTCAAAGGAATCCATAGCGGAACTTCTAGAGCATGCTGCCTAGGCAAATGCTTTGTCAGGTGTGATCTAGGGCAGCTGGTTGAAATCAACTGCGTCATTGCTGCGGAACACTTAAGCCTTGACATAATGTCACATAAAGGCTCTAAACTGTGCTTTGATGTTGTTACCTGTTTCTCTCTCCTCATCCTTCCTCCACCTACTCTTGACATGTCTGATAAGGACAACCTGTCCTGCCTTTGTAAGACTTTCCTCTTTGCTTCACTGCTCATCTGGTTCTCAACTGATACTTCAATTCATCTCCTGCCCCCCAACCCTATTTCTTTGTACAAGAGATTTATTATTAATAAGCTTTACTAGGACAACGTATACTTTTAACGCAACAGCACTTTAGTTAATGTACTTTTAATATAGTGTCGCTTTTTTCTATTGTTAGTAGTCCACAAGTGTGGAGATACCCATAAATATGGCATGCAGCATGTATGTGGCAATTAATACAATTTGTTCAAAGAAGACCTCCATGTTCCTGCAACTACAGTCAACATCAGAAGAGCCCTGATGCCGGATCAGACCAAAGGGCCCATCGAGTCCAGCATTCTGTTCGCTCCATGGCCAACAAATTGCCTGTGAGAAGCCAGGCGTGCAATCAGCATCCTCCTGTTCATATGCCCAACAACTGGCGTAAAGAGGCCTATATTGCCTCCGACACAACATGCTTATTCTGTCGCGAAAGTGCTAACTGAAAGGAAAGGTACCCATTCCCCAACCAATTCAGTATTGCATGCTTTTGCTGGGAAAGTATTATTTTGCAGCAATGCAAGCATTACTTTTTAGAATACCTTAGGGTCCAATCCTATGCTTGTTTAGACAGGAGAAAACAGTCCTGCAACTCCCAGAATTCCCCAGCCAGTATGACTGGTGGCAGAAAGCTGGGAGTTGTAGGACATTTCTTTCTTTCTAAACAGACACATAGGATTGTGTGCCCTTAATGACAATGGTGTGTCCCCAAGTGCAAGAATACCCTGGTCTGGAAATTCCCCAGGATGTATTGCACTCAGCGCAATTGTTTCTGCAAAACAGGTTGTTGGGTTTTTTTAAAAGCAGATCATAATTGGAGCTTATTAACTATTCCAGTGAAATTTCACCTCCTTCGTTTAAATAGCTCTTGAATATTTAAATGTGGCTTTTATGGGATTGGGCTGGGGGAGGGAAAACTACGGGGGATTGTTGTACAGCCGTTCAGAAGAGCAGCATCCCATTCCCACGTGACCAGAGGTGTCAAAAGCCATTCATGAATGAAGCAGAATGGTCTTTCGTCATCAGATGGCATTTGCCTGCTAATGTCAACAAGGTCCTGTTTTCTTATGAATTGGCAGATTCACACCAAAACCTTTGCACAATTAGTGCACTTTGTGCCGTGCAACCAACGAGTCCTTATACTATTGTGAATATTCCTTTTGTTTCTAACCTTGCAGGGAAATTCCTGAGAAAGTTTTATACCCGGAACCCCCGCCCAGACAGGAGTTTCAAGATCAGCAATGTTGGCCAGCGCTAATTAAGGCAGGAATGGGGTTGGCATAAGATCATTTTCATGGTTACAATTACATGCCCTTATAACCTCTTTACATACACAAAAGCCCCAAGGTAAACAGACTCAGGGTTTATTTTTCCTGCCTCAGATAGAAATATATCTTCTGCTTGAAAGGGCTACTTCTATTTTGTCGCATAGGCTTGGTGTAGCGCACATATCCGTCCACTGTTCTTTGTCCTGGCTGCTTTATTTGCCCTAAATAAAACTCTCTATCCTCCCCCTTTTGGGTGCCCACCATCCACTGGAATTTACTCCACCCTTTGCCACAAATAGTGCAGAGGAAGAGGCAGGGAGCTCCTGGCTAGCCTTGAAGCCCTTTTCCAGGGGGCAAAGCAGTTCCTTGGATACCCTCCAAAGGAACTGAAGTGGGTCACCAATTACTCAGGACTAAACTATTTTTTTCCTCAAGTGACATTTAAATTGGGGGTTGCATCTCCTCCGTTGGGTAAGAGCAAATTGAACGTTTATTTATTTTTATCTCCATCCATATTAAAACATCTCTCAATCTGTTTCTCTCTCTCTCTCTCAACACATAGACACACACACACACACACACACACACACCCCAACTAGAACGTAGATTTGATTTGTTTAAATTGATCTCTTCCAATTTTTATGACATTTGCAAGTTGACAAATAGAATTATCTATTTATTTTACTTTTATGTATTCATGCATGTTTATTGATTGATTCGTAAACATGAAGAGCCCATCTTTATGCTTTCAAAAAGCACCCAAGGTGGCTTGCAAAAACGCTTTTGAAAACCATTCCTAAAAACAGCAGCAGTTGGGCAGCAAATAAAGCATCAAAACAAGCCTGCAGCCAGATCGTCGCTCACACGCACTTGGCGAGCCAAAAGGTCTTCAGGGAATGACAACATGTCATCAGGGAGGAGCGCCAGGCGTATCCCCCTGGGCAGGGAGTTCCAAAGCCTAAGTGCAGTGGAGGCTGGAGGGTGGGGCTGCAAATCCGCTTCGGGTCTCAGTCGGAACTTGAAAGGAGCTATCCAAGGTGCTGAACCGATTTCAGGGACAGGGGTCAGCACTGGCTTCGGTGCTTGGATAGCTCCTTTGGAGTCCCGACTGGAACCCAGAGCAGATTCACAGCCCCACTGACATCGGAGCCACCAGCCTCCACTGCCTCGGTTTGGCCTCAGGGGCCAGCATTTTGGGGCACTCTGCCCATCTCCCAGCAGGGCTCGCTGCCAATCCCTGGAGCGCCCTGGCCCAGCTGCTGCTCCTGCTTCCTGCCTTCTTTGCCTGTTCACCTCTCCCCTGTGCAAACGCCAGCAGAAAAGGGAGCCAAAGGGGCAGCAGCAGCAGCAGCAGCGCCCCCGGTTTCCCTGCCCCTCCCTCTCGGGAGCCCTCCAGAGGAAGAGTGCGAGCAAAGGGGCTGCAGGCAGCAGCGCAAAGAGGAGATAGGTGGACCAGAGCGGCCACTTAAGAACCATCGAAGAAGAAGAGGAGGAGGAGGAGGAGGAGGGGGAGGAGGAGGAGGACACAGGCATCATCAGACGACACAGACCGGCATAAAGTGTCACACACTTGTTTATATGTATAGATGCAAATTTAGAAAAAGCAGTATAATTTACATGGAAGCAGATTGCACCATGTTGTGAAAGAGTGACCAGCGTTGCCTTGCTGGGTTTGGCTGTTGATGGGCATCTTCAAGGCCTGCTTTATACTGAGCTGGGAGTGGGCAGACTTCAGGTAGAGGACACCTTCAAAACAGAGGACTGTCCTCTGGCAGTCCTTCAAATAGAGGACAGCACTCTAAAAAGAGAGCACGTGGCCACCCTTAGGACGGACTCACGGCATCTTGCCCCCCCCCCAAAACAGATGCAAGACTGACCTTGGGTCTTGAGGAGGGGGGGGGGCTGCCGCCACGGGTAGAAAGGCCCTGCAGAATCACAGCTGGACACAGTCACGCACACACACCTGCCTGTCAATCTAAGCAGTCCAAACCCAGGGGCCTCCTGGGAAAAAATGGGGGGGGGGGGAGGGAGAAGAAACTGTAACGAATGGCACATTGAAATGCAGCGGCATCTTGAGGTCCGGCTGCCATGTCATTAACCAAACCGGAAAGGCAAATAAAGCTTTTGCAGAGGAATACCAAGAACAGGGTGGATTTTGAAGCGCAGCTACACAAGTGCAAAGGGACGTCAGAGAAGGACTTGCTGGAGTGCTTGAGGCCCAGCAGAGCTCTTTGGCCATTATTTAGTGCTGCAGTTGCTATGGGAAGGAGGGACGCTTTCCATGACAACTGGGTGATTCTGTGGAGTCGATGAGCCCGATCAGACAGGCAGCGCTTCGACAGCTACAGGGGCACGGATGGTCATGCTCAGGGCCCTTTCCCACGGCCATTCAATCATTCTCCGCAGTCCATGTGCTCCATAGACCTGATTTCAAGCTTTACGAGGAAACTAGGGCCAGAGACAATGGCCCCTTTTTTAAGGCGGTAGGAAAGACACATCAATGCGTGCATACTCATGCCATGATTGTCCCTGGCCAAACAGGTTTTGCAGGGATTTTGAGTACTCAGAAAACACACGAAACCTGTTTGATCGGAAACAACAGCATGTGTCTACACTACAAGCAACAATGCCTCTAGGTCAAGGGATTAGACAAATCCACAAAGAACGGGTCTATCCATGACTATTAGCCAGGATGCCTCATGCAACCTCCACCACAGCGAGAGGCAGGACCATCCCCTCTGTTTCCAGTGTTATGTGTAATATACGGGGCACTGCTTGTTTACCCCCCTCCCAAGGAGGAGGTGCAGAGGGCTAGGGGTGCCGTGGCACAGCTCAGTAATTTTAGACCCTGGAGACAGGGCGCAATCCAATGCAGGCTTCTTTAGGAAAAATGTCCTACAACTCCCAACATTCCCCAGCCAGCATTTTTTTTTCTGTCTAAGCCTGCATAGGATTGGGTCTTTCATTACCTTACGGCAGGGGAGGAGGGGTCTCTAGAGAATGATATGTAGTAAATGGCTGCCATTTCTCCCCTCATCCAATCACCATGCTGTGCTTCACGGCTGCTTTTGTATGCCTGATATGTTAAAACAACCAAACTGTTTGCCAAACCTGATTTAAAATTATTATTATTA
This sequence comes from Anniella stebbinsi, assembly GCA_029215795.1. Classification (NCBI taxonomy): domain Eukaryota; kingdom Metazoa; phylum Chordata; class Lepidosauria; order Squamata; family Anniellidae; genus Anniella; species Anniella stebbinsi. The sequence goes on from JARDYH010000001.1 coordinate 1,035,823, forward strand.
TTATTATTAATAATAATAATAATAATACTCCGAGCACATGCAGTTTTGCATTATAAACTTCTTTAAATCATAATGCCTCCGTTACTAAAGGAAAAACCCACAGCAAGCTGGGTGCCCGCTGGAGTCATGCAAAAATGGTGCCACAGGTGCCCAAGTCGCCTCCACGGGTAAATTAAGCCACGGTGGGCTGTCGTGTCATGGCGGCAGGAGAGGGGACAACTCGCATCTCAGTGTGATTCAACCTAAATGATTTCCCCCCACTTTCTTAGAAAAGAAAATGAAAAAGAATAGCTTTTAATAAAGAACCTTATTATTAAACCTGAAAGTATCCCAAACCTGCTGATATTAAGACTCTATTTAAAGCCTAGTCATGAAAATAATGATTAACATAATTAAAATTGCTAGGGTTGATGAACTTGTTATGTTGATCACAAAACATATCCCTCCATGCATTGCAAATGATTTATGTTTAGCCTAGAGGTGAACTATATCCTTCCTTTACCTACAACTAATTGTGTTTCTTTTGGCCTCAAATCTGTTCTCCTCATTTAGCAAGTAATAATTGCTTTCCTCTCTCTCTCTCTCTCCTTCACCCTCTCTGGCAGTAATTTACATGCATTCATCCACAGAAACAAAATGTGAAACTATCAGGTAACATTATTGATGCTACTTACATTGTTAACCTTCACTTCTGAATAGTATCAGCACGTACACTAATGCAGAGGCTACTTGAATGCAATTTCCCCCCTCAATGGCTTAGTGAACAGGAAAAAAACCTCATTTCACCCTTGAAATATTTTCCATATTCATGTGCAAAGGACATACATTTCCTTATATTTTATTTCCAAACATCAGGGAGAGAGATTGCCTGCAATTATGTAGGCAAAATGGCATCATCCATGAAGTTTATAAAAGCATAACAAATATTTAGGAGGGGGGGAATTAAGGGAGGGGGAATCCCCTCAAAACAGCCCAATGAGGATTAGGCATGGCCAGTGGGCACAGAATGCTTACTAACTGTTGGAGTAGGGTGTGGGGTACAGAACACTGGGTAGGAGTGGAATAGAATGGACGGAAAGGAGGATGGAAGAAGACACACAGAGATATAAAAAGGAATAGACAGCACCATCTCATTACCTAGATAGGTCATTTCATAGTTCATACAGAACAGCTGTTTTTAAATATTCCCAGGGACAGAATAGAAAACTGCACATCGAAATCAATGGAGACATCCAATATTTTAATGTACCCAGGAGTTGGCAACGTCCATCCCCCAAAATCCAAAAGGTAACAACAAAGAGAAAAGTTCCTACTGTTTCTAACTCAGTTCTTATTTGGTGTGAAACTTAAAACCCAACCTTGGTAATGCAAATTCCTAAGCAAATCCAATTCCTTTTGCCCATATTGAAGGCTGGAAGGGGCTGTGGGTGGGAGAATGATTTATGATAGTCCTGCAAAGTAGTTCACACTGGCCTGGTTTGCACAACACAGCTGGGTCACCATGGGTTATTTAAACCACAATGAGCCACCATTCTGAATATGCAGCCCCTGAATAGGCCGATCGGGAGTTGCGCTGTGTTGTGGGTTACTTGAGAGTTAAACAACCCTTACACAACTCTCAATTAGTAGTAGGGTTATGCAAGGGTTGTTTAACCCTTGAATAACCCACAACAGCTGGATTCACATGATATGGCACAACCCCTTGATCACCCCAATTGGGGTTGTGTATTCAAGATGGTGGCTGGCACATGATGCTCCAGCTACATCATGCGAACCTGGCCACTGTATGCAGATCAGCCTCTGTGGGCTTTGCAGCAACCCTGCAGTGTTGTACAGAGATATTAGACACCAGTTACAAGATGGGCTGAAGCTAAGAGAGTAGCTTGCAACAATCCTGTACTGTTATCCATTGTTTTTAGCCCCACATTGCAGGTTTGGCTGAGATAGTAGTGTATGACAACCCTGCAGTGTAGTTCACCGTGATGCCACTACTATTGCAGTTTGGAGGGCTGTGCTAGGACAGAATAGTTCACAGCAGCCCTGCAATGTATCCCACTGTTCATATTACAGCCCCAGAGTGGGGTGACTTAATTCCCCCCCCTTGGAACTCCTCCCAGGCCAACCCAAACATTCAGCGGCAGGCCGGAAGCCTCGTGCAAAATGAGCTTGCATGCGGACTGCGTTGCACTTTTACAAGTTCAGAAACTGATAAATGGATACATTTTGCACATAACGTAGGACCCAAGTTAGAGCAGGGACTACTGTGTTTCATGTTTATCCTCTAGGGAACACACGCCTGCCAGGCACACCCCACTTCCTTGCTTCTAATTCTTGTGTGGAATCGCATTTCCCCCCAATGGGGTGTAAAGAAATGCACACCACCAGTGAAAAAATACAACCACAGTCCGGAGCTGGCCCACGACATTTTGCTGCCTGAGGCAAAGGACAAGATGGTTGCCCTGTCCCCAATATGGAAGCCAACTGGACCGGCTAGCTTAGAGACTTCAGGGCAGGCTGCATGGCACACACTGCTCTGTCCTCCGACTGAGGGGTCGGGACAGGAGGGGCAGGCAACAGTGCCCACACAGCGCTCCAGGATCAGCTGCCTGAGGCGACTGCCTCAGTCTGTCTAACGGTGGGGGCAGTCCTGCCATAGTCCATCCAAAGGGAAGCACTTTTCAATCCAACTGAATTGGATGGGAAGAGAATTAAGCACATGCTGAACATTCACACTGAAATGAATGGGTTTAGTTAAGGAGTCCCATACAAGGAGTCACCTGGCATACAGACTTCCTCTGATAATGGACCACAAGCCAAGAGCACCTGGCTTTAGGAGAACTTTCCCAGGTCCTGCAAGAAGAGGCCCAATGTAGATATAATGGTGCCTAATTGCAGGGAATGGGCGCTGGTGAATTGCCAAACAACACGAAGTATCTCACCAAAACAAGAGCGCAAAGGAGGATACACATTTGCATGCCATTTGCTCACCATAGCTGTGACCAGGTAACCTTTTCCAGCCTCCTCCAGGTGTGGATGGATAACTGTTCTTCTGGTTCATTACCTTTAATCAGTAATTGGATGGGACAGTCCTTCAACTAAAGGAATGCCCTCTGTAAAAAAAGAAAAAAAGGACACATGACCACCTATTAATTGCCTAATCATGAAGATGCCATTCGAAGGACCCTGTGGGATGATGGACTCTTCTCCCTTCTTGCACAGACATTCCCACCTGCTGTCAGTATCGCAGGTAATTATGGCAGCCTCTTCACCAGTATTTTTGCTAACCTGATTCCAATCGAGACAGCAAAGCCTCTAACGAACTATGAGTGCAAACACTGGTTAGCAAAAACAATAAAAATAAAACACAAAAACAACAAGCAAGGCCAATTTCTTTCCAACTCCTTTCTAGCGCTTCAGCTGGAAGAGGGAAGGATATCGATGAGGGAGGGGCAGGAGCCCGCAAGGCCGCACCCTCATTGACCCAACCATGGTCAGGCAATCACGCAGCGTTGCTTTTGCGCCGGCTGTTCTTTCCCATGGCCATTTTTTGCCGTTTCCCCTGATCTGACCACAAACCAACCACTTCCAGTAACACACCACCATGCAAACCTATATAGCTTCTTACACTGTGTCAGAAGATGGTGATGAGCTAACTGGCCACAGATGAGAACGATTATTATATAGTCAGGTGGAGACGACACTTTCTGGAATTTCAGGGTAGACACAGAAAGTGAAAGGCACATGTTTCATCCCTTTCTAATTACCTTCTGACATATGCTACTGTGGAGCACACGCCTCACACAGACCTCAACAATTTACAGAGGAAAGGAGGTGCACGTGCCCTCCCAACCACGCAAACAAAACCCCAAAGCCACAAAAGCGCCTGTGAGCCCCACTGATTCCAGTTTAGGTCCCTTGGATTGTGGCTTGTTATATTTTTTCCCCAAAAGACTCAAAGGGGTGTTTTGAACATGAACATCAGAAGGGCCTTGATGCTGGATCAGACCCAGGAGGGTCCCTCTAGTCCAGCACTCTGTTCCCACAGGGGCCAACCAACCAGCTGTCGACCAGAGACGCACAGAGCAGGACATACAACTTGTATATTTCCGTTTCCTCATAAAACTTTGTCCTTATGGCAAAATAAACATGCAGCTTTTGCCTGTGAGCAAAGTCTAATCAGATCACATGGCCCATCTTAGAGGCATTCGATGTATGGGAACTGGCACATCAAATGCAAACAGGGCGACACTTTTAGTGATCCCATAAATTCATATAGAACCTTGTGATGAAATGGTGCCATTTTTAGGTTGTTTGCAGAGGGCATTGACCTCTACTTATAGAGTACCCAATTCTCTTCCTCCATTAGAGCAGTGGGGGCCACTCCTCACTCAGCTTGGCTGAAACCTCCTTTCTGCCCAACCAAGGCACAAAGGAGTTTTCTATCCATGGAAAGAGTCACTGCATTCCTATCCACGCCTCACCTTTCCTCCAATGACCTCAATAGGGTGTTCACAGTTCTCCCTTCCACCCTCCCATTTCATCCTCACAACAGCCCTGTGAGGTAGGTTAGGCTGAAAGTCAGTGAAGGAACCACGGTCACCCCACGATCACCACGGCTGACTCAGCCTCCGGATCCTTGGCCTGACACACTAACACCAGGACTATACTGGCTCAAAACACTGCAACAGGGGAGCTTTCCCTTTGGTCAGGCAGGTCTGGGGGCTTCTCCATGTGAAAGGGACTTTCCCCACGGCTTGGGAAACGGAAGTGGAGGTACATCCCCAACTCCCCCGCCGCTCACCGGTTTGGCCTCCTCCTCCTTGACGCCTTTCATCTAATTGGATTTCACCTTTAGAGTCCCCATAAATATTACAAGTCCCTTTTGTTCTTTTAGAAGAGGTAGGGTGGCCATGTGGCCTACTTTACAGAGGACAGTCCTCTGTTTGAAGGAGTCCTCTTTCGGAAGGGTTGTCAAGTCCAAGGTTCAAGGATAAAGAATCATAAGAAAAAATGGAGAGAGGCGGCCCACCTGGACAGCTGGCAGGGCTGGGCTTCCCACGGTGAATGGTGAGGCGTATTGTATGTCTAATTACATTATAGCCATTATTTCCAAATGGCATGTATGCATACAAATTTGCACATGAAACGCGTGCCTTATTTCTGCCTCTTTCTTTTGGTGATACATTTCCTCTTTGGGGGGATGCCGAAGTGGACACCCTATTAAGAGGCATCTCAGCATCTTGAAGTCTATGGGGGGGGGGGGGAGGTGCATGTATGACAATAATTTATTTGTTTTTTTGTACCCTTAAAAGACAACTTGGGCTGCCTTCAACCCCCAAACCATCACAGCCCTGTCCATATGCTTTTTTTTCTTGCTTTTTTAAAAATAATTTTATTTAGTTTTCAACATATAATACATAAAATAAACACAATACATAAACAAACCCTCCACATCCCCCGTGCTCCCCAACCCTTGAGACCTTCATTGCTCTGTTATATTATACATTTTTCCGAAATTGCAGTGATTCTTTTGAAGGTGTACAACCTCTCCCCTTTACTAACACATGTTCTATAAATGATCCCCAAATACTTTCAAAATCATTCTTTTTGGATAGTCCCATCCTAACTTTCATTTTACATGTTAATCTATCATTAATTGCAATATCCCACACTCCTTTGTACCATTCTTCCATACTATAATTCCCTTGTATTTTCCAACTTTTAGCTATCATTAATCTAGCCAGTGTCAGGAGGTTGTTTATCAATTCTCTTATATTATTATTCCCATATTCTTTATCAAACATCCCCAATGAAGCTATATTTGGACTTGCTTCCACATTCTTACCCAATATTTCACTTATTTCTTTGAAAACTCTTTTCCAAAAATGTTTTACATACTCACATGTCCACCACATATGGTAATAAGTCCCCACTTCCTGACAACCCCTCCAGCATAGCTTTGACATTTTCTTATCTATCTGATGTAATCTTACAGGAGTGAGATACCATGTCCAGATTATTTTATAATGATTTTCTTTTATCCTTATTGATAACAACTTTAAAGTTCTTAGTTCCCATATCTTCCCACATCTGTCCCCAGTGATTTGAATTTTTAAATCTTCTTCCCAGATAGTTTTCAAAATTTCTTGTGACTCTCCCTCCTCTAACAATATATTATATATTTCACTTATTATACCTTTTTTACTTTTATTTTCCCCCTCCTTCTCTCTTGACTCAATTAGCTTTTCAAACCTTGTTTCCTTTCTACAATCCTTATTTTTCTTTTTCCATTTCTGTGTCCATTGTTCCAATTGTAAACACTTAAACCATAATTTTTTTTGCCCTCTTAGAATTTCTTCTATTTGCTTTTTATTAACCAGTCTCTTCAGCCAGTCTTTCACTTTAATTATTTTTTTTTCCCTCAGTGGCCCTTTCAATTCTCTTCTCAAATTACCTGGGAAGTTTTCCAATAAAACAACTGGGGTTAGAGGAGAAATTCCTGGTATTAATTTCTTTTTATACCTTCCCCAAATTTCTATGATATTCCTTAGGATGGGATTTTCCATATCCTTCAGTTGATTCTTTTGTATTTTACTAAAAAATATATTTTGTAACTCTAACTCTGTTTCTCCTGTCTGCGTCTTTAACCATTCTAAATCCTCTTTCTCTACTATACTATTTATAACGTATCTTAATTGGTTAGCTATATAATACATCTTTATATTCGGGAGTCCCAACCCTCCTTTCCTTTGAATCTTATACCATTTCATTTTATTAATTCTTGCTTTTCTATCTCCGTTACAATAATTATTTATCATACTTTGCCAACTTCTTAATTCTACTTCTGTTATTTTGATTGGTAACATTCTAAACAAAAAATTAATCTTTGGTGATATTTTCATTTTAATAACCGCTATTCTACCAAACCATGAATGCTTTAATTTCCTATAAGCCTCTAACTTCTTCATTATCTGTTTTTTTAAACTACTAAAAAAAAATTCCTCTAACTTTTCTAAATCTTTCGTAATATAAACTCCTAAATAGTGCACTATATTTTTAACCTTCAGATCAAGTTTTAAGCTACACTCATCCCTTTCTTCTTTATCATAATTAAATAACATCATTTCTGATTTCCCCCAATTTACCTGTAACCCTGTATTCTCTCCAAATTCTCTCAAATGTTGTTTTATTTCTTCTATACTTCCCCTCGGATTTTCTAGTGTCAATAAAGTATCATCCGCAAACATATTAATTTTTATTTTATCCTCCCCTCCTATTCCTTTCAATCTCTCGTCCTCCCAATTAACATTTGCCAATATTTCTATAACAATTTCAAATAATATTGGGGAGAGAGGACACCCTTGTCTTGTTCCTCGGGCTAAGGTAATTTGTTGTGTCAAACCGTCATTTACCATTACCTCCACCTTATTGTTTGCATAAACCTCCCATGAACCTTTCCCCGAAACGAAATATCTTTATAATAGTTTTTAGCGCCGGCCATTCCACGCAATCAAAGGCTTTCAAAATATCTAAAGCTATCAGCCCTGCTTTTAAATTCCTTCTTTTAATAATATTTATTATATTCAATACCCTCCCTATTAAATTTGGCATTTGCCTCTCTGGAATAAATCCACATTGATCCTTTTTATATACTTATTTATAAAGGTATTCAATCTTGTTGCCATGATTGCTGTAAATATTTTAGAATCTTGATTAATTAAAGAAATAGATCTATATGATGCTGGGTCCATTAAATCCTTATCTGGTTTCGGGATTAATATTATCAACGAATGTTCCCACGATGGCGGGGTCTTCTCTCCCTTTATTATATTATTATACAATTTTTCCATTTTTGGTAGTAAAAGTTCTTTAAATATCTTATAATATTCCGGCCCCAGCCCATCAACTCCTGGAGATTTCCCTCCTTTCAATTTGTCAATAATTCCCTCTATTTCTTTTTCCGTCACTAATGCTTCCATATAATCCCTATCCTTATCTTGTAATCTTATCTTCCAATTTTTCTCTATATATTCCTGTATTCTTGTTTGTGGGCCCGCTTCTGATGTATACAATTCCTGATAAAAATCTTCAAAAAAATTTAATTTACCCTTCATTAAATTACAGCTTTTCCCCGTTTTATCTTTAATTGTCCCTATTATATTTTTTTCCTTCTTTGATTGCGTGGACCTTGCTAGCATTTTAGAATTTCTGTTGCTATATTAAAAAAAAATCCTTTTCAAATATATTAATTCTTTTTGAACTCTCTCTATGTCCTTTCCCTCAAGTTCTTTCTTTTTTGCTTGGAGTTGAGCATATATATGCATATCCTTGTTAGTTCTAAATTGTTCCTCTAATTCCTTAATCTCCTCTTTGATCTTTTTACTATGTGCATCTTGTTGTCTTTTTAATTTACACGATTCTCTAATACATATCCCTCTTACTACTGCTTTCATCGTGTCCCAAACTATCCCCTGCGAGTTTACCCGTTTCATTTATTTCCCATATAGTCTGAATTTCCTTTTTCATTTTTTCCACAATGTTTTTATAACTTAAAATTTTAGTATCTAATCTCCACCTTTTTGCTTCCCTGTAATCTTTCTTTATTTTAATATCCATGCTCATTAATGCGTGATCTGAGACCTTAATTACATCTATTTCACAATCCATAATCTTAGAAAGCAAATTCTTTGAAACAAATATATAATCAATCCTGGAGAAACTCTTGTATTTTGATGAGTAAAAAGTATATTTCTTTTCTTCCTCTTTTACTATTCTCCAAACATCCTTTAATCCTTTTTGTTCCATTACTTTTGCTAAACCCGTTTTCCCGATACCTTTTATAGTATCTTTATCTTTCATTTTATCCATCACCATATTAAAGTCTCCGGCCATTACAATATTTGCTTTCTCTACATTCCCCATATTACTAAACACTTTATCATAAAAATCCATTTGCTTTCCATTTGGAGCATATACATTAACCAATACATATTTTTCTTCCCCCAAGAAACAGTGTAAAATAATAAATCTTCCCCCCACATCCTTTACCACTTTGACCACATTAAGTGCACATTTTTTAGAGATTATTATCGCAACACCTCTTGCTTTAGAAGTCCCATATGCTTTCTCATCTACACCCAAATTCCTCATTTTAAGTTCATTTCTACCATCTTCTTTTTGATGTGTTTCTTGTAAAAATATTATATCAGCTTTCCTTTTATTCAACAACCCTTCAATTCTCTTTCTTTTAATAACACTACCCAACCCATTAACATTTAAAGTTATCAATCTTACTTTATTTTCCATATCTCCATTTTTAATTTTTTCTGTAGGTCTCCTAAGGTGTCACAATTACCCCCTCCCCTCCCCTTTCCCCCCACATATAACCCCCATTTCCCCCCTTCAACCCCGGGTTTCCCCGGGCAGTGGCTCCCCTCTTCCTCTTCTTAGGACCCTTCGGGGGGGGTGGGGGTGGACGGCAAACATCCGACATGGAACCAAAGCAGAATTCCCCCCCCTTTGCTCTTCTTATTATCCCTCTTTAATCCATTTCTCAGTCACAAACTGCTTCCTCCTGCTGCCCCTTCTTCTTCTCTTTCTTGTTCTTTCTCCATCAGGCCCAGGCTCCGCAGAAGATCCATTCCTTGCTCACATGATGTTATTCTGTGTTGTTTCCCCTTGTACATAAATCTCAGGAATACTGGATATCCCCAGCTATAAACAATTGAATTCTTCTGCAGGGTAGTTATACACAGCTTCACACTCTTCCTCCATAATTTCAATTTGAAAACATAGATCATTGTAGATCTGTATCTGTGAAGATTGGAACATCAATTGCCCAGCACGTCTGATGGCTTGCATCAATTTTCTTTTTTGTAAAAATCTTACTATTATGTCCCTTGGGACCATTCCACTCCTTTTAGGTCCAACTCTGTGGATCCTTTCAATATCTTCTTCAGCCCATATCACTTGAGGATCCATCTCCTTAATCCATTGCATTAGCTTGTCTTTCAAAATCTTTGAGTTTTCCCCCTGCTGTTCCTGGAAGAATCTGATGTGTATATTCATTCTTCTGTCTCTGTCTTCCACAAAAATTAAACTTAAGTCCATTTCTTGTAAAATTATTTCTTGCTTTTTATCTTATCTTTGTTCTGATCTGATTGCTGCTCCAAAGATACAAATTTGTCATTAATCATTTGAAGACCGCTTTGTAATTCCGATTGAGAAATCTGGACCTTCTTAACCTCCTGCATGAGCTCCTGCTTCTGCTTATCTATCATGTCTTGAATGCCAGCCAGTAAAGCTTCAGAGGACATCGGCTCTGTTTGTGGTTTCATTATCTTAGGAACTGCTCCTGGTTTAGCTCCATTTTTATGATTCCCACTTCCGGTTGCCGGCGGACCCATTTTCCCATTTGTCATGACTGCTTCTAAATTTTCTGAATTCTTTCTAGTCAGATGAGACCAACTCTTGTCAGAGGGGTGTACTTTAGCTCTCGTCCACTTTGGTGGCAAGATTTTCTTACTTCTCCCCCTTCCTCTGCTCATCTGGCATCCAGCCAACGGTTGCGGCATTCGATCTTTCTGCTACCTCTTATTTAGATCATTGCTAATTAGTTAATAATGTCCAGTATTCTCCATAAGTACAAATTATTCTTTGCTTTTGTTTGAAGTTGTATCAACAAAGATACGCGCAGTCTGTTGTTTCAATCCCAGCTTGGCTGCTCTCCCAGGTTCGTTAAGATATAAGACTGCCAGTTTATCTACAACTTTGCAGTTATCTTCCCTTTATTCTGTAATGATTCCCATAATAAACATTGCTTTTCACTTACAGTTCGAAGACCTTATAATTGGGATATTGTTCTTTTTAGTTTTTCTCACATGGGAGGAGAAACGATCCCGATCTGTTTACTGCATACCGGAAGTCCCGCCCCCTGTCCATCTGCTTTTCAGATATCATTCTATGGCTCAATTCGGACGACACGATAGTCAACAGTGGGGTAATAATCAACTTTACAGTTGTTCAAATAGGGGGTACTCCCCACACAACATGGTCATAAATAATCAACTGTGGTGTGGATTAGGATCAGCGCTGAGTTGACTATGGCAGCATTCGGATGACATGGTAGTCAATACAACTGACGATTGCCCCCTCCCCCCCAGTTGCTTATTGTGTCGTCCGAATTGAGCCATTGTCTTAACTAATTTTCACAAAGGACATATTAAGAGAATACGGTGAGGCACAGCCTTCAAAAGCAAGGCCTTACAAAAAATCATGGGAAATGTAATGCAGACAGGAACGGCCCTGATTTCTGCAGTTTTAACAGTTCAGGGCATATTTGTTAAATGAAGTTATGCCTCACAACAACAGTAACAACTAAAAAAAATTATTTACATTTCACGTCACCTCGTCTCAACATGCTTTGGAAACAAATGAGCTCTCAACAAATGAGAGGTAGCTGTGAGTTTTATTAACCTCCATTTAAAGAAGTCTGGAATTGTGCCCTAGAAAATACAGGAAACAGAAAACTTCATAAAGTAAAAACGCCGGCTGGAATATCCTTTTGTTTTGTCTTGGTTTTGGTTAGGTCTTTCTGCTCAAAGTCCCCATAATATCCGGAAGCCAAGCCACGCCTCAGCTTCCCATGATGCATCTCCCAAATGGAAGAAGGACCTTCCCCGACTGTTTATAAGTTAGGAAGGGGTAGGTGGGTTTTTTGGGAGACTTGGGAGACGTAAGGAGCAATCCTACGCATGTCTAGACAGAAACAAAGTCCTGCAACTCCTAGCATTCCCCATGATGGCTGGGAAACGCTCGGAATTGTGGGTCTGTTTTTCTGCCCAAATATGCATAGTAGGATTGCACCCAAAATCTTTCCATCAAGAAAAGCGTGGGGATCCAAAAGGGACCTTTGGTGGTCGAGATTTGTTCTGGCCCAGATTTGTGAAATAGTTGCCAGCGGATTGATTTGGTCTGGAATCCGTGCTTAATTTCCAGGAAACAAGGCACCCAGTTTCGAAATGTACAATGTACATAAATAGCTTGCACTGAGTCAGATGTATTATCTACAAAGTATTATCTAGTCTTGATTGGTAGGGCCCAAGCAGCCTTTAGGGTGGCCCACTTACAAAGGGCAATCATCAAAACTGAGGACAAAAGAGGGCGCCAATTTGCATAACATTTAGGTATGCAAATATATATGTGTAGGTGCAAATTTAGAAATAATGACTGCAATTGAAATATAAACGGTGAGAATGGAGGTCAGGTTACCTGCCTGCTCAGTCTGCTGCCCAGGTGCTCACGGCTGGTGGGAAAGTTTTTTTATTTTATTTATTTATTGCATTTATATATTTATTGCATTTATATCCCATCGTTTTTCCTCCAAGAAATCCAAGGCAGCATACATAATAATCCTCCTCTCAATTTTATCCTCACAACAACAACAACCCTGTGAGGTAGGTCACCCAGTGAGTTTCCACGGCCGAGTGGGGACTAGAACGCAGATCTCCCGACTCCCGGTCCAACACTTTAGCCACTACGCCACACTGGCCCTCCCTTCCTATGATTCCTTTTCTTTAAATCAAACTTGGACTGGACAGCTTCAAATAGAGGAGTGTCCTCTGCCACCACTCCAAAACAGAGGACTGTCCTCTGTAAAGTAGGGCATCTGGCCACCCTAGCACCATTATTTGGATCCTGTACCCTCCCACCCAGCCACCCAGACATATAGGTTCTTTTGGATCCTCTCTTACCTGTTAACATAATAGAGATACTTTGGGATCTGAAGGCTCAGTGAAGTTGCATAAGGCTATCTGGAAAGAAAGCAAAAACAGTAAAAGGAAAATTCTCTTTAGTGTGGAAAATTGTTGGAAATTACATTTCAAGTAACTATGTAATTGCAGCAATTGGGCTGAGCTTCTCTGATGTTGCAGGAACATCCAACACTGCCTTCTAGTGAGGTCAGCACATGGTTCCATCTAGCTCAGCATTGTCAACACTGACTGGCAGGATTTCAGGCAGGAGTTTTTTCCAGCCCAACACGGACTGAACCAGGGACCTTCTACATGCAAAGCATGTTCTATTTTCCAGTAGGGTTGCACATAGGGATGCATGTGTTTCAGTTCATTTTTGAATAGCATTTACCCAGTTCACAGCTTCTGGACCAAACATGGAACTGAATGCAATCTGCGATCAACATCTGTACATAGGACCCAGGGGCTGCAAGATCAGACAGTGATGTTTAAGAAGTAGGCGGCTCCTCAGAGGGAGTGGAGTTAACAGAAGGTCCAGATTTGCCGGTCTTCAGAAAACTTCAAGGGGCCTCCACTATGCCGCTGAGACAACAGCTCTTCCTGAGTGGCCGCCAGCATAGGTCTGTCCAGGGTCCTAAAAGACCATGCCCTCCTGAATTGTCCCCTGCATCATCAAACAAGGCTCTGCCTTATCCTTCTACTAAGCGCAAGCAGGAACCTTGAGCCTTCCTACACAGGGCGCCTTCCGCTCATAACCCTCCTTCGTTTCCCCAGGCCTTTTCTGAAGAAGAAAAAGATGGAAGAGCTACACAATGTCTTCTAGGTAGCCAGCGTAATGCTTAGAGTGGTGGGCTGGGACGCAGGAGATCCGGGTTCTAGTCCCCGCTTGGCCATTCAGCTCATTGGGTGACTTTAGGCCAGTGGCTGACTCTCAGCCTAACCTACCTCACAGGGTTGTTGTGAGGATAAAATGGAAAGGAGAAGCAGCCACCTTGGGTTTCTTCCAGGAGGGAAAAAAGGGGGGTCATAAATGTAATAGTAGTAACGATAAGGATACTAACAACAACACGCAGCAGCAGCAGCAGCAGAGGCGCCACCACCACCACCACCACTACCACCCTTGGATGGAAAATTCAGCCCACTGTCACCACATGCCTTAGGGTGGCATCAGAGGAGGGAAACCACAAGCTTGCTCTTATGTTCCACAAACTCTCCATTTCACATCACCCCGTAACACACAAGGACACTTTTCATCGGCTGATAATAGGTCCGGTTGTAGAACACACATTCAGTCGGCTGTGATGTGAAGTGACACCCAACAAGAGCTTGAAATATGTAGGTCAGGAAGGCGACGGTGCACACCGCCGTGACCGACATCATCGGCTCTTCCTTTTGGCAGTGAGAGGAGGCAGACACCTAGCTGAGGTCAACAGGACCAGCCTTTCACAGCGGAGGGAAGAAATAGCACTCGCTGCTTTCCAAGCGCCAAGACGTAAATCGCGCCTCTCAGTCCGGACTAATTGTCCTGTTCCAGCTGAGCCCTTTCATGCCATTCGCAGATGGTCATCAACAAGCGGATATAACAAGGAGGGACGTTCAATGGCTGCTCTTAGAGATTCAAGCTGTTTGCCATTTGAGATCTAGCTTACAGCCTTCTTAAAGGGGTCACAGCTTTGGCAGTAGAAATACTGGCTCCTGCAGATCAAAAGCCGCAGCAGAGAGCTCCAGGAACCCCCAAAGACAACCTTTGCCCCTAAATCTTAGTAAATAATGGAAGATACTCACCCTGAAGGCTGATTCACACAACCCCTGTGCTGGGTCTTTTTTCAACCCAAGTGGAATGGACCTGTTGGCACGTGCACCTTTCTTGTCTGTAAATTGTGGGCTAGAAAACAGAATACAAAACAACAGAACATCATATAACATAGATTTGCACAATTTATTTCCTGCCTTGTTTCACATCGCCCTGAAATCCGCCTTAGGGTGCGATAGAACACTAGGGAGAAAGCAGGTGTGAGAGGGTTTGAGTGACAGCGCCAGTTCTGGTAATGAAAATGAATCCCTAGAGGAAGCATGTGCTCAGAAGCACATCTTGTTCCTCAGCTCAGGGTCTGCCTTCCTGAGCCACTCTTTGGCACCTGGCTCTGGTTGTTGACTCTCGGCACTCTAGTAACAAACGGAGTCGATCCCACAAGTCGTGGTGTAGTGGAGTCAAGGCCTGCAGGGACGCAGCGCCAGCACTTTTTTTATCAGCAGGGACACTGATGTCATTTGCCACCTCACCCCCCTCGGACTTCACAGCTCCCTCTGAGCTTAGCTGCAATCCTCACAGTAGCTTGGGGGGGGGGGGGGAAGGGTTGGGGGAGGTGAGTTTCCCAAGCAACAATATATTGTTTCCAGTTGCAATGCAAACTATTTCAGGCTGTCTCGCTCTTGAGTGGGCAATTAAGACCATTAGCTTCACAGGAAACCTGCTGACAATCTATCTCTATAACATTATTTTAAAGCCTCTTCTTAAGGGTGGAACCCCCTCAACCTGCTAGAACAGTTTGTTGATATGGATCTACACTGCAGCTGCTTCTATAGCCTCTTCCACAAGAAGGTCAGTATGAAGAAACCATCATAGTGGAGAAGAGGGCCATGGGGATGCGTGGGCCACCGCAGTCTCCCGTCCAAATGTTGAGGGCCAACTTCAAGCCCCCACTTTGCTCCCACTCACATTTCTTTGACTTTCAATCAGACTTGAACTGGGCACCTCTTCAAACACAGAACACTTTCAAACAGAGGACTGCCCTCTCCCAGCTCTCCAAAACAGAGGACTGTCCTCTATAAAGTAGGACACCTGGCTACCAATCAACTCCATCCCTGATTGTTCAGGTTCCATGCAGGCTGCCAGTCAGTGTCAACGGCACTGGGCTAGATGGGCCAGCGGTCTGGCTCAGTAGAAGGCAGGTCCTCTGTTCCAAAGATCCATTCATCCAGAGAGAACCGCTCACGCTACACACACCAACGGTCTCAGTTACAGCAGCTTCCTGCATTCATCTCTCAGGTTTGCTGAGCGGTTAGGACGGTGTCTGCTGTGGCTTTGCATGTGCTTGGCCCCTGGTTCGAGGTGGCTAGGAGGGAGATCTTGCACCACCAGCACAGGGATCGTAGCTTGGTGGTAGACCACGTGTGCATCACAGCCTGCAAAAGGCAGTGGGTTTGATCCCAGGGGTCTGTAATTAAAGGCAGCAGGGTTGGGGAAAGATCTCTCCCTGAGGCCAGAAAATGCTGCTAGGACTTTCCCCAGCTTTAAGTGTTTTAGGGAGCAATCCTATGCATCTTCCTCCAGTAAAAAGTCCTACAACTCCCAGCATTCCCTAGCCAGCCTTGCTGTGGCAGGCTGGGAGTTGTAGGACTTGTTTTTCTGGCGAAGCATGCAAAGAGTTGCATCCTTAGACGTTTCTAGTTTGCGGATACATGAGGATGTTCCCACACACAGCCTCAGCATCTGCCACCTGAGGCAATTGCCTAATTCGCGCAATGGTAGGGCAATTATATGTTGTTGATTTCTCTGAATTTAAAAACAACAACAATTGGACATAAAACCAGTAACTGTTGGAGAGGGTGATAGCTTTGGGGCAGAGCATATGTGTTGCCTGCAGGAGGTCCTGGATTCGCGGTGTGCAGGCAATGCCATGCAAAACTTCAGAAGCTGGCGGGGTGTGTGTGTGTCTCAGAGTCTTGAACTGCTCTTTATGCCCCTGCCCATGATGAGCTCAAGGAGTATAAACCCCCCCCACGCAAAACGGCATCATTTATACCATCCTTCCCCCTACCAGGTGCCCTCCAGATGTGCTGGACTACAATGCCCAACATCCCCCAGCCAGCTATGTCGCTATCCAGCACATCTGGAGGGCACCAGGTAGGGGAAGGAGGATGTATACATGAAACACACATTCTGCTTCTCTCCTTGCCAGATTTGGAAAACTTTAGTACATTGTTCTGATTGCTTTTAACACAGAGAGGAACTTGCAACCTTGGACAAAGAACAATCAAATTATTAGAAAAAGTAGCATTTCTTTTCATCGATATGTCTGAGAGGCACGCCAGCATTTCCTGCCTGTCTCCTGCTACTGTTCCCCTAAGTTGCCCAGGCTGAGTTTTCTGGAATTATGCAAGCAACATTTCCTCAACTATTTTACCCGCTCTCTCGCTCTCTCTCTCTCTCTCTCTTTCTGGTTTAATGACACACTTCTACTCAAGTCACACTGACCTCTTTTCGTGTTATGTTTCCTTAAGGGAGCGACACATTTTCTCCCCCACTTCACCACCTCAACTAAAACCTCTGACGTACAGCAGCCTCGCACAGTTGCTGTGCTGGAGCAGCTTAGGACCCGGAACTCTTTTCATTAGACTTGACATCAGCAACAAGAAAAATTCACCACATAATGGAATGAATCGAGATCGCACGATCCCTAACGCAACAGGAGAAAAGTGGTATTGATAGAGGCCCCAGGCTGGAAAATTATCCTGCTGACTTCGCCCCCTTTTCATCCACCCTCATGAGGAAAAACAAAAGAGAACATATTGCAGGAGCATTTAAAACCCACCCGGTCTCAGTGGTGAGCTGTAATCTTCAAACGGCTCATACAGACGCCTTTGCCTTAGTTGTAATGTAATTAAAATCACACAGTGTCATGTCTTCTGGAACAATGGGGGATTACCGTCTTCGAGAGAGGACTGGGCAGTCCACCCTCCATTCCAAAGGGTGCTGTGGGCGCCAGGATTTTGAGAGCCCTCAGGTGACACAGCCTCAGTGGGCACCATCCCCCCTGGGAGATTGGGGGGACGTTGCAAGCCAAGAAACCTTCCACGCTGCCTATGACTGCCCTGGATACTTCACTCCAGGGATGGGGAAACGCAGGTCACGCGGAGGTCTGCAGGGCCTTGTTCCAAACGTGCCAGGGATGCATTTTCTATAGTGGTCAGTGCCAGAGCCAGAAGTGGGTGGACTCAGGGATGTGGCTCTTGCTTTTCTTCGGTATTTGCTATCCAGGCCTTCCTCTTTCCTGACCTGTGAAAGGTTGCCTGCATCAGCTTTGTAGTTGGAGGGCAGAGCATGGCTAAATACCCTGAAGCAGGGCAGGTGAGGAGGCGTGGCCTGGGGAAAGAGGGCGTGGCCCCGGCGTCTACAGGCCAGAGGTCCGCCACTCCACATCCAGTGAGGATGGTGGTGCAATGTGGGTGCTGCATCCTTTGCCCGCCTTGGTTAAGGTGCCCATTTATGAATCACCAAAACAAGGGCAAGAGAGGACACCAATTTGCATCAAATCCGTATGTGTTAATCCTGTGTGTGCTTACTCAGAAGCAAGTCCTACTGGGTTCAGTGGGGCTTGCTCAGATGTAAACACGCTTCAGATTACAGCCACAGTAGCAAAGCCAGCAGTCGTTGGAGGTGAATATAGGGTCATTTCATTTGCACGATGGCTGTTTCTGGTCAAACAGGTCTGGATGGCTTTTTGTGGTGTGTTTCAAAAAGCCAGTTTAACCAGACGATAGCGGGAACAGAACAGAACCAAAATGTGCCTGCCTTGAGCCTGGGAAAGCCATCAGCCCGGTCCCAGTCACCAGCCCAGGGGGCTTCCAGCAACAGGGACCAGCCTGTAGCCAGAGATGCCTTGAATAGGGAGCCTAGCAGCATCCCAGGAATGGGAGAAACCAGGACAGGTGTTACCTAGAGCATGGATGCAAGGGCCCTCCCTTTGCTCACCTCCCTGTTAAAGAGGGGGGCAGAACAGGCGTTGTGCATTCAGCATCATGCCTCTTTGGGCCCTGAAGGTCAAAGGGCATCTTTTGCCACCAAGGATCATCCCACTGTCAGGCAGCTCTCATCCCTCTGGGGCACCGTGGGGTGGCAGCCTGTTGTTTTATATAACCGTGTTAAATCCCTCCAGGGAAGCGTCCGCCTCCGACACCGCTGCAGGGGGCCGGAGCTTAAGTGGCGGGCAGGAGTTATATTTCACACACAGCACAAGCACTTGCTCTCAAGCATGGGAGTGTGTGGAGGTGGGGGGGCACATTAAATGGGCTCAATCTAGGCCGTACGTATAGATTTTGAAGACGTTTTCACCTGAAGAAGCCAAGCAGGACGCATCTCCTCTCCTCTTTACATTCCAAAATACTGATGGGAGCTTCAAGGGGTAATTGCAGTTCTTCTTGCCACCTTCTGCCGATGCACTGGCAAGGGGCCACCTTGGGCCAGCTCTAGGCCCTGACCCCTGCGGTCCGAGAGCCAGGCTTTAAAGCAGCGGTGGGCAGACCTCAGGGTTACTTTGGAGGGTTCCTCCTGGGTTTCATTTTCTCACTAGAAACCCAGGGTCCGCCACCTGGAGCCAGGTGCAAGGTGGTAGCTTGTGGGTAGAGCCAAATGCAAAAATGGATCTCATGGGGTGACGCCAGTTTTCTACTGTGCCCCATGAGCTGTATACTGGGCGAGCCTTTGTATAAACATAGACCTCCACAATTGAGTCACTACAGAGCAAAGACTCAAACACCAAAGTCTAAAACTGGCACACAGAGCTGCACAAAGACCTGGTCAAAGATGACCAATTAATGCAGGTGAGGAACAGAGAGGCTGAGATATAAGCGATAAGCATACAATTATTTAATTTCGATACCAGCTTGTCTTAAACTATTGGGAGTTAGAAAAACAAGGCCTGCCCTACCATTAGACAGTGTGAGGCAGCCACCTCAGGCGGCAGAGGACAAGAGTGGGGAGCGTAGGAGGGCAGGGGCTCCACGTCCCACCAGCTCTGCCTTGTGCCCCTAAGCCAGACTGCTGCCCACAACTGTGGTGGAGGAGGAGGCTGGCCCATTGCTAGTGTTGAAATAAGGGTCAACCTTGGCTTCTGTACATGGGAACGTGGGAAGAGGAGCATCTTGTCCTTTGCTTCGGGCAGCAAAATGCCTTGGGTCGGCCCTGCAAAAAAAGAACAACAGCCAACCAACCCTTGCTGATCTCTGCAAATCCACCAAAGAACTACCAGCAGAAGCTCAATATAAACCTTCTGCTTGCCCATGCTGTATTTTTTGATTTGTTGTTTATTAAGAGTATTTTGTAGCCTGTTCCTCAGTCAAAAAGGCACCCAGAGCAGCTTACATGCAATCAGTAAACCAAGGCAGTCCCTGCCTGCAGGTTTATAATCTAAAAAGACACAACACATGAGGAAAAAGGGATGGTGAGGGCAAAGGAAAATAATTAGTCTTTCGGATGGTAGACTGGCCCTGCTCCCTCTCTCTTCCCCCTCTGTACAGCCTTTAAAGCATCCATAAATCCTCTGTGCCCTTGACAGCTGGCCTTGCTCACAGGAAACACTTGTTGACAATGAACGCCACGCCAATGGGAAATTAGTAGGCAGGGGAACAGGCATGGACTGTCTCACCGGCAGGAAGAATATCTGAAGTGGCTTCCTAGAGGGCCAGGAGGGCTATTATTTCCCCTTGTTCCTTAATTCTAAAGCATAAACATACATAATTTACATTTGAAAATACATCACGTCCCTTTTCGTTCAAAATTTGCTCCTTCGATTAAGCTGCCTAAAATGGTTCAAAAGTCCAAAGAGGAGATGCAGGAGCTACAACAACCACAGAAAGTTACTCAGTGCCTACAGATGTAGTATCTGAGGCAGCCCTTGAAGCCCAGAATGGGTCAGTCCAGTCCCAGTGCCAGTTGGCAACTGGGAAATGAAAGGGCCTCAGGAATGTACCACGCAATTGAAGAACAAGGGTTTGAAATGTCCAGAAGCGTTCTTTCTTAAGCCAATTTTAAAACAACCAGTTGCATAACGTTATTGAAAACAAAGCTAGATGGCATACGTTGTAAATTGGGACTCCTTCCAAAACTAGATTTCCATAATTTTCAAAGCATCGAAGCCAGTAAACAAATCTTAAGTTGGCTCAACTTTACACTGAAGATGTAGGTGCTCAGAGAAGCAGGCTGCTGGAGCTGAGATATTTCTCTGGGTTGCTAGGTTTGGCTTTGAACTTGGATTTGTTTTTGCATTCGAAACATGGGCATTTTGCACATTTTCCTGCTTTCCTCTATGGGGGAAAGTGTGCATGCCCAGGGGCACCCTTGGAAAAATGCTTTTACCCCCTGTCCGAATGAAGCAAAACAAAGAGGTGACCCGAGCCTCAAGGGGATGTTCGGAGACTCTCGGTGATCCCAAAACTGGCACGTTAGCTCATCTGTCGGGGCAGGTTGCTCCTTGTGTGCTGGAATGGAGAAGGGGCTCTGTGGACTGAATTAGGTCGGAGTCCAACCTCACCATTAGGCTCAGCCTAATCTAACGGTTAGACCATGCTAGGCGCAAAAAAGAGCTAAGGTCCCACTGGAGTTCCTGAGGGAACCTGTGGCCCTTCAGATGCTCTTGGACTACAACTCCCATCAGCCCCAGAAGGTATGGCATCTAAAGGGTTGTCATTCCCCTTAGCCCTGTTCTTTTGGGTGAAAGGAATAAGACACTGGCCAGGCCCGCACAATCATGGAGGGGAAATAAAGCCACCGTGGCTTCGTTCCCCTCCCTGTCTGGGCTGGTCACATGCCGGGGGGGCGGGCGGGGGAAAAACACAATTACCCCAGCTGTGTGGTTTGTCATGTTGGGTGAACCCAGCCAAGGTGGCTTCTTGCCATGGGTATCAAGCCACCAGGAACCTGTGGGCTGAATTTGGGTTCTGGATGGCTTGTTAAGTACAGCAACCAGCCTCCCTGGCCCAGCTTGCACGACACGAGAAGCCACACTGCTGAGGGTGATTGTGCTACTCTCCCCCTGCTGGCACATGACCGGCACACGCGGGGGAGGGTGATTGTGTGAACCAGGACACGCACGCCCTTTGAAACGACAAAAGCTTGCAGTTCTATGGAAGCGTTCTCTAGCCAGCCGAAGCTGTCATGGAAAAACCCACACGCAGCAACGGGGGGGGGTTCACAGGGTTAGCAGATTCTAAACTACTTTTGCCTCTTTGTCGCTTGAGAGTGAGGCAGGCCAGCTGGGAAGCATCCTGCGCTGATCAGGAACGGGCTTCAAAAGAAAGGGCAAGTTCAATCAGACATGCCTGGGCTTTTTGTCACGGCACTGCCCACATTCGGGTGGGGTGGTTGGGTTGCGTTGGGTTTCCCTTTGTACCCACTTCAGCCAGGCAGGTCACAGCAGTATAAACATGATCAAGAGAGGAGGGAGGGAGGGAGGGACGGAGGGGAAGGGCTCTCTGGCAAACCGTCAGAACTCCTCGTTCCTGACCCAGTAACCTACTTTCCAGAGTACCACGTAACTGCAAAACCAACTCCAGAGCCCAGACACACACACAGAAAAAGAGATCACCTCTTATTTAACTTCCACAGGCAGAGCAGGGCAGGCTGGAGTGGGATTTGGGGGGAGGGGGAGTGAGGGAGGAACCTGACAGCATGCGGCCATCGCAGACTTCACTCAGGCCACAAAAACCATTTTAGAGACAAGATGGGAAGGCAAGAGGAGTTTTCCAGCTGGAAGTCATGCAGAACGGCCGTCTGGCTATTTATTTCTTTATTTATTACATTTGTATACCGCCCCATAGCTGAAGCTCTCTGGGCGGTTTACATAGGATTAAAAACAATTAAAAACAATATACAAAAATTGAAACAGCAAAAACATACAACAGACACACAATCTGTACATTTAAAAACCACTAAAACACTTCAAAACGCTACAAAAACAAAACAAAACGAACCCAGGCTATGTGGGACCCATCTGTCACCATGTGGACATATTGCCATGCGCAGTGGGAGCACTTGTCAAGGGGGGAGCGGAGGATGATTTGTCACCTTGCAAATTACCATTAGCCACTCCAGATATCATTTATTTATTTACAATGTTTATATAATGCTCCACATCTAGACAGATTCCAGAGCAGTGAACAACAAAAGATGAAAGAATAAAACTCCATGTTAAAAATAAATAAATCTTCTTTCAAAAGAAGCAGAACTCCAATCATCCATGTCTGGTCAGTCAAGGGAGGCTTCCTGAAATAAAGATGTTTTCAGGAGATGCCGGAAACAGCGCCTGCCTAGTCCCCCAAAAGCAGGGGAGTTTCATAGAATTATTTCTTTATTTGTTTATTAGCGCCATTGCTTTTTGGGTCAGTCTGAAAAATCGGAGGGTTACGCAATGCATGAATAATAGCTGCGAATGAAATCCACAAACCCACCTGTCTGCTCTGACTGGCAGCGCTTTTATTGCCAGCTCTCTGTTCCTTTTAATTGGAGGTGCAGGGATTTGAACCCAGGACCTTCTGCCTCTAAACTGTGTGCTCTGCTACTGAATACTCTCCCTGCTTTTATTGTCTCCCAACCCCCAATATGGGGAAGTCCCATAAGCATCTCTGAGATGTCCGCAGCGAAGGATCCAATCCATCAACAAATCAATTGTTTAAGGGCACGATCCTATGCAGGTTTAAACAGAAACAGCCCTACATCTCCCAGCAGCATTCCCCAGTCAACAATAGTCTCTAACTGGGCACAAGGAAGCTTCCTAGGTCCCAATAAAACCACCACAAAACAGCATCTACACACACACACACACACACGCCCAATAGTTGTTTTACAAGAGCAGAACTATCGAGAGAGCCGTGCTGCACATCTGCCTGTGGGTTTTTATTATGGACACAGCAATCGCTTAAAAAGAAGTGTTACCCCTTGGTTCATTTCCTCCTCCGCTCTCCCCGCCACCTGCCCCACTATGAAAAACAAACATGTCCAGTCATTTAGTGGCAAGACGAAAACAAAGGAAACTGAATGGAAGCAGGTTTGCTGGGCAAACTTTTGAACAACTCATTCAACAAGATCTTAATAGTGTTTTTAATCCATTGCTAACTATATAGGACAGGCCGCCATATGCTTTAATTTTTCAGTGGTTTGGAACTAGGCATGACCATGAAGGGCCTAAGAATAACAGGAGCTAAATATAGGGTATGTTTTCCTAAAGGTTTCCAAGTGCTGCTGCTGCTGCAGCTAGCACAATTTTCTGCTTCTGCAGCAGACGCCTGCGTTGTGCCGCCACCGCCGCCTAGCCCTGCATTCCCATTTTCCGTTAACTCAGATCCATCCCTGATGAAGTCACCCGTTTCAGTTTCTTAAGTTAACCCAAACGATCACATCCTGAATACTTGTTCGGTGATCAAAAGCCACTTTGTGGTGAGCGTCGGGGCCAACTTTGCCTTCCATTCCGTTTCATCCAGCTGTGATTAAGGCAGCGCAAAACATCGTCGATACTTCACAAACTGGGGTGCGCTCCCTGCAAGCCCAATTCCGCTCCCTGCAAAACATTTCAGTGGCAAAGGGGTGCTGCCCCCCCACTGCTGAAAAGACTCTGCTCTGCCCAAGGGGAGCTATGTGATTCTCTCCCCCAACCCTTATTTTATCTTCACAACAACCCTATGAGGTAGGCTAGGCTCCAATGACACTACACCATACTGGCTCTGACACCGGCTAGCACCCAAACACGCAGGGACATTTCCTCGTGGCACAAGTGCAGTGTAAGTTTTGGCCTTTATTAATTTGGGGGCTGGGGGGGAGCGAAGGGGTGGTTTGAACCCACCCTGCTTCCACGCTTTTCCTGCCATCCTTCCCTGCCCTCTCCCGGCTCCCTTTAGACCTGTGGGTGATAAAGGGAATTCTTGTCACGGACCATAAAAGCATTTTGTTGAAGTGAGAACAAAGGCAGTTGCCTTATACAATATCAGATCTTGGCTCCATCTCACCCTGTATTATCTGCACAACAGCTGTCCACAACCTGGTGCCCCCCCCCCCGATGTTTGGAACGTCAACTCCCATCAGCCCCAGTCAGCATGGCCAATAGCCAGGAATGCTGAGAGTTGCAGTTCAAAACATCTGGAGGGGACCAGGTTGGGGGTATGCTTTGGTCTACAGCTGGTCTACTTTGACTGATGAGAGCAGTCACAGCATACTGACTAAGGGCATCTTTACATTAAGGGAAATTGCACTGCTTACCTGGGGAATTTGTGCTACCTGCTTTTTGGCATGATTATTATGGCTTTAATTGCATGGACGGAGAGGGGCGGCCACTTGGTTTGAATTGAATACTTCCCCTCCAGGTGTGCTCTGTTCACTTCAATTGAGACAGCGCCATCTAGTGGTGGAAGATCCCAGTTTTTTCAGATGTTACCACTTTAAAAGCAGTTCTTTTCATGACAGAATTTCCAAGAGTTGCTGCAGGAGACATCCTGGTCGTTCACGAGGTCATTTAAAAGACCCACAAGCTTTCATGAGTGGCCAATCATGAACATGCAATAAATCGATCATTTAGAAGAGTCCTAAGAGATTGTGGGTGCAATTCTATGCATGATTAGGCAGGGGGGAAATCCTGCAACTCCCAGCATGCTGTCCTGCAGCTCCCAGCTGGGAATGCTGGGAGTTGTAGGCCTTTTTCTGTCTACTATAATCAAAAAGTCCTGGTTTGAATCTCTCCTCTGCCATTAATTCAGTAGGCTGCCTCAGGCAAACCTCTCTCTCTCTCTTTTTCTCTGCCTCAGTCACCACATCTCCGCTATACATCACCTGCAGCAATGAGTCCCACCCTCCTCTGTCAGGAGGCTGTTCTCTCTCCTGGATTAGTTATATACGTTTTGTTTCTACTAAAACAAACACCTCCACTTTTGCCTTTTGTCTTTTTCACACTGTGGTTTTTCTGGTCAGTTGCACAGGAAATATGTCAGCTGGGTTGTAATTGGAAGAAAGAAACAAGAGTTCCAAGACTGAGTCCCCACCACCACCTCAGAGGAGGTCTTTGGAGCTCTATTTATTTTAGAATTTAGCAGCATTAATTTTAAGTGAAATGGAGAAAATTGGGTGGGGCGGGGCAGAAAGATGCCTGATCAATAACCAAGTTTGCTCTTTGTAAACATGCCTCGTTCCTGTAACATTTAAACCAGCAAGGTAACAATTAGGTGTGTGTTATTTCTGTCTTAGCCAGAGTGTGCCGTGTTCATTGACCAAAGAAGAAAAAGAAGAAGCAAAGGAAAAGCCAAACTGGGTTGCTTGGAAACATTCACACTCATTTTGATTTTAAAATGCAGGAAAGATTTCTGTTTCCAAGAGCTGGTTTTAAGTTTCATCAGGAATGATCAGCCATCTTTGATGTCTTGAGTCCCAGTACTGGGAAAAAGGCGGGATGATTTATTATTATTATTATTATTATTATTATTATTATTATTATTATTACAAAAAGCAGCCTGCGTGTGATCCCAGCCCAGAAAAGAATACGGTTTCTGCATTTACTGTAACTTTCTGATAAGGGTAATATCTTGCCATTTCCAGTCTCTGATAAGGTTCTTCTTAGAAACAGGCAAAGTTTTGCATGCATAGGGTTTGCAGTGCTTCTGGAGAGAGAATGATTTCTTTGATGTCAGCTACTTGCCTGGATGGCTAAAAAAACAAACCAAAACAAAAGGCAAGGCAAGAGAAGGTATTGGAAGGGTGTGTGTGTGTGTGTTTATTCCATATTTTGACTTTTTACATTTCACTTGCCCATCAGAACAAAGAGATCTCCTGGGAAAATGCACAGAACAAAGAGGCACACACTCAAGATAGTTGGAATACGCTTATGTACTGGTAAAGCCCACACCTGTGCTGAGACCCCTCTTGGGCCTTCCTACCCACACATCTCCCACCCAGTGAAGGCACTGTGGTGTAGTGGTTAGTGTCACACTAGGACTGGGACGATTTGGGCTCAAATCCCCATGAAGATCATTGGGTGACCTTGGGCCAATCACAATCTCTCAACCTAACCTACCTCACAGGGTTGTTGTAAGGACACAATGGGGGGAGGAGGGGGAGAACCACGCACAATGAGCTCCTTGAAGGAAAAGCAGGAGTATAAGTAAACAAACAGGACTTTGCACATGGTAACCCATGCAGAACCCACTCTTGAGCAGGGCTATCTCGAACTCAGATCCACGTAGGTCATAATAGGCAGGGAAAGTGGCACATTTAAATCCCCACCCTCTGCATGTTTATTCAGAAAGCCATCAGGGGGTTGCTTCCTATATTGCCCACGTCCAAGTACATCTGCTTGGGATAGCAGCTTTAGCACAGAGTTTGTGCTCTCTTGGGCTACATTTCATGGGCAATGTGGGCTACAACACCCATTAGCCCCAGCTAGCATGCCATGCTGGTCAGTGGCAGCTGCTAGGAGCCATGCAGGCAACCCCATTCCACAGAAGGTGGAGCAACTCTGAACCAGCTGCAGGCCAAAGCAGCAAGGCTCAGAGAGCATGTCCTGGGCACACCGGGGCTGAGCGCCAGCTGGCACCATCCTGCCATGGTTGGGATAGGATCCTCTAAGCTGTTTAGCCAAGCTTCTGTTTGGCGGAGGGATGTAAATAGGACTTCATCGATGGGGCTGCTTGGAGCGGCTGCTGCCAGGTAGGGTTTGGGGGTAGAGAGGAAGAGGAGGAAGAGGAGGAAGAGGAAGAAAACTACTGTGTGCATTTAGGAGTCATGCATCAGCAATACCAAAATACCAAGCTTGTGGGAGGCGAGATGCAAAAAAACAGTGGATTGCTTCAGTTGAAGATGAAAAGCAGAAAAAAGCCCGAAAGCTTAAATTTCTGAAGACCTGCAATTTTTTTGCATATGGTTCTGATAAGTATTTTCCCCCCATGTCATTTGAGTGCATATTAGTGGCTTCCTGACTAATGAGTCATCGCCGTTTAGTTAAATCATAGTCAACCATAAAATTACAAGGGATTCTCATTTTTTATAGCAGCATGATGTTTTTAAAGAAGTTGGCCAGAAATTATAGATCTCTACATTTATCTTTGGATTGCCTTGTGTTACGTGTTCACTGAAGCACTCCAGTTGAGATGGAAGATTTGGGAAAAGTTAACAGCAGGAGAGAGGGAATTTGGAGCAAACTAGACGTTACACTAAGCATGGATTCTGCCCAAAATGGCTGAACAGTTTAGCTTTCCTCTTCCTACTAACGCTAAGTGGAGCTTATCCATATTGTGAGATCATATGTTTCCAAACCAGCCAATGGGGTGGAGTTGTGGGGTCAAAGAAATGCAAAGTCTTATGACGTCATGACATTACTTCATGGAGAGGGGTGAGATGAATGTGCGGCAGCCATATAATTAGTGGTAACATCTGGCTTGGTTCATGGAGTAAAGATAGTATCCAAAGGAGGCAGGATACCAAATCAGAGCACTAAACAATCCAGTGGAATTAAGCCCAACCAGAGTGGCTACTTACGCAGTGCTAAAGAAAGAGGTCACCGTTTCGCACAAACGTTGCATATGCTCATTTATAGGTACAGATGCACATTAGAAACCATGCCTATCATTTCAGTAGGAATCCAGTACATCTCACCATCCTGGGGAAGACTGGGACCAAGCAGGATATAACACCTTGACAACTGGTTTGAAAACGGTGTATGCAATGGTGTCCTGGGCCCAAACAGTTGTCAAAACCATTGCAAACCATTACTAAGCGGTCGTGTCGATCTTGCCCAGGTGACCCTGAGTGCCCATTTGCGCATTAGTCAGTCGGCTGCCCAGATGCTGCCAGCTGTCGAGGGGCAGATTCAAGGCCCCCTGGGCTCTTTCGGTGTCCTATCGTTCCATGGACAACCCTTCAAATAGAGGACACATTCAAACAGAGGACTGCCTTGTGCAAAGCAGGACCCATGGCTATCCTGCATCCAATTCATCTACTTGCCAAGATGTGATCTCCTTTTCCCCATGGCGAAGGCAGAGGCTTCAAGAACGCACATGATGTATCGTGCTACACATGTAGGGCCAGGGAAAAGATGTCAGGCTGCAGCCACAGTGGGTCTCTCCACTAAGGCAGGGGCCAAAAATCTCAAGGGCCACATTCCATTTCAGAGACGTTTCCTGGGACCACTTTTCAGGGGCCACGCTGGGGACGGGCTGGTGGGCAGGAAGGGGAAAGGAGAAGCCAGGATAGAGGGATGCTGTGGCCTCTTCCGCCCAGCCCTGCCAATGCACCCTCTCTAGACGTGCTCAGAGGCCTATCTCGAGCGAAAAGCCAAACCTAGGGGACTGAGAGGCAAAAAGGACCTCCGTTGCTCCTCCCGGCCGCCAGCAGCAGCCCAGCAGGCCACTGAATACATGGAAGGCTCCAAATTCAGAGCCTCATGAGGGCACAGCCCAAAGCACTGCACCCGAAATGACTTTGAAAAGCATCAGGTAACTTGCATTTGCCTTCCAGCTCTTCTGCAGTGACCTTCCTTGAGATTCCTGGCAACAGTTCTGAGTAAGAGTTTTCAGGTCAAAACAGGAGTCTAGTCTAGTCAAGCTTGGGCACTGACTCCTTCTTCCATTTAGAAATGAGGACATTGGGCAAAAGAGACTCTGCTTTGTCCAGGATGAGATCACTGGACATCTCAGCAAGAGGGGGTTCAGTGGAATGATGCAGCAAAGGCAGGTTTGGGAGAAGATTCCAAAGGAAGCTGGATGAAAAGACAGTCATTTTTGAATGCTTCTGCTGCTTGAAGGAAGGAAAACACAACAGAGGCTCTTTTGCCTGGCTTTACATGCCCTTCATTTGTGGATTCAGCCCCTTGACCGTGAAACCCACAGTCGAAAGAGAGACGAGGATTGTTACTCTAAGGCAGCAACATAGAGATTCTGGCACATGAAAGATAGTTAATGCAGCAGCTGCCAGCAACTCCACAGGTCTATCTCAAACCCATTTGGAAACTGGATTCCATCGGAGCGCCATTGGTGAATCAGAGTACTCTATCTCCCATTCCCGTGTTACGTCTTCGTACATGTTCACACAAGAAAACAACAACCCCATCTCTGACCTGAGCAACATCTGACTCAGCGTCAACCACCAATGCAGGAGGAGGAGGAGATACCTAGTATGGAGTCATACTCATTTCAGATGCGCTACTACTGAATCCAGATGGCCTCATTGTGCAATTGTCACTCCCAGAAGCAGCCTACCATCACTCAGTGTTTACTTCCTTTCTGTTAAATGCCGGCCTTACGGCAACCAGCAGGATAATACAGTCCCTGCAACGGCAATATCACTGTACACGATGCACACAACGGATAATGACCTCCCTTTAACAAGGCAGCATAATTCCGCAAACCCTGTTTGCCATATCCCTCAGACGCCCCTTTGTCAGCCGCAGAAAGTAAGGAGGCGGCACATTCGACAGACTGGCTTGCCCAAGGAAGCCCCATAGTATTCCGCACCCTGCTCTCTGCAGGTCATGTGAATGCTGTAAAGGAGAGCTGGCCACTGAAAAACGCAACGTGAGGACATCAGAAGTCCGTTTTTCCAATGGACGTGTACCCTGCCCTTTTCAAAAAGAATAGTGGATCAGAGGAATAAAACAACAAAGACGACTCCCTGGGGAGGAAGTGCCATGAAGATCTCCTCCCCCGTTCGCCAGTCTCCTCAAATGGCAGGGAGAACCAGGTTGCTCAGAGAACGACCTTAGGAGTCCTTGGCCAGCAGGAAGGCCGGACAAGTCACGTGTGCCCAGCGTTGACTTTAAATCGTCGTTAAAAAGACGACAACGTCAATACTGTCCATAGCTCTGCAATGGCTCATTGGGGGGAAAGTACGGAGCCATCCCTGATATTTCTAAAGCATCAATGCAGGGAATAGAAACCAACTTTTGGCAAACCAGAGGGTGGGGCCGTCCTCTTACCTTGAGAGCAGCTGCACCCAGGGAAGCTTCCCTCCTGGCTGGTTTAAGAAGAAGATTTCTTCTTCTCCTTCGCCATCATCTTCTTTTTTTGCCTTATTACTCATAGGGGAAGTTATATCACCAGCACCGATTCTGTAGGCAGAGGCTGCCTACCACTTGCCACTTCTGCATCCAGAGATAATGCTCCAAACCTGCATGCTAGACCGGCACGTATTACAACCACGTGGCAGTCATGAGATCATGGGGCAGAGTAGTCCAGGTAAGATTGCTCACATGCTAACAGTGGCGGCAGCCGCCGCAGCCAGAGGACATAATACGGCTACATTTTGATAGGTTCCCACAACTGCAGGAGACACAAACACCCACCTACCACTTTCATAGCACACATGGCCTGGTAGTTTGATGTTCCTTCATCTACGAAAAGCAGCTTGGCCTAGATTTGCCTCACACTACTTGAGAAGTGACCATTCGTGCAAATGGAAGGGAGACAGTTCAGTTGTTTGCTTTTAATTACTGAAGTTGCCTCACTGACATGAACATCATTTTTCTTTCCCTTTTGATCCCATCAGGTTTAAGTCACAAGGGATGATGATGATGATGATGATTTTTAATAATCACTGTGATGATAGAAGGAAAAGAGAGCTTCGGCTATGGGGCGGTATATAAATGTAATAAATAATAATAATAATAATAATGGAGCATCTCTCTCTCTCTCTCTCTCTCGTTTGTGCACCACCCTCTTCCTAAGCAGTTCAAGATGGCACAGATGGGCTTTTCCATTTGTATTATCACAGCAACCTTGTGATGTAGGATCATTGTTTTAAGGTGCAGTTTTTCAACTCTAAAGCCCTGAACAGTTTGGTGTTAGGTTACCTGAAATAACCTGCCAGGGCCCTTAGATTGGCCTCAGAGGACCAACTCTCTGGCCCGCTACCAACAACTACCAGACTGGCAGATGCCTTTCGGAGATGGGCCTACATCTTTGGAATTCCTTCCCCTGGGAAGTGCCTCATTGGCGGCTTTTAAATCAATTTTTAAAATGGCTTTATTTAGTTCCTTTTTTTAGTTGCTAGTTTACTGGTTTTGTTTAATGTTGCATTGTTTGCTATATTGCATTTATAATTGCTTGCAAACCACCATATTGGGAGGGAGTTACTTTGAAAAGAACGATATAAACACATTAAAATAAATAAAGGTTATAATTAATTGCATGGCACAAGGAGGGGGGAAGAGGTGAAAGAAAATTTCAATCTAGCACCGTCAATCTCTCTGCGTATGATGGAGAGAGAAATGCCTGAGCTCATTCTTTGCTGAAATGAAGTGCAAACTCCCTTTGAATTGAATGGGAGCGGACTCATGTTTCCACTCGTTGCAGAGGGAAAGATCCACGGTTGTCGTAAGCAATCCGTTTCAGTTCCTGCTGAATACAGTCAGATGTCAATTTTACTAGGCACAGTACAAATGCATACACAAATGAAGCCTGACGCTCTAGCACAGGCATAAAACTCTTATGCAAGTCGTAATCCTCTCACCGACTCAATTTAGCGATTTTAAGGTCTGTGCCACTGAAGGCTGTTGCCAACTTTAGAGAGAGATGGTTAGTGTGTGTTGTTTTTAACAGAGGTTTTGAAAATAGAAGATCCCACCTGCATGGTACTCTTCTCATTGACACCTGTGGGGGTGTCTTTGAAAGGAGTCTCCTACCTGGCCGAGTTGCAAAAATACAGAAATGTTTTAGCCTCTGGATGCTAATAGCCTGATTCACCTTGCTGTTTTCACCTGCTGCCAACCGAATCCCCCCCTCTTAAGTCTCCTGCCGAGGTGAAGGATAATCATGTTAAATTTACACAACACAGCCAGAGTTTAATTAGGCGCTGTTATACAACTCACGTTAATATCATGTTAAAGCCGTTATGAAATGTGGATTGTTTTTGGAAGAATTGTTCTCTCCTTTTGACCTTGCAAAGAAAATGACATAAATCTCATAAAAAGGGATCTGCGTTTTAAAAACCTGAGACTACACTGACTTCTGTATTTCAAGACATTGCTGATCCCCTTGCAACAGATAAACAGAAGAGGCAGAGGAAATAGAGGGATATGTCATGCTACTGCATATGAGCTGGGAGGGAGAAGGCAAGGGGAAAGGATGAACGGTCATTACTTAACAAATGCCCTGCCAGGTAACTAAGAAGTGCAGCCATGATGCCGCTGAAGTGGAACAAGTGAGTTTGGAAAATTAATCCTTTGTAATTCAGCAAATGAAAACCAAACTAATCCCAACGCGCACACACACACACACACCCTTCCAGAATGTCTGATGCCTTTGTCGTAAATCCCACCCACCCACGCCAGCCCGGTTTCTATCTTATTGAATGTAAAATAGAGCTCGCTTGAAGGTTTGCCTTTTGTTTTTATCTTCTATGCTATCCTTCAGAAAATGAATTGCTTGTGATGTGAACTAACCCCATAAGCTGCAGTCGCAGGCCAAAGAGCCCATTCCAACCTCTTAGACATGCCAAAAAAGCAGGCCAGGTTGCCTTTCTGCTCCTTGTGAGGTCTGTTTTTGCCTGCAAGTGCTTTGCAACTTGCACAGGTCACCATGTCTTTGCAAATCATCAGGAACGTGGGACGAAAAAGGACACGGTGACCCACCAGCAAAATCTGCAGCCTGAGTCACTTCTGTATCTACGGCGACGACTCCTATAACAAGCCAACAGAGGCAAAGCTGACCCTAAGAGTTTATAGACAAGGAAAATCTGTTTCTCATCCTGTTGGCTATGAGAGTGAGTGCTGTGTTGATCCCAAAGACAGGCACATCATCATTCAGGACGTCACTTTGACTGAACCCATCAACCACGCTGGAAAAAGCAGGAAGTGGCAAGTTCCATACCACTCTTAACAACCCTGCGCTCAAGGGATCGTCGCCTGCCTCAGTTCTTCCTCGCGATGACCTGAACAAAACACCATAATCAATCAAATTACTTGGCCAAGCAGGAAAAACTGAAACTAGGTTTATCTCTTACGCAACACTTTGAGCAATCAAGCGCTTCATGGGCATTACGTTAGCAATTTTCACAGCTCTGTGAAGTAGGCCGGTATTATCCCCTATATTGCAGATGAGGTTCCAGTATGGAGGTTGTGACTTGCCTCATTTATAGATGAGGCAAGCTCTGATCACTACGCTAAATCGGCTTTTGGGAGACAGAGAGAAGCAAAAGGCTGAACTCGACATGATTTGCACGGGAGGCATCTTACACTGCAATTCGTCTCTGTGGAAGAGTGTGCGCCTCACCTCGCATGAGATGTAGAGCCAGGGCGGCAAAAGGCAGTTTCTTGGGGGGGGGGGGAGGGTTGTTTTACCTAAATGTCCACACACATTGACAAAGGGGGATCAAGCTCTTTGGAAAGTCTATTCTTGGCCTTAGGCACAGAACCTGTGAAAATCTCATCCACTATTCAAACCGTGTTTCAATCCCCAGACCTGTCTCTGCTAACTCTCCATCTCTCCCCCTGGCGCCAGCCTTTTGGACGGCTGTTACAGACTTAAAAGGAGGCCCAGCTAGCTCCGTGCTCTTGTCTTGACTGGCTGTGGCTCTCCTGGGCCTCAAGCAGAATGCTTTCCCATGGCGAACGAACCAAGATCCTTTACCAGGAAAAGCCAGAGCCTGCAGCTAGGTCTTCTGCAGGCAAAGCATGGGCTTCTGCCACTAATTTATGGCCCATGGACTGGATCAGGAGTATGATGCTGGGGGAGGGGGATTTAATCCTCCCCCCACCCCATGTGGAACCTGCACGTTCCTTCCCCCTGAGGCAAATCAGCAGATCTTGACTCCTTTCAATTTGCTTTATTGTTGCATTGAAGCTTCACTCCTGTTTCTTTTCTTCTAATTTCCTGTCAAATCATACTGCGAAGTAATCCCATTTACCAGAATGTGCTCTATCGTATTGAATCACCTCTTCTGCACACCTGACATCTGTCTCCACACCTCCCTCTCCAACCCTACCTGAACATTCTCAATGTCCCTTTCAGTCCAGCTCAGTTTCCATGTTTTCACATGTCCCAAGCCATCCTAGGCAAAAAGTAATGTTGTTTATAAAAACAACACCCTGCATTGTGAGGGGGGAAACATGGGTCTCTCCTCAAACGTTCCCGAAGGGCAGCTCCCTTCCCCGAGACCCATAAGTGAGTGGGATGAGAAGGGGCTGCAACTTCAAAAATGGTGAAAGGTGGAAAACGCCTGACCCAGGCATGCTCCAAAGGTATTTGATTAGGGCAGGGGTTGGTCCACACTCCTCTTCCCGGGGACATGTGAGGAAAGCTTCCGTGGATTGCTTCAGCAGACGCGCCCACAAATATCGGGTCACAGGATGGTTTTGTGTGCATGGAAAAATGCTTCCCCCACCCCTAAAATGGGCCCATGTGCTTGAATTGTTCGTACACAGCTACATCCCCAGGCACAATACAGATGACAACGAATTCTTTATGGGGCAATCAATCTGAAATTGGCACACCAAAGGGAGGGCGAGAGACAAGCGTGCTCGGGCGAGTTACCTGGGCGGTGTCCAGGTGTTCTCATCTTTAAGCCAAATTCCATTCGTTTAAAAAATGGGGGGGGGGGAAGACTTGGCGGATGGCGGTTTGTTCCAAAGGAGAAGATTTTTATTACCTCTCTAAACGAAATCATACACTATTTAACCCTTCGTACTCTTCACCAGCTCTTTGTGAAAACCAAAGTACCTTACCTTTAACACACGCAACCAGGGGACAGTCTAACCCAGTAATTGTGTTGCAACATTTTCCCTCCAAGCGCATGACGATGTGAGTACACAGATTAGTGGTTTATACATATATCCTGCTGGGAAATTACGGCTGGTTCCTCAGCACTCCAGCCCCCAACTTCCACTCCAATAGCAACTGGATGTTTCCAATGACACTTGATCAGATAACGACGGAACCATAATGAGATGGGGGCAATATCAGCACATCAGACAGAAAATACGGAACCAATTTGCAAGCCTTTTGCTTTGGTTACACAGAAACAAGAGTGCGCTTTTCCTTGTGCCCATTTTCATCAGCTCTTATGTTCATCAGCTCTTCTCATCTTCTGAGCTCCCATTTTCCTGAGGGTGGGACACGGGGCGGCCTTTCAGACCACTTGGAAAATTCTGCTAGCACAAAACGCAGTGGCAGAAGGGTTGAACAGCATCCAATTGGGGGGCCATTCCAACTTTACCTGTTGCTGCTCCATTTCCACAAGCACTATTCGAGGTGTTGATGGCCTCTGAAGTCCTAAACAGCTCAGTTCCAGATACCTAAAGCACCATCTCTTTCTGCATGGATCTACTCAACCACGGAGGTGGCGAGACCCTTCTCCAGTGTGGTAGAGGTGGGGATGCATGGAAGGGGCCTTTCTGCTGAGGCACTCAAGACGTGGAAGCCTGTGCCCAAAGAGATCCAACCTGGCCCCATAGCGCTGAGCTGCTTCCAGCTGGACTGTTTCAGCAGGAGCTTGGCCTGGCTACAGCTTCAATTTGTTGATATTGGCTCCCGTTGCTCGTTTCATTGGCTTCTTTTTACATTTGCTTTGTTCCTTGCTGTTATTGTTTTAATATTGACATCAGCCATGTTGAAAACTCCCTTGGAATTCTGAATGGGGGAAATGCCTAGCTAACATGCTTTGCCAAAACCCTGCACCCCTAAGCTATTCCCCCCACCCCCACCCCGCCCCAGGCAAGGCACGGAAACAGCGAGGTCTCTCACGCTGCCGTTGGCCGACCTGGGCACCCCACGGAAAGTGAGAACGGAGGCAGTGCTGGGGTGATAAGCCCTTTGCCAACGTTGGGGGTCCGACAAATGCCTGGCCTCACTGCCCCCCCCCAAGCCACTTTCCCAGCATTGCCAGAGTCTCTCAGCAACTTAGACGGGGGACAGTTGAGAGCCCCCCCACCTTGGAAGGGCTGGAAACTGGCACCGGCCCTCTGCTCAGACTGCAAGCTCATTGGTGCTCTCTGTTCTGACTGACGAGCAGAAGCAACGCTCCCCGTAGCCTCCTCTGACTGACGCAGTGACCTCGTTTTGTCAAGTCTATTTTTCTCCCTCCGCCTCTGATGTCTTTTCATGAAGGCGAGCCAAGAGATTTTGTTGCACTTTTCTGAGCAGCAGCAAAGTTTTGATTAAAACAAAGCCAAACACACTGCAATTATTAACAAAACTGAGAAGGAATTCCGTCTTTCAGGTTGACATTTGCAAGGTTTACAGCATGTTCAGTTTCACACACACACACACATCTTATAATTGAGTTGTTAAAAGTCAGAATGATTCCTTGCGCAAAAGACATTCATATCCCCCAGGGAACTGCGATCTCTAATAGAAAATTCTCGGATATCTCACAGAACTACCCTTTCAGGTTGCATTGGGGGAAGCCAGAACAGCTAAACTGGGATAGAACCAATAAAAGCTCATATTGCACAGATGACCTATGCCAACTCAGCTTGTATCTTCATGGGAAGCAAAAGATTTCTAACATCATCTATAGGATGGGTTTCTCTATGCCCGTTTTGACATCTATGGGTATGACAGAGCCAAGCAAGTTATGATAGAGCACCTTAAAGACATAGAACTGCAATCACCAACTGGCCAAAATTACAAGTTGTGCATCAAATAAGTTGTATATGCATTTAGCCATTGCCCCTATTCTCCCTCTCAAAATATTTGGTAGATTTACCCTCAAGGAGGCTGAGAGTGGCGTTTTCTTGGGCACAGTTAAATGTTCTTCCAGTGGCAGATCACACGGGTCGTCTTCAAGATATCCCAAAGGAATTTAGAGGTTGTCATTGCAATCACTTGATACTGGAGGGCATTGCCCATTTTATTTTAACGTGTGAAAGTTATTCAGAAATTAGGAAAATTTATATTCTCCCATTGTTGACACGACTGGTCGGAAGAACAACTGTTGAAAAGTTGTGTTTTTTATTGCGTTATTTTAGTAAATATGTAACTTTTAGAACAACGAAATTTCTGATGTTGGCCATGAATGTGAGAGTAAATAGTGACGATTCTAGGGATGTAGTTTAATGTACATGAGAAGTTGTATAAATGGCTGGTGGCTATATACAATAAAATTTACTACTATTACTCCTCCTCCTCCTCATGGGAAGCTGCTCTGTTGACCTGTATTTGAGGAAACCCCTTGTCCTATCCTTGTGTTGAGACATTTGTGGGGGGGGGGGGGGGAGAGGAAGAGAGAGAATATTGCAAACTCAACAAGGAAATGCCAGGGAGTCTACAAAGCTTATACAGCTTAAAAAGAGATATTCAGCCTATGTACACCAGTTGCTGGGGAACATGGATGGGAGTGTACCGTTGCACTCGTGTCCTGCTTATGGGTTCCTGGTCGACAGCAGGTTGGCTACTGTGTGAACAGAATAATGGTCTAGATGAACCCTTGGTCTGATCCAGCATCAGGGCTCTTCTGATGTTCTTTTGCTTAGACAAACTCTTGGCAGAGAAGTCTATCCATCAGACTGTCCACTGATGAAAGCAGGGTGATGGAGTACATAGGCCTTTGATCATTCTTCATAAGTGGTTTTTGTAAAGGAAATTGCAGGCACAGTTCTCCTAAGACATGTTTAGTTGTGCTTTTAGGGAAAGCTCCCAACAGGGGAAAGCTTTTTTGAGGATCATTGATGAGTACATCATCATTATCATCGGAGTACCTGAGGATGAACTCCAAGGGTGACATCCAGTGGCCAGAAGGTGCCTGTATTATAAAGCTCCTTCCCGGCCCTCTCGGCTGACCTGGGAAACTTGTAATCAGCTGTGAACTAAACCAACCAAATTGTGGTCAACTGTATTTGCATGACACAGATGATTTAATCCTTTTGCCCATGCAAGCCCTTGTCCAACCTAGTGAATAAAACCATTAGCCCAACGGCTTGCATAATAGCCACTCCTCATCTGTGACATACAGATAAGGCAAAAGAAAAAACCAAAACCCAACTCTTTTCTTTCCTAACTCTCAGAATCTTCCAAAGGAGATTCCAACTCACCAGATTAGCGGCTTCTTTACAAGCCCACAACTGTCCTTCCTTGACCGACAGGGAGAGAGTACCAGAGATCCTATTCATACATCTTTCAGCCAACCCAGCCCCCAAGGGATACTGCAAATAGAGCTGTCTCTTGATCAACCAAATCAGTCTTAATTGATTCATCAACTGAATGATTAAATCTGCATAAATTTGCAGCTGCCTAAATAGTCATTCTGAAGGGGCAAAGAGTGCATTTTTGCCATTGGCTGTGCTAGCTGGGCCTGTGGTTGGAGTCTAACAGCATCTGCCGGGTTGCAGGTTCCTCACAGTCGATTCCAATAATTTAGTTACTTCTCAAAGTATTTCTCTTACAGGCACACCGTTTGGAAATTAGCACTGCGACAGGTATGACATGAAACATCAAGGAATGTGTCTGCCCTGAGTTTCTGATATATTTGTACATCTTGCTAAAAACACCTCAGGGATTCATCGAGGCTCCTTCTGAGTGCTGGTTTAATTACGGGAAATTTCCAAAATTAATTGTGGATTGGAGCACATAGTTTGCTGTGGCTTTCAAGATCTTTGGTTCATTTGCATCTTTCCCCTTCTCTTCCCCCCCCCCCCCACACACACACTCTGCTTTCAATATGCATTGATACAGCATTGAAAAAGAAAAATACAACCTCGAGGTGATCATCCAGAGGAGTGAACCCATGTTTTGTATGCAGCGTTTTACCAGCGAACAATTGTGCTCCTGGGTGTTGGCATTAAAGACACAGAAAGGATCTTGATACAACCAGGCATATAATCATCACGTTGCTTTCTGCTGTGTTTTTATCAAGGCACTCATGGAGGGCAGGAGAACATGAAGGAATATTGGAAAGCTGTGGCAAACAGTACATGCGCAATGCTCTATACATAATTTGGAAATGACAATGGAAGAATGGAAGGTTCCTAAAACATTGGTTCCACTTCAGATGTTAACTCAGAGGAAAGCCCTAAAATCCAGAGAGAAATTTCAATGAAGGGCAGCCTTGTAAATACGACCCTGAAAGTAAGTAGCACTTTGTGTTTCTTTTAAACTAGCCTGCTTTCTACCAAAAGGAGGGACAGAGACATCTATCTTTCCTACCCCCAGCTCGCTCACTACTCACCCATGGTGATCAGGCAAGTTCTTAAGCACAAGCAGTTGTTAAACACAAGGATGATGAACAGTATTTCAGAAGCAACCTTAACATTTACTAACACAAGACTCGGTGGCACATCCTCCCCATCTCATTCCCTATTTTTAGGGATTTTAACCACATTTTACTCACCCCAAGTAGTGGAGAGATTGCGTTCAACTAACGCAGTCACACACACAAACTGTTTGATTTTGTCTTCGATAGTAAATTTTGAGCTTTTTCTCCTGAGAAGTGAAATATACCAAGAAACTTCCTGATGGGGTAAAGCACACTCAGCTCTTTAAAAGAAACCCCCCCACACACACACACACAAATCTCACATTTAATTTATTAGCTGGGCTGGAATAGAGATAAGGTTTGCTTCAACTCGTGAGTCATCCCAGTCGGAGGATATGAAGCACAGCCTTGTCTCCCAAAATCAATTCATTGCTTCTATTGTATAATCTGAGAGAGAGACAGAGAGATGGGCTCTTGAGGATGAAAGAGATTAAGGAAAACACTTCCGACATTTGTTCAGAAAAGAAAGGAAAATAAAAAGGAGCTTTTAGGGTCATAGAGAAGAATGCATTATTAAAGAATGGGAAAAAATAACCCAATATTTAAGAATGCACAAAAGGAAGGCACAAACAACGCACAATGGCAAAGTATCAACAGAACATGAATCTGTGTTGTTTTCCTAAAGGCAGATCTTCTGTATCTCAGTGTTCAGCTACTGCATCTTAACTCAAGCACAAAGCTTCGCCCTCAACGTCAGAAGGGACAGAATTTATCATTTGTATGGAACTTGTTGGCTGAGAAGGACGTTCATGCAATCACAGTGGATACTGATGCCCAGAGAGGATGCAGAGCGTGAACTGGGGGAACTCGAGGGCATCTTGCGAAGTGTATCTAGGGTTACTTGAGGAAAAATGGAGGACCTTCTTTCCATAAAGAGAGCTTTCCCTCCACAGCTTAGCCATAGGAGAGCTGGGGGCATTTCCCATGGCCGGGGTGGGTGGGCAGGAACAGTTTAGGTTTGAGGGGTCTACTTTAGCTTTTCTGAGGTCTACAAACTGGAGCTAGGTCCAGAATAGCAGCTCAGGAAGGTGACACACAGAATTGCCTCTGACCTCATGTTCAACCCAGGTATTTGTTTCCAGTACCAGAACTGGAGCTTTCACACCAGTCTTTTCACACATAAACCTACCTGTTTCCTCCCAAGCCTCCTTGATTTTTAGCACTTAATTTAGAAAGAGGAAGTGGACTTGTCACCAGTATTGTTTAAACACTGGTAACTGGAAATCCTTACAGATCTGCTGCAAACCACTCAGAGATCTACCTTCTGCCCAGGCCCTGTCCTATGGTGGGATCTTAATTTGCATGGGACACCAAGAAGGTCTAACAGGGCGGTTCAGTGGTCCACATGGGCTGACTGTACATCTTAGCATAGGTACAGGAAGACTTCAGACATGATGGACCTCCTTCTAACTAGAAAACCAAGGTCCACCAACAGGAGCCAGGTGAAAAATGGCAGCTTGGGAGTGGAGCTCATGACCTACTGTACCCCATGAAACACACACTGAGGTGACCTGCAGGTATAAGTGCCTGCCTGCATTTGAGTTACTACAGATTAAGAATCCAAATAACTTAAATGGGGGTGACGGGGGGGGCAGACTTTGCTGTTGCTATTGTAGAACGGAGAATTGGACACCCTGGCCAGTCTACTGCAAATCACTTTGTTGCCCATTCCTAGAACATGCTTCCCTCTCTCTCCCAGTTCACAGAAAATCTGCAACAGGCAAGTCAGTGCAGGAAGGGCTGTCTGACACAAGAAAACCTGGAAACTACCTATGTAGCCCTGAACTAACTAACTTATAGCAACTCGCCAAGGTATCCGGAAGAGGGACTTCCTAGCCCTACTAGATGAAGTCTTCAGCTAAGACTGCTAAGTCATAAAACAATAACAACTATATCAACAACAGTAGTACGAATATTTTGGCTAAACCAACAGAGGCCCTATATAGCGTTCATTAACATTATGACCATTTACAGAACATGTGAAGCTGTCTGATGCCGGAACTAGCACAGCATACTCTGATGGGCAGCAGCTCTACAGAACCTCAGCAGTATAACGACATAAGACGAGCCCTGATGCTGGATCTGACCAAGGGTCCATCTAGTCCAGCACTCTGTTCCCATAGTGGCTGACATCTCCCCATGGGAAACCCAGGAGCAGGACATGAGTGCAACAGCACCCTCCTGCCCATGGTCCTCAGCACCCAGTGTATATTGGCTTACTGCCTCTGATGCTGGAGGAAGCACATAGCCAGCACTCTTCCAGATCCCTTTACCTGGAGATACCAGGAACTGAATAGGGTCCACTCTGCAAGCAACCCATGTGCTCCACCACTGAGTCCCACCTACCTATTCAGGACCCTTAAGTGCACTCTGCCTTGACCACAGAAAATCTTACTCCGTCTCCTTCTAGATTACATCAAAGACTGCTCACACCCTTTCAAGCCTTTCTTCACAGCAATAAGGACTAGGAACTTTACACACACACACTCCAAAGCAGCTAAACACGGGATACTACACATTGTGCCTGCAAAGAATTTGCACAAAATACACACAAGTCACCTAGCACACCTGTCTGCTGGGGCCAGAAGCAACTGCGTAAAAGCGACTTGTCTTCATGACGCATGAAATGTAGTCATTTCCCACAAGGTGAGTTTGCCTCAGGCAGGAGAGCCGGAGTTTCCATTGTACTTATGCTTGCACACAAAGATAAAGGTCACCACGCTGGTTTTTGACATCTCCCTTCAGAAGCGCCTGAGAGCTGCTTCACGAAAATTGTGCCCATTTTGGCCTGGGCCGCCGAGCATGCTCAGAACAGCAGCAGCAGCAGCAGGGCACTTAAAAGAAAAAGCAGCTCCACTCATTTTCCTGCAAAATGTTTCCCTTTCCAATTCAAAACCTGGAGAGAGGAGGGAGGATTAGAATTCAGAGCTCAACATGGGAAGTCATGGGATAGAAAATGCGGACAGGCACTCATCAATTTAAGAGCAAGTCCATGCACAGGGTGGGAGAGGCAAGGCTTTGATGGAACCATTTTGGTAGGGATGGTGAAACAGGGGCTGGCTCAGAGCAGGTGTAAAATATTGGTGGGGGGGGGGAGGCAACCCAGCTAGCGATTTTAATGGGTGGGTCCAACCTGCCCAGAGATCATCTTGGAAATCTCAGTATTTTACACGTATTAGGTGCAGTCCATCTGTAAAATGCCTTGGTTTTTTCCTAGCCTTTTCTCCTATGACAGATTAGAAAGTGTACCTATTTTACAAATGCTTAATAAGAGGCAATATACGCACATCTGTTTGCAATTTGATGTGTCCGCAAGTCTGTGAACAAGATTGTGTCTTGAGTTACTGGCTCTGCACATATTTCTAGTTCTTGTTTTAGGCTTGTGACATGTTGTCCTAGTCTGGAGTCTTATGGGAGACTCAGGAGTGTTTGACTACCTTCTCCTTGAGTTAATATTTTCATCTCTGGCCCAAAGCTTAGTAACAGGCCAAAAGGTTATAGGGAATGTGGCAGTTTGCCTGGGTGAAGAAAGGGTTGCGTTGCTGCCTCGCCATGCTGCCTCGCCGTGCATACAACTCTCGCCGTGCATACAATTCCTCAGTGCATTTACTGACCATGTCTTGGGGGACATCTGAACTGGCAAAGCTATATTAACCCCTGTTGAGAAACTGGAGTTTGGAGTAGATGTTGCCAAGCAAGCAGACATCCATTTCACTGGACAGCTAAACCCTTTTAGAGTCACGCAAGTACACATTCCATGACCTCTCAGAGTACTGTGCATTTACTTGGTAAATGCTCCAACCTAGGTTACTTTTTAGCGTTAGGTGAGACTTCTATCAACTGTGAGCCAGTGTAGCGTACAGCAGGGCTGGGCACAAAGATCTCCAGATGTTTTGGACTTCCAACTTTCTCAGCATTCCGGAATATTAGCCATGCTGGCAGGGGCTTTGGGGAGTTGGCCCAAAACATCTGGAGATCTACCTTCTGCCCATCCCAGTGTAAAGGTACACCATGGACATTCAGCTTTAAATCACCACTCAGCCATGAATCTCACTGGGTGATCTTAACTAGGCTCTCTCCCTCTCTCAGTCTAAGCCATCACTCACACATGGGCATCCAGAATCAACCAGCTAGATTATTCAATATTTTTAGCTAGCCACTGCTTCATTTCTGCTTTAAACAGAGTCTTTAAACAGAGCTCAGAAAGATGCTGTGTTCCGTGAAGTAAAAAAAGGAGACGTTCAGGGACTTATTTTCAACTTCACATCACTCTCCTTCCATTTAAGTAGCACTTCACTGACAAGAACTAGGCTCCTGGGCTACCAGCTGGAATGAAATGCTTAAAAGATGCATCAAGCTATCTTCCAAGTTTTAAGCATTTCATTCAAATAAAGCAGTAGATAACTGAGCAGCTAAGGAAGAGAAAGAACATAGCACATTGACCACCCAAGGACAATTTCCAAATTTTGTACTTGGATTTTAAAGTATTTCTAAAATCCATGTGCAACATTGCTGGCATCAGCCACA
This sequence comes from Anniella stebbinsi, assembly GCA_029215795.1. Classification (NCBI taxonomy): domain Eukaryota; kingdom Metazoa; phylum Chordata; class Lepidosauria; order Squamata; family Anniellidae; genus Anniella; species Anniella stebbinsi. The sequence goes on from JARDYH010000001.1 coordinate 1,080,094, forward strand.
GGGAAATTACAAGTATGGAGCTTCCTTTCCAAGTTCGTCTGGACGAGAGTTTAGGTATGTGCTCTTCGTCTTCCATACATGCAGAACAAGCTACTTCTATAGAAGTAGAAACAATGCAGCCTTCAGTCCTGAATAAGCTGCCCTCTCCATGACATTTGAAAGACAGGATAAACAACTCTCTCTAGATTCAAATACCAGTATCAACACACTTCCAAAATCTATACTGTGTTGCCCCCTGCTGCCTGTCACCCCATCCTTCTATTCCCCCGCCCCCACCTCACAGATATTCTCAATAAAACTGGAATTCTGTTGTAGACCTGCTTATATGAAGGTTTCTTTTGAAGCCAAAACCCTTGCCTGCAGAAATCAGCTCAAGCGGCACTAAGAAACAGAGTGGTTCACACAGTTTAGCAAGCCAGGATTCCAGATGAACCTTGGCTTATTGAGATCAGGGAGCATGCCTGGGCTTCCGCTTGGCCCCTCCTGCCAGTGGGAGTGGCTAAACAAACCAACGATCTTCTGCCTGTGGTTTGTTTATTGTGACGTTAGAACTGATGGCTCTGGCATGTCATTCCCTAAGTCAGTCAGTCATAAGCGAACAATTCTGGATTGTCATGACACGTGAATCAGACCACTCAAAACAGAAAACTAGAGTCATAAGAGAAGGACACTCACCATCTTGGGACAGTATGTTGCATACATGCTATGAACTTTACAGCATGGATCTCTTAGTTTTCTCAACAGAAGGAAATATATCCTTTGGTGGGTGGAATTATTACAAAGGCATACCATGGATATAACCTAGGATGCACTAATAATGATGAAAACTAGAATTTGTAGGGAGCTGCTTGCTCAGGCTTTTTAAATTCAACACAACAAAAGCAGGTTAGTGTTGGACTAGGACTCAGGAGACCCGGATTTTGGTCCCTACTCATGACACTCACTGGGTGACTTTGGGCCAGAGACTGACTCTCAGCCTAACCTACCTCAAAGGGTTATTGTGAAAATACAATAGAGAGGAGGACAGTGTAAATTGCCATAAGTTCCTTGCAAGAGGAAAAAAGGTGAGATATAAATGTAATAAATAAATAAATAGGATACCGATACACAGTGTGTCTTAACAGCCAATGTAAAAAGAAAGTTATGATAAACATTATAGCAGTACCAATAAAACATTAATTGCAACACGCTAGCTAACAGATGATTCAGAAACGACTGGGCCCGTTTATACGAAACGTCAATCCATCAGTTTGTTATGCACAAGTGGGAACAACCGGGCCAGCTGCCTGCAGTGTGCCAGCCTCTCCCGCTTTTACCCCACAATCGGCTCTTTGTTGAGCATGATGCGCAAACACAGACCAACGGGCTGTTTAGGGGCTAAACAACCCAGTGGTTAAACCAACAACAAACCACGGGTTAACTGCTGAGTTGTTTAGCCCCTAAACAATCCATTGGTCTGGGTATGAATGCCACGTTTCACAATCTGCAAAGGAGCCGATCATGGGTTTTGTAGTAAAAACAGAAGTGGCAGGTGCTTCTCTCTGCCTGTGCACAACAAACCCCATTGTTTTTTAAAACAATGGATTGTCGCTATGTGTGAACCAGGTCACTGTTTTAACATTTGGATTCACTTGGACAACCCAGCAATTAATTTGTGATATATGATTATATTTTATTAAAAAAGCAGAACTCACTATACAACATGAAAGTTCATATCGAAGGGAGAAAAGGGAAATCTTAGCATAGCATCGTACAACATAGATTTGTAATTCGAAATAGCCACAAAGTCATTCTTCAGGGTGCCAGCAGCAACAGTTACCCAACTGTAGACTCTTCCTTTGGTTACCCATCCTTCAACTGGTGCTAACCTTTCACCATCATCATAGGAACATTAGACATGAAATATTTCCAGTGCTTCACATTAACATAAGCAGATGGTTCTTATCTGTAAAACAGGAAGACTACCTCAAACATTTTGAACTGAAGCCATGATCCTTTCAATACATCAAACCTAGCAAGGTAACAAGGTATTCAAGATTCAGGAAGTTGAGTGTTTATTTAAGGAAAACTATGTTCCTAACCAACACTTCACCTTAGCTACTGGAACAGATACAATTCAACAACTGGTTGCACATCAGTCATTTCAACTGAGCTTTTGTGTGGGGAATCATTTGTAGCAGCGCTGCCTGCTGAACTGCCCCTAGACTCATCCATGAAAGGGGGGGAAGGGTTTTTCCATGATTTCACACAAAAAACGATGCTAAACAGACATTAACGGCAAACCAAATTTAAAAACTTGTTACTTGTTTTGTTCAAGTTGAATTCAGGGATTCGATTATACCTGCTTTGGGTTTCACATCCACCCCAATGCATTTTGCCCGTGATTGCGGAAGCACAAGAAGCAATATTACAAGTCCATTTATTTACGAGGATCCTAGTGGAGGTAGCGATGCTGAACAGAAGCAAAGCCACATCCGCAGGCAGCAGGTTCGTTCCTTTGCAAGATGTTGGGAAAGGTGACAAGAGCGAAATGGAACCATTCCAAAGATCCAGGAGGTCAACACGAATCAAGAAAACCTTTTAAAACAAACTGTTAATCCTCAATACACAACACACAGACATATTTGGTTTGCCTAACAGGATTACCATGATTTATGTAAATGTTACTGGTGGCGATATGTTTATCACGTCTTGAGAAATTAAAGCAAGATTGAGGAAAAGTGCTTCTTGGAAATGAGTAAAAGAATGATACGATTTCAAGATCATTTGCATTTGGCAAACTCTATACTTCGCAGGGAAAGACATCTGATGTTGAAAGCCACCACACAGAAATAGGTTGGAAACAGACTGACTGAACTTACAATCTCATAGAAGGGACATACGTCATCATTGCTTCTCCATCAAAAAGGTGGTACTCGCAAGCATTTGTGTTTCTTAATCATAAGATGCAGCCTAGCATCAATCAAGACCCCTAAAATGGAGTCCCCCACCTAAAAGACACTAGAATCAAATCTATTCCACATTAACTTCATCCATTTATGATCCAGACTATTACTGGAAGCTGAAAAATTCTCAAGTTTTACTTTATGAATTATGTAGATGCGGATTTCAAAATAGTTCTTGACAGGCTACTAAGCAAGCAAAAAGTCTCCTGAGAGCAGAAAGGTCATGACATTCCCCTTCGGGCAGACTCTATCGCTCCACTTTGTGGTCGTCTCAACCCTGTCAAGCTTTAGAGGCTCGTGACAGTTTTGAAGCTGTCATTAATTTTTTTACTGGGAATGAGAGGAGAGACACTCCAGTCTTGTTCTACTCAAACACAGACTTTCTGAACTTAGGGCTCTAGCCTAAATCATTAGACTTTACACTTTGTGCACCTGCGCTACACCTGCAAGTGTTCCCTTGACTGTCACGTTGGGACACCGACTTTAGTCCTGCTTGCCTTCCCGCCACTGTTGGGAGCCTTCATTCCACGCTACGTAGACAAACAGAGCAAGCACAACATGAACAGTAACCACAGCAACTATTGCAGCATAAAAATAGCTGTCTCTGTTGGACATTCCAAAGGCACCTGAAAGAACAATGGAGTGGGGGGGGGGAGGGGGAGAGAAGAGAGAAACATTAAAACCAAAAGCAATCAGGATCAGCCCCAGACCCTTAAATTCATAGGGCCCACATTATCTTTTAAAGTCACAAAACGTGCTGTATTTGTTGTTTGCTGTCCACCTTTTGCTGTTAGCTCTAGGTGGCTAACAGCAAAAACAAATCAAGTAGCATCAAACTGCAAAGTAAAAATAAATAAACAAACACAAGGCAGATGATTTGCATGTGCAGGTCCAACATTGCTAAAATAAAGTTGTGTCCTCCTCTTTCCTCTGCTTTTATAAAATTCACCCAAGGGCCCATGCATGTTCTTGATCTGCATGTTTTCTATGGTACAAACAACTGCACAAATCTAGAGAAAGTTTGAAATGCTTAAGGCAGCAATCCTATACTCAATGGGATTGCTTCTGAGTAGACGTGTATAAGTTTACACTGTTTAAATCAAGACAAACTTTGCCTACTAAGAAAAACACACACACTCCCCAGGATGCTACATGTATTGACAGTCTACCATGGTCAACATAAACAAACACAACGGGCTTATTTGACCCACATCATCTTGGTTATATTCAATATTTTTTTCTGCCTATTAACAAAGCAGCAAACAGAAGGTCTGAATGCAAGTTATACATGTTGTATTACAGTGTTTAATTAATTATTGAATTGTTTAATATGTTTAAAGTAGATAGCAAATTTTGTAATGCTGATGTTTGGAAAACAAACATTAAAGGGGAGAGATTTTTTAAATATTTTTATCGTGCTTATAATGCAACTGAGTTATCAAAGTACCTAGCTGTCACAGTAAAATTAAGTGGGTCAGGCCCACTATTAAGATTATGTGCACAAATCAGAATTATGCTTCTCCATTTAGTCAGTTACAAAGTTCTGCTGTCCACAGATTTCACACAAATTGAAGATAATTTGGGAGCGCACAATAACTCTCAGTATCTGGCTCTTGTCAATGGAAGCGTAAATGAAAGCTGCTCCCACACCTCGTAAGAAAACAGATGCTACGTTTGTGACTAAATTCTTCCTTTATCAGAGTCTAAAAGCCCCTGTATGACTCAGAGGATAGGATGAATTTGCAGGCTGCTTAAATTCAACCATATAATGACTTCCTCTTCATACAATAAGATATATTTGGAAGCTTCAGAAACTCACTTCAGCAAATTTGGGAAGAGGTACTTATCTCAATTTGCCAGTTGCAAAATATCAGAGCAAACATTTGGCTCATATGACAAAAGTTCTGTTCTATTTTAGTCATAAAAAGTAATATGAGGAAGCTGGACAATATAAAAGGTTTCAAAACCAGGACTTTTTTCTTATAAAGAAGTTTTACATTGTGCAATCAATTGTAACAGGGCAAAGAAATTCCTCCTCCTTCAGTGTTTTGTTAAAGTTGCTACAAATACTTCAGTGAAAGATTTGCAGTCCTCAATGCTATTATTTAAACCTTTCTAATTCAAAGATCAAAAGAATTTAAGCTTAACACATGCCATGGCATAATCAACACAGAAATTATAAATAATTTATTTACTTTGAGAGGGAAAAGAGCTGAAAGTTGAAAAGAAAGCTGGCGTTTAACAAAGAAAATTACCTTCAAATACATATGCTTTTGATGAGAAATACAGTCCAATGGGCAACATAATCATCAAAGCTGTGAAGAAGAGAAGTGTCCTTAGAGTTGAGGCCAATGAACTTTCATTTCTGCAAGAAACAAGTCACACTCAACAACAAAAACTCATTTATCCAACAAAGCACAACAATGGCTTAGCAAAGAATAAATATCATTATTTCATGTGTTTAAAAAATAGTGAAGGAAATATGGATTTACTTGTGGTGTTTCCTACATTTCCCCGAACTGGTGAATCAGCATTTCCGCTGGTATTAGTTTTCCACAGATAATGATTTAGGGCTAATGATTTTGGTGGACAAAATGAATTAGTACCAGTTCATGTAATATGAGATGCATATGCCATATTATTTAATTTAATAAACATATTGTACAGCATTAAAAGATTATCCAAGTTTACAAACAAGGTCATATTTAGTCTAAAATGCAAGTCTGCCATTGTTGTCTGTCCTGTCTTGAATTAGAGCAAGAATTGCCAAAAGGTTCATAACAAATTGAGTACCTCTCTCAGGGTAAGTTACCAGCTAAGTGCTTATTATGGAACAGTAAATACTTAACTTGAACATGGATCATCTGCGTTTCAATGGGGAAACATTTTCATAAATCAGAATATGCATGATTTTGGATTATACTTTGAGGACGACAAACTTTGTGGCCATTTTACCATCGTTGCACAACATAATTGACCCAACTCAGAGATCCATGTGCGCAGAGACATACCTGCACATACAGGAATCTCCATTCCATTCAATGGAAGAGCCAGCCTGCATGTGTTAACCTGTACGTGTGTGAATCTGTTCCACACAGTGAAATGAATGGGGAAAAGTCTAAGCATGAGCTATCTGTAGGCATATTGGAGTAACTGCACCTTCTGCAACCTGCTGGGTGAAACACTAGCCTGATATCGTGCTTGCTTATGGGTTCTATTGAAACCAGTGAGACTTCATGCAGAGACAATGGTTATATTTATTTTTTGCTTGTTTTCAGTTACTTCAAGTTGCACTGACTTAAAAGGACAAAATAATCTAGCAGCAATTGTTTAACCAAATCATCTGAGAATGGTAATATAAGGAAAGTACAGCGTTCAAATTTGTTTTTGCTTGGGCATCTGAATTCTCATGCAACACTGAAACGTAGCTGAAAATTGCATTTGTAGACTGCTGCAGTGCTAAGTAAGGAATGCACACTTTAGCAACAAAAACTTTAAGACTCTTAGGCAAGCTACACTACAGCATTTGGTTTATCATGTCAGAATTTTACCTTCAAGGTGTCACACAGCTCATTTCTACATGGGCTTCCATTGGCCAATACTTGCTTCACTGAGTTAGCTATTTATACCAAAACAATGTGATCGTGCCAAGCCTGAATTTCAAAGCAAGCATTTTTAGACTCCAATCTGAACCAAGCTGGTCACCTCCTGCTTGCTCATGAAAGTATCCTGGTCTGCTTTGAATGAACAGCACTTGCTCCGTGGGTTTGTAGTATTGAATCAGTGCCGTGATCAGAGTTCAGGTTAGGTCTGGTAAGATCTCAATTCAAACCTCCACTCACCCACAAAAGTCACTGAGTGACCTTGGCTCAGTCACAGTTTCCCAGCCTACTCAATCTGTCTAAATTTAGTACAAGCTGCATGTAAAACGTATCTTTAATTTCCACCTCTAAAAGTAGCATTTAAAAAATAGTTGCCACCTCCAAGCCCCCACTATAAAAGTACTTAATACAGCCCTCTTTTGCCTCTGTCGATGTCTTTCCACCTCATATAACCGAAGAAAACACCCACACCCCATCCTTGCTCTACTGTATCAGGTCCATATAGCAAAGTCAATGAAACAGAGAACATAGAGAGAGCATGATAGCAATACCTCCTCCCACTGTTGCATCCGAGCAAGTGACATACTGCCTCCAAATCCAGAGTTTATTTGTTTATTAGTTAGCAAAGTTTGCAATCCCGCCTTTCTACCAGTGTTGTACATGTCCAGTTATCAGCAGCCACTGAGACAGACTTGCCCAACATCCCTTTTAACACTGCCTCAGCCAGAGCCTATCGCCATTTTGCCAGGGGCGTTCCAAGCCAGAGTGCAGCTCGGGAGTGCATGCTCCGCTATTTTAAAATGATAAAGAAACAGGGCATCCTTGCAGGAGGAAAGCTAGCAGAGGAGGGGAGAAGAGTCCTCGCCTAGCCTAGCCCTCTCTCCCTGACATGCTATTTTCCTTCTAGATGAGGGAAGCCACCACAAATGCTGTCTAGGTGCAGAACTTAAGAAATAAACATACAGGGCAGCCTTTGAAACATGCACAGAAACCCACAGGAGGAAGGGAGCACAACCCAAGTGAAGGATTACACCATCCTTCCCCAACCTGGCGCCCTCCAGATGTGCTTGACTACAACTCTCAGCTGGGGGTGCTGGGAGTTGTAGTCCAGTACACCTGGAGGGCGCCAGGTTGGGGAAGGATGGGTTAAACACACGATTCTGGGTCTCCTCAGAACAGCCCAAGGCTTACAGTGCTGCACGGGCCTACCTGGGAGTAAGCGCCATTGAACTCAATGGGGCTTACTTCTGAGTAGACCCGCACAGGTGCGCCCTGACCGCCCCAGCCCCCCCTGTATTCATGCGTGCACCGCTCACCTGGCCTCGGCCGAGGAGAACGCGTTCAAGGCCGCCTTGTCGTAGCGCTCCATGGCGGAGAAGCGGCTCCTTCGGCTCCGGGGGAGGCACAGAAGGAGCGAGCGCCGCTTATTTCCGGTCAGCTGACCCACTTTCCCGTCCCGGCTTCCCCCGGGGCAGCCAGTCATGTGACGGGAGGGAGGACGGCAAAGCGAGATGAGATGCCTAGAGTGTCCTCTGTAAGAGCCTTGGCTGTACGTCTCTATGATCTCACCGCTGAGTCCAAATACGGCTCCTTTGGCACGATGAAGGCGGCCATCTTGAAAGGCCGCCTCCCGCAAGCTGAGTGCTGTCCGGCCGTTTTGGACTTCAACTCCCATCGGCCCCAGCCAGCAGGCCATTGCTCAGGGGTTCTGGGAATTGTAGTCCAAAAGGACACCAATTTGGGATAGGCTGCCCTGGAGGCGACAAGTTCTGGAGTTGGATGGATCCCCTTGAATCCTACTTAAGAGTAGTGGCGTGGGAATTAATGGGGTTTACCTGGGGCATGAGTAACTTAAGTCCCATGGATTTCAATGGGTCTCCTCTTACATAGGAGTAAGTCTGGATCCACCCCTTTCTTTTAGTTTTGGAAACGAATCTTTAAAAATAAATGGATGAATGCATCATTTTACAGCAATGATTTACAGGCACAGAACACAACTTAACGTTTTGAGGGGGGGTGCTGGGAAAATATTCCAATCCAATTTCTTATTCATCTATTTATTAAATTTGTATCTTGGCAAATTGGCTAATGCCCTTGGGTAGTTTACAATCACGCACACACCAATAAAATGCCCACCCAAAAACCCACTGTGTAAGTATGCATAGAATTGTGCCATACAATTTCTATGTACTAATAAAGTATCTTTTATAACAATACATGTGTATTTACTTGATTGATACATTTATATAACCCTGAAGACCACAGAGCAGCTAATAATAATTTTAAAAACTCTTGAAACGCTGAATCAACAACTTAAAAAAAAAAAAATCAAAACAGCACAACATAGCAAGCAGAGGTAGCTATTTAACCACATGAAACCAAAGCCAGTGAGATAAAAGCAATCACAGCAGCCAAAAGGCTGTGATAATATTAAGATTTATTTATTGAGTATATTTGTATCCCTTTTTGCCTCCAAGGTCCAGGTGGTATGCATTGTTCTTCCCTTCCCATTTTATCTTAACAACAAGCCTGTGAGGTAGGTTAGGCTGAGAGATAGTGACTATTAGCCCAATGTCACCCAAAGAGCTTCGTGGATCAGTGGGATTGGAATCTGGTTCTCCCCAGTCCAACTAACATGTATTATGCAACCCTACAGAAACATATGTGAGGAAAATAACCTGTAGTAACTTTTAATAATATCAGCTTTGCATAGAAATGCCAGACTAAATCGTAGGCTGCCATCCTAAACATATTTCTTATAAAATAAGCTCCACTGAATAATAGGACTAATTTCTAAGCAGATATGCATTGGGTTGCTCTGTAACACTGCAGTCCTAAACCACCACTTACTATGGGGTTAGTTCCATTGACTGAATGGGATTTTCTTCTGAGTAAACATGCCCAGGATTGCACTGATGTTGTGGCAGATGTATGAAGGATGGAGCATGATCTTCAGCAAATTTTACATACACATTACGGGAAGGTAAACAGTGGGGCTTCAAGGCCCTGAAAGGGAAGAAGCACAGAAGGTGACATTTGTATGCAAATATCTGTGACATTTTAAAACAGGCCCTCCTGCCGGCAGGAATTGTCTTCTGTTTTGGTTTTGTGCCACATCTAGTTGCCTTTAGAAATAATTATTTGTAATCAGGATTACTGCGTGATATTATTCAGTAATTATACTTCGTAATAATGTGACCTTTCCCCAAACCACCCTGCCAGGAGAAAGTGGAATAATATAAGTGATACAGAGAGCTACACGCATTGGAATCCCTGTGTAAAGCCTGGTGCAATCAGAAGGACGTGTTGTTCTTGCCGTAAGCTATGCCAACCTGTTCACACGTGACAATACCGTTTCATTGAACAGGATGAAACACGCTTGGCCTATAGACTTGGAAGAATGAGGTTGTAGCATTGACTGCACCACACCAGGCTCTGGATAGGCGATTCTCTTTTTCAATGCTCCCCACATAAACAAAAATTCCTGAGAGTAAAGAATTAGTCACGCCTGCTTCTTTGTGAGCTAGTCTTCTCTTGTAAGAAATTTTAGAGCTTTTTGGTGGGTCACCTAGGGATGATCCCCTGCCCACCACTCAAGTGTGTGGCCCCTGAGCGCTTCTCTGAAACTGAATTCGGCCCTCGGCTTCAAAGAGGCCCACCACCTTTGCCGTGGCTATTATGTACCTTGACAAGGGAAAGGGGCATTTGCAAAATGCCGTGAGGCAGCCCTGCCTCCTCCTGCCTTTTAAGCCACAACGTAGAAATGCAGCAGGAGCAGGCAAACTCGTTTTTAAGGAACTGCTGTGAATGTTCTTTGGAAGGCTGACAGCTAGCAAACGCTTTGTCATTTTAGCAAGATACACAAGCATTCCCCATTAGTTGATCATTTGTCAAGCCTTGGGAAAGGGAAAATCCTCCAGCTTCTTTTGCTAGCGGCTTTGAGCATGAGAACCCAAGAGCCATCAGTTCATTAAATGCTACAACAAAATCAATGATAATGGCCTTACACATCATCATACAAATGGAGGCACTCCAAGCCACGGAAGTAATAGGCGTTATTCTCTCCACTGTGAGCTTGCTTTACTTTGATTTGACGAAAAGCTTCACGTGTTTTTGGTTCTGGGTCATTTTCGAACTCCTTCATTCCTTTGTGTTCCTAGGCCCGTCAACATCTCTAAGGCTGTTGCTCTTGGAAGGTTTCTTAATCACGCAATTAGACCCATTTTGGCCCTGGTGAAATCATGGCAGCCACAATTCTAATGTTCAGAAGCATGAAGATAAATTATGGTGACTGAGCATTATAGTGACTGAGCATTAATCCATCACTTAAATGGGGACACATCTTTGGAGGTACACATTCACAATGATGCAAATAACAAGACTCTAGAGGAGAGGTCAGCAACTGGAAGCCCCTAATAGTAGAGCTGTCCTGGACAATAATTTACCACTCCTCCCACATGCATATAGGCCCTGCCTCTTTTGCTTCAGCTCCTCCCACCACTGGAATGTTGCCCCCCCCCCCCCGAGAGCTTCTCCAAAATTAAATTTGGTCCTCGGGCTGAAATAAGTTCTGCATGCCTGCCATAGAGACATGAGCTCTTGCTGTGAGGAAGTTGCTCCTATCTTACTATTATTAATTGATGTTTTTGTTGTCCTAATAATAATAATAATAATAATGTAATAATATTCTAATATTATTATCCTGCCCTGTCTCCAAGGTGCTTGAAATACACGCTTCTTTCCCCTCTCCCCATTTTATCCTCTCAAGGACCCTGTGAGGTAGGCCAGGCTGCAAGTGTGAAGGGGGTGGGGGTTGAGCGGTCGCTTTCTGAGGTCCACATCCAAGGAGGGCTGGGCGATCCGCACGGTAGTTAATCGGTAATCAGCTTTGCGCATGAGATGGCCAAACCGAAAGACAAGCGCCCACCTGCCGGCCTGCAGGGAGACTGGGGCAGGGCTGGTGCCAAAGGGAGGCATAGGGTCCAAAGTCCAGCAAGGCCCCGCATGAGCCCCTTGGCATTCCTCCCCTTCCCCTTCGCAGGCTGCTTGTTCACGTGCCCCTGGCCCAGGCAACAGTGGTGGTGCAGGTGCTCACGGGCTCTCTGCCTGCCAAGCAAGGAAGTGATAGCAAGGACGAGAGAACCCAGGAGGAGCAAGAGCTCCTGGTGATGACAAGGATGGGGGAAGGTGGGCCCACGGAGGGAGGGAGGGAGGGAGGGAGGGAGGGAGGGAGTCCGTGGAGAGTGCCATGGCGATGTGCCATGCTGTTTGGAACTGGTTACAAACAGCTGCTGGTGGCATCATCGCCACATGGAAGGCGTTGGTGAGTTGCATGGCGATCACAGCTTGCTCAGAAAATGCTCAATTCAGGGCTAAAACTGCAATATTCCTGGGCTCTTCTATACATCTCAGCAAAGCCCCAAGAAAAGATGGAAATTGCCATCCAATTACCTAGACTATTTAACATATCATTGTCTCTCACAATAATGCAACTTGCTTTGGGATGACCATGAATCTCATGAGCTCACCAGAAAAGTAATCTTTCTTTCTTTCTTTTTTAAAGGAAGACATGGAGAGAAAATTAAAAAGACTGGCTGAGTTCGTAGGTCAGTGTTATTAAACTACTGGCAAGTCCAATTAATATATCAAATAGACTTCAGGCCTTATCATTACCCATCTCTAATTTCCACGTTGAAAGGACTAGAACTTAGAAAGAATTCTGCTGAGTTCAGAGAAATGGTTTCTTGAACGATTGCAGGACATTGCCTCACTTTCTTTTCTGGCTCCTCCCTTACAGAACCTTTGTCCTGTTTCTTATCAGTGCTTCCTAAATAAAAGTGCTTCTCTGGAATAAAAGGAGAAGACCACTCATGCGATCCCCACCCCCAAGGTTGCTCTTCAGCCCAAAACAGACATTACTTGAAAGCAGTGTCTATCAGCTACATTGTTGTCCCCACTTTGACTCTAGAGTAGGTGTGTAACCCACAAACTGAACTAGGACCTTCTCATGGTGAGTAAGGTCCCCCTGTACTTACTCTAGAGTAAAACCAGGGGGAATGCAAGTACTAGACCCAGATTTCAAGTAATGTCTCCAACACCACACCGCACTGGCTCTCTTATGGTGTTTTCACTTTAAACCATATTTGAACCTGGCAGCCCTTCAAAATGTAGGACACCTTCCAATAGAGGACTGTCCTCTGTAAAGTAGGACACACAGCCCATGAGCTGGGCAGGAGCCTTCTGACTGAAGGGAAGCAAACCCACAGCAGTAACTTATGACATGGGCAGATTCTTTTGAGGGCAGGCAATCCAGCTGTGTCTTGCGATCATGCGGCCCGTCCTGCTCATGGCTTTGTTTCTAAACCCCTCTAGATGGAGCTGCTCAGAAGGAAATGAAGATCTGCTTGTGGTAAAGATGGCCCTCCGCCTCTCATCTCCTCCTCCTCCTCCTCCTCCTCCTCCTCCTCCTCCTCCTCCTCCTCCTCCTCCCCCCAGACTCCAGAGAGGCAGAAGCCATGTGTGGATGTTTGCAAAGGGATTGAAAGAGAGTTAAAATTAGAAAGTGCTAATGAAGACGACCCCCTTCCCAGGCAACGTACTTTGCAGCCAGCCTAAAATCAGATCTGTTTGTTTTACCAGCAGATTGCTCATCCCTCCTGGCAACTCATTCCGATTCCCAAGGAGACACATTTGGAGCCACTAGCGTTTTCTCAGACTTTGGAGCATACTGCAAAACTGATGCTACAAGCCCGTTTCTTATAAAGCCTTGGTGTTTGTTTTTTCTCAAAGGGCAAATGTTGGAAGAGCTACAATACAATCACTGTGCAACCACTGACAGCCATAAAAACACGATAGTTAAAGCGAAATTATGTACCTCCAAAAATACAGCAACATTTTAATATAAATGCTCACTCAAAGTTAAAACAATGATTCAACAGTCAAAAAATGCCCATCAATCCATCATATACACAGGCTGTATCTAGTGACACTATTAATTTCCAAATCTAAAGCTCTACAAATACACAATTCTAATAACCCATTTTACTGCAAATGGGACCTCCAAAAATGGGGTGGACTCCCCAAACGACTTCGGGGACGCGGGGAGGGGTGGAATGGAAGGGAGACACCCCCCCAGGGTAAATTCGACACTTTAAAACTGAAGGATAACTTTCTAAGGGGCCAATTTGGTCCCCTTCTGCCCGCCCCAGACTGTCCCCTGTCAAAGGCTGCCAAACTAGCCTATATGCAGCCCTTGTATGTTTCCTAATATACTTTGTTCCCTTTGGCAGCTGAAATATACCAGGTAACAGACAAGGCAAAACCTATATAGCTTGGCAGCCGCAATTGAGCACCTCCGCAATTGCAAAAAATGGACAAATAAATACATAAATACATAAATTTTCAAAGACATTTGTGCACATTCACAGGGCCAAAAATGTATAAAAATTAATTGCTGGCTGGGGAATGCTAGGAGTTGTATGACTTTTTTCTGCCTAAACCCATATTGAATTGAGTCCACTTTAACTTTGACCCACATGTACTTTCTATCGAGTGCTGCCGAGATTGATCTCCAGCTATGCTTTCCCCTTTGCGGCTGCTCATTTAAGAATACCCTGAGCATAGCACAAGTACCAAGACTGTAATGGAGGAAATTTTATCATGTCCACTTTGCGCGGATCTCGTTATACGCCTGGTGAATTCTTTCTAAAAAGCAACAGCCGAGGCACAACGTATTTTCCATAACTAGGCTGTAGGCCTTTAGATAATAGAGATATACTATAGATGTGGTGTTTCCCTGGCGCTGCAAGCAGGAAAACCACGATCAGAAACGAACCTGGCTCACACATCCATGCGTTTGTTCTCCCATTATTCGCATGAGCTCCAGCTGTCCCCATTTACTTGGTGCTGTCGCTACTTTTGCCTTTTGGGAATGCCATGCTAAAATTTCGTGAGTTATCAGCTGCTTGAGTTGTCATAAGGATGTAAGGATTTGGCTGAAAGGGAGTGTGGGGAGGGAGTCAGGAGGTGGGGAGAGTGGTTTTCATTAAGGGCCCTCCTGCACCCCACCCCACCCCACCCCACCCGTGATTCAAGTCCTGCCTACCCTGACTTTTATTGCTACGTGCATCACTGGAGAGGTGAAGGAAGGAGCCATGCCAAGCAGGCGGGATATCAATGTGATAAATAGAATCCATAAATGGCCACTCTATGTCTGGGTCTAAACCCTGAGAATTCTTTGGAGCATTCGTGGTTGCATGGGAGGTGTGATCTGAGAGCTCCCTGTCTTTCTCTTGCAGCTCACAGTGATGAGAAGGGTGGTATTTGACAAAACGATCCCTTTATGCAACTCTTATGCAGGCACCAGGCAACCCGACGTTAATGGGATTTTAGCTAGGAATAAATGAAAGCCCTGTTGAGCCCTAGCATGGAATAAGATACAGAAAAACAAATAGCTTCTAATACACATATAATCCTGGCCAGTCTTTATCGTAAAACCAGTCTAGTACCAGTAATTTCTGTAGGCTTGCCTACCTGATATGTAGAGGCCAGTAACTAATCACCTCCTGTTAACTTGCTTTAAAAATGTAGCTAAACACTTGGATGGTATCTCTTACCCGCCTGTAATGTCTCTGTAACCCTGCTTTCCAGAAGAACACATGGGATACAACAGCAACATAAACATCATGTACGCATAATGGGCATGTACTCAAACCGGGCTTATCATTGAGTGATAGGCCACTGTGGCCTGGGAAAGACGGAGCCCTTGTGGGAAGAAACCTGATCCCTCTGTAGCCCTCTCCTCCTCTTCTCCTGAAACACAATCAAGCATGAGCTGTATCTCTCTCTCTCTTTCACCCAAGGGTTCCCAGATGCTCGGTACAATGACTTTAACACAGAAGCACCCTTCTCCGTAATTGAATTGTTGTCATTATGCAGTCGTTGGAAAGAAAGTCCTAATGGGCCTCTTCTATGGGAGGGAAGGGTAAACAGTTCTTGCTTTCACAGACAAAGCTTTTATATGGGGAAAATGGCAACACAGCGATGCCTTTGAGGCAATAATCTTGATGTCTCTTTGCGCCAAGCAAAGTCAAGGCAGCATAGAGCTGAGTCTCACAGTTATCTACATCACTCCCACAGAACTGGAGTTAGAGTGGTGCCTAAATGTTTTCAGAAGGTCTCTTGGTTTTGTTTTGTTATAAATATCTGTGATGGCTGCTGACCCCCAGAAGTGGTAGAGGGCCCAGAACTCTCCCCTCTAGACCCTTTCTCCCACAAGACCCTCTGGCTCAGTGTAAGTCATTGGCAGATCGATATTATCCTCATCATGATTAAGTGATCCTAAGAGGAAAAGAACTGCCTTTAGCCGTGATGGCCATGAGCATTGCAGGGTGCTTGAAGAAGGGAGAGGGGCACTCTAAGGGGGTTCCAGTTTACTTAAGGAAGGTAACGTTACAAGCAAGTAAATGCTCCTGAACATTAAAGTAATTGTAATGGGTGATTTCAATGCAAGAATTGGGCCACGTAATCTGAAAATGTTAACCATTAAGAAATGTTAACCATCATGTAAGCAGGATCACACTGGTGTTAATTATCTTAGGGCACAATCCTATGCAGGTTTAGGCAGAAAAAAAGCCCTAAAATTGGTTGGGGAATCTGGGAAAAGTTTACCTTTTTTCGGTCTAAATATCCGTAGAACTGCACCTTTAATAGGCATCAAATGATTAGGCGGGTAGAGGAGTTAAATCAAGACATTTCTCAATGTTTGAATTCTCCTGAAGAAGAAAAGTGCTGTGATGAAATGTTCCCATATAGACACTGCCTTATCCATTTTTTCCATCTTGAAACTCTTCTCCTGGAGAAATGTAGAGCTTTAGCCAAGTACTGTCCATAATTGGAAAAGTAAATGGTTTCATAAGGCGTTTGGGCTAGCTATGGAGCCATTGCAAGCAATGCACAATAAGAATAGGTCAAGCAACCTAAAGGTCCGTAAGTCACCCTAAAGGTCTTGACACGTTCTATGAAGGGCTGCCTGCACTTGCAGAAGCCTCCCTGCTCTTTGGTCCTCCAGTGAAAGCTGTGAGATTGGCGAGTACCAAGGACAGAGCCTTTTCTGCAGTGGCCCTACATCTTTGGACCGCCCTCCACCATGAGGTGCTGCACATGGCATCCTAGCTGGCTTTTAAGAGACACTGACAGATGCATTCATTCCTGTCTGCAGTTTGTTAAGCTTGTAGCATGTGGTGCTTTCAACGATTCCCTACCTGTTGCTGCTGTTGTATTGGTTATTTTAATTATTGATGCCTTGAGTATTTGCTGTGTATTGCAAATTGTATTATATTCTTCTTTGCGATGATTTCTCCTCTAAAAGGGGGGATTAATCAATCAAAACTAAAGCTAAAATAGGACTGGGTGTGGGGTGAGAGATTTAGCAGGTGTAGTTTCTCATGCACAAGTGAGAAAAGCTGAGGGAAGATTTCGTAGCAGGGCTTGGCTCTTAGTACGGCAGGCTTAATAGGGGTTTCCTTTCTTCCTCAGGTTCTGGTTGAATTTCTAGTCCTCATTGATTATGACAGAAGGAAGGTGATTGGGGGAGGCCAGCCTGTGGTAGGTTTATAGCCGGGAACTGTTTCTTCTTCAGTGTGGAAAGATCCATAGGAGATCAGACTTCCCCCATATGAAGCCAACCATTCATTTGCCTGTCACTGAAATACTAGCATGGCTCCTGTTGAATGAGACTCCCTGAGGAATCTAGAATGGCTCTTTTGTTTCAGCTTGAGTGACTGTCCTGGTTACCTTATGCCGTCAGCTCCTTTTTGTATAGCATAACATATTTCCAGTGACCCCACTTTTGGCAGGTACTCGGCTGCCTTAACAGAGTTCATTCTGGAACAACAGTACATTCATTCCAAAAGAGACAACGACACGCAGAAAAGTGATGGCCAATTGCCTTGTTGACTCTCTCTCCTCTCAAGTGTTTGCAAAGCCTGGTTGGTGTATCAGCATCTTTGGCAACTATCTTAGCTGCTGCTTCTTGATGCAAATGAAATCTCAGCCACACTGATGTTTTGTCAAATTTGGATTACATTGATTTCCAGCTTCCCCCTTTTAAATATACATCCTTCGCTACTATTAAATTTGTCTGGTTAAGAACAACAATAACATTTTTGGTTAAATTTGTGACTGCATTCAGTGCCTTTCACAGACAAGGTGGCCTTGCTGTATGCGCGCACCCACTTATGAGCGATTAGAAGTTTCAGGTGCTAAAAACCCACAGGTTAGCAGATACGGAGGAATATATCTAAATACAAACAGGTCTATTTTTCTATTAAGAAGGTCCTAAACTTATGATCTGCAAATTTCTTTTCAAAGCAGCAAGGTCTTTGTGGCTTTGCTGCATCCACTTGTAATCTGAAAACAATCAGTCACCAGATTTAATTAGAAGATTAACCTAACAAAACCATAATAAGGCACACGAGTCAAGGGTACTTCTGGAAAAAGCACGCTGAATAAACTTCTGAGCCTTCAATAACAAGAATGAATCATTCTGTGGCCTAAACCCTTACCTGGGAGTAACTCAATGAGGCTTGCTTCTGAGTAGACATGTATACAACAGGATGTCTACTTGTCTACAAGTAATTCCCGTGGAGCTCAATAGAACTTTCTTTCAAATAAACATGTATAGCATCAGGCTGGAAAATATGAGACAATCAAGCTTTATATTATGTTATCTTCCTTGACAAACGTGTCTACTGGGGGCCATCAATGCAATGCAACTGAGCTAGAAATATTAGTACCATTTTGACTACCGGCATATTTGTGGGAGCATTTTCCCACCCACCCCCAATCATTGGAAAATGACTCTGAACTCTAAATGCAACCAGTTCTTTGTATCCACTGTAGTTTGCCCAATTTATTTGCCAAGCTCAAATCTATTCTCAAATGAGGTTTCTGTTGCAAAGGACATTTCACCTGCTTCATTGGTATGTCCTTGTAGGAAAACAACCTGTTTTCCTACAAGGATGAACTTTAAAGTGCAAACAAGGCAGCAAATAATCTGCCAAATTCTTTGCCCAAACTAAACAAAGTGGGATCTCTCAGCAGACAATCATCAACATTATAAAAACAGAAGTTCCTCCTTCTACAGTTGTTAATAATAATGCCATTAAAAACAACACTGAATAGCTGCATTTCCATGAGATTAATTACTTTGCAGTAAAACACCTCCAAGAGGCAAGTGAAGTCTCAAAATCCCCTTTAGGAAATCATCCACCATTCTTTATTACAGAGACGTTTCGGCATTTATTAGAGTCAGATTATTTTGTGAATTGCAGACAAAAAAAAGTTAAAAAGAAAAAGTCATTTACTCTGATCACCCACTTGCTGGCTCCGCATTACAGGATGATGGATAAATATAATAAAAACGAACATATTCTCTCTCCACATCATGAAGAATTCTTCCTTAAAGCATTTTAATCAAATCATCTTTAAAGTGCTGCCATTTAAAAACACTGGCAAAAATGCACCTGACAACACAATATTTCATTTAAGAAGGGATCAAATTGGCATTGAGACAAAAGCCAGCCTCCCTGGCAAGATTCTACTATCATGTAAGAATCCTACCAGCTGTAAACCATTTTCGGTCTTCAGTTATAAGGTATTATCGAAACACTTCATTATTCCCCAAAGCCAACATTTAAAAAATGAGCTTCTCAGGATAGAGTTGGCACCCAACAGAACTTGCTGAATTCTTCCTGGGAGGGAGGGAGGGAGGGAGGGGGGGTCACACCTTTATATTTCTAATCCTATGCACTCTTACCTGAGAGTAAGCTCCACTGAACACCGTAGGACTTCCTAAGTAAAAGTGCATAGGAGCGCTGTATAAGAAGCCTCTTCCCTTTATACCAGGGAAGGGGCACGTGCAGATCTACATATGATGGTTGATGTCAAGACCCAGGGTTCAAGTAGGAGGATAGGGTACCAGGTAATGAGAAAGATCTCTGCCTGAGACTTGCTAGGCCAGATAGATAAATAATCTGACCTGGAATAGGTCCTATGTTCTAAAAAACAAACTTCCCTACCTACGGCCTTCCAGATTCCCAGGACACCAAGTTGGGGGAGGTTGAGGTAATCAAGCTAAGCCAACAACAATCCCTTCATTGGAACGACCGCTTCCTGGGACGTGCATTTCTCATCTCCCTGCCACAATCCCGTTTATATTCTGGTGACAAGAAACACAAGGAAGTATTTTGCATGTCTGCTTATGAAAGGAATCACAAAGTTTATGACCAGCTTTTCATGTTCCTTGGCATGTTTCCTTTCAGAGGGTCATAAAACAAGATGGCAGGAAGTGACCAGGAGTAAATAGGGACCCAGACAAAGGCAGGGTCCTTCGCCCTCCAAACATTCCTAGACGTTCAGCCAAGATCACGGAAATCAAAGCAGAGATCGACCACATTCCAACTGGACAAGCTCAGAAGAGAGGAAGGAACAAACGCATCGCCTCCGGGGGCTCCGTTTCTGGTCGTTGTCGAAGGAGGGGGCAGAGAGAGGTCAGCAAGGGGCCAGCTGAACACAATATCCCAGGGACAGGGAACCTGTGAACCTCCAGATGTTCTGGTCTTCAGCTCCCATCAGCTCTATCCAGCAGAACCCATGGGGAGGAATCAGGAGAGGTTTAGGCTAAAGGAGCTGGAGGGCCACAAGTTGTCTTCCTGATATCAACCATCCAACATGTTCTCCAGATGTGTTAACCTACCGCTCCCATCATCTGGGTGTTGAAGTACAAACACATCCAGAGGACACCAGGATGAAGAAGGCTAGTGAACCTATCTATCCACTGTATCACTCATGTGCTGCTTGCTTCCACCTATTCTCTGCTTATATATTTGTAAATAAGCCACATATTGCAAAATGCCACCAGTCTCCAGTCCCCTCTACAAGATTTCGGTTTGACACCCGGTTGCCTGATTATGCGCATCTCCTCACAATCGCTTTTATGCCTAATCCCTATACACAGGAGGCATTGAAGCGCATTACTGGCTGCATGAAATGCAATTTAAAGTTGTTGACATGCTGAGAATCACATGCAAATGTTGTTGACAGTAATGCGCTTTGTCCCAGAGGAACTCCCCAAACAGGTTCCCTCCCTTTATTCTCCCCGCCTACCAGAATCTCCCGCCTTTGGTTTCTTAGGTTACCTGCCAGGAATGACCTGATTAACATGTTTGGCTACCTGTCTCCCCCCTCCTTTGCCCCGATTGCCATTTGAAGTGACCTGCTCAGGAGTAAATGGGAAGGTGCCTCGCACACACACATGCCAAAACAGACAGGGGGATGCTGCTGCGTTCCTTCCCCCTCTTCTTTCCAGCAAGCTCAACAATTGTAAAACATACACACGCACAACCACACACACACACACACAGCTCAGGTCAGGAACCCAGCAAGAAGCGAGGAGACGATCTGTCTAAGCTGATAGCTAATTATGCACACATCCGAACATCCTTCCTACCCCCTTTACATTATTTTTAAAAACTAAACGAAAAAGTGGGAGGCTTTCCCAGTGAAGGGGCAGTTCTATCCATGACATCATGACCACAGCCCACCCACTCTGATCGTTAATGCGCCTCCTCAGAAAGTTGTTTACACGGACATAAGGCACTCTTATTCCTGCCGTAAATTAAAAGTCGCTATTTAATACGCATGCAAAGATGTGAATAATCGGAGAGAAAACGCGCCTGGGCTCCTGATTTGCGCTCCTCTCTTGTAGAAGTAAATCTGGTAATGCGCCTTGAAAGAGCTTTAAATCGCTCTTGTAGAGGCACCCTCTAGGGATCTCCAAAAGGAAGTCTAGATAGCACGGCTGTCTCTGTAACCTCCCACTGTCTGGAGAAACGGGAAAACAAAGGCACAATATAGGTTTTTGTTTTGCAAAATAAGAAAAGGCAATCGAAATATTTCCAAAGTCTGACTAGGCCTCCTGATCAGTTATCAGCCTGTACATCTAGAACGGTGGGTTTATGGTGGTTCCAGCATCATGAAACATGATCTCCGATACACTGTGCTCAGATTTCCAGCGGTTTCCTATGCTGTGCACAAACCCATTTTTAAAAAAGTATTTTGTCTGTTGGGGAGGAGAGAGGTGGGGTTGAGGAGGGAGCAAAGGGAAAAGTGTCCTCACTTTTTAAAAAAGTTCCCTCCCCCTGAGTTTTGCAAATGTCTGGATTATTTGTTTGTTTAGAAGATACAATCTCTTTGTGGGTCTATGCAGCTTTTACTCCCTTTCAAGTTCATAGACAGCTATGAAACATTTCCATGATGGGCTTCCATAAATATACAATGTTGCTCAAACGTTCAATTGACAGTCGTGCTGAAGCCTCTCTTCTCTTGGGAATTGCATGATGCAAGGCAAGAAAACAAAAGGTGCACAAATGGAAGCCACTTCATGGGGGGGGGGGGCAGCTGTTGAAATTCAGTACAGATTTCACTGAAGCCTGGGGAGGTTTGCTTCATTTTGCTGCACGTCTCTGTCACCCTCTTTCCCCACTGTTCTGATCTGGTTTTACACCACAGCTTATAAATTTGGATGAAGAGAGAAATTGCATGATGATTTCAGTTCATAATCTTAAACCAACTTTCTATAAAACCCAGCAATCAGTTGTAAGATCAAGGAGAGGCTTATGGTAGAACCGTAAAGCATTTGGGGGGGGAGTCCTGCAAAAAAGAAAAGAGGAGCCACCTTTGAGCTAGCCCTGTGCTACTTGTGCTGTAAGCACGGACACCCAGGTTGGTCTCAGGGATGACCAGAGTGTGTAAACAGGAACAGAAGCACCTGGACCTCAAAAGGGAAAGGATACAACTCAGTTTTAGCCTACAATGGAATCACGTCAAGAACGTCTCTTATTATAACTGCTTATGCAACACAACAACTTAGCCCACATCACAAGAGCAGAGAATCACCAAATGACCACAGCTTTTGGCCGCCTGGTGTGCCCCTTCAGCACCAGGGATGGCCGGTCCTCCCTGCTTGAGGTGGACACCCAACACCCAAGTTCCCTCCCCCCACGAAAGAGGCCTCCACGGCTCTGCCTACTTCTCCTATATTTCTTCCCTCCTTCCCTCTGTCTTATTCCAGGGGTGCAGAACGTCAAGCCTGGTGACAAACCTGCAGTGGAAGCTGGTGGCCCCAATGTCAGTGGGGCAGGAAAACCTGCAGTGGGTTTCCATCAGAACTCCAACAGAGCTACTCAAAGTTCTCCTCACCTTGGAGAGCTCCTTTAGGGTTCTCGCTGCTGCTACTGGCCGAAATACGGAGTGGATCCGCTGCCCCGCGGACGTTGGAGCCACCAACCTTTCCCTGCGTACGGTGTTGCTCAGCGATTGCCATGAAAGGTCTCTCTGTGTCTTCCTGTTCAGGGGGAGGCAGTGCCCATCCTGGGCGGAGAGGGGCCTGTCCAGGGCTGGAGAGAGCCACCACTAGCAGTCCAGTTGGACCTCACGACGCAGCACAGCTGTCCCCAGAGGCCGGCAGCTCCTGACATGTGGAGAGCAGGTGAAATGTTGCCTGACCATTTCCTTTGGGAACATGCATCCAGACACACATTGCTAATGTGCCCTTTCAAGCCGTGGAGTTATAGCCCTTCTGGCATCCACATAGCCAAACTCCAGGTATCTCCATTGCCTCTGAGAACCTGAATTGCATGGAAGAGGCTGCTCCTATGCCCCAGCTCTGTCCATGGTGCTGATCACCACGGCATAGAACTTGGACAGTCGCAATAGCCCCGTCGCGCGTTCCTTGTGCGAACTGGCAAAGTGAGGAGAAAGGGGCTGGGGCGGGGCTGCACCTCTGGCCCCTCCCCATGACACTTGGCTCCCGTGGGCCCAACTGTGTTTCCCATGCATCGCCATGGACATCAGAGATGGGGCATTCTCCCCATGTAGACTTCGACTTGCAATGGCGTCACCAAGTCTTGGAACCCTGCCACATCATGGGGCAGGGCTGCAGATACTTCCCTGCCTCAGACGTCTACACCAACACAAGCGGACTTGTTCCAGGGCCAGGAGGAGCTGTCGGGGGAAGGGCAGAGGTGCAAGCCTGCAGCCCCAAGAGCACACTGATTTGACTTATTTCGTGATTGAATTGCTTACTTAATTTATCTCACATCTTTCCACCAAAACATGGGGCTCAAGGCAGCCAACAATAAAATCTAGATTGAAAACAAAATCTTAATTAAAACATAAAACTATTTAAAAATCAATTAAAAACATAACAATAAAAGAAATAAAACATCGGCGGCCAATTAAAACCCCCTTCAGCAACAGACTAGCTTATATGCCAACAGCCTGCTTGAATAAAGACGTCTTTGCCTGGTGGCAAGAGGAGGCCAATGTAGCCTCCATCGGCAGGGAGTTCCAGCGGTTGGGAGCAGCCACCGAAAAGCCCCCTTTTGCTTCTTCATGTGAGTAACACTTGAAGGGGGCTAATGTCATGTAAAGGGAAAGAAATGGAGGGATATAGCCCAATCCTATGCATGTTTACTCAGAATAACGATGCACTATTATGTTCCAAGGGGCTCGTTCTCTGAGATGTAAGGATAGGAATGCAGGCATAATGTTGGAAACTGTCCCGGTGATCAATCAGCCCCAAATTCCTGGGAATCCCTTATAATCCTCTCTGCTTTCAGAGGCTTACTTGCTGACAACTGATGCTCCAACTCCTCATTGGCATATGGATTATGAAAATGATTGATTGAACAGAGGGGACGCAACACCATGGATTTAGTATCAAATTAATGCATTACAGAGAAGGGCAGATTAGGGTGGGAGGAAAGACTGATTAAAACAAATGTGATATTTACCTAGGATCTATATTGTATTGCACAGAATCAAAGAGGTACAAAAATAAGACAAATTAAATCAGCAAGAATTCCTTTGTCTGCACATAGTGGAGCCCAGAAAGGTAATTTTGCCTGCATGTTTAGAACCACAAGACCCTCAACACTGTGTTCTATGGTGAACCTGACCAGTGATATGGGATGGGATTAGGAAATTTCCTGCTGCTATATTTATTTTTGCATAAAATGTCTTATTTCCCATTGTTTTATAGCAAGGGGCCAGTCTTTTCCCTCCCTTATATTAGCAAAATTGTGGCTATTAGTTGACCTTTGAAGACTGTTCAGAAACTGCATTTAGTAATCTAGCAGCCCCAAAGTTTGCAGAAGTACAAAGAATCTTTGTAATGAGGGAATCAAAAAGGGGGGGGGGGAATGCCCACCTGAGAATAGCCAATAAGGACTGAGTGTCCTCAGTTGCCACAGAATATTGACAGGATGTTGTGGGGCAAGGGCAAGGGAAAATGGGGTATGGAATAAAGTGGCTGGAATCATGACCACCATCACATCATAATGCAACATTTTGTAACAGTTTCTACACTGGTCACAATCTAAAAGCTGACTTCAATCTCATTAAACAAACAAACAAAAATCTACCACATGGATAAGCACACCAGTCTGTGCAAAGCTCAAACCGTAACAGTTTCACAAAAAGTTTAATTTCCAGAGGGTTTGTTGTCTGTGATCTCTTTCGCTAACGAAATTACTGTGGGGAGTTTCTCAGGAGACGAGAGACATCACAATCTCATTTGACGCGTGGGAATTCTTTCAAGACAAATTGACTTCCCATCATTAAAACCAAGAAACGGCATTAACTATCCACACTCCCCCTTCTCTGTCAGTAGAATATAGATTCAGTAACAAACACAGCAACCTATTTTGAAAGGAAGCGGGTGATAATATAATTGAAAAGCGGGTGAGGATGCCCTCCTACGGAGAACCAACTTGGAACATTTAGATTGTTAGCCGGCAGACAGGGGCCACTTAAAAAAAAAAAAAAAATTGCACAGCTCCTATTGATTTTGAGTGTTTTATACATGAAGAATGATAATAATAAACAGTGCAGTGAAAGGAAAGCAAGAGAGAAGGACAGACAGACTCTACTCCCTCTTGTAGAAGGTAATACCATAGTTCCCCCCCAATCCCTTTTGAGTTGGTCAGAACCAACACACATTTACCCCCCTAAGTGTCCCAAGAACATAAGAAGGACCCAGCCAAACAGTGGAGGCGGGTGGCTCCGATGTCAGAGGGGCAGTGAATCTGCTCCAGGTTTCAATCAGGACCAATCAGAAACCTAAAGCAGCTAACCAAAGTACTTTGCTAATATGAAATTTTGTATACATTTTCATATTTGTGGAAATTTTATTTCCCCTAATATACGCCTATTTTTGCAAACGTGTTCCCCAAATATATGTCTTTTGTGTGTGCAATTTTCCCTAATGAATTCAGTTCTGTATGCTTTTTTTTTTTATCAACTGCATTGCAAAGTTTGGAGAAGTGCAAATACTTGCATTAATTGGGCAATTGTGTTTCAGTTCATGTAATATTTCAGGAAATGAGAATTCGGTTGGTTAGAACAGGAAGCAGGTTAATTCCTCTCCCATCCCTAAATCCCCCTCACCTGTGCGCTGAAATGGTATGGTCCATTCTACTGCCCTTTCCCTCCATGGGCTGTGTGTGGTGAGCTAGAATGATTTGCCCCCCCCCCACCTACTTTTCTTAAAAAGCTCTTCCCAGAGATGAAGGTGCCCACAAAATACTTTTGTCAAAGCCAGAGAACCAGCAGCTCACAGAACGGAACAAAACCCCACTGATCTCTCAAAGCCAAGCCCCCCCCCCTCACCTCCTTCCCCTGCCTCACTGGCTCAGATGCAGCCTCAGGCGGAGCCAATGGCCTAGATATTTGGGATTCATGTCACAAGATCAAAGGCTCAGGCAGGACAGGCTCCCGGAGAGAAGCGCAGACCGTTTGTCTCCAGGCCCCTGCTAGGCTGAGAAGAAAAAGTTCCACTGGTAATTCAAAACCGGGACCGGCAATTTAAGGCAGAAGAAGTAGAGTATGGTTGTCCTTTTGTGATTGAGGTGGCTGCCCTGCAGAGCAGAGCGAGCACCCTGGATGGGGGAAGCCGGGTTTGTCGCAACAGGTTTGGGTAGAGGAGACGCATGAGTTGTTGTGCGGTGGTGACACCCAGGAGCCAGCAGAGGCAGGATTTGCTAGGCTAGAGGATGTAGCTGGATGCCAGGCCGCTGTTACTTTCCATCCATGGTGGGAACTGCAGGGAAATAGATTTTGTCTAAACATGAGGAGAATGCCCTAACAGTGAGAGCTGTTCAGTGGTGGAACTGACTGCCTCAGGAGGTGGTGGGCTCTCCTTCGCTGGACGAATGTAGGCAGAGACCATAAGAACGTCAGAAGACCAAGGTGGTCCTTTTGTGTACACCTCAGCTGCCAGTCTAGTTGGCTTCTGTAGGCACCATCTTGTCCTTCACCTCAGGCAGCAAGATGCCTCTGGTCAGCCCGGCTTCCCAGAAATGCCCCCAAATCTGAAACCTGGCCTTTCAATACTGCTTTGCTCTATGGAGTGGGGAGTTGTAATGTCCCGCAAATAACTTTTCCCATGACTTAGTTTCATGAACATGCTGGGATTTGAACCTGGATCTCACCCGTCCATGTCAAACACTCTACCCTCCAACCACACCAGCTCTCAGACCTCCTCTGCACGGGCCACAGAGAGAGCGAGAGAGCAAGGACAGTCCAAAGTTCCTCCAGGACAGGCAGCTCCATTGCTTTAGAACAGACGCATCAGTCTGAATTTGGATGTTCATTCTGCTTTTCCAGCAAAGTCTCCTGCACTAACAACACATGAGCAAACAAAGAAGATAAAGGCTTTGGAATAAAAGCAAAACAAAAACAATCAGTCATCGTGTTAAGTCAACAGCCAACCTATCCCCGTGCAACCTTTCCATTTTCAGTTTGATCTTCTCTTTGCTGGAGCTCAGATTACTAAGCTCCATAGGGCTGCAGAGAAGCCTGTACCTCATGGCCTTGGAAAATAAGGCATTTGTGTTAAACTTGAGTAGATTTTCTTCCCCAGGAATAAAGCCACTTTAACAAAAAATGTTCAGAGGTTGGTTTCAGGGTTGCCTGCATAATAACAACACTGTGAAATTGTCCTGCTCAAAGCCTGCGGGGAGACGGAGTGAGTCCCAGCGTGATGATATCATAATCAACATGGAGCAACATCACATCTGAAACCCAAAGCAGATGTGGAAGGGCTACATTCTAGTAACACTAGAAGCAGCAAGCAAACCAAGTCAACAGTCTTTGGGGGAGAATCAAAAGAGGTCAGCTGGACTGAGTTTCCAGGCTAGGTTGCAAACCGACACAGAAAAAAATGACCAAATTAGGGATACAAACCTTAGGCTGCAATCCTAAACATGGCTGATACTATGTGGAGTAACTCCCATTGAACACTGCTATACATACGACTGTGTGGTTAAGCAGCCTTCTGATTTATTGATCATTCTTGTCTGGACGATGGAGAGTTTAGTGACATTTCCTTTCCTTCTAGGGGGTATGTTCATATTTTACCACCGCTACACAGAGGTCCTTCTTTCTTTAATTCCCAACATTTAAATGCAGCTCTTGCTATTTTTATCTGCCTATGAACACCAGGAGTGCACACACCTTGGCTATCTAAGAAGCTACTCTTGTAACAGTTGAGCAAGGGATACTTGATTGATATGCAAATTTCAGCACAGCTAATTGCCTCCAACTATCCCATGCATTATTCATAAGAGTTCCAGAAGCTGCTGGACTGGGGGTGTTAGAACTAATATGCTAGAAGCCTGGGCCAAATGCAGAACGAAAGAGCCACTGCAATCTATATGGCCGGACACGCTGGATCTACCATGAAGCAAAGTGAGGTGGTTGCCTTACGTGGCAGGTGCTGCAGAGGCAGGGTGGCTGCAACACATTGGAGAAGAGAGCTCTAAGGTCAGTAGCCTGCCAGGCACCCCTAAGATAGCTTTCAGCCTTCAGGTGTGTGAAGGAATGCTGTCCAATTATCAGCACTGAAGGACAATTCAACAGCATCCTTTCAGCTTTTAAACATGGAATGGGAGAGGGCACCATCTTGTATTTTTATTTTTTTTTGCCTCATTCCTGATTGAGTTGAAGTGTCTGAAAACCACTGGAAATTGTTGCTTTTGAGCCTTGTTCAGGCATACATTTAGGTAGAAATCTATGGCTGAATTCGGACAACACAATAAGCAACTGGGGAGGGGGGAAACAATCGTCAGTTGTATTGACTATCATGTCGTCCGAATGCTGCCATAGTCAACTCAGCGCTGATCCTAATCCACACCACAATTGATTATTTATTACCATGTTATGTGGGGAGCACCCCCTAGATGAACAACTGTCTTGACTATCGTGTCGTCCGAATTCAGCCTATGTGTTTGTGGTGTGTGTGTGTGTGTGTGTGTGTGTATGGAGAAGACATTCATGTTTGCCATTGCAATTGCAGTGGTTACACATGTGAAACCCAAACACACATAGGCTCTTGGGTTCAACCCACATCCTCCATTTTTCTAGAGTAGGGCTCACTTGTGCAGGAGCCTTCGCTCACTCAGGTGTATACATGTACGCTATGTGAAAACAGGGCACTTGAAAGGTGCAAATCAGCCTAACCTACCTCACAGAGTTGTTGTGAAGGTAAATTGCAGGGGCACTATGGACTCTGTCCTGACTTCATTGAAAGAATGGTGGGATTTAAAAACCCCATGTAATGCATAGTCCACGTCAAATGTGATGGAAAAACTCTGAGGTGGAATTGAAGTACAGGAGCAACCATCAGAGATCCCTTCCAATCAACCAGAAACTAGGGATGTGCACTGGATCGGACCCGATCCACGATCCGAGTCCGGTCCAGTGGGAAATCGGATAAATTATCCGATTTCCGATCCAACAGCTGGCTCCGCCGATCCAGTCCGAACCGATCCGAAAAGGCTCCGAACCGGTTCGGCGGATCGGCGGGCGCCCACTGGCGCCCACCGCCGCTTCCATTGGCTGGCGCCAGCGGGCGCCCACCGATGAAAGTGGACAGCGGGGGGAGGAGGAGGGGGGTGCTTACCTTTCCGGCCCGTCCACTCCCGTCCGGCGCCGGCGGCTACTACCAGCGGGCTCCGCGGCCTGCTCCAGGGTGGCGCGCCGGGTGATGTCATCACCCGGCGCGCTACTCTAGAGCAGGCCGCGGAGCCCGCTGGTAGTAGCCGCCGGCGCCGGACGGGAGCGGACGGGCCGGGAAGATAAGCAGGGGGCACGCGGAGGGGAGGAGGAGGCGCGCGGAGGGGAGGAGGGGGGCCCTTACCTTTCCGGCCCGTCCGCTCCCATCCAGCGCCGGCGGCTACTACCAGCGGGCTCCGCGGCCTGCTCCAGGGTGGCGCGCTAGGTGATCACCCGGCGCGCTACTCGAGAGCAAGCCGCAAAGCTGGCTGGCGGTAGCCGACGGGGCCGGACGGTAGGGAACGGCCCGGAAAGGTGAGGAGGGGGCGCGCGGAGGGGAGGGGGGGTGCTTACCTTTTAGGGACGCCCGTCCGGCGCCGGTGGCTACTACCAGCGGGCTCCGCGGCCTGCTCCAGGGTGGCGCGCCGGGTGATCACCCGCCGCCCTACTCTAGAGCAAGCCGCAAAGCCGGCTGGCAGTAGCCGCCGGCGCCGGACGGGAGCAAACGGCCCTAAAAGGTAAGCAGTGGCGGGGAAGGGGGCTTACCCCCCCCGGAGCCGTCCGCTTCTATCCGCGGGCGCCAGCGGATGGAAGCGGACGGCCCCAGGGGGGGTAGGGAGCGCAGGGGAGGGGGCTTACCTGCCGGGGCTGTCCACAGCAGACGGCCCCGGGGGGGGGAGGGAGTTAGGCCCCCCCTCACCCACCCACCGCCATTTTTTCCTCATAGACTTGCATTGCAATGCAAGTCTATGGGGGAAAAAATGGCGGCCGATCCAAAAATTTACGATTTTTGGATCGGGATCGGACTCGATCTGGTCCGGGGGGCCCTCCAATTTTGTCCGAACCGATCCATGACAAAATTGGAGGTCCCAATCCGGGTCCCGATCCGATCCGGGGGGTCCGTGCACACCCCTACCAGAAACCCAACAGCATCATGGCTAATGGAAATAACTCAGATAGTATCAGGTATATCAAAATAGTTGGCGCATTATTTCAGACCATAATAGTTTCCAGACATGGCAATGTATCTGGATATTGTACACTACCCACCCAACCTGAGCTTTTGGAGAGGTGGACTATGAATCTAAGTAAAGAAGGGCCCAAATGGAGAGGAAAAACTAGGGGTAAATTCAGTTTTTATCACTGGAGCCTCAGCATATTTTGTGTGGTGTTGACAACTGCTGAATAATACATGGCAGCCCCCCTCCTATTCCATTTCTCTTCACTGGTTCGCTTTTCCTTTTCACCTTCAATTGAAGATTCTGTTACTTGCTCTCGAAGGTATTTCTTCTTTAACTCCTGCTTATCCTTCATCACTGACTTCTCTCTATTCCCTTCTTTGAGCTCTGCAATCTTTGAGCTTTTTGTTGCTTGTTAATTCCCATAACTTTCAGATCTTCTTCATGCTTTCCCTTCCCTTTATCACCCATTATCTATTGGCTGGTTTAAACATCCAGGGTCATTTAAGGCCCTAGTCAATGCATGTTTAGAGAAGAAACACTCCTACAACTCCCAGCATTCCCCAGCAGGCAGTGTTGGCTGAGGAATGCTGGGAACTAAAGGACATTTTCTGTTTAAACAAACTAGGATTGCATCCTTAATAGACCCCCCCTCTCTCTCTCCATAACTGCCTCATTAATTTCAGTTGGCACCCGGGTTTTAGCTCTCTCCTCTTCCACCCAGAAGCAGTCAGAACTCGAAAGGAGGTGTCTAAGGTGCTGAACCTGAGCTCGAATTAGGTTCTAGGGCTCAGTTGCTGGGAGGAAGAGCTTTAAGCTAAAATATATTGGTCTTGGGGGCATTTTGGCCTTGCCCTTTTTTCGCCTGGCCCTACCCAGACACCCCTGCAATGCAGCTCCTGAGAACTTCTTCCAGATGGAATTTGGCCCTCCGACTGGAAGAGGTTCTGCAACCCTGACCTGGGATATGTGGGGTGAGGCAAGTAGTTCGAAGTGCTTTACCAATTGCAGGATCAGACCTCCTGTCCCATGCACAGGACCTTCTGTACACTCCAGCAGGCCGATTGCAGTCACTGGATTGCGACTTGCGCATGAGCGTTGCGTCTGCATATGTGAGAGAAACAGGCAGCAAGACCTTTTGCCCTGCATTCTTGCCATTTGCATTTTAATTAACTCTCAAAGGCTAATTGCACTATCAATGAGGTGGGGGGGAGCATAATGCTCTCATTAACCAGGGTGGAGGATTTGTCAATCGAATGTTCTCTGAACCAGCTGTAGGTTTATAATAATCATTTTAATCGGTATGCAAACTGGGTGCTAAACAATATCCCTTTGCATAAACTCCCACCCACTATTCTAGGGAAAGAGATTTGGCAGGATCATTCCCTGACAGGGCAGTAATCCAGCTAACAGTGCAGTCCTCCTATGCAATGACTACTAAAAAGTAAATACTATTGAACTTAGCAAGTTCTGTTGTGAATGCCCGGTTACTCCCAGGTAAAGCTTTAAGCTGGATGTGAAGGGTTGTCCTGACTTCACTGCCCTTTCCTATCCTACTCCAGCCTTCCCCAACCAAGTATGCTCCAGGTGTATTTGACTACAACTCCCATCATCCCCAGGCAGCATGGTTATCTTGGCTGGGGTTGATGGGAGGTGTAGTCAAATGCATCTGAAGGGCAGCTGGTTGGGAAAGGCTGCCCTGCTCTGTCCGAGACCTTCTAAACTCACATTAACCTCCGGCCTTCTCCCCTCTCAATAGGAGAGCCAGAGCTTGAGGAGAGTCAAGCAACCGCAGCACATGAGGCGATCTCGACTCACACAGCCCTTTGAGGTTGGGCGACGTGAGCAGCCCACAGAAGCAGCAGCGTGTCTTCCTCTGGTATGCAAAGGTGAGTGGAATGCCGTTCCCTGGGACAATGCAATGCCCGGCGTTGGACTCTAGACAGGCACCAGGATGGTCGTGGCTGAAATACCCTGAGCTCCTTGCTGGTCTTTAGAGAGCTTGTTAACATAATTAGGCTCACAGCCACCAGCCCACAAGCACATGCCCCCCCCAAAAAATCTACCCACCCTGAGAGAGGCTGTAATGTTAATGGAGGAACTTCAGAAAGGAGCGGCTTAATTCTTTTCCTTACGCAAACACCTGCATTCCACCTATGTAGCACAGGTTACCTACACCATATCTTTTCTCCCATGGGTGGAAAAACAGCAGGGCGGGTGGGGGGGGGGATTTTAAGCAACAAAATAGTCTTTGCCCACCACCACCACCAGTGGAATGCAGCCCCTGAGAGTTTCTCCCAAATGGGAGTTCAGCCCCTGGACTGAAAGAGCTTCCACCCGCCTGGTTTAGCCACCCTCTCCCTGACTGCACTTCTACTTCTGATGGCAGCCTTTGGCAACAGCTGTGTTGTTGTTTTTAAGGAGCCATGAGGAGACTTTCACGTGTGTCTGTAACACTCAGTTTGACCCTCAGCCATTGCACTAACTCACACTTTCACAGAGATAACCTTTTATGTGCAGTGCATGGGATATAGCCACACTTCCACATAGCTTGAAGCTCTTCGGGCAGTGGTGTAGTGGAACCAGGGCTCACAGGGATGTAGTACTGGTACAATTCTATTAGCAGGGATGCCAACGGCATTTGCCACCCCCTCAGAATCCCCTGTTCCCTCCAAGCATAGCTGCAACTCTCACAATAGCTGGTGGGAGAGGGGGGGATACATTATTCCCTCGACGGATGCAAACTATTTGGGGTCTTCAATGGTCAATTAAGATGCATTCACTTTACAAAAGACCTGCTCCTGGTGGTGGTAAAAACTGCTAGAACTGGGTGGGGGGTTTTTATATGGGTCCACACAGCTACCTGCATTTTTGGACTCTTCTTGTGGGGGCGGCTATGGGGACTGTTAGGACGGGACAGGGGCTGCACTTCAGAATTCACCACTGCATTCTAAAATCTGCAGTGGGAGGCAAATGTTTGTCCTGAGCATGTTGCCCGTTACCTCTGGCACAAGCCTGAAGGAAGAAGTGCAGACACTGCAGCTTTATCTGTCACAAGGACATGATTTGGGTGACAGCCAAACACAGTTGAAGTGATGTAGCACATGGAAGCCATGCCAAACCCATTTGCTACAGAGAGCATCTCCACAGTCTTATATTCTCTTTTATGTGGAAGGAATTGTAAATCTGGTCAGAATCAAAGCTACCAACACAAGTGAGAACCACACAGGAGCCACATCAACCCTTTTGTGTGTTTGGGGAGGGATGTTGGGTGATTTTTCAGATTGAAATATTTGCTGATATTATACTTGCTCTGAAAACTGAAGATGCTCAGCAGCACACAGCTGGAGCCTCTGGAGGCCTGTTTGGATTGCTGATCCATTGAGAAACCGCTCCTCATTTTCCTCTGAGAAGCTGCTGTTCCTTGCGCTTCCAGGAAATTGTAGAAGTTAGAAATGTCCAGGGCTGGATTGGCCATTATGCTAAGTACTCGACAGCAGTTGTCTTAACATTGTCTGAGTTGGGACACACCTCTAGCCAACACACATGTGTTATTAGGAGCCACTTCTGAATGTAGACCCTGCGGGTGTACGGTGGCTGCGCCGCTTGCGTGACTCACATTAGTTCAGGCTGCAGGCTGTTGGCGATCGGAGACTTGAGTAGCCTTACCCAACCTGATGGCTTCCAAATGGGTTAGACTGCAACTCCCACCATCCCCAGCCAGCCTTGGCCGTGATGAGGCCCTAAGTCAACAGACTCCTGGGAACAGCAGTTCATAATGAAAAAGCAGGCATATCTTTGGCTACCCGAGCGGAAGCTGTACTAGTACAAGGCGTCACCAAAATCAAAGCTGGAGTGGAGCTCATGAG
The DNA here is from genome assembly GCA_029215795.1 of Anniella stebbinsi. Lineage (NCBI taxonomy): Eukaryota > Metazoa > Chordata > Lepidosauria > Squamata > Anniellidae > Anniella > Anniella stebbinsi. The sequence goes on from JARDYH010000001.1 coordinate 1,114,584, forward strand.
CTTCCACCTTTGGCCTCGTGACAAATTAGCTGCAGCCACATCAGAGGAAGAAAAAGATGAGAGCTCTTGGTGATCAAATGTCATAGGCGACAAAGAGGAGTGAGAGAGAAAGAAAGAAAGACAGAACGGTGCATTGAAGGAATGCATGGATGCATAATTCAAGCAACGTTTCACTGGGAAAAATTCAAACTCTTTAAATAAACACAGCAAGCTAGATCAAGAGGAATTTAGTCGTGTTCTGCAGTGCAATTTTATCCGTGTCGACTCAGAAATAAGTCCCATGGAGTTCAATTCCCAATGCTTCTTCCATCTTTTTTCTTTCCAGAAAACAATTACCTTATGGAGGGAAAGATGGAATAGCTAGTAGTAACATAGTTAGACCATCAACTAGCAGGCAGCAATGATGCTGTGGAACGGTTCCCACCACCACTCTGAAAAAGGCATATCTGCATTCAGCCTTGTATACGTGGCTGCTTTGGCTTGCCAACACCGTCTGTATTGATAACCAAGCCACAAACAAACCCATTTTCATTCCAATTCATATTATCATTGGAATGATTCCCATAGAATTCTGTCTCCTACACTTTTCTTCTCCTTTCATTGTTTTTGGATCATTCAACCCTCCTTTGCTTCCCTGGGCAGGGATTAAAGTGGGGGTGGAGGAGAGAAGGGGGTGATGTAGCCCATTTTAGGCTTTCTAGCCCCACCCACTTATGGCATTGACCCTTTGCCTACAACAAAGGGGGTCTAAAATCAGGCAGAGGTCAGAGCATGGGCAGGCAGGTAGGCAAGAGGATCAGGTAACAACAGGAGTGGTCAGGATAACAGGCAAGAGGTCAAACCCCGTAAATCAGTCCAGGATGCTACACAGTTGAGAAACAGAGTCATTAGGCAGCCCAAAAGGTCAGAAAAAAAGGGTATCAATCACAGGCACAATTTGAGAGACAAAATATGCAGCAAAGGCAGGATGGACCAAATTGTTCCAACATTGGCTGGATTTTTCTGTGAGGGCATTTAAGCCTAAAGCCTGCTGGACCCCACCCAGAGCTCAGCTGCAGTCATCAAGTCTCCCTTTCTAGAGCCTTACTCCTGAGGAGTCACTTTCTCCTGAGGAGACCTTTGCTGCAGGTGAGCACTCCTTCACACAGGAGCCCTACTAGTGATGACACTCAGGCAACAGGGATGGCCCAGCAGCCATCTCCCCCAAGGGCTCAGGCTCCTATGGGTCTGCTGGCAGTTGCATAGAAAAGGGGATTTCAGCAGGTGTCATTGTTATGCATGCAACACCTTGTGAGATTCCCTCTTCATCACAACAGTTAAAGCTGCAGCAGCCCTGCCCTCTTTTGTATCTGGTCAAGTGGGGGGAGGGAAACCTGTGCCAGGGAACCCCAAAAGAGTGGGTGGGGGAAGGGGGTGGGGCTAAGGGGAGAGGCATGGCTACCTGGTGGGCAGGGTGACCAGATAAAATCCAGGACAGGGCTCATGTAACTTTAACAGTTGTAGAGAAAAGGGAATTTCAGCCAGTGTCATTTGGATGCAATTAGTTCCTGGTGAAATTCCCTCTTCATCACAACAGTAAAGGTGCAGGGGCCCTGTCCTCTTTTGTATATGGTCACTCTAGTATAGTGCCTGCAACTTTAACTGTTGTGATGAAGAGGGAATTTCACCTGGAACTAATTGCATACAAATGACTCCGGCTGAAATTCCCTTTTCTCTACAACTGTTAAAGTTACAGGAGCCCTGACCTGGATTAATCTGGTCACTCTACTGGTGGGCCTCAGAAGGCTGGCCTGAGCCCCCCCCCCACTCCTTACCCAATCGTCATTCAGCCAACGGGATGGACGTGAGTCATGTTTTCTGGATCTTGTCAGTGATGAGGCCTCCTCCACCTGGGAGTCCTTTTCAAAGCTCCGTTTACATTTACTGCTCTGTGCCGGTGCAATTTATTAAGTCAATGTCTTCATACAAAGGAAAGCATGAAATATGCAAATATGTAACGATCATGCCCAAAGATCCCATCTGGCAGACAGCTAGAAAGAGAGGAGAGCCTCTATTGTGCAGTAACAAAGGAATAATCCATTGGACTAGCCACAAGTAGGCGGAGGCTGCAGTCCTGTGCCCACTTACCTGGGAAGGCTCCCCATTGAACGTAGTGGATTCTGCTGTTAGTGGCCAATGTTAATTTGATTGCACAAACTGGAATCAGCTACAGGGCAATCGCCCCAAATCTTTCATCTTTGCTTGTTGTTTTGATGCATTTGGCTGGCTTGTTTGGTCCACAAATACACCTTTTCATGCATAAATGTATGTTCTGCTTTGGGACAGTTTGTTGTTGATTTTGTTTGTTTGTTTTATTTGCAGCTTCCCCCTCCCTTCTTCAGCCAAAAAGGGCTCCCAGTTTTATATATCGTTTTTATTTTCAGAAGAAATAAAGCCAAAACAATTAGGTCATTATGATAATTTAAATCACTCCTGTGGTTTCCATAGTAACTAGATTCATTTCATCAGATTGTCCAAATATCCACTTATTGGGCAACTATCGGTTCCAAAATGGAATAAAGGAAGCCTAGTTTGCCCTCTAAAATGACGCTGCTGAGTTATTTCTTCCTTCCCACAAATGCTTGTAGCTGGTGAGCTCATTAAGATAATATTCCACTTCCCCCCCCCTTCATGGTCAGTGAGATTGGGTGGTAGGGGTGGAGGGTGTTGTCTCAATATCTTTAAATAACGAATTGCCAGGATAGATCCAAGGAGCTACTGTAAGGGTGCAATCCTAGGCATGTTGAGACAGGGAAAAAAACCTCCTACAACTCCCAGCATGCCCCAGCCAGCCATGGTTTGTTAGCACAATCCAGAAACCCACAACCCATGAGTTAAATAAATCATGGGTTAGTGTTCTGTGCAAACCAGGTCAATGAACAAGGACTTATTTGCATTAGTATAAGGAAACAATCTCTGTTGTAGTTCTTTTTTCTGTGTGTATGAAAACAAAATGTAGTAATAAAAAGACGGGACCAATCTAGTCTCCCTGGAAATTGGGGTGTCACTGTCTTGAGTCTTCCACACACCGATCTAGTTTCTCTGTATGTCGACATGCAACAGAGCCTCTGATAATGACTGCAAATTAGAGGCGGAATGAGTGGTTCCTTCAGATATCCTGGGCTCACTCCATGTTTCAGGGCAGAATAGTCAATGGGATTAAGCGCAACACTTTTCTTGGATTGTACCACTTTGGACTGCTGGGGGTGCATATGCAGTTGTCTTCTTGGGTGTTGCTTTGTTTAAAAACCAACCTCCCTGAGCATGGAAAAAAGAGCATGTCAAGGAGATGGCTGGTGCTACAAGCTGTAATCTTATGCACACATCAGAACATCAGAAGAGCCCTGAGGCTGCATCCGGCCAAGGCTCCATTTAGTCCAGTATTCTGTTCAAACAGCAGCAACTGGACATGAAAAGAAGCCCTCTTGAACACAATGGGACTTTCCTCTGAGTAAACATGCATTGGATTGCACTGATAACTGAAGGGAAGAGTTTCTACTCAATTTTGCCAGCTACAAACTAACTGGGCCTCTGTTCCATGTTTTCTCCCATGCAAGCCAAAATCTTGAGTGCTTGATGCCAGAGCTCAGCTCGTGGTGTGCTTCTGGAGGCAGAGACACTGTGTTACAAACGTCCTCATTCCTTTCCCCTGGTCCTGCTGAAGACTTTTTCAGTGAGCTCCCTCACTCATTTCCCCACCCCCAAATTACCTCCAAGGTTTATGTATTTTTTAAAAAGTTGCCACTTGATGGCAGTATCAAGAATTGCAGCTGTTGATTTAACTGTGATTTAACTGCAACACTCCGTCCCCCCTTACTGGCTTTGGAGGACACAAGATGCCCCGTCCGGCAAGGTTAATTATGCAAATCGAGCCGGCACACCATCGGCACATTCCATCGTGGCTTATTAACCAGCCTTGTGTTGTCTAAAACAGCCCAGAGAATCAGGAGACCCTGCTGAACGGTGTGAGCAGGGAGGGAGGGGTTTCCCCCAAAATCAGCCATGGGTCCTTCTGAAAATGGAGCCTTTCATCTCGTGGAAGGCAGATTCAGCACCCAACTTGGAGCTCGCTGATTTGCTATCCTGCCCCGGTTGTCCGTTTAGCATCAAAGTGCTCTGTTTTCCACAGACATATTCTTGAAGGAGCAACAGACAGATAATCTAGCACATGTCGGGCAAAAGGAATACATCCCTGTTTATTGACAAAGGCAACAATTGCACTTTAAAGTAAAGAATCTGTACTCCTGAGGACATGACCTTATTTAAATATAATTTTATTTTCTTCTTTTCATTTTTTAAAAAAAGTTTTGAATAACAGTCATCAGCAACCTTAAAAAAAAATTCTCCGTGATAAGAGCTTTCTCTTTGTGACATGTTTGTTCTCTGTCATTTGCAACCCCAATTAAAAATGAAATAATTGTTGTCAGGTCTTGATACTCAGGGGGAGCTGATGGACCTGTTCACAACATGCCAGCCATGCTCATTTCCTGTACGTACAGAGTTTTTAGGGGACCGAGCCATAAACAGAGATGGCTGTGCTTGTGTGGTCGCTGCAGCCATCTCGCTGCAGCATCCAAATCACACTCACAGTCCACCACAAGCTTGTCTATGTATGCGCAAACAATCATGTGGAGAAAATAAGTGGTTTTTGCATGTGAGAATGGGTGCAAAGGAAATCAGGGTCACTTGGCATAAAAGTGTAAAGCAAGAACTGAGCAGATTTGAAATCTCAGGCCCAGCTATAAATTAATCTAAACTCACTTGATCCCTGGAGGTCTTGGGGGACACTGGGATCGGGGGATTAGGAGGAGATTTCTTTGTGATCTCACAGGCACCAGCCAATCAGTGCCACGCACAGCCAGATCCTGTTTTAACTGTGCAGAACCGGCTGTTTTCAGAGTTTGACCTGGAGAGGAAATGGATACATTCAGACTGACAGCACTGCCTTCACACGGAAATAAAACCCCACCAATGGTGGGCCAGAGAAATCTTTGTTCTGCTTTTTGCCCACACCTTTTGACTAAGACCACATTAGTTCTGGCGGGAGAGGCACACTCTTTTTTTTTTTTTTAAACAACACCTGAATTTTTAACAAAAAATGTAGGCACACTTCTATATTGTAGCCCAAAGCTTTTTTTTCAGGTCAAACACAAATAAGATTAACTCTCCCATAGAGGAACTGACTCCACTCTCATAGTGTTACTGGATAAGTCAGGGCGCCATTGTATGCCTGTTTAGCCTGTAGGACTTTCTTCTGTCTAAACATGCATAGGATTGTGTCCTTACCCATGAGGAGTAGCCTCCTCCATGGATGCACACTTTGATCTCAGAGAAGCCTTTGATTTAATTTACTTGCATGGCACCGTAGCAGCTCATAACAGACTAATAGGCTCTGGTGCCCAAAATGGGAATGACCAATCCTTTACCGCTAAAGCTTGAGAAAGCTTTGTGGGAATACATCCTGGGCTCAGGGGAACCCTGGCTCATACAGAGAGGAATCTAACACTGTGCTAAGTTGGCCATGTGGCCTAGAGTTGACTTCCTCAGTGAAGGCACACCAGCAGGATGGACGGAGCGTGGGACACCTGCTGGTAGAACAATGCAACAAGGGGACCGTGCGCTCTCACTTCCTCCGGATCACTTGGTGTGCTTTCTGAAGCAGCATGTGCCCTTGGTGGAATGTTCCCCATCTCAGAGGGCCATCGCCAATGATACGTGCGATGTCCAGAATCCATCAGGCACATTGTGGGAAACAGCATTAAAAAATAAGACAGCGGAGAGAGCTCCGTCCTGCAAACCCTCGCTCAAACCCACAGCTTCAGCGGGAATTGGGATTGGGCTGAGGGTCAGAAGAGAGGGGCTGCAGCTCCTTGGTGGAGCCTATGTGTTGCATGCAGAAGGTCCTGGGTTCAACCACCAGCACCATTAGTTCAAAGGATAGGACAGATCCATGCCTGGGAGCACTGCCAGTCAGAGCAAGCAACACCAGGGTTGATAAAGGGTCTGGTTCAGTAGAAGGCAGCTTGCCTGGGGCCATCTTGCAAGTTTGTGGCCAAGGCCAAAGATGGAAGAGGAACCCCTCCAGATGTGTCAGACTGCAACTGCCACCATTCCTGGCTGGGAATGATGGGAATTGCAATCCACCACATCTGGAGGGCCACAGGTGGGAGAAAGTTGGCGTGCACTCCTTTGCCAGCAACTCTGGAGAAGGCGGAGACCATCATTTGAACAGGGAGGCGAGGGGAAGAAGGTGGGAGTGTTTGATGCATGAGGCATGGCAGGATGGGCCCTGCAGTCGCAGACGGAGCAAGGGATTGGCGTAGCATTATTCCAACACCACAGGACAAATCGTTTCCCTTCCATTTACAAGTAGAGTTCAGCCTGGTGATGGTTGTTGTTGGTCACAGCCGGGGATAGTTTGCTTTTCGTTCCCTCCGTCCCGTCTTTCGAGACATTGACAAACAGCAACCGTGGAACCCAAAGGGCAACAAGGATCCGTTTGTACTCCTTCCGGAAATTTTGGTTGAGGAGGCCGTAGATGACAGCGTTGAGGCAGCTGTTAAAGTAAGCCATAAAATAGCTCACTACAAAAAGCCACTCTGGAATCTGCGGGATGATTTTGGAAGGGTTGATGGAGACGGCCAAGCCGATCAAGTTTAGTGGCCCCCAGCACACCGCAAAGAGGACGAAAACCACAAACATGGTCAAGAAATTCCGGATGTCGGCCGCTCTCACTTTCTGCTTGCCGTCTTGCCTCACCCGGTGCTTGACCTGAAAAAACAGGATCCAGATCCGGAGGTAGCAAAATGTCACAACAGAGAGAGGGATGATGAAATGGACCACCACCACGGTGATGGTGTAGGACATGCTGACTGTCTGAGCAAAAGTGCAAGAATAAATGCGATGGTCATACTGCAGGGAGCCCACAAAAAAGTTGGGTACGATCGCCACCAACGTGAGCAGCCACGTCAGGCAAAGGTAGCCCCAGGTGTTCTTCAGGTTGAAGAGCTTGTCATACCGGAGGCTATGGCAGATATAACAGTACCTGTTGATGGCAATTGCGGTGATGTTGAAAATGGAGCCAATGACGCTCAAGCCCATGAGGAAGCCGCTGACCTGGCAGTGGACAGGGCCCATTGTCCATTCATTGTGGAAGATGGCGGTCAAGATGAGAGGGTAGGGATATACCGCCACCACGAGGTCTGCCACAGACAGGCTGACAACGAAGATGTTGCCTAGATGTTGGAGGGGAAAAAACACAAAAATGGTTAAACCGTGTGCCAGTATCTGCTGGGTTGGTACTGCTATCCAGAAAGTGAAATACTATGGATAACCAACCAACATGGAAACCTATTTGCCCAGATGCACCATAGAAATCCCCACATGCCCATGCACACTGCCAATGGAATTGCGGTCATGCATCCACACTGTGCTGCGCATCCAATGATAACTGCATGGTTCTTAGTAGAGCGGTAGGAGTGCTGTACAGCTATGATTATTCCATAAACACAGATTTTCCTCCTCATGTGATTTATGGCTGCTGCTATCGAGTCTGCGATCATGCTGCGTTTCCCCGGCCTGCTCTTATCTTCATCATTGCTCTGAGACATTTAAGATCTGGTCATAGATTCTGGCTACCTGCTTGGTATTAAGCCTGTTTCCATTTATTATTATTGCCTGCTGAAATGAGGACTGCAAGATTTAATGGATGAATTGATTAAAAACACGTTGATTGACACAAAAGGTGCCATCAATTAGCAGGGTTTTTTTTAAAAAAAAAAAATTAACAGAGCAATCCTAACGGTCCCAGTCAGACATCTGCAGAGGATGTGGATGGGCGCCCCTCCACTGTGTAACTGGGAGCCCCTGCCAGGAGCTTTCAGTCATGCAAGTGGAACACTCCCCAGGTGTACCTGTACTGCTGCCAGTGTTCCTGACAAGGGCAGGCCCCAAAATGGGCCATTCTGGGGCCCATGAAGGGGCAGATCTAAAGCCCTTTCGTAATTTTGGCCCCATAAGCTACTTGGAGGAGAGAGCCCACAGAAACTGTGAGTAACTAACTCTGAGTTCTTTGGAGGAAGAGCGGGATGTAAATGAAGGGAAATTATCTGGTGCCGACCTTTTAACAAAAGCAGGGGCATTTGAAGAACATATCCAGCCTTCGAATGTTCAACATTTGCAGCTTATCGGGCAGAAATTCAATCTGCGGATGGATTTCACTGCTGAACTCCCTGATGCCAATTGAACTTTTCAGAATTCTACAAAGGGAATCCATCACGGCTCTAAAATAAATCCTCCCCTCTCCCACACCCAGGCAAAGAATATCATCTGTGCATAAAGTTAGATCATTTCCTCATGTCAATAATTGCTTGTTTGGAATTCAAACCTGTCTGCTTAGAACAGAGATGGGGCCCTTCAGATGTTGTCAGTCTCCAGGTCCCAACAGCTCCAGCCAGTATGACCAATGGCCAGGGATGATGGGAGTTGTAGTCCCAACATCTGGTTCCCCATCCCTGATTTAGAGTATCATCAAAAGAATGATCTGTCATTCTGATGTCATAACTTCATCAGATTTTCACAGCACTAGACAGGCAATATCAATGGCAAGCCCAGATACCCTAGAACTCCGGATGCACAGCACAAAATGAAATGGGACCCATAGGCAGATCACAACACTTAAAAGACTAAAATGCAAACAGTTAAAAAATATAAAATACAATACAATATTTAAAAGAATAAAATGCAATCAGAATACGAGAAGAGCCCTGAGGCTGGATCAGACTCAGGGTCCCTCTAGTCCAGCACTCCGTTCACACAGTGGCCAACCAGCTGTCGACTAGGGACCCACAAGCAGGACACGGGTGCAACAGCACCCTCCCACCCATGTTCCCCAGCAACTGATGTATACAGGCATTCCGCCTCTGAGACTGGAGCTGACATCTGTCAGAGATGCTTTAAACTGGACTCCTGCACTGAGCAGCCGGGCGTTGGACTCAATGGCCTAAACGCCCCTTTCCACCTCCTTTCCCATTTGCCAAATGACCAAATGAGAGGCGCTGCTGCACCCATTGTCATGCCAAATGACCATCAACAGCTTCTTCCGTGCTGAACGCGCAATCTAAAGTACACGAGAAACACCGTTCAGACCCTTTGCTAATATTTGCCAGCTTAGACGTATGCCGAGGTTGCCAGTACAAGCCTGCAACAGGCTTCTGCTATTCTCCATGGATCAGCTTCTGTCTGGCTTACCCAAGATCTCTCTCCTCTTTACTGCCCCACCAGGACCATTTCCCAAGGGCAGCAAAAAGGGAAAAGTCCTGCTGGATTTTCAGCAAGCATCTGGGATTTTGACATTTCAGCAAAGGAAGCTGGAGACGGCTGGTAACCTCAAACAAACCCCATGCTGAGCTTGAATAAGAGCGCCAGCGCAGCTATGCTACTCAGAACTGTCTTACCCGCCTGTCAGCCAGGTTTTTGCCGTTTCCAGTTCTGCATCATTTTGACAGCCGCACAAATCGGGGCGGAGTGGGGGGAAGGAGGCAATGGTGATTTATGATCAGCTGTCAGTCAACACTGGCATTTTTATTAAATGCTGAGCTTTGCCAGAAGCACTGATGACCCTGTTTGCAGATGGTGGTGTCCATTTTGATGTTTTATAACAGATTTGGAGATTTATTTTATGAATTCCATTTACAGAAGTATTTATAATGTTCCAAAGCAGTCCTCATAAAAAAAATCATCCCCATACTTGCAGAATTGGATTATCTATACGTTGCCCCTTGTTATAAGGAATGGAACGGAGTAAATTGGAAAGGGCCAGAACCCTGAAAGGATCATTTCATGCTGCAACATTTTATTGCACCTTCCTACTGACAGTATAAAGAATATCAAGATCCATGCATTCCTTAATTATTTAAACAATCCGCCATGTGTGCAGGGGGAGAAAACCCATTTACATGGACATTTACCTGCAAAACCACCTAGAACTGATTTTACAGCCATCCCTGTATCTGCCTTCAAACCCATTTTCAAAATCCACCCCTTGAACGTAAACTTTGTCTTACCCTCTTCATCCTCATTCCTAGTTTTAGCCAAGTTTTACATGTAACTGCATTTTCTCAATGCTATGTCTTCCCCTTCCCTTCCTTTATTGTTTACCCCCTTGTCTAATTTTAAAGTGTAAGCTGCGTGAGGGCAGAGACCTGTATTTTTGCATCTTGAAGGACTGCTAGCACCATCACAGGGCAGGGAGCTCCAACTGCTGGGTGCTCCTATAGGAAAGTTCATCTCACACGTCACTACCAAGGACAGCTCAAAAGGCAGCAGCGGAATTTGGGCTGGATCTCCATGATCCGGAGGGCAAGACTAGAACTCAGTGGGTAAGAGCTGTTTGGCAATAGAAAAAACTGCCCCTGGCGACGATATGGTCTCTCTCTCCTTCCCTTGACTACAAACTCCCCACATTGCCAGGGTCAAAGCCACCAACTGTATAGTAGCTTCCTGTGAGACAAGCATGGCCCCCTCCCTCCCTCCCTCCCTCCCTCTTTTTCTCCTCTTTTCTCTTTGCTCAAATGTGCGCATGTTGTCAAACACATTTTGGGGTCGTTGTTTTGTGAAACGCCTCACCAGCTCAAATACGGATGGCCCCTTGTGCCATTCAGTTCCAAAAGGTGCCAAGTGGGCAATCTCACATTAAAATGGCAACCCAGTTAATGCCGCACCCGTTCATACCATGGGCCAGGAAACTGAGGAACAAGTCACACACTTTGGTGACTCCTCTTCTTCTCTCCCCCCCTTTCTTTTTCTGCACAGAGTTTGTGAGCTTGTTAAGACCAAATAAAGCTTGCAAGGAGGAAAGTGCTTCTGCCTGGCGCTGCACTAACATGGTTCCCTAAACTGGTTGAATCCATGTTCTTTGCTTCCAGATAATTTACCAGGCTTCTTTGCCCAGAAGTCTCAAGTAATGCCTAGGCTGTGTGCCGTGAGAGAAGGGAGGAGAGTCCCCGTTGCATCTCTGCATGATTCATGGGGCTGGGCTTGTCTCTGCTGCAATTGGATCTTGACATTACTCTCCATTGGGAGCCACTGCAGAAGTAGCCATCCTCGCAGGAGGCTGCTTGAGGTATCTCTGCATGGGTCACTGCCTCATCTTCCCTCAATCCAATCAGGAGGCACAGTCAGCATTAGAAGCTCTGATGTGGAGCAGGAGAGCAACGTGACGTGGACAAGAGCGTCACACCTTTTCCCCTGCAGGGTGAAAAGCAACCTCAGAACGGGTGAAAACAGAAGGCGAGAGGGGGAGGGGTTGGGGGCCCCTCCACCACTGAAACGGACAGCCTCCTTCTGCATTTCACTTTTTTTAAAAAAAACCCAAACAGGCATGGAGACTGTTCATTAATCTCCTTTATATCATGTAGTTTGGTTTTCAGCTGTCAGATGTTTGGGAAACTCTGGTCCAGATAATTCATCTTAAAAACTGGGCATGCTACACTCTTAAAACAACAACAAAGTTCCCTAAAACTTATTTTAACTATTGTTTTGGCAACACATTTGCCTAACTCACCCCCCAAAGGCCCACTAACTCTCCCATCCTAGGAGGAAACATTTCTCAGAACAGAGAGAGGCTTCAGGATTACAGATGGCTGTGTGCTGGTGGCCAGCATGAGCAAATCCAATTAAGAGTTTCTTACTTCGCAGGGTCACTTGGAAAGTTAACATTCAAAAGTTTAATTTTGGGAGCTGCCTGACACACAGGATTAGCATTTTGTGCAAAGATACTCAGAAAAAAATGTGTTCAGATGCCTTCAACACATCCAATCGTTTTCCGATGTCACATGCCTTGTGTCTCATTTGATGGAGTGAGGTACCATCCCTGAATGAGGAGTCGGAGTTACCTTCATGTGAACAGGCATAATGGCCAATGAACCAACAGCTGCCAGCAGCAGGGCATAAAATATGGCATTTATCAAAACCGACAGCAGCAGAGTTCCCAGATTTGTGTTAAAAATGTACCTGCCAAGATATAAGTACAGATATGCAGAGATGGGAATTTAGAATAAACTTCTGTAATTTAAAAAGGAATGCAATACATCTCACAATAGCAGGGAAGATATTGACCAGGCCTAGGGATGTGCAAAACAGCAAAACCTGGGCTCACAAAAGTCCTCCAAATTCCATCTCAAAACTCATTGTGATTCAAGTCCGTATAGGATTGAGAGCTTCGGGTTCCCCCCCCCCCCATTTTCACATGAAACCTCTGTGTGTGTGTGTGTGTATGTGTGTGTGTGTGTTGCCCATGAACTGCTCGCAGCATCCCTGGTCTTTCTAAATTTGCATCTAGGCGTAAAAATGAGCCTATGCCAATATTATTATGTCAATACGTATCCTCCTATTTGGGCACAGTGGGGGTGGCCCCCCTAACAAAAGCCCTCGCTGCGCTGCTCTTCTCTTTCATGGGCTTCACTCTCAGTTTACACGGCCGTTTTATGGACACCACTGCAGGTCCAATGCAATGAAGACACACAGCCGCCATGTCAACACGGTCTACTCCTCTCACTATTGTCGTTTGCACATTTTTTCTTCTCTCTGAAGGTGGCTCTTCTGCTGGCATCGACCCTGGCCTGCTGCCAGCAAGGACTCCTTCCACTGCCTGGAGCAGAGGGGCTGTTTTCCCTGATGAGTGTGTGAGTGCGTTTCATCAGATTCATGATGATTGTCACAAACACCAACTTGCTTTACCACCAAGTTGTTGGGCCAGTCAGATGAACTAACATGCCAAGGCTTTGGCTGGAACTGGGAAATGATAAACTGAAGGCAATGGAAGAAAATGGGTGGGTGTGTTGTTGTTGTTGTTGTTGTTGTCATTTGACACCCAGCCAATGCCTAATCAGAGACAAAAATAGGGACCAGACACCCGCTGGACACCAAAACACAAGCCATGAGCCACAGATGCTGCCACTTGCCAAGATGCCATCCCCAGCCCGTGGGCTTTGGTTCTGCTAGGAGACACAGCCACTATTGGGGCGGTTTCTGAATGCTGCCCAAAACATGGGTTTGCCAACAGATCCAGGATTCGTCAAAATTGTGGTTTCCAAATTATGTTCCGAGGAGCCCCGGGGTTCCCCAATAAGAACATCATTCATGGGTGGGCAAACTCCAGTCACAACCGGCTTCTGCACTATTAACAGTCTTGTCAGGGTCCGGCAGGGACAAGCAGTCAGAGGAAAGTAAGAGGGTGCCAGGTTAGAGTCGCTTCCTCCTACCTGGTGCCCTCCAGATTTTCATCATGCTGGTTGGGGCTCATGGGTGTTGTAGTCCAAAATATCTAGAGGGCACCAGGATGGAGTTGGCTGGGTAAGAGCACCAGACTGGGACCAAAGAGATTGTCCTGCCTGCCTGCTTACACATTCCCAAACTTTGGGAAGCTCAACACCCCTAACATAATGCAATAGTTTTCCATTCAGGGAGCAAGGGCCAGCAGGGACTAGCAGGGCGGTTGGAGTTCACAGTTTTGCAGTTTCGATCTAATGTGTGAACAAAAACCCAGTAGCCTTCAAAATTTGCACTGCTCCGAATTTTGAAACGGAATTCTCCAATTACAAGAATGCATACACAAGTGCAAATCTCTCTCTCTCTCTCTCTCTCTCTCTCTCTCTCTCGTGTGTGTGTGTGTGAAAATAACATTTAAAAATGCATGAGGGAGATTGCTTGCAAAAATGTGCATACTGGGGCAAAATTGCAGACAAAGACGGCGGTATTGAGAGAAAATTCACACCAAAATGTATACAAATCTTCATCCAAAGTTTAAAAACAAATTTGCAAAGTTCAGGATGAACTGAATTTAAGATTGGAAAAATGAGAATCCCAAACTGACACATTTGTCCATCCTGCTCATATGTGTGTGTTTTCTTGTGCAAGTATTCTGGCATGGAGTTTCCTTTGCACACTCAGGATAACGGCTTTATCCCGACTGAAAGCGGAGATTGGCTAACAAACACCAGTTTTTGGACCCAGGACTGTCAACAGCAAACAGAGCAAGACAATAAAACCATCAGCTGCTGGCCATGTTTACATCAGGAATGTCTATTTTACTAGAAATGTAGACCAAATCCAGATGAGCCCACAATCCCTGAAACAAGCAGGAACATTTGAATTTATAGACTGGGCACATGGACTCCAAATGGCCAAGACTTGGAGGATAATGGAGCCTCCTGGATGTCTCTGCAATTCCATCCACAGCACTAACATTCTATCAGTGTCACCCTGGGTGCTCTTGTACGAGTATTGATGAAAGCGGAAGATGAAACATTAAATAAAAATGACATAACATACATTACTTCCTCCTTGCCAATTCCTTTAATAGAACTATTGATTCTTATTGCTGTTGGTCGCATCCCTCAAGGGCCCAGCGTTTGCCTGAGTGCGTCATTTGGGCCCCAATCCTGTGCATGTTCAGACGGGGGGAGGGGAAGTGTACAACGGGTTAGGAAACGCTGGGAATTGTAGGATTTTTCTCTGTCTAAGCTGTTGCTTTGCCTATTATTATACTTTATGGATGTGAGATGTACAATAAGATCTAATAATTCTCAGAGAGAACTGTGTGAACCTCTCTGCAAAATATTTTTTTAAAAAAATAAAAATGAAAGCCATGCTTAGTCCTTGGAATGAAATGCACTGGCATGTACTCTTATTATTAGTCCTAAGCAGAAACAGCCAGGCAAAAGCTCCAGAGATGGGTTGGCTGCCCTGCTAAAGAGAAATGAGTCAGCCGCAAATGCAACCATTTCGCTCATTAAAATTCAATAAGAAGCAATAATCAAATCTTTGCTTAGATACCAGTAGCAAGTTTGGCATGCCTGAAATATGCTATCAAAATATTATGACATATAAGTGTCAATTCCTGACGCCTTTTTGGGGGGTTGTTTTCTGTTCCTTTATAAAGTTTCTAAGAACTTTCCTTGCATGCTAAATCCAGCTGATTTTGGTGTTGGCTGGACTGTGAATTATTGCAGAAAAAGCAATTGCACACGGCATTTAGCTGGGCCTCTTCACACATTACCTTTTTTGGGTATACACTTAAGACAGCTAAATGTGCAATGTGTGAATGCAGCCAATATACATGTCAGTCACATAAAACCAAGATAGCCATGCTGGTTCATGAGAGAGAGAAAAATCCAAACTCCACAGTTGGGCAATATTTTTATAACGACCAACCAAAATCCCACAAAAATTGTGCAAGCTTTCAGGTTCACCAGAGCTCTTCATCTGACTGGGTGATAAAAAGCATTACTGACTCTGACTGGAGCAATAGGTAGATTTTTAAACAATATATCCAATACTAGAGTAGCTGGAATTTTTCCTTGATTCTCCACCTGAGTCCAGGTTCAGACCATTTCCACAGCAATACTAGATTTCAAGCTTTCTTAGAAGGAAAGTCTTCAAAAAGAAGAACTATATAAACATAACATATTTTGATTGGTTTGGATGTAACATTCGTGACTTAATAAATCTTAGTTTATTAAGCTAGGAATTAGAGTCAGGCCTATGACACCCCTCCCATGTGTCAGCTTCAATGCTTTGATCCTGAATTTTATTTCCCATTACATTCAAAATAGGGACCTTTGACCTCTTCCTCATCAGCTTCATATAAGGGGAGTGCTGCCCCCTATCTGCCTCAGGTGTGACTGGGCGTTCACTCCCCAGGAGAAACTGAAAGAACTGGGCATGTTTAGCCTGGAGAAGAGAAGACTGAGGGAAGACATGAAATCACTCTTCAAGTACTTGAAAGGTTGTCACACAAAGGAGGGCCAGGATCTCTTCTCGATCATCCCAGAGTGCAGGATGCGGAATAATGGGCTCAAGTTGCAAGAAGGCAGATTCCGGCTGGACATCAGGAAAAACGTACTGACTGTTAGAGCAGTACGACAATGGAACCACTGACCTAGGGAGGTCATAGGCTCTCCCACATTAGAGGCCTTCAAGAGGCAGCTGGACAACCATCTGTTAGGGATGCTTTAAGGTGGGTTCCTGCATTGAGCAGGGGGTTGGACTCGATGGCCTTATAGACCCCTTCCAACTCTACTATTCTATGATTCTATGAATCTGAAGACACAGGTAGCTAACTAGCCAAGTGACCAGGTAAAATAAAAAACAATGACAGCCTCTCCCTTTGCCTCTAAAAGACGATCTGCAGAAATCGGTAGGCAGGTAAGCATGATCAATTGCTAACTGTGGCAGAGCAAGCTGCTGTTGAAGGGACTAGACTGGCTGAAAAGGTGGCCACTCTATGCCAGGTCATGCTGGCTGGGTAATGCTGGACCTTTTTTAGGTGTAGGATTGCACCCTTAGGCTAAAATGTGCATGTAGTTTGCCCTCCCCCTTTGCCTTTGATCCTACCCAGCACTAGAATGTGCCTCCAACACCTTAAGAACACAAGAAACTGCCTTACCCTGAGTCAGACCTTGGTCCATTTAGCCCAGTATTGTTGACACGGACAGGCAGCAGCAGCTCTCCAAGATCTCAGGTAGGAATTGTTCCAGCCTTATCAGGAGATGCTGGAAATCGATCCTAGGACCTTCTGTATGCAAGGCAGGGCTCTACCACTGAGCTATGGCCCATCCCCTAAAGGAGGTCAATTCATTGCCTCCTAAATAGGTGAGTAGAAGTAGGAACACCATCATAAGCTGCCTCATTCTAAGTCAGGACATTGGTCTATCTAGCCCATTGTTGCTGACCCTGGCTGGCAGCAGCATCTCTCTGGGGTTTCAGGCAGGAGCTCCTCTGAACACCTTTCCAAAATGTAATTGGGCTGAAAGCTACGCTTCAGAGCGATGGTGTCCAGAATAAGAAGACAGAACATCCGCTTGGTCCCTCGTAACAAGGGAAGATGGCAAGCCTGCGCTCAGGATATCCCAAGGGCAAGCCGAGATCAGCTTTCGCTGCGGTCTCGATGCTGCAGCTATTAAAAGAAGCTGGCCCAGTGGAAAGGTCATTTGATGCTCACATCGCCCTTCTCCGTGCAAAGGGACACAGGCATTTATTCAGAAGGACCTGCTTCCCTCTTCTTTCCTGGGGGCTACCAGCTTCACTCCCTCTCTGTTCATAGAGGCAGTACTCTGCGCTGTGCCTTGGGTGGTGTCCCACATGAGTCCTACTCAGAGAAGACTCCTTGAAATAAAAGGGCCTTAAGTTAGTCATGAGTAACCTAAGTCCAATTCATTTCAAAGGGTCTACTCTACATAGGACTAACAGGGATACTACCCCTTGGCAGCATTAAATGCATTGGGAGTGGGGGGGGGGGGAACCCATGCTTAAAAAAAGAAATAAATTCCACCTGCTTTCTGCAAACATCTTTGAGGCAGAAAGGCCTGCCCTATTTTAATCCTTGTTCAAGGGGGCTTTAATTCAAACCCTGAAACTAATGAATGTGGAAGGGTGGGGAGGGGTAAGAAAAATTTGTCCCAAGTCAAGTCTTGGGGGCAGCCAGGGTCTGAGGACTCTGTTTGCAGGAGGGGAAGTTACTTGAACAGCAGCCTTCTCCCACATGAGTCTCCCCAAATCCTTCGTTCTTCATCTGAGTCCCTCATCCAGGTCCCTGCATCACCTGACGTTCTCAGTCACGGCCTTTCAGAAGAGATGGGATGCCCTCCCCAGGGAAGCTCCCCAGACATATTCTTTCCATCCTAGGCAAATACTTTAAAAATGCCCAGTATGTTTTATTGCTGGTTTTAGTGTGTGTGTGTGTGTGTGTGTGTGTGTGTGTTTATGTATTTAAAGCTTTGCTAGATTTTAAAAGATTTTGTTGTAGCGTTTATATTTTCCAAAAATCAATTTATTGCACCTTTTTAAATGGCATACCAGTCTGAGCATCCTGTTACTGAAGGATGGCTTATAAATGGACAAATAGATAAAACGCAACAACATCCCCGTTCTCCTCACAAGGTATCCCATTTGCTCTTTCATCCATGCCATGTACCCTTGGCTGGAGTACAAGGGGCAGGTTACAGCTTGCAACGGAGCCAAACAAGTTCAGGGGTCTATGAATCCGACCTGTGGGCTCTGCAGCCAACTGCCTTTTTTTGGGTCAATGCGCATTCGCACTAATATAGATGTGTGTGAACGCTCTAAGGCCCATTAGTGCTCATTTGCACGAACTAATGTACATTTGCATGGCTGAGTGTTAGTACTAATGTGAATTAGCACAAATAGAACAAAATTCTGGTATTAAAAAAGTCTGATTCCATCAATGTGGGGACAACAGAAAGGAAGACAGCTGGCAATCACGAAACACAGATATGCAACATGTGACTGGTGCAATGAGTCCGTAAATGCTGTTTGAGGCATAATCAGGGTTTGTCTCCATCATGCAGCAAAGGAACAGGGCAGGTACCACTAAGACAGCTTTCCCAAACCTGGAGCCCGGCTCAGGATGGTGGGAGTTGTAGCCCAACACATCTGGAGAGGCCCCCAGTTTGCACTAAGCCAAATTCCAAGCCTCAGGGGCCTATACAAGTCCTGCAAACAAGATCTCTCAGCCTTGGGACAAGCGTGCACTTAGGTTACTTTGATGATCAACTCCAAGAGCAAATCGTTCTGAATGCACTCTAATCCATTTTCCTTCAGGCCAGCCAAGAAAAGCAACTGGGTCTCACTTGGAAAATTATTACAGCCCCCATCCGATGACCCACGGGGAACGGCGGGTCGCGGGCGCTGCCAACCTCAGCCTCTGTCTCGTGACCAGGAGGTGTATTGTCCTTGGCAGAACACGCGACGACGCAGCTACCACCACCGGGTAATCTTTCCCCCTTCCCACGGTGGGGGAAACAGGGAGGACAGCCGCCTGGACCGCTGCCAGGAGGAGACCTCAGCTGCCCCCTCAGCAATCCCCTCCAACCAGGCTTTCCATGTTGCCACCTAGAGACGGCCCCTTCCTGATGGAACAACAGGTGGGCTGAGATGCCACCGCTTCTCCCAACCACCCTACCATGGTCCTTTTTTCACCACCCTCCTACCCTCCCAGCTTGTAGCCCAGCTGACCAGGCTCAGGATGCAGTCGATCAGAGGAGGACCTCCTCGGGCAGCTGCCCAGGGCTCAGCTTCAAAGGTGGGCATGAGCCCCCTGGACCTGCTCCTCCTCTTCACCCTTGCAACCTACTTATTCAGCCTCCTTTTGCTCTAGCCCAGACAACGGAGGTGGGTGAGGAGGAGGAGCAGGAGACGCCACGGCCCACTTGCTCCCAGGCTCTCTGCCTGCCAAGCAAGGAAGTGGAAGGAATAACGAGACAGAGGATGAGGAGCAGCTGGTGACCATGGTGCTGAGAAACTAGACTCACTGAGGGAGGGGGCCCACAGAGGGTGTCTTGGCCAAAGGCCTCCAATGTCTGGGGCCGGCGCGGCCATCGTGGCTGAGGCGGCTTCCCTGGGTCCCCTTTAACGACACTCCCATGAACACAAGGAGCTTGCCATTACAACAATGTGCACCCTGTTTGTCCTCTCTCTTTAAGACTAGCCTAAAAATGAAACTGCTCTGAAGGCTGGCAAAATGGGCAGGAGAGAAACAAACCAGAAATAGGAAAAACAAACCAGAGTTTGTTTGCTTGCATGCAAGGCAATTCATGGCTAAAGGAACAAACCACGGTTAAAACAGACTATAGCTTATTGTTACATGTGAATGCAGTCAATGACCTGGTTTCCACATAACACGAATTCATGGGTTAAGCAAAACCATTTGTTTGTCTATACAATAAGGCAATTCTTTTATTGCCTTAATGTATTGATTTCAGTTTTTAATTTTAAAATCATTAGTCCCTCTGAGACATTTTGACCTGAAGGGCAGGAAAAAAATGTGATTTTGTAAATATATAAACAACCACAAGCAATCTACATAAGTGGCAGTTGCAGCATATTATACATAATATTATATAAAATGTTTATATTATATACCATAATGACACAAGAAGAGCCATGACACAATCAGACCAAGGGTCCAGCAAAGTATTCATACAGTGGCCAACCAGCTGCTCACAGGACACCTGCAAGCAGAACACAAGTGCAGCTGCACTCCGCCACCCATGTTCCCCAGCAACTGCCTCTGAGACTGGGGGTAGCATCATATCATATCATATGTCAAAATCCCTTTGATGGGGTCTCTCTGTACCCCTGATTCCAGCCCTCTGGGCACACCAGTTCTGAGCCCCACAAAAAGAAGCCAGTTTTATTTGCTGGAGGACACCTGCATGCATGAGAGGACTACCAGATTCCTAAGACCCAGTAGATGTAACCAAGTATATCTAATATACACTCATTGTGGACTCATTTCCCTAATGACAACCCTTTAGAAGGCAAAATACACCATTCACACACAAGGAGGTATCAGCAGTCTTCTGGAAACCCCAAGATCTGTAGAGGTTTGGGGAAGCCCCCCCCCCCCAAACGTCCCAGTGTGGAGTCAAAGCCACAGAACACAATCTGTTGCTGCAGAGGCCGGGTGGAAAACAGGGCGAGAGGGGGAGGAATGGAGTATGGTGGGAAAGAGCATGGTTGCCTGGCTGGCTGAGGCTGGAACAGCGAGGAGAATTCCATGTTGCAACATCTAGTTGCAGGTCTTTAAGATATCCTAAGACTCTTGGTTTGGCATTCCCCCGCCCCCTCTCACGTTCTCATGCGCCCGCCCGCGCGCCCGCACACACACACACACACACACGCGCGCGCGCAGTTTTTGCAGGTGTTGCTTGCAAATTGGATTTCCCACCCGCTCCTGTTTGCAGCCTTCAAAGCAATCTCGCAGTCAATCCACGTGTTTGTTCGGATTCAAAGCCAGGGTGGGCTGGAGAGGCGCATTCCCGGCGAAATGCTCGGCGCGCCCCGGTCTCAAGAGCCGATCCAGCGCGTCGTCGCCGCCGCCCACCGCGCTCTTGAAGCGGAGATCATCTCGC
Organism: Anniella stebbinsi; assembly: GCA_029215795.1. Classification (NCBI taxonomy): domain Eukaryota; kingdom Metazoa; phylum Chordata; class Lepidosauria; order Squamata; family Anniellidae; genus Anniella; species Anniella stebbinsi. The sequence goes on from JARDYH010000001.1 coordinate 1,135,556, forward strand.
CTTCTGGAGACGCGTCTTTCTCGGAGCTGCGCGATCGCCGCCGGCCCCCTCGCGCCTTGCGGCACTGATGCTGCTGAGCGCTCCCTTGCTTCCTCCCTCCCTCCGGAGGGATCCCTGGAGGGAGGCGCGGGATCGCTTCTTCTACACCGGCAGTCGGGCAGGGCTTCGTTTCCCAAAAACTGCCCAAGGCCGCCTGGAAGTTCCTCCGCTCCCCACTGAGACCCCAGGCGCGTTCCCGTGCTGCATTGAGCGGAGGGGGAGAAGCACTCTGCATATGCTCAGGGTCACCTTATCGCATGCTCCAGGGCTGAGACCTGGTATGAAGAACAAGCCCTGGGGGGCCCTGCACCCTGGCGCCCCCCCCCCCGATTTCCATCCCGCTGAGGGCAAGACGGCTTTTTCTGCCTCAACCGCTTGCTCCCCAACCCCGCAAAAGCGCTTCGCAGGAGACCCCGCAGAAGCTGGAGGATCTGCAAAGTGACGTGCAAAATGCCCTCCCCCCCCCCCCACGCCCGTCCTTGGGGGACGCAGAACAAGGGAAACCACCGCTTGCCGAATGGCAACTCCGCCAGCTGGGAGAGGTGGTGTCGCCTAATGGCCAGTGCCGCGAGCGTCGTAGGCACGTTTCCTCGGGCACGCTCGTCAGCAGCCCGACAGGGCTGCCCTCCCAAGTAAACCCGCCTAGGATCGCCCCCTGCCCTGCCCCCTGCCCTGGCCTTCATGGCCGGCTGCCCTCGCTGAGCCTCAGCCGCCTCGCCCCGGGCTCCGCACCTCGGAGCGCTCCTTGCGAGCCCCCCGCCTCCCCTGCCCCCTTCAGAGCCCCGGGAAGGAAGGGAGGGAGGGCGGACGCGAGCGAGCGAGCGAGCCGCCTCACCGGCGTTGCGGAGCTTCCGGTTCCTCAGCACCGACGCGATGACCAAGAGGTTGCCCAGGACGTCCGCCGCGATGGTGAGGATGAGCACGGCGGCGAGCGAGTGGCGCGCCTCGCGGGGGAAGCCGCACTCCGGGCAGCTGCCGTTGCCGCCGCCGCCGCCGCCGCCGCCGCCCGGCATCGCCGCCGCCGCCGCCACGCAGCCTCGCGCCGCAGCAAGGCAGCGGCAGCAGCAGCAGCAGCAGCAGCAGCCGGGCAAAAGCCCTCCCCGGCGCGCCCGCCCCATCCATCGCGGCGCCTGGGCTGCCCGGCTCCAAACTCCGGAGCCCGCCCTCCCCTCCCCTCCCCTCCCCTCCCGCGGGAGGCAGGCCGGGGCGCCTCCGCCCGCCCCCCCCCCCGGGCTCCCGGGCACGCGACCCTGCGCCGGACAGGGGGGCGAGAACTGCTCCCCAAGGGCCCGAGCCCCGGGGGCTCCCCTCGGCCGCCGCCTCACGTGGCCGCGATCGTGCCCGCTCCCTTGGGCCCGGGCGCCACCGGGAAGCGCGTCTCCAGCCTCGGGGGAGCCTTCCCCTGGTGGGGGCGGGGGCGGGGGTCGCGCAGCCGCGCCTGGGGCCCGTGGGGTCTGGTGGGGCGGAGGCTCCACGGCCTCCCGGCGGCGGCGGCGGCGGCGGGGGGAGGGCAGGAGAAGGCCCCGTCTGTGGGTGGGAAGCACCGGCGCATGACTGGCTCCCCATCCCACGGGGCCCTGGCTTGGCGCCGGTGTCCTCCCGCCCTTGTATTCGGGACCCGGAGGACGGGATGGATGGGCTTCGTCTCCCATTCGCGGATGAGGCTCCCTGGCGCCTGGGCTGATTGTGAGGCGCAGGTCCACAGGCGAAGAGGAGCTCTGGGCACAATCAGCCAAACGGTGCGCCCCAGGCCACGGAGAAGGCTTGCTTCCACAACTTTTGCACTGTCTGTTTTCCGAGAGATGCGCTGGGTCTGGGAACAAACGTGCATCCTGCAACTGTAGGGTGTTGAGTCTCTTCAGCCCCTTTCCGAGAAGCTCTTGGGGCCACGTTCCAGCGGTGGGGCAGAACCAAGGGGGAAAGGGGTGGGTGGGACCAATGGCCCCCAAATACCGGCATGTTGCAATTTAAAGCTCTTGCTGTCAGTAACTAAGGGGGGGGGGGACATTTCAGCCTTCTAGAATGGGGAAGGGGTCATGCAAAAGAGACGGAGGCTGGTGGCGGCACCAATGTCTGTGGGGTGGTGAATCCGCTCTGGGTTTCAGTCAGAACTTTACAGGAGCTCTCCAAATATTCAGGGATATATAGTCCACCAGAAGGAGTCGCCTAACCCATCAACCAGAGGGATTTTAATAGATGACACTTTCCTAATTTTAACAATATTTAACTTCAAGAAAATAGGTGCCGAGTGCTTGCTAATTTGCAGCAACGGGTTAGAGTGCTGCTGCATTTTTCTTTATATCTTTGCAAGTTAAAGGGGTGGGGGGTGGGGGGTGGGGGGGAAATCAACTACTAGAGAACTACTTTGAAAATAATACCCAAGTCCATATAGCATACTGCTACGTTTACTAGGCCAAGTCAAGGTTCACAAAAATGAGCGAAGCTTTTGCGATCTCCAGATAGCTTCATCAGGCAAGATGTTGCAAAAGCAGGTGGGTAGGAGAGAGGGCGGGGAAGCCAATGGAACGGTGTGGTCAGGATGGCTGCAGAGTCAGAGTCCAAAGATGATACGGAGAAGGAGGGTTTGAAATTCAGCGACCGCCAGGCATGGGTGAGCCAGGAGGGTGTGTGGGTCTCTGTGCCCTGTACAATCCTCACACACGGCCGCAGTGGCCCATGGAGGAAGTTGGGCATGTTTGAACACATGTTCTCTCCTGTTGCTGCTCCCCCTTCTCAGTCACTCCCAGATTCTAATTTGCATTGATTAATCGCCAGCTAAAAATGCCAGCAGTGTTTATGCCCATTCTTCAAAGCACGGATCACATCGCTCAATATGCAGGCACCTATATTTGGCACCTAGCCAAAAGAGAGAGAGAGAGAGAGAGAGAGAGAGGATGAAAATCAGCTTCCAGTTTGCAGGTGCTGTTTAGCATAATTCCGAAACGCACATAAAGAAAACCGATTTCCTTAATTGCTCTACCACTTGGCCAAAGGACTCTTCTGTGAATGAGGAGTACAGTAAAGAGAAGATATGAATGGGGAAAGGTTCTTGCTAAACAAGACTGGTTTTATATATATATATATATATATGTGTGTGTGTGTGTGTGTGTGTGTGTGTGTGTGTGTGTGTTTTAAGAATTAAAAAGAAACTTAGGAGCGTTCCACATCCAGCAAAGCAAAGCGGAAAGCCCAGGGAAAGGAGAAAGCTGTTTGATGCTGCCACCATGTGGTCTTAAGCAAACATGCTCTGGGAGTTTCATTCGACATGCTTTGCCAGAAGTCCACCAATTGGATCCAAGTGCAAAACATGGGCAGGCAGAAATAGGCAAATAATTAAGACACAAGTGCCTCTGAGCATGTGCTGATCCCAGGGCTTTGTGATCGGTACTGGAACCAACTGAGAATCAGAAACCCTTTCCAACTTATTATCAACAGATCTTCATCTACCTTCTGCCTATCCTGTTTGAAGCTGTAAAAAGAGTATAGCATTCCTTCTTATGGATATAGAACCATCAGTGTGCATGGTGCTGTACAAAGTACAAGATGACATTATCTAACATGAGGAGACACAGAAGGGAGAAATGGAGGATAAGATAAGGAGGGGGGAAAGAATTTCAGGTCCAGTAGCGCAAGGGTGAGTAATTTGTGGCTTGACAGATGTTTTGGATGGCGGCATAGCCAATGGGTAGTGATGACGAAAGTTGTAGGCCAAAATATCTGGAGGGCCAGAGGTTGTACATCCTGCAGAAGAGTTCCAAAATGAAAGATAAATGCCAAACAGTTTATGGATAATGAAGATTATGAGGAGGGATACGAGGCCGTCTTGGCTTCTGTACAGTTCAGTGTTGATGGCCCTTATATTTAGTTGTAATTTTGCTCTCTTCTTGGCACTCAGAGGGGGAAGGCATGAATTATGTCTGGGTGGAGAAAGGGGTTAGTGTTAGGGTCACAGTTAGTGTTGGTATTGGGGTAAAGTTAGAAAAAGTCACGACCCTGTCCAGGTACAGGTGCCTGGATGAAGACTTTATCTGGCAATCGGAGGGAGCCTGTGATGCCCTGCCTGCACCTGTGCCACTCACCAGGCTACACAACAGGGCTGTCCACGCTTACTTCAACCCCTCCCCCCCCCCCCCCGTGCTTATGACGTGTTTGAGGGTTTAGGCTTACTGCTGCTGCTCCCATCCCGCCTTTATTCTTCTAGGCCCCACGGCTCCACAGCCCAGCTCCCTAGCCCTCAAATCCCCCGTCTTCTGTCCGCTGCCACCAGTACCTCCCTCAGGTACACTTCCAAAGATCATACCAGTTGGATATAATTAACAAGATTTATTAACATAAAGATGATTGTTCATGTAGCACAAGCTTGATGGTTTCCTCAGGTCAACAGCGTATTGGTTACAGGCACAATGCTTAATGGTTTCAGTACTTTCTGTGTATAACATTTACAATAGAAACTCTCACGTTCTATGTTTCTCCTGCCTACTCTACCCACTCTAAACTACACTACACTCTTTCCCACCATCTAGTTCCACCAAAATAATAAAACACGTTGGTCCTTCCTAGCCTCTAATCCAGTCAACAATAATTCCCTCTCTCCCTCTTCTCACACTCTCCTGTCAGCTCCTAAATATCTACACAGCACACAGCCAGCCAATCTAGGCACTCCCCCGCCACCATCCAATCAGCACTCACACATGAACTCCCCCCCCCTTATGCTTACCCAGTTACAACATAACTGTTAGTCTATTTAACTTCTTTTATGGCATTTTATAAACAACTACTAACAATCTTTTATATACAAGGACCTCTAAAGTAGCTGAACATCACAGAGCCTTTCACCAGGACGCTCTGTATGGTGGCTTTTGTGTATGTCACCTGGATGGAGAGAGGGTGAGGGTTAGGTCCCTGTGCAGGTAGAAGGTCTGAGCTAAAGGCTATGAATAGGGCGTAAGGATGCTCTGCCTGCTGCCTGTATATATGCTGTCGGGAAGAGATTGAAGGTTCAGGTTCAGGTTAGGCTTAAGCCTTGGGTAAGGATTAGTAAGACTTAGATTCCTGTGCAGGAACAGACTCCTGGAAAAGGCTAAACGTTGCAAACAAACTGAGTGCTCAGCCAGGACAGTGTGACAGCTGACACTGAATACGCTGTCAGGATGTGGAGAGGTTTAAGGACAGAGTTAAAGTTTAGGTTAAGCTTCTGCTTAAGGTTAGGGTTGGTGAGTCCTGGGTCCCTGTGCAGGAACAGGGGTGCAGATAAAGCCTAAGACAGGCTGAGTGGTCAACCAAGACACCATGCAACTAGTCATCCGTGGAGTGGACTATAAGGGCAGGGTTGACTATTGTGTTGGCCAAACGTGCCCTACAAGTGGATGGGGAGATGTTTCATTTGTGGCAGAGAATTCACCCCCTACACACACAACCAGGTAATTTCTAGTTTTGTAATTTAATTTATTTCATTTCTATACCACCCAGCAGCCGGAACTTCCTGAGCAGTTCATAAAAATCCATGCAGTGATTCCTCTTTGTCAATCACTGCATCAACCAGGAAATAAATAAAAGCAGAATGCATGTGGTTTTTAAAATACAAAGATTCCCCCCCCCCCTCCGTTCCCAGTCTCTGCAGGAAAGGATTGTGGATTCCACAATGTGAACTCGCCGACCTCAGTCTGCTCTTCTTCCATCCTTCTGCTTTCTATCCCCATCTTTCAAGTCCTGGGAATGAACAGAACAAAGACTACGGACTCCTAATTTAGGTCAGGACTGTCAAACAATCGTCAGGGGATGGCGGGGTGGGGGGAGCATGTGGAACGCATTGGAGGAAGCTGCTGAGCGCCTTTGCTTCCTGCAAGCCGCCCTCCCCACCCGCCACCCCCATGGCAGAGGGGAGAAGCGGATGGGGAAGAGAGAAGCCTGTTCTACCACTTGGAAGAAAGCACCCAGAGACACCCACAGACAAACACACCCACAGCGTTAAAACAAACAGTAGCTAACTTCAGACATTAGTTGTTGCTAGCTATCAAGGAGAAACCATTCTCAGTGGGCGTGGAGTTAGTCCACGTTCCAATACAAGGGCATAGATGGAGCACGTTTTGAGAGAGTATTCTTATTTCCGGGCGAAGTACAAAGTGTTGGTCATCAACTTCAAAGCCCTACATGCTTTGGGTCCAAGTTACCTGTGGGATCGCCTTCTCCCGTACAATCCGCCCCACACACTCAGGTCCTCTGGGAAGAACTTACTCCAGTCAGCAAAAACTAGGCTGACAACTGTCACCCAGAGGACCTTCTCTTCTGCCGCTCCCAGACTGTGGAACGGCTGCTGTCGAAGGAGATCCGTCAACTTAATAGTCTTCCAGAATTTAAGAAAGCTATAAAGACTGATCTCTTCTGGCAGGCCTACCCAGTTGAATTTTAAGATGCTTTTTAATAATGTATTAGTTTTACATGTTTTTAATCAGTTTTATGTATTTGTATTTGATGTTGTTCCCCGCTTTGATCCAGAGGGAGAGGAAGGTAAGAATATATTATTATTATTATTATTATTATTATTATTATTATTATTATTATTATTATTATTATCTTTATTTATATCCCACCTTTTGCCCAATGCAAAAGAGTAATTAAGGGAGTGGTCCTACAGCCTTTAGAACGTTGCCTGAAGGGCCACAGGATACTGGGGGTTTCCTCCTCCGAGGTTGGAGACAGCGCTCCGACCCTGGAAGGGCGCGTCAGAGATACTGTCCCCAGATCCCTCGGCCCCAACCTCTTGCAGCCAGCTGCACTCCAAGGTTGGGAAATCGACCCCAGAGAGGGGGAAAGGGGGGCATTCTGGTGGCCGGGGAGGGGAGGAGACTGGAGAGGCCAGGAGATGAGTTACCCTGAGCCTCTGCTAGCATCCTTCCTCCCCCCTCTAAAGCATCATCGCTAGGAATATGCAGGGCATGCCGGGGGGGGGGGGGGCAGAAATCGCTTCTGGATTTGGGGACTACTGATCATCAAGGGCGCAACTGATAGGATGAAACCCTTATTAAATTAATAAAGACAGCCCCATAAACATGTGCATATATTACTTTGTTAAAAGTTATTAGGGCTCCACTGCCACCGCCCCCCCCCCCCCACATACGACATATCTGCATTTAGATTGATACGTGGCACTTTCTGAAAATACAACCTGGCTGCAGTGCTCACAGAAACTAGATCATGCACTTAATGAGCAACTACTTATACCCAATGGTGCAACTAGGTAATGTTAGACTCTGGACTTAATGGTCTTATGTGGTGGGGGAGCTTTAGATGCCCATCTGTATGACTTCACTCATGAAACACTCAAATTCCTCCTCTTCCTTTCCTCCAACCACCATTCCATGATTTAAAACTGCTCCTACATTCCATTCCAGACCAACTCTGGGTGACTGGATGCTTGGTTGCTCTCAGATACTCAAATTTGTGTACTTGTGAAACAGCAGATATTAAAAACACCCCATAAATTTCTAGTACTTCACAAGGAAACTGATCCTGAAACCTCCTACCACTTTGGAATGCATGAATCACTGCCCCCTAATTTCGAATCTCCTCCTTTATCTCGGAGCAGTGAAATTGTGTCTGTGGGGTGCTCCCAAAGAGAGGATGCATTAGCAATTGCAAACCTTACCCAATCAAAAAACAAGTGAGTTGTTAATCTCCTCCCTCAAGTCCTACTTAATTAGATTATAATATTGTTTCCTTACAGACAACATTAATGTCTCTTAATAAATCCTTTATAAATAGAAGCACCTCCTCCCCACACAAACATCTTAGACAGATGGTCTAGTTGCATGAATTCTGCCGATACAGAAGCGACAAATACTTTGTGTGTTTGACCCAAATAATAGTGATGATTCTCTGACTTCAGATGCAAGGCTAATTTCTTTCCCCACAATTAGCAGAGATAACATAGTGAAACTGACACACATCCATTTGCCTTTTGAATGATCAAGAGAGCAACTCCTACCTTCCAAAATAATTGGCGCTTGCTTAAAATAGCAGGCAGGAGGAGGCATATCAGCTCATGCTGAATTTGGCAGGACCTTCCCACTATACAGAACAGGGATGGGCAACTTCTGGGGGTCAGGGGTCATTTTGCCCCTCCCTCGGAACCCACTGCACTCCTCCCCCCTCACCAAATGGACAGTGGCAGCAGTGGCAAAAAAAAACAACCCATGGCAATTTTATGGGGAGACACAATGCGCGGGTTGTTTCCCAGCAGCATTGTGCTTCTGGGACGTTTCTGGGACTGCAATTCTGCTTGCAAGCAAGATCCACACTTCTTGGGCACCTTGTTTTCCTGCAAAATCACTGCATTTTTTCTGCTGCAATGGCAAATGTGGTGGTGGTAGGGAAAACAGCCCCACCCCAAATAAAAGGTCCACATGTTGCCCATCCCTGATACAGGGGATGCAAGACTAGAATACATGTAGTTCTCTTATTACCAAACCCACCATAATTGAAAGGCCAAGAAAGCAAAGCCAAACGTCAACAAAAGCGAACCAAATATCAAACTAAGAATCCATTCACAGTAGTGTCCATGCACCATTCTTTTAAATGTTGAAAGTGTTGTAGGATCTTTAATCCATTGCATCATAGGAGGTGGGTGTTTATCCTTCCAATGTTGTAAAATCAGCCTTTTAGCTATCAGAAGGGTGCAGAGAATCCATTTGCACTGACTTTGCATTTACTTCCAGGAAACAGGTAGATAATTTAAAAGAGCATGCACATCAGTGAATATTAAGGAGTGTTTCAATACAAAATGTATCTATATAATGTCCTCCTCCCATAAAAGGGCATCTACTGGGCATCTATGGCCAAAACATATTGTTAAAAGAAGCATTGGCTAAGTTACACCTCCAACAATTAGCAGACTAAGACAAACCCTAATGAAAGGGACTTTGCAGCATTCAATAGACACTGGCAGAAAGTTTTAAGCTACAACATGCTGGTATGCTTTGTATTTTTGACCTGCCCCTTTTGCCATTGTTTCCGCCCACCAATGGAATGCGGTCCCCAAGACCTTCTCTGAAATTGATTTTGGCCTTCCAGCTAAAAGAGGTTCTGCCCTGGAAGCTATTGGGGGCTTGGGAAGGGGCAGGGAGGAATCCGCGTTATCTCTGACCACTGATTGGAAATAACGGGGGATTCCTCTTACTGATCACACCATTAGTCCTCCCAAGGTCCACTTTCTCCACATCTTACATAATTTTATACCCCTGTACCAAGTGTCCATGTCCTGCCTCTTTTCAAAGCTAAACAGTGCCAAATGTTGTAACCTTTCCTCATAGAGGAATTGCCCCAGTCCCTGGATCAGGGTGCAATTCATAGAGGGAGCCCAGTCTGGAACCTGTTCCTAATGCAGATTATGCCATTGAGTCCGTGGGATGCCTCAGGGTTTATTCTAAGGATTGTTTTTCAACTGCATAAGAAGCCAGCGCAGCCTCCCATCCCCAATGCGTGAGCACCTCTCAAAAAACATCTAATGGAAAAAAATAAAAGTATGAAAGAGGGAAGAATAAATTAGAATTATTACAGAAATTAGGATTAAGTTTTACAACTCCCTGACTGGCTGGGGAATTGTAGGGCTGTTTTTCTGGCTAAACATGCATTGGACGGCACCCTTCATATGTTTTATTAAAAATGTTTACAATATGGTTCTGGCCAATGTTTTTAAGCTGCTGTTTTATTATTGCTTAATTAGGGTTTGATGGTTTTAATGTATTATATTTTGTTTACATAAGCCAACAAGAACCCTACAACTCCCAGCATTCCCCAGCCAGCCCTATTGCTGGGAGTTGTAGGACTCATTTCTGTCTAAAGATGCCAAGGGCTGCACTCTTACACTTTTAAAGGTTAAAAGGCAACACCTAGGATTGAACCAGGAAAATCACTTGACACCTAGTGCTGATCTTTCAGTACTGGGCTGATGTAGGGTACAGGACCAAGCACTGATGTGGGTCAGGATAAGAGTAATTAAAATCCCCTGATTTAGAACCTGCGACTCCTATCCGGAGAAGCAGGAAATCCCCCAATACAGAAGGTGTGGCTTGAGGAGGTATTGGATGAGTACCCAGCAGATACATGAATCAGCCCCCTGCAGATCAGCTCGAATGCTTATGTGGAGAGGCGCGCATGGAAGACGCATGCCCTCCACCTAGTCACGCAGACCCCATAGGGTTAAGCCCGCTGCTAGTACTCCACTTCGAAGCATAAATGTCCCAATGTCACGTGAAGCTGGGAACAGGTTGACAATGAGCCAGACTCTCATACAAGACAGCGGCCCTCACATTCCTTCCCCTCGTCCGGAATTCCCCAGGAAGAGTTGCCAGGAAATAATGACCGTACATTCCTATACAGACACAGTGGAGGAACGCTTGAGTTCACAAAGACAGTATCTCTCAATGAGAATGAACAGCACGGCACATGCGGCTTACAGATGGCGGCCCTGCCTTCCTAGTCCGCCCCTGCAATTGCTGGTTCTGCGGCTGCATACATTTATTTGTTTCTTACATTTATATCCCACTGTTCTCCTCTTGCAAGGGCCCAAGGCAACATACATGATCCTCCTCCTCTCTGTTTTATCGTTCTCACAACAAGCCTGAAAGGGTTAGGCTGAGGAGGATCCATGCCTGGCCCAAAGTCACCCAGTCAGCTTCATGGCTGAGTGGGGACTAGAAACCCGCCCTCCCAACTCCCAGTCCAGCACCCTAACCACTGAACCACACGGGGTCTCATTGTACTGAATTTACAAAGCCTGAGCCAGCTGGACAGCGTTTCATGCTACCTGGCAGCTCTGCACAGCTTCCTCCAAGTTTTAGCTTTTTGAATTATTACTACATTTGCATTCTCTCTCTCTCTCTCTGTCACACACACACACACACACACACACACAGAGTCTCCAAGGTGCTCATACTGAGATTCAACATGGGATCAATCTGAGTTTATCCTTACAATAACCTTGCAAGCTAAAGGAGTTCTGACTAAAACCCAGAGCGGATTCTCTGCCCTGCTGACATCAGAGCCACCAGCCTCCACTGCTTGCAAGCTAGGTTAGGTTGGGAATTAGTTTATTTGTTTGATTTTTATCCGGCCCTTCCTCCTCCAAGGAGCTCTGGGTAATGTACCTGTTTCTTTCCCCCCTGCTGCTTCCATTTTATCCCTGTGAGGAAGGTTAGGCTAAATGATGGTAGCTGGCCCAAGTTCAAAATGCTTCACCAAAAAAGAGGAGTGCGGACAGGATACAGACTTGCATAAATCTTGCAATAAGCTGATGTATATGTATAAATGCAAATTTGGAAACATTTACAATAATTTAAATAGAAATACACTATAGTGGAGAAGATGGAGACCTGTGTGCCTGCTCAATCTTCTGTTCAGGTGCTAAAGTATTGACAGGTTCTTCCTTCTTAGGGTTCTTTATCTTTACATCAGAGATGGACTGGGTAGCCCTTCAAACAGAGGACCGCCCTCTGTAAAGTAGGCCACCCATGCTCGAGGCACCTTGTTTTGCAATTCTGTGTCTGCCTTCCTGATCCACTGTTTTGAACCTGGCTCCAGTTGGTGTTGCTCAGGGCTGTACAGAAACTAACAAAGTTAATCCCACAAGGCAAAAGTCTGCTCACCTCTCCCATAAAGCACAGGCAATGCTGCTGTGGTTGTTTCCCCACAGTTATTAAAAGCTGCTTGGATTGTTTTTATAATCTAAAAGCGCCGGGATAGAGATAATAAACCCAACTAGACTCTGGCACCAGAGCTGTGGCCCAAACCCATCTGGATGCGCAAGCACAATGGAAGCGGCCATGTTTGCACCCCGCTTGCCGTGTCGCTTTTCTTGGGGGTGAAGCCTCCAACGCTCCCACCCCAAGGAAGGCAGCATCTGGTAGTGAATCCTCCGACCCAGTCGGGAGAATCAACGTCCCTTGATTGGGGAAGGGTCGCCTTCTTTTTCTCTGGGATACCCCAATTGCCGACTTTGCCAGGACAGGCTGAGGCAGAGGTGATGTGCGGAAGGGTGGCGTGAGAGAGACCGCTGGATGGGGCTGCTGGGTCTGTGCTGTGATGAAGACGCAGCCTCTCATCTCGGGTAGCTCAGCTGTGGTCTTCTCGGCCTCCTGAATGCTAAATCGTAGCCTCGACAGATGGGAGGCAAAGGCAAACAGGCGGCTACAGGCTCCCACCTCCTCCTCCTCCTCCTCCTCCTCCTCCTCCTCCTCCTCCTCCTCCAGTGCCGTCAAATATCCACACACCTGCTGCCCCCTAGTGGCTCTTGACAGATGAAGGCTGACCGCTCCCTAGTTTGAGCTGCCCAGAACCTGCTATGGAAAGAAGTCCTCAACCCAGTCTCTGGAGTCCTTTTGGTGCTGGCAGGGGCCTTTTGCCTTGTGTGCAGCCGTTAGAATATTGGACCGAGACTCGGCACCTTGGAGAGCTCCTTTGGAATTCTGGCTGCTCCTGACGAAAACCCAGAACAAATTCACCGAAATCGGAGCCCCCAGCCTCCACTGGTACATATGTAATTAATAAGTGTATTGATTGATTGGTTGATGCGTGCAGAGCTCAGCGGGGCTCTTTTTCAGCACTTGCCAGCAGCATCTGCCCAAAGGCAGCCAGATTGCAGGGTTGCGTATTCCTTCTCGTAATCCTTCTGCGATTTGGTTGTGTGAATGCATCTGGAGGGCCCTCGAACAGATCCCTTTAATGCACTACTTCTAAACAAACCTGGCAGGGAAGGGGCAACGCTGTTGATCGTACGCAACCTCGACACTGTGGTGAAGGATTCATAATCAAAGCAAAACAAAGCAAACAAAAAAACTGCTGTTGTCTCTTCCTTTCTCGGCTTACCCTATTAATGAGACTATAAATAACGCATCTGAGAATAAAACAGGACACTTTCCCTTCTCTGCTGAGCTCAGACATTCCCATGCGGGGTTTGCGCATTTAAAGCTGGCTGGGGAATCTCTTGCAGTCCAGGGGCCAAATTCAGTTTTGGGGGAGTTCTTGGGGGCCACATTCCAGGGGTGGGGGCAAAAATCCCCCCAAAGACCAGCCTATGGTAGCTGAAAGCTCTTCCTGCCGGTCACTAGGGCCTTCACAGAGGCATGTCAACCTTTCAGAACTGCAAAAAAAAAGAAAAAGCGGGGGAAATTATTGGTGATTGTGGGGGCAGAGGTGGGGCCAAGGGAAGGGGCGTGATCCTGTGGGGAAACCCAAAGGGCCAGATTGGTCTCCCCCGGCCTGAGGTTCCCCACCCCTGATTCAAGGAGGCCAGCTTTGTTACTGTCCTTCTACAGTAGGGACTGGGAGCCTCCAACCTGTGGGGATTCCCTATCTGGCCCTTCTTCTCCGGCCAAGTAAACGCTCTCATCTCCAATCAGCGCCTGATGAGAGATTAGAGCTCCCCTCACCCGGTGTGCAGTGAGAAACGGAGCATTTGTGCAACCGGGAAAAGCTTTTATCTCTGATCAGCTGCTTCCTGGAGATAAGAGTTTTTTCCTGCCTGGGGAGGAAACTGCTGAGTGATCCAGTCCTGCTTACTTGTGAACCAACGTACAGAGGGTTGGTCCTTGAGATGCTATATGAAAGTGCTGCTAAGTGATTCAATCCTGCTTACCTCTGAGCAGACAGACACATGTGTGTCTTGCTTACTTCTGTAGGCTGAAAAATAGTAGTAATCACATTTTGGACTTGCCCACTTTGCTCTTGCTCTGCCCACAGATGGCCATGATTCCAGAGACCTTTCCCAGAGTGGCATTCAGTCCTTGGGCTGGCTGTTCCACAGCTACATCCTCCCCCCCTCCTTTGGTTCACCTCAGGTTCTGGTGCTTCCAGAGGCAGCTTCAGTTGTAACATCGTGCCTCTTTCACAGAATTTCACAGGGCTCTCAAAGTTTGTCGATGTCAACGTGAACCCTTCCCGCGTGTTTTGTTGTTTTGCTTGCCAGGAAAAAAGTTGAGGAAAAGATGCAGCGGGTGGCCTTGGATTGGCAGTGCTAGGAGCCCTCAATTTGGAAGCCACCCTGGTCTGCAGAAATAAATACATGGACAGACCCCGATTAAATTCACTGTAAAAGGAAGTGACTTTAAAAGGAAGTGACAGCAACTCTAATATGAAGTTTTACAAACCGACACTGAAACCACAGCGGGTGGTACGTTTAGGACAAAGTGGGTTTTGAATTAATATTTTGCTCCATAAAGCTTTTACTAATTGAAGGGCTGGTAAGGTGATGATTGAATAATGCATGGTTTTCTCTCTGGCTTGTCTTAGCCATAGACATGTCGGGCCACATTCACTGCTAAAGTAACTTCAGAATTAATTCCTTCCTACTAAATAGGGGATTGTATGTTTCATTTTTGCTCCCACATTTTGAACCTCACAACAGCCTTATTTATTGATTCAAGCTGCTTCTATACCCCTTGATGTCCTAAGATTTCCAAGCGCTTCACATAAAAATGCATATAATACACTATAAAAACCAATGCAAAAACAATGTAAAATAATAAATACATTAAAAATATTACAGGAAGAGGGAATATTTATTGACAACCTGAAACCCGATATCTGTATAGACGACGATGAGATAAAACAAGCCATGATGTGCATTAATGTGGCTTGATGGGCTGTTGAATACAGGTGCCGACTCTTAATCCCTGTTTCCTCACTGAGGTCTGTCCTCTTCCTGATTGCTTCTGGCAGCACAGTTTATACGTGGTATTGTAGCTTGCTCTTATTTGTGACTGAAGCTGGCATTTTATACCAAAACATTTCATATTGTAAAATCTATATATACACGCTGTTTATAATTTTTAAAATGTTTAAAGCTATAAATTTATAAACTGGATACACTACTTACTGGTGATCCATTTATTCTGTTTTGGAGCGCTGTATTGTGCGCTCTGCATTACCTGCATATCAGTTGGTACAGCAAGAAGAGTCAATTGGAGCCGTGTCCTGGTCGATTGCAAGTCAGGGGAATCCTGAGTAAGCAGGTGCATCTTCAAGAGCCTCTTTGAAGCTCACTGCCGTCTCCACCTCTTAGACCACATATGGAAAAGTGTTCCAGAGGGTGAGCGCTACTTTGAGAAGGCCCCCACTTCCTGGTGACTGTTGGGAATATTGCAATTGTGCCGTCTGCAAGTTATAGGAAGGGGGCAGTGTTGTAGTTTGCTAGCTCTTGCATGGGAATTTGGCCACAGTTAGTTGTAGGGTCTCCATAGCCTGCAGTGAGGTTTCCTGCTCCTCCCCTCCCTTCCTCCCTTCCTCCCTGACCTTCTCCATTGCTGGGGGCACACGCGTTTGCTCTCTCTCCTGGCAGTGTTAAAGAACACAATGAAATGGTCTGAACAAACTTTGTCTGAAACGCTATGTTGTACCTGCATTTTAATGCAAGAATATTGTAGGCATTCTTCAATAAAGAAGAGTGTGGTTTCCCTTTTTTTTTTTTTAGCCTTGTGTATATGTGGGACTGGTAAACGCTCATTCTGCTCTGCCTTTTCTTTTTTTCTCTGCTAACTGCCTTTTTAACAGGAGGCAGCAATGCCAAATAATCCCATCAGTGACACTGTGGTCACGAGGAACCAAGGTCAGTGATAACAGCCGGGATTTGTCGGGGGGGGGGGGATTCCTCCAGGCTTGGAATTGCATTCCAACATACCTGGAGGCCACCAGGCTGGGGGAGGCTGTTTTGGTGATTTGGCTAATGCCATTTTAACCTCAGCTCCCACAAAGGATGAGTCAAGGAATTCATCTTTGAACTTACATCCTGCACATGGACAGATCTGGAAGTGCGTTTCTTGTGCCTGGATGTTATATTTATTTGTTGACATGGAGGGAGGGCATGAGATTGTTGTGCTAGGGCAAAAATATTAAAATGCTTTAAAATGCTGATTTCCTATGTTACAGAGATATAAAGAAGGGGGCGTTTGCCCTGGAAGGGGCAGAGGAGGGAGTTTCGGAAGGGATCGTGCCGTGGGTTTTCCAGCGGAGCGCGCAGCATTCCCAGCTGCCTGGTGTAACGAAGTGGTGGAATGTGGCGATGAGTCAAGGCCTCTAAATAAGTCTGTTTACGCTTCGGAAAGGAGAGGGGGGGTCATGTGCAGGCAGCATCCGCACCCCCTTCCTTGCCTTCTCCTCTTGCAGCCGCTTCACCAGAAAGAGAGCCGGCCGAGGACTTCCGTGCGCCAACTGTTCCATAGCAAAGGAGCGCGCCACAGCCTACTCAAAGCCTGAAACAAATAAATCCGTTTCAAGGAATCCAGGGGAAACAAAACTCTGCCTGGTAAATTGCCTAACAATGAGGAGTTTCATTGCAAGCCTAAAACGGTGTCGTCGTCGTCAACACGGCCTGTTGCAACGGGTGATTCTCCTGCTGTCCTGACAAAGCGACGCCGGTCATGTGAGGCGGCCTCCTCCTCCTCAGTGGGAAAAGACAGTGGCCCCATTTGTCTTCAAGGCCTGCCTCTAATTAGGGAAAGAGAAGAAGTTCTCCTCACCGCTTGCTCCCCATCCCCTCGGCTTTTTCATGACGCATCAGGGGAGAATGCATTAAAAAGCAGAATGTGGGGAAAACAGACGAGCGGACAAGAGGGCGATTGTGTAGCCGCTGGGCTCACCAAAGGGCCTGTCCAAGCCCTCTGCTCTCCCTTCAATCCCCCTCCTTCTCTCCTAGCACAAAATATTTTAACAGCTCCCTCCAATGGGTATGATCCCTTTTACACGAGGGGAGAAAAAGTGCTCACCCCCCACGTGCACACGAATGCAGTGACCTCACAGAGACAGCCAGGGCAAAAGTGCGTCAAGCCCAGCTCTTAGTCTCTGGCGAGGGACAGCTGCTCCAGGCTAGTTCACAGGCAGGGCTAGATAGCAAGGGCGCCCTCCACTGTTCATCCCTAACAGAAGCATACTCGTGGCAAAAAATAAAAAGGATGTTGAGGGATGCGTGGTTGCTGCAGAGAGAAGCGACCCTGTGACCCCTCTCCGTATCTCCCCTAGTGACGTGTGGCGGAAGATACGTGACATCCTGTCATCGCGCGCAGAGACTTTGCCTCCTGCTGCTCCTCAGACTTCACAGGTCCAACGCACACACCAGATTTCATTTACTTTTAGGAGTTGGCAACCCTTTGGCATCGCCAGGACCTGCCGCCTGAGCTTTAGACTCTGGGATGCTGAAAACCTGGTACCCAAGCCTGGATATGCAGGGTCTCAGTGTGCTCACTAGATGGAGGCCTTGGTCCTGGCCGTCAGCTTCCCAATTCATCCTTGAGTCCCTGACAGCAGGGCCCACCCTGGGCTAGACAGGGCCCCTGTGGTGGGCGGCCATGAGCCAACTTTCTGGCCTACTCACTTGCTGCCTTGGCCGTGGGCTCACCTGGTGGCAGTGGCTGGGTCCGGGAAGGCACCTGCCACTTTAATTTCCCAAAATGGCTTAGAGCTGTGCTGCATCAGGCGCACTGTGGGAAAATCAAAACAGCGGACAGCTTCCCTGCCACTGGAGAAGCTGGCAGATGGGGGTGGGCCACGCAGCCATGCTCGTAGCCCTTGCTGATGGGGGCCCTACTTGAACGAGAGCTTGTAGCGCCTCATTTCCCCAGCAAACCATAAAGGCTCCAGCAAAATTTTAAATTTCCTCACAGTTCAGTGGCTTGGTGGCTGATTTGCAAGCCTTTATTGGAAACTTTATGAGCCCTTGGCAGCGAGCGCCCTGCGTAACTCTGCCACTAACATGCCAGAGAAATTAAGGCAGGAGTATTTATACACTCCTACTTGGACACCCCGAGCTCTTAATTAGAGAGCGCCGTTAAAACAGGGCCCTGATGCAGGCTTGGGTAAATAGACCCATAACATTTGCCGCACCATATTTTGATGCTCTCTTTATTATCAGAGTCCAACTGATAAAAGCAGGTGCCTGTGACTGGAGAGGGTTCCCCTTAAAGGATTTATTGCTGTTCTCCCCGCCCCGCCCCCCCATCAATTACCGGAACCGAGCTTTACGGCCCTGAACAAATTGCTTTGTGAAAGCAAAATAGATGTACACAAGAACATATTATGTTCTCAGCAGCAGACTCTGTTAAAAAGCATGAGTGAAAATGTATAGGTCACGAGAGCTAAATGGGGACAGGTGGGGGTGGGGGGGATGGATAATGATAATGAATGGCAAAGTCATTACCGAAGACAGGGGAGATGCACCATGTATGGCTTTGTCACCCACCTTAGAAGACAACCTCTCTGGGAGACGCCGGGTCTTAGCTCAGTGGGAGAGGACATGCCCTGTAAGTGTGCAGAAGGGCCCAGGTTCAATTCCTGCCAGCAGTGTGGTGTGGGCAGGCACCCTCCCTGGTGTCCCCGGCTCCTTCAGTGCACCTGCCTTCCCACCCCCTGTTGGCACCAGCTGCTGCTTCTCACCCTCTTGGCAGGCAGGGAGCCAGGAGGCCGCAATGGCATCGCCTGCTCCTCCTTCTCACCACCACCGTGGTCTGGGTCAGAGCGAGAGGCAGCTTGCAAGGTTGAAGAGCAGAAGCAGGTCCAGAGGCCTCTGCTGGCAGGGGGCCCCTCAGCGGATGCCCATCCATTCCAGCCCTTGACTGGCACGGCTGGGCGCCTGCCGGGGGGCATTGTCTCCAGTTAGTATCTCAGAGAATATGACACCCACACCTTGCAAAACCAGAGGAAGCGACGAGGTAGAACGGCCCTCGCCCTCGGCTCTGTTGGGCCTTTCTGTTAGCAGTCATTCCACCTGGCTGCACCCGAGGGAGAAGTGAGATGGCAAAGCCCCCTCCATTGGTTCAGCTGGGACCAACTGCCCTTTGGCTCCTCCCTTTCCAGAAATGCCTCCCCCAGTGGCCATCCCATCGGGTCATTAACCACTTATGTGTGATGAACCATCTAACAATTCCCTGCCCATGCAAACAACTCTGAGCTCCCAAGAGCTGTGGCAGCCAGTTACTACAGGAAGCTGTAGTAACCGCCTACAAATTACAGCCTTTTGCAAAGGAAAAGAAAATAGAAGTGACCTGTTTGTTTTTCTTGAAAATTCAAATCTGCCTGGAGACTGAGTAGAAATTACAGCTTAAGGTGGTGAGTGAATTTTTGATTTCTCTACACAAGGCTTTTACCATGCACTCATGATTGGTCACTTGTGGACATTTGTGGGTCCTTTACACAGCAGCGTCAACCTCCAGGGCCTCTCCCTTGCTTTATAACTTTTATCCCGGCTTTTTTAAGATCAAGGGAAATGCAGTAATAAATTTAAATCACAATTCAACGGCTGGTGAATTTCCAGAATCCCGCTGTATCACAGCACCATATAGTGGTTGCATAATGAAACATAGAGAGCTTGCAGACAAAGGAAACCCCCAGAAAAAAAGGGGAGAAGCGTATGTAATGGAACTGATCTTAATCCCACAATGAATCCAGAAGCAGAAGCCCTGGTAAAGGTATGGTATTAAAGTCTGGTGTAGAGAAGCCCTTAAAGTCTTCTTTTAAAACTCTTTCTTCCCTCCTCCTGTGTGACCCTGCCCCCAATGAGAGACCTCTGCGAATTGATTCTGGTGCAAGCTGCAGCAAGCTCCCATCTGCTATCCAAACAAGGCAGAAAGTCGATTTGCTCTTTTCTAGCTCTCCTGAAGAAAAAACACACACACCACACCATCAAGTTGGAAATAGGACAGTATGGTTTTGTTATGTTTTACCGGGATGGTTGACTGGATAACAGCAAAAGTGTTTCCTTGCAAAAAGGCTTATGAAACAGAAGAGGTTAAAATGTGTATCTTTTTTGCTTATTGTAGAGATGATCAATTCAAGGGTCACCTTCTGACATTTAACGCAACGCAGCCATTTAACGCAACACAGCCAGATACATGGAGGCTGATAACTACATTTAGCTGATTTGATTTGTACCCTGCCTTTCTATCAAGGAAAAATACACTATGTGTGGATGTACAGCCATTGAAACTGTATTAAGGGGAATGATCGTTCGTGTGTGTGTGTGTGTGTGTGTGTGTGTGTGTGAGAGAGAGAGAGAGAGAGAGAATCTCCTGCTGCCTACACGCTGACTCTGGAATTAATTAAAACAATAAAAAATAACAAAGATGTCATGGCTAGGTTAGTTTTGCCACGAATATTGTGGGAGAACCATCTTCCCTCTTGGGGGCTCCTGCAAAAAAGCAGTGCGATCTGTAGGTGCCAAGTATTAAAAAAGGACGCTGTGGTTGCCCGTTGCAACTGACACCTCTGCAGACAACTCTTTGGGGTCCATTCCAGTTGACGTCAGGGAGGTAAGCAGCTAATTCATTTCCTGCCGCAGTCCAGTCTGGAAAACTGTACATGGAGCAAGAGTTGGGTTTTTATCCTGCCTAATCCTGGGACAAGGGGGGGGGGGGGTGGCTGTAATATGTTTAAATGTACAGCAGAAAACAGAAACCATCAAAACATAAGATGAGCCATGTTGGATCACACCCAAAGCCTACCAGGTCCAGCATTCGGCTCCCAACCAGACACCTATGGGAAGCCCAGAAGCAGGAAGAAGAGCTGGAGGGCCACCACACAGAGACACTAGTGTTCCTCAGCAACCAAGACTGAGAGGCAAATCGTGCAGCTAGGTAACTCCAGAGCCTGAATTGCGGAGGGTGGGATTTAGATGGCCTTGCGTATTCACCATTCCATGTTTTACACGGCTGCTACATTCCTTATATATCAGAATGTTTATCAACTCTGCAATAATAATAATAATAATAATAATAATAATAATAATATTCCGAGAGGTGCAATTTTGCATTTTAAGCTCACTGAAAGCATAGCATTCACATGAGTCCAGAAATGCCATGGGGTTTGCTTCAGCATCCTTGATGCCTTCATCACTTGCAACTCACTGGCAGTGATCTCTCTGGTCATTTGCCCACCTACTGGACTGTAGCGGACTGAACTTTGGACCCCAGTCCCACCCTTCGTTGTGCCATGGGTGGGAGACTTCTGATACTGAAGGTGGCAGGTAGCCACTATGATTAGTAGCCACTAATAGCCTTATACCCTCCATGCATTTTTCTAGCCCGCCTGTAAAGCTGTCCATGTTGGTGGCCATCACTACATCAACATCATCATTTAACTCTGTCCCGTGTGATGGAAACTTCCCTTTTATCTGTCTGGATCTCCCCCTATTTGGTTTCATGTTGGACCCCACTGGGTTCTAGAATTACAAGATATTATTATCCACTCTTTTGACCCCAGGTTCTAGTATTTTGGATATGATTACCCACACTCATCCCAGCAGGCATCATTTTCTACACTTGTGCCTCTTGCAATGATCTCTTCTGGCAACTATTACAGGTAAAACACTTCTCCTTTGTACCTGGTGACCAAAATACCAGACTCTTTAAAATTACGAGATAAAACTAGCAAAGAGAAAGTAGAATTAAGCATGACAGGCAAAACATTACTTTACAAAACGCACACAAGCCAGAATTATGACAACTCTCACCTAATACTTTGGATCACAGAAGCTCATGCGAGTTTAATGTATACCGGAGGAGAAGTTTCCCCCTTTTATCGTCTGTATGTCCATCCAATTAAATATTGCTCAATTTCCCCTGTGTCCCCATGCTCTTTTCACTGGGTTGCTTCCTTCCTGGTTCATTCATCCTGATCCCGATCAAGGCAGCTGATTGACAAGGGGAGTGACAGAACCCAACAGACGTCACTTTAATGCAACCCTCCCTAGCCTGCTGCCTTTCAGACGTGCATAACTACAACTTCCATAATCCCCCACCAGTATGGCCAACAGCTTTCCTCAAGGCAAGCCAATTACCCTAAAAATGTTAAAACTGCAGAATTTGGCTTGATCTAGAGCTAATTAAGTTATATATACTTTTTCCTGCATTGCCTTGCAGGAAATATTGAGAACCAGTCCAGGAGACTGTTGCGTTCTTAACATCTGTGGCAGATTTGGTGCATTCATCAAACTGTAGTTGGTTTGAACAAAGAAATGCATCAAGCCATTATAGAGAAGCAATCCTCTCCAAAATATCCAGTGAAAACAGGGATAGTCTTGTGTACAGCTTCTCTGTTCTCACAGAAAAGATCACTGCCCAAAGGGCTCCCTCGCCATTCCACGTTGCTGAAGAGCTTTTGTACATGAGGCATGTATTATGCACTCGTGATTCCTCACTCATGGTTGTTTACCAGTGCTTTACACAACATCATCATCCTCCAGAGCCTCTCCCATACTTTGCAACCATAATAGCAGGGTTTGTTTTTTTTTCTAAGGAGGAAAGTCTGGAATTTCTGTGAATGGTAATATGAACCTCTGGTGTACTTGTGCAATTCTGCTATGCCACCGTGCCACCTAGTGGTTGTGTAATGGAACATATACAAAGGTGGAGAATAACCCACCCCCCCGGGGGGGGGGACAACGTGTAAAGGAGCCAATCTCATTCCCACAAAGAATCCAGAAGCAAAAGCCTCAGTAAAGTAGCAAGTTAAATGCCTCAAGTAGAGAGCCCTAAGTCTCCAGCGGAAGGATTATAGAAACAGGCAGGAAAAGCCCAGATGGACGATTTGCATGAGTTGAGACCTTCTCAAAGAGTAAATGCCTCCATACAGAGAAAACATTTCTAGAAAAGAAACCATCTTTAATGGCATGTACAGAACTGGAGGTTTGAGTCAGGAAAACGAGATGCCCTCTCCACAATCTGCTAGCCAAATTCATTATTTCTTGTCACTTCATGACATGGCTGCTCTTCACTTCCAGACCGAAGGTTTACAAGAAAAGCCTTCAATGGGCTGTCCCTCAAAAGCCCCAACCATATTCTGGCTCATTTGAATAGAACAGGAGCGTTCAGTCACCTGCACCACCTCCAAAGCCAGCAGCAGGTTATGCACATCATAACCTGTGCATCATTAAGTGGAACCCTACAAAGATGCTGTTCCTGGCTTCAGTTAGTCATTTGGCCTCCCAGAATGACTGCTTACATGCCCGAGGACAGACTCTGGAGATTATCTTAGCAATTGTAATAGTAAACTATCTTAATATTACACAACAGGAGCCTTCAAGTTACTAAAAAAAAAATTATACACCACCACAACTGCATGACAACAGCAGGAAACTGGGGCAAATCTGGTATTCACACAACTAATGGGTTCCAGTCCCACTATGGCCACCTAAATGGTGGCATTTAGTAGCAAATCATAAGTCAATTAATTAACCCACGATTTGTAGGGATACGCACCGCACAAGAGGCATTTCTAATTTGCTGCAACAAGTCCCGTTCACAGGTTGCTAGTGTAACATCTGGACCTAGATGTTCATGGGTTAAACAACCCAAAGTTAACCCATAGTTTGTTCTTAAGTTTACTTTGGGTTGTTTAACCCATGAATAACCCAAATATCTGGGTTTGGACTTCATGAGAGTCTCGTAATAAGATAACTGGTTAAACAATGAATACTTCGTTTGTGATACCACTAAGCAAATAAAATGTGAAACTTTCATGTAGCGGCCCTGTATGTGGGATTCAAAATATAGGTGGCTGGCAGAGAGGACTTTAGCACTCCTGCGTCTCAGAACATAGGTTTCCAGTAGAAAAGTGTAAGATAAGGAAGCAGACCTCAAGCATTTTCCCCAGCAGCTGTGTGAAACTCTAAGTGGCCTTAATGCATCTCACTGCATTGCTAACTAAAGCCCCCAGCATTCCTAATGTGTGTCAGGACAACCTGCAATTCACAGCAGCTACCTGAAGATGGCAAGATAATACCACACTCCTAAATTCATGTAAATCAGGGTGGGGGGGATCAAAAGCATCCAGCAAATAGGAGCAGGATTATTATTATTATTATTATTATTATTATTATTATTATTACTACTACTACTACTACTATTTTGCAAAACACAAAATGCCGGGCGCAAAAACAAAGGATAATTACTGTTTTTATGGCACTGGTCTGTTTTTTAAAAATAGAAAGAGAAATTAAAAAGCCTGTGTGCGAGAACGTACGGCGTAGGACTGTGCTGCAGTGGCTTTTTGAACCCGCCTGCAATGTGCGAAGCCCCAATTGCACAGCATCCATTCCAAGGGCACCAGGGAGCCATAGAGCCGCTCTCAGCCTGCAATAACTTACCCTAAGCCTTCTAGTGGCGGTTTATGTCTTTTTGCTGTGGTGCTATTACGCCTTTGATTACTTCATTTTTATGTTTGTCAGCACAGCGTATGAGAGGGATAATTTGTATTCAGTGTATTAAACTGGTCATGTAAATTATTAAAGACCCAATTCATAAAGGCGTTACACACGGCCCGTGCAGATCCCCCCCTCCTCCTCCTCTTCCTCCTAGACGCCTGGGTTTGCACACCTCATTTCTTCATGCACCTTTTCCAAGACAAGGCGAGAAGAGAGGCAGCCCAGCCACACTACACGCTGGCCTTTCTAGGAATGGGCTCCCTTCCTACCTCCACAGAGTGACACAAAGCAACTGGGGTTGGGGGGGGGGGCTCTACTGTGTCCTTCGCTCAGAGCCGGACTGGGCGAGGAGCACCCAACCCCCCTCTACTCGCCTTCAGAGCAGGGCGGACGAAGGAACCATTCTCTCCCCTGCCTCTGTTGAAATGCAGCAGGTCTGGCGTCAAGGGCCGGGAGGGCCAGGCGCCTGCCAAGGGCCCACCCCCCAGCAGGGGCCGACTGGCCAGAGCCTCCTGGAACTGCCCTCCTTCTCACCACGGCAACCACCTGCGTCTCCACCTGCCTCTCGCTCCGGCCCAGGCAATGGTGGTGGGGGGGGGGGAGCAGGAGGTGCCACTGTGCACCTGCTCTCTGCCTGCTGAGCGACAAGAGGCATTAGTGGTAAGGAGCCATGGTAGCTGGTGCCAGTGGCAGAGAGGAGGGGGAGTCACTGAGGGAGCAGGCCCATGGGGGTGCCAGGCCCAAGCACCCTCAGGCACCTGAGCAGAGCACTCAAATACAGGCCTAGTTGTTGCACGCTGACAAAACAAACAAACAAACAAACAAACCACCCTGCATGTAGAAAACTAGCAGCAAAAGGTAACAGCTGGCAAAGCCACATCAGTACCTGCCCCAACAGCACCAGGTGCTCAGGTCAAATGGCTGCATCGGCCCTGGCTATGCGACCCCCTAGGCGCCTCCCTCCGCAACAAATGGCCCCGACTAGAAGCATGCAGGGGCCCTGGGAGCTTTATCACCTGGTGGCACCTGATTGGCCCTCTGCTATCACCTGCCTTTTCGAGCCAGGAGGATTCTGGGAAGTGGTGTGAAATCCTCTCTTTCTGTGCAGGGGACCCACAGGCCTTGTGCGCTTCCAGCTCAGCAGTGTGCCCATAGTCCTGGCTGTTCCCCCTTCCCTGTCAAAGGCCCTGCAGCCCCTTCTATCCCAAGGTCTCAACTCCTGCATGAGTCCAGAGGCCTCATCCCTCCTCTGTTCCCACTGCCCTCTGCTGCTGCCCCATGACCCCAACAGCTCTAGGGCAATAGCACAACTTTAAGGGGTCATAAAGGCATGAGCACCGGCCTTTTCCTTCGACTCTTCTACAGGGTTTTGCCTTAATAAAGCAAAGGCATCACAGCCATATTAACGGGGAAGCGCAGATTTAAAGGTACAGCCATGTCTTTGTGACAACTGGCCTCCCAAAACTCAGTTTTACCCTTGCAGAGCTTTGTAGTGGGTTCATGTGTCTTTGTTGTCATTTAAATCTTGCCACCCCCTTTTCAATAACAAAGCTCACTACAATACACCCACAAGGTTATGCTGTTATCCTACAAAGCCCTAAACGATTTGGGACCAGCATACTGCCTTCCCTTATATTAGGCTGACCATATGAAAAGGAGGACAGGGCTCCTGTAACTTTAACAGTTGTAGAGAAAAGGGAATTTCAGCCAGTGTCATTTGTATGCAATTAGTTCCTGGTGAAATTCCCTCTTCATCACAACAGTTAAAGTTGCAGGCACTATACTAGAGTGACCATATACAAAAGGAGGCAGGGCCCCTGCACCTTTAACTGTTGTGATGAAGAGGGAATTTCACCAGGAAATAATTGCATACAAATGACACTGGCTGAAATTCCCTTTCCTCTACAACTGTTAAAGTTACATGAGCCCTGTCCTCCTTTCCATATGGTCAGCCAACTTATATACACCTGGGTGACACCTACGATCTTCAGAGGAGGCCCTACTGGCCATTCCAAGAAGAACGCAATGCCGCCATGAAGGACTTCTCTGCAGTGGCCCCCACCCTCTGGAAAACCCTCCCTCGTGCGGCTCAGGAAGCAGAAACCGTGACATCTTTTAAACGCCTCCTGAAGACATACCTTTTTACACGGGCTTTCCCTGGTTTTTAACGTAGCTCGTTTTACACTGCCTTTTTAACTTTTTAATGTTTGAATTTATATTGTTATTTTTTATGGTTTCTACTTGTGCACTGCCCAGAGAGCTTCGGCTGATGGGCTGTATAAAGATGTAATAAATAATAGTGCTGCAAAGCCGGGGGGTGAGGGGTGGGGGGGAACTGAAGGACAAGAATGATCAGCAATTAAAATGGGAAAACTCCAACCAAACCAACGCATGTTGTGTTTGGGTGAACATCACCCATCCAATGTCTAAGAAAGTCATACTGGCTTGGGAAATAAGTGGAGCATTCCCAACTTTATAGGAAAAACTTGGCTTATTTCCAAGTCAATCTGACTCAAGCTTCGGAGAACTCGCTGCTCTAATGTCCTCCGGCATCATATGCGTCGTCAGACCATGCGCTTTGCAGCCTGCTGCCACCTGGTGCCTTCCAGATGTGGGTAGGCTGACCATATGAAAAGGAGGACTGAGCTCATGTAACTTTAACAGTTGTAGAGAAAAGGGAATTTCAGCCAGTGTCATTTGTAGGCAATTAGTTCCTGGTGAGATTCCCTCTTCATCACAACAGTTAAAGTTGCAGGGGCCCTGCCTTCTTTTGTATATGGTCACTCTAGTAAAGTGCCTGCAACTTTAACTGTTGTGATGAAGAGGGAATTTCACCAGGAACTAATTGCATACAAATGACACTGGCTGAAATTCCCTTTCCTCTACAACTGTTAAAGTTACATGAGCCCTGACCTCCTTTCCATAGGGTCAGCCAAGATGTGGGGGGTCTACAACCCCGGAAGGGTGTGTGCTTTCTGCCCCTCACCCTCTGTAAATCAGGGATAGGCACACCTTTGGGGCTGTGAGCAAATTTGGCAATTTGAGAAGCTGTCCTGGGCACCATCACAAAATGGCTGACATGGGAAGCGTGGCAAAGGACAAGTACCCTGCCCCAGAGGCTAAGTAGAAGGCAGAGGTGGGTCTGGGCTGCAACACACCAAACAACTTCTTTGAACCCACTGGCTGGTTTCGCACCACACATTAGGCAATGGAGGAGGGGGACAGTGTGTCCATGACACAGTTGCTCTGCCGTCCATTGAGCGGCTGAAAGTCCCGGCATCCATCTTGGCTGCAGCGTCTCCTCCGTCCCCCCCTCCTCAGTCCTCCAGCCATATCCCAGCATGCACCACAAATTCGGCCGGCTGTATCAGAGCAGCTGGGGGGTTTCGGCTGCTCCGGCCAGCAGAACTCTATGGCTAAACAGAATAGTCCACCGGGGGGGGGGGGGGTTCGGACGACACTTTAAACAACGGGCTTCAAGCTAAACAACGTGCAAGCCCGTTGTTTCTCTCCGTTGCTTGATTGGGCAGAATAGCGTACCGTCAGTTGTGTGTGCTTGGTGTGTAACCCTCCACACGACACAATAAGCAACACAACTGACGGTTGCCTCTGCCCCCCTCCGTTGATTATTGTGTTGTCCGAAACCAGCCACTGTTTTCAGCAGCAGCAGAAACCTATTTTACAGCAAAATGTGATTCTTATTTTTAAAAAACTGGGAGGGTTCAGGCAGCACCTGGGCAGCCAGGGTGCATGGGTGTCTACAGGCACCACATTGCTCCAAATCCATTAACTTCTCTGAGAGATAAACTGATTTTGGAATCATTGGGATCTCCTTTGCTAACCTAACTGCTAAACGACACCTGCAAAGCCTTCATAGACGTTTCTCCTTTTGCATTTCAAATGGAAAGAGCAGTAGTAAGTTTGCGCAATTGAGAGCTTCCACTCCTGAGCGAACGGGCCGCATTCACCTAAATCGCCAGCCCCAAATGCCATGTCCAAACCCAGGTGAGAATACATCCCAGGCCAAATCATGCAGTAAAAGAACCCGGTGATCAGATCAAGAACTAGTGGTGGATCACAGAAAGGACGAATCCACTGGTGGTGATGTGTGGATGGGTGGGTGGGTGGGTGTTTTCTAGCCAAGAAGCCTCTGTCTCTGGGGCAAATCAGCTGCCGTAGCTCGAAAGAAAAGGTTTCTGAACAAATCAGCTACTGGTTCTTGTGCAACATCAGGAGGCAAACGTTTGTGAGGAACAAAAGGAAATGATTAACAAAGGAAAGTCGCTTGAGGTAAATATGTCTACATAAATTTTAAACTCTCTCCGAATAGAATGACATTATTTAAGATGAATATTTAAGTGTGAGATATTCTGTTTGTTTGGTTTACACGCAAAAGTTAACCTTAGAGAGCCAGTGTGGTATAATGGTTAGAACGTTGGACTGGGGATCGGGAAATCCAGGTTTCTAGTCTCCACTCGGCCATGAAGCTCACTGAGTGACTTTGGGCCTAACCCACTTCGCAGGGTTTTTGAACCAACTTTGTAAGTCACCTTGGGTTCCTTGCAAGAGAGGAAAAAACAGGATATAAACGCAATAACAAATAGAGTAAATCTACACAAAACTAGCACCATTTGAATGCTAGCTCAAAGTGTTTCCCTCAGAGACTGGGTTCACGTGATTGGGGAAAGAAATAAGCCATTGCATCTCATTCTCCCACCCTGTGTGGGCTGGGGGCGAGTGCTGTGTCATTGCCATAATTACCCTCGCCAGGCGCAATTTTTCATGTCATCCAAACCCAGCAAGGATGCCCTGCAGGTGGGTTTACAAAACACCCCACAACCCATGGCTTGTTCTAGGGTTGTGTCAGGTGGCTTGTAACCCACCCTCGCCGGGTTTGGACGACACAACAAAACACGCCTGGTGAGGGTAATTATAGTCATGATGTTGCATGCGCAGAGTACATGCAGGGTGAGAACATAAGCTATGATGGCCAGAGGATGCCGTTGTGCAGTTGATTGTTTGTATGCCCTTGTAGTGGTTCAGCATTCAAAGAGAGAACATGGAGGAACCCCAAAACCTCCATTACATGCCACCACGCTGAAGCAGCTGGCCAGGCAGAGAACACCTGTTACAGGTAGCAATTTCCAACAGCTGAAACGCTGTTTGGGGAACAAGGACCTTGAAACACATTGTAAGCTGTTAAATAACTCAAGTATACTAGCTGTAAAGCAACCTGGTTAGTCCCGTTTCTGCCACTGAATAGAAGACTGGGCTTTTTCTAAATTAGTGGCTTACTGTATATCATGTTCCATACTAAGGCATAGTTTTTGCTTCACTGTACAAACTGAAGTTCATATGAGAGTAATAGCTTTATTAGGCCAACCAAAGATCACACTCACACGCACAAACGTACAAGCGTTCAAGATCTCCAGATCTCTTCATCAGGGAAGATGTTATGAAAAGCAGGGGGTGAGGTGGACATAAAAGGGAGAAAATCAGACTTGGGCCAGATCTACACCAAGCAGGATAGAACACTTTGAAAACATGTTGGTATATGGAATGTATCCTGGGCCTGAACAGTTGTCAAAACTGTTATAAAGCTGCCCTGGTGGTGAATTTGCAGTGTCTTCATGCTGAGTCTCAAGGTGATGTGGGGGAGGAGGGGTCTGCAGACAGTCAGATGAGGGTCTTCTGGTCATGTGATGGTTACATGTTGGACCTGCAGTTGCCCCTAGGATTGCTGGGAACCAAAAGGGGGAAATGTTGGCTTCCCCTCCCCCCTTTTAGAAATATAAATCCAGCTGTTATTCAGATGCATTTCAATCCTGGGTGAAGCACACTGGACCCTTTTAACAGCGGATCTTGTAAAACTTGAGACTCTCCTGCAACTATTGTTTGGGTAGCCAATAAGCAACATGGCGGCCACAGGTGACAGAAATCTATGGCTACCATGCACAGGCCAAGCCAGATGCCTGTCTGTAGCATGGAGCTGAGCCTACAGTTCCGCCTGCTGCTCTTGCTCAGTACACGAGAGGAAACCTTCCCAAGGCAAGTAAAGATTTCGTGGTGTTCCCGCATGGTGCCATGCGCTAGTGGAACAATCCCAACAGCCATATCTAGAGTTTCATTCAGTTCAGGCACACATCCATCCTTTGGGCAGCAACCAAGTGCCATCAGTTCCCAAGGGGACAACCAGCCAATTTTTAAATTATTATTATTATTATTATTATTATTATTATTATTATTATTATTATAGAATCACACAAATTAAATGTCTTTGCACAGAAATGGAGCTAAGCCCATAGGGTACACATCAGGCAACAACTGAGTTGAAAGAAAAGTCTACACGCATTAAAAAGCAAAACAAAACTGCACACACAGAAACGTAACACACCTAAAGAATGAGGGAAATACTACAAGGTGCAACCCATCCTCGTGGGCTGCCAGGTATGGGCACCCTGCCCACTTCTTAGCTGAGAAATTCACGGGAGCACAATTCAAGGAGAGGTTTGTGCTCAGGGTTTGCTGCCGCTCTGGCGAGCCCACAGGTCTTGCTCCTGTACCGTCATTTAGAGCTATTCCTGCTGCTCACGGGCTCATGTTTGTTTATAGGGCTCAAGGTTAGGCAGCCTGGTGCGCTCCAGATTATTTTGGACTACAATTCTTGGAATCTCTGACCACTGGTCACGCTGGCCGGAATTTCTGGGAGTTGTAGTCCAGACGTCTGGAGATCACTGTGTTGCCTTACCCCCAACATAGCACCTTAATCAGCCAAGCGCTTTATACCCCATAAAAGTATCCCAACTCCGCGGAGATATTGATCACGCTTCTACAATTTATTGATTACCCATATTTGGACACAATGGCAAGAGAAGGAAAAGGAACCAGCAGGGAAAAGAACGGCCTTCCTCGGAAGCACAGAGCGGCACTTAGATCCCTTTACTTTCCCCTCCCCCGCTCTCTCGCCAAAGAGATCCTAAAGGTTTGTATCAGCAACTAATTGTGCTGGAAAACAAGCAGGCCCCTGAAGTGACCTCGCTAGCAGCATCTGCAGCTATGCACGGCTTCCTTCAGACCGGGGGGGGGGGTGTAGTTGGGTACCCCTGTTCCTGAACTCTCTTCTAAGGCATCTGCTTTCCCCATGTTCACGTTTACGGGGACAGTCCTTTGATGCGATTTGTGCACTTCTGAATATACCACCCCTCAAAGGTGTGAGCGAGCACACCTGTACCTGAACCGTATTTTCAGACATCAGTTGTGGTTAGGAGGCGCCCTCAGACATCAAGCTCCTTGTGGTTAACTAAACGCACCGCATCCCTCATTGCAAGGTAGAAGCAAACCAATCTAGCATGGTGACCATGCCAGAAACCTTTGCCTGTTTGGAGATGGGGAGAAAGAAGTCTATGCCATGGTCTCCCCCCTCACACATGTTGTTCACAGACTTCCAGCCACGGCTAGTGTGGAAGGAGCTGAACCAAGGGCTGTACCCCAGGAGACCTGGGAATCTGCCGTCTCAACAGATACTGAATTGCAGTGACTTCTCCAGCCCCTAAAGGATGCCTGCAAGGTACTGAATTTAAACTAACAGCCCCAACCCAAAACATGCACACACAAAAGTTCCCCATATTGCAGATGGCTGAACAATAGCCTTAGGCAAACCGCTCTAGCAAGTACATGGCTAAAAGTTAAGATTAGAATCAGAGGTTTCCAGGTTTACAGCTCAGCCTCTTAAGCCACTACACTTGTTCTCCGGCTGGGCAGTTATAAAACTACACACAGATTAACTAGGTGTGGTTGTTAACCAGTTTATTATTGTGTATGAGTGAAATAGCACCTCCAGTGGTAGAAAAATATTGCACATCCACATCTATATACACACACACAGACACACCTGAGTTTCTTTTTTCCAGGTATGGTTACTTCCCAGGTATGGGCTTTTTCATAGAACTCCAACTGCACAAGTAAGTAAGATGCAGGTAGACATTGGCTCAATTCGGACAACACAATAAACAACTGGTGTGGGGGGGAAACAATCGTCAGTTGTTTTGACTATTGTATCATCTGAATGCTGCCATAGTCAACTCAGCGCTGATCCTAATCCACACCACAGTTGATTATTTATTACCATGTTGTGTGGGGAGTGCCACCTAGTTGAACAACTGTAAAGTTGGTTATTACCCCACCATTGACTATCCTGTCGTCCGAATTGAGCCACTCTCTGCCAAAAATAAGTGACTGGCACATCTGACCTAGCTAACGCAGATTATTAGCAAAGGGGAAAACAGATAGTAGAATTTAAAATTCAAGTCGCAAACCACACTCGATCTTGCATTTACTTTGACCAGGACTTGAGCTCAGCTGTGGCTGGTTTGTCCTTTAGTGATCCAAGAGAAATCGCACACCTGCCTGTTACTTCCAGTAGAACTAACGGCCGGGAGAGGAGAGGGCCTTTTCAATTGATTCCTAGATTATTTAATATTTCAGTGGGCATTTTTAAAGTAAACTGCCTTGTCTGGACTTTTGCTTAGAAAGTCAGGACATAAAACAGTGCTAGACTCAGGCTAGGAAGAGCTGAGTTCAAGTTATTACTCAGCCATAAACCAAACTGGAGAGCCTTGAACGAGTCATCTCATCTCGACCTCACTGACCTCGAGATGCGTTGTGAAGATTAAATGGGGAAGCATATATATGTACTGCCAAGGAATGGGGTGTAGCTTGCCCATAAAAAGTTGGATCTAGAATTGGTTGCCCTAAGGTCCTATTGAAATCAATAGGGTAAGTTGGTCATCACTTGAGTCCCATTGTTTTTCAAAGGGACCACAGCACAACTTTGTCTGTTCCAGCAAATACACCGCCAACCCTCTGCAAACGGATGTGCAGCGATCATGCTCAATTACGTTGGGTTGGATCCAGGCTACGCCTTGCAGCACTTTTAAAACTTGAGAGGAATCCTATGGTCCCTGTGCGAGCATCCCAAGGGATCATAAGATGGCTCAAGAAACCCATCTGACGTCAGAGACAACTTTGGAAGGAGGAGCGGGACACGAGCAGGAGATGGACACAACAGCACCCTCCCACTCACGTTCCTCAGTAGCTATTTAGAGACCTGCCCACTTTGACCCTGGGCGCTGTGTAGAGTCATCATGCCGGACTTGGTTTCTGCACAGCAATTTAGCTTTCCCAAAGCCTTTAGCTGCCTAGAGTATGACATCCTGGAATCTGGTTCAAGAAGCCAAGTATTGCAATAGGGTTCCCACATCCGCCCACCCCTTGCTTGGGAAGCCATGTTGCCTCTGACATACACCTTTGCATCGGTGTTCAAAGCCCATGCACTAGATCCAGGGCAGGAAACCTGTAGCCCTCCAAAATGGTGTTGGACTGCAACTCCCATCAGCCCCAGTTAGCATAGTCAATGGTGAGGGATTATGGAAGTTGCAGTGCAGTACTGCCCCATTCCTGTACTAGAAAGTAGAAATATTTGTCCTCCTCTCAAACTCAAGACCCGGTAGCCAAACCAGCGCTTAAAGACATGGACTGATTGCTGTCTGATATTTTCCTGCCAACGAACGGACTGCGGAGGGGAATATAGGGCAAGAGACAGAGAGGAAAAAAACACCACACGTCTGAAACAGTTTCAACACGGGACAAAAAAGGCACATTTTAATATTTACAAAGCATAGCATTTGGGCTATAAATGTTCCCAACACAGCTAGAAAGTAACGTCTGCTTCCCTCTTAAGTCACCTACCTTTCCGAATGGTGAAATTCACACAATTAAGGTCACAAGTGTTCAGCCAGCTTCCCACTTTCAAGTAATAAAAGATTCAAACTTGCATAGCATCCTTTAAACACCAACCTTTAAACACCAAATCAGCTCAAGCAGTCACCTTTCCTAGACGGATCTTAAGCGTCCATCATGTGGAGCCTCGGGAGGCGGGAGGGAATGTATTTGCTTCCCCCCCCTTTTTTAACTAGACCACGTGGGGGGGGCGAGGCGGTGGGCGGAGAGGAGCGTATGGCTAGAACTGCAACTTTTTCTTTTTTCTTGCTGCTGCTAAAAGTAACCTTGTTAAGAGCAGGAAATTTAGAATATTGTCAAGAAGTTTTAAAAATGTAATACTGTTTATTTTTGCTTCAAAAACATTTCAGCATTCTAAACATACAAAAACCAACATAACGTTTTTGCAAATTTTGTTTCTCTTTTAAGTACAGAGTGTTTTTGAACTTCGGTTTTCTGCGCCCTCTCTTCACTTTAAGCTGACAATGAAGAGACCTACAGCTTCCGTTTTAAAAACTACCCCACTCAACTAAAAGGAAAAATAAAAGAAAAGGTTCCATACAATTTCTCATGCCAGCTGAACCGCGCCCCCCTCCCCCTTCCACAACTAATGGCCGCAGAATGCTAATTTCACTATATACAGAAAGACAACTTTAAGCTAAATGGACGCCCACTGTAGTGTAAGTAGATCTACTTTCACGGTGCGCGCTCCGAGACGCAAAACCCCTCCACGGAAAAGCACTACAGCTTTCCTAAAGCTGTTCGCCTTTTTCCCTCCAAGGTGATGCCGCTCAGAGCATGAACCACAAGAATCTGTCTAGTTTTTACAAACTATAGATATGTACAGTTTATAACCCAGGATTTTCTAGCCAATAACCATATAGTTAAACACCACCTTACAAATTAAAAAATAAGATGCTTGAAACATTTTTAAATGCTTTGTTACACCAACAGGAAAGTGCACAGAGTTGAGGAGAACACTAGAGCGTCTTGCTTCCACCTTTTTTGTGTGTGTGTTTTGTTTTAAAAATGTTTGGAAATATGTACAACTTTGTTACAGTTTCAGGGTGCCTAGAGGACATCCGTGGCCCACTTAATGTAAACCAGTTACAATGGCTTTGCTTTTTGTCCCTTTGCGTTCTGTATTTTTCCTAGAGCACTTTTTACTTAGATTATTATTATTATTATTATTATTATTATTATTATTGTGATTATTATTATTTTTTCAAAGAAGCTACGGTGTGATGTTCAAAATCCAAATTGTGTCAATAAACCTAATAAAGGGCAAATAAGACACCGTCTCAGTAAGAGGGTGCGGTTGGTTGGTTGGTTGGTTCTTTTCCGAATGGTGTTTCCCCTACTCTATGGTATTCACATGGAGACAAGTATTATACAGTTTCTCATTCGTCATCCTCCTCCTCGTCTTCCTCCTCCTCCTCGTCGTCTTCCTCCTCCTCCTCTTCCTCTACCTTTTTCCGAGCTGCAGCCGCCGCTTTAGCCGCTGCGCTTTTCGCACCATCAAACTTGCCTTTAGACTTGTAGTCTGCAACATCCTGCAATGGCGAGAGGACGGGATTCATTGGCCTTTGGCATCATCAACTCAAGGCAGCCTCTTGGGCACGCCGGGAGCGAAGAGTACTACTACTACTGCATGCGCTTTGGGGATATCGAAGCGCAACTCAAATCATAAGGATAGCCAATAAGGAGAGATGACTTGTTAAGACTGTGACTCTTTACGCAGAACCCGGTGGTGGCAGTTAATTAGTGAATACTAGCTATTAAAAAAAAAATACACTTTAAGAAATCCTGGCTCAGATGCCAAGGACTCTGGGTTCGGCTGCCACTTGGACCACAGGACTACCCCTCTACAGCCTCCTGCACACACTCCAGAATTCACACCTGAGGGTGAGGGGAGCCCTGGAGCAATTTGTCATGCAAGATGGAGGGGGAAGAGTCTCCCCACCACACCAGGCAAGAGCAGAAGGGTCTCACACAAGGGGCTCTTTGCAGTCAAGCCAGGGACATCATGTGTATCCTCCACGTCTAAAAAGCTGAAATTGAGTGCCAAGGTAGCCAAAATCCTGGGCCCCATGCAGCGTTAGACAAGCTAAGCCAATCCCGCTCATTAGAAGAAGACCAAGGCGCTATATAGGGCTCCAAAACACTTGACTCCTGAACATCTTATTTAGTGACCTGCTCTGGCCCTCAACAGATGTTCCCAAGTACCTCACACCTTCAACCCTCAGTAAGGACTAGAATGGTGAGTTTCAAAGGACAAGCCACAAAAAGGAGAGATCTGCAGGAAGCTCAGAGTATTTGTGATTGGGTGGATTAAAAATGCAGTGGTTGTGCACCCAGAGCCCCCACGTTCTCAACCCCCCTACTCCATCCCTGCCAGCAGATTTTGTGCAAGATTATGCCCTAGACATAGTCCCTCCCTGCCAGCTCTTTAGAAAAGACCCTTCACGTTTCACGATTCAGTAGCTTTGAAACAAAGTTCATCCTTGTCTTTGGAGACGGAGGGGGAAATTACACCGTTATAAGGTTTTTAAAATCCATTCCTGTTCGGGCTGGTCTTTGACTTAAACACTAACAGCTGGACATCAGGAAAAA
Source organism: Anniella stebbinsi (assembly GCA_029215795.1). Lineage (NCBI taxonomy): Eukaryota > Metazoa > Chordata > Lepidosauria > Squamata > Anniellidae > Anniella > Anniella stebbinsi. Next base: position 1,172,163 of record JARDYH010000001.1, read on the forward strand.
CTTCCTGACTGTTAGAGCAGTATGACAATGGAACCAATGACCTAGGGAGGTTGTGGGCTCTCCCACACTAGAGGCCTTCAAGAGGCAGCTGGACAACCATCTGTCAGGGATGCTTTAAGGTGGATTCCTGCACTGAGCAGGGGTTTGGACTTGGTGGCCTTATAGGTCCCTTCCAATTCTATTATTCTGTGATTCTATGAGGTATTGGATTTTGCTTTGGTTACCTGTTTCTAGCATGGGGCAGAATGATACACTTCTGCTTGAGCAAAAGCAACCAAATGGGCCTCCAGGAATTTGCTCCAGTGCAGTTAAGAAGGCAAGGCCAACCTGCCACATCCTAGCTTGAGGCACTTGGAAGGACCAGATGGCTCAAGCTAATTCTCAAGCGCATTTACGGTGAGTATATGGATTCACCGATATCACCAGAATTCATCTCGAGTCACGCAACTACCAGTCGGTTGGGTTCCCCCACTGACTTGAACACTGTGCTTGTTAACGCAGCTCCACTGACAAGAGCCTACAGTCTGGCCCATTCAAAGCCGCTCCCCTGCCGGACCACGGCAAGCCACGTGCCCCTCCCACTCCACGGGCAGCGGACGCCCGGCCTACCTTCTCGTATTTCTCCTTCAGTTTACCAGCCTTGCTGTTGTAAGGCTGCTTCTCCCCATCGCTGAGGTTGTTCCACATTTCCCCCAATTTCTTCGCCACATCTCCAATGGAGATGCCAGGATTAGTGGACTTGATCTTGGGACGGAACTCTGAGCAGAAGAGGAAGAATCCAGACCTGGGGGGTGGGATGGAGGTGTTGGCGAGAAGAAGAAAAGCAAGCCAGTTGAGAGCGAGGGCGGTGGCTGAACTAGTGTATCTATACTAGCATCAAACTGGTTTAATAGTAAATGCCTCTTCCCAGGAAGCGATGGTGATCTGTTTCAGATGTAACAATTATGGCTTAGCGTTATGTGCGTGAGCCTCAGACCTATATGCTCCCACATACACACTTCTAGCATGGCTACGATCGGAGACTGGAAAGTTCAAAACACAGTTTGTCCAGGTTTACACATAAGGCGTAATCACCATTGATTAAAACACAATAATAATAATAATAATAATAATAATAATAATAATAATAAATTTATTTATTTATTTATTTCTTACCCACCTCTCCCTCTGGATCAAGGCAGGGAACAACATTAAATACAAAACAGCATAAAATACATAAAACGGATTAAAACAGATTGCATCCTTGAAGATGCGACAGAACAGGGGCAGTTCATGAGCCCAAGGCAAGTTGCCATAATGCAAAACCATGTTGGAACAATGAACATGCGTCACTAGAACGCAAAAGATTCTCAACACGTTATGGTTTCCAGGATTTCTTCTGGCAGGGAGAACCATGACGGTTCATCTCATACAAAACCAGCTACAGTTCATACATCCTAGCAGGTTCGAGCTAAGAATTCCCTGGTTCAAATTCAACTCAGAATTACCAGGCAAGCTTTGGACATCAGGCCCGCCCTACGATCTATTTATATCGAGGATGTTCTGCTTCAGGAGTTCTGCTAAGCATCGCTAGGTGTAAAGCACTCTAAACATTCTCTAAAGTGCTAGAAAAATAAGTCGGAAAACTTACGGGTTATGTTCATCATATGGAGGCAAATTTCCAGTCTCCTTTCAGTCACTGAAGTGGCAAAGAGAGTCACTCAATCAGCTACATGCTAAGACTTCAAACTCTGGGGATTTGGCATTAGAAGCCGAAAGAAGGGGCCCCATGTTAATGAACAGTCGCACAACTGTTTTCAGGACGCCCATCTTCCCCAACTGTTTGGTAATACTGGGTTAACTTCAGACAAAAGTAAAGAGCAAAAGTAGCAGCGAGAAAAGTTGTGGCCAACTTTGAAGGGGTTTAAAAAGCAGGTCCTTGTAGCTCCATTACCAGCGCACCAATGCTCTGGGACTCCCTTCCCAGGGAAGCTAAACTGGCTCCCTCCTTGGTGTGTTTCCGGAGGCACACAAAAGCATTCTCATTCCAGCAGGCCTTTGGAAAATAATGTGGACCCCCATCTATGTTTTAAGACTTTTAATATGTATTTTAAATGTTGAAATGTTTTAATATGGAAACCTATTTAATTATATTTTTAACTTTTGTACATCTCTTATTGACAGCTTTTAACTGTATATGTTTTAATTTTGTAAAGCCGCCTTGAGGCCCAGCATTGGGCAAAAGGCGGGATATAAATAAAGATAATAATAATAATTACCAGACCTCATAATCTGAGTCCTGCTCGTTTTTTCTTGAAAATGCAGGTTGCAACGTTCCATCGAACATAGCTAAGTACCACACTGGAGAATTTGAGGAAGTGATGATCAGCTACTTACGGAGGCCGCTTGGGAGCATTGGGGTCCTTCTTCTTCTTCCCCCCCTTTGCTGGTCCATAATCCTTCATTTCTCTATCATACCGTACTTTGTCGGCTTTGGCCATCTCATCAAATTTGCCCTTCTCTTTGCTAGACATGGTCTGAAAAACGCAAATGCAGCCAGTAACTCACATGCCTGACCCAAAATGACACAAGCCACAAATGAAGGCATGGGAGAGAGGACCATAGCGCATAGGTACAAGCACATGTTTTGCATGCAGTTACGGATAAAGACCTTTTTGAAGGGAAAGAGATCCTAAGAAACACAAAAGTAGACACTAGTGTACTAGGAGGACAAACAGTCTGCCTCGATATAAATAAGGCATTCCTAAATGTCGCTGGAGGTGCCCTGAGTTATCCCCTCCCCAAAAAAACAGTTCATCTGACAACCTCACCCTTTCACGTTTTAGGCCAAAGGGCGTTTGGATACAGTGGGCAGGAGACTCACCTTCCTAAAAAAAGGAAGCTGCAAACCACTGTATGTTGCTCCTGAGCTTCCCACACCAAGATAAAATGAACACCCAAATGAGGCCAGGGCTTAATAGATTTCACCTACAGCTAGAGTGGTGTGCAGGCTGCAATCCCAGCCCAAGCACAGGATGCAGCCCTGTAGAATCCTCTTTGGGCCACACCCCCTTTCTCCCAACTGCTTGGTAGCTTCCCATCTCTTGCTCCAGTCTAAGAAGTTCAACTACCATCCCCAAGGCTTAGTTACAAGCACTAGACCTTTAGGCTAAAATATGTTGGCATCTTCGTTATATCGGTCCCACCCTTTTCATCATCAGCCCTGCTGCCAGCTTCGCCAAAATGGAATTTGGCCCATGGGCTCAAATAGGTTTGACACCTCTGCAGTAATGGGTTTAGTTGCAGAATGCAGGTTCCTGAAAACCTTTGATATTTCAGGAAACAAGGGTTTGACATCCCTACAATTGCAAAAATAATTTTAAAAAATGCTTAAACATGTGCCACAAACGCCTGGCCAATTTTCAGAAGCGAAATAGCGTGACTTAATATGACCCAGTATATTTTACTACCCTTCATATTGCCTTGACTTGGGCTGCAAAACTCAAGGGGACACGTAGGACTGTGGTGCACATCAGGTGTGGTTGTAGAAGTTGGAGGACTGCACACAAGAGGAAGTTCTGTAGTTTTGCGTAAGTTATATAAGCGACAGAACTAAGTTTGCTTTTTCTTAGTTTGTTTCAAAGTGCAGGGTACCCAGAGCCCTGCTCACTGCCTTGTCTCAGAAGACCGTTCCCTGCAGCAAGCGTGGGTATAGCGTCTTAAAGGCAGCAGTACCTTCCACCTCTCTGAGCACTTCTTCGAAAACTCTGCGAAGTTGACAGGGACTTCTGGGTTCTTCTTCTTGTGCTCTTCACGGCACGTCTGCACAAAGAAGGCATAAGCAGACATCTTCCCCTTCGGCTTCTTTGGGTCACCTTTAGCCATTTTTTACTCTCTGAAAATATTTTTATTTTAAAAAGACACACACACACCAAACAAGCAAGTTAATTTGTGTGTTCCAGGCAAGCCACTAGAATGGTCAAGGATTAGGTTTAAGGCTGATTCACACATGCAAGACTGTTGCTTAACTTTCAGCCAAAACATGAGACTTTCTGTCCACTGAGAAATTATGTGTTTCTGAGTTGACACGGGCACAGAACAGGTTGTCTCTAGTGGCTCATGCACACATAGGAACTGAAGGCTAGGTCACTTGACCAACACCATTTGCAGCCTGTTTACTTACATATTAGGGGCCAAGCATGTTCAAACCAGCCCATAATGCCAGAATATTAAAAGGTTTAACTAATGCATAGTTGTGGCTTATACTCTGGGGTTGGCCCACCCAACAGGAACCCTCTCTAGCCACTTCTTCAGGACTTAAGATGCATCTCTGTATGTCGGAATAGCTGTCAAAGCATCTATACATGGGAATCTTCCACTTTGCTATTTATAAAACCATGTCTCTGAGATTGGTTAAAGTACGTTTAAATTCACTGAATTACAGCACAAGTTATGAGACTCCAACAAGACAGAGTTTAGATGTCTGGGTGGCCACTAAAAAATATAATTAAGTCACCAGAACAGCTGCTAACTTTTGGGCTATGAAATCATCTTTCTCCTGTAGTTTTCTGCAAAAGCAACCATTTGTGGGGTTCAAAAGGAATAAAAGCTTGTTTCTTCCCCCCCCCCCGCTCATAAGGTTGTAAATGTTTTATTAATCTTGCATTTACTACATATTTGCAATAAAATGTTTAAAAGTTGAAATTAATTATTTTCTTCTTGTAATATAGTCTTTTGATTTCCTCCCCTGGAAAGAAAAAGAGAGGAAAAAATCTTCACCTCCGTTCGGAAAAGTTACATTTTCCTTAAAAATAAATAAATAAATACTATTTCTATCTATGAAAAGGCTGCAGGACTATCTGGGGGAAAAGTTTCAGGCGAAGAAGGGAAAAATCCTGCTTTTGGTTTTCCTGTGTTTGTTTGTTTGTTGTTGTTTTCTGCTGTCCCTTTGCTCTTCTCCCGCCCCCCCCCCTCCCCAAGGTCACTAGGAAAAAAACCCCACCCTCCCCCCTCCTTTTTATTTCTGCCTTATTGTATGGGGCCAGTTGCATTTCAAGAGCCCCCTATTGCCCATAGCAAAGGCAGCTGGGATCTGCCTGGGGACGCCGGCGACTCCGATGGCAGCCGGGCAGAAGAGAGGCAGAGAGGGGGGAGAAAACGACAGGTCCACAAGACACCAATAATTCATCTTCCATTTTGTGAAACACTTCTTCATGAAAGAAAGTGCCCCTCAAATAAGTCCTCGGGCTCTCCTAGGGGGTGTCTTCGGCCCGGGGGGGCCGCTGCAGCTGCAGCTGGGGCAGGGAGCGGGGCTCTTGCCCTCGCTCTAGCCATCTCCATAGTCTCGGTGCGCTGCGAAGGCGGCGAGAGCCGAGAGAAGAGCAGCAGCTCCCGCGCCCATAGCAGCTCCATTCGCTAAAATGGCTTCTCCACAAGGCAGCGAGTGAGGCGGCTGCTATGCCTAACAAAGCCACAGGCACACGTCCGCCCAAACGAGCCCCCCGGGCGGGCCAGCCGACGCCGCCAGCCGCCCCCGAACCCGCCAGCCGGGCAGAAAAAGCGACCCTCTTTCCTCTCGGCGGGGTCCCGGGGCGCCCAGGGGTCGGGCAAGGGCGGGGAGCGGCCTGGAAGCGGCCGCCCCCCCGCCCGCCCAGCTGCCTGCTTAGCGCAATAGCCTGTATAACAAAGACTGCCGCGCAGCCATTACAAGCCCGGGCGACGCGCGTCCGCGCCGAAGGGGGGAAAGGGCGGCGAAGCCCCCGCCCGGGCCCCCAGCCCCCCGCCAAGGGCACGGGCCGGCAGGGAGAAACAGCCGGGGGCGAAGGCGACGGGTTCGGGGGCGCTGCGGGCCGGCTCCCCCCGGGCCGGCTCCCCCTCCCCGCCTTGGCACGTCTTTCTTCCTCCAGCCGTAGCACGAAAGCGCCAGCCATGTTAGCACGGCACACACGGCGCTCCAGCGGCAGCAGCAGCGGCGGCGGCGGCGCAAGGGAGAGAGCCGGCCCGGGGCTGCTTCGCGGCGCTCGGAGGGGGGCGAGGGGCACCTTTTCGCAGAGGGGAGGCAAGGCGAGGCGGCGGCGGCGGCGGCGGCGGCGGCGGCAGCCAAAGGCCCGGCACGGGTCGGCAGCCGCGGGGGCGCGAGGAGCAGGAGAGCAGGTTAGGCGTGGGGGGGAGAGCGAGACAGAGCCTGTGCGCGCTTCTCCCCGGGACGCGCAGGGCTTATTATCCCTGTCAGATGCTCAAGCGACAGCCATTTATTCATGCAGGAGCAGCAGCAGCAGCAGCAGCAGGAGCAGCAGCACTGCGCACGGCCGGGCAACTTTCCTGCCCCGATCCCCAGCCCGGCAGCAGGCAGGCAGGCAGGCAGGGGCAGACTCGGGGAGGCAGCGCGGGGCTCGCGTGCCCGTTCCGCGCGAGGCACCCTGCCCATGCGGGCAACGGACTCTGCACCAGCCATGTTCCGCTCACGCCAGAGGGGAAATAATAACCACGTTCCCCGGCATCTACTTTGTGCGGGGCGTGCAGGGAGAGGGGTCTTTTTAAGGCGCAAGTACACACGTATCTATCCACACCCCGCGTAACAGGATTTATATCCACCCCCCATATATATATATATATATATATAAATATATTTTTTTAGCCTGGATCGAGCCTCGGCGTCCCTTTTCTCCCCCCACTGCCCCCCTCTCCAATTTTAAAAATAATAATAATAATAATAATAATAGGAAAAGCTCCATTTACTCCGCGATCCAAGCCTTGATTTCCCACGCCTGGCATTTACGCAGAGGGGACATGGGAAACCCAGGCGGGAGAGAAAGTTGATAGGGGAGAACGGGCTACAATTGAAATAAAATGCACAAGGAAGGGGCTCTCGCTCTCTTTTTTTTAAAAAAAGAGGGGGGGTGCGAAAAGGAAGGATTTAGGAGGGGGGCTGGGAGGCGCCCCCTTTCCTCGAAGGGCCTGGGAAGGGCCGGCCGAGGAGCCGCCGCCGCCGCCGCCCCCCCGAAAAAGTTGCAAAGTGCAGCCCCGGGAACCTACCTGTATTGTTCGCTTTAACCTCGGCGATCGGCACGGCAAGAGGAGCGGAGCGCACACACGACGCGCTAAGACTCAGCGCCAGGAGCTGGGGCTCAGCCTCGCGTTGGCTGCCCACGAGAGCGGCCTGATTGGCTGCGGGGCTCCGCCGTTTAAAACAACCTCCTCGCCCGGCCATTGGCGCGGGGGCTGCTGAATATTAAGCGCGGCTGCGCGCCCGTTGGCTGCAAGCGCTGAGGTCACCCATTCAAACCGAACACCCGCCTGGCGGAAAGAAGGGAGCGCGTTCACACGCGACGCCCGTATGCACGTCCACACGGTCAAGCTGCACAAGCCACTCTGGAGAAAGGAGGAGGAGGAGGAGGAGGAGGAGGAGGGGGTGCATGGGGGGTGGAGGAAGAAAGTTTCTGGAGTCATAGTAGCAAAGGAAGAGGAGCGCAGGGGGGGGACGTGGAGTGCTGGCCTGGCAGCGCGCACACCGGGCAGGTTCGTGGGGGGTGGGGGGTGCAGCAAGAATGGGAGATGCCTGAGATCCAGAGGCGGACAAGGCGAGGGCCCTGCCTGCGGCCACAGCCACCCCACCGAGTTCAAGGCAGCTTGCGCGCATGTAGGGTTCCAGCCACACTCTAGGACAGCTGCAATCCGAAGCTAATACTACAACAAATGACAGCACTTGCCCATAGAGAAACCATACTTGCCCCTAGGGATCCGCAGGACAGCAGCTTTACCTATGAGCAAGTGCCGTCCCATGGATCCCTATGGGTGCTGTGCAATGGATCCCTATGGGCAAGTATGGTTTCTCTATGGGCAAGTACTGTCATTTGGTTTAGTACGGCCCGGAAGTGAACCCCACCGCATTCGGTGGGATCTACTTCCGAGGAAGCGATGCATGCATAAACTCGGGCGGCACCTAAGGGATACCCAAAGTTTGGAAAAAAAGTGCTCTCCAAGGGGTTGCCTTGATGACCTTGTTGGCGTGCTCTTACTCAGAGAGTAAACCCATTGGGCTCGGAGGGACATCATGCCAGGCTGCCAATGTGTTTAGGAAAAGGGCACCTTTTCTGCAAACCACAGCAGCATTACTCAAGCATAAGAGGGATTCAGTATACTTCTATGAATCAGGGTGCACACATAGCAAGACTTCAACTTGCCCCTAAACATTAATATAGAAGGAAAATTCCAATTCAGTTAAGCCACACGGTGTGAATGTAGAAATGGACATTATGAGTCCAGCAGAATTACCAGGAACGCTATTTTCGTGGCCTTCCAAGGCATGATGCCTGCAATGCATTGGGTGGCCTGATCCTTTGATGCCTATTTATTCAGCAGAAAAGCCCCACTGAGTTCAATAGACGTTACTCTTAAAGAAATTTGCAGAGGAATTCAGTCTCAAACATTTTGCTATCATTAAAGAGTGTATTTACACATGTCCAAGGAGTTCAAGGCCTTATAGATGATTCTTCTCATTTTATCCTCACAACAACCCTGTGAGGTGGGCTAGGATGAGAACTGGTTACAAGCCCCGAGGTCACCCGGTTTGTGGTTAAAATGAGTTTGTGAGATAATGTACACAAAATGCCTTTGAACACTCTAAGCACGATATAAAACCTAAAGGTTATTGTCGTTGTTTATGTGTTTGTTTTGTTATACTTTGAGTGCGGGAGTTTGTCTCTGAAAAATGATTTTTAAAAATTGGTGTGGGAAGTGTCAGGGTTGTGGGGGCAAAAAGGAACACCCCACTAGATCAGACTCAAAGTCCATCTATCCCATCATCCTGTTTCCAACAAGGGGACAGACAAATGCAGAGCTTCCTGCTGCCTCCCTGCATGACTCACTGTTCTGAACCTGACACCTTCTAGAGGCCTGCTCAAAACAGTGCCTTCTGCAGAAACAAAGTGGGCGGGCTCCTCTGACTTAAAAAAAAAAAAAAGTAAATATGGGGTAGTGGAAGTAAAAAAAAAGGGGGGATTGGAATTGTGTTTCCTATTTTTAAATTCTGAAAGACTCTGAGCTGTCCAAAATCTGGAGAGGGACGAAGGAGGTTCTCCCCCACGTAATGTCCAGTGACTCTGCTTGAAGCCTGGCCTCATGTTCTAACTGTCCTGGCTACAAGGGCTCTCTGCAGGTCAGCCACTGAAACTGTTCCCTTGAGCAGAGTTCACATCTTCCCTTTTGTCCCTAAAACACTGCAAACAGGGAAATAATAAAGTCATCTGCAGGGCTGAACTTGCCAAACCCCATATGGGTTTAGGAAGCCAGAGGTTAATCCGAATCCATTTTAAATCTATGGGGAGCCTAATGTGGCAGCAATTTAAATACCCTTTCACATTCAGATTGACACTCACCCCCACCCCTCTCCTCTTCCTCCACTATGGGGATTTCCAACTCCTGATCCTCTACTACACCATGCCCAGCTCCAGCTACATGGATCTTTGAAAACTAGATTATTACAGATACATTTCATTTAGGATTTAAAAGAGAATTGAGTGATTGTCTAAAACACATGCACTGACTTGAGCAGATGGGGTAAGAATTCCAAACTTCTGAACCAGAGTACCTTCCATAAGATGCATTTGTCATGTCCACGTTGCTCTACTTCCACCAGGCTCACACAGGTACATGGGGCCTTGCTGCTTTGGAGTCTGGAACCAGACAAGAATGAACAGAGATCAAGGTGCAGGAGAAAAGACCATCAATCCCTCTTTGTAGAACTGGTTTAATAGGTATGTCTGCTCTACAGGGGACTAGTTCTGGGTGAGGAGGGGCTAGGGAATGTCTCTTTTATTCTCATCATGGCTTCGAAGACCAGTTCAAGTATTCCCACACTTGTGCAAAAGTAGCCAAAACCTTACCACCCACACACAAGAGGTGTCAGCCGAATCAACTTTGCAAGGTTACAAAAAAAAAAAAAAAGTAAAAAACCCTTAAGCACGGGATCTCCCAAAATAGCCCAATGGTAACTCAGTGGCATGGAATGTTGACAGTCCGGTGGGGGTGGGGTGATAACTGAATGGGACAGAATGGAGAGGCTGCAAAAGGAGGAGAAATTAGGAGACATAGATATATCAAAAAGGGTAGGCAGAACAACCTCATTGTATGGATGAGCCATTTTTTGTTCACATTAGGGAATGAGGATCAAGCATACCCGGTGGGCACAGAATGCTAACTTGGTATTGGAGTGGGATGGAACTAAGTATTCTGAATGGAAGCGGTCAACATATTATTATTATCATCATTATTATTATTATTATCATAATCATCATCTCTCCTTTCTTGCTCGTGGGAGTTTTCTAGATGGACATGATGGGCTTTGCCAAGTCATGCTGACTTTTACCAATTCAGGAATTTCCTGAGTATTGAACATGTTTTAAGTACAACTGTTTCCAGGATGTTGGTGTGGATGTATTTTGGTAGGTCCAGTTAATAATAATAATACTAACAACAACAACAACAACAACAACAATAAATACCAGGAATGCAAAACAACAAAATTGGTTAAATTGGCTGATTTTAAGTGCTCCAGATTAATCATACAGCAGATTTGTATATATATGAGACATTTTCTTAAAAAAAAAATCAGATAGCAAGCATAATTTTGAACGCATTCCCCCTTTCCTCTGAGGACAGTTTTGTGTATTATCTAAAAATAAACATTACACCTTTACTCGACCTGGTGCCATCCAGATTGGTTGAACTGCAACTCCCATCATCCCAAGACAACATGGCCCATGTTGCAGTTCACTCCATCTGGTTGCAGCCCAACCTTTCCGGAGAGCACCAGGTTGGGGAAGGGAATTCCATTTATTGTATCAGCTAAAGTTGCAATCCTATATTTTATAATGTATTTATCTGAAGTATTTTTAAGCCGCTCCTCAGTGAAAAAGTCACCCAGAGTGGTTTCCTTACCTGGAAGTAAATTCTATTGCACTCAGTGGAGCTTACTTCTGAGCACACATGCATGGGATTAATCAGATGGCAGCACTCCTCAGTTTGTCTTATTTACATGAAGCAAACATTCCTCGAACTAGGCTGACCATCTGAAAAGCAGGACAGGGCTCATGTAACTTTAACAGTTGTAGAGAAAAGGGAATTTCAGCCAGTGTAATTTGTATGCAATTAGTTCCAGGTGAAATTCCCTCTTCATCACAACAGTTAAAGTTGCAGGCACTATACTAGGGTGACCATATACAAAAGAAGACAGGGCCCCTGCAACTTTAACTGTTGTGATGAAGAGGGAATATCACCAGGAACTAATTGCATACAAATGACACTGGCTGAAATTCCCTTTTCTCTACAATTGTTAAAGTTACATGAGCCCTGTCCTCCTTTTCATATGGTCAGCCTAGCCTCGAACCAAACTCCCAGTTAGGTTACTATGAAATAATACCCATTTCAGAAACAAGGGAGAGGACTAAAGATCTCTACAAAGAATTCTTACCATCCACACCAAACTGGTATAAAACCTATACAAGTCTGTAGTGCAGATATCCTCCGAGAGAGAGATTTGGGAATTGTACCAGAGGAAGAGTTGCCAGTCTTTTCCTGGCACAACTCATCTGTGGTTAATAGCTGCCTGGCTTGTAGGTAGAAATTCACCAAGTGCAGCATCCCCCAGAATGAATGAGAAGCTGTCCTTGTTGGATTTCTGATTTATGAAGCTGTTAAAAGGCAGAGGAGCCATACCAGCAAAAAAGGTGGCAACCATGCCCTTAGTCAGCTGCTGCACTCCAGCTGGTTCTTTGGTCAAGCCCAGATGCTCAGCTCCAGTTAATTAGAGCTCTGTTTTAAAAATGCAATCAAGCTATTAAATTAATCATAAATCATCAAACTAACGCTTTCAGGCCCATTCATGTTCTCATTCCATGCTTTGGAATGATGCAAATGATTTAAACAAGGATTGGTTCAGGGTTTTCCACACCTCTTACAAAGCTCTGCTTAACTCACAGCATATGAAGCTGAGTGTGTCATTCCAGACTATTCTGGTATTACTACTTGGGTGAAATTGAGCTGAAGGAATTCACTTTTACTTAAGAGAAAGAGTGGCTGCATTGTTATTTAAAAAAATAAAGCAATGAAACAAATTAGGAAAGAGAAAATAAGAGTCTCAAATCCAAGTCTGAAAAGGCCTCATTTACATTTCTCCAAATTAATTCCCACCCTCAACATTCCCATTTATGGACACCATAGGATATAATTTTTTTACAGTGCAGAAATACAAAATGTTAAAATGGACTTTAAAATCGATTTGCAAAATTGAAGGATCTCCTAGATGAAAACCGTCAGTAGCGAAATGTGATCCAGTACAAAAGTCAAAACTGTTGAAGATGACGCCTGAAATTTTGCCAAAGTTGTGCAAAATTTGAGTCAGTTGTAGTTTTACCCTTTCCCTCCAGGAGAGCCACAATGGGGAATTGGTTAGATCAAATGTGGCTCCTCTTTTTAGCAAAATGTGCTTCTACAACTCTAATTCAGACATATGGGATTAGTGGCACATACCTTCCAGCATTTCACAGGTGGAAGCAGGGTCAAGCTTACAATCCACACTCCTAATTATCATATTAAAGTTCCCTGCCCATGGCCTCCCTGCACCAGATGTTCCTCAAGGTTGAGCCTGGTGCTCTCCAGATGTGTTGGACTGCAGCTCCCACAATTCCATTGGCTATGCTGTCTGGGAATTGTGGGAGTTGCAGTCCAGCACATCTGGCAGGCCACCAGGGTAGGGAAGGCTGCTCTGCTCCATCTTCTGCTACAGCCTGATTTCTGTGGGTTGCAGACCCAGAAGGATACTTGGTCCCTACCTTGACCGTGTACTAGCAGAACTGTAATTGCCCTTATCATATGTTATCAACAGTTCAAAGTATACCTCTGCAGCTTATGTGAGTGTGTAATGGTGCAATCCTATACATGTCTACTTGGAAGTAAATCTGATTGAATTAAGTGGGGCTTACTCACAGGTACGTGTGGGTATAAGATTGGAGCATCAGTGTTCATGGGAGCTCCAGGGAGCCTACCCTTGACGACGCCAGCCCTAGTCAAGATACCAGATAATTGTTTTTCAGAATGAAAGGATACCGTTTTGGAATATCCCCTAAGAGGGCAGGGCCACCTCTAGCCACTGCTCCGACATGGATCCCAAAGTGCAAACTACCAGGAAGAGGGAGAAGCCGCCAGTACAAAAATTATGCATAAGCCCTGATTTCTCCCCACAAGTATTAGACGGGCAATTGCATCCAGTGATGGCGTGTGTAAAACAAGCCACTATAAAACAATGCTACTTATAGCCCTATGGGATTGTGCAGGAGTTGACAATTTTTGGGGTGGGGTGGGGGTGAGTGAGTAAGGGTATTGCAAACTTAATAGCAATAATAATAAAGTCCAAAAACTTGTCATTTAAATCACTGCCAGGCAACTCCTGGAGGAATCTGCTCGGCGCGTAGATCAGATAGAAATTTATCAAGCCGCCGTCTAGAGGAGAGATATGGCTAATTTACATTCCAGAGAAGTACAGAAAAAGGTTGCGCCGAAGTGACAAGATGAGCAGCACAAGTAATCAAGCTACAAATTAAAGAATTTATTATATATGAGAAATAAACTTAAGATGAGGGTGGTGGTATTGGATGTCGGAGCTCTTGCAACTTTTTGCATGAGAACTTTTTCCTGTCTAAATATGCATAGGATTGCTCCCATAGTGGCTTCTCTACCAGTAATTTCCCCCTCCACACAATGGGTTTTAACTAATGGCTGCTGCTTATTCCAACCATTGGACCAAATCATGCCCTTGGCCACTGAGCTATATACATGCTTCGTTTTTCGCCATACTACATAAAATCCCACCTACCCATTTCTGCAGATCAAGCAGCTGCTAATGGCCAGACCAGTTTGATTTGTTATTGGTCACATAAAGCCTTATTCAGACAGCGCCTTGAGAGCAAAGCCTCTAACTCCAAAGCAGGCTCATTTCCAGCCACTCTTTGTATTAAATTTTCCATATATTTCTTCTGCTTTTTATTAGGCCCGCTCCTGATTAAAAAATGGTTAGGCTATTACAAGCTCTGGCATGTAGTAACTCAAATATAGATTTGAACTTGGGTATGCATATCACCCTCAGGATGGAGGAGGTCATTGGCTCCTCCCCCTGGGGCACCATTTTGTATCTAGCTCCACCCTGGTCACTATGTTGCACTTGACTCCATTAGTGGATGACGGGATTATACTAAACCACCAGTTAGTGGGCTTTGGGATTCTAATAGATTCCCCACAAGCCTGAAGTCTGCCCAAACTTATTTTTAGGGAATCTTTCTGGGGGTGTTTTTACCGATTCAGTCCTCCTGCCTCCCCTTGCAAACAACAACATAACCCATCCAAGTGTCTGCTCAATGGTCATTTGAGATTAATTTTAGAGCCTCATAATTTTTCCATTAAATTCTTATTAGGCTGGAATTTAACATGGTTGGCGCTATGAAAGTCTTATGGCCAGGTTCAGCCAAATTTATCATAGACTCCCGTTGACTATTTGTGACGGGTCAGATGCTCTAGCCCCCAGGCTGGGGTCTGGAGAATGAACTTCCCCCAACAACATGAGAATATGGAAGCCGGACATCCCTAGGATATACAGTCAATGTCCCACATAACGATGTGGGACTGATATGTGCAAACAGTGCATATAAGCAAACAGGACTATTAATTAGAAATTAATATAGATATAATGTACCAGAGGCCTCCTTTTCATCAGTCAACAAATAATTGCTTCACCTTGCAAAATCTTTTGCTCTTCACTCTCCTGATCTTCAAACTCATCACTAGAACAAAACAAATTCCAAGACAAAGGGTGTGTCTGTGTGTTTTTAAGGTAGTATATCAAATATTTTATGCCACAATTTTAAAAAATCCCAAAATGCTATTCTGCTCAGCTGCCTTTTAAAATTAAATTGTGCAGCTCATAACTTTCTCCATTGAATGTTTATTAGGCTGGGATTTAACATATTTGGTCTTGGCTTAAAAAAAGTTCTCTCTCTCTCTCTCTTTCCCCACTTGGAGAAAAACTTAAAGAAAAGCAACAGTTTTGACAAAGCATTTACTCAGGGCTAAGGGGGGGGAGGCGAACCTCCCAGAGGAAGATTCTGGTGTTCCATCAAGACATTTCACACACCGGGACCACAGGCCACAAAAAACGATGAACATAACTAACTTGCATAGGAGTGTGTCCATTCACAAATACGTCAACAAGTGATTTGCTAGTCATAGTAATGTTCTGGCTTGAAAAAGCACTAAAGTAATTAACCTGGAATGAGTCTCTAAATGAAGCCCAGTTCAAACACAGTTGGCTAGCCAAATTTAAATCACTTTTAAAACTCCTCAACTTCAGTGGAAGAGAGATAGGCACATGATTAACATTCCCATTCAAGATGTTTAAAAATGCTAAACTTTGTCTGGATTATGCGTTTAGTTGTTTTATTTTTTAATAACATTTCCCTCTGTCTTTTTTCCCATGAGACACAATTTAATGAGATTGAGATTAGCTATGAGTGTATGATTTGTGAATTTTTGAAGATGATTTTACTCTGATTTTTAAATTGCTGGTTTTAGTATTGTATGTTTTCATTTTTGTTCTTGTTTCTTCATTTTTAGTTTTAAAAAAAAGATTACAATTACACAGATCAACATAGTAAAGACCAGCATGTATACAGTGATGTATCATCTGCTCATATAAACTCCAGACATCACATGGCAAAAGGCATCTAATGTTATCATGTCAAATTACAGTAATTGAACCATCCCTCCCCCTTCTCATAGTCCTAGCAAAAGTGATCCAGCAAACATGCTACAAAACAAATATGGGACTCAATTGCTGCCCTTCTGCACACTTTCTTCTTCTTTTTATCAATATACATAAAAAAGGAACTACTTTTCCAGAAAGTCAAAACTGGACAAAAAAAGGAGATATAAACTAATATAAATCTTCAAATAAACTTTGCATCATTTGACAAATAAAAATAGCTACACTTTTTGGGGTGGAGCAGTATGGAAGAATGCCACCTAGATGCCTCTTAAAAATATTTGTGATCATCATTGCATCTACAATTTACATTTTCTGTAAAAGATTTTTTTTAATCAGTTTCATTTCAATGGGTCTCCTCTACATAGGACTAACATTGGATATGACTACATTTTATTTATTTATTTATTTAGTAGTAGTAGCACTACTACTATTATTACATTTATATCCCACCTTTTCCCCTCTTGCAAGGAACCCAAGGGGGCTTACCTGGCCCCCCTCCTCTTCTTCTCTTTGTTATCTTCACAACAACCCTGTAAGGTAGGTTAGGCTGAGAGCCAGTGACTAGTCCAGAGTTACCCAGTGAGCTTCATGGCTGAGTGGGGACTAGAACCCGGGTCTCCTGAGTACCAGTGCAACACACTACAGTGGTGTAGTGGTTAGAGTGGTTGAAATATATTTCATTTTAATGCATTATCACATGACTGGTGGGATGTGACCAAGCTAAATACAGGGTTTTTAAAAAGTAAAGAAATAATTTTAGAGACATTCAAATTTCAGTGCAATGTGATTAACGGTGATGTATAACAAGATTTTCCAACTGTTGCATAATGCCCAAAGTACTTTCTCAATCATCCAATTTATGACACAACTTTTTCTCTGGCATCACAAACAGATAAATATCTGCTTTTCTGAAGCCGTCCCTTTCACCCAACCTCTGCTAGAAGAACAGCAAGTTAAAAGCAAAGGGGAGCAAGTCATCTCACAGAGGAGTGGAAAGTGGGCAGGTGACTTGTTCTGGCATGATCACCAGGTGCCACCAACTTTGCTTCTTCATGACAGGCAGCTGTGGATGACTCAGTAACAGGGCTAATAAAATAAGTTGGCACCCCTAACCCATTCAGAACAGATATAGGATATTCCTCAGGATGTTTAGATTTTTTGGGTCAGTTCACCAATTCTACTACAGCATCACCATTGTTACAAATAATTAAGTGGGCCCATTTGTTAAGCAGATTTGTCAAAAGCATACATCCATCTGCTTAAAATAATAAAAAAAGATGTCTGTCCTAATGTTTTCAAAATTAAACTATTAGGGAGAAATCCTGTTTGAAAATCCTTGAATTCCATCAACTGAAATGAAGAGGTACTTTGGAGAACTCATATTCCCAGTGGGAACAAGACAGTTCCACGTTTTCGGCTGTTCATTCTTTGCTTTAATGTAGGATTCCTTAGAATAGAGCTACTGCCTGCGTAGGTTGCAAGTCTGATGGAGAAATGGGATGGGATGTATGGTCAAGAACACACTGGAGCATCCAATCTTGCAACAAGAGACCAAGCCCAACAGAAAGTATAGATATGATCCTGGACTGAGAGGTTGAAGAACCTGGTTGGGTGGGACTGCAGAATGAGGTGGTGGGTTCCCATTCCCTGAATAGAAGGTGGCTGGCAGGAGACCTCAAGTTCTTCAGAAGGTCTGAGAAAGAAAATAAAAAACATCCTCAACTTCTGCTTCAATGGCTACCCACACTAAATTAATTTCATCATGGCAGTACACAGAAGGAACCACAGGCAGTTATGTCCATGTTTCACAACCAACCAGACCATCCAAAGCCAGTAGAATTTAACTTTTTCTAGCATAGGTGAGTTTTTGCCCAGCTCCATCTCTTTACCTGAAGCACTGCTGCTCCTGGATTTGTGCCCTCCAGTCTTCAAGTAGATCTGCACTGGCTCTAAGGTCTTAACCTTTTCCCCCTTGTTGGTATAATTCCCTTCAGGTGAGTTGTTGCCAAAGGTTAAGGGAGCCAGGCTTTGGCATTTGTTTCCACCAAGCGGCTCCTGGCACCAGCCTAATTCAGTGTTTGACAGCTTATATGGGAAACCTTGGCTCAGTTTGGATGATACGATAATCAACGGAGGGGGGAAGAGGCAATCGTCAGTTGTGTTGCTTATTGTGTCGTGTGGCAGGCAACACACAACACACACACAACTGATGGTACGCTATTTCGGGCAAATAAACAACTGAGAAAAACAATTGGCTGCTCAGTTGTTTATCCCAAAATCCATTGCTTAAAGTGTTGTGTGTTGGGAACTCCCCCTCTCTCCATGTACTATTTCACTCAATCATAAAGTTCACCGGCAGGAGCAGCCAAAAAACCTGGCTGCTCCTATACAGCTGGCAGAACTTGCGGTGCATGATGGGATATGGCCAGAGGACTGAGGGAGGTGGGAGGGAGGAGACGCAGCAGCCCAGAAGGATGCTGGGACTTTCAGCCACGTGACGGGGGGAGGGGTAACCTGTCGTGTGGCGGGCACCAGCAAAATAACGCATGGTGAATGTGTTATTGACCCTTCCATTGTCTAAAGTGTCATCCAAACACACCCATTGGCTCCCTTTCCTGCTGCCGCTGCTGTTTAGTAACTAGGGCAGGTCCTTCAAGGACAAGTCCTGGATAGTTTGCTTGGTTGTAGTAAAGGTGGGCTTGAACCAAGGAAGTGGCAGAGTTGGGCTTCAGTGGCTTCTCCTAAGTCCTGGAACTCCCTGTCAAGGGAGGCTTGGTCAGCCCCGTTCTGCTGCTCTTCTGCTGGCAGGCAAAGACCTTTTTATTCAGGTGGGCCTCGGTGGTGCCGTTTATTTCTTTTATTGCTGTGTCTTTAATTATGAGAGTGTAAGAAGAGCCATGCTGAATCAGATGGGAGATCCTTCTAATCCAGCATTCTGTTCCCACAAGCAGGACAGGATGGCAGCAACACCCTCCCACTCACAGTGTACATAGGTGGAGATAGTATCTAGCCATCATGACCAGTAACCATGGATAGTATTTTCCTCATTGAGAGCCAGTGTGGTGTAGTGGTTAGAGTGTTGGCCTCGAGGTCAGGAGATCCAGGTTCTAGTCCCTGCTCGGCCATGGAAGCTCACTGTGGGCCAGTCACAGGGTTGTTGTTGTGAGGATAAAATTGAGAGGAGGAGGATTATGTACGCAGCTTTGGGTTCCTTGGAGGAAAGGAGGTGGGATATAAATGCAATAAATAAAAATAAATAAATAAATAAACACTTGTAGGCCTTGTTATAATTTTATTCACTGTCCAGAACATGGAGGATCCGTCAATGACACAGGTGCTCCAGCAGATGACGCCACTGCTCCTACTATGAATAAAAGGAACATAGGTTGTTGCCTTCTACTGAATCAGACCATTGGTCCATCTTTTGTCAACACTGGTCTGGTTCTCACATAACAACCAACCAGAGTATGGGTTGCCATTGAATCATGGGTAATTGTTGAACCATGGGTTATCATTAGGTGCAAACCCCGCATTATGGTTTAACTATGGTTTGTTAACCGCAAACAACCTAGGAAGAGAACCCATGGTCTTTTGTGGGATTGTGAACTCTGGGATGTTTGTGGTTAATAACTATGGTTAAGTTAAACCATAGTGCAGGGGTTGCATGTGATGATGACCCATGATTCAACAACAATCCATGATTCAATAACAACCTGTACTCAGGGTTGTCATTCCATGGACTACACTGATTGGCTCTCTAGGATTTCAGGCAGGACTCTTTCCCAGTCCCTGTAATGAGAGATGCCAGAGATTGAACCCAGGACCTTCTGCATGCAAAGCATATGCTCTTTTACTAAGCTACAGCCCTGCCATTCCTTGAGTTCCTCCACCACTACACTACTGGACTTGAGAAAGACAGAGAGAGGAGAAAAACAAGGATGAGGAAAAACAGGAATGTGGGGCAAATATGTTTAAAAAATAAAATAATGATAGAGGCCATTTTACAAGGTAAGATTAATAGTGGATCCTGGATCTGAATGAAAAGGTTGAAAACCACTGAATTTAATCATTAAAGTTCTCCCCACGCTCTCATAATCTTAGAATTGATTCCGGATGGACAAAAGAAAACATTTCTTCATACAAGGCCTCCTTGATTTCGAGAACTCAACTGTCACAAGAGGTGGTGATGGCCACTCGCTTGGATAGCTGTAAAAGGGGCTTAGACAGATTCATGGAGGAGGACGGGTCTATCGATGGCTAGTAGTCATGATGGCTATATGGTGCCTTCTTCGGATCAGAGGCAGCAGGACCCTGAAGACTAGTTCCTGGAGAGAGGTCCATTGCTTTAATGACACTCTCACCAACCTGGTTCCCTTCAGATGTGTTGGACTGCAACTCTCATGATTCCCAGCTGATGAGTATTATGGGAGTTGTTGTCCAACACATCTGAAGGATGCCAGGGTGGGGATGGCTGTTTTATGTCCTTGAGGGTTCCTGGAAACACCTGGTTGGCACCCTTGGGAAACAAGAGCCTGGACCAGATGGACTTTTGGCCTGAACCAGCATGGCTCTTCTTCTGTCCTCAAAGACTTCTGAGAGCTCAGAATAACTGGGCTCCATTGCTCACGTCCGCAGCACAGGCAGAAGACCATTTATTGCATTTTATGCCTTCCTCACGGCAGCTCAAGTCTGGGAATTGCTGCTCCCTCTTTCTTTCAGCCTAAACGAAAGAAACATGATACACACGAGCTTTCATTTTAAAGCACAGCAAACCTCTTCCATTCACCTCTTGGCTCCCCGCAGTGAGATCCGACCCACACGGGGGTGTCTCTGGAGGGGGAACAGCAGTGAGCGAGGTCAGAGTCATTTGAACGGTCTCGTCTTTGTTGAGAATCGGAAAGGACCCCAGCTATTCCTGCAAACTGCACTTTTGGGGTTATAGGAAGGGGAAACATCATCCGCTGAGGGGCTCAGACAGGAAATGATGCGATTGCTCCCACTCTTCCCCCCCTTCCTTCTGCGTGAATCCGAAAGCTAGCCAGCTGCCATAGCAGCATCTGTACATTGACCTACCCAGAAGGGTTAAAAATAACATCATAGGTCATCATCACTGTAGGGATCTTCAGGTCTTCTGTGTGAACAGCTCCTGGTGCTGAAAACACACACACACCCTTTCCAATGGCAGCTGCTGGGATATGTATCCGAAGCAAACTCCCAGTTAGAAGGGAGCCCCTGAGAGCCAATGTTAATTTGCCGATGAAACTTCAAAATGCTATTTTATCCCCAAACCAGACCAGTATTCCATCCAGTCCTGTGCTGTCTATCGTGACGAGCATTGACCCTCCACAACCCCAGACACGGAGGAATATTTTCCAGCCTTGTCGGCTGATATATCCTTTCGGTTGGATGTACTGGGGATTGAACCCAGGACCTTCTGCATATAAATAATGTGCTCAACAACTGAGTTATGGGTCTTCCCCAATTCACAGGCTTAAAAAAAAAATGGCCAAGAGCCAAAGAACGATTAAACTAAGTGAGTCTGTGTTGTCCAAACGGTCGCCCCTCCTCCCATCATGCCATGTGGCAAAACTAATAACAATAACTACTACAACAACATTTTTTCTCTCTCAGAAGCATGGGGAGGATCTATCTCTTCAAAGTAGAAATGAATAAAAAATCCCACTGGATTTATAGAAGCACATTGCATGAGCTGAAGGAAACCCTTGGATCCCAGCCACGGTTGGTAACTAATTGCCCCAGTGACCTACGCCTTCCAAAGTTAATTAGAAGTGCAATCCTATGCATGTTTAAATGGGGGGGGGGGAAGTTCTATGACTCCCAGCAGGTCTCAGCCAGGCATTCTAGATGAAGGATGCTGAGAATTTAGGGCATTTTCTGTCTAAACATGCATAGGATTGCAACCTAAGTTGTTGTTTTAAAATACAATTCAGATGTTCTTTCTTATACACATGGGAGAATGCTATAGCAAATGTGATACTCCTCCAAAAAATGAGGCTTTTCAGTTATGTGTGATGGGATATGTGTAAAAGAGGCAACTAGATATGTACATTCATTGCTGTTGGATTTGTATCCTATAATGGCATGCTGTATACAAAGAAAGAAAGAAAGAAAGAAAGAAAGAAAGAAAGAAAGAAAGAAAGAACTTTTGAAAGATCTTAAAATGGGAACTGCCAACCAAAGAATGTTCCTCTTCAGGGTTCAGGTCTTCGCTGATGTAACCTTACATTTCAGGTTTAAAAGATCTTTTGCAGTACAACCTTGTTCAGGTTTACTCAGAAGTCAGTCCTACTCAGTTAGATAAGACTGACTCCCAAGTAAGTGTGCAGAATATTGCAGCCTGAGTTGTGGCTCAGATCCCAGGAGAGCGATATTAGCTGGTCATATTAGGCTATTTGTGGAAATTATTTTGGTGAGCTTTGCAAATTTGGAAGAGGGAGAGCGAGGGAGAGAGAGAGAGAGAGAGCACATTTTCACACAGGAGGAGAGTGATATTTATTTCAAATAAGTCACAGGAAATTCTGTCATCCTTTGAGAAATGATGGGGCAGAGAAGGGGATGCAAGCAGAATAGTCATAAAACGTTAACTGAAAACATTTTGCAAGTGCAGCTAGGCTGTTAAATTCCTAACAGCCTCCAAATTCTAGCTGGAAATATCCTTTGCAGTGTATTAAGCAGCATCTTCCATGACACAGTCTTTTTGCACAGGATAGCTGAACCAGGAGTCTTCCTTCGAAGGCTTTTCCCCATTAAATTAAAGGGAAACTGAGATGGATAAAATAACACATTTCCAAGGGATGTGATTGCCAGCGTTTCTAACTACACCCAGCTCCTGTGCATTTAAAAGCCGCTTTCTCTGCAAAATGTGCTTTCCACCCTTTGAAAAAGTTTCACCTGCTGATACTTGCAGCTCAAAGCACAAGAGCAGGCCAATTTTTGTCTGGTCAGCTGTCAACCCTGCTTGATGAGGTATGTGTATACATATACATTTTAGAGCAGGTTTTCCCTAAAGCTGGGGGTGGGGACGCTTGACCCTCTGGATGTTGTTGCACTTCAGCTCCCATCAGCCCCAGCCAGCATGGGAGAGCAATGACTGCTGGGAGTTACAGTCCCACAACATCTAGAGTGACCCTGACCCTGCCTGAACAGAAGCTTCCTCAGAGTGCATCCCTAGCAAACCTGGGCTGGATTCCCCACTGCCCAGTCTCTTCCCAAGCACCTTGTGGCCTTGCTCGGCTTGCGATCCCCTGAGTCATTTTCCGGAGCCTCTATCAGTTGCAATGCCCGGGGGCCTTTGCTTCATGACAGGGACGCCATTCCGATTGACCAAGGAGGGCAGCGGTGGGATGAGCAAGCCGTGGGCACAGAGAGCCATCGGCTTGGCTTCCACCACCTCTTTAAGTGCAGAAAGCTGGCTTGGTGCTGCGGGAGGTCAGGGTGCATCCCCTGGCACAGTCCTGGGTGGGTGGGGAGCAGCTTGCTCCATTCCCTTCGGCTTTCGCCTCTCCTCCTGCTTCATTCACAAGAGCCTTCGCCGCCGCAACAGAGGCTGATGCAGCCTCTGAGTCAAGGTTGAGGGTGCCAGACAGAACACTCATTCATTGCCAAACCTGGGGGAGGGGAGCCGGCGGCCTCCTGGCTTTCCCTTTCACGTGAGGGGCTTCCTTTTGGGAGGAGGAGGACCTTTAGAAGCTCCGTGGTGGAAGGCTTAATATAGCAACGAAGAGGAGAAGAAGGAGGAGGAGGAGAAACACACGGCACAAACGCCCCCGCCGACGCCAGCAGAAGAAAGGGAGATTCTGCCTAGCAAAGACAATGGGGAAGCGAGATCTGATCCTGCCTCGTCTGTGGCTGAGGGAAGGGAAACACTATGGCAATTACCGTGGGGTAGGAATATAAAGGTGCTGCCTCTGGCCTTCCAAGCGGCAATCCAAGGGTGTTGAACCTTGCTCAGCTTGAGGGCCGCACGCTGCAGACCAGCCATTGAGGCTCTCAGGGGCTGCATTTCAGGGATGGTTGGGGGCAAAGGCCAAAGGGGTGAGCCAAAGGCCACAGGGCCCAAAATACCTGATGCCAGCCAATTTTAGCTTAAAGCTCTAACTGCTAGGCACTACAGCCTTCGGACAGGTATTTCAACCTTTTAGGTTGGGGGGGGGGGAGAAAGAGCAAAATCCAGGGAAACCACCAAAGGCTCAAGGGTGGGGGAAAGGGAGTATGGGCCACCTGGGGGACTCTGGGGGGGGGGGCAGAATTGGGCTGCGGGTGTGAATTCCTGCACCGTGGCTCTAAACTGCCTGGGATCAGCTCACTTGAGGAATCTCCTCCTCACATATGAAGCTGCTCAAGATTTGGCCCCTGCAGCTGAGGACCTTCTCATTGCCCCTTTGCCACAGCTGTCCCCAACCCAGTGCTTAGATTACAACTCCCATCATTCCCAGCCAGCACGGCTGGCAGAGGCAAGAGGGTACCCAGGGGGCTATGCCTCAGCTCTTGGGGGGCCACCTGTGCCCCACCGACTGTACACCCCTGGTCTGTTCTGACTTTTAGACAAAGTGACCCAGCCTGACCTAGAGATGTCAGTGACTGAGCCCAGGACACTCTGCACATGCTCTGCCACGGAGCAACGGCCCTTCCCTAAACCAAATCTCACAGGAAGCTGCCTTGTACCAATTCAGACCCTTGGTCTACTTCAATGGTGCTGATATTGGATAGTATCCAATGATAGTCCTACGCAGGGAATAGGATCATTAGACCTGTTACAAAGCCGCTCTCTTGGGAGTGAGCAGGACTGACTCCATTTTGAGGCCGCCAAAAAGCCAAGGCATCTTCTTCATCCCCGCTTGGGAGAAAGGCACAGGAAGGGGGCTGAGAGGATCAAGCCATCCAGTTTCTGACAGGCCTCCTAAAATGCATTCCCCAAGGGCAAACGTGGGGGTAAAATTGAGCAGGATATGAATGCTGTGTGGCAAGAGTGATAATTAGTAATACACCTGGTCAGCCAGGGCACCTGTCTTTTAAGCCAGGCATTAGCATTTAAGGCCGCCTTTTGTTAAAAGAATAGAAAGACCCAGGAGGACTTTTGTTTCCGGCAAGTACAGCCATCATCCCCAAGCACCCTCCTTTGTTACATGGGATGAAAGGCCAGCTCAGTCTTTCTCCCATAGCAAGTAGCGTCTTTCCCTGTGCTTATGAGCAGCGATATTGCTGCTTCTCTCTAAACTGTAGAAGTACCCTCAGGTTTGGAGGGTCCAGGGTCTCCCTCGTCCCAGAGGCATAAAATCACAGGGTGCCTTCCCCATACCACCCCCAGGGGTAAGGTGCCACATTGCTGCTCAAATCACTGAGTCTCTGCTCCCAGAGGAAAGGCTCCTGCTTGCCAGGCTTCTTGCTTGCCAGAGCAAAGCGCCATGGGTGCCTTGCCTTGCTTCCCCTACTCAAGGCCTCCTGCTTTCCTTCCTCTTCCCTGAGACCAGGAGCTGCAATCCACGGAAGTTGCTGCTCCAGGTAAGGGCTTCAGCCCAAGGGAAGGTATATTGCTTTTAGAGGTTCCTTCCCCTCTTTCCCGTGTGTGTGTGTTTTGCGTCTCAAGAAGGCTTCTTCTCACAGCCTAGAAACTACTTTTAGGCCTCCATTTGCTCAGCTAATTCCCCCAAAACTGGCTTGTGCATTTCAATCTGTGTAAACATCAATAAATGTGCCCTTGTGGCATTATCCTCTTTGGCTGGGAACAGCCTTTCTTAGCCATGGGCGCTCTTATGGCCAATGTCTCAAGATTCCTCCTAAGCAGGTGTGTAGGTCTTGTGAGAACGTGGGCAAGTCTGTACACGAGTCTAACAAGAGCACATCACGTAACGTGGGATTACAAAATCTGCTCACTTTTCTAAAAAAAGAAGAGAGAACCGTCATGCTCATGTTCACCCTTGGGATTGTGAACAGGGCACATTGGCAGGATTTGCAAACAGTCTGTGTGGAAGCGACGGCCATATGGTGAATGGGAGCCCATGGGGAGCCACTTTCACTTGTTCTGTAGCCTAGACTGGTAGGTAAGAGCAGGGAGTCCGAGGTCCGCAGCAGCAGCAACAACAGCTGTGCTCGGACAGAGAGACCCTTGTGATTTTGAACAGGGATCCAGAGTGATGGACCATCGCGGCCTTTCTGGGTAATGAAAATTCTGGCTTCCTGACCCGGCTGCCCGGATCAAAACAATGGTTGAAATGGAGAGCCGGGTCAGGTGTGTGTGTGTGTGGGGGGGGGGCTCTAAGCAAATGGCTCTTTAGGAGTCTGTGCCTGGGTATGTGTGAACCATGCCTTGTGCACCAGAGCAGGCGTGGGGAACGAGGCACACTGGAGGAATCCATGCAGGGGTGGAGCTCCCTCAATGAGTTTCATCCGCTCAGCCCATGGCCTTCAGCCTGCTTTCCTGCGAGCTGGCCCAGTTCGGTCTGTATCGAGTCAGGCCAGTTCACAGATTTCTATTATTATTATTATTATTAGTAGTAGTAGTAGTAGTAGTAGTATTGTAGTTGTTGTTGTTGTTGTTGTTGTAAAACCAATTTGCACAAATTGCAACTGAAATTTGCATAATTTGCACAATAAAAAAAACCCCAGAAAAGTTCTTGGATCTCAGGGCCGCCATGGAAATCTGGATCTGGCAAGCCCCCAAGGGATGGATCTCCCCCGTGATGGACATCCATATGGGGAACCTCCAAACTCCAAGTCCTGCCCCCCCCCTTGGAAGCTGGTGGGGAGATCACAGCAGGGGTTCCCCTCCATGCTCCTCCTCCTTCTCCTCCCAATTCGGAGGCCAAGCAGGAATTCGGCTCCATGTGAAGCTGGCAACTCAGCCAGCACTTGGAGGAACTCTGTACTTCTCTGCCCTCAAAATAAGTGGGCAGTGGGACCAGATGACATCAGGGAGTGGGCTAGGTCCTGCCCCCTGACAGCATTGATCCGGGGCAGAAGGTAGGGGGAGAAATCTGGCCTCTGTACTTCACCCGTGGCGAGTGGACAGCTTTCAAGAGGGTTGAACGCACTCCCAAGTCGCTGAACTCACCCCCAAAACAGTTGGATCATGGTCAGACATTTTCCTGTCTAAACATGCCTAGGATTGCACCCTTAAATTCTCACCACACACAATCTGTTGCACTGAGCCTGAAACGCGAGGAATTTAGAGACACATTTTAAACACATGAATGATTCTACAGGAGGACAAAGGCAGATACAGCGAGCTTTAAGAAGGATAATATAACTCAGTCTAAAACAGGGGCAAGCAGCTTGTGGTCCTCCAGCATAGCCAATGATGAGGAATGATGGGAATTGCAGCCCATGGTCGGTCTAAAATAAAACGATTGCAGCCAATGCATGAAGCGGGGGGTGGGGGAAGGTTCCACATTGGCTTTTGCTATGGTCCCAATGACAGTGAATGCAGAGAAGCCCCTGAGATTCCTGTCAAGTTCAACAGTTTTACTGGCATGTCCCCCGAGGTCTAAAGTCCTCGGCTTTGGCTACAGCGGATCATCAAACAGGCTGTTTTCAAGGTGACCTTTTTTCCTCCCTTACAATCCAGTTGCACCTTGAGCTGTCCGAGAGCTGCATTATCCCTTTCTACCAGTAGGGGGCAGATTACTTATTCTACATGTCGCCTTGGTGGTTTTTAAAGAGCTTTTGCCTCCTGACCGATGACTTTGTATTAGCCAGAGAGATTTGTCCCTATTGCCATATCAAAGCAGCAGCCCTATTAAAGCTCCATTAAATGCAGTGAGACCTAAGTAAACATGCTTATCATCAAACTGTAGCAGTTGTAAAATTTTCACTTCTTCTTCTTCATCATCATCTTTGTTAATAACACACTTTCTCTTTTCAGATTATGCACACCCTGAATTTAGGTGACATGAATTTGTCTAATTTCCTTTAAAGCCATCTAAGCCAGGAGTGGGCAGAATAGAGGTTTGTATTTACTGGTAAATTGCAGTAGATCAGCAAGGTTTTCTGACCCCCACCCCCCACCCCAGTTCAACAAAAGCAACAAGAAAATGGATCATTTTTAATTTCTGCACCTAAATAAGGTGGCTGCAATGAAGAACTCTTGAGAGTGACCAGAAGTGGACTTTTGTGTGAAAGAACAGTGAGATCAGCTCAGTTCTGGTACTGACAAATTCCTGGGCTCAGAGGCATATGGTTCTTTAATTCTAAGTATTTCCCTTTTGAACCAGGATCTGGTTGGTGGATCTAGTAAAATATAAAGGAGATCTGACAATCTAAGTGAGGGAATATCCCCACATCTTGTGGCAGTGAGTTACATAAGTTAATTATGTGTTATGTAAAGCAGTAAATAACAGAACTTAGTATATTTTTACAGCCGAAAGTATACTTCTGAAAGGCAGTGGTCTCCCCAGGTGACAGCACTATGTGAGGTGAACAGAGTAGTGACTGGGGACAGAGCCTTTTTGGTGGTGGCAGAGCCCCATCGACGGAATCTTTTCCATAAATAATAAGATAAACATAACAAATAATGGATATTACTCTTAAGATTCTTTTTTTAAAAAATTAGGTTAAGATACATTCTTATGTTTTCTTCCTCACATTTTTCTTGGTACAGATTTGACAGCACTTAATACACATTTCCAGACAATAAAATGAAGACATTGAAACAAACAGAACCAATCCTCTCATATACTAAACACAAATGCTAAATATTAAGGTATTATTCTCAAGGTTTTGTTCGGCTTAAAACTTCCCCCGATTACATATGACATTCTGGGCAGCCCTCTCCAACATGGCACCCTCTGGATGCATTGGTGTACAACCCCCATTATCCCTAACCCATGCTGATGGAAGTTGTAGTTATCACATCAAGAGGTTGCCAGGGTGGGGAAAGAAGACCCGCACTAGCTACTATTATGTGCTTTCTGGTCATCCAACACCATATAATGGGCAATTTATCTTTCTTTCCGTAGTGGCTTGGACTATCCCAGAATTGTGTTTTAACTCAATGCTGGGTTGGAGAGGAACTATGATCTTTGTCCAAACCCATTTGCCAGCTTGCTGCAAATGTTTTCTTTGGACTCAGACTTCATGCTACCAGCCAGGACTCTACGCCTTATGGGAAAACTAGATAGATATAAACAGATTGGCTGCTTTTTAAAAAGCCAGAGGAAAGACTCCAGCCCTTGCTGTAAATTTGGAAAAAGCGCCAAGCAACGTGGTTTCATTTTATCCTCATAATAACCCTGTGAGGTGGGTTATGCTCTCAGAGTGTCCCTAGCCATCATGACTAGTAGCCATTTGGGGGTCATTTCCACCATAAATTTGCCTGATTCCCTTTTAAAGCCATCGAAGATAGTGGTGATTATCCCATCTTGCAGCAACAAATTTCATCCGTTAAAGTTGGCCTGTATGTATTCGTAGGACTTCCTTTTCTCTGTCCTGATCTCCATGTCGGAGGGAGACATCTCATCCACCCACACTTAAATCCAACACTGTGTCTGTACAAGTTTAAAGGTGGGATTTAAGCATGAATTTAGTTCTATTGCAATGGGACTTCAGAAAGGCTTCGTTTTAGCTTGAACAGGGGTGTTGGTCTTTTTTTCAGCCCAAGGTCCAGATGCCATTTGGGAAATTCTCTCGGGGGGGGGGGGGCATTCCAGTGGTGGGCCAGGGAAGAGGGAAAAGGGGCAAGGCCAAAATACCCCCAAATACCAGCATATTTTAGCTTAAAGCTTTTAGAAAAAACTTTTGTGAGGTTGCCTTGCTTAGTCACTTGAACAGAGCTGGTCACCTGAACACAATTCTTATGGCACTTTTTAAAGGGAGGCTGTTGCACCATAAAGTGACAAGGCAGCAAGGGAGAGAAGCCAGGGAAAAAGGAAACACATTTGCTTGCCTTGGTTCAGTAACGTAGCATTTATTGCTTGCTTCGTTGTCATTTCCTTTGTTTCATGATGTTATCAAGAGCTGCCCGAAGACCTGGTTTGAGAGAGGGCAGGGATAAAAGTATGAAAATAAAAATAATGAATTAATTAACAGGGAACTGCGTTCTAACAGAAGAACAAAAGTACAAAGGACAGAGAATGAGGGGAAACCCTCCCAGGGGAAACTTTAAAACTAAATCTGCAGAACAACCACAGAGGATGTTTTACTAGCTGCTGCCAATACGGCGGTTAGAACCGAGCAGGAAGGCGCTCGTCCCGATTCTATTGGCCTGTACAGCCGGAGACTCCCCTTTGGGAAGGGAGGGGTAGCTACTACCTTTCTGGCTAAAGCTCTAGAATATTTCAAATCTAGCGCTGCCCAGGAGGCAGATCCCCTTCGTTGAACTGAAGAGACTACGTCGAAGAAGAATCTTTTGAAAAGGTTAAATAAGAGCAGGTCTGTTGCATCTGGCAAGTTCCTCATTGAAGCCAGCCCTCTCCACCTGGGTCCTTCCAAATCTTTTGAGCCACAGTCTCCATCACCACTGGCCATGCTGGCTGTAGCTGATCGGAGGGAGCCAGGTTGGGAGGCTGCTCAAACCCAAAATTCTGTTTCGAGCTGCGGCCAACCAGACGGTTCCTGCCAGGGCTGGCCCTACCATTAGGCAGAGTGAGGTGGTCGACTCAGGCGGCAGACACTGGGAGGCGGTAGCAAGGTGTTAGGGGAGAGAGCTGCGGGCCATGCAGCCTTCCCTAGGTACCCTAAGCTAGCTGCTGACTTCAGGAGCAGTGGAGGATGCTGTCCCATTGCCAGTGCTGATGAAACGGTCCAGTCAGCTTTTGTACATGGAACAGGAGAGGATGCCGTCTTGTTCTTTGCCTGAGGCAGCAAAATGTCTTGGGCCATCCCTGGTTCCAGCAGAGCATAAAAGGAAGAGTTGTCACCTGCTCTTCAGCTCCAGAAAATGGTATTCATGTAGAGGTTCTACATAGGACTCCATGAGTGGACTTCTTCATTGGTAGATGTAACGTCCATTCATTTGCCCTGGCACTACTGAGCAGGAGGGATGCATCCCCAGAGGGCCACAGGCCACGTGGAGATCATGCCCCCTGCTTCCCACGAAAAGCTTTATGACAAGGGAAAGACCAGAAAGGGGAGAAGTGCAGAGCAGATGAAGAAAAACTCATTTTGGCCTCTACCACCAGGCAACTGGGGCTGCTGGTTAGTTGCAGAATCTCTATCCAAGCAAGACCAGCAGCAAGGGAGGATCAACCGAGCCCAAACTGGATATAAATAGCTACTTAGAGCCTACTTGTTGCTGGAGAGTGCTCTTCCACCACCATCTCAAGCACCATGGCTCAAGAGGTTCCATTTCTCTTGGAAAGGAAGGCTGGAGAGATCTTGAATGCTTAGACAAATGGAAGTGACTGGCAAAACCTTCTACTGAAATGGACAAAGGAGTATCTTGTGTCTTCTCTCTCTCTCTCTCTTTCTCTCTCTTGGGTATAGAGGGGTTTGTGGCCCTGCAGATATTGATGGACTCCAACTGACCACCTGCCATGTTGGCTGGGGTTGATGGGAGTTGAAGTCCACAGGTTCCCCACCCTTGCTCTTTACCCTGATGTTGGATCTCCTTCTGCTAAGCCCTTCTAAAAGCACTCTTATGAAGTGGACATCACCACATCTTGTGGTAGCAGAGTCAAGGCTCCCCTGCCCAGTCACCTGACTGCAATTCTTACTTTCACCAATGTCCCTGTGAGTGGCTATTTAAAATGGGATTAGCAGAAAGGGAAGCATATTAACTGCACAGATACAAAATACGGCTTCCATTCCAGATCCGACATGGCTTCGCACATAGAGCATCTTTCCCCAACCTGGGGAGAGTTGGACTCACTGTGGACCTCGCTGGGCGACTTTGGGCTAGTCATGATTTCTCAATGTAACCTACCTCAGAGGGCTCATGTGAGGATAATGTGTGTGCCTCTGTGCAGGGCAGGGGTAGGCAAGCTTTGGCCTACAACTCTGATCTGCCCCAGACAAGCATGGCCAATGGTCATGGGAGTTGTAGCCCAAAACATCTGGAGGACACCAGGGCCTAATCTACACCAAGCAGGATATTCCACTATGAAAGTGATATATAAAAGGCAGGAGCCACTCCAAGCAGGATATAGTGGTATGAAAGCGGTCTATGGTCTGTGTCTATGGACCCCAACAGTTGTCAGTGCAGTTCTGTGCCACTATAAAGCAATCGTGTGGCTCCTGCCTTTTATATACCACTCCCATAGTGCAATATCCTGCTTGGTGTAGATTAGACCCTTGTTTGCTCCTGATATAGGGGTTGAGAACCACATCTATCAGTCTGAACTTTATAAAAACTCCAGTCAATAAATACATTTTCTTTGCGGAATTTGGTCTCATCTCACGTCAGTAGATGTGACCTGGTCCCACTGTCCCAGTTGCATTGAGGTCACACTGTCCAGGCTGCATTCTCACTTCTGTGCTTTGCTCCACTCATTCATTTTTGGCCGTGACCGAATTCCTAATTGCAAACAATGGCCTCAAACAACGGGTGCAAACCCCGGGCCGTGGTACACACCGGCGAGCGATCTGCTTTCCCAAATAATGTCAGCTGCTGCTGCTGCTGCTGCTGCTGCTGCTGCTGCTGCGACCCTCCGATTTGCTCAGACTCGTGAAAGCTGATCCAAGTCTGCTAGAAGGGCCTTTTCGGGCTGCTCAGGAATTCCTGAAAGCCCGGAAAGTCTCTTGACATGCAAATCGGATGCGCAGAGGTTATGGAGGGGAAGTCTGCTGAAGCAGACAAATGTCACCCCGCTAGTTTCAGTGAGGCTGAGCTGAAGTGGGATTGTTGTCACGATTCCCCCCCCCTTTCATAAAAAGGGAGAGATGAAAGGAAGACCGGCGAAGACGCAGCGGCCCAGGCACCCCCGCCTAGTATCTGCATTCTAGGGCGCCTCCCTCGCTGCATTCCCACTGCTGCTAAGCTCAGCATCTTTGGAGCAAGAGGCAGCCGAGAGGCTGCAGCAGGAATGCAACCTTCTGCTGGGCCGATTCTCCGCCCCCTGCTTTATTCAACGGGCATTTTCCGCACATGGTGCAGTCGATCATTCTCCACTCGCTCTGTGCAACCATTATGCGCATGGAAAGGGATGCATCAGCAGCTCAGAAGCTACCACACGATTCATGAAGGATAGACGAAACAAACTTCAGCGGGAGAGCCAGAACCCCCAAGCCAAGTGGCAGATGCCGCTCAACCTTGGCCTTCTTGGGGGGACAGAGGGGGTGGGGGAAGAAGAGGGCTGAAGGTTTCTGAAGAGGCTCCGGAGACAGTTGGGCCATGCCCTCAACCAGTGGTGTAGTGGCTAAAGTGTTGGACTGGGAGCCTGGAGATCCAGGCTCTAGTCCCCACTTGGCTATGGAAACCCACTGGGTGACTTTGGGCCAGTCACAGACTCTCAGCCCAACAGACCTCACAGGGTTGTTGTTGTTGCGAGGATAAAATGGAGAGGAGGGGGATTATGTACACCGCCTTGCGTTCCTTGGAGAGAAAAAGGTGGGATATAAATGCAATAATGATGATGATGTTGTTGAAGTGCATGCGCTCATCATGACAGTCCCTGAAATCACATCCTGAAGGAGAGTCCTAAATCACAGGCAGCTGCATTGGATCCATATCAAGCAGCCGGTCCTAGCTGTTTTCATCTCCACCAGGAGCAGGTCTCTGGTGAAGCGAATGGGTCGTAGTTGCCCATTCAGGAACCGAGCCACCCCAAAATACGTTGCATCGCCAATATATTGTTGCTGGGAAAATCCATTCCGCCCCCCCCCCCCCCCCCCGGCTACTGTGAGGACTGCAGCTGTGCTCAGAGGGAATTTGGAGAGGGTGGCAGTTTGACGCCAGTGACCCTGCTAATAAAAATGTGTCAGTACTGTGTCCCTGAGAGCCACGGCTCCATTCCACCGGTGGCAGGGAGCAGGTAGGGACACCGAGAGCAGGAGCTGGACAGGGGGCCTCCTGCTGCCTATACATGTTGGAACTCCCTGTTCAGGCAAAATGCTTGAACTAGGATTGGGAAGATACAGGTTCAAATCCCCACCCATCCATGAAGCTTAGTGACCTGGGGCCAGTCTTGCCCTTTCAGCTGAACCCACCTCACAGGGTTGTTGTGAAAATAAAATGGGGAGGAGGAAGAACTGCATACACACTGCCCTGAGCTCTGGGGAGGAAGGCCAGGATATAAATGCAGTGGATTTAGGAATAACGGAGGAGGGCGAGCAAGGCTGTGGCGATTTCTTTCAGAACTGGGGGTGGAATTGTGTCGCTCATGGCGAGGCCACAGAGACAACATCTGACAAAAGCTCGCGATTCTCATGCGGCAGCAACAGATCCATGACCCTCTGGGGAAGAATCCCAGTTCCCTAGTAATTAAATATTGCTTTTTACCTGCAAGAAAAATTTGATATCATGGCAACAAAAGAGCCAGCTTGAGGAACAGCAGCCAAATCTTGTACGCCCAGTTTGTAGCAGTTGCACGTCTATTGTACAAAAAAATGAAAATTTGTTTCGCAAAGACCTCTGGGCCATGGCTATTTAAGGAGAGGGCCGGATTCAGTCCCCTTAGGGACATTTCTTCATGGGCTCCCCCTTGGATTTTCAGCTTTAACAAGCATCACCCCCCACCTCAAGTTTTTGCACCTTGCAAAAGGCAGTCCAAATGGGAAGTGTATTGCTATTGCGCACCTGGTGGGCTGCCGGATGTAGGTAATAGGCAGCTTTTGGCGGATTCTCTGCTCTACCTTTGACTTAGTTAAGCTACGGAATTCACTATCACAAGATATACTGATGGCCATCAATTCGTATGACTTTAGCAAGGGATTGGACCAATTTGTCAAGCCCCAAAATTCTTCTCCGACAGGTTAAAATCTAAGCCACATGGAGAATGGATCACTCCCGCTTGCTCTTTTCCAGGGGTGGGGAACAGGATGGGGGTGTGGATGACACCTCAGCCCTCCACAGGCCAAATGACGTGAGATATCACTTGTTTCCTGGCACATGCAGCTGACACGCAGTCAGTGAAAGAGTTTCCCTGCAGATGTCCTGGGTACATCCACCCGGCACATTTGCCAAGGAGCCTCAGCCAGGATACTCACCCATGCAGTGTCCTGCCCAATGGGTAAGGTGCCCTGCAGGTGTTTTCTGCGTTCCCACCCTCTGGAGCAATCCTTGAAGGTGCCACAGGCCCAATGGGTTAGGCTCGCAGTCCAGAGGTTATCCTCCCTAGCCCTATTCAATCAAATGGAGTGATGACTCCATTACATGCATCCAGAGAGATGTCAAGAGCTTGAAGTGGCAAAATCCAACCAGGGGGAGGGGGGAAACTCATCCACTAGGGAGGACCTTCTTGCCTTCAGGATTTTCCATGGTAGGTGGGCTTCCCCCCTACCCTTGGATTTTGCTCCTGCAGCTTTTCAATTCTGTTCTATGTAATGGAGCAATGCCTCTCCATTACACTGAATTGGGGGGGGGGGGAGTGGAATTTAAGCAGCTCAGAGGCCTGGCTTGGCTTGGAAACATAATCTGAGAACTTCCAAACTTTTCCTCTGAAAGATCTGGGGTCATTTCCATGGTAATGTGGGGCAAGCCTGGTAGAACTCACTCAGTATAAGGAAATCTGGGCAGGTCCTGTCCTGGCCAGTGACTCCATATGAATGATTGGAACCTGCCTTCCAGGGTTCAAGCCAGGGAGTCTTAAGACACCTGCATCACAAACACACCTTTTATATTAAAACAAGTAAAACTAGATTCAATCTTATTACAGTTCAATTTTGTGTCTAATTTAAAATATACTAGATTATCCTCAAATAGGTATTTTGTTGTCCCATGCTGAATTATAACATCCTGTTTAGTTAGCCTTTAAATGCCATGTTCCATCCCCAATTTAAGGCACAAATAAAATATTACATGCGACGTCTGTAACAAAGCCTGATGGCAAATTTAAAGAGGGAGGGAGCCATTTTGGATGGAAATGATGTGGGCCAGATCATCACCAAGCAGGATATAACAATTTGAAAGTGCTCTGAAAACTGTATATGGGAAGTGTTCTGGGCTCCAACAGTTCTCAATACCATTATAAAGCAGTAGTGTAGATCCTGCCCTGGAGTCAGTCAGGGGCTTAACCCTTTCTTCTCCAGTTGGTCCCTCATCCCCACGCTCCCCCCCCCCCCAGCCATTTTCTCCATCTCCTGTAGAGCGAAATGCAGGCTTACCTTGACAACCATCCAATAGCACAGGGGTGGGCTATGCATATGTGGCCCCCACAATCCCTGAATTAAAAAATATGTAACGTAATGGGACTCTGTAGTGGCTACAGAGTACAAAATCGGACAAATTTAGCTTATTTGCAGAGGGTCTGGGGGCAAAAATGGCCCCAGACCTCCTTCAACTGCCCACCTCTGACCCAGTATTATGTGGGGTGTGTGGAGGGGGATTCGGAGCAGAGAAATGGGCGGAGGGAAGAGTGTAACACCACTTCCCTACAGCTGCTTTTCT
Organism: Anniella stebbinsi; assembly: GCA_029215795.1. Classification (NCBI taxonomy): domain Eukaryota; kingdom Metazoa; phylum Chordata; class Lepidosauria; order Squamata; family Anniellidae; genus Anniella; species Anniella stebbinsi. The sequence continues at coordinate 1,208,450 of JARDYH010000001.1, forward strand.
CTTAGAAATCACCTCTTCTGATAATGGTTTTTGGAGTAAAAGAAAGTAAAGAAAGAATATCAGCACCGAGGCTTAATTTAGTTAGATCTTCAGAAACCCAGCAGTTTGGAAACATAATACCTCTGGTGTCCTACACTGCATTCTCATTGCCAAGTGAGTTTAGCACGGCATACAACGTACATTTAGGATGAATGTAACTGCACTTTTAAGTCCAATCTTGGTTTAAAGTGGCATGCCGATCCATTTTAATACTACATTTTAATCTTTTCAGCCTGATAAGTAATTGATTTCACTTTTGGCAAACATATACGCTAATTGTAAAACAGACAGGGCTCATGAGAAACCTCTTGATAGCCTTAAAATATATGAAACAGCATTAAGTTACAGGATTTTACTATGTATTGATCTACACAGTTAATAAAGAAATACTGCAATTAGTTTCCTCTCTGTGTAATAAATCAACTTTTTTTGCCTGTTTTAAATTGGATTATACTGTCATTGTCCCCTATATGTTTTGTTTATGGTTATAGGTAATGTGCTAGTATAGTAACAAAATATGGTTCCATGTGATACAGAAGCAAGGCAAATTCAAAACAGCTTAAAATTATTGCAATAAATTAGTGGCAGGTGGTGATATCCCCAACGTACATACAATGATGGCGCTCAGGACTCCAATCTGCCTGCCCCCCAGCTCTATCAAGATGCACATAAACTCTCTGTGTGTGCAAGATCATTTAAGAAAACTGGAATGCTGTGTCCAGTTCTGAGCACCACATTTGAAGAAGGATGTAAATGAACTGGAGCATGTTCAGAGGAGGGCAGCCAGGATGGGGAGGGAGCTGGAAACGAAGTCCTACGCACAAAGGTTGAAATAGCTGTGTTGTGTTTAGCCCAGAGGAGAAGGGCCTTGGCTCAGTGTGACAGAGCACCTGTTTGGTTCAATCCCCGGCTTCTCCAGGTGTAGGAGGGCTGGAAAAACTCCTGCTTGAAAAATCCTGGAGAACTGCAGCCAGTCAACAATACTGGGCTAGATGGACCCAGTATCAGGTTCCAGGCAGCATAGATGCGTTTGACTAAGTATAAGGCAGTTTCCCATGTAAGATTAAGAAGAGACACGATAGGAGCAAATGTATTCTCTGCTGCTCCAGAGGTCAGGACTGGACCCAGTGGGTGGAAGTTTTGTCTAAACATTAGGAAAAACTTCCTAATGGTAGGAGCTGATTGAAAGTATAACAGACGTCCTTGGGAAGTGGTGGGCTCTCCTTTGCTGAAGATTGGACGACTGACCGTCTGTCAGGGATGCTGTGGTTACATCCTGCACGGGGTTGGAGTAGATGACGTCCTCAGTGCGTTCCAACTAGAACACTGGAGAGGCAGTGTGGTGCAGTGGTTAAACTGTTGGACTGGGACTCAGGAGTTTGGGGTTCTAGTTCCCACTCACCCCCGAAACTCACTGGGTGTGTGTGTGTGGGGGGGATATTGCAGAAATGTCAAGAGAGGAAATGGTGAAGCCCCTTCCCCAGCTACCTGGGACAATCTGGATCTCCCTCCTCTCCCCAGTCAAAATTTAAAGAGATATGAGATGTGATGGCCCCTAAACCGTAAGTCATGGGTGGTGAACCAGTGGCCCTCCAGATGTTGTTGGACTACAATGCCCATGACCATTGGCTCAGGCTGATAGAAGCTGGAGTCCAAGAACATCTGAGGAGCACCAGTCTGTCTACCCCCAGCCTTACTCATGTCCTGCTTGTGGGTTTCTGTGGGCATCCGGGTGGCCCCTGGTCTATTCAGCATCAGAGCTCTTCTGATGTTCTTAAGTGGTCTTGGGATGGTGGGGGGCGTGAATCCACCCTTTCAGCCTTGCTTTAATTGTTCTTATGTCTCTACTATATCATAGTAAGTTTGGGAAAAAAAAAGAAATAAAAGGTTTAACTAGAGTGACTATATGAAAAGGAGGACAGGGCTCCTGTATCTTTATCAGTTGCATAGAAAAGGAAATTTCAGCAGGTGACATTTGTATGCATGCAGCACCTGGTGAGATTCCCTCTTCATCATAACAGTTAAAGCTGCAGGAGCCCTGCCCTCCTTTGTATCTGGTCACTCTAGTGCAACTCCTGCAGCTTGAACTGTTGTGATGAAGAGGGAATTTCAGCAGGTGCTGCATGTATAACAATGACACCTGCTGAAATTCCCTTTTCAGGGCAGTACAGGAGCCCTTGTCCTCCTTTCCATATGGTCACCCTAAAACTTAACACATGGAATTCCAGAAAGCTGGCCAGCCTGATCAAGAGTCTCGCTTTCACACGCACACGCACACGCCCCTCCCCCCCCAAGAGCATTTTTGTCAGGGAAAAGTAGAAACTAAATCCCAGCTCTTTGTCTGGTTTTGCACCGGAGAAGCTGGCAGATTTCGGGGGCTCGGGGAAAGCGGGGCGGCCCTCCGACGAAATGCAAAGCAGGCAGGCAGGCGGGGGGAAGCCGCCGCCGCCCCCAGCAATGCAGCACGGGCTCCCTCCCCGCCGCCGCCCCCCCGCGGAAAAAGGCGCGCCCCCGCCCCAGGTGCCGCGGGAGGCGGCGCGGCACGTCTCAGCCGCCCCTCCCCGGCGAGCCGGTCCATTTCTGCGCCCCGAAGCTGCCCGGCGCAAAGGGAGCGTGAGCCGCCCCTCCCCGCGGCCTCCCCCTGCCCCCCCACCCCGCACTCCAGCCACCCGCCGGCCAGCCGGCCGGCTCCTCTCCCCGCCCTCTGTACGCAGGGCCGGCCTTCCTGCGCCTCGTGCGCCCCTGCCCGCCGCCGCCGCCGCCGCCGCGTCCCGCCCCTCGCGCCTCTCCCCGCGTCCTCGGCGCGCTCCTCCCCTCGCCCGGCTGCTGCTGCCGCTGCCGCTGCCGCCGCCGCCGCCCGTCCCTCGCTGGCGGAGGCAGCAGAGCCGCCCCCTCCCACGAAAGCAGGCGAGGGCCGCCCCGACGCCCGCGAAGGGGCAGACGCGCCACGCCGCTCGCCGCCCGCCCGCCCGCCCGCTCCCTGCCGCCTCCAGCAGCCCCGCGCGCCTGCCTGCCTGCCTGCCTGCCTGCCTGCCTGCCTGCCTGCCCGCCCCGCGGCGATGGCCGAGAAGCCCGGGCGCCGCGGCCACCGCCTCCACCTCCTGCTCCTCGCCGTCGCCGTCGCCGTCCTGACCGGGAGAGGTAAGCCGGCTCGCCCCCGCCCCGCCCCCGCCCCCGCCCCCGCCGGAGGCAAAGGCTCCCCTCCCCGCCTCCCGCGCGCGCCTTGCCTTGCCTTGCCTGGACCCGGGGAGTGGCCCTTTGTGCTCTTCGCCCGGGCGCCTCCGCATTCGCCTCACGTCCCGGGGCCGGGAGGGGGCTCCGTGCCATACGGGGCTGGGCTGGGCTGCCCGCATCGTTGCGCAGGATCCCCCCCTCCCCATCCCGGTCCAGGATGGCTGGATGCGGCCACAGGCCTCGCGGGTGTGCGGGAGATGGGCACCCAGGCAGATAGAGCTCAGGTGGGGCTTCGGGCAGGCGAAGCGGCTGCGGGCCTGACCAGCGCAGCTTCCTTTCCGCGCCCCGAAAAGGTAGAGCCTTCCCCGCCCTTCCCCCTTCCCTCTATTGTGGCTAGTTGCGGGCTATGCCTGGGTAGCATAAAGAGATTTGGGGGGGTGGAGGGGGAGGAATGCTGCAGATTTGGCTCATTGCAGCTTTGAAGCCTCCTGGAGGGCGAAAAATGGGGAAAGGGGCCCTCTTCAGTATGGGAGGGGGGGAAGGGGAGGGCGTGACAAATCCGTCTGAAAACCCCTTAGCCAGAAATCTACCCAAATCTGGAGCAGAACCAGCCTTTTGTACCCTGGTTTTTCCTTAGGGCACCATTCCGGTGGGATTCAGCCTCATTTTCTCGCCTCCCCCCCCCCTTTTAAAAAAAAACAGTAGGACTGTATTTTATGACCGAATGCAACCTAGGTTAGCCTACTAGCATCCTTAGGGGAGGGAGGAAAGCAGCAACCCAGAAATAGTGTCCAATATGAAATCCTCACCCTCCTGGAGAACAATAGGAGCTCCCCCCCACCATGAGCTTGGCTAGGGCTGGGATGTCCCCAGAGAAGGGGTCGAAGTGTCCCTCCAGGGAGAAGCCAGTGATTTGTGATCTGCCCCACTCCAAAAAGATGTCCGGGTAGAAACCCCTAATTTAATTTCAACGGAATGAGTTTTGCGCTCCCGCCTGCCTCCACGCTGACCTCTTTCCCTCCTTTGAAGGAGAGCATCCCTCTTCTTAGAGGCTGTATTTCATCATATTTCTGATAGCATTGGAAGTTGGGAGAGGTAGAAGCACAGAGACTTGGCTTCTCCCTCCCCTGCCCCCCCCCCCCAATTTAATGAATAATACATGATGCACTTCAAAACCAGCTTAAGATGGAATCATGTTCATGCAGCGGTACAAGTATCAGTGGAGTCACAGAACTGTAGGGCATCTGAGGGTCCGCAGTTTATCTCATCCGGCCCGCCAACCACTGACGCCCGCCCTCAACCGGTTGCTGGTTCTTCTTCTATATTTCTATGTCTTTGTAGGCCTCCACAACTGGAGGATACTGTTCATTATATATTCTCCAGTGAAATATACACCAGTGCCAGGAAAAGGTTTTTTGCACCTTCTTTGGGACGACTGTCGGATAGAACTTTGTCTGAGAAAAAGTGCAAACTACTTGCGGACACGGGTCTTTGTGTAACCAAACAAGCAGCTTTATTCGCTGTGGCTGCCAGAAAGATCAGAGCAAAGGTCCTGGAAACTTCTCTAACCTGGTACCCTCTAGATGTGTTGGACTACAGGTTCTATCTAGCATCCTCAGCTAACATAGCACCAGGCTGGAGGAGGCTGCTGTAACTTGTGCATATGATGAATTGATCTGATGGGCTTGTTCAGTTTTTGTTGGGGCTGTCTCTTTTCCGGCAAAATGGTAAGAACCCGTGGTTATATGCAATAAAACCAATGGACTTGAAATATAGCAAGTGATGCATTTTGTATCATCCAGATTAAGGTTGCAATGCTTATGCACACTTACCTAGAGAGAAGGAAAAACACAGTGGTGGGACTTGCATCCGAACAAACAATGCTTATGATTTTACTTAAAAGTCAAGAACAGAAGTAAACAAGTTTTGCGCCGTGCCTGGAATTAGGCTAGTCCTAGAAAGCAAAACACTTTCCGCAGAAAATGAGCAGATAAAAACTATCAGTTTGTCAGCGGTAGAGAAAGAATTGTCATTTGCTTAAAGCAGCCTTCCCAGCCTGGTGCCCTCCATATGTGCTGTACTGCAACTCCCATCATTCCCAGCTTCCCCCATCACCACTTCCAGATGTGGCGGGAGCGGTTTTAGTGGCAGGGAGAGTGGCCCCTGGTGGGTTCTGATGGAGGGGCAGAAATTGATTCTTGGACCTTCGGACATTGCAGGCAATTGGCCATACTAATTGGGGAATATGGGAATTGGAGTACCAGGTTGAGAAAGGCAGGCTTAGAAGGAAAAATTGTTTAACATAAAAAAGTGCTTTCAAGAGGAGTGAATGGAAGGCGTAATGTTAAGTGATTTACCATCAGAGCATATATGTAAAATAAACTTATATAAAGCAAATCTCATTTGGGACTTGCAAGAGTCCTTTGAGAGTTATACACAAATGGGGGCTAGCAGAAAAAGTGGCCCGTGTGTGTTTCTAAATCCCCACTTCTAACACAATCCTCGATGTGGGCAACACATGGATTGTGTCCAGGGATGAGCCATCAGAACTGCCTTGTTGGATTAGACTCACGGTTCATCTAGCCCAGTATTCTGTTTCCAGCAGCAGCTAACCTCTTAGAATTCACAAGACAAGCACTGAACATGATAGCCTGCTGGTTGGTCCCAGCATGTAGTATTGTGAGATACACTGCCCCTGAACATGGAGGTTCCATTTAGCCATAATGGTCAATAGTTGTCAACAAGCCTGCCCTCCATGATGTTGTCTAAGTGGCGGCCTTCACCTCCTCTTATGCCATATATCAGGGGTGCCGAACCTGCTTCAGCCCAAGGATGAAATTCAGTTTCAGTGATGGTCTCGGGCCACGAGTCAGTGGTGGTTGAGGCCGAAAGCAAAAGCAGAGGGGCCAAAACACCCTAGGGCGCCAGCATGTGTTAGCCTCACAGTCTTACTGCCAATGACTGGGTGAGTATTCAATGTTAGTCCTAGGGTAGACCCATTGAAATGAATAGATTTAGTTAGTCATGACCAGCTGAAGTCGCGTTCATTTCAGTGGGTCTACTCTAAGTAGGACTAACATTGGATGCTACCCACTGTGTCTTAAGGGGGGGGGCATTTCAACCTTTCAAAATGAGAAAGAAACCATGCAAAGGCTGGGAAACCACCGAATGTTTGGGGAAAGGGGTGGGGCTGTGGGGAACCCGGATTGGGCCAGAGGTGGGCTGGATTTAGCTCACGGGCCTGAGGTTTTGCACCTTTGCCATAGATCAACTGCGTGTCTTTGCCCTGAATTGGCTGCTAAGCAATTTCACTGGGTGACCCCAAGTGGCTTCTCAAAATCCTCCACCCTATTTGTGGGCAGCGAAACCTGCCTGGGTTGTGTGAGTGGGACATTCCAAAGAGGGCAGGAGGTCTCTCACCAGTATAAAGTGTTGGTTATTACCTTTAAAGCCCTACATGGTTTGGGTCCAGGTTACCTGCGGGATCGCCTTCTCCCGTACAATCTGCCCCACACGCTCAGGTCCTCTGGGAAGAACTTACTGCGGTCGGCCAAGACTAGGCTGACAACCGTTACCCAGAGGACCTTCTCTTCTGCCGCTCCCAGACTGTGGAATGACCTGCTGGAGGAGACTCGTCAACTTAACAGTCTTTTAGAATTTAAGAAAGCTATAAAGACTATTCTCTTCCGGCAGGCATATCCAGTGGAATTTTAGAATGTTTTAAGGATGTTTTTAGGATGTTTTAGGATGTTTTAATGCAGTTTTAATAATGTGTGTCATGTTTTAATCAGTTTTATGTATTTTATCATGTTGTTGTTCCCCGCCTCGATCCAGACGGAGAGGCGGGTAAGAAATAAACTATTATTATTATTGTTATTATTATTATTTCCTGCTCACCATTAGCAGTTTCCCCCAGGGTGTACTTAAACCATCTCTGTCTGGTTGCCGCAAGGTATTTCTGATCAGGCAAGTGGCTATTTACTAGCCTGGCTTGAAGGGGACCAATAAGGAATACAAAACGACCTACATAAAGCGGAAGTTTGAATCAGAGTGAAACTTCTATATTTTGGGTTTTGGTGCAGGGGGGAGGGGTTGCTCCGAACATTGGGATTGGAAAATAGCTATAGGATGCCTGCATCTCCCCCCCCCCCCCGATATAGCGACATCCACTGTCACAATGCCGGATGAAAGCAGAAGTCAAACGAACCTGATTTTGTCTCCGTAGCACAAAGCAGGGCCGGCCCTACTATGAGGCAGAGTGGGGCAGCTGCCTCAGTTGGCAAATGCTGGGGGTGGCAATGAGGTGTTGATGGACAGAACTCTGTGGGACATGTAGCCTGCTGTAGCCCCCTAAGCAAGCCTACTGCCCTCTTGTCTGGAAACCCAGGCAAGAAAATAGGAAGACCCAGAGGGTCTAGCCAGCTCAGTACAGCCTACACCAGCCTCCCTGGGATGATACGCTATACTATAGCACCCATCAGCCCCAGCCAGAAGGCTGGTCTACACTGACTGTCAGTGTTTCTCCAAGGTTTCAGACAGGAGGCTTTCCCTTCCCTGCCTGGAGATGCGGGGATCGGAGCTGAGCCCTTTTGCCTGCATAGCAGGCCCTCGACCGGTGGGCTATGGTCCTTCCCCTCGTTTGGGGTGTACTGGAGCCAGGACTCGCAGGCATGCAGCAGCGGCTCTTTGTAGTGCAACTGTTTGATATTGTCTGTAGAGGGGTAGCATTTCTGAGCATTCATGTGCTCCCGCCTACCTTTTCATAGTTCTGGTTCTGATATTTAAGAACTGAAAGCATTTGGGGCCAGGATATCCAAGGGGTCATTGCCTCCAATATGATCCTACCCCCTTTCTCAGACAGAAAGCCTGCCCTGAAATACGATGGGTGGGCCCATGAATACAGGGCCTTCTCTGTGGTGGCGGAACTGAGGTGGTAGAATTCTCTATGTTTGGAGGGTCCCTTGCCTTGTTGATTTTCAGGTCCTCGAGAGATGTCAGAAAACGATCTCTTTCCATTCGCTTTCACTTCTAGGCCAGATTGGATGATCGGGCCAAATTGGAGAAGAAGTTATCCAATCCACTTTTTTCGAACCTGTAAGCAAATTAGGAGTAAGGGAATCCCAAGGTTATTATCCCCAGGTTACCAATCATTTAGTTAATTTGAATTAATTAATTCAAACTGGATCTTGCACTCCCAAGTATCTTTTAATAGGCTTGCATTCAATTAAATAAATCTCAGTCAACTAAAATTCATACCATTAATCTATTAGGACTGCAGTCATATACTCAATCACTTAGGAGAGACTATGATGAGAGACTGAAAGAACTGGGCATGTTTACCCTGGAGAAGAGGAGACTGAGGGGAGACGGGATAGCACTCTTCAAGGACTTGAAAGGTTGTCACACAGAGGAGGGCCAGGATGTCTTCTTGATCAACCCAGAGTGCAGGAAACGGAATAATGGTCTCAAGTTCCAGGAAGCCAGATTCAGGCTGGACATCAGGAAAAACGTCCTGACTGTAAGAGCAGTACGACAATGGAACCCATGACCTAGGGAGGTGGTGGGCTCTCCCACACTAGAAGCATTCAAGAGGCAGCTGGACAGCCATCTGTCAGGGATGCTTAAAGGTGGATTCCTGCATTGAGCAGGGGGTTGGACTTGATGGCCTTATAGGCCCCTTCCAGCTCCACTATTCTATGATGCTATGAGTAGGTCCCATTGAGCTCTTTGGGTTTACTTCTGAGTATAGGGTTGCCTGCACATCTGCATACATTTGTATAAAAATGATATTTCTGATTTTGTATTTTATGATCCTTTGCTGTTTATCGTGCTTCAGCTTTAACACACAGGGGTGTGGAAATGCAGGATAGAAGGTTATTTAGATGATAATAATCATAAATCTCTCTTTTAAATTAAACCCACTGACTTTAATTGGTGTCACCTCTTTTGGCCAGTGCAATGTTTTCAATTAATCGATCGACTTAAATGTTCCAGCCTTACTTTCACATCTGCAGAGTGGCTCTTAGGATGTTTACGCCCGAGATAAATCCAATTCTAGTAAGTGGGTTTAGGATTGCATTCTTAAAATTCAAGAATCCACCACTATCTCATAACAGCAACGGCAGCATGTTCCACTTACCTGAGTTTTAATTCCTAAACCATTATTCAGCCTCAGCACAGGGCAAAAGGGCAAGCTGTTGTTGTCATTAATTAAGGCTTAAGGCAATGAAGCCCCCACTCTCCGCAGCAGGAGTCGATCTGTTATAACCCCACAGCAGACATTGACTCGGTTCCAATCCACACTTCTCATCCGGGTGTCCCTCCACTGTATTTATGGTGGCAGTGTGTGACTTTAACGTCTTAGGACGCTGGCCCGTGTTTTCCAAGAGGACCGTGAGAAATGTTGTATTTATAGAACACTTCACTTCTGAGCTTGTGCATGTGTGTGTGGCAGGGAGGCAAATTAGTCTACTAAAAGTCATAGCCACAGCGAGGAAACTTGAAAGACATGATAAGCCTGGTTTGCAAATAAGTCCAGAGAAGATACCAGACCGAAAGTTCCTTTACAGTGCCTGCCCACTCATACTTAGTGATTTGTAGCCAATACGAAATATTATTTTTATTAAAGGAGCAACTGTTACAGAGTTTTGTATAGGTCCTTGCCTAGTTCCCTAGATACATGTTTTATTCGCCACAGGTGAACACAAGTGGCTGTTTAAAATGGTCTACTACAGGCTTGTAGAGGCATCTGCCTATAAAGCCAGTGTGGTGTAGCAGACAGAGTGTTGGGCTTGAACTGGTGGAACAGTAGTTCAAATCCTAAGGCTGGCTAGGTGACTGAGCGCCAGTATGTATCTCTCAATCTAACTGATCTCTCTGACTGAACACATAGACTGGTCATGTATGTTACCTTAGCTGTATTGGAGAATAGCTGGGGGAAATGAGAGACAGGAAGGAAGTTTCTGTTTAAGCTACCTCACAGGGTTGTTGTTAAATCTAATGGTGCTCTAGTTCAAATTATTCACCAAAGCCTGATATTTGATTATTCTAGCTGTGGGACTTGCCAGGTCTCACATAAACATAGCCAATGGACATATTCCAATATTGTTTGAGCATTCTCTACAAGTCTGCTTTGTCTGTGCTACATATAATTCAGCATGTCTTGGTGGAGAGGATGGGTTGTCTTGAAGCATAATTTAGGAGACGGTTCCTGTGAGAGGTTGCCAGCGTGTAGGAGAGCACAATTTTCTTTCGTCGGGAGAGTAGCCCTGTTAGAAAAGAAAAAAAGAAAATCTGTGTCTTGGAAATGTTGTGGTAGACACCAAGCCTTGGCCTCCCTCCCCACTCCACCCCCCCCCGGGGGATATCAGTGCAATTATATTTTGAAATAGTTAACCAGAGGTTGTTTTCCTTAAATACGGGAAAGTGTTACATCTGAATAACAAACCATGATTAAGGATTGGCTGCAAACCAGCTTGTGAAACCATAGTTAAGCATTACTTCTGCAGTGAGCAAGCCATGGTTTAGACCGTTTCCATGCCTTCCCAGCTTCTGTGCCAGTGACAAGTCTGACTCACTGGTGTTTACCTTTATGCACTTTCTGGGGAACACGGCTAGACTTGTCAAGCTAAACCATGGTTTCACAGTATGCCTGGGACCTCAACCAGGTTTAACTAACAAATCATAAATAGTGTGAACCATTGCTAAGCATATCTGCAGCAGGAAGCATGCTGGCTACGCACACCCACACCCACACCCACACACACACACAGAGAGAGAGGAGGCTGGCAGGGCTAGGACTTGCTGGTTGTCCCTATGCGGCCAAAGGGCTCCAGGCGCCTTGACTCCACAGCTGCCAAACAAACGTTCCTTCCAACTTTGGAGTTAAAGAGAGGGTGGAGACCATTGCACAGCTGCTGAGATGATGCCCACCCACAGAGCTTGAAATTAAAATATGCTGGAATTGGTGGGGGGAGGGTTGGCCACGCCCCTTTTGACTTCAGCCCCACCCACCAGCCGACACTTCCTTGCTCAGTTCCCCAGTTATCGGCCTCAGCTTGTCTCCTGAGCATTGGACGAGCAGCGGTGAGAGAGGATTAGGGATTATGTCTGGTATAGGGCTCATTTTGGTAACCCCCTAAAACATCCATGCGCCCCAGCAACTGCCCGACTTTGCCTGTTTGTGGCGCCTTTCCTGTAGCGGCTTCAGAGAATGGAGATGGTTGTTCCACCTCTGTGGGCCCTAGTGCAGTAGGCCACACTCAGAGAAGCGGAGTGGGCAGTTGCACCCAGCAGCCCCACGGCGTTGCCGTGGTGAGTTGTCTGGAGCCTCCTAAGCACACAGCCCTCTTGGCGTTCCTGAATGGAGTGACAGAAATAGTATTTCCCCCCCACACTAGAAATGAAACGTTTATCTTTCGCATGTTGCAAATGAACGTGCTTGTTTGCCAGTTTCCCCACATTTAACACAAAGGAGTAGTTCTCATTTTTGAAGGGGGCCTTTAAAGCGGAAATTCTGTTCTGTTCCTTTGGAGATAGGAGATGGAAGATTTGGGAAGAGCGGAGGGACTCTGGAACTCGCACCTTCACTTATTGGCGATAACTTGCAGCTGTGTTGGAATGAATCATTATTCTCAGCAGCTACTGAACCCCTGTAGCATGGCCACATTAGACAGGAACTTATTATGGCTGTCAACTAAATAATTTTTACTTGATTAACCGTGTCTTTTAAACTTAGTTAAGTTATCGATTACATTAAAGTAAATTTGTGTGTTTGGATGCAGCAGTAAACTACTGTTAAGCATTACATGAACAAGTATCAGTAAACCATAGTTGAGACTTACCACAGTTTGTCTGGGTTTGAACATCACACTGGACTGCAATTTATTAAGAACAGAAACAAACGCTTCCAGTGTCCTTCTCACAAGGGGAGGCGAGAGTGCATGAGCGCAAGGCCCGTTCATGTAACACTGAACCACAGTGCAGTGCCGCACCTGGATGAGGCCCTGTCTGTCCTCAAATGACAACACATCTGGGAATCCACAGAAAAGCATGAACTGGCCTGCTTGTGTGCACTTGGGCCAAACAATTCTGACCAAAGGTCCACCAATAGCTCTCCCAAACGTGCTGCTGGCGAGTCTGTGTTTTTTTACTTTGGAGCCAGGCCCCGCTCTTTCCCTGCACTGGTGGTCATGTGGACCAAGACCTGCCTTTGCAAATGACTGGAGGCTCCTCGTGAGAGGAGATTCTTCTATACTTCTTCTAAACCAGGAAAAGGGACGGGCATCCCCAAATGACGCTCTGAGCCTCCAGCTCAGAAACATCGCAAGGGTTAATGCTACGGAGAAAAGCGCCTGACTCTCGGATGGCAGAAAAGAAGGGCTGAGGTTTCAGTTGAGTCATGCTGAGCCTCAGAGGCCCCTGCAGTGCCTGAGGAACTCAGTGTGACATCACAGGTAAAGACCCTGTCCCTCCTTTTTGGGGAAAGACCATAGCTCAATGGGTAGAGCCCCTGATTTGCTTGCAGATCTGTCCTGGGCATCTCCAGGTAGGGCTGAGAAATATTCCTGTCTGAAACCCTGGAGAGCAGCTGTGGGTCAGTGCAGATGATGCTGAGCTAAATGGATCAATGGCCAGTGCCTTGGTAGGAAGCAATTTCTTGACGTTCTGCTTCCTGTGGCCGCAATTTTTGGCTGGCTACTAAAAGTAGTCAGCCTTAGTGGGCTGCTGTTCAAGTTGCTCTTTCTATCAATCTACCTACCACAGTTCCTGGAAGCATGCTAGGTTCCAGTCACCACAGTTTCATCCTCACAGCAACCCTGTGAGGTAGATTATTTTATTTTAAATAAAATAAGAGATTCACATTATGAATCTCCATCACAAGGAATACTGGATACCCAAGGCAGCAAGCACCACAAAACCATCAATGGATAAAATCATCATGGATTTAAAAAAGAGGTAACCAATCCCATTCAGTCATTCTGTGTGTGTGTGTGAATTGGTCCCAAAAGTGCTCAAATATATCCTGTGCTACAGTTATAACTAATGGATGGTCAAAAGGAGGGAGTCCCAGAAGTGAGGTGCTATGACCAAAAAGGCCCGTTTCTTGTTTCGACCCACCTCACCTCAAAAGGTGCCGATTCTCTGAGAATCTCAGTAGCTGGACAGGTTTACACTGGGAGCATCCAGTCCTTTGGGTATCTTGATTCCAAGCAGTCTGAAAGCAAATTGGGATTTGAACCACGTCTTTATACAATGGAACCTAGGAAGCTGCCTCTGCTAAGTCAGATGATTTGTTCCTCAAGCCTACTATTGTCTATTCTTGACTGGTAGCAGCTCTTGAGGTTGAGAAAGGTCTTTTCAATACTTGCTACCTGATCCTTTTAACTCTACACAAGGACCTAAGAAGAGCTCTGCAGGATTAGACCAAGGGTCCATCTCATCCAGCATCCTGTTCATTCAGCGGCCCACGGATGGCCCATGAGCAGAACATGAGTGCAACTGGTGCACACAGGCTTACTGTCTCTGCTACTGAAGGGAGCGCATAGCCATGAGGACTAGTAGCCACTGATAGCTTTCTCCACCAGGGTTTATTCAACCCCCCCCCCTTTTAAAGCCATCCTAATTGGTGTCCAACACTGCATCTTGTGGTAGTGAATTCCATAGTTTGATTAAACCCTGTCCTTCCTTTTCTCCGTCCTGAATCTCCCGCCAGTCGGCTTCATGGGATGATTACCCCATTGGGCTCAAATATTATGAGACAAGGAGAGAAGTGTCTCTCTCTCCACTTTCTCCACACCATGCATAATTTTGTACACCTCTAGCACGTCCATGCCAGGGACCGTCAGCCTGCAAAGCACCTGCTCCACCAATGAGCTATGATCTCCCCAATCAAACGCCAGCCATCTATTCCAGCCTTGCCCAACCTGGTATCTTCCAGGTGTTTTGAACCACAACTCCCAGCATCCCTGACCTTTGGCCATGCTGGCTGCACTGATGGGAGTTGAGGTCTAAAACATCTGGAGGCCACCTGGTTGAGGAAAGCTGGTCTCACCATTACACCTTGAGTGGATCTACCAGAAAGTAGATCTCCAGGTGTTTTGGACTTCAGGCCCCACCTTTCTCCACCCTTGGCCATGTTGGCACACAGGGGCTTTGTGAGTTGAAGTCCCATGTAACTGGAGATCTACTTTCTGCCCGCCTTTGCACAACCCTTGCTGAGTTCTCCATGTGTTTATCATTTGCTGTCACTGCACCAAAAAGCACAGAGGTCAGCCCACCACACGGCCATGAACATGAGTGGCTGGAGAGTATTGGTGGTCCGCAAAGCACCAGCAAGGGCCATCACACCTGTATGTCCAAAGAGAAGCGTAGGCACCTGCCATTTGCATCAGTCCCCTGTATGCAAACACACACACACACACACACACGAGGATGTGAAATCTCCAGTCTCTGGTGATGCCTTGCTGAATCCACTTAAGGCCAAGGCAACTTTGCCCTGGACAGACAACCGCTTCTGTGCACGTGAATTTCTGAGCAGTCGTCTGTCTTGGCAGAGAGCGTTATGCAAAGCTGCAAGACACAGGCTGGACGAATGGCAGTGGGCCGAGACTCCCGAGAAAGGGCTTTCTTTCTACTGAGATTGTTTTCTTGCAATTGAGATAGACGGGCCCTGCTGCTGCTGCCGCTGCTTCCTTTGTGGCAGAGAGTTCTGCCTGGACGGCGGAGTCTGTTTGCTGAAGCACAGCTGCCTGTTATGAAGATGGTTGCTTAACTGAAGCATTTTGAAGTTGTCCGGGATTCTTGTGTTTCCTCTCGCCTCCCTTTTCTACTGCCACTGCAACCCAGTTTTCCAGTCAGCGGTGGCAGGATGAGACAGGGAGGTGTGAAAATCCTGCCTCCCACAATGGGGTCAACCCTGCCTTCCTAGACAACCCTTTTTTGTTGTTGACAGGGGCAGAGGGCCGCCCATTATCTCGTGTCGCACATGAGACGAGGTGTAGGCAAATTACAGCTCTCGTTGCAGCTCTGAACAGTAGAGATTTTATGTGGTAAAACCAGAGCTGGGCAGATGCTGCGATTCCACTGAAGGGTGGAGGAAGCACGGGATGTGATCATAGGTCTGAAATTCACCTTCAAGAAATTTATTTTGTCTAGAATAAGAGTTCCTAGCCCTTATGATGGCCAAGACGCTCACGAAATGCGTGAACCCTAGGCTGACCATATGAAAAGGAGGACAGGGCTCATATAACTTTAACAGTTGTAGAGAAAAGGGAATTTCAGCCAGTATCATTTGTATGCAATTAGTTCCTGGTGAAATTCCCTCTTCATCACAACAGTTAAAGGTGCAGGCACTATACTAGAGTGACCATATACAAAAGAAGGCAGGGCCCTGCAACTTTAACTGTTGTGATGAAGAGGGAATTCCACCAGGAACTAATTGCATACAAATGACTCTGGCTGAAATTCCCTTTTCTCTACAACTGTTAAAGTTATATGAGCCCTGTCCTCCTTTTCATATGGTCAGCCTAGTGAACCCCTGCTGAAATCTTGGAAGCCAGAGGGTTGGTGGGATATTCTGTATATTCCACCTAGGATATTCTGCATATAGGTGGGACATAAATTGAATACATCATCATCACAATAGAATTGCAGTAGTTTGGGAATTGGGTGTCAGAGCTTCCCCCCTTCCCATTTATTTATTTATTGCGTTTTTATACCGCCCAATAGCCGAAGCTCTCTGAGCAGTTTACAAAAATTAAAACCATGAGAACTATTCAAAATATAAAACAACAACAGTACAAAAACGTAGCATAAAAACACAATATAAGAACACAAGCAGGATAAAACCAAGCAGCAATGCAGAAATTAATACAGATTTAAAATACAAATTTAAAACAGCAAAGTTAAAAATCAAACTGAAGAACTGTTAAAACACTGAGAAAATAAAATGTTCTTCATCTGGCGTCTAAAAGAGTTTAATGTGGGAGCCAGGGGTACCTCTCTAGGGAGCTCATTCCACAGCCGGGGTGCCACAGCAGAGAAGGCCCTCCTGGCAGTCACCTGCCTCACTTTCTTTGGCAGGGGTTCACAGAGAAGGGTCCCTGAGGATGATCTTAGAGTCTGAGCAGGTACATATGGGAGGAGGCGTTCCTTCAGATAACCTGGCCCCAAGCCGTTTAGGGCTTTGAATGTTAATACCAGCACTTTGAATCGGGCCCCTGTCAAGCAACAATAGAACAAATTATGGAAAATAAAAGGAATTAAATCAGAGCACTGCCAGGATGTCTAAGAACTGTAGTCTAACCTGGACGTTGGGGAAGGCTGCAATGTATGGTCAACCCCACTTGGTGGTGGTTGCTATTATTATTATTATTATTAATAATAATAATATTATTAATAATATAAAATCTTTAAGCAGATTACATACAATACTGTTAATGCCCCTGTTAAAATGCATATTTAATACAATATATCAGTAAACTGTTACAACTTACAAATAACATTGTTATATTTTCGGCGCCAGGCCAAGATTTTCCTCTTCTCCCAGGCATTTAACAGCATATACTGAGTTTTTAATTGACCCCAGAATTATATTTAGGCCTGGCTGAGAGTTCGCTGCTGTTTTAAATGTACACTGTTTTTATATGCTATCTGTTTTTATGTTTTTAAATTTTGCATATTGATTTTTAATGTCCAAAGTTTTAATTTTTGTAAACCGCCCAGAAAGCTTTGGCTATGGGACGGTATATAAATGTAATAAATATTAATAAATAAATAAATAACACAGAGCAGTGTTGTAATCAGTTCCAAGCCAGGGAAAGCTTGCATAAATAAATACGTTATCAGAAGGCGTTTAAAACTCACCATGATTTCTGTCTCTCGGGAACAATCCAAACCCATCCCATACTGTACAGCCATAATACCCAACCAGCATTGCCAATGTCTGAGACAACAACTCCCAGAATTCCTGACCATTGGCTATGCTAGTTAGGGCTGATGGGAGCTGAAGTCAAAAAGATCTGGGGGCACCAAGTTGGGGAAGGCTGTACTGAACTACAGTTTGCATTAACCCTAGTTTAGTTCCCAAAGTATCATTCTGCTTGTCTGCTTTTGTTCCTTCCCTTCTTACTATGCAACTTCAGATGTTTGCTCTCATCTCTCTGGCGTAGCCGCTTCAGAAATCAGAGCAATACCTGCAACTGGGGTTGATCAATCAAACATCACACCACCAGACCGTGGTTAATTTCACTCTTCTCTCTCCTCTTTCAAACAGGCTTCACCAATCTGTTGTCCTCGAGATGTTTTGGACTGCAGCTGATGGCATTCCTGACCATTGGCCATGCTGGCTGGGGCTGATGGCAGTTGGAGTCCAAAGCATCACCAGACTGGCTGATCTAAACCAGCAAGGGTTTTTTGCTCGCTCCCCCCCCCCCCCCCCCCGTCATGCTGAACTTGGGGCCGTTGAGCTCTCCTGTCCTCTAGAGGGGAAAAGCCCAGGGCCAGGGAGGTGATGCATTTCTGCAGGCTCCGAGACCTTCCCCACCTCCACCTTCTGTGTCATCATGGCAGCAATGAGGCAGAGGAAGCGGAATCTCCCCTGTCCCTCCTTGCTGTGGCTGTGAGGACCTGCCCTGATAAGGGCATTACGTATGTAAATAATCTGCCTGTCCTGGTGGAGTGGTGTTTTTTTATACCTGGTCTTCAAAAACAACAACACTTTTCCCGCCCTGGGGTAGATTAGAGAGGCACAAAGGACATGATCACTCAAACAATCAAAATAATAAAACACGATGTCAATCGTAACAAGATTAACAAGAAATGGGCAGCATAGAATCAAATAAATAAAAGCAGCATAAAACCAATCTCTTCAGGATTAAAAGGGACAGTGAAGTGTAGGGATTAGATAGGACTGGGGGAGACTCCGTTCAAACCCCCCACCCTGCTAGGAAAAATCATGGCATGACACCAGGCCAATCATCATTGCTCAGCACAAGATGGAATTGTAAGAATAAAGTGGAGGTGGGTGAGCAGGGAGGGAGTCATATATGCCTTAAACTCTTTGGAAGAAAAGCAGGGTATAAATGCAATAACATAAACAAGTAAATGTTTCTTCAAAAAGGCCTGTGGAAATAAAGTACAAGGGTTTCACCTTGCACCAAACAGAGGTGTGTGGGCATTCGGCCAGCTTCCCTGAGGAGAACATTCCATCGATGGGTCTCCACCATGGAGAAGGCCCTCCCCCCCAGTTACCAGCCGCCATATTTTAGTCGGGGGGGGGGGGCACCCAGAGCAGGGCTTCCAATGATGACTTTCATCCACAGACAGGCTGATGTGTGTGATACTAGTAGAAATAGCAAGAAGTTGCCATTTGCACACCCTGAATTGGATCTTCAGCTTGGATTTTCATCCTTTTTGTTCTATACGCAGCCGCGTTTGTTGCTGCATTTGCATAATTGATCACCTTCCTTTGTTTTATCGCATGCAAATTGAAGCATTCCCCAGAGGAGAAAACTCACCACAGGGCGCAACTGGGGAAACTGGCCTACGATCCGGTCGGATTCCCTTGGAAATCCACCCGCTTGGGCATATCCAGAGCAAGGGAGTGATTAAAAAGCAGGGAGCTCCATCTCCAAAGGGTCAGCATCGCTCCCTGTGTGGCGAACGGCTCCAATCCGTACAGAATTTTAATTGCTAAGGACACGCCGTCGCGGCTTGAAAGGAGCTGCTGTGCTTTGCTGCCTACGCGCTGCCGGCAGAGCAGGCTGCCGCTGCCTCAGTGGACGGTTTATCTGTCTTGACAACTCAGCATAGAAAAAAGCAAACAAAACGGGGACTGTTGGGGGGGATGAGGAAGGGAACGTGTGGGTTACGGGTCACTAGACAGGCAAACGAGAGGACTGCTAAAGTGCGTGTGAATCCAGCTGCTCAAGCTTCCAGGGACCGGGGACACACTACGCAGGGCAGCTTGAAAAAGAGGTCATTAAAGCCCCGTTGCATGTTTGGATGTGGCTGATATGGGGCAGAAAGTGGTAGAGAGCGGCGTTGGAAGTCTGTTCTACTGAGTTTACATTTTGCATTGGGGACTGGGAGGATGCAAAACCCAAACCAAACAGTGCTTAAGAGTTTTCTGTGAGCAGAAGGTAGAAGTTGCACTTGGCTGTGGAGGTATACAGCAGTTGATAGTCCTCCATCAGAAGGAGCACAGCTGGATTCTCAGGCCAAAGTCGCACCTAGCTGAGCAGCCTCTTTCCCATGGTAGCCAACCACACATCTCTCTGGGAAGCCCACAAGCAGGGCATGAGTGCAAGAGCCCCGTCCTGCTCATATTTGCCAGGAACAGGGTCAGGCTGCCTCTGATTTTGGAGGTAGTATTTAGCCATCGTGGCTAGTAGCCCTTGACAGACCCGTCCCTCTCGGCGAACTCCTCTCTCAAGGGGAATAATCCTCTCTCAAAGCCACCTGAGCTGTGGCCATCTCTGCGTCTTGTGGCCATGATGAGTTCATGGCCACAACGTGTTTGTTTGCTGTAGAATTTATAAGCTGATCCAAATCAGAAGATATCAGAGTGGTGTACGCTGAATTCAAATAAAAAAAGGGTTTACAATAGAATCCGGAAGATCACCCCAAAAGGCAAGTGGTTCTCTTATCTGCCACTTGGTGACGACGTCCGGTAGGACTATGAGCAGTTTTTGTGAGGATGCCAAGAAGAAATCTATAGCCCTGGAGCTCATGCTCATTCCAGGACTAGTTTGAGACTGTGCCTTCTTGGTTCATATAACGTACACGCATGGGAGCGGGTGTCGTATTGACAGAGGGCTGCATGATTGATCCATAAAGGTTTCACGTGTCTCCCTTAACCTCCATGGGCAAGGCAGAGGCGGCGTTGGCTTCAATTAGTGGGCCATGTATTATTAATCACAGCTCACTTCCAGGAAGCCTCTGCTCCATCTTCTCCCCCCACCCCCAACCCCTGCTCCCTGTGGCTTTCGTTCGGCCTCACGTAACTGTGGCCGCAAAGGGAGCAAAGACAGGGGGGCTGCGTCTCCCCAGCCGTCATGGCGGCCTGTGCCTGCAAAGCAAGGGTCAGAGGAGGGACTGCAGCTCAGCACAGCAGAGTGCATGCTTTGTAGGGAGACAGCCTCCGGTTCACTTCCAGGCCTGTCCAGCCCTAGAAAGCTGCTGCCAGTCAGAATAGAGCATTTGGGGCTAGACAAACGAATAGCCTGCCTTGGTATCATGGCCACTGTTCCTCGGTGGAATGGTTGGCTCCTGGTCCGTGCTGCTTTCACCCAGTATAAGCCGTTATTCTGCCTCTCTCGTAATACAGGACCACAGGGTCATCAGAGCTGACTGGTGGGTGATTCAGGGCAGATCAATCGGAACGACTTCTTCACACAGGGCATAAACTGTGGCAGCCTTTCTCAGCCAATCTCCAAATGGGCTGGACTGCAGCCAGCCTGCCGTCAAGAGCGAAAGAAGATTCAAGGGCACAGCCATCTTTGCCCCGTCCACGTATAAGGTGGGTAGGGGCGGAGACCACTTTGCTTGGAGCTTTGCCACTCCCAGCAAAACGGCCTCTGGCGCCTGGCTCTCTTCTGGTCTCGGCACTGAACCAGGAGGAAAATGCTTCAAGTAACGGGACGGATCAGGTCACGTAGCGAAAGGGAGCATGCTCACTTTCCACTGGCCATCTTTTCAACAGTGTGACTCTGAAACGGGTGTCAGATGAAGGCAAAGCAAAGCAAAAAAAAAAACCCCTTTGCTTTGCATGCAACTGGATGCCCACATGTTGTAGTTCTTTTCATGGAAGCCCTGTTTTAAAAGCCCTCAGAAAGAACAAACCGAAGCCCCCACCCCCCACCCCGTCACATCCAGATGGGCTGATCAAACGACCATGGCAAAAGCCCCGCTGGTCTTCGCAGCGTTCTCCTCTAGCTTGTCAAACCCACAACGGAAATCAGCAGGCGGTTGCACGAAAGTTGCATCGGGCGGGGGGCATCTGATAGCGATTGTGCCGGGACGGGCAAGGTGGGGGGGGGATATCCACAGCTCAGTCTCTGTGCAGTGTTCGCTTCAAATGCAGGGGTATTTATACACATTGGTAGCGCTGGTGTGGTGTGGTGATCTCTGGGAGATCTGCAAGAGATCCGCCGGGGTTTCTGACTCCCAACAGTTGAACTATAGCAAGTAAATGTGAAAACTTCGTTTAAAAATCTCTGTCATGACTGACCTTTTGCTAATTGCTTCTCTCTCGGCCTCAGTGTTCCTCACCTGTGAAACGGGAGTATTAGCAGGTTCCCCTTAAGCCGGACTTCCCTGATTCGTGGTAACTTGTATAGGCAACTTATCCCAGCATCTGGCTCATAGTGTAGCAGGACGCTATTGGCTCCGTCCCAAGCGCTACCCTTCCTTTGGACCTGGCTTGGATGGATGGTGGACCTTTGCTGTTCTAGTTAAAAGGAAAAAGTAGGTCCTGCAAGTGGAGGCTGGTGAGTCCTATGTCAGTGGGATAGTGAATCCATTCTGGGTTTCAATCCCAACCAGTCATAACTCTAAAGGAACTCTCCAAAGTGCTTGACCCAAGCCCCAGAATGGCTTCAGCACCTTCGATTGCTCCTTTAGAGCTATGGCTGAAACCCAGCGCCATTTTGCTGCCCCATTGACGCAGGAGCCACCAGCCTCCGTCGCTTAAGGCCGTCCAATCCTGCTCAATGGAACGTCATCCCAGGCATTTGTATACAGCAGGGATGGGGAACTGCGACCCTCCAGTGGTTCTTGGACTCCCAATTCCTATCAGCCCCAGACAGCATGGCCACAAGTCCCCCAACCCTCATGGATTGGGTTACATTCTACATGGCCTGGGCCCCAAAGAACACGTCTCTCTATATCAGCCTTCCCCAACCTGGTGTTCTCCAGATATTATGGACTACAACTCCAAGCATTCCTGTCTGTTGGTCATGCTGGCTGGGGACATTGAAGTCCAAAACACCTGGAGGGCACCAGGCTGGGGAAAGTAGCTCCAGTTCAACCTGCCCAGATGTTCAGGTCATGTGCTAATGCTCTTCCTCTAATGCTCTTGGGGTCTCACTGCTGTGGGAGGCACGAGGTGGGTGGTGACCGGGGGGAGGGGGCGTTTGGGGCTGTGACACCCACCTGTGGTACGTCCTCTCTAGAGAGACCCGCTTGGCCACTGCTCTGCTGTCCTTCAGCTCTTGATCTCAAGCCTGCCAATTTAATTAGTCTTCTGTTTGGGTTTTATGCTGTTACAGGGGATGTTTTTATTGAATTTTTTTACGTGAAAAAGCCCTGGCATATTTTTTATTCAATTTTGGAAAAGACGGACAGAACATAAATTCCCCAAATGAATAAATGAAAATCCTCTTTTACAAAGTGCATCACAAACTGTAAAGTGAACCCTAAATCGGTTGTTCGATTCCTTGGACTGCAGGATTGAGTCCCCTCTGCAACAGCCGCTTGCCAGAGCAGCTTTATCCTGGGTTAAAAGCAAGCTTGTTAATTGCATCTGTTTGGAGCATAATGAATCAGTGTCCTTAATATGTATTTAATCATGGATAGGCAGGGAAGGAAAAAGGGAAACCTCCCTCGAATGCAGATGTGACTGCTTCGCTGCCTCTGGGTCCTTCCCTTCAGCTAGGCTTAAATATTTCATTGCTCTTAGGATTCGGAGCAGTACAGTTGGGATGTGCGTGTTTATTTTGCATTCCCATCAGGCAAGTGCCGTCCTGTCCTGTAGCTGGGCCATTGCTATTTTTAAAAGGCTTGTTATTTCGCAGAGGGCCGATGTGGTATAGAGGAGAGGGCGGGGCTGGCTCAGGACAAGGGAGACCTGAGTCCCGATCCCTGCTTGGGCATAAAGATCACTGGGTGCCCCTGTTGCATCTCTTCCTACCCTAAAGGGGGGGGTGGCATCTTTAGCAGCTGTCACAGGCCACTGGATGCAAAGGTGTGCTTTCTGCTTAGTAGAAGGCTCCTTCCGGATGAGGAAGGGCTGCTTTACGTCTCACGTAGAGTCTAATGTGAGGAAAACTGAATGAAAACTATAGTGAGTGTGGTGTAATGGCTAAGCAGGGAACCTTCCTTCTGTTGCAGGATGCCTCCTCTCAGGGGTAATCTCTTGGGGGCTCCATGCTGTCAGTGGGAGCGGCCAGAGTCCCACGTGGATGGGGCACCCTTTTTTCTCTCTCTCTCCCTTTCTGCCACCCGCTATGACTCTTGTGTTCTTCCTCCCCGCCCAGCAGGCTGCCAGGGAAGGGGCAGATCCCTCTTGCCAGAGATAGGTATGGATTGCTCGCAGAGGGCTTTTAGCTGGGGCCTTGGGCTGGGTTTGAGTGTCAGACTGGGACGGGAGAGAATCCCCACTCGGGTTCCAATCCCAACTCAGCCTCGAGGCCAGCCGCTGCCCCTCAGTCTCATCGACGTCTCAGGTTGTTGTGAGGGTAGAACGGAGGGTCAGAGGAGACCCACGCAACCCCGCCCCCATAGGATGCTTAGACTCAGCAAGACCACCAACCCGTACTAGCTCTTTGAGACTGAGAAAGATGCGCTGAGTCTGGAATTCCTTTCCAGCGGAGGGGTATGTGTGTCTGTCTGTGGAGCAGGCGACAATGGCTCCGTTACCAATGAACCAAAACTGCCTCGGCAGAGCCTGGATTGGGACCAAGTGCAGGTCCCCGCGCAGGCTGCGCCAAGCTCCCAAAGGGAAAATGGGACATCAGCGAAATGAACATCTTTGAGAATTAAAGCGGCTTTAAAACTTTAAGGCCCATCTATAAATTGCTCCTGCGGTTCCTCACGTTTACATGGAGATGCCACGTGGAGCAAAACTAGACTTGGAACGGAACGGGCTGCGATTCCTCAGGACCAGGATGTGTAGACATGTGGAGGCACTCCTCGCCCCGCCCCGTGAAACGCCGACACTCGCTTCCTGCCAGCCGCAGGCCTTTTCCCATTGTCGCTGGCCTTGTCAGTGGAGCCTTAAATTTATTCATGGAACCCGCCAGAGCTCAGGTGGCTGCAGCTAAATCCATTTAGCAGTTGGAATCAGAGGAAAGCCATTTGAATGTTCCGTCGGCGCTACGTTACTTCACGAACCCAAAAGAGTATTCGTTACCCCGGGTGCTCACAGGTGTAAAATCCTGAATCTATCGGGATGAATGCATTGAGAGCGGATCTTAAGTCAACAGTAATTAGCCTGGAGTAAAAAAGAAGAAGATGCCCAAACGAAAGATCAAAGCCAAACCTTCCCACTGCAACCGGCGGTAGTTTAGGGCGGACATGAGATGCAAAGTGGCTGTTCACAATGAATGTATCTTCCATTTGTCGAGTCTATTTCTTGGAGGGGGCTGTTGTTGCTTTTAAATACATCATTTTCTATCACAGGGAAATGGATTCTATGAAGCTGTATCCCTGGCAGCGTCCCTTCCGTCGAACCCGTTTTGTGGTACAAATATAGAATTATCCTTCTTCATCTCAGAATATGCGTTTTGCTCAAAGATGCGTTTGGATGGGTGGTTTCTCTTTTTTCTCTTTTCCTGTTTTGTTTTGTCAAATGCTGTACCAATATTTTGCCGTGTGTTCCCCCCACCCCCACCCCCAACATATAATAACCATCCATAGATGAGTGGCAGCAGATTGGGAGGTGAATCGGTTGGCGCTGCCTCGGCAAACGTAAGCGGCGCTCATGTATTTCTATCACATCCATTAAGAGAGACAAATGCGGGACCTAAATGCTGGCTCGCCCTGCAATTTGACAGTGACGGGATTCTGAGGAAGCGGCTGAGCCCGGCAGAAAGGGTCACTTCTGAAAAACGTCTTGCGAGCCGAAGCAATTTGGGGAACTCATCCTGCCATGTTGTATTGTAAATTGTTTTTACACACACACACACACGCCCGTCTCTCTGTCGATTAGCAATGTAGAAGCCATACTCATTCTTTGTCTCTAGGATATGCCGACGACCATGATTCAGACGACGCGCTGGGCGGCGGAATTCCAACAAAGCGACGTAAGTCAACCTTGTGTGGGAGAGACTGAGACAGAGGCAGAAAGCTCGAGCTGTGAACAGGTTGCATTGCTGGCTGGTTTTATATACGGCTGTTCTTATGGGTAGAATCTCTTCCCACGATTGCCCACAACTAAAAATCAGTATGGATCCAGTGTGTGTCAAAGCCAGACAAACCATGAAGTACATGCTACAATCTGACAGCGGTACATTCCCTGTTAAAGTGAATTTTATATATTTATATTTATGTACACATACATACTGTGGGTGCAAGTTTTAAGAATTGCCTTGAATAGTTCAGACTAAGTATCCACCTAGCACACATTACCTTTCTGCTAGCAACTAGCAGAAGGCTCTGGGTACTCACGTGCATGATACGAAGGACCTCTAAGCCTGTTCTGCAAGTCATAAGTAGTTGAAACTTTATTTTTGTTTTAAATAAGATTCTCCAAATGCTGGTCTTTTGTGCTTCGTGCAACATCCTCCACTTTCCTTTGTTCTTGCATGGAATCACAAATCTTTGTTTCCCAGTTCGTTATGTTCCGCATGACATAGTTTAAGGCTGCACGCTTACTTGAAGATCCATTGAACTCAGTGGGTCTTACGCCTGAGTAAACATGCACCGGATTGCACTGTAAAGTTTGATACGCTTGTTTTACTTCTAAATTTAACCACAGTCTCTTTATATCTCCCCACAGCTACACACAAGACACCCAAAAAGTCTTCCGGCGGAACAGGTGAGATGCTTGTAATCTGTTTCAAAGAAAGACCTGACAGGTTTCTTTTGATGTGCACCATGTCCTGTAAAGGAGGCGTGGCTCTTCCAGGGGTGGGCAAAGGAGATTTTCAGGTCAGGAATGGGAACTTTTCTGTGTGCTGCCAGGCTAATCAATTCAAGAAGGTATATTCAGTGAAAATGCTGCAACTGACCCTTAATCAAAACCTTTATAATAAAAGTAATTCAAATTTGGCAACCAGCCTGAAATTCTGGATTTTGCACCCCAGAATCTGTTGATGAGCACAGAAGCAAACATTAAATAAAATTTTAAAATTGCCAGGTCGTTTTTTATTAAAATGACTGGTTGGCATCCTGCCTGTGATGGAGGGGCCCTGCAAGGCACATCAGCGATAAGAGGCCCTGGGCGATCTGGGAAAGGGCTTTTGGCATTAAAGCGACCTGGCCTTCCACGCAGGGGGCTTGTGAGCATAGGATCAGATGTGCCTTTGTACACTGACTGGCGCTTCTTGAAGGAAATGGTGGGCGGGGGGTGGAATACAAATGGCGAAAAGCCCAAATCCATAGTGGTTTGCATTGTGTGTGTTGATTCATTTGCTGAACAGGGGAGTTGGAATTGCTGGACGGCTTTGGCACCCTGCCAGAGAGAACGACAAAACCAGTAAAGGCAACTGCCGGCCCCTATCCGAGGAAACCAGGTAAGCGCTTCCTTTCCTTGCTAGGTTCTCTCGCAGGGGTGGCCAGAATTCCCCAAGCTTCAGCACTGAAGGTCTCCGTGGGGCCCAAGTTCTGCTGCTGCAGCAGCTGCTGCATCTCCCTCCCCCGGCCTCCCTTTCCACGGCTGCCCCTGATATTCTCTTCTCCCCAAAGCCTCGGCTTCTGCCTCTGGCCCTTCATTTTGCCTCCTTTGGAGGGAGAAATTGGTGTCCATGCCTAAGGAGCCTCTTGCTCTGCTTTTAGCACGACAAAGAAGGCCTCTTTCTGCCTCGTCCCTAAACCCTGATGAACAAACCGTGCCACGGGCCACCTCCTTTCCAGGTGTGCTGTAAGCCGTAGAACAGCCTTCGCCAGCCTGGAGCCCTCCAGATGTGTTTGACTAAATCTCCCATCATCCACTGCATCTGGAGGGCTCCAGGTTGAGGCCCTGGCACAGCTCTTTCCCTTGCATGCCGGCCTTTTGCTCCAAGAGTAAAACCTCTCCTTGTGCTCTCCCACCTTCAGACGACGGCCGCTGGAACGTTCTCCACACCACCACCACCACCAAGCAGCCTAAGACCACCAAGCCGCCTCCCAAAAAGACCCCAGGTAAATGGTGACCCTTCTGGGCTCCGTAAGACGTCGAGCACAAAACCCAGGACTCTGTCAGCTCCTGTCACTTCTCCTCCCACTGGAAAACATTTCTCTTCCCTAGGAAGCCTGTTTGTAGATGGCGCCAAGGCGGAGTGACTGGTGGAGATCCACCAGCCTTGGAGATCTGGCCTCCCACCCTCATTTGCTTTCCATAAGGAAGGGACCCTGGAGGGCATGGGTTGTCTTGCAGACGTTGGTGGGCTGCAGCTCCCAGCATCCCTCACCGTAGGTTGTGCTGGTGAGGAGTTGCAGCCCACCAACACCTGGACAGCCACACTCTCCTTGCTGCTGCTGCTGCTGCTGGCCTAACACTTGCTCATCAAGGTAGCGACAACCAGGAGCACGGTTGTCACAAGCCAGATCGGAGCAGGGCGTGTCTGTCACGCTCTCATCCTCCCCACTCTTGCCTCAACTGGAAGGGGGGGTGCAGGCATTCCGTAGGTATCGGTGGTGTCTTTGAGCCCTTCTCCTGTTTTGCTTCACAGCCCTCAGCCTCTGTTTCCCCTCCAGATTTTCAAGCTGAAACCATTTTGTCGCCACTGATATGTGACTACATCCACCCCAGTTCAGTCAGGACAATTCACTGGACCGTTTGGCGATCACATCTCCAGGGGATCTTCTGGATTATGATGTTGGGTGCTTCCAGACAAGGCCTTTATGGTGTCATCGCCCAGCATCATACGAAGCATTTTATGGCCGGGTCCAGACAGCCTCGTCTTTTTCTAATTAACACATGTTCTCACCAGTAGCTGGAATTGCTGTGTTTAGTCTGTTCAAACTCAGACCCCACCTCTGCCTTGTACTCAGTCGTTTGGGAAGGCTTCCTTGTCCCATGGCAGCCATTTTGTGGTGGTGCCCAGCACAGTTTTGTCAAATGTGCTCACAGCCGCAAAAGGTTGCTTTCCCCTTCCTTCCCTCCTCTTAGCACCTCTTCTCTCTCTCTCACACACACACACACACTTGAAATAGTCAGTCATGATAGACACTTTAGAGTGAGAGATCCTATAGGCAACCCATAGGTAACCAATGCACTATTTTATAGCAAATGATCCAGACGATTTCAACTTAGCTGATGCCTTGGATGACCGAAATGACGGGCAAGGAGGTGGACTGCCTAACGTCAATCCTGGTCAAGGTATGTTGACAAGCCTTTCCCAGTATGGTTGGGATAAGGGATCTAGGCCTCTCCTCTCCCTCTCATGCAGTCAGGTGGGATTGCGGCCAATGGCGACCGTTCAGGAAGGAGAGGAGCCAAAGGGCAGTTGAGCTGAGCTGATGGAGGGGCCCTGCCCTCAGACGCAGCCAGAATGACCGCTGCTTGGGGCAGGTTTGGGAGACGGGCAGCCAAAGACTCGTTGATCCCAGCCAGGTTGATGGAGTTAGGCAGGTGGAGCGATTGAGCAAGGCTTCTCGTCTGCCAAAGAGCGCCACTTTGGGGGGCTTTGGTCACTTGAGAGTTTATAGGGGGCCCATTCCTCATGATGCTATTATAGGGAAACGGATGTATTTGTTTGATGTGGCCAAAGTCTTGGGGTGGGTAAGGCAGCCAAAAATTACTCAAATAAAATAAGGCTTCATGTCATTCCGTGAAACTCCACCTCCTTCTCCTGACTACAGCCTGACCCACAGAAGGCGAGGTCAGACAGGATGGAACCTGCGCTGCGAGGGAGTCCCATTGCTGTTTGGGGTGGCTGCGGGAGAGGCACCTACCGTAGCAATGCCTGTAGATCTGGCAGGATGGCTGTGCTGTTGACCATGAGGCTCGCTGCATGAACCAACCGCATGTAGCAATCTATCTAGATCAGGGTGGGCTGAAGGTAGATCTCCAGATGTTCTGGACTTCAACCCCCAGAAGTCCCTGCCAGCAAGTCCAAGGGCCAGGAATGCTGGGAGATAATATCTGGAGATCTACTTTCTGCCTGCCTCTGATCTACATACGTAATAATTTACAAGTGGGTCTGGCAACACAGTGTCGCAGTGTAGAGTGTTCCTTTTCAGGGTGCCAGCCAGCCATACCCAATTCCATGTTAGTCCATTCCATTTCTCCCCTTTCCTTTCCCTTCCCCTCCCCTCCCCCCCCCATTTTGCAATGCCCAACCCCATCCAACAGCTGGTTATGCTAATGGACACATTTAGTCCTCCTGGTTTTTTTCTTTTCTAAATATGTTTGCAAGCTTTAGAGTTGCCCCAAATCTCCTTCTTGCGTACGGAGGGTGCCATTTTGGCTGCAGAAGGAATAGCACTTGTGCTTGGAACATCAGAAAGAGAAGGCATGACAAAGTTGGCGTTGCACACTGGGCTGTTGTTGTTCTGAGTGTGTAACCCTTGGTCTCCTTCAAGTAACTTCTTTGGTCAGGTAAAGTTCCTTAAGGTTGACTGAAAAGGTATCCGTTCCCCCACCCCTGGGTTCATACAGTTAATGCTAGGAAAATAAATGGTTGTTTCGGCAGAATATTCATGCTGTTGGTACAAATTTGCACTTTTTCTTTTTCTTTTTTGATGCTTTCATTGTATTGCAAAACCTAAATCAACAACTGCTATTTTCTGTGATCAGTTAATGAATAAAGAATCCTGTTCCAGGCTTGAAAGGTAGAGGTGGAAGAGGTGGAAAACCTGGTAAGGAGTCTTGGATTGGCTCCCAGCCTGCTACCTTCACTCCCCCTCCCCCCTCCCATTGCAAATCTTTGTCTTCTGCCTCCATCCCTTCTAAGAATGTAAAAATCCACCCTGTGACTCTTCTCCTGTCTGCACAATGCATTGGGGGCTTTTACAGGCTGGATCCCTCTACTAATTTCTCCCCTATTAATCAGCATCCCCCCTCCTACTTCATTTCTTGTTTTTTTCACACTTTGATGATTTTTCTTGTTTCTATGACTCGGTCATAGAATCACGGAGTGGGAAGGGACCTTGGGAGGTCATTTAGTCCACCCCCTTGCTCAATGCAGGATCTGCAATGCCAGATGCAACTATAGTATCCCTATCAATATAATCCCATATTAAGACATATGTAGACTTGAAATCAATGGGATCCAGATTTCGTCAGATTTGGAGTAGGCTCATTGAAACCGATGGAATTTACGTTAGTCATGACTAACTCAAGTGCTATTGATTTCAGTGGGTCTACTCTAAGTATGACTAAATCTGGATCCAACTCCAGGTCATGTGTGTGAGCCACTTTCGCATGTTACCTTTTTAAATTCTTAACTAAGATACTCCAAGCAAGCTGCCATTTTGAACTCAAAACCAAACAAGAGTTAAGAGAGCAAAGTGATGGATGGATGGTGTGTGGGGGGTGTCACAAGACTCTGCCTTGTAAGCATCTTTTTTTCTGGGGTGTGTGTGTCTCCTCCCCTCTGGTCCTGCCATGGATTAAAGCAGCACTTGCCAGATTTTTACTCTGAGGAGAATGGCTGCTGAATCAGGGCATTGTACCTGGCCAGCTGGACTGTGGGTGCGACAGTTGGCATCATTAAAAGGGCTCTGCCTTCTAGTCTCCATCCGTTCTGTGACCAGGAAGAAGGGTTGGCACATTATTATTATTATTATTATTATTATTATTATTATTATCATCATTAACTGCATTTAAGGGCCTCCTTGGCCTTCCCCAGGTCTTTCTTCTCCTCCATAATGTGAGCTTTAAGGAGGGGCAAAAGCTCAGAGTCCCCATTTTGCATGTAGACAGCCCCAGGTTCAATCATTTCCAGGTAGGGCAAGGAAAAATCCTGCCTGAAATACTGGAGAGCCGTTGCTGCCAGCCCGTGTCGACGATCCTGGGCTAGATGGACCGAGGGCCGGACTCCGTCTAAGGCAGCTTCCTCCTTGCCCCCTTTTGCTCCCCCACCTCCCAAGCACTGCTGTGGGTTGCTTGTTAGGTGGCCTCCTGCAAAAGAGAGCCCAGGTTCTGCTCCTGTAATAGTTGCGCCAAAGGGGCACAACAAAACCTCTTCTGCACGACTCTCAAAGACACAGCAGACCTGTCCCGTCCTGCATCCAGCCCCCCTCGCCTCTCGCTTGCTCGCTTTCCCCCTCAGCATCCTGTGTGTTCAGTGCCTGGCCTTGAATTGGCAAGCAAGCCAAACTCACTGTCTTGCGTGCATGTAGTCGAAGGCTAGATCCAGCCACTGTCTCCCCAAGTAGCCCCTTGCCAAAGGACGGGGTGTCTATTTTCCCTCTTAACTACTAGGAAGTTTATCATAGAACATGATGCTAAACCAGGGCTGGTGGACCTCTGGCCCTCCAAATTTTGTTAGACCCTAACTCCCATGAGCAGCAACTCCCAGCATGGTCAGGGATGATGGGAATACCAGTCCAAGAGCATCCACGAGGGCAACACTTCCCCCTGCCCTGTCTGTAACGGCTGGGTTAGTCGGTCATGATGTTCTCACAACCCCGTTTTAGGAGGGTCTGGTCTGCCATGAATTCCCATGTGGGAATTTGAGTACATCTGCAACCCCACACAGAGCTAGGGATGTGTCACCCTGTTGATTTCAGAGAGCTCCACGGTTGCCTAACTTGGTGTTCAGTTGGGGCCATTGGAATTTCTGTGCCTTAAAACCTCAGAAGGTGGTAATATTTTAGAAGGACCGCTTTCTCTCTGCAACGCCTGTAAAAAAATGCATTTATTTATTTATTTGTTTAGATTAACTCATCTTTGACTGCACAAATCCCCAAAGCAACTTACACGAATACATAACAAAAGTCTAAAACATCAATATAAAAACACGCATGGTTCTTTTGCTAGAACAAAAAGCAAAAAGTCCCCCTCCCTGCCCCAAAGAAACAACATAGCACCTGGTCAAAGTCAGGCACTCAAATTGGACAATTTTCACCCTCTGGTTGAATGCACTGAGAAGATAGAGAAAGTCAAATGTCCTGGGATGAGAAAATCCACGTCATTCTTGAGGTTGAAAAGGACCCATGGTGTGCATCTGCCTTCCATGCTTCACCCAGCAAAGTTGCTTCTTCTGAAGATTTCACTGTATGGATAAAGGTGATGAGAACATCAGAAGAGCCCTGAGGCTGGATTGGACCCAGGCTCCATCTAGTCCAGCATTCTGTTCACACCATGGCCAACCAGCTGTCAATCAGGGACCCACAAGCAGGTCCTAAGTGCAGTGGTGCCCTCCTGACCATATTTGGCCTAAACCCTTTTCTTAATCAGCACCTAACTAACACCAGTCCAGCTGCGAAACGCTTCTCTTCCTCCTGAATGAGAGACTTTTAAAAAAGGTTCTTATTGCCCATTGTTAATACAGCAAAAATAAAAATAAAAATCTTCTTTGCTTAATGGGCTAACACAAGCAATTTTATTCCTTTCTAAATGTTTCAGATATTTCGGATGACGACTTGGTTGATGTCCTAGGTGGGGGAGACTACCATCCGGATAAGAAGAAAGGTAGGCCATGGCGTCGCTAAAAGGCATTCAGAATGCTCAACACCCACATCCTAAATATAATGGAACGTTAAACCATTGTTTAGCACAGCAGTAGGGAGTTTGCCCCCCCCTCCCCCAGACCAGCAATTATGCTAGTTTCTAATATGTTTCCATTGGTCTCAGTGGAAGCTGTTTAAACGTCTAATTGCTACTGGGATGGGCAGGGGGAGTTGCCACTTGGGAGGGAGGGAAGGGTTATCCAGTTAGCCCAGTGGGAACATCCTTGCACCCATAATCTCCTCCTGGGACCCAAAGTTTGCCAGGATTGTTCCTATGGCATGAAACTTTAGTTTGGGTGTGGCAAGCGGGCAGGCTGCACCCACAGCCACGTTCACCCCTTCGTCCTGCAGGCCACCTGTTCACCTTGCATGCACATCTTCCGGCTGACTTCCACCCAGCCACCTGCCCAAGCAAGCAGTCAGCACGGACAGGAGGCATGCAGGTGGCTGGATGCTTCTTGGTCCTGCTGGTCACCCTCATGACCAGCCAGCTGGCTGGCCATGCAGGTCGCTGGTGGGACCAGGAAACAGCTGGCCGCTCACTCGCTTCCCTGCCTCTCCCAGAACTCTCAGGTCTCGCAAGTCTTCTGGAATGAGGTTGGCTGAAGTTCTGCAAGACTCTCATGCCTTGTGAATGACCTGGCAGCAATTGTATCTGCTTCAAAGGATTAAAAACATGCAACTCCTTTGTGCTTTCCATACGGGGCCTCTTGTGGTTCCTCCAATGCCCTAAATCAAAACAGTGAATGGAGACGTGGGCTATGTGGAAAACCATCATAAACCCCAGGCTATAACTCCATAGGAACATAATCTGGTCCCATGTTCATAGAACCGGTGAGTCAGTTTCCCCTAAGAAAGTTCGTGTGTGTCTTGCGTTTGTTTCTCCAGCTCAGTTCTTAATGGACGTAATAACAGAGGAAAGAACGTAGCAGTCGGAATGAAGAGGGGATGCTTTGGGGCGGCTCCACCTCTGGCTTTCACAGCTCTCCCTTTCCATTTTGACCCTGACTTTTGCTCAGCTGGGTATAGAATCTAAAACCAGCGCTGTCTCTGAAGCGGCTGACGTGGGAAGAGATCTGAGTCCAAGCCGGCTGGGACAGCGTTGGCACCCGCTGGAGCACTCTGTCCTCTGGATGGCTGTCCAGGGCTCACAAGTGCGTTTGGCCGGACAAAACCACCCTCGTGGCTTGTCCGGCACTCTAAGCAAACTTCGGGCCCCAACGAGCTGCAGGAGCATCGCAGTGAGGGAGCGGCTCTGCCCAAGCGTCGTTCCATATTGCACACAAAATCCTGACCCAGCACAATGCCATATTATTCATTTTATTATTTTATTTTTTAACCGACTTTTTTTAATACCCCAAAGCAGTTCACAATACAAAAGCAGCAAAGATAAAAACCATAAAATCCCAATGATAATCACATAGGGTCGCTGACAACACCAGCAGCCAAAGCAACATCTTGGCAAACAGTTGTTGGCGAAACGCTCCACCCTAGGAGCCCGCCTGGCCTCAGTGGGGCCACAGTTGGAATTGCCCCTTGCCCTCTGGTTGATGGGCCTCCAGCATTCTCCTGAGGAAAGGAGTGGACTTCCTAAGCCGGACGCCTGCCCTCCCTTCACATGGCCTGTGCCGAGGATGAGAATGGTCCGGTTCCAGAGGAGGCCCCTGTTCCTGCAGGAGTCGCTGTTCTGCGCCTGCCTTCCACTTGGGAGGAGGCCAGTCGTGCAGAGAAGCGACAGGTGCCTCTGAGGGCAGGTGAACGACGCAGTGTATCAACGCTGGGAATGATCCCCCCGACCCCCAGGCAGAGGCTCAGAATCATCCAGGCCCGACACAGCCCAGTGGGAAGGGAGCAGGGCCAGTGGTGAATCATGCAGAGAGGCAGCAGGTGCCCTCCTCTGTGGATTGGGTATCTTGGGACCATAGGAGCCAGCAGCCACTTGCTTCAATTCCGTTTTGTGTTGCCTGAGACTTCCCAAGCCAAGTCAAGCACTTTCACAGGTAGTAAAAACCATTGCTACTCCGGTAGGAACACGCAGAGCCTGGTTGGTGCTTAGCGCTGCGTTTGAGGCTTCAGATGATCTTGAGTCGCCAACTCTCAGCATGCCACAAAGGAGCCTTTCTTTCAAACCACCCCAGCATTTTTTCCAAAGTGGAGGGGGGGAGGGAGAGGGAGGGAGAGAGAGAGAAGAGAGGGAAGAAAAACTGCTGCCTGTGCTGCAGAGTGCAGAAATTTGCAGACAAAGCCTCCAGTCTCTGCAAACCGCACCCAAGCCTTGACTGCGCACAGCGCTAAATTTATAATCAATCTCATTTATTGCTCAATGCAGTGCTACCGAGGCAGCAGCTGGTTAATTAATACGAGGGCTAGCAGGATGTGTGTGCGCACAAGGCTGCAATTGCAGAACACCCGCCCCTTCCCACAACTTCCTTCATCAACATATTAGAAGATAATTAAAATTGCCCCAGGATTTCTCTATCCACATGCTCCGTGGAATTAGCTTTAGGGGGAGAGAGAGTCATGCGATCCTTGGGAGGACACCCCCCACCCCCGCCTTGTCCTTGCTTTCAGCTTCAAGTTGTAGATCAGCTGCCTCTTGACGGAACGATTTCCACGGAGGCAAAGCACAGGGCATAGTCATGACGTCGGGGCTGAAAACCCGTGTGCTTTGCAGGAAAGATCTCCGAACGGTACCTGGCAGGCATGTAGCATTCTGGTCATAGACCTTTCCCACTATCCCACTTTTCGCATCCGTGTTTCTGTGGAAAATATTCCAAAAACTATCCCAGAGCAGGAAAAAACACCGTGTTGAAAAATAGCCCCAAGAGAGCTGCACTGGCAGCTAGCCATGGAGAGAGAGAGAGGGAGAGAGAGAGAGAGAGATTGCAGCCGGCAGGCCCAGCCTGTAGCGCTGCTCGGGAAGTAGGCATACCGGCTGGGAGGCAGGTGGGTGGCGCTTTGAACTCCAAAGGCTGAGCTTGGAGAGATCCTGCTGGCAGGCGCTTGCTGGGCGAGAGGAACCAACGGGCCAGGACAAATGGGGCTGGGTGGGCTCCGGGAAAAAGAGCGAGCTTGAAATTCTGTGCCCGGACCGTTGGAGTTGTGCCAAGAAATGCTGGATTCTGCATGAATTATGCAAATTGAGCAAATAGGCACCTTCTCTTATTTGTAATAATGTATTTTTCAGTTTTGCTACTCTTGGGAGGGCCGGCAGCGCTGACTCTCCGCCTCCAGCCATGAGGAATTTTATTCCACCATTGCTCTCGACTTCTGAGACTTCAGCAGGCACCGCTCACATGCTTGAAAGTGTGTAATTGCATCCATGAGATCTAGAAACCTAGGTTTTTTTTAATGAAAGCTGCATTCTGCACGCTGCGCCCATGTAGAATCAGGGCAGACACACAGCTTTGAGAATAAAAGGCAGCCTCAGGCGCTCAAATGAGGAAGGCAGGATTTGGGGGGTGGGGAGTTTGCAACCAGTCATCGTAGACCCTATTCATAAAGGAGAGCAAAGGGTGATAGTTCCAAACAGCCAAAGCTGCCCCACGTACTAGCTGGACATATTGCCATTCTGCTGTGTCTCTGTCCCTGTCCTTCCAGTTTCAACTGATCTAGAAGAATTGTTCAGTAGTTTTCAAGGACTTCACTGTCCTTTAGCCTCAGTCTTATAGCCCCTACCTGTAAAATGGGGATACTAATCCTGGTCTACCTTACAGGGTGTTTGGAAGCATTAAGAAGGTATATGAAACACTTCGAACTATTGAGAAAGTGCTAAATAAATGCCAAATATTATTATTATTTCTAGGAGGCAGCAGCGGTAGCGGCGGTGGTGACAGCAATTATGATGATGGTAAGCGAGCACCAATCATTCCTCTTTTTTGACTTCAAACAGAGCCTTTTCCTTACCCCCTTGTAACTTAAGTAAAATGATGGGTTCTGACATAGGCATCTTCTTCCTAGGACTTGCTCTTCTCTCTTACGACCATGAACAAGTATGTCGTAGCTTGACCCAAATCTCCTTTGTCCACATGATAAGGAACCCGTGAACTACCACATACATTAACCCTAGTTTTGTAGGAACTGCCTGCCATGCTGGTTTTCTTATGCAAGGAGGGAACTACTGAGCCACAGTCTGTATAATTGTATAGTCTTGCATTCAAAATTGAGCAAAAGTTGCCAAATCATCGTGTTGGTTATGGTTAGTGTAAAATATTCGTATCCTAGCCTTTTCAGGAAGAGGGATGCGCCTCCTGGCATTATTTTCAAATCAAGTGAAGGGGTCATGGTGGCATAAGTTGTAAACCCTTTTCAGTCAAATAAGCAGCCCCTTTGCACTTCAACTTTCAGACTGTCCGAAGGCAGAATCCTCTGAAACTCAAGGTCAGCACACCTCCTGAAGGAGTGACTTCCCGAATACCGGGGCAACAATCAAAAAGGCCCTTCTATTTGTGGAAGAGACGTTATCTTATTAAATTGAGGGATCCTGGCATAAGGCTCTCAAGGATCATTAGGTACAGGGGCGCTTGCTAGCTCAGTTCAGACATAATGCCAAGCCATGGCTTTGTGCAAAGTGCATGATGAGATCCTTCCTCCCATACGAATTGTGTTCGTTACTTCCAATCCAGGATTACAACTTCAAACTGTGGTCTGCTGGTTTGGAGGGCAAACTACAGATTTCTGTTACATCTGAACTGTCAAACTATGGATTGTCCTCCAAACCAGCATTGCAGACTGCAGTTTGAAGTTGGTTTGTGACCCTGGTTTGGAGGGCACGCAGAAATTATTGCTCCTATATTTGAATGGGAAAACTGCCATTTATGCTTGTCCTACAAACCAGGATCACAAACCAACTTCAAATCGTTTTCTACAATCCCAGATTGGAGGGCAAATGCGAATGCTTGTTTACCCATGCAGATTGAACAGCAAACTACGGTTTGCAGGAAAGGGGATTTAATCCATTAAATTGGAGGGAGGTGGTGAGCAACCAAGCCACAAGGTTCATTCATTTAGTACGACCCTCTTAGGAAACAAATCAACATCATAGTAGGATGTCCGCCTGCTATAGCAGGAATGGCGAAATATAGTTGTTGAAGACCTGTATTCAATGTCTCCTTCCAAGATGCATTTCGGCGGTCGAATGTTTCTCTCCCTGGACTTTTGCAGGTACCCTAGTAGAGACGGGGACCATTGCTGGCATTGTCAGTGGCCTCGCCATGGCCCTGATTGGTGCTGTGAGCAGCTACATCTCCTACCAGCAAAAGAAGTTCTGCTTCAGCATACAGCGTAAGTGTCTCTGATTCCTCCTACCCCTGAGAAGGAAGCACAGGCCTCACTGTTCCTGGCGTGACGCTCCCAATTGGCTGCATTCGTGGCCCAGTGCATCCCTGACCACCATCGCTGTCCCACGCTGGAACCTACAACTGAGGCGGAGAGCAGCAAGTGTGGCGCTTCACTTTAGGACAGAGTCAAGGCATCCAATCTGTTTCAGCTGCCAGCACTTTACTACAGGAATGAGAAGGCAGCAGTGGCAAAACAGTGAAAGGATAGCCATGAAATCAAGGTGTGTCTAGGGTGAAAGGGAGCCTGTTTAGGGCCTGTAGTTCCTGGTCCCAACTAGTGGACAGCAGAGGACATGGAGTGAAGCCACCCTATGGATGAACAGTTCCCTCTAGCAAGGAAAAGCAAGGCTGTTGGGATGATGGATTTGCAGCAGCATCCATCTCCTTGCAGGGAGGCTGGAAGGGGCTGCTGGAGCTATGGTCTCCTGTAGTGGCTATGAGAATTGGCAGCAGCTACAGGCATGTAGAGGCTTCTTGACGCAAGATTGCTTACTAAGAGGCTA
This sequence comes from Anniella stebbinsi, assembly GCA_029215795.1. Taxonomy (NCBI): domain Eukaryota; kingdom Metazoa; phylum Chordata; class Lepidosauria; order Squamata; family Anniellidae; genus Anniella; species Anniella stebbinsi. The sequence continues at coordinate 1,247,046 of JARDYH010000001.1, forward strand.
ATGTGTCGGCCGCCCCACAGAACTGTGACTGACGTGTGGTGGGCGTTATCTGGTCGCATTCCTACCACATGGTCATGTTGCCATGACAATTCCCTTAGCACACAGGCCATTTTCATCAGTGACACTTGGAATTGTTCTTGTGTTGTATTTTAAATGTCCAATTTACGTTGGTTAGAGTGTACGGCCCAGTTAAAATTGTTCCCCCCCCCCCCCCCGTTCTCTGTCTAGCCCGCAAGGCATCCCACGCGAAAGCCGTCTGGCCATCACTCGTGAAAATGGCCTCAGCGAAACGCTAGCGGGGGAGAGGAGCAGGCTGGAATTTCTGAGGGCATAATAGTGAGAGAATTGCTCATTTTAAAGGGCCCCCAAAGCCCGTGCCCATCTTCCTTTGCTGGCGGTGGGGAGAGGAAGTGTGCCCATCCTTCCGCAACCAAACTGCTATTTTCACAGGGGTGTCCAAAACAAACCGGTGGCACGCCTGAGTAAATTCAGTCAGCAGGAAAAGCCAAGAGGAAAGTGATAAAACACAATCTCTTCTCCCCCCCCCCACCGCTTATGTTGTTTCTCTGCCCTATCAGTGATGTTTTTGAGAACAAACATTTTTTTAAAAAAAAATCTCAGAAAAGCTTTGATAAGGCAGCACTGAGAAGGCAAAACCTAGAAAGACGGCAGGAAATTAAAGTTAATTATAAAGGAGGATTAATTTAAGCCATCAGACGTGGCATGCTGGGATAATGTCAGGCCTTCGATGCGTTGCAGAGCACAGCCGAGAGTGGCGAGTCAGCCGCCACCGCCAAAGTGACTTTTTATTGGGGAACGTGAAACCATTTGGTGTTATCCTGGCAAAACACATGGCAACAGGGAGGGAGGCTGGGCTGAGCAGGAGCCTCTGGGCTCTAGCATATGGAGAGGGAGAGAGGTACCCCACTGCATCCTGACGGATTCATGTAGGATGTTTAGCTGTTAGGGATATGCCCAATTTAGGCACAAAATTCACTTGCTGAGTTATCTCTTGGCCTAAACTACCTCACAGAATTGTTGTGAAGTTTCAAGTGGAAGGATAACACACACACACACACTGCTGGCATAAACCCCTTATTCCTCAACACCTTTGCATGTATTGGTCCTTGAGTGTAAATGTTTTCCACTCTTTACTGTTTTCAGAGGGCCTGAATGCAGAGTACGTGAAAGGAGAAAACATGGAGGCTGTGGTGACAGAAGAACCGCAAGGTGAGGTATCTTTTGTGTCCAAAAGGGCAAAGCTACTGCACAAGGGTCGTCCCATCAACAATTTTGGGATGATACCAGAGCAAAGGGGGCAGTTTACCGATGATTCCAACTGTAGACTGTAGATATGGCCTCTGGGTAAATTAAGTTGCCCTCTGCTGTTCCAAGCATTAGCCGACTTCTCCCCAAGAACGCTCATAGTGAGGAACCAACCTGTTCAGGTTGATGGCTGGCTGTTCGGCCAATGAAATTTAGGATTAGGACACTAGGAAAATTAAACAATTCTGTTCAGATTGCACTTTTAATGATGCTTTTACTAATATAGGAGAGTCTGTTAGAGACCAGGAAATGCTGTGATTTCAGAAGCGTCTGTGGCATAACATGGAACCCAAAATAGATCCAAGTAGTGGATACTTGTTCTGGAAACACATTAACGTAATCTAAGAGGGATACCTCTAGTGCAGGGGTAAGCAATCTGGTGCCCTCCAGGTATTTTGGATTACAACTCCCATAAGACCCAGCCAGCATGGCTAATGGTCAGGGATTAAGTGAGTGGTAGCGGAGAGCGCTAAGTTGCTTACCCCTGTTCTAGTAAACGGGAAAGGCATTTTAATCACATTTTTAATGTGTTCAATGGTTACCCAAATTAGGATTGAGGATTGTCTCATATTGGTGCCACTAAATCCACCTGGGACCTTCGGAGGCAGCAATAGCATAAAGCTGGTGCCTCCATGGTGTCATCTCAGAACAGCTGAGGTACGCGGCTTTGGACATTACATCCCCGAAGCCCCTGCCAGCGGGGCCAAGGGCCAGGAATGCTGTGAGTTGGAAGCCCAGAACATCTGGAGATCTACGTTCTGCTCACCTCTGTCCTTAGCAAAGCTTTTACTAACGAAGGCAGTGATTGCGTGTGTCTTTCATAGTTTCTGTGTGGTATGGGGTCATGCCTCACTTCTTCTTCTTCTTCTTCTTCTCTTCTTCCCTCCTTAGTTAAATATTCCGTCCTAGAACCACAGTCAGCAGAACCACCGCCACCGCAAGAAAATGCAAAGGTCTGATCCCAGGCTTGGGCTGGAAAAGAATCAGTCCATGGCAACACACACACACACACACACACACGTACGTCTCACTTGCTTGTAATTTAGCTTTTACAAACGTTTCATTTGGATCCAAAGCTATTTAATGTGCGTTCTCCTGACTAGGACAAGCTTCTTATTGTGATAGGCTATAGGCTGGTTGAAATGTTTTCCTGGTTTCATTTTGGTTTCTTTGTGAAGAGTTGTAGGTTTACATGGACATGGTCATGTAGGAGTTTTGTCAGGTTAAATACAAAATACAAGGGTGCTTCAAAGTGGTGTTTCATAGTAGAGATAGAGAATTTCATGAAGGGGGGAAAAAGCAGCTGTCGTAGTGACTACAGGTGAGAGAACAAACAAAGTGCCTGTAAATGAACAATCCAAAGCAAACCATTTAAGAAACCTTTATAAAATGAGCTTCAGCCAAACTTCGGCTGTCGGCATCCTAAGCATGCAGCTTCGACAGACAGCAGTGCAAGTTACGTGGGCGCTGGAGGGTGGAGTTCAGCCTTTTTGAGTAGCTACACCTCAAGATATACAAGTGCCTGCGGGGTAGAGGTCTTCATTTCGCAGAGGGCAGCAAGTGAACGTTACCTCATACAACTGGGCTTCGCTACAGCTATGAACAACCTAATTTTTTGCTACCAGAATCCTATGCAGGTAGTAGTTGTGTATGCAGTGTTTCCTACTGAAAATCCAGGGAGATTTCAGGAGGCCAGTCTCAAAAAACAAAACAAAACTAGCTTTCCCTGCTGTGTGTAGTTTCATAGGCTTGGACAGACAGCTTGGGTTCCAGATTGTGTTCCGTCTTGCTTCAGCTTCAGAGCATGCTTATGGTGCTTGAATTTCAGGGTCTTGCAAGCCTGACTCCTGCTGGTTTGCTGCTGTGGGCGATTTGAGCGGTTTTGCGCTCCTAGGATCTCTCTCACGGCGCGGCTGAGGATGCTGTGGTGCTACTGTCAGCTTAGACACTCGGCTGAGTTTTGCCCCCATGATCCGGAAAGTCCGGAGCGGAGTGCTGACATCCACATCCAGATACCAGTAGAACCCAGTAAAAGACACGTGAGCTTTTGCTTAAGGAAAGGAAGTGATAAAATGTGATGCAACCGTTTGGGATGGATTTAGCAGACTCCCAAACATAAACCTTCGGCGGGGGTGGTGATAAGGCAAGAGAGAGAAATGTCAAGGCCAGCCACATACCGAATTTTCCATAGTAATAAGGCTGCATATTTTGCCGCCTTCCACAGTCTTTCCCAATCCAGGAAGATTTTTTTTCATGTGTTGAGCTTTTTATTTTTTTTCGATTGAGACTCATTAATAGTCTCCGTTGAGGGACAATCTGTATTCACTTTGACGTCTGACTATTTGAAATAAAGGCTCACTCCTGGGACCTTCTCCTGACCCCCAGCAATAGGGGACTGGAAGGGAGAAGGCCAACATGATGTGACGCAGTAACTAATTGTTTGGTGAGGACGTCACTCAATTAATGGTCGTCTTGCAATACGAAATCCCATTTGTGTGATTTACTCCTCCAGTTCCTTTTTCTAGGGGTGCCACTTTTGGTGGGTTGGGGTGAGAAATGCCAACCTGCCCCACCTGTGAACGGATCCTGGTACCCCTCAAAATCCACACGTTTAGGAGCCTCCCACCCAGAGCCCCATCACAGTCTTCCAGCAGCAGCAGCAGCAGCAGCAGCACTTCAGGATCTGTCAGAGGTCTTCCTCAACTCCACTACTTGAGATCTTTCACTAGTGATACCAGGAACCGGGAGCCCTATCAATACAGATAAGGCCCTCTGCTACTGAGCTGTGGAGCAAATAAGATCAAAATCTGGCCCCCGTGGATTATTTTTAGGCTACGCTCCTAAGAGTCCAGCATCTCACCATTGTAGCAAGGTGGACACTTTCACAGCTTGTGATGAATAATTTGTGATGTTAGTGAGTCAACAGAAAGGGTGTACTGTATGCGTTTCTTTATGCACATCTCTTCGAGGTGGTGAAAAACAACCTGTGCAGAGAAATTATCTAGCTTTTGTCTGTTTACAAACTAATCTTCAGTGTGTTTTTTTATAGAGGAGGGGGGAGGGCTTGCTTTTATAGGTATTTGTACAGGGATCTGGAAACATGAGTGCCCCTCAATCAAGGGAGAGTTGCATCTGCTTGTCAGCCCCACTGGACCTGAGCCCCACTGGACTGGCTGGATGAATCTCTTAATATAAATGGGGCTACTGGCTGCTCTCCACAACATGCTGCCCATAATTACGCCTGGATTGGGGCTTAGGTCTGTAACTGGAAGAGGACATTTTCCTCTTGCAATCCCAACCTTGTATATGTTTGCTTTGAGGTAAATCCCACCGATTCCAGTGGAACTTACTTCCATGTAAGTGTGCTTAAAATTGTAGCCTAGATGTTTGATGACAGCTGTGCAAATGCCTTCTGCTCTGCTTTTGTTTCAGAGCTTGCGTTTCAAAGGCCTTACAGTAGCTTTAAAGAAATACGTTATCATCTTTTGAATGTATTTAGCTCTCAAGACAATGCCGCAATGAGCTTTTTTCCCTCCGAAGTTCTCATTTTACTGCTGGCTTCTATGGGACTAAAACAGAGGGGGAAATCGCAGAAGGATTGCAGCTTGCTTGCTTACTGAAGGGCGCTTTTCACCTGACAGCCGCCAGAATGGAAGCCACTAAAAATGACCTCTGCGTGGTATAAAGCCCTGCGATGTGGAGGCTCCACCAGACCAGGTCAAAGCGCCTTGGCAGCACTCGTAGAAGTGGTTCTGGTGGCTTCCACATCTGGGGTTGCCCTGACATACTAGCGAGTAGGAGTTTTTAGGAAGGTTGTGGTTTGCAAATTTTGCAGAGCACACATACGTCTGATGCTAACAATACCACACAGCTGAATTTACATAATGGCCTATTTCCAACTACAGTAGCATCTCTTTTTTTTTTTTTTTACTTTTTAGTCAAGTACATCAAAGATTAGAGTAGGATAAAGTAGTGCATCTTTAGATAAATAGCGGGGAAATAATAAGTGTTACCATGACGCCAGTACTTTCACTAGGAGTCATTTTTTCAGATAGAAGAAGTAAAATATAATTCCTTATTTCTTTTTGCCAATGATGGAAAATGTTTCAGTAGATGTAAGTTGTCAATTTTGTTGTATTTCTATTACTGCACTGTCCTGCCACTGATCTGAATCTTGAAATGCAGTGCAAATGAGTGTTAAAAATAACCCACTAAAACCACTTAAGACATTTGGAATGTGTATGTATTGCAGATTTTTTTTTTTGTAAAAACAACAACAAAACCCAACAGAAACAGTAATTCCACTAAGAAAAATACCAGAGTTTCAGTAGATTAACTTTTAAGCTACTTCCTTCCCCAAAGCCTTTTTATATGGATTTGGTAAATAGTTATGCCTTAATGTAAATTTTAGGTAGAATATAAAATCCAGAGTATAGAAATGCACAGTGAAAGGAAGGGACGTGTTTAGAATTCTGCAACTGTACAATTTGGCATCCAGGGACACAACACAATTCTGACTTATTACTCATGGATGTAGAAACTCTTTTAAAAATACCCCAAGGGAGATCTTCTCCTGCCTCCCCAGAGAATGGACAGCCCCACTAAGGATTCAAGAGGTCCCTGAGTCCAGTCCATCCCCTCAAATTACTTGCTCATTCCCCTGTTGCTAAGCCAGAGGCAAAAGAGGACTGTGGAGTAGCAATACATTGCTGCCGGAACAGGATTTGTCAGCAGACGGCTTTGGAAAGAGGGGGAAGCCAGATGCCTGACCCAGGAGTGCAGAACCTCAGGCCTGGGAGCTCAGATGGCCAACAGCTCTCTTCCCTTTTCCCCAATCATCTGTCCTGGGGTGGTTTCCTGCCCCTCCCATTCTAAAAGGTAGAAATACCTCTCCTAAGGCTTAGTTATTGGCCTTTATGCTAAAATATGCTGGTGTTTTGGCACCGCTCCTTTTGCCTGGGGGGGGGCATTCCACGCCACTGGAATACAGCCCCCCAAAGCTTTTCTGAAAGGGAATTCAGCCCTCGGGCTGAAAGCAGTTCTGCACCCTTGGTCCAGCCCCCACCTCTTCATGCAACAACAGCTCTTCAGGAAAGCGAGCTCTTGGTCAAGGTGCCAGACTCTGTGACCAGTAAGACATACAAAGATAGAACATATACTGTCTACTCTTAACAGTCAGTAGCTATCCAAGCATAAAGAGGTGCGTGTGTGTGTATACACACACACACATATATATATATATATATATACACACACACACACAGCTAGCTTTTCCAGGCCTGCTCTCTGCCATCCCTTTAAAATAGATATCAGGGATTGAACCTGGCACCATCTGCATGCAAAGCGTGGGCTCCACCACTGAACTATAAGTTCTTTCCATTGTCCATTGTCCGTTCGCACAACCAACAATATGCTTGGTTTTTCCTGGCTGATTTCTCTGTAGCGGAGCCAACAGTGTAGTACTATACCTCCAGAAGGGATCCATCTGCGTGCTGAATCGCCACATAAATAAGCTCAGCCAGATGTTCCAGAACAGGTCAAGTGACATGCATTAGTCTTCCATCAGGCCAAAGATGTATATAAGACCCCTTTCTTGTGCCCTGAATTTAAACACACACACACACACACACACACATTCTTGCAAGCCAAGAGAAGATGCCTAATTAAGAAAAGGAGTTCCCTGTATTGTGCAAAATTATGAGAATCCTGGCAGGGGCCTAGCCGTTTTAGCTTACTTAAGGTTTGGCGCCTCCCTTCCTTAGCTTGCATCTTTCTTTGGCAAAACGTTTAAGGCCACAGGATCAAGTCACCTCCTCACACAACGAACAGCAAATGGCCCGACCCACTACACATTCTCATGGTCAATGGATTGTTTGCTTTTGCATGAATTGGTGTTCACCAAGAGAAGTCCATAACTTTACAAACAGAAAAGGGAACTAAACCGAACAGATATCCTTTGCAAAAAAACTGAGAAATGCAAGAGAAATTAAGAGTAGATTGTGTCCAAAAGACACGAAGCTTTTATTTGAGCAATACATACATACCTTTGGTTAATACAGAAATGATCTGTCCCAGATGAAAATGGTGTATTAACGCTGTCAAAAGGCAGGCTCATTTTGCTAAAGTGCATATAAGAATTATGGGGGAAGGATTATCCAAACTTGATTGCTGAACTACAAACCAGAAAACAATAAATGAAAGGTTGACTTGTACAACAAGACTGTGTCGGTGAGTGATCTGTGGCTTTTCCTAACATCAATGACAATAAAGGCTTCCAAGTTCCTGCTCTGGGAGGGCAAAGGCATTTGAATCCGCTTAAAGGGAGAAGTACCTAGGGCATCATGAAAAGTAGACCCTCTCCCTGCACAGCAGTGCTCACTTCCACATATATCTAGCACAGCACTGGGCTTTTCTGCCTGAGAAACAAAGCTGAGGTTTTCCCACCTTTTATATGGGTGAAAAGGAAGCCATATGGATGCTGCTTTGGCTACTCTTCGAGAGAAGACGAAAGGCAGAACAAACTTGTAGGCTGCACAACATTTTTGTACGCTGTCATGTAAGCTATTCTAAATTCTACAAAATAACCCCCCTTTCAGTCTCTAAAAGCAAAATGATAAAGCCTTGGCATGCACCAACTGGAACATTTCACATCTTTCTTTGAACGGATCTCCATGGTGTATCACAAATCCCTTTTGAATCTTTCCCACGCAGCAAAAGGGGCTGCTGTCTGAGGAAACTGTAGAACAAGCAACTAAAAGGCAGACAGGACTAGTTGCAGAGTTCTCTAGACTTTAGCCCTACTATTTAGAGGAACCGGCAGCCTGCAGGGAGTCTTTGCCCCCCAACCACACTTACAATGTGGTACCTACCATTTCAAACCGTGTCCTTAATCTGAGCATAAAATTAGCGCTGACCAAAGGAGAGAGGAAAGATCTAACATGCTTTATACTAAACAGTGGCCGCTAGCCTTTTGGGCAAAGATGCCACAGATGAAGTGCAAATAGTAGATGGCGCCACCAACACGCCCCCCCCCCCCCATGCCTTTCCTGAAGAAGTGCACTGGAGCACAAGGCCTGGGTCTCCCCCATGGCTTGTGATCTTCTTGCTCCAATCCAGATTTGACAGAAGCACCGGCTGCCACTGGCACTAGTGGTCGGCATGCCGCTAATTGGTATGTTTTATAGGAAATGCAAATGAAATAAATCCATTGCTTTTGCTTAGAAGAAAACGTATAAAACAGCAAATACAAAAACCACAGCAGCCTTTATTGTCTCCGGGAACGCAATTACGATGGTTTTTCCTAAAATGTTTTATCATCATGATGACAATTTACTATCTTCCACAAAATATCTGAAAAGAATATTGTCCATATGCACTGCTTAAAGAGTGTTTGATTGCATAGACTCATATGCAATAAGAAGAGGACTCGTGTACACAGATTTTTAACAAGACACAATAAAGAAAGTATTTGCACCTGCAATTCACACCTTTAAATGTCTAGCACAGTGAAAAGGGAAACTAAAGAAGTTACTCTGTATATATCAATGACATGGCAATTGGACAATAACTACAGAAAACTTGGGAAAATATCATTCAATAATCCAGGCTTCAAAGACGTTATTTTACAACTGCCTGCTGTCCCTTGCTTGGCAAATCCTGCTCACTGCTTAATGGCATGTTTATTCAAAATATACAACTGACTATAGTATAAAAAAATCAAATCATTTCAAAGTGCATCAGGTCATCTATAACTGTCCCAAGAAGCAATATTTGCTGTGGCTTTTTGTCTCTTTAAAAAGTTTATTAAGTACCAAGGAAACCAGGTGGGTTCCCCGTTCAGAAATTATCATCTCTGCAGGTTTGGCCGTCCCTTTCCCTTGGGGCTTCTTGCTGGGAGACAGAGCAATGCACTCTCTGGGCTCCTGCATGATGGATCCCTGGCTCCCAAACGGCATTCTTACAGGTTGCTTAAGATAAGATGCGGTTATTTTCCATTGTAAATTCAGTTAGACATCCAAAAGACACATTAGAAAAAAAAACTAGCAACCACCAACCGCTACAGTGTTATATGCAAGGAAACAATTTTGGCCTTCATTTAACAGACAGAGAGCAGGAAGGGGCGACGCCATCCTATCGCGCTTGGGGTGAGGGTGTCTTCTGGCTGCCAGAACGACGGACGTGCCCATCGCAGAGCTGTGCCTTGATCTCGGTCTCACCTCAGACAGAGGTGTGTACTGGTGTGGCTGCAGGAGAGGAGCCCCGGTCCGATGCAGAAGAAATGGAGCGCGTTGCTGCTTCCCGCTGCAATTCTTCCACCCTCTTCTGGAGCTCGGCTCTGATGGCAAGGAGTTCTTTTAGATTCTGGTGAATTGGCATCTATCAAAGACAAACACAAGCGATTTTTTTTTAAAGTACTACATGCCTGGATTTATCTTTCAAGAAAAGCAAAACTACAATCTAAATATTACATATTTATTGAAATAATTAAACTAATTTTTATACTGCCTTTCCATTATAAGGAAAGCTCAAGGCAGCATATAATCTAATAAACGTATTAAAATCAACATCAAAATGCAAAATTAAAAAAACAATAAAACGGAGAGAAAAAGTCAGTAAATAACACAAGTTAAATGAGCCAATCAGGGATATTAAAATTAACAGTTTGGCAGACCAAATTCCTATGGGAAAGCCAATGTCTTTGCACAAGAGAAGAAGGCCGTCAGAGAGTAAGGTGGGCCTCCCTGTCCCACAGCCCCAGCCCAGAGAAGGCGAAGCAATCCATCTATTTGCCTTTGGGGTGTTAACTACAGGAATCCGTTCTCCTTCACAATCAAATACAAACCATTAACAAATAGATAGCAGAGGCTTATGAAAAGTTAGAGAAGGGCAAGAGAGTAAGTAAGGAACATGTGCTGTTTAAGTGTTCTCATGCTCTGCTTTTCAATTGTTACCGTCAACTTTCCCCAATATATTAAATATAAAAACACAATTCAGACCAACATAGGGAGCCTCCCTCTATTGCAAGAAAACAGGATTGGCTCAAAGTCCAATACTGACTTTTTCCTAACTTTGGTACATGTGTTAGAACACTTCTGGGCCAATCACGGAAAAAGAGAAAAGCGGTTCCAGAATGTGTGCAAGAGGAGCGTAAAAGATGCAACCGGAGTTTGGAGTGCCCTGGCACAACGACGTCTGAGTGAGTTTCTGGATTTCAGGGCGCTGCTGTTGCCGTGAATTTGGTACCCCTTGTGTGCTTACTTCTGTACCCCATCATACCTGCTGACCCAGCCGCCTTTTTGCAAATAAACAGGTTATTTATTGCAGAGATGCTATAAATCTTCATTCCCTTGTCTCCCTCCAAAGGAATTTGTCTCTGGTGGGAAATTCGGTGTGGCCACTTGGGGAAAAGGGAAGTGAGGAAGTTATTTGGTAAACTCTTCACAGTGAGAGCTGGGAACAAACGGCAGGCAAACTCTTCAGCATTGAACAAGCAGGGCTCTAAATCTATTCCCAAGACCAGCTGTCCTGCTCAGCAGGGACAAGAGCCTGCATGGAAGGACAAACAAGAGCCCCACCTTTGAGCACAAGGCTTTTGCCTTGGCTAGTGAGTAACTGGCCCTTCCACATCTGGAAGAAGGGAGGGCCAAAGAACACACAGAACCTTGGTTGTCATTTGCAGGTCAGGCTTTGAGAGCCTAGTGGGTGAAGAACAAATCTGAACTGATTTCTGGCTCATTGCAGCTTTGGCAACAGCGACTTCCTGAAATAGGTGTATGTCTCTTTCCCCCCTTTGTGAATTACGAGTGTCACTGTGGATGGCTTATGGTCTGCTGCTAGGCAACGCTTTGCAAGCGATACACATTTCCAGCTCTGCAGCTGAACATGCCCAGCGTGGGGAAAGGAAGCAACCCCACACCTGCGATCTATTTCAATGTGCCATATGGAGCTGTTGCCCCAGAGGTGGGCAGAAAACACCGGTCAGGTTTCTGCCTCCGCTAATCATTTCGGGAGGGGGGGAGGAATCATTGGTGCTCTAAGCTAGCTGTAAAATTGATCAGGTAACCACTCAATAACTCCTGCAGTCATTCCTTAAGTAACTCGATTAGGCTACAAATATATTAAAAGTCATTAGCACCAACAAACAAAAAGATTAATCTTTCCATTTCACTTCCATGAATTAACTCACTTCTAAAGGTATTACTTGTTACAATATGTTAAAAGCAATACAAAGAGATTTCTTGCTTACTTAGAAGAAAAGGTTACAATGGAAAAATAACAGCTAATTCACAGCAATAAAAAGAATAGTAGAAACCTTTATCTTCAAGGAGGCTTCAACAAAAACAACAAAATTCAAGGAAATGCAAGATTCATTATATCAAAGGCAAAGAGGCTCAAGTATTGTGGAAGACAGGCTGGGTTTTTAAGAGGACCAATTCATACACAGCACTTGGCCAGGTGAGGAGTGGCTCCTTTTTCCTATATTGCGATTTCCCCCTGCAGAGTAACGTCTGAAGAAAATGCCTATGGCTCACAACCAACCAATATGGGAAGAAGCTACAGGTCTATTTCCACTGATTACACAGTGAACTGCATTAGTTGCAACTGTTTTAAGTTGTATCCCACTCAACCGACCTGTGGGTGTAAGTAATCATTTTGCATTAGGTTAGTGATTATAGCGACTCCATGATTTATTACGTGTTTAATAAACCTCTTATCTTGCTCCAACTGTGTAGATAATTATAAGAACCTAACCTGTGGATTAGAAGTGCGGGGTTGTATGTCTGTCCGACAGGCAAGGCAGCAATATATAAAAATCATGTGAAGAGAGTACATGCAGCCAAAAACTGCTTCTGTCTCACGACTAAAGCTACTTCGAGCTCACACAGAAGGCAGCTGTCTACGAGAGTCCCTTCCCTTTCAAAGTATCTAAATGGAGATGTGGAAGGAAGAGAGAGCACCCCTATTTCCCTCCACTCTTTCAGCACTGTGAAGTACACAGGGATAGCAAAATACGTTCCAAGAAGGATAAGCAGATAATAGCTACTCACAGTGCTACCAGCTCTTAATTGTGTGGAAGTCACTGTGTATTCTTGCACTTCCCTTTACAAGCTCAAGGACAGCCATTCAAATGAAAATGGTGCAGCAATGGATGTGTTTCTTCTTCTGTAGGCCCTTTTAAAAATGATTTTAGAACTGGGAAGAAAGGCAGCTGGAGAATAAAATGGCTATTTTAAACCCATTGCTTGATTTGGCAGCCTGATGCTGCTACCCCCATTCTTGTAGCTACGGTGGTGCAACAGGGCAGAACCAGGCAGCTCCAATCCACTTCCATGGGTGTTGGAGACGGCAGAAGAGAGCGGAGGTTCCTCCTTGCAAAAGCTGAAAGTGGCAGGAGAGCCGTCACTGCCCTCGGCGGCACACACGTGGAAAAAAAATTCTGACTGAAAGGGTTTGGCAATTTATACAAGTCTCGCAAAACGCATTTGATCAGAGGTTGTAGCCAGGCAAATAAAATAGAAAAGTGCTGATAAGCCACCAACCATGTGTGGAAGCTCCAGGAGGGTGGTCCCTGTCTCTCCCTCACCCACCCACCCCCGGCCCGGCCAGCCTTTGGCTGCTTGTCTGTCACTCTCCCCGCCTCTGCGCAAAAGGGGCTTCATCCAGCATATAGCAGGCCACATGATACATGGCTGGTAGGATGTGTTTCATTGGCAGGTTATGAAGTTGTTGTGCAGGCTTGCTGTACATCATGAACAGTGATGGTTCTACGACATCTCTTTTAACAATGAAGAAAAGAGGGAAATCCTCTTCCTCCCCCATCCTAAAAAAGGGGGGGGTTGAAATTCTGCACGCATTTCCTGGCTGGCACGAGACTGGTCCATCATTAGGAGCACAGGCTCACTCTGCAAGTCGCAGAGTGGGGGTCCAAGGGACGGCTTGGGGGCCCTGCCTCTTGCCCCTGCAGTCATGGCGCATGGCGCTGCTGCATAACAGCCTCTGCTGTTTCGGTACGCGTAGACCCAGGGCCTGGGCTCAGTCCTATGCCCGACGTAGAGCATCCTGTTAGTGAGTCAAGGCAGGAACACCCCCACTCACCCACCCATTCCTTGAACAGCTCCTCTTTTTGTTCATCTTTAAAAAAAAGCAGACCTCCTAACAGAATGCCTGTTAAGACTGAAACGACACCAGCCCCATATGCACTTGCAGAACCAGCCCCATGCTAAGGATAAAGCAAGGTAAGCCTCCTTGAGCAACTTTTAAAACCCCTACTTTGAGAGAGCGGGCTTCTGACACGTACTGGAAATGCAAACTGAATCACTACAAAAAGTAAGTGCCAAAATTAGATCAAACTGCAGAGAGATTACATGCTTAAGAGGCCTAAGAGGAACAAGGAATATGAGAAGGAAAGAAGCAACAAAGGGATAAATGGGTCCCAGGAATCAAAGCAACCCGTCGTCACTTCAGGAAAGAAAAATTAGCTCAAGACTGGAAAGGACGAGAAAATAATTCTGGCACGTTCAGAACACAAAACTATCTGCAAACTGGCAGTGGCGCTTCACGTGCAGTTAGTCTGAAAAGCAGGGCGATCGTAGGCTAGGAAACGCAGGTGTGAAATGGCAAAATGATGCAGGGGAAAAACAGCGCGCTGCGCAGGTGTCGAGATTGACCCCTTTTTGTTCTACACTCAGGAAACATATTGACAAGGTATACAACCCTCCCTTGAATCTACCTATCCACATTCTCCGCCCCACGCATAGCTCTGTGCACCTCTATTATGTCTGCCCTCACTCTCCTTTTTTCTAAGCTAAACAATCCCAGCTGTGGTAAAATCCACTTGTTCCTGGGGCTCCATCCTGGCCCACCCAAGAAGGGGAAACAAGGTGGTTTGACACACAGCCCCAGTGCCTGAGACAAAAGCCCTAGATGTGAAGTACTCCTTTGCAAGGAACATGTACAGCATCCGGTGACTTGAATTTCAGTCCAGATCTTTAAATCTTTATGCCATTGTGTTGGCTTTCATGATTTGCATGAATGTTTGTCAATAAAATGTTGAGTGAATTATCTGTTTTATATTTAGATATTGAAGGTTTTGCTTCTGAGTGGAGTGTTTAAGGACAATTTGCTGTGTTTACTTACTTATTTATACACAAATTGTGATCATTGTATGATTTTAAAGTATCTGTATATATTTCTGGTATCAAAATATTTCCATTGTTTTTTAACCTGGTCTTTATATTTCTAGGGAAACACGGAGAAGAAGCACGTATTCTGCTGCAGACAGACAGACAGGGGTTCAGTTCTCCTGGTATGAGCTACAGCAGTGGTAGGCAACGCACCACCCGCAGGCACCAATGTGCTCCCAGACGCCTATCGTGGCACATGAGAAGGTGCCAAAACAAGGAAATTAAGAAGTTCATCAAACTGGCAAATGTACTCACACCCCAAACAGGCTGCCTACCTCCTGAGCTAATCAAAACCTACACATTTCCCCCTACAAAGAAGTCTTTTTCCCACACCGCCAACATCCAAGACCCCTTGATGCACCTTGACCTCACCAAGTATTTTGGTAGGATCTTAGTGCATTCCGCAATAAAGCTTGTGAACAGAACATATAAAAACCATGTCAGCTAAGGAGAGTGCTTTTTGCAGGAGCCAAGACAACATTCCATATGCCACCGTGGCACACATCCTTTCTGTTTAAAGTTGGTGGATAGAGAATCTAGAGCTGCTGACCACAGCCATTTAGAACATTCTCTCCCAACTAGTCAGTAGAATAAGATTCCTGAGATTTTGCATTTTTAACAGATAGGTTTCTAAAGGAAGCTGGAAAATAATCACAGAAGGTGTGAAGGTATTCCAGAGAGAGGGGGGGTTAGGCATTACTAGCAGTCATAACAGGGAAGTATGCTTGCAGAAAGGGAAGTAAAAGAAGAGCCAGCACAAATGGATCATCCAGGCTGGCAACAGAATGAGACCTTCTAATAGGTCCTAGGAGGCAATGAATTATTATGCAGCGCATGTGCCCAAAATTTCCTTCTAGTACAGCAACACAAAACTAAAGGTAAACAGATTTAGTGTTCGCTGGTAATGATTCAAGTTTTGAAGTCTGGCTTTTGAAAAACTTTGTAGGAGGAAGAGGAACTGCCCGGACATCTAGTCCTATTAAGCATGGGCAAACCCTATTTGGATCCTGTCCCAATAACTTCTAATTGAGTACTATGTGGGTTCTTATTCTGAAACAGGGAGAGAGAGAGAAAGACTATAAATCAACAGTGGCCAGGTAAAGTGGAACACTGCACTACCTGGAGTTACATTACTTTTTTGTTCTTATTTTGTAAGTCTATTCTAGGTTTGGCTAGGAGCTAGTTTGAATGCGATACAATCCCCAGGCCCTGGACTCCAGCATCCACAGCACTGGCTCAGAGGCTGCCTTGGCTCCTGAAGAGGAGGGGGGGTGTCCATTGCCAAAGGGGGCGTATGGGAGCCAGAACAACAATCACACTTCAGCACAAAAGAAGCAACAATACCATCACAAATCCAAAACAGAAAATAAAACAGACTCAACCACCGCCTCCATTAAAGAAGCCTCTCCCTCACAACGGACTGGGGGCTGATTCACAGGTGCACGTTCATCATTTGGTGACTTCCGCACGTGGATATAGGTGGGCTATGGAGACCCTTGGAAGTAGCAGGAATTTCACACGGCCTCCAGGGGCCTCCAAATGCTGGTCCGGCATGAGAGACGGGCCCTGTGTCCAACTCTGTGTGTCCCAGAGGATTTGGGATGGGGCGGCAGGGTCGTGGCAACCGTGAATAATTATTGACGACTGAGGCCAGCCAAAATCCTGTGGCCATTTCCTCCAGCAGCCACACGTTTCAAATGAGATGTGTCACCTAGAGATGAAAAAGGCAGAACTCCTAGCCAATCACACCCCTTTTATCATTTCATCGTGTACGCACTTCTAGACCAAGCTTATTTCTAGACTTCTGTAGCAATGCATTTTTATTTTTAATTTCCAAAAACCATGGAACCCTGTTTTCAACAGAACACAAGCGAAGGAAGCATACCTGAGGTCTCATTCGTGGATTCCACCGTACATAGTAGTTTACCCAGAGTTCCAGATGGCTTAAACTGGCAACTGGATACAGGACGTGGTATTCGTAGTTTACATAGAAAGGATTACTGAATTCATCAAGCTGGCTGTTAATGTAGGACCATAGAGAGACAGTCCTTGTGCCAATTTCCTGAGAGAAATAAAGAACATTTTGTCAAGCACACTGCAAAAAATTATACTGCAACAGTGATGTTCAGGTGTCCTACACTTGGGAGCCATTTCAACATCAATCTGTTGGCTGAGGAACCCTTGTGTGTCTTCTGTGGACTCCTGCACACTACAGAGGACTCTGCAGAGCCATTCTGGAGTACATGCTCAGGTTAGGCTCATTGCTCTTGCTATGGCCTCTTGAGAACGCAACCTAGAATGCCCTGCAAAGCGACAGTGGACCTTACCCAACCATTGCCTGCCATTGTCGGTGCCGGACGAGCGGTCTTTCTGGGGAGCTTAGGTACCACTACAGTTCTGCTCACTGGGGAACCATCAATAAGCTTCTGTGGAATGTCAGAGCTCAGGGGAATACAATTTGAACATCTCGGGTCATTTGATCAGAAAACCATACACTGAGATTGGTTCAGTTCACACAACACTTTTCTCTACGCAGTGTGAAAACTCCATTCAATGGTGGAGTTTTTAGGAGGTACTCACCACACAACATATTCCAACTCCACTACTGTGTGACTGTGGGGTCCCGTGGAGTAGAGTAAAACTCAATGCGGTGTTTGAGTGACAGTTCCTCTGCCCTCTCTCCTTCCCCAGTCCTCCAGATGGTATTCCATCAACCATTGCTGGAAAAAAAACAATCCCAGCAGCTCTTCTAGAGCAGCACTTCCTCCTTTGGCTGCTCTAGCCAGGGAACTCTGTAGCCAGTGGGGAAACTTCACTCAATGCAGCAAGGAACTCCACGGAACCCCCCAGACAACATGCAACACAACCGTTGTGCAGGAACTCTCCTCTGCACAGCGTGGATAGTCAGGGTGGAGTGTTTTTTTTTTTAAAAAAAAAACACCATGGGGTGGAGTTTTCCCTCCAGACAAGACATTTCTCAACGGTGGTGTAACAACTCCACCGTGGAGTTCTAAAACCACCGTTGAGAAATGTCTTGTCTGAACTACGCCTTTCTGTGTTAAGGATTTTGAGAAGTTGTAATTCTATAATAGTTTCCTGATACTACTCTTTTAAGAATAGCTGTATTTTGACACAGATTCTGAGTCATTACTAATGGTATTTCAAATTTAATTTTATTGGATAAGTTTACATTTGAAATGCTGCATTTCTACCTCCCTGGAGAATCAATTTAAACATGGGATGGAAATTTAAGCATGTTTAAGAAATAATGGGCTTGGAGTAGCAATGGTGGACTTTTAACACTGCATGTCATTAATCACAAGTCAAAAATAACAGGGAAAGTAACAAAATAAAATAATCAGCAAAGGAAAACACCGCAATACATTTTGGAAAACGGGTATAATGTCTCTTTTCCAGGGTCCCACCTGAATATTATGCTTTTATTAAATGTTCATGTTTAGATTTACACACAGGTATTTTTTTAAAATTCTATGACCAAACACAAACATCACTATAAAACCATTATTAAATCAATGTTTCAGAATCAGAATTCTTATCAGCTTCACCTTACAATTTTATACTCCCCCAGTGCTATAAAGCATCTGTTTCCACTATAGTTGTCTCTTAAATTGCATTTAAAAAAAAGAGGAAAAACGAGAGCTGCATTAGATTATCCATTCATGAGAGGGAGCTGTCTGGCAGGCACAGCACACACTGGGTGAGAATGCATAATTCAGCTCCATCTTGTGGCACAATCACGCAATTTGCTGTGCTAGATCAGTCACTTCAGCAAAAACACAGAGGCACTGTTTGAATACACATTTCTTCTGCCTGGGATGAGGGGGAAGTGAGCCCCTGTCAGCCTGCTCCCACTGAGTGCATTGTAGCCTTCCCCTCCCTCACCCTCCTTCTGAGAAGCCCAGGCTGAACAGAGGCTGGAGTGACAACAGCAGAGTGGAGAGGAAAAGAAAGAGGCAAACAGGACATTGTAGCCTTCCCCTCCCTCACCCTCCTTCTGAGAAGCCCAGGCTGAACAGAGGCTGGAGTGACAACAGCAGAGTGGAGAGGAAAAGAAAGAGGCAAACAGGACATTGTAGCCTTCCCCTCCCTCACCCTCCTTCTGAGAAGCCCAGGCTGAACAGAGGCTGGAGTGACAACAGCAGAGTGGAGAGGAAAAGAAAGAGGCAAACAGGACATTGTAGCCTTCCCCTCCCTCACCCTCCTTCTGAGAAGCCCAGGCTGAACAGAGGCTGGAGTGACAACAGCAGAGTGGAGAGGAAAAGAAAGAGGCAAACAGGACATTGTAGCCTTCCCCTCCCTCACCCTCCTTCTGAGAAGCCCAGGCTGAACAGAGGCTGGAGTGACAACATTGGAGCCAGCTGAACGGCAGTTAGAATGTGTCAGGGAGTGGCAATTTGTGTTGTGCAGGGCAAAGGGAGATATAGCGATAGCAGGGCGAAATGCCATTACAAGGGAAGGAAAGATAGGAAAAGAAAGAGGCAAACAGGACATTGTAGCCTTCCCCTCCCTCACCCTCCTTCTGAGAAGCCCAGGCTGAACAGAGGCTGGAGTGACAACAGCAGAGTGGAGAGGAAAAGAAAGAGGCAAACAGGACATTGTAGCCTTCCCCTCCCTCACCCTCCTTCTGAGAAGCCCAGGCTGAACAGAGGCTGGAGTGACAACAGCAGAGTGGAGAGGAAAAGAAAGAGGCAAACAGGACATTGTAGC
Organism: Anniella stebbinsi; assembly: GCA_029215795.1. Classification (NCBI taxonomy): domain Eukaryota; kingdom Metazoa; phylum Chordata; class Lepidosauria; order Squamata; family Anniellidae; genus Anniella; species Anniella stebbinsi. The sequence continues at coordinate 1,266,284 of JARDYH010000001.1, forward strand.
CTTCCCCTCCCTCACCCTCCTTCTGAGAAGCCCAGGCTGAACAGAGGCTGGAGTGACAACAGCAGAGTGGAGAGGAAAAGAAAGAGGCAAACAGGACATTGTAGCCTTCCCCTCCCTCACCCTCCTTCTGAGAAGCCCAGGCTGAACAGAGGCTGGAGTGACAACAGCAGAGTGGAGAGGAAAAGAAAGAGGCAAACAGGACATTGTAGCCTTCCCCTCCCTCACCCTCCTTCTGAGAAGCCCAGGCTGAACAGAGGCTGGAGTGACAACATTGGAGCCAGCTGAACGGCAGTTAGAATGTGTCAGGGAGTGGCAATTTGTGTTGTGCAGGGCAAAGGGAGATATAGCGATAGCAGGGCGAAATGCCATTACAAGGGAAGGAAAGATAGATATCTAACACCTATCTTACCTTCCAGTCGCCCTGCTACCCTGGGGATCTTGGAGAAAGAACCAGGCCACCCACAGAACCTCTCCTTGCTCCTATGTAATGCCAGGTCGGTTAAAAATAAAACAAACATCATCCATGATCTTCCTCTAGATGAGAAGGCCGACCTGGCATGTTTCACAGATACCTGGCTGGGAGATGACAGTGGCCCGACATGGGTCCAGGCCCTCCCAGCTGGGTACTGTGTCAGTGAGCAGGTGAGGGAAAGTGGGGGGGGGGGGGCGGAGTAGCTGTGGTTTACAAGGATAACCTTAACCTGACCAGACTTCCTGTCCGTGAATTGAATCACATCGAGTGTGTGTACCTGAGTCTGAAGACCAGGGATAGACTAGGGATTCTGTCAGTGTACTGGCCACCCTGCTGCCTATCAGACTCCCTGGCCGAGCTCACGGAACTGATCTCGGAGCTGGTGTTGGATTCGCCCAGGCTTTTGGTCCTGGGCGACTTCAACATCCCATTCGGGACCAGTTTGTCAGGTGCAGCTCGGGAGTTCATGGCATCCATGACAAACATGGGCCTATCCCAATTGGTCTCTGGACCTACACATTCAGCAGGTCACACCCTCGATGCTGTTTTCAGTTCCGAACAGACAGATCTGTGGGCGGAGGTGCTAAATACCTCCGTGTTGTCATGGACAGACCATTTTCTGGTCAGGTTTAGTATCACGGCTACCACCCGCCCCTGCAGGGGTGGCGGACCGATTAAGATGGTCCGCCCTCGAAGGCTGATGGATCCTCTTGGATTCCAGAAAGCCTTAGAGGGTTCTATGGCTGGTATCATCGACGATCCTGTAGAAGCCCTGGTTAACAGTTGGAATCAAGATCTAACTAGGGCTATCAACACGATCGCCCCCAAACGTCCTCTCCGACCAGCTCCTAATCGGGCACCTTGGTATACTGAAGATCTCAGGGAGTTGAAGCAGGAAGGACGACGACTGGAGCGACGATGGTGGAAAACTCGACTTGTATCTGACAAGACACGACATAGAGAACATCTTCGTTCCTATGGGGTGGCAATACGTGCAGCGAAGAAAGCTTTCTTCTCTGCACGCGTTGTGTCTGCGAATTCACGTCCAGCAGAACTGTTCAGGGTGGTGAGGGGTCTAACTCAGGCACCTTTCCCCCTGAACCCGATTTTACAGCCTTCGGCAGTTCGCTGTGATGCCTTTAATGACCATTTCACAGATAACATCTCTCGATTAAGAGCCGACTTAGACGCCATCATTATAGCAGAAGCTGACAATGGAGTGTCCAGTAACTCCGCGAGTGGAATTACACTGGATCAGTTTCAGTTGGTGAGGACTGAGGACGTGGACAAGCTGCTTGGACAAGTGAGGACGATGACTTTCCCTCTCGATCCCTGTCCTTCTTGGCTTGTTGTCCAGGGAGGAGATGCAGTTCAATCACATCTACAATGTATTATTAATGCATCTCTCAGGGAGGGGAATTTTCCAATATATTTAAAAGAGGCGGTAGTACGGCCGCTTCTAAAAAAGCCCTCCCTGGACCCTCTGGACCTTAATAACTACAGGCCAGTATCAAATCTTCCGTTTTTGGGCAAGGTGATCGACAGGGCAGTTGCCTCCCAACTCCAAGCAGTTTTGGATGATACAGATTTTCTAGACCCATTTCAAACCGGCTTCAGGGCAGGATACGGAGTTGAGACTGCTATGGTCGCCTTAGTGGATGATCTACGCCTGAGTATTGACAGGGGGAGTGTGTCCCTGTTGGTACTCCTGGACCTCTCAGCTGCTTTCGATACCATCGACCATGGTATTCTTCTGGAACGCCTGAGGGGATTGGGAATCGGGGGCAATGTGCTTCAGTGGTTCCGGTCCTATCTCTCGGGCAGGTTCCAGATGGTAATGCTTGGGGATAGCTGCTCTTCAAAGAACGAGCTGCTATGTGGTGTACCACAAGGTGCCATCCTTTCCCCAATGCTGTTTTTTATATGAAACCGCTGGGAGAGATCATCCGGAGGCATGGGGCGGGGTGCTATCAGTACGCTGATGACACCCAAATATATTTCTCTGTGCCTTCGACAACATCATCAGCTAAGGATAGTGTGTCTCCTCTGAATGAATGTTTGGAGGCGGTAATGGGCTGGATGAGGAAAAACAAACTGAAGCTGAATCCAGACAAGACGGAGGTGCTTGCTGTCAAAGGCCACAACCTGGGTTTGGAGGTGTGTCAACCAGTTCTGGATGGGGTTACACCCCCCCTGAAAGACTGTGTTCGCAGCTTGGGGGTACTCCTGGGTCCGTCGCTCCAAATGACAGCCCAGATAGATGCGACGGCCAGGAGTGCCTACTATCAGCTTCGGCTGATACGCCAGCTGCGCCCCTTCCTAGAGTTGGAAGACCTAAAGATGGTAGTGCACTCACTGGTAACTTCGAGGCTCGACTTCTGCAATGCGCTGTACATAGGGCTACCTTTGTGCCTAGTCCGGAAACTTCAATTAGTTCAAAATATGGCAGCCAGGTTGGTCACCGGTACACCTAGGGGTGACCACATAACACCAATCTTAAAATCACTCCACTGGCTGCCCGTTAGTTTCCGGGCGATGTATAAAGTGTTGGTTATTACCTTTAAAGCCCTACATGGTTTGGGTCCAGGTTACCTGCGGGATCGCCTTCTCCCGTATAATCCGCCCCGCACACTCAGGTCCTCTGGGAAGAATTTACTCCTGTCAGCCAGAACTAGGCTGACGAGTGTTACCCAGAGGACCTTCTCTTCTGGTACTCCCAGGCTGTGGAATGGCCTGCCGGAGGAGATTCGACAAATTAGCAGTCTTCTGGAATTTAAGAAAGCCGTGAAGACTGCTCTCTTCCGGCAGGCCTATCCAGTTTAATTTTAAGATGTTTTTAATAATGTATTTGTTTTTATCTGTTTTAATGGTTTATCTATTTTGTTGTTTTTGTATTTATATTTGGTATTGTTCCCCACCTCGATCTAGATGGAGAGGCGGGTTAGAAATGAAATAAATAAATAATAAATAAAATTAGTCCATCTTGCCTCCCACTATCTACTCTGAGAGACAGCTGCTCTCCAGGGCTTTTCTATTATGCTTTTCTAGCCCTTCTACCTTTTAGCTGGAGAGTGAACTTGGGACTCTCATGCTAAGCATGTGCTTCAATGCTGAGCTAGGACAGCCCCTTTCAGGTTTCACAGAGCTACTTTCGGACCTGGAAAACAGGGGAAAGTGTCCAAAGCTTTCTTCCACATCCCACAAGGGAAGAAGGATGTTTGTATGCATAAAGCCGAAGAATCAGTCAGTGAATACGAACTGTGTTGAAGACAAGAAGTTCCATCTAATCTGCATTTTCCAGCTAAAAGTCGATTCCCAGAGCAAGCACAAATTATACATACATCATTTACAAGTCACAGGGAAAAACAGGATTACCTGTTCTTTAAGGGATGCACACGTCAATTTCAAACTATGTCCTGGCAGAAACCAGGCTTACAGTTTTGGCTAGAAATGTTAACTGCTTTTAAGAGTGGAAATGTGTTTTCATCAGTGATTAAAAAATGGTATTTGTGGTATTTGATGCCTGTTTTTGCACATCAAGAGAAATAGGAAAATTCATTTCTATGCAATGTTTAAATACTTTCAGCTCTATAGAACAGGCAAAATAACTTTAAAAAATCTTTTGCCTCCTTTAAAATCATTACACAGATAATTTACCTCTTTTATTCGCTGATGTTCAGAGTTATATAAAAAGGTGCCAAATAGACAGCTATAGAGATGATCCAAAATGGTGATCAAAAACAGCTCATTGAATTCAAACGCTGCTGGAAACTAAAGAAACAAAATATCTTGTTACATTTTTTTGATAAGAAACAATCCTCTTTTCATTTGAACCAAATCCTCCACCTTTTACAAACACACACACACAATGGAATCTCTAATGTAAAGTGCACTGTGAAGGTTTACAAAGTCTCAAAGAGTCACTTATAGAAGGATGACGATTTAGCAGCTATGGGCAAATACCTTGCCTTGGAAGGGGTTGGTTGGAAAGATCCCCCAATGAAATATTCAATTTCCCAAGAGTAGCAGAATCCTTTTACATTTACAGAATCTGGGCAATGATGGATATTGCATAATACTTTCCTATACTAGGTAGACTGCAACTGAGGTACTGCTGTATGAACCCTAGTTGACTCTCTTGTTTGTAAAGTATTTTGCTATAAAAGGGCTTAATAAAAACAGTTCATTGATTTAGAAGGCTGCCTTCAACTTTCTGCTTAGGTATTCTAGCTAAACATTGGGTCCTGCTGTTCCATGCAGACCCACTTGCCTGCTTTCATGTGTGGGAGAGAACCTCAGAGAGGGCACAATCCAGGCCCCCTTGCAGCCTCCTGAACACACGGAAGGGAAATTAAGATTCTCTTTCAGGGCTCCGTTATTCAAGATTGCAATTCCCTAAAAGGGTTGTCAGCTCAACATTCCATCCAAACGAGACCTCAATGGCTGCACTGTCACTTGGAACCATTTCAAAACATTTTTATATTGCTGGGATGTCGATTCAGCTCAACTGGAGTAAAACTTGGGTTTTATAAGTTAGCTATTAAAGCACTTGCCTATGATATGAGCCAATGATAAGTGATATACAATCTACAACTGAAATTATTTGGGAATCTATAGGTGCTGATGGAAGCAGCAGCATCAACCATCTGTAAACTGGGCATCCGCCTATCCTTGTGACCTTTCTTTGCCCTTTACCTACGCCTTTGACAAACCCATCCAATAAAAAAGGCAAGAATATAACCAGGTGACTATCCTCAACAGGTGAGTGAATATAATTGCCAACAACTCATTTGTGCAAATCTGTTGCCATTGGTTTTGTTTACTTAAACATTTACTTTGTGTGACAAAAATGACAAATCTAGAAGGACATCGAAGAATTAAAAACCCAGAAGGACACTAAATACACCTAAAGCCACAGAGAGTGGCTTGGAGGGGGTGAACGGATGGAGAACAGCCTTCCTTGTGAGTTACTTTCATTTATTTTAATTCAGCAGCAGTTAGTGTAGTAGACTGGTCAAATGAAGGCAATGGTGGCGTAAACCCTGTGAACCAACACTGTGCCTGTCTGAACTCCTGCAAGTTCAGGGTAGAGAAGACCAAAGTTGTACAAGGGGGGAAAAGCTCTTCGATCTTACAATCTAGGAGGATTAGGACATTTATAAGTGGTCCGGATGCTGAGATTAAGAAATGGTGTTTTCTGAAAACATATGACCAGCCTATTTTATATGAGCCACGTTCCCATTTTTCAAAATTATGCCACTCCCCCTTTCCCCGCCCTGCCCTGTAGTCGGCCATGTTTATTTCAAACCTCTTGTTGGATTCAGATTTTGCACACATATGAAACTGGCAAAGTTGTTTCACAGTCATTTAACTAGAATGGAACTAAACCGTTTCTAGCAAGAAATAGGGAGCAATGAGGGAGCTCACAAAAAAACAGAAAGGGGCTGTTCTAAGTTAAGAGTCTTCGCCCCTGAAGGGTTTTTGTTCTTTCCAGATGTTTTAAACATTTGGGATGTTTTTCTCCTGCCAAAGAGCTCATGCAAAGTTTAATACCACCAAAGCATAGAAAAATCAGTAGGCAGGCACCTTTCCCGTGGGAAACAAATATAAATAGGCCCCAATTTTCTAGCAGCAAATGCTCAATATACAGAAACGGACTGCTAGGAATGCAAGTTTGATGCTTTTAAATGAACGTGAAAGGAGCATTACTTAAATTCACAATAAAACTAATGCTAACAAGGGGAATATTTGGGCGCATTCTTGTCCAACAAACCTGTAGGCCATTCATCTACGGCTAAAATTCCTTCACTTCTACCTGGTCATAGTGTATTTGATAGTCTACTTCCAGATTAGAAGTGAACAACAAGACAAGAATTTTTAGAGGTAGTTCAGTTTCTTAGGATGCAATCCTATCCATGTTTAGGCAGACAAAAGTCCTACAACTCCCAGCATTCCCCAGCTAGCCATGCATTGGATTGCAAGCTTAGCCTCCTCAAAGACAAGTTTGGATATATTTTGGATGATAAAAGATACATCTGAGCATTTCTAAACATTACAGAGTTAAGTATTTTCATTTTCATTTAAAACTTTACTCTGCGTGCACTGAACTACCATAGTTACAAAAATCCACTTCAACATTATTCCACTGCCCTGAAGGGAATGTGACCTCCTATGTGGATTAGAAAAACTAAAGAGATCATTATAAACATGCTCTTACTTGTTTTGTCATTTGCCAAACGCAGTCTATGAACTGAAGGAAGATGGGCGACCTGTCAGCATCAGCATGATCATCATCTCCATGACCTACTCGCTAGTGGAGCAAAATGAAAGGAAGAAAAAGAATCCCATGAGCAAGACCTTCTTTTTTCAATCAAACGTAGTTATTTCAAATAACCTTTCAAGAGCAACGAAGGAGCGCACCAGAAAAACTTGGCTTCTTCAAATGATTAAGTACGAAATATCTACACTGAAATAAAATAAATCATCTTCATGTCATCCGTCATACTTAATAGAGAATAGTGACTGCAGGGTAGGTATGAGGCTTGCTTGCAGCAGGGACCACAGAGTCAGGGTGTATGTGGCAATGACCTCCGTGAGTCATGGAGGCCATCATCGTCAGTCATCGAGCGTGCTGCCTGTCAGTGGCAGATACAAGCATAGAACCACAGTATTGGAAGAGACCTCAGAGATCATCTAGTCCAACCCCCGCTCATTGTAGGCTCTGCACTGCAGGCTGCAGCTACAGCATCCCAGACCGGTGGCCGTTCAGCCTCTACTGAAACAACTCCAGCGAAGGAGAGCCCACCACCTCCTGACGCAACCTGTTCCACTGCTGAACAGCTCTCACTGTTAGGAAATATCTCCTCATGTTTAGCCCAAACTTACTTCCACGCACTGGTTCTAGTCCTGCTCTTTGGAGCAACAGAGAACAAAACTGCTCCTTTTCCTGCATGACAGCCATTCAGATCTTTGGAGACCCCTGTAATATCTCCTCTTCACCGTCTCTTCTCCAGGCTAAACATACCCAGCTCTTTCTACCGGTCCTCATGGGACTTCAGTTTCCAGAACCCGCACCATCCTGGCTGCTCTTCTCTGGACATGGGACTTATCAATGGCCTCTTTAAAATGTGGTACCCAGAACTGGCTGCAGTGCTCCACAGGCAGAGAGAGTAATGCTGAGCAGAGCGGAAGGTGCTTCAGAAAGGGGAAAGAGCAGCAGTTAGAGCTCTTGGGAACTGGCCAGCAATGAAACCTAGTGCAGGGGACAACTGCTGCAGTCTGAATTAAGAGGAGCAAAACGTCTTCATTATGTCAGTGTGGAGTTAGGAGAGATAATTCAGTTTATTTGCTTGTTAATGCTGGGGTACAGGTATATGATCATGGTTGCTTCCAGTATTAAAGTAAATTCCTTGTTTTTCTAAACAGTGGCTTCCCTTTTCTACCTGCCAAGCTGCATTACACTTACCATTGCAAACCGATGTCCAAAACTCATCCACTCCTTCTCTATGAGGACCTCAAAGCCTTTGATGGTTCTGTAATGGCTGTCCAACATCAGCATGGCTAACGAGGTAAGCTGAGCTGTACGGTCCCAGCCATCACTACAGTGTGCCACCACTGACGTTTTACCAGACTCGATTTTGTCCGCAATCCTCACTGCTCCAGCAAGAAGCATCTTTAGAAAGAAGGAATATTCCAGATTGAAGAATTACACCAACGCAAACAATCAGAAGAGGACTTGGCATAAGAATACAAGAACAGCCTTACAGGGTTGGACCAAAGATCTATCTAGGCCAGGGCTCCATCTCCAACAGTGGCCGACCAAACGCCCCAGAGACCTTACAAGAAGGATTTAGTGATGGCCTTTCCCTGTTGCTGTCCCCACACCCTGGTATATTGTTCCCAAACACGGGCGCTTAATTTAGTTATTGTGGCTAAGAGCCACTGATAGACTTATTATCTATCCTCCATGAATGACTGTCTTGAAAAGAACACCAGACTGAATAGTTACAGAGGTGTAATCTTATTGCGGTCAACATTTCCCAAAGTAGGTGGGTGAACAAATCCTACCAGAATAATAAACCAAATACACCAAACAAGAAATTTAAATTCCAGTTACAACTCTGGAAAATACAAATCAAGATTACATCACTCACCTACATGACAAATTGCTGAGCAGGCCAAGAGAGATGAAAGTGCATATATATATATTATATACACACACACACTACACGGATCCCATCAAAAAGGCATTTACAAAGAGCAAAGTTAATAATTATACTGGGCAATTGTGAAATTTGGTTAACAATCTGAGTTATCTATAAAGCAATAAACAGAAAGTCTTGAGAATTGCCCCCTCCTCTGTCTTCTTAGGAAATCCTCGACTGAATTTCCTGTTGCCAGTAAACTGTTAACAATCTGTGATACAATGACAAGATACATTGCACATAACCGGATGATCTCTGGGATACCATGAAATGTTTGGAATTCAGAAACTCCATCCCCATAACTTCATCAAAATCAATTGAATACGGGGGTGGAGGGAGCAAAAGCATCAGATAACAATACTAAAAGGAGAGCTGTTATCAGTGCAACCAGCGTCCACCTGAATTGGCACCTATGGAACCTTTGCTTTGGTACATAAGACGATACACAGAATAAACCATGACACCACCTGACTTCCCTGGATAGCTATCAAGGTCTGCAGTGTTGACAAATGAGGTGCTTCTGGTGGTTGGCCAAGCAGAATTGTAGTTCCTGTGGCAGTTTGCCAGAGGGGGGAGATCTGCCTAGGTGTGTGCCAAACGTTCTGGGTTGCAAGGAAAGAGCCCTGTCCAAGAGTGAAAATAATCCCATCTAATTCCTAACAAAATATGAGAGCTGGTGGGGCTCAATGAAAAAGACACTGAGCTGTCAATCAGGAATTCCATGATTCAAATCTCATCTCTGCTATGAATCCACGGAATGACCTTAGGCAAAGCCACCCGCTCTCACTCAGCCTTGGGCCCGAAAGGGCGATACGGGGATTATGACACTGAGCTACTTCACAGGGCTCTTGTCGGGATCACTGGAGAACACTCAGCTCTCTAAAAGAACTACGTACGTTCTAAAGCCAGAGAGATTTCCAGCTGTCATTAAGTCAGCAGTTTGTGGAAGAATGGTGTGGCAAGGGCAGTGCTGACTTCCTGGCCCAGACACCGTTGCCTACTCCCCATGGTGGAATGTGCTCTAGTGAGGAGCTGGTTCTTCTGAAAAGGAGTTGCTCATTGCCAAAACCCAAGTGGATGTTAAGAGCAGGGGGAAGGAGGCTGTTCCTTTGCTCTAAAGCAGAAGGTCAACATGCGGGTGTTTAGCCCACCCCTGCTGAGGCTGTAAACATACAATAATAAGAATTAATGCCACCATGTTCTGAAACACATAATAATAGCATGCCACATTCGTTTATATAACCTGAAGACTCCAAATTCTAAAGAAGGTATGCCCATACCCCCAGCCCACCTTTAGATTATCCTGGAGAGGTGACATGAGAACCCCTGAAGATAAATTTTATTTATTTGTTATTTGTTGCATTTGGATGCCACTGAATATAGTGAAATCCCGCGGCAGATTTGCTGTACTTTAGCATTTCGAAGAACACAAGGACGTATCTTCATCAAGCCCCACTTATTACCCGTATATATTCCAGCCAGTGCGTACTCTCCACATTGGACAGCCACCGAGACTCATCAATTGCGGGGTAAACAAGTTCCTTCAGCTTACGTAACGATTCTCTCATCACGTGGATATTCGGGATTTCCAAGAAGATCAACTCCACATTCGGGTAGGCCGTCTCACTTTCGTACCCACCACCTTTTGCCTGAAAAAGACAACTCATTTTAAGTCAACTTACAATATCCAAAATAATTTCAACAGCTAAAAATTAAATATTTCAAGTTTAACAAGACATGCATGGTGCCTATTGTAAAGGTTCAGTCAATACTTTCCTCTTCTGTTAATTCTACCTTATTTGTATCTGCAACACTGTTCTGTCTGGCATCGAAGATGAAAAGCTTGTGTGACTGAGCGTTGGCATCCATGATCGTCTGCAAGTATTTCTCATCTTCTTTGCATCGCTTGTCATTTGGGCCTACGAGAGGTTGGCTGCACCGGGTGATGGTAGCCTGGCTCTCGGGGTGGATCCAGGATAACACCTAGGTTAAGAAAAATACAGATGTTAATTTAAGAATAAAAACAAAACTGGTAAGTACTTGAAGCAACTCACTTGTCAAGTTAAAAGCAGACCAGACGTCATGGGAAGATGACAATGAGTGATTGGATGCAGGGATTAACCAGAGGGTACAGATTAACAAAACCACATAGAACTTTTTACTTTTTTATTTGTGCCATTATATCAAGAACCAAGCAAACAATTCCGCACACCTAAGGCTGCAATACTATGGCTCCTGGGAGGATGTCCCAGGGGCCTTAAGACTGTTTGGAACTCCCTGTCCAAGGGTGGAGAGACAGATCCAACCTCAGAACCCCACTTTTAGCCCCTCCATCTCCTTTACATCCCCAACAATGGGAGAAGTAAAAAGGGGCAGAGCATCCTCCTGGTCTCCAACAATGCCCCAACACTGTGGGCGTGTTGGGGTGTTTCAGCATGTGAGCCCTGGAACTGGAGAAAATAATTTACCGCTAATTGCTTGCGGGGGGGGGGGGGGGGGGTAGGAATAGGCCAACTCTATCCTCTACCCAAAAACGAAGGCAAGCAGGGAGAACACCCTCACTTCTGCCCTGCCAGCATGAGCCCAGTGTCAAAGTACTCTAATTGAAAGGAAGGATTGTGCTGCCTGAGAAGCATCTTGAAGAGCAGCCAAAGCCGCCACGCCTCCCTCATTACTGTGAGTGAGCCACGTTTGGAACTGAGGGGACGTTCACAAGTAGTTTGCAACGTGGCCGCTGGAGCCTGCTGCTTGACTCCTCCCTCCAAAGGATAAAAAAATCCCTGTGTGTATAAATTAGCTCTCTGGATCCTGGCTCATGTTAACAAAATGTTTAAGATGTTATTAATCGCCAATAATTTAATTTCGCATAGGTTTAGTGTTCGTTGTCCAACGAACAAAGAAATATAAGCTTCAGTAAGAAGGTTTTCAAGCTAGGAAGAACTTTGTTTTCTGTTCCAATCGTGACCTCAACAATTATCCTTCCACAAAGAGCAGAACTGCAGTTGGACTTAATGGCAGCACTTACAAGGCAGAAGTAAATACTTCTTTACATTTCAGGTCTCAGCCTGAAAATATTTCTTAGTTCCCCTTTCATTTCACACAGTCATCCTTCCAGGGATGACTTGGGCTACTTACTTATCTCTTCAGATGACGCAGCAAACTGCATCCCAACCACACAGAGCAACAATTCTGTTTTAACGTGTGAATCTTACTTACTGGAACTCTGCCTTTGGCCCTAAACGCTGCTACTCTAGAGAGGTCGTCATCTTTTACGCTGGTTGGCACAACTAGAACGGCAGGATATGTGTCACAAAATTCATACGAGCTGTTAATTTTGGATATTTTCCAACTCTCATTGGGTAAACCCTGCATAAAAGCAAAACATTTTTAAAGCAATTGTGCTTCAAACACCTGATTTTAGAATGTTAAATAATTACACCAACACAATTTGTAATAAAACTTACAGCGTACCTACTCCTTTTCTTGTACAGAGCTTCTAAAAGTAATACAAACTCAATTTTTGCATGAGAAGGTATCAAGTTCAAAGCTTGACTGGGTCAGAAGTTCCACTGACTCTTTGCGAGTGTTTGGATGATCACAGGGGTAAAAGAAACCATCATGGCTTCTCCCCAGCCCCTGCAATTGGAATAATAACCAGTGATGCAGCGCTTGTTGCCATGGTGTCTGAACCCAGCGTGGTGTGCAGCGGCTTCTTGACAGCGCAACAACCCCTACTACAAGCCATGGGTTGCGGCATGGGTAGGAAGCCAGCCCTGCCAGGCACTTTGCCAGGTTCATACAACACGGCAACCCACCCTGCATCGCAGGTCATTGCGGAAATTGCAGGTGTGTTCACAACATGCGCAGGGGTGGGAGAAAAGCCACAGTGGTTTCTTTTACCCCATGATCACCCAAACACAGTAAATGTTTGTAAGCATAGTTGCTGGACAGAGAGCCATCAGCAAACAGCTAAAGGCAAGTTTAAACATCATCCTGGCATGTTTTGTAAGAAGACATACCCAAATTTGCTGAAGTTAAGAGGATGGCAAAGTTGCATTCACCCAACTCTGCATTTTCGGGTAGAGGGAGAGAGGGGTTTTAATTGTTTGCTCAATAGGTTGCTGTGCTGCTCCACCTACTCATCACCCCAAATATTCATGTATGTATGTATGTATGTATGCAAGAACCTATTTATAGGCAGCCTTTTAGGACATCGTCCTTACAAGGTCGCTCACATAAGAATGAAAATATAAAGTACAATTAAACAAAATTACAATACAACTAGAGATCAGCATAAAAATCACTATCTTTTGTGTCTCCCCAGTATTCCTGAAGATATTCAGGCAAAACTATAGGCACATCCAGTTATTTCCAAAAAGTGAAAATTGACATTACCTACCTGTCTCTTATACTCTGCCATCGAATCATAAACTTTCCAGCCATTAACAGGACATTTTTCTTTATAGCTGAATGCAAAGAATGGCTGAATGTAGTGAAACAAAAACATACAATCATGTTCAGGATTGCAGTCTGAGTTATTTAATATGGTATATACCCTGAAAGACAGGGGTAAAAAACAAAACCCTATTAAATGAATAAATTTTATCTACTCTGTGGACATAATTCAAGTAAGAAAAGTATTGATGCTTTGTGATTATGAAAAAGCAATAGGCTATATTTAGAATCTTCCCTCGCCCTCTTATATATTCTAAAAGAATAAAGAATGATATGGGCAAGAAACTCATTTCAGTACTTACCAGTCCATGAGAAAGAGGAAATGCTCGCGTGAGGAGGTTTTGAAAAATCTCCAGTCTGTGTTCTTCCTGCTTATAGGCAAACCGCAAGTTTCTCATATCCTGTCAAAAGAGACCTTAAGGTTTGGTGTGCTAAATTAAAAAATTACAGCAGTTAAAACGTTACAGAAATGAACAATTTTGTACTGGCTACTTGTACTACAAGGCCCATGTCTAAATTTGTGTTCATCTGAAGACTAATAACATCCTGTTCAGTTAGTAGAACAATATCATATATGAATAAGTTGTATCATTATGTTTACAAACAGTGGTCATTTGTCACAGAAACAAGAGTTCATAACATCATCCAAACAAGAGGACTGCTTCATACACGCATCCCACCTTAATTCACGGTGTGTGTGTGTGTGTGTGTGCGCGCGCTTCTTGAGTGTATGAATGCCAGTGCAAGTGTGCGTTCTCACCCTTAGGGTAGCCTCTCCTCTATCTAGGTCCTGTCCAAGATCTATAATTTACCTTTTCTACCCATGAACTAGAACGCTTTGAAACACTCCACAAGCAACAGCTGAGCCACAAGCCATAAACAGGTACAGTACTGGTACTCCACACTTAAGGGAGTAACAATCTGAGTAATAGCACAGTTCCTCAAAATTAAAGTGATACCTTGCAAACGATTTCTATACCGCAAGAGTTGTCTCCGTGGCTCTGCACCCCAATCTTTTCAACCCTGTTTATCACTCCAAGAGGAACGTCAAGAACAAAATGTGGATCCTGGAATTGACAGAAAAAGTAAACACAATGTTTCTTTATTACAGCTATAGGTAAATAGGGTTCTATACTCTATAAAAGATAAAATTATCAAATTATGCTGGGACAGGTATAAGCTAAGCATAAAGCGCCACACGTGTGACAAAAACTATAAAAACAAACAAACCCCCAAAACAGAAAGGTTGTAGCCGAAAAACATGATGCGCAGTAAAAGGAGGACAGACTCACCCTTTCAACATTCTTGAAATACATTTTGAAATCTGTCACTGTCAACGTACCACTGATAGCGCCGAGAAATGGACAGATATACACGACCTCTTTAGCTGGGAAAAATAAAAAAGTCATTTTATTGGTGTTACTGTTCCTACGTTACTATTGTATTATGTATGTACACATATAGGCAAAATATTTTAGGCAAGAAACGTCCTCAATTTCTAAATGCCTTTTTGAATTTGGCATTCATTACACATGGAATAAAATGGTTTTACACAGCAAATTATTTCACAGGTGGTTTTTTTAATGCCTATTTCATAGCACATCATTTCAAAAGAAGGTATTTTCATAATGAAAAAAGGCCAGCAAGTTAAAGTTTAGAATGAAGTGTAAAGAACCAGAGCAGGAGAACTCCACCCACACTTGTAAAAGTCACTGGACGGTAGCTAATGCCTTATGTCTCAAAATGACCAAGGCAATAAGCTTGGCAAATCAAAAGTGGCATTTAATGCAACCCGTCCTAACGGAATCTCATCCCCTTGAAAGCAGAGCTTAAGGATACGGAAGGCAGCGCTCCAGTCTATGCTCAGATTACTCCTCCCAACAACGTCAATTACATTTAGCAGCAGATCCCAAAGCTCCATGCATTAGTCATATGGAAGAACTCAAGCTGCAGGCAAAGGAGCAGACGTCAAATCCAGCTTTCCCCTGTCACTGCCTATTTAATAAATAATTTCCATTTTCAGGAGATTCTAAAGGGTGGAACAAGAAGCAATTCACAGCCCAGATGCCGATTCAAGACAGCACCTTTTGAATAAAACATGACCTAACAATTTCATCTGGCAATATTGAAGGTTACAGCGAAAAGGCTGTCTGGTTCCACCCATTGTTAAGCATGCCACACTTTTCCAAGCAGTGGAAAGTTCAGGGTGGATGTTACAGGGGTTTTCATTCCTTTAAATGAGCACATGCTGTAGAAATTAGACTGTTTTAGGAATATTTGTTTTATTTTCAACCCTCTTCCTCCACGGCTAGCACAGAAACATATCAGGTTCGGGGCCTCCACCAACCCCAATATTCTTTGCTAGCCTGCGAATATTTTTTAGCTAGCCTGCGTTTCCATGCTGGTGGGTGCAATCCTATGCCTGTTTAGACAGGAAAAAGTGCTGCAACTCCCATCATTCCTCATCCAGCATGGCTGGCTGGGAAATGCAGGACTTTTTTTTGTCTAAACCTGCATGGCTTTGCACCCGTAGGGTAGTAAAAAAAATGGCAAGCTTTTGTGAGCTTATTTACAACACAGGCAGATGCTATTGAAAGACTTTGGGAAACAGGCAACAAAACCAATCATCCGACATCAGAGAACAACAGTGGGGGCCCTATCCTGCCCCTATCCCACCTAGCTAGCTAAAATTACAGCTCTCTCTGCCCATCAGTCTCAAAATTCAAGAACTTCCAACTGCTTTCCTCCCCCTCCTCCCCCACATATCCTTGCAGAGCTCTGGTCTCAGACCCTATCCTGCAAATAAATGGTTCACTCAGAAGAACATCTTCAATAAGTCACTTTCAGGAAACATTAACTAATCAAAGAATAAGTCATCAGTTTAACAGGATGGTTCTCTGTCAAGACGCTAATGCCCCTGCTGCTGCTTCAGAAATCTGGTAAATAGACATGTGCCTAGCATAAAAAACTAGCATATTTACAAATATCAAGTCTTTATACCCTCTGTATAGGCATCACACCAAGCCTATTCTTAAGAACCCGCAGCAAATTGTTCCAAATTGACAATAAGCAAACTATGATTTAGAGCTAGTTCTCTGCTTTTTCCACGTACTTAGCACTCAGTTTATCTTATTTATATGTTGCATTTGTATACCAATGATTATAGTAAAACCTCTCAGCGGTTTACAATATTAAAATACATTTAGTTACAATATTATAAACACAACTTTAAAAACACAACATTAAAACCACAACTGCAAAACATGGCAGCCAAGCTGGTCACCGGTACACATAAAGGTGATCAAATTACACCAATTTTAAAATCACTTCACTGGCTGCCAATTAGTTTCTGGGGGAAGTACAAAGTGTTGGTCATTACTTTTAAAGCCCTATATGGTTTGGGTCCAGGTTTTCTGCGGGATCGCCTTCCCCCGTACAATTCGCCCCACACACTCAGCTCCTCTGGGAAGAATTTACTTCAGTCAGCCAAAACTAGACTGACAACCGTTACCCAGAGGACCTTCTCTTCTGCCACTCCCAGACTACGGAATGGCTTGCCGGGAGAGATTCGTCAACTTAACAGTTTCTCTGACTTTAAGAAAGCCATAAAGACTGATTTCTTCCAGCAGACTTACCTAGCTGAATTTTAAGAGTTTTATTGTTATTTTAATAATGTATTAGTTTTATATGTTTTTAATCAGTTTTATGTATTTTATACTATTTGTATTTAATATTGTTTCCTGCCTCGATCCAGAGGGAGAGATGAGTAAGAAATAAATGTATTATTTATTATTATTACTACTGTTAAAAACAATTTAAAAAGCAGCAAAATGGAATGGCATAAATTTACAACCCAGGGAAAACCCAGGTGAAAAGGTGCGTTTTTAGGAGGCGCCTGAAAGATGCCACATTTTCTGCCTCCCAAACTAGATACGTAAGTTCCCATCCGTCTCCATGGTGCAGCAGCCTCTGGATGTGGAACAATGGCCATAACTGTGGTTTGTCAATTCAGATATTGAATCAAACTACCGTTAAGCTTCTTTAACCATGGTTTGGCACAATATCTGAACTGAGCCATCCATAGCACTTGTGGGAGACATTGAACCATATAGTGATGTCACTAAGTGAGGGGTAGGCAAACTTTGGGGGCTTTTGCGCACATTTAACAATTTGAGAACCGAGTCCTGAGCACCACCACAAAATGGCTGCCATGAGAGCCCTGGGCAGTCACAAAGGACAAGCAATCCACCCAAAAGACGGAGTATAAAGCAGAGGTAGGATCTGAGCCTGAACACATGAAACAACCCCTGTCAAACCACAGTTTTCTTTGTCAACAGAAACCTATTTCACAAAAGCAAAGCTTAGGCACATTCTGTAATGCTGGAGCATCACTAGGGATGGACGAACGGACTCATCTGAGTCCACGCTCAGCAGCCACTTGAGGAGACAGGCCACATGAGCCCTGGAGGGCTCAGCAAGCGGTCTGGGAGTGCCCCACAGCCGCTCAGTCATCCATGCAAGCCACCATTTTAATGCAAGACGAGCCTCCAATTTGCGGAAATGGTCCTTTACGGCCGCCATTATGTGCAAGAACAGGAAGAATCAACTAATTCTTGCTAGCATTTTACTTCAAAGTGCTCTGATATTATCACAATGGGGAAAAAACTGGAAGAGAATGTGCTTACAGCTGCATAGAAAAGGTAAGTATCTAAGCAAGCACTTAGCACTTACTGATTTCTGTGCTAATTTGTAATTAAAATTCTTCCCAGATTAGTTTGCCTTTTGTGCTCAGCATCTCCTATAGCCCACTCAAGTTTAAGGGATTAAGGATCCAGAATAAAACCTGATAACTGAGTGTAAAAATTCTGAAATATATAAAACCAAATGAATAACTTCCGTTCTTCGTTTAGCCACAAACAATGATGTTCTCTCAGTCACTTAATATGCCACTTACCAATAGCTTTGATTGATTCTCCAGGAAAAAGAGGAGCCTCTTCCATCTGGGCAAGTTTGTTCCCATCCCTTAGTGCCTGGCAGAAAGCCAAAGCGAGAAGTAAATCTCACATTCCATCTGTACAGCTTCAGTACACAACAATTACAAGGTGCTTTTGCTAGGAGGTTACAGAAGCAAAACAAATCACAGCTCCATCCTCTCAAAGCAGAGCGTTTAAACCCTATGGGCTGGTGTGGACACACACTTAGTTGCAGTTAAAGAGATCAGGAAAGAGACATGCAACCACGTTTTTCTTCCACTTGGATCCAAATTCCCTCTCCACCCCCCACCCCACCCATCTGTCTTAACTGTAGTTAAGCATTTCATCAGCAATGGCAGTCCAAAATGCTCAGGTTTTCTCTTGTTAAGCAGGAATCCCGGTAAAACCTCAAGCATAGTTAACATGGCTGCAAATGAAGTACTGAGTTGGATTTAAGATGGGAGGGAGGAATTTAATTCCCAAGAGAAGAGAGGTAGGGAAGTGAGGGTCCTGCAGCCTGCCCCTGATCTCTTAACCAAGCTTAGGAGTACATCTGCTCAAGTTCTATATAGCATTAGTGAATCCAGAGAGGCTTGCTATTCAACATGAATTAGTAGCAAAGCATTTCTACAAAGGAAAGTTCAACCATCCCAATTAGCACATACAAAAGGGTAAGCAAAAATTCTGTATATATTGTAAACAGAAGGGTGTTTTTACATGCAGCCCCCAAATCAGACGGAGGTATGATGTTTTAGAAGTACGGTCAATCAGATGGCCTTACTTATAAAATATGACACCTCCATATGCTCCGGGAGCTGCATGTTAAACCAAGGATGAAAGTTTATTTTTGGCACACACCAGGGTTATTTAAAAGAGCATGGGTTATACGCATAACCCTAGCATAACCCATGCTTGCTGGGTTCACATGACATGACAGCCACCGCGTGGGAGTTGTATTTTCAAAATGGCAGCAGTACACACACTACAGCTGTCGTGTTGTGCAAGCACTGCCATCATTTTAAAGTTCTTTTTTCAGGAGTTTAGAACTCTGAAAAAAATTAAGAAGTTTTTAAAATGTATACTGCCAATTTATTCATCCCATAGGAAAATAATTCGCTTTTTTCACTCCTATATTCTCTCATTAACAAAAACAATTTGCTCATTCAGAAAGAACTTGCTATCAGAGAGCTTATTAGGTCTCTAACTTATTTTGATGGCATCAGGTGAAGATTATAAAAGGGCAAGTTGTTTCCTCCAAAGGGTTTATAATCTATCTCTGTTCCTATGTGTATACCTCATGGACCAGTCAGACACAAACAGCATACCATCCATGCCTGGGCTGCTATACAGAAAGGAAGAAGAGTTACGGAGCTATTGGCATGGCAGTCATACTCTGAAAGTATTCACGTAGAGTTTGTTAGAGTGGGGAAATTCCTACCCATCTTAGAGATGTCAACAGTTACCAAACGCATTTCAACTCCGTATGTCTCTTTGTTAGGGAACTTTAGAGAGCATCAGAGGAGGGTCCATTTCCTTCTATTCTTATACCCTTTTGTGACTGATATTGGAATGGCCATTGACTGCATGCAATAAATTGGACTAACTGCTCAGCACAGAGCAGAAACTGTCAGTGGAAGCCCACAGACTTGACATAGCCTCCAGCAGCCCTCCCAAACATCAATAAAGGAATAGCAAGTCACTTGGCCAACATTTCATTTGAGAAAAAGAAAAATATTGCCAAATTGTAAGAAATAGCTATTCCATACCTTTAATGTTTTATCTGTTCCTGATTTTGTATGTAACTGATACACAATATGTAAGTATACATATCTGCATTTCATGAGAACATCTATTCCATTACTGTTAGGTGGCATCAGCTTAATTATGCAGGGCTGACTGTCAACAATGGGGGTCCAATTAGGGAGACAAAATATACTTCTTGCCCCAGACCACGGTCTGGAAAATAAAGTGCCCACCCACCCACTCCCAAAAGCAGAGGTTCACCATACCTGATGAACAGCTATACAGGGTTGAAATGCATCAGATAATTCTGGAGAATTTATTAAGTAATTCTTTTCTTGCACCTTTGAGCTTAGCTCGCTTTCGTTTTTTGCCGTTTGATGGTGTGGCTTCTCTGTAATTTTTAAATATTCCAGCACAATTCTCTACTACAGCTCTTATGGTACAAGTCAGAAGCATTGTCTACCTTCCTGCTCTGCTCGCATCAATCCGTTCTTTGCTTACCACAACAACTACATTGGGCTGATGATAGAAGGAGGGGACTGATCCTGTGGTTCAAGGAGCTACAGATGGCCTTCCTTACACCAATAGATGCCCCTCTGCTGCAAAGGGCATTTCCTTCAGCATAGGGACAGTGTGTGTCTTTTTAAGAAGACCCAGAAACTACAGCGTTGGATTCCCAGTTACTCTCCTGACCATCCCTACTGAAAACCCGGTCAGCCACTTTATGAAATATTAGTTGTGCACTTGTTGAGCAAGAGTGGAAGATTTAATTATCAGATTATAAACAGTTTTGCATCAGATAAAGCCATTCCGTTGTAATAAGTAGATCAACCCAATGGCTTGATGTTTCAATGGAGCTACACACACTGCAATAAATTCAAACTTTTAATTTACGCTCATGGCTTGTGTTTGTCCCAAAGATCAGGGGAGAGTGGAAAATCTAAGTATTAGTATATTTCCAGTGAAAATTCAGCGAGGGCTGTTCCAGCCCAAATGCTCATTTGAGAGCACACAATACTTCATCATAAAAGTTTCAGAGTAAAAATTGCAACATTTTAAGTTCTGGCATGTACAAACATCTGGTTAATTTCATAAGGAACATTCACAGATGCCCACCACAACCTCTGCTGTATTTATGATTTATAAGTCAGGATTAATACTGCAATCCTTCTCAGTTACCTTCCCATATGTCAAACTGAAGTTAATGGGACTTGTGTGTGTATCTGTGCAATACTGCCTTACTCAAAGTCTGTCGAACCCATTTGAAGAAATTTATCACTTGATATTAATAAATTTAGATATGAAATACTAATATGACATCTGGCACACTATGATTCATATTACTTATTCTACAAACTATATTAACTGGTGCAATTAACTTACTGATTCGTTAACTGCATATTTAAAATGTATTCTTTAATGGGTTTTTAATTACCAACGCTCCCAACTAAATAGTATTCAATTCTACCAGCCTTGTTGTAAATCTAAGCACATCACTTCACTCAAGTAAAAAATATACATATTTTTCTGAATTCAATCAAGAGAAAGTGTTAGAATCATTGAATATTGCCAAATATCACCTGTATTAGTATTGTAATATTTTAAACCTTTAAGCAGCGTATTAGTTGGTTAAATGGTAGCTAAATAAGTCGACACCATTAATATTTTTATTTTAAAAACTTGTAAACTGCAAATGTAGCGCATTATTTTTAAACATCTTCTTTGTGCTATTCAGACTTCATGGCTGGGATCAAAAGAGCTGCACAATCAGCTCCGCATGTCCAATGAGAGGTTGATCATGAGATTTCTTGGACAGCAGCCCCTGCATCCCATGGCAACCCACTTTTGAAATCATGGGAACATTCAAAAGCAGATTGTTTGAGATAGGCAATGTGGTGAGGGGAAGAAGATCTTCAAAGAAAAGAAGTAAAAAAATTCCCAAGGACTTAGGTGCACCTAAAGTACTTATTTAGATCTTGGTCAATTATTGTCTGAACATCCAGCTCTTGTTCATGCTGAAGAGTAGGCTATTCAGAAACTGTGAAAGCCCCACTCTCATCTGCTTCCAGATGAGAAGCCAGAAAGCCCGCAGTCCACGCTGCCAAGCTTTTGCCACCCAGTGCCAAGGGAGGGTGCAGGAAGGGGAGACGTACAGTCCACGGCAGCGCAGGTGCTGCGCAGCCAGAATGGTCACAGACCTGTGTCATCACTGGACTCTGCTGGCAGCTCAAAGCCATCACACAGCTGCACTGCTCACAATCACCCCTCATTTGTAACTCAGTGACAACGGCCTGGTGGAGTAAACAGCCCATCTCTGCATGAGTTACAAATGCCTAAGACCCTGTGAGGCATCCATTAAACCAAAGCCCTACTTTATGGATTTTACTTTTGCTCCTGGTGTAAGAGGCTAACACTGGGGGAGAAGGGGGCCATGTGACCGGGGTCAATAGATGCCTAGTAAGTATCCCTACTTACAAGGGATGATCCAGGGGCTGTCTATACCCAGCAGCTGGAGCATCCCGTAATCTCACCTGCATATGGTCATGGAAGAGGTAGGATTGTGGCCATCAATCAAAAACTGCTAAATTTGCCGTACTTTGGATTCTTTTACATATTTAAATAGAATAGAAGAAACTACCAATTTAGCAATGCTTGCGATTTCCTCTATAGGTATTGTTTGGTATGTGCCTCAAGAGATAGCACTAGAAGACTATCCACTAGCTTTAATGGATAACTATCTGCCATTACATGCAGTAAGTCCTAAATCCAAAGGACATCTCTAGAAACATGTATATAGTTGATAAGCATTTAAAAACATGTTGAAATGGTTCTCACGCTTTTGGAGAGTAGGTAACAAAAGATAGAATTTTCACCTCTCCAACACCCACAAACGACATACGACATTGTTAGGGAACAAAAAGATGAGTAAGACTTGCCACCTGATCCACTTCTGCGTCAGAAGGATAGCCATTGCGTCCATCCTGAATCTCCTGAATAGCATGATGCAGCAGGAGTAACAGGGAAAAAACATGCACATCACAGGTGAAAGGACAGCATTTTTTTTTTTAAAAAAGAGAGACAGTAGATACTTTAACATCGCCATATTCAGTCAGCTTTTTCATCCCTTGCATAGATCAAGTACATGGAGCATATATACCTTGGCACCTATAAGATCCGGTTTCTTCTTTTTTAAATGGGATGAACTGGAATGTTGTGCATTCCTGTCCTTCCAAGAGTGGCTCCAGGTACCAAAGAACACAAAGTATGTACTGTCTTTTTGAAACAAGCAAACTTTAAAACAGCAAAGACAAAATGCAGAGTATAAAGTAGGCCCCACATGCTTGAAATAACAGAAGAAATTGATTGTAGTAGCAGAGAGAGAAGAACCATGCAATTATCTGGAGATTAAATAATTAAATATTTTCAGACTGGATTGAAAATATTAAGACAATTTAAAATGTTGCTAAGGGTTTAATGGCCCCACCTGAAGATCTGCCCATTCACACACACCACATTATGTTGATAAGGGCAACTAGGTAAGTCAGCAAAAAAACTTTCGAGTTGGATTGTAACCATTTCTGATAATTTAAGATTTCACTGATTGAAATATTTCCCCCATGCTAATGGGGTGACGAAGAACGTAATTTGCCAAAGTAGGCTCTGCATTCGTTCCATTTCCATACACATTTAAATGAGATCGCTCTGAAGTCTCAGCAGCAGAGCAAAAGGTCACTGAAGCCTCTGGTTTTTTTTCTGTTACTATGGTCATTTTGTATGGACACAGCTGGTTAACAGCTTCCTTTACAAGATTTGCTCTTCATCCCAGGTAGGCCCCAGATCACAACCGGTGAACAGAAGGAACTAGTATCTGAACAGGAATGTTTTATGTTTGAACCAAAAAGCTAACTGTTCTGTTTTTCTTAAAACACCATTTCCTCGGGGCATTATTGAACCAGAAAAAAATGTGCATGCATAAGACTTTATTTCAGTCCTTGGGGTCTCTCTGAACGGCTTGTGTGTGTGCGTGCGTGTGCAGGGACAGACACTTAGCATGAAGCTCCACCACACTTCTAAGTATAATAAGGACACACAATCCTATGTATGTTATAGGACTTTTTTCTGTCTAAACATGCATAGGATTGCACCCTCATA
Source organism: Anniella stebbinsi (assembly GCA_029215795.1). Lineage (NCBI taxonomy): Eukaryota > Metazoa > Chordata > Lepidosauria > Squamata > Anniellidae > Anniella > Anniella stebbinsi. The sequence continues at coordinate 1,290,283 of JARDYH010000001.1, forward strand.
CATTAGGTGGATAACAAATCTGGCTTGCTGCCAAACATAATATGCAAACATGGCCTACAAAGCAATGTAGAACCTTATCTGGAATGAAACTAGGCAAATAGATAAATTCCATAGTACTCTTTTCAGGATTTCTTATTAAATCACAAAGTAATGTTCACATGACCTTAAAAAACACCAGTAGCCAACCTTTCAGATGATTAAGATTTCCAACATTTTTTAGTTTCATTAATAAGAGCAGGATGAGGCTTTCAATTAAGTCTTCCCACATTGGGAGTATATATGTATATGTATATATATATATATATATATATATATACACATATACGTATGTTCATTTTGCCCATTTTTATCTTGGCCCTTTATTTAAAGTTTTGCTTTCGTATACTAGGTCTTTGTGCATCAGCGCTACTAAATGGATACGGCTTTCTTGAAAGGGGAGCCTGAGCAAGCAGTGCCACTGCCATCCCTAGAAGCAACTTAAGTTAGGACTTACCTTCCACCTCCTCTCATTTTGCTATGGCTGCACCATGGACAGAGGAAAGTTATAGTTATGCTAGAGGTGCCTTGCCTCTAGCATTCCATAGTGCTTTTGGAAGCATTACCAACAAGAGTTAAGACGACGTTTTCAGTGAATGACAATCTATCTGTCAGAACCATCACGTCCTTTGCCAGTCATAAGTAAGTCCTCCAAGGTTGCCAGCTCAAAAAGTGTATTAGCTCTCCTAACGAAGGGCCATTAGTGGCACACTAGCGTACAGAAACAGGGAAGGAGGAGGAACAGTGTCAGTCTGCAAAAGCTTCCCTGCCTGTTAACCTAGAGATGGCTTTTACTAACCGAAGGGCTGTGACTCAGTGGGACAGCAGCTGCTTTGCATGCAGAAGGACCTGAGTTCAATCTCCCGCATCACCAGATAAGGCTGGAAAGATGCCTGCCTGAAACTCTGGAGAACCACTGCTGCCAGTCAGTGTTGACAATACTGGCCAGATGGACCAATGATCTGACTCAGCTTCCTATGATAGATATTTGGCTATTGAACAATCTGTTCTATACTCATCTCAGAGTACTTGTCATATGGGTGGGAAGGGAGATTTTCAGCAGGGGGAAAAAAAGGATGCACAGGGTAATCCTTGGAAACCAGTGTCTAAGAGATCCTACCCTCCTTTTTCTTTGCCAATTTGAAACAGATGGCAACAGAAACCACGCACGGCTTTATATCTTTGTGCAATACAAACAACGAGGTAAAGGAGGTAAAGCAAGAAGTAACCACTGGAGGACACATTTAGCATTTCAGGGACAAATACGTAGGTCACTGCAGTAGTATCTCACTTGGATCCCAGATTTAGAATTTTCCACCAAGGGTTGAGCAATTAAGGCAATGCTTGCATAAATGCAAGGATGAATTGAAATCTTATTTAAGTAGGATAAACTAAGACATATTGCTTTTTCTTAGAATTCCCCTTCCAATGTCTTTAGCACACGGAACACATTAAGTCTGCTAATATAGCACTCTGTAGTCCAAAGCATGTGAGCATCAGTTGAGAGGACCCATTTTGTCAGAACCAGAGTAATAAAACTTAAGTTAGTACCATGCATTTCCAACATAACTTAAATATACTGCGCTCCCACACCCTGGCTTTTATTGCTCATGAAAACATTGTAATGTACATAAAACATTTCTATGGCAAACAAGCTGATGCGCTGCATAGCAACATGGCCCGGCTGGCTTAAAACAACCATTAATGAAGTACAGAGGAACACTAAAGGCACACTGAATTCTCAACACAGCACAAACACACAAACAGGTAAGAGGCTGGTTTGCTGATAGCCACATTTATTCTTACCCTTATAGTAGGCCTCCTGTATACCTGTTAGTTAAAATACATATATTATCCAACAAGTTATGTATTCAAATCATACATTTGGGCGATATCATCTACCATCTCATCTCTTAGAGCCCTATGTTTCTAGAAGTATACAAATTATACTTTTCCAGACGGGCATGCTTGGTCGTGGTCTATTTAAAAAGTCCCCTCTGACTGTCTCTCTTTACATAGACACAATCACTGATATTCTGCTCAAAACTCCTGTAAGGAGTAGCAGCAAAATGTAAGGCTCTCCCTGGATCATGGTTACTGCCTTTGATAAAGCAATGTGGCAAATCTGTTATTGCAGTAGAGTGTTGTGCTTGCTCTGTAGAGTCTGAGCTTTTAGAGCTTGGAAGTAAATGCACTGAGGAGTTCTGAGGCAGTCCTCAGGAGCAGATCATTCTTATTTTGACATCTGCCTTTTTGGGAGCGGGGCATACCTCACATACAGTTTAAAAGGCAGGGGGAATATCTTAAAGCCAGAGTTGCCAGCTGTAGATCACTCAGCCACTTGAGAGTCAACATCTCGTGCATTGGGTCATACTGCTGGCAGCAGATATATCTGACATAAGTAGAACAAAATCCTGCATGGGTATATAGACTATTGCTTATGTGTTTTAAAGTGAGTTTTAAACTCTGGTTAACCTGCAGTGAAAAACTCTGGTTAACCTGCAGTGAAAAAAAAAGAGATTATTTGTAGCCATGGTTCTTGAAAGGCAAAGCGCAGGGGTGGGGAACCTTTCGGCCCAAAGGCCAGATTCGTTCTGGACAATTATGTCAGGGCCGCATGGACCACGTGACCCCAATTCATAGCTTGGAAAAAAATGAGTGTATGTGAGTTGTGTGTGTATGAGTGTGCTAAACAACCCCAGCTGTTGCAACCTTCCCTCATAAAGGAGATGCTCCAACCCCTTGATTCTTTTAGTTGCCCTTTTCTGCACGTTTTCTAGCTCTACAATATCTTTTTTTAGGTTGATGACCAGAACTATACAGAGTATATCTTATTTTGGGAAAAGACTTGCATGGCCCTGAATACTTGTGTTAAATTAATAATAATTTATAATAATAAAAAAAAGACTTACCCGGTATTCTCTGGACACATTGTCTGAGGGCACAGAACCTGAAATCTGACTGGAAATCGTAGCGGCAATGAGTTGCTTACACCATTCCACATGGGATCCTGTGTGACTACAAGAACAGAATATGACAGTTTCTTTAGCAAAAGATTTCTATTTGACATCTGCTTAGATTCTGCATTAATGGCTCAAGTTGGACAATTCATTGGTCACTGTATTTGTGAACCCAGAACTATGGGTTAACTATGGATTGTTAACCACAAACAAAGCAGGTAGAGAAACCATAGTTATTTTTTGGGTTGTGAACTCTGGGTTGTTGTTTCATGTTCAAAAGAAAATGGCCACTCCACCTGCCAGCACCGCAAAGGCATTTGGGATACAAGGAGGGAATGAGCGAAGGAAGAAATCAAACAAACCAAGAATTGAAAAAACAACCTGCACTTTGTGAGATAATCCAGCAGACAAATCATGGATAAACCCTGCATAAGGCAACAACCCATACTCTGGATTTTCGCTAGATGCAAACTATGACCATAATTAACAGTAGCCTCCAAACAAAGGTTCTCAAATCATAGTTTGGATGTTAGTGCTTACCATAATTTGCTTGATAGCCAACATCACAGCAAACTATGCCTAAAATCACTACCTGAAGTGGGATGGGAGGTATGTTGTGTGGTCTTAACTAAGGATGTGTATCGTATCGTTAAAATGTACAATAACGATACGATAAGGCTATTATCATGCATGTGTTTAACGATAACGATACGATAGAAAAAACTACGATAATCATCAGAGACGATAATTTTTGGGCGATTTTATAGTTTTATCAGACTACCATATAAATATACCTATAACTTCTGTATTTTAAAAGTTAGAGGCTTGAAACTTGGTCACAGTGCTTATGGGGTATGCCTAAGTATGTGTATGAAATTTGAGATCAATCCCTCCAACCGTCGATTTTATATGAATTTTTTAAAGATCGTTTCCATTCTGACAGGTCTGAATGAAAGCACATGGCGAGCTGTCATTCTGATCTGTCAGAACTGAAACGATCTTTAATAAATTCGTATAAAATCGAGGGTTGGAGGGATCGATCTCAAATTTCATTCACATACTTAGGCATACCCCAGAAGCACTGTGACCAAGTTTCAAGCCTCTAACTTTTAAAATACAGCAGTTATAGGCATTTTATCTTTAAAATAGGACTGCAAAAAATATCATTTTTTCACGATGATTATCGTGAAGACGATACAATTCACCTACAATATGAATGAAGACAATATTTTTTTTGGTCTGAAATGACGATAATGATAAACGACAATATTTTTTGGCATGCACACCCCTAGTCTTAACAATGATGTCTTACACATTGAAGCAAAAGTTCAGAATCAAAGGTACTATATTTTCTAATGCTTTTTTAATGAGGAATGCTTGAGATTTGATCTATGTGAATTCTAATAGGAACCCACTTGACCTGCACCACCTGGACTAATCTGTGGATCAGAAATTAATTATCCATCGTATTTTACACTTACAGTTCTCAGCTCAAAAAAAGATATCAAAATACCAAACACTATCTAGACGAGAAAATATGTTTAAAGTATGTATTAAAATTTATATATTCTTGCAATTATTGAAAAAAAAGTGATCAATGAGGAGACAGGATAGAACGGACTTATGGCACAGATGAGAAACAAACTGATTTATCCATTCATATTTTTAACTAGACTAAACCACCCTACTTGAAAATGGGTCATATCATCTGACTTGACCTACTGTATAAGAATAGAAAGTCTACAACAATTTAAGCTTCACTTTTGCTGAAAATTTGCAACTGGAAGCTGAAAAAAATTACTGACGAAGATGGTATTTAAGAACAGGGAATCCAGGGGTTTAAATTGCATGACCTATTAAGCATTCTCCAGTGTTAGCAAGAGGCGTTTTCTTCAGGAATGTCTAAACACTCAGGAAAAACCTGAAAGCTATTTCCTGAATCCGCCAGAGAGGTCTGGCATCAAACCCCAAGAAGAGTGCCAGATTCTGGGATGTGAAATGGGAACTTCAGCTATACTGCAACCAGTATCAAGAAAACCCCCAGAAGAGATGTAGGAAGAGAGAAGATGTTTTCAGCAGTGTGTCTTCTATAGAAAAATGAACTGCCCTCATGAATTAAAAGCTCATAGGAGAGGAGAGGAGAGGTGATACAAATAAATCCAGCGCCATGTCAGAGTGGAAGTAGGGAAACCCAAGTTCAGAAACTCAGGAGCAACCTTAGGCCAGCCACACTCTTTCAGTAGGGTGGCCAGATGCAAAAAAAGGACTGGCCTCCGACCCCTTTAATAGTTGTGCAGAAGAGGGATTTCCAGCAATGTTATCTTCTCTCTTCCACACAACTATTAAAGATACAACAGCTCATTCTTTTTGGCATTTAGCCTCTCGCTCTGCCCAACCTATCTCACGGAGATGTTGTGAGCATAGCAATATGGGCAGGCGGGGGGGAGGGGGGGAGATGCAAGCCACCTTGAAGGAAAAGTAGGGTGTAAGGGAAATAACAACAAATAATACAAATAAGTATTTGGGGACAGTCAAAAGCATGATTATAGCAACTCAACTCTATCATTTGGCATCACCAGTTAACAGGTGAGATTATAAACAACAACACAGGAGTCTATTAACCTCCTTTCCCCCCCAGTTTAAATAGTTCCTTTCCACTTTGTCCATTGGCCATCCTTATATTACTTTAGACTTAGTTTTGAGTGCCAGTATTAAGCTTTCGTATGTTTAAACTATATATAATATTTATGCTGCGACACAACAGTAATTCACATTTATATATCAGCTTAGTATTGAAAATATTTCAGATTTGTAGTCTCAGTAGTCCTTACGCTACCAAGTGAGGTTAATATTATCATCCCTCCTGGAGCAGGAGTTTGGGGTGACACTTGGCAAAGTTCACCGGGTGGGTTTATGATAGAGGCATCACCTGAACAGGGAATGTCTGGGTCCACAGCTCAGCCCCTTAGTCACTAGGTTACGTCAGTTTGTACAATATGCCATGACGACGTTGATGCTCAGTACCACTTAACACCATGCAATCGGCATAATAAGCAGTCTTCTATCCAACTACTCACCTGGTCACCACTGGCGGCCAAGAATTCCATGCAGGCGAGTGCACTGAATTCCCTCCAGGCAAACGAGTGGGCTGGCAAAGCAGGCACAGAGCAATCTGTTCCTCTTTCACCGAGTCGCTCAGTTTCCATGCTGGCTGTGGAGGAAACGAAGCTCTTCCTCTATGGCCAGTATGAAAGCTGTGTGGGCTGGTGGAGGAAGAACGGAGTAAAAAGCAGGGGAGCAGAATGTTCTGCAGGGTAGCAACATCTGTAACAGGTATTAGCAACAAGTTTGTGTTATGAACGTGTATAGCACATTTAAGTACTGTTCTATGGAGCACAAGCCCTGCTGAAATGAATGGAAGATGTCCAATCGCAATAATAGCACTGTATCATTGCTGCAATCAGTTTTGTAGATTCTCCTGCGGTGCCCCCGCCAAAGCATTCCCTTTTAACTTCACTACCAGTGTCACATTATGCACACTGGCAAATGCACAGGCGCACCAGGAAATCCTCCACCACAATCCCCATCAAGGCAAATGGCAAGTGTGCAAGACTACTACCTTTTAACATTGTTATCATTAAATGTAGTGATTGTATGTATGCATCTCTCTCTCTCTCTCTCTCTCTCTCACACACACACACACACACTCACATGCACACCACTAAATGCAGTGTTTGCATGCATGCATGCATGCATGCATCTCACACTCTCTCCCACTCACGCACATACACACTTACATGCATACACAGCCTTGACATGTGTCCTCTGTAATTGGGGATTGAAAAAGCACCATTGACAGGAACGGGGGCTGCTCAGGAGTCATTCCAACAAGCAGAAGAGCTTCCAGGTGACGCTCTCATATTAAACACATTCTTATGCTCTCCTTAAGCATGGGCTGCATATGATTCCCTTCCAGCAGGCATGATGTGGCAGGCTGTGCTACAGGCGCATCATCCATGCACAGATCATCCTCTCTCCCTCCTCCACACGGATCCTCCAGTGCACCTAACACCCTCCGGGGTTAACAACAGGGACGGGGGCTGCGTGTCCCCTCCAGCTGTTGCTGCACTGCAACGACCCTCCCCGTCGTTGGCTATGCCGGCTGTGGCTGATGGGGGTTGCAGTCCACCAACCCCTGCTGGAGGGGGCACTCACTCCCCCCACCCCTAGGTCAACAACTGTACTATGGTAAAGAAGGGAGGACTCATACACCTCCGGATCCGTTGGGACTACAGCTCCCAGCATTCCTGGCCATTGGCCCTGGCGGCAGGGGGATGATGGGAGTTGCAGTCCAACACATCCGGAGGGCAGCAGGTTGGGGGAGGGGGGCTATTTGGGGCTGGGGGCTGGGTGGGCGCATGGCGGCCCTATGCTCTTCCCCTCCCCCGACCACCCAGCACCTGCTGCGCCCCAGGCCTGCGAAGGGACCCCCGGCGCCCCCTCAGGCCTCACGTCCCGCTCCTTCCTCACCTGTCCAGCGCCTCCACGCTCGGCTGCCGAGACCCGGCGGCGCTCGACGACGACGACGGCGGCGGCGTCCCGCCAGCCGAGGCTGAAGCCGCCGCCATCGGCCCCGCCATCGACGCCAAGCGGGTCGGCCTCCGCACCGGACCGGGGCCGCCGCCGCCGCCGCCCTCCACAGCGGCTTGCCCCGCCGCCGCCGCCGCCGCCCTGCCGTCCATGTTTGCGGCGTGGAGGTTGGGCGCCGGCGGGCGGGCGGGCAGCGCCGGCTTCCTGGGCTCCGTGGTCTCTCCCCGGCCTGGCTCCGGAGGCGGCGGGCGGCGCTCAGACCCGGCCAACCCTCCGTCACCTGGCGGCGGCGGCGGCGGCGGCGGCGGCGGCCCTGGAAGCGGCGCGGGGCTGCCTTTACCCACAGGCCTCCGCGGCCGGAGCAGGAGCAGCGGTGGCGGCGGCGGCGGCGGCGGTGCCGCTGCTGCTGCTGCTGCTGCTTCTGAGGGGAAAGGGCGGGCCGGGCGGAGCGAGGGAGCGCGGCCGGGCAGGCGGGGAGGGCGCTGGGCCTCCTCGGGCGGGGATCGCCTCACGCGGCCGCTCCGTCGCGTTTTATTACCATCCGATACAGACACATGAAAACAACGCGGTTCTAAGCGCCCCGCCGCCCAGCAAGCAGCAGTTTTTATTAATCCTGTCACAATTATCCCGTTAGTCACCTCAGTCGCCGGCATCACATCAAAAATACAAGACAGAAAACCTCCAGGAACTGGGCCTGCCGGAATACATCCACACCCACATCCAGAAAGAGCAGCCCTCCTCATACAGGCTCAAATGTCAGGAAATTCCTGAATCTGTGAAATGCATTTATTTCTTTATTGCGTTTGTATACCGCCCCATAGCCGAAGCTCTCTGGGCGGTTTACATAGGATTAAAACAATTAAAAACAACATACAAAAGTTAAAACAGCAAAAGCATGCAATATACACATACATTTAAAACCACTATAATAACTTTAAAAAGCTGTAAGCCTAAAAACAAACTCAAGCTCCTCAGATATTGCCAAATGCCTGAGAGAAGAGGAAAGTCTTGACCTGGCGCCGAAAAGATAGCAATGTTGGCGCCAGGCGGGCCTCGTCAAGGAGATCATTTCACAATTGGGGGGCCACCACAGAGAAGGCCCTCTCCCTTGTTGCCGACCTTCATGCTTCCCTCGGAGTAGGCACTTGGAGGAGGGCCTTAGATGTTCAACGTAGTATTCGGGTAGATTCATGTCAGGAAAGGTGTTCCATCAGGTATTGTGGTCCTAAGACGTGTAAGGCTTTATAGGTTAAAACCTTCAATCGGGCTCGGAAACATACAGACAGACAATGTAAGCGGGCCACAGTAGGTCTTATATGCTCGAAACTATTGGTCCCAGTTATCTGGCTGCTGCATTTTGCACAAGCTGCAGCTTCCAAACCGCCTTCAAAGGCAGCCCCACGTAGAGTGCATTGCAGTAATCTAACTTGGAGGTTACCAGACCATGGACAACTGAAGCCAGGTTATCCCTGTCCAGATAGGGACGTAGCTGGGCCACCAACCAAAGTTGGTAGAAGGCACTCCGTGCCACTGAGGCCACCTGCGCCTCAAGTGACAGAGATGGTTCTAGGAGAACCCCCAAGCTATGAACCCGCTCCTTCAAGGGGAGTGCAACGCCATCCAGAACAGGTTGAACTCCCTCCATCCGGTCAGCAGAACCACCCACTAACAGCGTCTCAGTCTTGTCTGGATTGAGTTTCAGTTTATTAGCCCTCATCCAGTCCATTGTCGCAGCCAGGCACTGGTTCAGCACATCCACAGCCTCACATGATGAAGATGAAAAGGAGAAATAGAGCTGCGTGTCATCAGCGTACTGATGACAACGCACTCCAAAACTCCGGATGACTGAACTCAACGGTTTCATGTAGATGTTGAACAGCATGGGGGACAAAACTGACCCCTGCGGAACCCCATACTGGAGAATCCACGGGGCCGAGCAATGTTCCCCAAGCACCACCTTCTGGAGCCGACCCACCAAGTAGGAGCGGAACCACTGCAATGCAGTGCCTCCCACTCCTAACTCAGCCAGTCGTCCCAGAAGGATACCATGGTCGATGGTATCGAAAGCCGCTGAGAGATCAAGGAGAATCAACAGAGTCACACTCCCCGTCCCTCTCCCGACATAGGTCATCATACAGGGCGACCAAGGCTGTTTCCGTACCAAAACCAGGCCTGAAACCCGACTGAAATGGATCCAGATAATCGGCCTCATCCAAGAGTGCCTGGAGTTGGCTCGCAACCACTCGCTCCAGGACCTTGCCCAGGAATGGAACATTTGCTACTGGCCTGTAGTTATTCAGATTTTCAGGGTCCAGGGAAGATTTCTTTAGGAGTGGCCTCACTGCCGCCTCTTTCAGGAGGCCTGGGACCACTCCCTCTTGCAAAGAGGCATTAATCACTTCCCTGGCCCAGTCAGTTGTTCCATCCCTGCTAGCTTTTATTAGCCAAGAGGGGCAAGGATCCAATATGGAAGTGGTTGCACGCACCTGTCCAAGCAGAATGACTTGGCAAAGCCATGTCCAACTAGAAAAACCGCCACGAGCGAGAAAAGAGATTATCGTAATAATAATAATAATAATAATAATAATAATAATAATAAGGAAGTCGTTCAAAGTACTAGATGCCCCAGGTTCAAATCCACATTTCGTTCATTTTAGGCCAGTGTCTCTTCGCCACTCTCTCTTGCTTTGAAGGCCTTGGGAGAGATGTGGGAACCAGCCCTGGATGACCCATGAAGCCATAAAAGAAACCCGTGCTTACAGCACCTAGGGAATGGGGGCAACACAGAGTACCAGTACCACAGCTGTAGCCATCTCATTTTAATAATTAATAATTATTAATAATAATAATATTTCTTACCCGCCTCTCCTTCTGGATCGAGGCGGGGAACAACAACATGATAAAATACATAAGGAATATATAAATATAATAAAAAAACAGTTTATATTTAATACAGTTGTGTGTGTTCTGGCGTGGGGGATGATGGCCTTGAAGAAATCTGAGTTTTTAATGCCTTATTTCACCTTCAGCACTTATTGAGTCTTCTTGTCTTGCCGGCTAAGCAATGGAAGGGCCAAGAGGGCACCATTATTGGGCTGGGTTTAGGGCATCAGATGGCCTTAATCCGGCCCTGAGTGTGGGATACAGATGCAATGCAGAAAGAAAGAAAGAAAAGAAAAAGAAAGGTTTAATATAGATATGTGTTCAAAACAAAAATAAACCAGGACATGGAACTCATTCATTCTCATGGAAGGTGAGGCAACTTGCTGCAACGGACATGAACCACCGGAAATAGAACATAGCATGCTTCCTACTTTAAAACTATTCTTTCAGTTTCATGCAAATTCATAGGTTTAATTAATGGGTTCAAGACTCATTTTATTAATTGACTCAGCTTTCTTTAGTAAGTTAACACCCCTTAGCTCCACAATAAAGTTAAATAATCATTTGTGATGAGGAAACAAGCTTTTCCTGTCACCGTTCTCACTTCCCCAACCCCAAGTACAATATTGGCTAAAAAGTGTGGTTTGCAGAGAGCCCTTTCATGTGGCCCTATGTACCAACACAAGCAGTCAACGTAATGAGTCTGCCCCTCGTTATACAGCATGCAATCAGTTGTATGCAGTTTCAGTAAAATCAGACTCAAATATTTTAATAAACACATTTATATCCAAAAAGCAATACCCAAGGAAGCTAACACTCAAAAATAGTTAAAACGATAGTCTAGAAATCAGAACACGAACACCGGGGGAAGAGATAATTCCTTAGGGTGAACGCCTATACATGTTTAGACGGGAAAATCCCACAACTCGCAGCATTCCCCAGCCAGCATGTAGGATGTTTTCTGTCTAAACATGCATAGGATTGCACCTTTAGCCAATTAATTAAACGGGGTTTGGTCAATAAGTCTACAAAGCATTCCTCTGCAAGTGAGTGAGCCAAACTATACCGTTTTTAGATAGTGCCCACAACAGGGTCCATACTGAAAGAGGTAATCGTATTTTGGGGGCAGGGGGTTGACGAGTCATGTCTTCCAAGCTAACAACTGACAAGGTGGCTGTTGTACTAAAACAGGAGGGAGCAAAGGTACCAAAGGAAGACAGAGAGTGCCATTGCATGAGGGCATTTGAGCTTGTCAGCCATTTGGACGAGTGGGTACTCAGTAGGGGGAACACCATAAACTTCTTGGCTCACAGAATCAAATGGAGAGCCCCCCCCCCCCCCACATGATGATATTGTATCTCTTGGATAGAAAATAAAAATACAACAGCTAATAATGTACTTCTTACTAGCATTATTCACAAGTAACATCTTTACCCGGAGGAGGCTTCTATAACATATTTAGATGGAGGAGACTTGAGAGGAAATTGATACGCTAGAAGTTCATGAAATGGAACAACACATGCAGCTGCTAGCCACATGTGCCGAATTTAATGCATGATCAGGGTGGACTGCATCTTAGGAAGAAATCCTGGCACTTAAAAACCAAGCTCATCCTATTCCTTTTAGCCCGTCCCATAACACATCCTGCGTTCAGGGTTGGTGCGCCTGCTAACAGTACAGCAAGAAAAATGTTCCGGTTTTGCTTGCAAGGTAGCTGTAAGCTTAGCTCTACAAGGAGGGAGTGCAAGGTAACTGATGAGTGGTAAGCACTGTCTACCAGATTCTAATAGCACTCTGGTGACAGGTAATCATAACTACCTTAGAGGACGGGCTGCAAAAAAGCAGCGGTGTCCCTTTCCCAAGAGCATTAACTTTTACAATAAACCATCTCCTGATTTTGTCCTAACTGTAAGCCATGTCAGATAAGTGCATAAGGAAAGGTAGGAGATATAAAAAGGTAGAGCAGAGAACACTGAGTTCATCTGTTTTTAAAAATCCTGTACAACAAACAGGCACAACCATGAACTGAACCACCTCCAAAATGGCTTTTGAAATAGAATTAGGTCTCTGCAATACTGTTTAAGAAGGTGGGCACTTAACTTCAGACTATGTCCCAATCAACCAATGGTGCCTACTTCTAAAGGATCAGACTGGAAGTTACCCAGAAAAGAGACATAAAGAAGTGTTCATTTTTTATTTCATATGACTTAAGCAGGTGTTAAAAAAAAATCAAGTGAACTTCCACCAAGTTACACTTTTCCAAACATCATTAAATTCTCTACCAGTCAAGACACAGTGTCACCTGTGGTGATGGCAATATAAATCAATGGTACATAGATAATGAGAAGGCAAATGTATTTAAATCTGTTTTACAATACTTCCCTCCTACACCCAACCCCCGCTCCCAATTGAACATGTAGTGTTTTACTTGGTAAAAACAAGCAAAGTATAAATTCATCCACACTAGGCAGAATGAAACACACACTTCTTGTGGCTATATAACCAGCAGAATGTTTTAAGGTTGCAATGAAAAATGAGATGTTAATAAATTGCAAGCAAACAAAAGGCAATTATATTAAGAATATGCATAGTTTTCAGTCACAGGGTTTTATATTCTTCTTTTTAGAAAATACTGATGGGATACGTATGAGTTTCCTTGTATTTCAAGTTATGCATTTCATTTCTCAGATTGGTTTTCCTTTAGGGAAAGAGGCCATCTATGTGCAATTAAATATAGAAAACAAAAGAATCGCAAGAGAGTGAAATTTAGAGGATAGGTATCAAGTGGAAATAATTCATGCGTTAGCTGAACTTACTAGAACTTCAGTCTATCCCTGAAGAAGTAGTGCAAATTTCTTAGTATACTATTTACTGTATTAATGTGCTTCATTTCTCTTGTAATGAAAATATACTATTTCTAAAATATTCCAATGTCCTCTAAAACTAAGAAATTTATAGTATTTCTGGACTCTGACTTTAAACTTTAGAACCCAAAATATTTACACTTTACAAAAAAAAGACTATTTCATACACTTAAACTTAATTTACACATTATCCTATAATATCCTTGTAGCCTTATATTTTGTGGATCAAAACTTACACACAATAATTTACAAATGGTAGACAAACACCCTCAAGGAGTCAATTGTTTTTTAAAAAAATAAGTAATGTTAGCTATGAACAGTCCTTCACAAATCCTATGCTTTAAGTTGTTCTGAACTGACCGAATACCACTTTAAAACTTTATATCTTAAGCAAAAAATATGAATTAAAATATCAAGTCGCAAGGTTTGTGCTGACTTTACAAGTGCTTGTAATATTAAATTTTTAAAAGATTCCTGAAAGGAACAAATTATAAAATTTAACAGAAGACTGACATGAAGACAGCAAACCAAATGATATACAAAATTTTAATCTCTTCAGTGCACACACTATTTTCTGTAAATTGTTTTAATATATTTGATAAAAGACAAATCCATTACGGGAACATGTTACATAGACACACCCATTATATTCCATCTCAAGAATAGGACGTTAATCTACTTTGAAGATAAGGCTGCTGCTCTGAACAGGCACATATTTTTTTTAGGAAATTTCAGCTCCGATAGCTTATTGCTACCATTGAAACGATTTTATTTTATCTGTAAGAAATTACATAAATTCACACAGGAATTGCTCTTCAAGAACATGCGTCTTCCAACATCTCTACCTCTCGCTTTTTTCTCCAAGGGCTTCCATACATGATTCAGCAAAGTCCTTATTGGCATCTGATGGTGACACTTTGCTCAATATATGAACTTAAAAATGAATTCTAAGTCTGTGAAAGACAGAGCCTGTTGATGAAAACCAATCTGTATTACTCTAAGAAGTGATTGTTATTATTGAAAACATTAGTTATATATATTTGGATGCTTCAGAAGAAAAAGAAAACCTTTAAAATACTGTAACTGCTAGCTGGATAACATGTTCCCAGGCAAACATTTCTGAAAGGCACATAATCAATTTTAAAAGCCCACTTGCATTCAAGTCCTCTCCTATATGGTCAGATTTTAGGGAAAAGCTCTACATAAGAGGCATCAGTGTTTTCCTCTTGTCCAATACATCAGAAAAAGCATCACTGATGATGACATTGTTCAAAGAAAAGAATCCAACCGGTCTCCTTCAAAAGTGAGTTTGCACATGTGACACCATCTGTGAGGAAGATGAGGAGGAGGAGGAATTGGACAGTTTGGGGCTGTTTGTGATTTGTAGTTCTTCTAGCCTTCTCATGTAGTCATCACGCAATGCTAGTAGCTCCATGTAACGCTGTTCAACTGGATTTGGCTGCTAGACAAAAGTTAAAATGTTTTTAAAATACGTTATTTTAACCATTTACGAAAGACCCACCATAATCTGAGTTTTACGTGGATTAATAGAAGCTTCTGTGTTTGAGTCCATATATGCTGATAATTGTCACTATTTTTTAAAACAAACACAACCAGCCTAGTTATCCACAGCCCAGAATGAATAATCCCCATTTCTTGATTAAGATGTCTTGCTAGTAAGTCTCTTGATTAGAAATGTATTAGCTTTCAAAACTCAGCCCAATGATATACTGATCTTCAGTGATCCTGTTCACTTATTTATAATAGTGGCTAATAGTGGGTTATGTGCCTGGTGTGTGCTGCCACCGTTTTTAATATGCAACCTCCAATCTGCCTGATCAGAGGTGATGTGCAAACCCAGACACTATGTGTTAATCTTGGATTAAATAACCCACATTTAACATAAGAAGTAATCGTAAATTAACGGTGGGTTGTTTAACCCACGATTAACCCATAGTGTCCAGGTTCGCATGGCATGAAAGAATCTCTAATTGGGTTAATCCGAGGTTGCATATTCAAAATGGCAGAAGGATGTAACCCCAAAAAATCTTGGGTTAATTAACCGAAGATTTGCCACTGTTATATGCAAACAGGGCCAGCATGTTAAAAAAAATCCTTGTACTGGTTGTGTTTCTATTAGCTGATTTGCTAATTTAATTTAGTTGCACATTAATTTAAAATGTGCAATACTGGCCATATTCATACAAAGCCATGACCCAGAATTCAGGAGAATCCTGGTTTATTGTAAATGAGCTTGACTCTTCCTGCTAGCACAGCTGGCTAAACAAACCACAACCAGTTTAGCATGTTCACTAAAACGAGGATCTTTGTTTGCTGCATCCATTACAAGTCAGGAATTGTAAGCCAGGATTAAGGAAAGGCTGTGATAGGAAAGGGATGGAGCTCAGCAGTAGAGCGGATGCTTTGGATGCAGAAGATGCCGGGTTCAATCTCTGGCATCTCCAGGTAGGGCTGGAAAAATTCTCGCCTGAATGAAGCCCTGGAGAGCTGCTGCTGCCAGTCAGTGTCAACAATACTGGGCTAGATGGACCAATGGTCTGGGTCAGCATAAAGCAGATTCTTCTGCTCCTATGATTTAACAAACCAAGATCCCAAGTTCAGAAAACATGCAAAACAAACCATTTTGTGTTTGTTTAGCCCATCGCACTAATAGGAAGAGCCATGCGGACTAACTGGATGTGTGCAGCAGCATGTAGCTTTTTCATGGTAAACTATAATTCTGGCTTGCTGTTGACAACACAGCACTAGCCTATTCACCCTATCAATGGGCTGTCAGAGATGGGTGCGTTGCCTGCAGCCTGCATCTTCCCTTTTTACCCCACAACCCACAATTGGCTCCTATATAGGTTGTGGAGAGTGACGTGCGCACCTGGACCGTTGGGCTGTTTAGAGACTAAACAACCCCGTAGTTAATCAAAGTACAAACCATGGATTAATCGTCTGTTCGTTGCTGACAACTCATCCATTTTAAAACTGATCTGTTACATGCGAGCTGGGCCACTATATCGCAGTACTGACAAATCCTCGCACTGAGGAAAAAATGCTCTTTCAGCACTGTGTGTGTGTGTGTGTGTGTGTGTGTGTGTGTGTGTGAGAGAGAGAGAGAGAGAGAGAGAGAATGTAGATCATATAAAATGTCTCAAAGCATCTCCATTCCCAAAGCTCCTTGCTTTCCTGGTGCCCCTCTGCTACAAGTTTCTTCGACAAGAGCTTGTGCCCAGCACAGCTATTCTGGCACCCCGTTCCTTTTATTTGCGTGCCATCAAGCTAAGAACAAACATGAATGTGATTAGGCATACCGTCTATCTTTTTTGCAATTCCATTTAGGAAGGCTGGAACATCATTTTCTTGAGTTGTACTATATTACTTGCCCTAAAATATTTTAATTTTTCCAGTGGTGGTGTTATTGTTTGTTTGAAACTTTGTTACGGCCTGTGGCTAAAAACAAATAACTTTACATGTTTCTTCCAGTAAACTAATTTGTAGTTTCACTTCGCTAAAATGCATTCCTTTTTATCCATACAAAGAGTTTCAAAACAAACATATACGATGCTTTTTCTGTGGCTGCAACTCTAAAAGCCATACAAAGCACAGCCTGGCTTTCTTCTAGCCCCCAGAGTGCTATGAACACACTACAGCAAAGCATTGCCTGAAGACGGCTGCTCCTTTCTAGTGGCTCACTGATAAAGACCGCGTTTGTCAAACACAGAAGCTCTCTTCTCTATTTGCTCCCAGCTGTTCTACCAAATCCTGAGGGTAAGAAATGCCAAGCTTGTACCATCTTTTTCTGCAGTCAACCAGCAAGGGAATATACGAAATGCTTGAATTGAAACCTCAAGGAGAAACAGGGGTTCAATACTGAGGGAGAAAAAGGGATTACTCATACCTTTCACTATAGTTCGCTCATTCCCTGATCCCTCGCACCTTTCCAAGGCACTTACTTGCAAGTAAGCGCACTTATGTCTGGCTTCCAATGTTACCCCAAAGCAGAGAAACAGATGTCTGAAGTTTTCATGCATAGAAGGCCACAAAAGCGTACAGCACAAGGAAGCAGGATGTTGAACTGGCAACCATTCCAGCTTTACCTTCCTAGCAATTCCCCGACCATGCATGCTATACATGAAGAAACCAGCTATATAAGACAGAGCAAGTCCAGAGGAAGCAGTGTCTCCATGTAGGGAGAGTCTAATGCTGCCCCCCGTCTCCTCTCCCCTTACCTGACTTGGTCAGTGCCAGATCCATCCCCACCCTGAAGAGCATCAACAGCAACTGGAGCATGGCTGGAGCAGAACAGCTTTTGGGCCCACGCTGGCCAGCATTTTGGGTGTCAGGCAAGGTTGGTACCTTCATGCCACAACGTGCATGAGATGGATAGAGCAAAAGAACTGGGGAATGGTAGGTGCATATGGCCTGTGCGTAGGTGGTGGGTGTATCACCTGTGTTTTGTGAGCGGCTTTACTATAGCCTACCTGTGTCCTATCATGTTTACCTGCATGTGTGCCTAAGAGAGAGGGGAGAGGAGAGAAGTATGTGTAGAAAGGCTTTTTATATTGTTTATTGCAATTTCATTAATATAATTTGTATTATTATTATTATTATTATTATTATTATTATTATTATTATTTACACTTATATACCACCCCATAGCCGAAGCTCTCTGGGTGGTTTACAAAAATTAAAAGTTTTAACACTAAAAAGTCAATATACAAAATTTAAAACCATAAACATAAAATAGCTGACATTAAAACACTTTAAAACATTTTAACTGTTAAGCCTGGCCACAATATCAATCAAAACCTCAACTTGAGCTGTTAAAATGCCTGGGAGAAAAGAAAAGTTTTGACCTGGTGCCAAAAAGATAACAGTGTTGGTGCCAGGCCGGCCTCATCGGGGAGATCATTCCATAATTGAGGGGCCACCACAGAGAAGGCCCTCTTCCCTTGTTGCCGTCCTCCGAGCTTCCCTCAGAGTAGGCACCTGGAGGAGGACCTTTGATGTTGAGTGTAGTGTACGGGTAGGTTCATGTTGGGAAAGGCGTTCCATCAGGTATTGTGGTCCCAAACCATGTAAGGCTTTATAGGTTAAAACCAGCACCTTGAATCTGGCTCGGAAACATACAGGCAGCCAATGCAAGCGGGTCAGAATCAGTCTTATATGTTTAAACCTTCTGGTCCTTGTTACCAATCTGGCCGCTGCATTCTGCACAAGCTGCAGCTTCCGAACCGTCTTCAAAGGCAGCCCCACGTACAGCGCATTGCAGTAATCTAACTTGGAGGTTACCAGAGCATAGACAACTGAAACCAGGTTATCCCTGTCCAGATAGGGACGTAGCTGGGCCACCAACCGAAGTTGGTAGAAGGCACTCCGTGCCACTGAGGCCACCTGAGCCTCAAGTGACAGAGATGGTTCTAGGAGAACCCCCAAGCTACGAACCCGCTCCTTCAGGGGGAGTGCAACTTTTAAGCTGCCTTGGTTTTGTATATATTTATTATTTGTAAGCTCCCATGGAAGGATCTGTATTCAGAAAGATAGATAATAATAAATTCAGAAACTCTCCTCCACTAAAGTCTGCTGGGTCTACTCGGTTAACCTCGTTTAGAGTGCCAAAAAACCTGTTGCTTTTAGAGAACTTGTGAAGAATTGGGAGTTACTGTTTTAAAACGGAAACCACCTGTTTTATGTGGATTGTTAAAGTGTTTAGAATTATATATTTTAAAATTATGAGTTGTTTTCTTTGTTCAGGGTAGTGCATTATTATATTACTTCACTAGTACAGCTAGAGGCCCCTCCACAGGGGCTGCCACTCAGAGAATCCTGGGGCTAGATGGTCTGACTCCGTATAAGGCAGCTTCATATTTTCGTATGACTTTGGTTAAAAAGACAAGGTTAAGAATCTATAAGTGCCACAAACGCCATTATTAGCCTTCCCAAACGTCCCTTAAAGAAACAGCTTACTTGCTGCCTAATCCTTGGGTTCCACCGAATGTAATAGTTCACCCAAAGGTCCAGGTGGCGCATACTTGCCACAGGATAAAGAGCACGGTTCAATTCTTTCGTATAAAAGGGGTTTGTATACTTTGATCTTGCGCTGTTGATCAGGGACCACAGAGGCAATGTTTTCTCACTGAGTTTCTGCAAAATAAATAAACAAATGACAGTGTAAACATCCATTTCAGCTACTTGGCACACCCTAGAAGGGTTTTTGACTTGGCAGGTTTCGCACCTCACATAGCTATCTTGCATAATCACACAGGCAATATATGAATCTTCATTAAAAAGCATCACATGTTGAATTGCACATCAATGAAAGTAAAAACAGAAGACGAGCCCTGCTGGATCAGACCAAAGGCCTATTGAATCCAGCATTCTGCTCCCATAGCGGCCAACAGATGCCTATGGGAAGCCCACAAGCAGGACAGGAGCATAACGGCATACTCCAGCCAGCAACTGGCACTGAGAGGCATACTGCCATTGATACTGGTGATAATACAACATAGCCATCTCGGAGGAAGAAGAGGAGGAAAACGCCTTCTTGCCAGCATTCCACCTATCATCCATTTTATTTCCTCCACACATGCTTGCTGCCAGATCTGTCTATGCGAAGTGGATAATTATAAAGTATGTCATTAAAGGCATGCAGCTTTTATGTTACCTGTCACTACACTAACTCACCTCTTTCTCTCTTACAGAGTCAGAGCTGTACAAGAAAGTACCAAACCGGCAGCTGTACAAGTGATCCAGAATCGTAATCAAAAATTGTTCATTGAATTCAAAAGCCGTAGGAAACTAGACACAAGGAAGACAAAAGTTCAGAGTAAGATATAAATGCTCCATTAACTTAAAATGTTTCACAGGGCAGCAGTAATTAGTGTAGAGCCAACATTATTTAATGTTTGTTTTCCTTTCATTTCTCAAATGTATTCTCAAGTGCTGTTTCAAAATGATATTATATTTCACCTTATTCTGCAATGCAAACACAAGGGAGCTTACAATAGCTTGTATAAAACACTGCAACAATACAACAAAATCCAGCAAAAATAAAAGCAGTACAAAGAGAAACCAGTAGGAAGAGCAGAAGTGAAAAGAACTCTGACTAACAGCCTCAGGTGCCCTCTTAAAAGTGGGCAATGAGGTTCCCAGACACACCTCCCTGGGGAGGTGATTCCATTGTCTGGGTAACACTATCAAAAGGGGCTTTTCTTTCACCTCCAGTAGCCAAACCTCTGGTGGGAGAGCAAGAAGAGCCTGTGAAGACTAGTGAAGTTCCCAAACCAGCTCATGGGAAGTGGTGATGCCGAAGACGCCCTAAACCAGTGATCTTCAACTGGTCCAGACTCAAGACCCACCTCGAACTCCCAACCTGCCACATGGGACGCACTTTCACAATTTCACAACATGGTGGCAACAGCTTTACCGCAACCCATCTGGCCTGATCTCGTGACCCACTTTTGGGCTACGACCCACCCGTTGAAGACCATTGCCCTAAACAGCCTGGGAACAGGATTTTGAAGTCCAAAGCCAGAATCCTGAATGGTCAATTGAAATGAACTGACTTCAAGGGCAGCCAGAGAGAGCATGAAGTTAATCTAGGCTGCAGGTGATACTGTGGCCTGGTCTCTAAGAAAGGACACAGATGGTGAAGCTGGTAAAAGGAAGTCCTGCCACCTCAATGTCCATAAGTAGAAATGGACCCAAGAGTATCACAATCAAAACAGGATAAAACCTCCATGTGCATCAGAATCCCTAACCAACATACTTCCATCTTATCTGGATTAAATTTGTTCACTCAATTTCAAAAGTGCCTCCAAATTGTGCCACTGCCTCTCCAGGATTAGACAAGAAAAATGAGAAACAGAGCTGGGTTAGTACATATATTGACGACACCACAGCCCAAATCTCTGGATGACTTCATCCAAAGGTTTCATCTGGATGTTTAAAAGTATCACATTTTTCCTTATTTGTTGCCCAAGGTCTGGACACCAAGAACAACCCAGAGGGAGCTCTTCAGAAGGCCTCAAGGGGATAATTTTAAAGGCTCCATACAGCCCCTAAACTAGCCCACAGCATCATGAGGAAAACAACTTGCACAGAAACCAGTAGCTGCTTCACTTACCTTTTCTTTTGAAATATTTAGCACTGCTTTGTTTCGTCCTCATGCTAGGTTGTTTCTGTCAGTACGAACAGTTTGGATAAATTTTGTGGGACTCACACTTGACCTCAATTGGGCATGCATAGGATCATGTTGCAAATTTCACTGCCTTATTTATAATATGGAAGAAAACAAGGTGCGAGAGATGCAAAGCTCTTACTTTCTTTAGCTTGACTGAAGACAACTTAAAAGTTTTTTCCAACAAGGATTTGTAACTCTGAAGAATTAGGGAATGACTTCAAAGACAACTCCCAAACAAGTAGACAGGTGAAAGCAGGGGGAAGTAAGCAGGATCACATCTGTCACTACACCATCTTTTCCTCCGGGAGGGGACGGACTTACTTGTTTAGACATCTGCCACACGCAGTCAATGAACTGGAGGAAGATGGGCGACCTGTCAGCATCAGCATGATTTTTGTCTCCATGACCAATTCTCTGAAATGAAAATCACACCTCACCTGAGTCACTTAACTCTGTTTTAGGAAAAACTGACCTTTCAACAGAACTTTAAGAATGACTTCTAGATCTCCTTATACTGAATGGAGCGGCCATCAGTTTGGACGGCTGTAAAAAGGGGGTTAGGCAAATTCCTGGAGAAGAAGGTGATCAATGGCTACTAGTCCTGATGGCTATGTGCTACCTCCAGTATCAGAGGCAGTGTGCCTACATACCAGTTGCTGGGGAACATGGGTAGAAGGGTGCTGTTGCACTTGTGTCCTGCTTGTGGGTTCCCGGTCGACAGCTGGTTGGGCACTGTGTGAACAGACTGCTGGACTAGATGGACCCTTGGTCTGATCCAGCATCAGGGCTCCTCTTATGTTCTTTTATTAGTTTATATGCTTTCCCACGGATGGGAATGAAAGATGGTAACGTAACAAATGTAAGGATATGCTGGATGCTGGATTTTCCTTAAAGAGTTTAATTGAGAATGCATAGCCCAGGATGAGGTCCTCTGTCTTTCTCCAGGCCAGAGAACATTTATTGTGCAGTAAGGCATTTCACCCAAGAGCCTAATCAAAGGGAATTCACAAGTGCTTCACTTTGGTTGGGTTGTGCCCTTGAATTTCTCCAATTAAAAGCCTGTGATCTTTTAAATCCCACTGATTTCAAGAATGAGTTAAAGAACATAGTTTTGGCTGAATTGTGTCCTTTATATGCAGGTTGCTTACCTGTAACTGTAGTTCTTCGAGTGGTCATCTGTGCATCACACATATGGGCTCTGCGCCTGCGTGGAGCCTGTCTCGGAAACTTCTATAGCTAAGGCAAACGTTTTTGGTGGGAACCCCTCCCCCACTGTCTACTGACTCCGTGTTCCCGCCTTTCTCCTCAGTTCCAAGAGACCGACTTGCTGGCCTCATAACTAGGAGAGAAACCGCTTGGTATCGACAGTACATTTACATCGACACCAAAGCGGGGATGGTGGGTGGGTTGTGTGAATGCACAGATGACCACTCGAAGAACTACAGTTACAGGTAAGCAACCTGCATTTCTTCTTCGTGGTCTCTGTGCATCACACATACGGGCGATTAACAAGCTAAATTCCTGGTGGAGGGTAGGGGTAGATCAATGTTCCCTCACAAGACAAAGAAATTGCTTGCCCCAAATTGCAGTTTGTCCTGGTACAAACAATCAAGTGGTAGCATGTAATGAAATTAAAGGACTTATACCAAATAGCTGCCTTACATAAGTCCAGGATCGACAATCCCCTGGTAAAGATACGGACTTCGATGCACTGCGTATCGACTTAGCTGTTACTGGACCAATGAGTTGCAAGCCCTTCAACTCATAGGGCAGTTTAATAGCATGTACAATCCACTCCGCGAGTCATTGCGACTCTTGCGTTTTATAAAATCTGTCAGTTCTAGCCCTGTGTGGAAGCCCAGGTAGAGTGCATCAATACTGAGGCAGATAATTCACTCGATCTGCGTAGTGTTGATATAGCCATCAGAAAACAACTTTCTAAGAAAATTAATGTGATATCTGAAGGTGCCATTGGTTTAACTGGTTTCAGTGGCAGAGATTGTGGCATGACAGAGAAACTCCATGCCAGAATGAAACTCCTAATTAGAGGAGCCAGATTCATAATGCCCAGAGGAACCCCCTAACAACGGGGTTGGTGCAAAAACAGGTAAAGCAGTCAAATACCCGCATATCGACAACTATTTTAGCCCTATAGTGTATAGGGGGTAAGTGTAAGGACATCATTAAGGAGGCTGAATGGGGCTTGAGGCCCTAAAGATCCATGTATTTAGAAAAGAATCCCATTGTGCAGTATATGACTTCTTCGTTGTCAGGCTACAGGCTGGATGAAAAAAATGGAATCGACCTCACGTCGAAAGTAGTTACGGTATTGGGATACCCCATGCCATGGGTCTGAGCATATGCAGGGGTGTAAACTATGGGGGGAGGGGGGCAATGCCCCCACCGGGATTTCCTAAAGGGGGCAATGCCCAACCAAGCAACATCAGTAAGCTCACAGCGTCAGTCTCCAGTTGTCTCTATTCTTACGTGTTTAGAGGCAGTCTAAATTACATCCAAGCACATCCTGCTTCCTCATCAGCTGCCCAGCAGATCTCCTTGCAAGACAAAAGCCACTCTCCTGTTGTGTCAAGGTCAGGCTTCCCCAGATTCATTTTCTTCTACCCACTCAGGCGTTGTAAGACAAAAGATTGCCCATTTAGGAATTACAGTCTGGGTACATCTTGACAAGAGTTTTGCCCCAGGCCGGGGTGCATCTGAAGTGGCAGCAGGTCATCTATATGATGCAGCTGGCATCCCGAAGCCATCCAGGAGCAAATCCCTGAAACTCCGGTTTTAAAAAGTCGGGTACTTACCACGACTTTTTTATCGTCAGAGCTGCAGCAGAGCTGATGGTAACCTGATTGGTTGCCATTGGCTGATATCTTCAGAAGAAGAGTGAGCCACACCTGTCTCGGCCACCAAGGGGTGAATATGATGGAGACTGTGTGGACTACACAATATTAATATTATCATACCACAGTACTCATGGAATGAGAGGAAAGAATGAGAGGAAAAATGAGGGCTGCAAAGACATTCCCAGTTGAACAGAAAAGTGTTTGTATGAGGAGATGGGGGAGGAAGTGGGAAAGCACATGCCCCGTAGCAAATAGTCTGTGCAAGTACACCAATGTAGGGTTGTTAGATCCAGGGTGAGTCTGGATTCTGTGTTCACTACGAGGCCCAAAGAGCTCAATAAATTGAGTAGTCACCTTGCCTTCGATAGCATTTCCTTCTAGGATGCCACCAGAAGCCAGTTGTCTAAATATGGGTAGATTTCTACCCCTTGAAGGCAAATGAATAGAAGGACCAGTGCCATACATTTTGTAAATATTCTGGGGCAGAGCTTTATGTGTCATCAGAAATTTGTGGTTTTGATGTACGTATGGAGCCGTCTCAAATCCAGAACAGGTTGAAGAGATCTGTAGAGGAGTGGACCAAATATTAAATCAGAGAGTGATATAGGTCTTCCAAAGGAGGCTCCACTCTGTACAGCTACCCCACCCACAGGCGATGCAGAAGAGAGTAATGTTGAGTCCGACTGAGAGCTCTCTAAGAATTGAGGGGAATCAGGTTTAGTTCTAAGATTAAACCCATCTTCTCCAAGCTGAACTTTTTGACACCCCACAAAGTGGGGCTGGAAAGGAAAAGAGCTAGGTGGACATACTGACGCATTCACGATGGTATCAAGAGGCAATGGTTGAGCCCTGTGGACAGGTCACAATGACAGTGATCTCGGTAGAGCTAGAGGGAGCTGCGAGAAAACTTCCTCCAGTGGCAATCGCGATACCGATGGAGCTGCTCAGTATCGAGAAAGGCATATGTACCAATATAGGGGTTGGTATCGATGCCTGGTACGGGAGTTACGGGTCCATTGCAAGAGGTGTCCCTCTCATAATTGATGCCAATCTCTGTACTGGTACGGCATTCTCGGGGGAGGCAACCCAGTTGAAGTTCTGTCCCTCTTCTTTTTTTAAAAAAACAAACAAACAGGGACCCGAGAATGATGCCCCTAGACATCACAGGCATAAAAACTCTCTCTGTTGAAATCATAGCACTCCAATTGTAGCAGCTCTAGGGAGCAGCCCTGTAATTGGCAGCTAGCCTGTAATGGCTGTGCTAATTAACTTGGTGGGGAGATGTCTACTTCAAGCTGCATGTTAGACATCTCTTCTTGGTACCAAGAGATTGGTACCAAAAGAGGCAGTTGAATCTCACCCTTTGATGTCGATTCTGCCTGCTAGACATCTCATCTTGACATCAAAGGTGCATATTAGACATCTCATTTTGGTACCAAGAGCCCTGCACCAAGGAGCTCGGTACCATGGAGCTTGGTACCATGGCGCTCGATACCAAGGAGCTCGGTACCAAGGAGCTCGGTACCAAGGAGCTCGGTACCATGGCGCTCGGCACCAAGGAGCTCGGCACCATGGCGCTCGGTACCATGGCGGTCGGTACCATGGCGCTCGGTACCAAGGAGCTCGGTACCAAGGAGCTTGGTACCAAGAAGTAGGGATGTGCACTGGATCGGACCCGATCCACGATCCGAGTCCGGTCCAGTGGGAAATCGGATAAATTATCCGATTTCCGATCCCGCAGCTGGATCGGCCGATCCAATCCGAACCGGTCCGAAAAAGCTCCGAACCGGTTCGGCGGATCGGCGGATCGGCGGGCGCCCACTGGCGCCCACCGCCGCTTCCATTGGCGGGCGCCAGCGGGCGCCCGCCGATGAAAGTGGACAGCGGGGGGGGGAGGAGGGGGGCACTTACCTTCTCGGCCCGGTGGCTCCCGTCCGGCGCCGGCGCCTACTACTACTAGCAGGCTCCGCGGCCTGCTCTAGGGTGGCGCGCTGGGTGATGTCATCACCCGGCGCGCTACTCTAGAGCAGGCCGCGGAGCCTGCTGGAAGTAGTAGGCGCCGGCGCCGGACGGGAGCCGCCGGGCCGGAAAGGTAAGGAGGGGGTGCGTGGAGGGGAGGAGGGGGCGCGCGGAGGGGGGAGGGGGGCCCTTACCTGCCCGGCCCGGCGGCTCCCGTCCGGCGCCGGCGCCTACTACTCCCAGCAGGCTCCGCGGCCTGCTCTAGGATGGCGCGCCGGGTGATGTCATCACCCGGCGCGCTACTCGAGAGCAGGCCGCGGAGCCTGCTGGAAGTAGTAGGCGCCGGCGCCGGACGGGAGCCGCCGGGCCGGAAAGGTAAGGAGGGGGTGCGTGGAGGGGAGGAGGGGGCGCGCGGAGGGGGGAGGGGGGCCCTTACCTGCCCGGCCCGGCGGCTCCCGTCCGGCGCCGGCGCCTACTACTCCCAGCAGGCTCCGCGGCCTGCTCTAGGATGGCGCGCCGGGTGATGTCATCACCCGGCGCGCTACTCGAGAGCAGGCCGCGGAGCCTGCTGGAAGTAGTAGGCGCCGGCGCCGGACGGGAGCCGCCGGGCCGGAAAGGTAAGGAGGGGGTGCGTGGAGGGGAGGAGGGGGCGCGCGGAGGGGGGAGGGGGGCCCTTACCTGCCCGGCCCGGCGGCTCCCGTCCGGCGCCGGCGCCTACTACTCCCAGCAGGCTCCGCGGCCTGCTCTAGGATGGCGCGCCGGGTGATGTCATCACCCGGCGCGCTACTCGAGAGTAGGCCGCGGAGCCCGCTGGTAGTAGCCGCCGGCGCCGGACGGGCCGAGAAGGTAAGCAGTGGCGGGGAAGGGGGCTTACCCCCCCCCGGAGCCGTCCGCTTCTGCCCGCGGGCGCCAGCGGATGGAAGCGGGCGGCCCCAGGGGGGGTAGGGAGCGCGGGGGAGGGGGTTTACCTGCCGGGGCCGTCCACAGCGGACCGCCCCGGGGGGGGGGAGGGAGTTAGGCCCCCCCTTACCCACCCGCCGCCATTTTTTCCTCATAGACTTGCATTGCAATGCAAGTCTATGGGGAAAAAAATGGCGGCCGATCCAAAAATGTACGATTTTTGGGTCGGGATCGGACTCGATCCGGTCCGGGGGGCCTCCGATTTTGTCCGAACCGGTCCGGGACAAAATTGGAGGTCCCGATCCGGGTCCCGATCCGATCCGGGGGGTCCGTGCACACCCCTACCAAGAAGCTCGGTACCATGGACCTCGGTACCATGGCGCTCGGTACCATGGACCTCGGTACCATGGCGCTTGGTACCAAGGAGCTCGGTACCATGGCGCTCGGTACCATGGCGCTCGGTACCAAGGAGCTCGGTACCATGGCGGTCGGTACCAAGAAGCTCGGTACCATGGACCTCGGTACCATGGACCTCGGTACTATGGCGCTCGGTACCAAGGAGCTCGGTACCATGGCGGTCGGTACCATGGCGGTCGGTACCAAGGAGCTCGGTACCATGGACCTTGGCACTATGGCGCTCAGTACCAAGGAGCTCGGTACCAAGGAGCTCGGTACCATGGCGCTCGGCACCAAGGAGCTCGGTACCATGGTGCTCGGTACCATGGCGCTCGGTACCAAGGAGCTCGGTACCAAGGAGCTTGGTACCAAGAAGCTCGGTACCATGGACCTCGGTACCATGGAGCTCGGTACCATGGACCTCGGTACCATGGCGCTCGGTACCATGGACCTCGGTACCATGGCGCTTGGTACCATGGCGGTCGGTACCATGGCGGTCGGTACCATGGCGGTCGGTACCATGGCGGTCGGTACCAAGGAGCTCATGGAGCTCGGTACCATGGCGCTCGGTACCATGGCGCTCGGTACCAAGAAGCTCGGTACCATGGACCTCGGTACCATGGACCTCGGTACTATGGCGCTCGGTACCAAGGAGCTCGGTACCATGGCGGTCGGTACCATGGCGGTCGGTACCAAGGAGCTCGGTACCAAGGAGCTCGGTACCAAGAAGCTCGATACCATGGACCTCGGTACCATGGAGCTCGGTACCATGGCGCTCGGTACCATGGCGCTCGGTACCATGGACCTCGGTACCATGGACCTCGGTACCATGGCGCTCGGTACCAAGGAGCTCGGTACCATGGCGCTCGGTACCATGGCGCTCGGTACCAAGGAGCTCGGTACCATGGCGGTCGGTACCATGGCGGTCGGTACCATGGCGGTCGGTACCAAGGAGCTCATGGAGCTCGGTACCATGGCGCTCGGTACCATGGCGCTCGGTACCAAGAAGCTCGGTACCATGGACCTCGGTACCATGGCGCTCGGTACCATGGCGCTCGGTACCATGGCGCTCGGTACCATGGCGCTCAGTACCGAAAGAGGCAGTTGAGTCTCACCCTGTGATGTCGACTGAGGGGCTCTCATCCATAGAATCGCTCCAAGCGATCAGTCCCCAGAAGTCCTATATAACCTGGCCTTCTTAGATATCCCTTTCACTGTAGAGACAGCTAGGGAGCGTCCAAACACTGGACGATCAGAATGACTCATGGTCAGAGTCAGGGTCTGAGGACGCAGAGGGGCTCTCCTCCGTAGAATCGCTCCATGCGATCAGCCCCAGAAGGCTCCTGCCTTCTTAGATATCCCTCTTACTGTAGATACAGCCTGGGGAGCATCCAAATGTTGGAAGATCGGAATGACCCTTCATCAGAGTCAGGGTCCGAGGACGCAGAGGGGCTCTCCTCCGTAGAATTGCTCCATGCGATCAGCCCCAGAAGGCTCCTGCCTTCTTAGATATATGCAGGTTGCTTACCTGTAACTGTAGTTCTTCGAGTGGTCATCTGTGCAGTCACACACATGGGCTCGCGCCGGCGCCGAGCCTCATTCGGGAAACTTCCATAGCTAGCTTAGGTTTTCGGCGGGAAACCCCTCCCCCCACCATCGTATCGCGCATGCTCAGGGTTCCCGCCTACCTCAGTTCTCTGAGACCAACTAGCCTCGCACTAAGGTATACAGCTCAGAAGCACACGCTTATGACACCTCCTGCATACATAAACAGCGTTGCAGAGAGGGGATGGTGGGAGGGTTGTGTGACTGCACAGATGACCACTCGAAGAACTACAGTTACAGGTAAGCAACCTGCATTTCTTCTTCGTGGTCTCTGTGCATCACACACATGGGCGATTAACGAGCAAGACTTACCGGAAGGTGGGATGCACGCTGATATCTACTGGCAGATGGAGGATAGAACCGCTCTACCAAAGGACGCATCCCTTGCCGCTCGAACATCTAGTCTGTAATGCTTGATGAAGGTAGAAGCATTCGACCAGGTAGCTGCCTTGCAGATATCAGGGAGAGCGGACCCATGCGACAAAGCCGACGATACAGCGAGACCTCTAGTAGAATGCGCTGTAAATGACGAAGGCGGCTGTTTGCCCAGGACTCGATAGGCCAAAACTATGGTGTCCACAATCCAGTGTGAAAGACGTTGAGGCGAAACCGCTTGGCCTTTTGTTTTCCCCCCATAGCAAACAAAGAGCTTATCCGATTTGCGGTATACAGAAGACCTCTCCTTATAAAAAGCAAGTGCACGTCGAACATCCAACGCGTGCAACGTGGAGCATAGCGGATCAGTGGCGGCCTTGAAAAACGTGGGTAGAACGATGTCCTGATTTAGATGAAACGTAGAAGAAACTTTAGGGCGAAAGGATGGGCCAGTCCGCAGCACCACCTTATCTGGAAAAAACTGTGTATACGGCGGATCCACCATTAAGGCCGCCAACTCAGAGGCCCGTCTAGCCGAAGTAATGGCAACCAAGAAAACTGTTTTGAAAGTGAGCAGGCGATAGTCTATAGTGGCCAGAGGCTCAAACGGTTTTGAGGTTAGAGCTGTCAAAACTAATGACAAGCTCCACTGTGGCACTATTGTGCGCAAAATTGGAAACAAATTACGAATACCCTTTAAAAACGTCTTCGAGACCGGATGGGTAAACACTGAAAAACCGTCGATTTTCTTATGGTTGACGGAGATAGCTGATAAATACACTCTTAACGAGCTGAACTTTAAGCCTTGCGAATGCAAGTAATACAAGAAGTCTATAACGTTCGAAATTGGGCAGTCGACAGCGTTGAACGTGTGGTCTGCCGCAAACGACTGGAAACGTTTCCATTTCCGAGCGTATGATAGTCGAGTGGAGGGTTTAGTAGATGATTCAAATATGGAACGTATGTTTTGTGGTACGTTCAATGATCTCCAATCCGTCGGATCCTCCAGGCCGTTAGACGCAGAGACCTGAGGTCTGGGTGAAGCACTCGACCTTCTTCCCTCGACAGCAGATTGGGAATTGATGGAAGGTGCCACCATTGGCGATTGGCAATTCTGCACAGGGGAGTGAACCATGGCTGTCTCGGCCACCATGGGGTTACTAAAATGGCGTCCACCGGCGACCTGCTGAGTCTGGCCACTGTGTGGCCTATCAGCGGGAAAGGCGGGAACATATACAGGAAGCCGCTGGACCAATCCCAGAGGAATGCATCTCCTAGCGATGCAGGTCCAATCCCCGCTCGCGAACAATATCGTTGGCACGCAGTGTTGGTTACCGTTGCAAACAGGTCTATTGTGGGGATCCCCCACCTTGCAAAGATCTGCGACAGCACATCTCTGGATAGCTCCCATTCGTGGGAGTTGGAGAATTGTCTGCTGAGGGTATCTGCTATCGTGTTGTCCGCTCCTGCGATATGAAGTGCAGACAGATGGATGTGGTGCTTGATGGCCCAGTGCAATATGTTTAGCGCCAGACGTAGCAGAGGCGGTGAGCGCGTCCCTCCCTCTTTGTTTATATACCACACGACCGTGGTGTTGTCGCAAACGACGCGAACGTGGCGTCCTTGTAGGCAGGGCAGGAACGCATGTAGAGAGCGTCTGACTGCTAGGAGTTCTAGAAGATTGATGTGTAACCGTGTCTCTGAACGAGACCATCTTCCTTGAATTTTTAGGTCCTGCAGATGAGCGCCCCATCCTTCGAGGGAAGCATCTGTTGTCAGGACGCATTCCGGCCCGCGTTGGTGAAAAGGGAGGCCATTCGACAGATTTGACACGTCGGCCCACCACCTGAGAGACCGGACTACCGAACGTGGGATGGCAAGTATCACTCTGCGAGGATTGTGCCACGGTCGGAAGCGCCGGAGCAATACTTGTTGCAAAGGCCGCATGTGTAGACGGGCCCACTTCACGACAAATACTGCTGCTGCCATAAGGCGAAGTAGTCGGAGCACAGCAAACGCTGTCGTTGTTGGCGAACGGGAAAGACGCGAAGCCAGAGCTCGAATAGACTGTCCGCGTTCCCGCGGTAAGTACGCTCGTCCCATTGTGGAGTCTAGACGAACGCCTATGAATTGAATTTTCTGTGTCGGAGCTAAAACAGACTTTTCTGTGTTTATTTGCAGGCCTAGATTCTTGAGACAGGATGTTACGTAACGGACATCGCAATGTGCCTGATGATGAGACGGAGAGACGATTAGCCAATCGTCCAGGTAAGGGTACAATTCGATGTCGTTGGATCTTAGATGGGCACAGACTGCTGCCATACATTTTGTAAACACTCTCGGTGCTGTCCGGAGGCCAAAGGGCAGCACTGAAAACTGGTAGGACTTGCTTCCGACTTGAAACCTTAGGTACTTGCGATGCGAAGGGTGTATTGGGATATGGAAATACGCATCTTTCAGGTCCACCAGCGTAAACCAACTGTTTTTGCGTAGGAGCGGTAATATGTGAGCTAAAGTTACCATGCGGAACTTCTTTTGCTTGATATACTTGTTGAGCCGTCTGAGATCCATAATAGGACGGAGTCCTCCGTCCTTTTTTGGCACCGTGAAATAACGGGAATAATACCCCGCTGGAGCATGCTGAGTAAATACGCGTGAAATTGCCCGCTTTTGAAGCAGAGTTGCTGTTTCTTGAAGGATGGCTAAGGACGGTGTGGTTGATCTCACGGTACCTAGAGGAGGGAGGACTTCGAACTCTATGTGATAGCCATGTGTTACTGTTGATAGTACCCACCGGTCTGTGGTAATCGCGTACCAAGCCGGAAGGAATGGACGCAACCTGTTGGCTGGGTCCGGTGGCAGAATGAGATGGCGATAAAAGTCAAAGACGCCGCTTGGCTCCACCCTCTGGACGGCGAGCCTTGTTAAACCGAGAGGCCGGGCGACGAGATTGATAAGAGGAGGCAGGCTGTTGCGTTTGATAACGCTGAGAGCGATCCAGTTGCTGCCTAGGCTGGTATGGCACCGGGCGATACCAGCGGCGCTGACGGCTAGCCTGCTGTGGATGCTGTTGATGTTGGCCTGGAAGGCTCATCTTTCGTGCAGTCATCTTTGCCTTATGGATTACATCCATGGCATTATCGGTCGTCGAATGAAATAGGCCCTCACCATCAAATGGTAAGTCCTCAATACGCGACTTGGTCTCCGCCGGTAAGTTTGAAGAGCGAAGCCAGGCATGGCGACGTAGCGCAATTGCACCCACCATAGCTTTTGCCGTGCAATCAGTCTGATGATTTGCAGTGGCTAACTGTTGTTTAGATAGTCTATTCGCCTCCGCCTGAAACACTCGAGCCAATTCACGCTGCTCGTCGGGCAGGTAATCCGTCAACGTGGCTATCTTGTCCCAAAGGAACAACTGATACCTGGCCATAGTAGCCTGGTAGTTGGCCACCTTGAATCCCAACGACGCAGACGAGTAAATTCGACGGCCGACAGAATCTAATTTTCGGCCTTCCTTGTCAGTGGGTGCCGCATGGCTTCTCGTTGCTCTACCTTGCGAAGACTCGACTACCACTGAGTTTGGCTTAGGATGTGAAAACAGAAAGGGAGCATCCGCCTCCTTCACTTTGTACAGTGCATCTAGACGTTTGGAAATCGGTCCAATCGTAGCTGGATTACTCCAGGACTGCTGGCAGGTTTTAAGCAGTGTTGGCACTATGGGAAGTGTTAACTGTGGCACTGGATCCTCGTACATCACGTCATAGATCTTATCCGGTAAAGCTTCCTGTGGCTGATGTAAGTCCAAACCTAAGGATTGCGCCATCCGCTGCATTTGGTCCGAAAAGGAACCTAACTCTAAGGACGGAGACGCCCTATCCGTCGTTCCCACGCCATCAAGAGGAGACGGTACCGATGGGGCCGGAGAAACTAACGAGGACGAGTCAGAAGCGTAATCGTCCATTGAAGAAGGTGAAGCTCGACGACGATCCGGTATCGCCAGTTGTTTCGATGTCGATGCCGAACTACGGTGTCGAGTGGAATGAGCCGCGGTGTCGCGAGTAGAGACTCGAGGCAACCTCTCTCCTGTATACTGGTCAAATTTCGGACGCAGATGTTGACGAGAAGTAGTTGCACGAGATCGATTCGAGCGAACATCCCAGGTTTGGGAACGTGAACGTGAGGCTTGGGAATGTGAACGTGAGCGGGATCGAGATCGAGATCGGTAGGTGCGAGCAGTAGAGGCTCTCGACACCGGAGAAGTCGGTGGAACGGAAACTGGTGGACTTGCTGGCTCGGTACCGAAACCGGCTTGACTATCGGTGTCGACGACTATAGCTTCCATTGGAAGAGTATCAATCAGGTCTTCTTCCTCCTGTGAAAGAAGGGAGCGAGGTGGCAGGGACTTTGCCCTAGCCGACGAGGTCGAGCGCTTCGAGCCTTGCGGTACCGATGCCGGAGGGCTTGGAGACGCTCGAGGTGGCGGTGTCGAAAACAGTTGCGCCGGCAACGACGAAGTCGAGGGTGGCGTAGTTGGTTTTGGTCTCAGTGTCGACGCCGAGGACCTAGCTGCCGACTTCAATGTCGGCGGTCGCTTCGGTACCGTCGATGTCGAAGTTTTCGACTTCGAGTGCGACGGTTTTTTCTTCAACTTTGAAGGCTTCTCTTTCAGTTTTTTTGCCTTTGTAGTTGGTGCAACCCTCGTAGGCTGTGAAGAAGATCCCTCTTGAAGAGGCTCCATCGTCTCCTGAGTTGCCTCCCAAATTGGGGAGGAACGAAGCGATGCTGGGTTCGAGCGCGATTGTTGTCGCTCCCCAGAAGTTGACCGGTCCCTATGACGATCAGGGTGAGCTTCGAGGGGCTCCGAACGAGGGCGGTCAACTGCAGAAAGGGCTCTACTCCAAAGTAAGCTGCGGAGTCTGTCTGCCCTAATCCGTCTGGTCTGTCGCGAGAAAGCCATGCAATGCCTGCACGAGTCTACAACATGACTCTCCCCCAGACATAAGAGGCATAAAGAATGGCCGTCAGTCAGCGTTAATTTGGCCCTACATTGAGAGCAATGTTTAAAAAGTGCTGACTGAGCCATCTTGAGGCAGGCAACGGCCTGACTACGTAACCTAACACTACTTTAACTAGTTTTTTTTTTTTTCTATCTATAACTATTTTTTTTTTACTAACTACTACACTAAGCTAACTATCTGAAAATATCTTTTATATCCAAAGGTTGTACGAACGATTTTGTCGGACGAAGTCTCCCGCGAGGCTACTAGCGAAGCGGTCGAAGAAGAACTGAGGTAGGCGGGAACCCTGAGCATGCGCGATACGATGGTGGGGGGAGGGGTTTCCCGCCGAAAACCTAAGCTAGCTATGGAAGTTTCCCGAATGAGGCTCGGCGCCGGCGCGAGCCCATGTGTGTGATGCACAGAGACCACGAAGAAGAACCCTCTTGCTGTAGATACAGCCTGGGGAGCGTCCAAATGTTGGAAGATCGGAATGACCCTTCATCAGAGTCAGGGTCCGAGGACGCAGAGGGGCTCTCCTTCGTAGAATCGCTCCATGCGATCAGCCCCAGAAGGCTCCTGCCTTCTTAGATATTCCTCTTGCTGTAGATACAGCCTGGGGAGCGTCCTAATGTTGGAAGATCAGAATGAACCTTGGTCAGAGTCAGGGTCCGAGGACGCAGAGGGGCTCTCCTACGTAGAATCGCTCCATGCGATCAGCCCCAGAAGGCTCCAGCCTTCTTAGATATCCCTCTTGCTGTAGATACAGCTAGGGAGCGTCCAAATGTTGGAAGATCGGATGAGGCATGAAGCAGCCATGTCTCCAGTAGATCGAGGCGCCTGTGCCATGAGTGTAACGATTGTCTGGAAGAAACCATGGCTTCTAGAGCTTTTATCCACAGACCTGGCGTCAACACGGTTATCTTTTCAGCGCCAGGTCAAAACTTCTCTCCCAGGCATTTCAACAGCTTAAGTTGAGGTTTTAACTGACTTTGTAGCCAGGCTTAACAGTTTAAAATGTTTTAAATGTCTTATGTTTATGGTTCTAAATTTTGTAAACCACCCAGAGAGCTTCGGCTATGGGGTGGTGTATAAATGTAAATAATAATAATAATAATAATAATAATAATAATACAGTAGCAACAGGTTTCGATGACCTGAGCCTCTCCCAAAACAAATTAAACAGAGAAAAGTCTGTCTGCTGGGGAAGCTTGCTGACGCACTTAACACATTTTGAAAAGGGGCCTTAATGGCTGTGCGATCCCCCTCAACGTGATCCAAGATTGCTAGAGAATAAAATATCTAAGAATATAATAACAATAAATTATATTGTTTTAAATGTACGTTGTATGTTTTTAATTGTTTTAATCGTATGTAAACCGCCCAGAGAGCTTTGGCTATGGGGCAGTATACTAATGTAATAAATAAATTAATTAATTAAGACTAAAATTGAACTAAAAACAAAGTAAAATAACTAAAAACCTTAGCACTCTAAAGCTTTCTCCTCAGGAGAAAGACAGAAGTTCCCAACAAGACATCCTTTCAGCAAGGCGGTCGAAAAAGAATTGAGGAGAAAGGCGGGAACACGGAGTCAGTAGACAGTGGGGGAGGGGTTCCCGCCAAAAACGTTTGCCTTAGCTATAGAAGTTTCCGAGACAGGCTCCACGCAGGCGCAGAGCCCATATGTGTGATGCACAGAGACCACAAAGAAGAACTATAGTTTTTCCTAGCTTTAACAACCCAATAAGATAAATGGTGAGCCTATGTTGTTTAAGAAAATGCAATTCAAAAGTATTTCCAATTTACATATTAGAGATCATAAGGACATTAATATGTAAGACAAGGAAGTTATTGACAATTCCTACAGAAACACCCCCATTCTGCAACTGCCCACACAGCAAAACAAAACACACACACACACACAATTTCCCACTTTCTAAAAATCGAATAACAAGCTGCTTACATCAACCTTCATTCACCAGATAGGACAGCTCATTTATTCAAAGTCACCCCATTTCCCAAACAACTTGAAACTAGATGGCACAAACAGAGGCTTTTAAAATGGACTTGGAGCTATTTTCAAAGGGCACCATGAGTTTATTATTGAGGCAGCAGTTAGCTGCCAAATTTTCAGAGTTATGCTCCTATACAGCAATGTGGCTTTGCTTAAGGCAAAGATTTAAAAGCCATGGTCTCTTTGGTCTGGGAAAATCTGCTCAAGAACACAGTTAGCTTTGACAGTCCAAGTTTGCCTTCATGGTGTAATGGGAACCCTAAGTAAGATCAATCATGTTTATGTACATGATAGCCACACACAAAAAATTACTATTTAAATCAGTGTTAAATCAACAATGGTAGTGGAACAGTCCAACTCTCACAAATACGGCTTTAACTCTTCTACTAATTGACAATACATGTTATTGTTTTCATATTTCAAAACCTGAAGTGTATGGCAAGAGTCTTACATTTTAAAATGTAAGAATAAAAAGAGGCAAGCTAATTCCTTTCCAGGCCACGCTGCACACAGAGAAATGCTACATCAAAAGGGTCTATAAAATGTCACACATACACCCCAAAAAACATTCCTGGAGGAAAAAACGTATCAATCCAGACTGAGACTGTAATTGAACTGAGTCTTCCAAGTGTCAGGGCAACTTTTGTATATCCAATCCAATATCAGTCAGCCTACAAAATACATTCAGGCACAGGCTGCTGAAGAGAGCTCACAATGAAATGCAATAGAACATAAAAACACACACCCTAAAATTATACCACAACACTGATGATTGCCTTCTTGTATAATACTATGTAACACATAATATCAGTGGTTCAGAGGATTCAATACGCTCACTTTACGCACCTCTCAGTAAAGCTTAAAGACACCCATGAGGTGGATGTATGTTGTTATCCTCATATTGCAGATGGGTGACCATAGCTGAAGTCCGGCTCTGGCCCAGCAAGTTCAAGGCTGAGAGGAACTTAGAACTGGGAACCAGTTCACAGCAGAGTTTGGAAATAACTCAATGTCCATGTGAATGCCTGCATTATGTAGAAAAAACCTCAATCCCATAGTTATTACTGGATTCTTTCCTCCAGGGAATCAATGGAAGGTTATACAGACGTTCCATCCCTACACAAACATGGAGGAACAACAGAGGAAGCAAATGCACCTCTCCATGCAATGGACCAGAGCAGACCTTCAGCTATTGTCTCAACCGGTCCAGAGTGATAACATGCTG
The DNA here is from genome assembly GCA_029215795.1 of Anniella stebbinsi. NCBI lineage: Eukaryota > Metazoa > Chordata > Lepidosauria > Squamata > Anniellidae > Anniella > Anniella stebbinsi. The sequence goes on from JARDYH010000001.1 coordinate 1,328,133, forward strand.
ACATAACTTTTGAGTTAATCTCTGCTCCCAATAACATTTGCAATAGCCATCTTGGGCAAGCCAGCTTGGTTTTTATTTATCCTCACCGATGCAAACTTGTGTCCAAAGCTTATCCATTCCTTTTGTACCAAGACTTCAAATCCCACAATGGTTCGATAGTAGCTGTCCAACATCAACATAGCCAAAGAGCTTAACTGGGCTGTACGGTCCCAACCATCACTGCAGTGTACTAAGACCGAGCTTTTTCCGGAGGACACTTTGTCTGCTACTTGAATGGCACCTGTTAAAACAAGCTGGCAAAACAGGAAGAAGAAACAAATAAGAATGTTGTGGGTGCCTGCCATCTTGCAGTTTTAATTAAAGAACTAAGACTGCAATCCAGTTCTGGATTGTGAAGCCAAGCAAATGTCATTTTTTCCATCCATACCTTGATGTGTTCAAGCCAGTGAGTTGACTCCAGACTAGAGAGCCAGTGAGATTCTTCTACATGGGGATAAACAATGTCTTTCAGCTTTTTCAGAGATTCCCGCATGACATGGATATTATGTATATCTAGGAAAAACAGCTCAGCATTGGGATAGGCATCATCACTTTCATATCCTCCTCCAGTTGCCTGGGAGTCAAAAGAGGAAGTGTATGCTTAGATTCCATCACAGCAGCATCATTGCAATCAGTGTTTTTTTTTTTAAAAAAAGTAAAACATAATTTGTAGTTTTAAAAAGGTAGAGTGGTTATGTGATGCCATATTTTAAGCACAGGAAAAAGTAAGTTGTGTTCAGCTAAATTAGAATATATTGAAATGCTTTCTATTTGCCTGATATATCTATTTATTCAGTACAATAAATAAACAGAAAAAAAGATAGAATAAGCTACCAAACGCTTCTCTACAAGAGGACATGACTAGAAAGGTATTTCCTTCCAGCCCGAGTAAGGCAAACTTAAGTCAAAGAAAACATGATAAAACATGCCCAAATTTGCTAGTCTTTGGCCTCATAAACCTCTGTCCAATAAATATTGCTTTAATCGCAGCTTCAAGGCCATCTAATTCCATTTTAAAAGCTAGTTTCTCCTAATAAAATCTTTTCCAGTTCAATGGCTTCAAGATTGTTATTAGTATTTTGCCAAGTACTCTTACAAATAACTAAATGGCACTACAAAGAAAACTATCAGAGTTTCCATAAGCTTCTTAAGCACTGTAGCTGTTAAGTCTGCTCTATGGCTGCTATTGGAGAATAAAAGACCAAAAGCACACACCCTGAAGGAGAGATGGAAACTCTGAACAAACTTTCCAAGACATTTGGTGTCAACACATTTCCTAAACCAGAGTAAAAGTTAGCCAGGCTCTCTTAACTATAGGAAAAGCAAGTGTTTCTACCAACACTATGGAGAGTAGTATGCTAGAGAAGCCTATCAAGGCCCTGTCTGACTGGAGCAAAGAGAGAGACAGTTAATTTTAGCCATGGAAGTGGCTGAGTCATCCTGGGGTGTGGATCGAGAAACAACAAAGCAAAGGGAGTAGCCAGGATGCAGGAGGGAAGGAATGCAGCCACTAAACATCTCATAAACAATTTCTAAATTTTGCATTTTTTCCCATTTAAGGATTCACAGCAGTGAATTTTTTCCACTGTTTCCAAAGTTTAGGTCAGAATTACTTTGTGCTTCTTGGATCAAAACATTCTGAAGAAAAAAGGTACCAGGCAGAGTTTGGGATATTTTAAAGTATGATTCACATACGACACAAACAAGTCTACGTATTTTTGTGTTTAACATTTCCTCTACAAACCCGACTCTTAAGATCTGCTGGCGAGACCTTGATCCAATTCTCACCTATCAGGAAGCTCAAACACATTGATTGGCCTTTGTAAGGTTTCAAGACATTCCTGTTTCAGCCAGCATTTGGGGACAGGTGGGCTGAACTAACTGAATATTTCTATGTGGCTTTCTTTGGGCTTTATTAGAGTTTCAGTATTTATGTCCCCGGTATTTTATCGTTCTAAGTGGATTGTTGTTTTTTAGTTATTTCTGTAAGTTGCTTAGAGTTTACGGTTAGCATAAGCAGGGCAGAGTTATTTAAAATAAACAGAATTCAGAGATACCAGCAGCCCTGACTGCAGCATTTCAATCTTGTTAGCAGGAACTTGCATTCCCACCACAAGGTTTCCTTCAAGCAGATTCTGTGTCTGTGACAAAATGATATTGTTTTGGTCAACCACCAGCACTGACTGTGCAGAATAAAATGTCATTTGCAGATTAAAAAAACAAAAAATCCAGACGGCGTTCCGAAATACTACCCGTTTCTTTAGCCTCGTTAACGTTACGAATAAAAGGAGCTTAGCCCCAGTCAGGGATACTGAGCAGGCCGCTGCTTTTACCTTGTTAGCAACAGCATTGACACTGGGCCTGGCATCGTAGATAGTCAGTTTCGAGACCTGGCCATTGGTCTCCCGTATGATCTCCAAATACCTTTCGTCATCTTTGCTTCTTTTGCCACTCATACCAACCAGTGGCTGGCTGGAACGTGTGATGACAGCTTGGTTCTCTGGATGGATCCATGACAACACCTAATTGAGTGGCACAAAAATTTTGTTTCCTTCAATTCCATTCTGCGGATTTTTTGTCTTCAGGAGGATAGATCTAGGCACAACCTTGCGACATGCTCAGGCACCCCTTAAATGTTACAGGAACAGCATGGGAAGTTCTTTTCTGTCGGACCATCTCACGGCACTTGCATAACATGTTTAAAGCAGGAGAGAACACCCTCTGGCTTGAAAGCCTTATTAGGCCCATTCTGAGGCCCAATCCAGCCCACAGAGGACTAGGATCCTCCACAGCCCCCCCTTGCCCTCCCAAGACCCTCCCCTGGGGGAAGAGGAATCCCCATGTTATTTCTGATTTGGATATAAGCTGAGGATTTCCCCCATACCACTTGGCCAGGGTTTGCACGGGGCTGGTCCATGCCTCTCTCTGCATGGATTTTTTTTCCTCCTAAAGCAAGAGCCACAGCAATCATGTAATATTTTAAAGGGTGCATCAGCTGAACATGGGAAGGGTAACGGTTGTTAATAGTTAACACACGTCCAAAATAAACTGTTCAAAGAAGGTGGTGCTCAACAAAGTAACAGACAGACGCGCAGAAGGTAGAGTTTTATTCAGAAAATGTCTGAGAAATATTCACAGAGCTATTTCAACAAGAAAAACATTTGGCATGAGTTCAAATCCAGTTCATGTGAGAACTGCGTAGTTCTCTATTTTCAAATTATAGATCTTTATCTGTATAATATATGTTAGGAACATAGGAAGCTGGCCTTATATTGAGTCAGGCCACTGGTCCATCAGGCCCAGCATTGTCAACACTGGCTGGCAGCAGCGACTCTCCAGGATTTCAGGCAGGAACCTTGTCTAGCCCTACCTGGAGAAGCCAAGAATTGAACCTGGGACCTTCTTCATGCAAAGCATCTGCTTTACCGTTAAGCTACGGACCTTCCCCATGTATAATATGTATAACAACATACATGTTATTGTATATTTGACAGTTGGAAGTTTTTGTTTTTGTTTGTTTTTTGCAAATCACTTCAAGACTGTGTTCAGTTGTGCGAAGCGATATATTGATGTAAAAAACTAAGCTAACTAAACTTTTGTTTCGCTAAAAAAATAATTCCTGCTAGGTTATACTAAGGGTCGGACCAGATTACATCTTTAAGGTCCCATCTAGCTCTGCAATTAGTTATAGTCACTTTAAAGTACAATCTCTCTTTGGGAAATCCCAAAACCATTCAGATGAAAGAAAACACACAGATCAGATAAGAACAGTAACAACTTTGATGCATTTTATGGAAGATCATTCCCACCGAAAAGCTACACATGTTCAACCATTCCTCTGGCTAGCAATTCTCAACCACACAGAATAATTCTGATAGCTCAAACCACTTACCGGTATTCTATTTCGGGACCTAAAAGCAGAAACTTTCTTGAGATCCTCATTTGTGGCATTATATGGCACGACTAGGAGTGACGGATACGTGTCACATAGCTCATAATGCTCATTGAGAAACGTTATCCTCCATTGTTCATTAGGCAGACCCTTAAAGAGAAAAGAAGGCAATGTCAAGGCACCACTTTCTCGTATTTACTTAAAATAATAAGTGACAAGGAACATAATTTATGTGCTATTATGGCCACATGGTGGCAATAACCTACCAATTTACTATAGATATCAAAAGAAATAAGGCTCTAGAACAGTGAATGTGAAGAAGGTTGAGGATCACATGAAACAAGATGCTGCTGATGGGTTGCCTTAGCCATTTTTATAAACTTTAGGATATACAGTTAATATATATTTTCCATTAACTGCATAAAAACAGACGTTGATATTTATTCTGTGGGGGAAAAATGATGCTTGCTTGACTCTGGATACTTCTTATCCCGACAGAAAAAGTGCAGAGGAAAAAATCCAAAAGAGCTGTCATGACTTCTATAAACATGTACTCAGTTTCTATATATATATATATATATATATATATATGCTTGTATTTCTCACAATACGGTATGAAATGAGGTTTTGAAACAGTTTTGAGACGTGTTGGATGTTCCTTAGTAGATCCTATTTTGATTCTGGTCATTTCCTTTATTTAATCTAAAGTATGCCACTCTGAAATGAATGTGCATAGAAATACACAACAATTCCACATTCATTTTGTTTTTTAAAAAATATCTTGGCAAGTAAAAGGAAAATACAATTTACACCATTAGGGTATATAATTAAGGATTAATGACATCTTCATCCTCTGTAACCCAGGGCAGAGCTAAAAAACAAACAAAAACCTCCTAGGACTAAGAGAAAACACATGTTCATAAAAACAGGGAATTTATCTAGAATTTCAACATTTTTCTTAAAAAATCTGTTTTTAGATACAACACAGCTTGAAAACACTGGTTCTATATTACAGTGGTCTGTTTCAATAGCTCTGCTTTTCAGGGCTCCTAATAATCAAAAGATTCGACGTCCCTATTTTTCTGTCCATTTAATCCCACAGTACAAAGAAAACCTGAATAAATAGTCTCAGTGTTTAAACTCCTCCTAGAAAAACTGCTTCGCAGATGCTGAGGCAAAGACATGCAAAATACAAATGAAGCAAGAAAAGAAAACTTACTTGTCTCCTGTATTCAACCATAGGATTGTAAACCAGCCAGCCATTTTCAGAAAACTTTTCTTGATTTGAAAATGCAAAAAAAGGCTGCAAGAGGAGGGGGAGAATCAGTCGATGGAATTCACAGAAGAAAGCACCTTCCAGAACTTTCACTCCTGCCCCCAAATAGACTGCTTTACTTGTGTTCCTATCTATATGAAAGCCGCTCTCAAAAGTCAAAATCCCCCCCCCCCCACATTAAAACTTGCTTTCGTTTTCACCAGGGAAAATGTAAAAGCAGAAGAGGACTTATCTTTAAAGCCTAGTTACAAACATTTCCCTGTTGCATCAAACAGGGAGGGATGCCTTTTCAAGCTGAAGATTATCCAATAAAAGCTACAACTGTTATTGCAAAAAAGCGATTAGTTGCCACCATGGAGAAATACCGCTCATCCGGGGAAAGATGCCTGAAGCAATTCTGCCACCGCTCCGACTTGGTGGTGCAGCTTTAACGCTGCACAACCCTTAACGCCTCCTGTCTTAAGGGACCAGGAAACAAACGTGAGATTGCACGCTCCCTCCCCTCCCTCAAGTGTGCATTTCCTCACTATCCTTAACTATGTTTAGTAGTAGTTCCTGCACTCATATTCTTCAGCTTCAAACTCTGTTTATAAGTCATGGGTTAGAAGCAAATCCTGGTTAGTGCAAACAAGTGTTAACAGTGTCATAGTTAAAGTGGCAGGTTAAGAACTGGCAGAATGGTCTATGTGTAACATAATGGCCCAATCCTGATCGCTTCCAGTTGAATCAGGCCCTTGTCAATATTTGTAATCTATGCTATAACTACTCTGGGAACTAAGATCCTTTAGTAATACAGCTTTTATGATGATAAATGTCACCAAAAATGAACCAAAGCAGTATTTCCAAATGTACTGCTGTTTTTGTGCCTGAAGAGACAGAGAGAGAGAAAGAGGATTCACACGATCATCCGTGGCTTCAACAAGCCGCAGTGCTTCATTTAAGCCATGGTGCGTGCCGGGCGCCATTTGCCTAATTACCCACCTGATTTATCCAAACCCAGGCGGCATGGCTTGATGGAGGGGAAATAACCCAACAGTGGCATGTGCCGCAGCTTAAATAAGCCATCATTGCATGTTTAAGCCATGATGAGCATGCAAACTGGAGAGAGAGGAAAGAGAGGGCACACAATCCTCACTCTTGACACATAGAAAAGAGCCCTCTCTGCCCCAATTTCCAACATATGCAAGCGGGCATATAAGACCTACTCTGGCCTGCTTGCATTGGCTGCCTATACGTTTCCGAGCCCAATTCAAGGTGCTGGTTTTAACCTATAAAGCCTTACATGGCTTGGGACCACAATACCTGATGGAATGCCTCCCCCGACACGAACCTATCCATACACTACAATCTACATCTAAGGTCCTCCTCCGGTTGCCTACTCCGAGGGAAGCACGGAGGGTGGCAACAAGGGAGAGGGCCTTTTCAGTGGTGGACCTTTTCAGTGGTGGCCCTCCAATTATGGAATGATCTTCCTGACAAGGCTCGCCTGGCGCCAACATTGTTATCTTTTCGGCACCAGGTCAAGACTTTCCTCTTCTCCCAGGCATTTAACAGCATATGATGAGGGTTTTGTGTTTTTGTGTTGTTGTTGTGCTTTGACCCAGAAGGATATTGTAATTTTAACTTGTTTTTATGTTTTATGTTTTTAAATTTTGTATATCGGTGTTTTTAATGTTCAATGTTTTTAATTTTTGTAAACCTCCCAGAAAGCTTCGGCTATGGGGCGGTATATAAATGGAATAAAATAAATAAATAAATTTATACTTTGTTTAAGAATTCACAAAGAAGGGTGAAAGTGAGGTGAACTGAACATGAACGATATTCCATGAGGTACAGGGAAACTTGGAAGATGTTACTGACAAGATCTCCTACTGCTACTGAAAAGTGAGATGTTAAAAATGGCAAACCGTAGTAATTGGGCGTTCAGAAACCATTTCCCTCCCTACGTTTTTAGAGCTGGGGGGAAATAACACTAAGGAAATGGCAAAAACTAAAAAAAAAAATAAGTATGTTTGAAAGAAAATAGAAAGCACCAAAAGACTGAGCAACATTCTCACTGAAATTCTAGTCAGTGAGCATGTGGGACAGAAAATAAAGCCCTTTCCATAAAAATGACTAAAATATTATACGCTTACACATAGAACAGCAAATCTGCAACAATATTCTGTGCATAGTTCCCTGAAGAAAAAGGACTCTTGCATTTCTTCCCCCTCCAAGTTAGGGAAATTATCCAGCCTACATTGGTCTAATGGATGGGGAAAATGGTGCATTGTGGGTGTATTGTGTATTTTAGCCATCAATTTATTTATTTTTTGCGCACATGGGTATTTAAAACATCTAATACTAAAGTAGTGGAAAGAAATTATAAAAAGACCTAACAAGAAAAGACTCCAATTGGCATATTTTGCTCTAGCACTGTAATTTACAGATGCTTAAGAATTTTTTAAAGTTCTGATTAGATTTATAGCATAGGTCCCCTCTACAAGATTTTGCTTTGATGCCCGGTTGCCCGATTATGCGCATTTACGGATAAGCGCATTTACTCCTAATACCTATTCACAAGAGGCGGTGAAGCGCATTACGGGCTGTATGAAACACGCTTTAAAGTTGTTTACATCACCATAAGGCACTTTAACTCCCGCGGCAAATTTTAAGTTGCTATTTAACGCACATTCAATAATGCGCATAAGCGGAGATAAAAAGTGCCTCAACCCCCAATTTGCGCTACGCTCTTGTAGGGGTAAAATCTCTAATGCGCCTTGAAAGAGCTTTAAATCGCTCTTGTAGAGGCACCCATACATTTTGTATGCCCATAACGTTTTTGATAACATTCTGTACTAAACTTTGAATAAAATTAAAAGAAAAAAAATAATTCCATTCTAATCATAGGCATAATCAGAGGCAGAAATTCCAAAGGCCGCTCTGCAATACTACTTTAAAAAGGAGATAGACTCGGAGTATTGGCAGAGTAACTTTATACATCAGTATTAAGAACCACCTTCCATATGATCCTGACCAAGGATTAATATGAACCTTGGAAGACCAGCTTTGTGTCCTTCAGCTACCAGAAGAGGCATGAGGGACAAGAGCTTTTCTGTTGTGGCACAAAGGCTACACAACGCCCTCCCACAAGGGAGGTCTGCCTGGGTCCCATCTCTGCTCACCTAGTGACAGGCAGTCAAAATATGTGTCCTTCAGTAGGTGTTTTAGGTTCTGCATTTTGACTTCACAATGAGAAATTGACCTGTTTTAGCTTCTGGACTTTTTAAATTATATTGTGATATTGATTTATTTCTCATTAGATCCTTCTGGTATTGGGGAGCGGGGGGGGCATACAGAAGCAGGACAAAACTTCTTTGAAATAAAAATATTCAATATTCAACACCACCACACTGCAGAAATAGCTGAATAGAACCTACTAAGAAGGTTGAATACGCTGCTCAACACACAGCACAACCTCTCTGATCACTTTGGGAGCTCTCCTGATTGGTTCTTTTCATGGCAGATGCAAGGCCAGCCACTCAAATCAAAGTACCAATGACCAAGAAGCCCAAGTGTGATTGGGGGGGGGGGGGGGATGATAATAACTGAATTTATCCAAACTTGAGTCTGCATGCTCACCTTGGATTAAAACCCCTGCAATCGCATAAATGGCCTTTCCTCAACAGTCAATGCAACGTAAACAACATGTTAGAAACAATTTACTGCTGCAAGGAACTGGGCAAGCTGTACACACCCATTAAATTCAGAAGACCGAAGGACATGACTTCATTGCAGAGTATGACTCTTCAAAATAAATGAATACTAGTGTAGGTTCCTTGGAGAAAACAAAGCCAGTATGCAACGTAGTGCTAATGTAAGTTCTCCAATAGCACTCGCTGGCACAATCGGTTTCCCGAGAAAACCCGCCATGCTACCAAGTACCATTAGTGTTGTGCTACATATAGTTTACACTAATGTAGTGTCATTTATGTTAGTGGTAATGTCGCGTTGGGTATTGCCCCAAGTAAAAACCAGACTACTTTGCTAAGCCTAACCCAAAACTCTGCAGGACTCTAAGTTCAGTGCAAAGGGTCCTGACTTCTAAGATTAATAAAATGACACATAAGTGCTCACAAAACAAGTGGAACACACACACACACACACTGCCCTTAAGACAAATGGAAATGTAGCCCATGAGCCAAGTCTACATGAAAAATTAGTGGACTGGGGCCAGCAAGAGTAAAGAGCAGATATTTGGTTAATACTATGGGGTGGGGATTGAATGAAGTGATAAGTGAATGTGTCAGAAACAAGTTGTTCTTGTTACCAACGCAGCAAGAACCAGCCATGATGTCCGTTTCGGTGAGCCTGCACAATTGTACTTTCTATCTTCCTAGAACATGTAACCTTAAGCAGCAATATCTGCTTCGTGTTTTTATATGAAGCCCTTTTTATTACTTAAAAATACAGCACACTATATATACTATATATATATATATATATATATATGTTCAAAGTGCACTATATGACAAAAAATATTACCTTCCATAAAGATTTTGTTGCTTCAGCAGGTATGTGTGAGAAAGTTTATTTTTGGAATTTACTGCCTAGCAAGTTAAGAATGGAATAAATAGTCACTGCCCTGACATTTGGTTTTGAGCAGCTTTTTTGGCTTGCGTGTTGTTATTCGGTTATTATCTGGTTTGTTGACAGCATTTTTACGTTAATATTGGAATTTATATAACACAGGAAAGAGCTAGAGAAAAATGTTGAAATATTTCTGACAATGTATGTGTAAGTTTGATGGATGTGTGCGTGGCGAGTGTGTACAAACACACCAATAAAACTTACTTCTCCATAAAAGAACAGACTTCCAAATAACACGTTTAAAGTTTTTTAATAATATTGAACCAAAATCCTAAAAGTGGAGCAATTATATGATTCTATATGAACTAGAAGATATTTGGGATGGGATGGGAACGGGCATGAGAGGGACCCAGAAGCCCGAACAGGAAGAAAGAAAATAACTCATCAAAACAAAACCTGGATCCAGCCTGTTCCTGGATCACTTAGCCCACTTTTCTTAATCACATCATTAGAACGGCTGAACAAAGCAAACCAAAAATGTATACTACACAAATATGAAATATTCAGTGAAAAATGCTAACAATCTCTGCCAAGTGCAGAGATGAAGATGCTGGGCACTGTGATAGAGGCATCCACAACGCACTCCTTATACGAGATTTTATCAGCAGTAAGCCACAGAGAGTCAGTCCTGTGTCATTTACTAATTACATTATTCACTTGTAATTGCCCCCCCCCCCACGGTCCGTTAAGGGCCAGCCCCCTCCCCCACAATTCCCCCTTCCATACTCCTTTATGGTCATTCTCACGAACCCACTGTTTCTGGACTGTAGGTGCGATATTCAATTTTGAAAGCTTCCCCATGTGGGGAAAAACAAACCTTCCCTACAAATATAAAACTAGCACATTGGGGAGAAAGGCTTTAGCACAGGCCTTTCCCACCTGAGCTTTAAAATCCCCCCCCCACCCACCCAGTCTGAACTGGTGCAGCCCATTCCATCACCTCAGCATTCTATCACCCCATTCTGCAGGCTGCATGGATCAGGCCCAAGTGCTGAGCCATCAAGTACAAACATGGATACATGAACCAGCCCCAAATGTTTTGTGGGAAAGCCACACAAAAACAAGGAAAACATGAGTTCAAAAGGACTCCGTACTGCTACAAATTCTTATTTAATCATTTACCTAGCTTTTCTCACGTGTACGCAAGGGTACATTTCTTGTCAATTAACCAACCACACAGAAACAAATCCACAAATTCCAGAGGGGGTGCATCTTACAAAACACACTGCAAAGCTACAAATATAGTGTTATCACCAATTAAAGCTGCTGTGAATTGTCACTGCTTATTTTGCACAGAAACATCACCGCCAAATCTCATGGCTTTTTAGTGACATTGTTATACTCATGTATGTATATCTGCGAACTGGGAACAACGTTCCATGGTTCTGAGGAACTGGACTGTAGTTCATGAAAGCTAATGCCACAAAAGGTCTGTTAGCCTTTACAGGTGTCACAAGACTTGGGCGTTTACAGAAGACCACATTTATCTTTGTCTAAAACAATAAGTTCTCATGTATTAGGTTCTTCATGCAACATTAAGATTGCAGTCTTAAGCAAACTTGCTTGGACATATATCCCACTGAACTCAGTGGAATATACCTCTGAGTGAATATGGTTAGGAGCAGACAGCAAGACTCAGGGCACGTGTTGTGATACACTCCAAATCTGCTTTTCAGAGAAAAACGTAAAAGACATGTACAATAGAACCAACTAACCAAGTTATGTGACTGTGGAAAAGCACTTCTGGTCAGGATCTCAAATATATCTCTTCTGCTGTGACCTTCTTGTTTCAATGCAAATCGTAAATTTCTCATATCCTAAAATTTCAATCACAAAATTAAAATTAAAATACAAAGCACACAAAAAGAAACGAGCAGGCTAATTGCCGAGGCTTAATTCAATTAAGTCCTTCTGAAGTGTCTTAAATTCAAAAACTCTGCAATAAAATAGTTAAATTTTATTGCAGACAAATCAGCACACATTTACCACATATAAAATAGTTAGCCTCTTACAGTAGCAAGCTAATAGATCCATCCTGCTTTAACTTCCTGAAATTAACAAGAACTCTTTAAAACCACCACCACCACCACAGGGAAAGGGGTCATAACTCAGCATGGCTCTTCCCTCCCCATCTGCAGCCGCCACAGAAAGCTTCTCTTACAAGGTTGCAACTGCGCCTTCCTGGCAGGCCAAGAAGGGAGACAACAGGATGGTGCGGTGTGGGGGGCACAGTATTCTATGGCCTCTCCGTTCCCCTCCCTCCCTCCCAAAAGGTAAGTCCATTTCAAATACAAACAGGCAATGCTTTGGGCATTTTAAATGGCAGTGAAGCCACCTCCACCCTCTTCTCGTCTTGCCTGGTCCTTGCCAGCTATTTCCTGTAACAATACAAAGCACGACCCTTAAAGGAGACTTAAATCTTACCTTGCAAGTAATATCTAATCCATAGGAATTTTCTCCTCTGCTTGAAGCGCCCCCCATTTTCTCAATCCTTGAAATTACACCCAAAGGAACATCTAATATCACCACTGGATCCTAGTTAGTTAAACAATGAAACAGATTATTCCAAATAGACCATGCTGTCTTTTTTTTAAAAAAAATCATAACATACATATATCTTTAAAGCCTTCTGCTGTTAACACAGATGATACATTAATTTGATGTAAATTACCTTCGCATGAGGAAAGGTAGTCTCAACTTGCCCATTTGGCAAGGAGTAGTTACATAAGCAGCATTCAATACAAACCTAGTATGCTGGCAGGCAGTGTTTTAAGGCTGCACCACAAAACTCAGCTAGGCTCTACTGAGGCCTCAGTTCCTGCCTGGGGAGCCGTGGCCTTGCTAACCCTAACCTAAGGCTTAAGCCTAAACCTCACGTGCCAGTGAGACTTCCCTGCAGCCACTCAAAGTCAATCCAAAGGCACTGTGCAACTATTCTGCCTTTTCTTCAACAGATTAGTCTGGTAAGGAAAAAAGGCAGAAAAAGCCATGGGAAAACACAAGAGGGTCACAAGTGGAAGGTGTCCTATGGATCCCCAGGGCGATGGTGCACTCAAAGTCTCGCCCGGAGTCTTCCTTGGACTAGAAACAGATTTAAGTTAAAAGCCATCCTCTGCAGATTTGTAGAAGATCATTTTCCATTCTGAACTATGTAATGTGTGACTTAAGATAGCATTACATTTATGTTGCATTTAAGCAATACAAGCTAGGCAAATTCATAACTCTGAATCAGGGAATTACAGTGTCCAACAGCATCATTAAGGGCAAATATCATGAAGCTGCCTCCAGTTCAGACCAGCGGATGAGCTCCTGTAACCAACTGCTTCCCTCACACAATATGCGGCCATAGAGTATTTACCGATTCCACGCTTCTCAAGTACAGCCTGTAGTTCGTGATGTACACTCTTCCTTTAACAGGGCCGTTAAATGGACACATGTAAATGACTTCCTTGTCTGTGGAAGGAACAGCAGCGGTACATTTAAAACAGTGCAATGCAGCAAGAGAGCAGCAAGCGTTTGCTTTAAAAGTGGCACGACAAGCAAAATTAAAACACATGCAGTACCAATGCCAATGCCAACGCCCCCAGCCACATTTAACCACAAAGCTGAAAATACACTGGTCTAGGAAGGGGTGAAGAAACACACAAGGAGTTTCACATGGCCAATGAGACTTCCTGTTTGTGTTTAGAGACATAGGCAGTTGGCCTTATACTGAGTCAGAATCAGACCACTGGTCCATCTGCTAGCAATCATGTCCTCTAGGGGTGAGGAACCCTAACTAACAATATTCCAATAGTCCACTGAGAACACTCAGTACTAATTGGGCTGTTTGGGGTGGTGGGGTGGGTGGGGGGAGGTTGCCCCCCTTCATGGCTTGGTGTGCTTCTGCAACCCCCTAGCAGGCTCCCCCAAGCAGGCTAACACCGCCCCCTTGTTTCTCAGTAGCCTAGTTTTGGCTCCATTTCTGTCAGCAAGGAAGCACTACACTTGCTGGTAGGAGTGAAGGAATAAACTTTGTGACGCCATCGTTCCAAAGCTATTCTTAGAAGGGATTTCAGATCATGTCACTCCAGCTGAGGTACTACGGAATTCATTTTCTTCTCCTATATGAAAATGCATCACTTTCACTCACAGATGAAGGTTATATATCTGCCTCTGTTCAAATGCCCAGAAAATATAGCAAATGGTGCTTAAGAACAGCCTAGTTTCTCTCCGAAATGCTAGGTCTTGACATATTGGAGTTTTTAAACATGCAGGAGCATTCTAAATATTTGAATATATTATCTTCCCTCTTATATGGTACAGCCCTGTCTTGCACATCTGAACTGGCTCTTGCAACGTTTGATTATGGTGTTGTTTTTACCTGTGATTCTATTTTCACCTGGTAGACAAGGTATTTCTTCATGGTGTTCGCAGTTAGTTCCATCTTTCATAGGCTAAGGAAGAAATAGTGTGATCAGAATAGGAACACTCATTATGCTGTGCAATTGAGGGTCAGTCATGTACATGTAAACCTCATACACCAATTAGAACAACAGGGACTAAGAAATTACACAGAGCTGTAGTTGACTCTTGGTGTTCTCATCTACCCTTTGGGACTTAGCTCAGGCTTCAAGTGAAATGTAGATGGTACGAACAATCCAGATTCTCAGGCACATAACTACTGTCAACAGCTTCAGAGACATTTAGATAGCTAGAGATGTTTACATTTAAAAACAATAAGGGGAAAGTTTAAACAAGAAAATATACTTACTTTTTTAATTGAGGCGCTCTCCAAGGAGTTTGAGTTACATCTAGGTGTTGATGAGGAGGCCATACTGGGGGGGGAGAATCTGTTGAGAAAGCAGGGACAGAAAATGGAAATTGTAGTTGGACTGCATACATTATCAGATCCAAAAGCTTTACAACCTTTTCAAGGGTGGGGGGTGGGAGGAAGTCAGGGAAGAAATTAAAGATTCCTACAATAAATGCCTCCTCATTATAATCACAATATTGGACACTTTCCAAAGATCTCACATGTTCTCATCCTAAAAGTTATTTGGAAAATGAATTAAATCATTAAAGTAGATTCAACAATGGTGACTAGCCAGGCCAACAAAAAGCAGAATGTTTAAATACTGGAAGCCATACAAGCTAATATTTATATAAGTTTCGGGGGGGGGGGGGGAGGAGAGAATTAGCATTTTTAAAAAAAAGAAAACCTGGGCTGTTTTTGCCAAACCATTTTAGCAAAGGTTAAACACAACCACAGAAGAGGAGGAAGATGAAAACAGTAACAGTATTTTTCCAGTTTTCAATTCCTCCGTTCCCTAATTGAAGAGGCAGTTAGAAAATTCGCCACCTCCTTGAGCAGAGGAGCTAAACTTGCATTGATAGTTTTGACTAATGCCAAGTGTACAAGTGGATTTTGGAACGAAGGATGGGGGTTAAGTCCTTTTTCTACTGATTATGACAACTCCCATTATTGGCAGTGGGCTTTTCACTGCTATAAAACCAGCATGCGCCTCACTTCTCAATTATCTTTTGGTTGCTTCAACAGAAAGCTTTTGGAACTCTCACTTCCTCAAGAGACAACCTGATTTAATCAAACAACTCCTGAGAGATAATAGCAATAACAACGGTTAATAGCTATAGCTATTACTGAACATCTGAAGAACACTTTAGTAGGTAATACTCTTCTTCTTATACATGAAAATGTCTTTACAGGGGCAGATTAACAACACTGGAGGCTTCAGAACCACCCCAATAAGCATCCCCCCAATGGAAACCGCTTGAATTTTATGCAGTTATGTAGTTTATGTAGTTATGAAAAGAATCATAACTATTTACTACTAAGGCAAGACAACAAAGGATATTGTTTTGACTTGGAATAGTGGTGGTGCCAGCAGAAGTTGGGGAGGTGGCAGAAGCCAAGACTGAGAGGTGCAATTTATACAAAAGTAAGGTCTCTACACAGACAGACAGCGTTTTCTTTGAAGTCTGACAGCCCACTCGCTTTTCCAAGTAGGCAACGTGCCATTTCGTCTAAAAGCTAGCTGTGTATTTAGCCTCAGAAAATAACCCACACTTTCCTGCAAATGCATATTGCAGGAAGAAGATTGGAAGGGGTGGACAAGATGTCTGGTGAAATTTGTCAGCCTGATGGAAGTTTCCAAGGAACCCCGGGGTTCCCCAGAACAGTCTGAAAGCTGCCAAGAGAGACAAGTTGCCAACGAAGACTGCAATTGCAGAATGGGACCAATAACAGAGTAAGAGGAGCCCTGCACAAGAATCATTAGGGAGGTGGGAGAGGAGGGTGCAGGCAATGCAGCATAGAAACGTAGATCCATTATAATTTGAGGTCTGTGTTTCTAGAACAAGATGCAGATCCTGAACAAAACCAAAATCCAGCCTGTCAAAATGGTCTGGAATATAAAACACCCCTTCAAAGCAGATGAAAACTCTACTGCTATCAATGGCAAAAATGTTTACAAAGGGATCCTTTTATTTACTTGGCAACAGGAAGCTCTTCCCCTTGAACGCTGCTCCATCTTTTTAGAATGGCAAAGCAGTAATGTCTTGGAGGATGGGGGGGACAATTCATTCTGGGACTGTGAACCAGGAGCTGAATGACCTAAGGTACAGCATCAAACTGTATGTTTTCTCTGCTGGGAATGCTTCCAACCACATAAGTCTCTGCATGGCTCCTACAGAACATCTTGTAGAGAAAATTACATCTATGTATGATGCAGAGATGCCAAGAAGCCTCAGGCAGGTAGACAGGTGCTTTTTCTTTCAGCTCTAGACACTGTAAGAGGCCGTCCTTTAAGAAGCAGGGCTCTCTTGAGAGCAACTTGTTCAGCTGTAGATTCTTCATGCATTGGACAATTCAATGAAAACTACAAGTATACCAGAGCCATGTGTTTTAATAATGCTCCTATTATGGCAAGCTTATTTCATCTCTTATTCACTTTTCTTGTGTATTTATAGTATTGTGAAGATGAAATGAACTCAACAGCAAAAAGAGAGGAAGCAAAAGGAGCAAATCTCACCTTCCAAATTCATATTCACCTATAACTAACCCCTTTCCAGAAGAATCAAGGATATCATAATATTTTGGAATGGCTACTGAGTCACACGTATCCTTCTGAAATTTCTGAAAGAACATTTGCTTAGACCAGCCAGCAATGTTAGGATTGCTCAGGAGATATGGCCGCCCTGGAAGGGGCAAGCTAGCTCAAATATTTTGTTTCTATAATATTTAAGTCTAGGTGCTTTCAAAATCTTGCTTTTGTCAACCCGACTCCGCAACTTTGAAACAGTCATGCCTACAAGGCCAGACCGATCTTCTTAACAACCACTAATAGGAGCTTGATGACACAACTACACATTTTTTGCTGTCTGATGTTTGCTTCCAGACCACCACTTAGGAATCATGGACAATATCTGCTCTTCTCCCACCAGGAACGAAAAATCTCCTGCTTCTTCTTATATTTTTAGGGGGCAATCCTACGCATGCTTAGACAGGAAAGCATCCTACAACTCCCAGTATTCCCCAGCCAGCAATACACCCTTAGTTCTAAAAACAAGCACACGCTTACTTCAAGATGCAAAGTATACAGGCGTCTTTGTCCTAAAATGAATACTACACTCAAAGATTTGTCTGTCTATAACTGAGCCGATACTAGGCCTAAGCAGGCTGGGAACAGTTATCAATTAAAACAGAATTATGAGAAGGAAATAGCACAGCAACATTACTGGCACATTTTAAACGCAATCTTCGAAGGGGGTGGGGAGAATGAAGAGACTCCTGCTTCAGTGGTAAAAGCAATGTCCAAACCCTCAAGCTTTTCCTGTAATTTGAGCACTGCCATGAAAGCTAGATGGTGTTGATTTAAAACCACACAGTAAAAGAGGGGAGAAAAGCTCCTTAAACAACCAGATCCAATACTTAAATCCTCTCTCAAGAAGTAAGAAAAAGTGATAAGGAAGAATAGAGTTTTCATCCATCTAATTCTGCTATTGCTTTAATGAGTTTTAGGGAGTTGGAGGCAGGGAAAAGGGCACATCTGTCAAGCCTTAGAACTAGAGGTGTGAAACCTGGAAAAAATGAAGACAAAAACAGGGAGAAAATCCCCAAACACCATTTTCCCCAGAGCTTGGAAAAACCAGGGTCCCCCCCACCCCCTATTTCTAATATTTGTCCTCAAGCCTTCACATGTCTACTCAGAACCTAACCCTTAAATCAATTCAAAATACAAAAATAGTTCCATTTCACACAACAGTTGAATCCTAACAATTTCAATCAAACTGAAAAATCTTTTGCAATCTTGACAATCTAGCTGTCTCTAGAAATCATAAGAAAAACAAATGAAAAATGATTTGTCCATGCCTAAAACACCGCCCCCCCAAAGTGGAATTTTAGCATCTTTATTTGACTGCTAGTCAATTATTGCATTCTATCCTGTTTAAAATGCTATTTTTTTCCTGCCAAAACATTTTACTATATCAAGTTACATTCACTAAGAAATGCAGCTTTCTAGAGCTAAAAATAGTCAGAAAGAAGCTGATACTAAAACCTTCTCTCTTACAATTGTGTGTTTGCAAATTCTTTCTGGACAAGAATTCAGAGACTGTTCTCATGTTGCTTTTTAGTGTGTGTGGAAACTCTCTAACAACATGAATAAAATGCAAAGTCCTGTGTGAGAGAGTAACAGACTCATCACTGCCTTTTATTTTTTTATTTTTTTATTTATTTTTTTATTTTCTTTCAAAGAGGCCCAGGAACTTTAAGACTCCAGCACTCAGGAGGCAACTTACACAGTTCCATCAAGGAAGAAAAACTGAGTTATCATCCATCTAATTCTGCTATTGCTTAAATGAGTTTTAGGGAACTGGTGGGGGAGCTGTCAAGCCTTAGAACTACAGATCTAACGAATTAGTGACTTTGGATAGACTGAATAAGAAATAAATGTTATGTATTAGAATATTATGTGTTGGAGAATCAATAATAAACATGTGTAAAAAGTTCAATTGACTTCAATGGATCTATTCTAAGCATGACTAAGTATAGATCCAACCCAATATTGGCAAGACTGTGACATAAGCTCGTAATAGAGAATTAGATTGTTCCTGTGAAATCAAACATTTATTTATTTGGTAAGACTCCATGTGGGAAGAAGGAAACATATGAAGCAACCCTTGTGGGTCAGGGGGAAAAGAATATGTAGCTTATGTGGCAGACAAACAAGAAAACAGAAGAACCAGACATGCATGTATAAGAGGGGCCATAGTTCAATAACAGGGCACATGCTTTGCATGCAGAAGGTCCCAGATTCAATTTGCAGCATCTCCAGGTAGGGCCAGGAAAGGATCCTGTCTGAAACCCCAGAGATCCTCTGCTAGCCAGGGTCAACAATACTAGGCGAGATGGAACAATGGTTTCACTCAGTATCAGGCAGCTTCCTAGGTTCTTAATGCTACAATATGCCTGAATATTCAAAATTAAGAGCAAAAGGGAGCTAATACAAAATCACTCTGTATTTCATCACTCTCCTCTTATTTCCCCTCGGAGTGTCACAGCATCATATGCACTCTGAAACAAACAGTGTTGTGCTGGAACAAAGCAGGGAAATCGCGCTGTGGGTAGTGGCACTTATGTTCATGATGCTAGGCAACCGAATCCAAAACCCATGGACTAAACCTCCTCTGAGCCCACATGCAACTGGGCCAGATTATGAAGATTTCTCCCAGTTGGAGGAGGAAGTGGACAGAAGACGTTAGGGATTATAGCTCAGTACTAAAGTAAGAGTTTTGCATGCATAAGGGCTACAGCTTCAATCCCAGGCATTTGCAGTTTACAATCAGGCACCAGGTAATAGAAAAGTCCACTGCCTGAGACTCTAGAACTGTTGCCAATCCGAATAGACAATACTGACCTACAAATAATAATAATAATAATAATAATGATTCCTCCCACTGCAAAAAGCAGTCTCAAGGCGGCTTACACACACAATACAGAAATCCATAATATAACAGAAAAACCAAACAAACAAAATCAATATAAGCCATGACCAGCACAAATATATAAATATACACCATAAAAAATACATAATCCAAATAGCCTTGCCTGCTCTGCAAAGGTAGCTACCTATGTTCCTGAGAGGTATAAAATGATACCCAGTTACATTTGGAAGTGGGGAGGGGGGGGGAGCAAAAAAGAAAACTCCACCATAAGATGACAGTGAGAGAGAACATTGCTAAGGAGGGACTATGATTGAATAAGAGTAGATAGTACAGTCTTCATATTAATCTGCAAGCATTGAGACATATGGTGAGCAACTCAGGGTGGAAGTTGTGGGGAAGGATATGAAGGAGTGAAGCTAAGAAGCAGCTCTGTACTGAAGTAACATCAAAATCTTAGGATGACGCTGTAAAGGGAGAGAGAAATCGCACATGTGGGTGTGAAAAGATACCATTTTAGCATACTATATATGGACAATGTTCCTCTGTGAGGTGTGCGATGGGCACATGGGAAAGTGCGCGTGTGTGAATGTGTGAGAGCGAGGCACGTCAAGATGTCGAGGCAATGCAGAATTCCTACGGAAGAACAGGTAGGCGTGTGCATGAAAGCTGTTGGAGAATAACATCAGAAGGGCCCCAAGGCTGGATCAGACCCAGGGTCCCTCTAGCCCAGCACTCTGTTCACACAGTGGCCGACCACAAAGCAGGACACAGGCGCAACAGTTAATTGTGAACTGCTGAGAAAGATTTGGCTGTTGGGCAGCAGTATAAATATGCAATAAATATACAGATACACAGTCCCCTCCCACAGGGTGGGGAAATCTTATGTTCGAAGCAGTCAAAGGTACTGAGATGTGTTGGATAGGAAGGGGGGGGGGGGGCTATCCTAGCCTATTTTGTATATAGGTGGGATATAAATTGAAGATGATGATGGTAGTGATGATGATGATGATAAGAGCAGGTGGGGCATCCTGTATTGACAGGTAGGGGTCTGCCGAGGGTAAGGGGGGAGGATACTGAGGATGAGCCAGGGTGGCATAGCGGTTAGAGCATTGGATTGGGAGTTGGGAGATCCGGGTTCGAGTCCCTACTCGGCCACAGAAGCTCACTGGGTGACTTTGGGCCAGTCACAGACTCTCTGCCCAACCTGCCTCACAGGGTGGTTGTTGTTGTGTGGATAAAATGGAGGAGGCAGCGGACGAGGAGGATTGTGCAGGAGGCTGCCTGGGGGGGGGGGGGGGGGGAAGTGCGGCGATATAAATCTAATAAATAAATGGCTGAGCCGCCACAATCCCACCCCAAGCCTGGTCTAGACAAGCCCCATCATGACACCGTGGAGCCCGACCTATAGCGGCCGCCCAGGCTACAGCCGTACCCGAACGCTCCCTTTCGCCTTGCCTTCAGAACGGAGCGCGCTTCTCCCCGCAAGTGGAAAGCTAGCACCTCGGGGTGGGAGAGTGGGAACGGCCAAGCCGCTGAGGTGCTGGCTTTCTACTTGCAGGGGGCTGGTTGTTCTGCTCCACGTCAAGGCACCTCCAGCCCAACCGCCGCCACCTGCAGCGCCGGGGGGTCGAGCCCGCTGCCCGCCCTCATGGGGAGCCCAGGCCTCCGGCCCGGGCCGCAACTGACACCCACCCAGTCCGGGGCGGAGGGCGCTCCCTCAGGCCCCCCACTCACCGGGCGCCGCCGCCGCCGCCGCCGTCCTCCTCGCCGCCGTCCCCTCAGCCTTCCTCCTCCTCCTCCTCCTCCTCCTCTCCCCCCACCCCTCCCGACCCCGGTCCGCTCAGTCACGTGACGGCAGCTGACAGGAAGCAGCCGCCCTCCGGCCGCGGCCCGGGAGAGAGTTTCTCCGGCGGAGAAAGCGCCCTGGCGAAGGGGGGTGGGGGGGAAGGGGCGAAGCGGTGCGCGCCGGGAGATGTAGTCCGCCCATCCTCAGGGCGACGCACGTTCGACGTCACGAGGCGCGCCGCCCGCCCTCTTGCCGCAGGGATGGCTGGGAGATGTAAAAAAGTCCCTTCTTTTTTTTTAATCGTGAGGTTATTATTATTATTATTATTGCATTTCGAAATAAAGTTAGCAAGGTAAAAGCAACAAGGAAAAAAAGAAGGGGAAACATAATAGCAATCCCATGCACATTTAGACAGAAAAAAAACACCTAAAACTCCCAGCATGATGGGAGCTGTTGTCGTTTTTATGTGCCTGGTTCTTCTATGTGTGCGTATTATTGTGGGTGCATGTTTATTAGGCTGACCATCTGAAAAGGAGGACAGGGCTCATGTAACTTTAACAGTTGTAGAGAAAAGGGAATTTCAGCCAGTGTCCTTTGTATGCAATTAGTTCCTGGTGATATTCCCTCTTCATCACAACAGTTAAAGGTGCAGTGGCCCTGCCTTCTTTTGTATCTGGTCACTCTAGTATAGTGCCTGTACCTTTAACTGTTGTGATGAAGAGGGAATTTCACCAGGAACTAATTGCATACAAATGACGCCGGCTGGAATTCCCTTTTCTCTACAACTGTTAAAAGTTACATGAGCCCTGGCCTGGATTTTATCTGGTCAGCCTAATGATTATGTGTGTGTGTGTGTGTGTGTTACTTTAGTCATGTAATATACTTGGTTAGAATTTGATCAAGAGTTTGAATACACACACATATTTATTTTGTTTTGTTGTGGTGGTTGTGATTTGACCCAGAATAGTTGTTTTTAAATGATATTGTATTTATAACCTGTTTTTATGCTTTTTATGGTTTAAAATTTTGTATATCAGGTGTTTTTTTTAAATGTTCAATGTTTTTAATTTTTGTAAACTGCCCTGAGAGCTTTGGCTATGAAGCGGTATATAAATGGAATAAATAATATAGCACTTTATCCAAAAAAAGGTTTTCAAGGCGGCTTACAAAAATATTTCTTAAGACATATAATCACATACATGCATACCAAGGCCTCTTAAAATTGCCAACATGTTAACCTTTCTAATTACTGAGTAATTAACTGCAATCCTATACATTTCTGCTCAGACATAACTCCTATTGATTGCAACAAGGCTTACTCTTAGGTAACTGCATATTGGATGCAGCCTAAATTAGATAAGAAATCGATTTTAAATATCTATCTCTCTAAGGGCAAATGTTTATGTGCATGTTTAGATGAAAAAACAAACAAACTCCTACAACTCTCAGAATTCACAGGCCAGGATGGCTGGTTGGGGAATGCTGGGAGTTGTAGGGTGTGTGTTTTTCTGTCTGAACATGCGTGTGATTGTGCCCTAACTGTATTAATAGGCCTCCCTTAAGGCTTGAACCTTCTCCATTCTGAAAGGCCCACATTCAGTAATACACGGGCAGGTGCTACGCGGCTAGATGCTGCCACTTTCCCATCCTGGTAGTCCCAGCCAAGTGTCTTCGTATAGCAACACTTCAAACATGACATTTCCCTACACAATCCTGTACCTGGAGACAGTCACCACGGAAAGGAATGATGTGATAAAGTAGGCAACTTTGCATGAATGAACCATATTTTTTAAATTTATTATTTATTTTTACATGAAATCGTTTTAGGATGATTATTTTTTAAATTGTACTGATGCTGCCTACTGTCTCTTTGAACTCTTCTCTTTATCTCTTTATCATAGCTTCACATGCATAACAGACATCTGCAAAGATAAACAAACCACAAAACGGCACAGATTCCCAACCCTGCAGGCTTCTGTCAGTTCCCTGCCTCCCTCCCTTGTTCTCTCTCTCTCCCTGTTCCTGTTTCTTGCGCTGACCTCAATTCCTCAGCGGCTTCCTTCATCCTATTTAAAGCCCATTTCCCACCTTGTCCTTTTACAGCGCAAGCTTCCGGCTGATTCCAAATCCGTGTTGCTGAACACGGCATCACCCTGCAGTAAAAGGAGCCTGCTCTCTGCGGCATGGGCAGACCAAGGTAGAAATGCCAGAGAATGACACAACCCAGTGAGAGGAGAGAGGACCTTGCCAAGGAAAGATCTACGGATGCTGACTGAAGGCAGCGGGAAGGTGTATGAGGCCTGCCGCCTCGGCACGGTCAGAAATACGGATTCTTTTCTCCCTCTCCCACAATACTTAGAAATCGGGGCCACATGCTGAAGCTTAAGTGGCAGGGAGAACAGGTTCCAGCATTGAACTCTCCACACTTGCCCTGGCAAGTGTCCCCCCCCCCCATTTCCAGCAAGTATGACAAGCCCCAACCTACCTCTTAACCTTGCTCCAAGTGCCTTATAAATGGAACGCATCAAGCACTAGCTGGAGGAGAAGGAGTGTGGGTGTGTGGGTGTTTCAATCCCAACAGTTGCACTGTTCTTGCGAGATGCTTGAAGAGCCTCAGAAGCCTCAGCAGGGTCCTAGGAAGTATGTTCACCCTGCCAAGTGAAGTAGCATTTGCCTGTCATTTTTTTTAAAAAAATATTTAATTGATTTATATACCGCTCTCCATATTTCAAAATATCTCTAAGCGGTGTCCTGGCTCAGCCACTGCTAGACAATTGTCACAAGATGATACGAGGGATGCACAAGGATTTCAGTCAGTCCTCATTTTTAAGCGAACAAACCTGATTCATACTTCCCAGACTGATAACGGATCAGAACACAGTTAGATACAACACTTTGTTGAATTTGTGGTGCAGTTCTTGCCTCGAAAACATACAAACAAAACTGCATATTTTAAGATAAACTATGTACAAAACTGGATGTTTAACTAAGAACTGAAATGCAAATGTGTGTGTGTGTGTAATTCCAGAATTAGCAGGTTGATGCGGAAGCAAGACATAATGGATTTATGAATGAACATGTGAAACTGATATGGATTGAAATTGGATTAATCTGTCCATCCTTAGATGCTACCTTATACAAAGTTAAGCTAGAGCTGTATTATCTACACTGACTGGTAGCAGCAGTCCGGTTTTCCCCCCAGTCCTACCTGGAGATGCCAGACATTGAATGTGGGATCTTCTGCTTGAAAAACATGCTTCCTATCACTGAGCGATGGCCCTTCCCTTCTTTTTTATGTTGTCTTGGAGATGACATGAAGTATTCTAGGAGTCCACAGATTATTCATGTATTTATCGGTCATTTTTCTGTTATAAGAAAATAAAACTTACAAAACTAAAGCGGAAACAACTAAGAATGCTCTGCTATAGAACACAGAATACACAGCTCTAAACTCCATTAATCCCCGAGACCATTGGGTCTTTTAGGAAACCTGGTGTATCCCTCTTAGCTTGTGAAATAGGATTCTCCAGTCAATTAGCAAAGCTCAGGGCAGTCGCCTCTGAGAATTATCCGTTTTTACTGTACGTACATCCGTCTTTTCTTCCCTGGAGCTCTTTAGGAGATGATTCTTGCTGGGGCGTGGGAGAATTACATGATTTCTTTTCATTTATATTTTAATACAATTTATTATCCCAAAGTGACCTCTCTTTGGGGTTTGGGAGATCAGAGTACTTACAGTAATCTTCCCAGGACTTTCTTATTACCAACTACCATTTTACACTCAGAGCAATCGAAGAATAAAAAGTCCATGTAGCAAATGAGCAAGGCTTACGGTGTAGACCTGCTTGGAGCCAAGTAACTGGTTTGAACCTCTGCATGTTAAGAACCAGCTTTCGTTTTGAAAGGAAGCCTATTTCCAGCTTTAAAAGCTTTAAAAGCACGTGTAAGACAGTAGTTGAGAAAGTGGGGTGTTAGAACTTTAAGTGTTCAGAGGCATTCCTCTCAGTGTCCCATGCATCTTACAAGTCCCCTGTTTCTGTAGATGCCAAAGTCCAAATCCTCTCCTCCTTCCACTCGGTCTTCCTTGGTGCAGCCTCTGACCCCATTCAGAGGGAGAGACAATGTGGCTGATGCCGAAAGAGCCTAATGCATACATGCAAGCCCCACCCATCTGCTCTCCTCTGATGCATGCTAAGTTCCCAACAGGACCAGGTGAAGGTGCAATGCTGCTGCAGGACGTAACTCTGTGTTGTGTGCAACTCGCTGCTTGTATCCATTACTGGTGCCGGGCTGTTGACTGCGCAGTGCTTCAGCTCACACAGAGAACCCTATTTACACACAGAAAGCGGGGAGGGGAGAAAGAGTGAGCAAGGTGGAGCTGTAGTGAGACAACCCCCCCCCCCCCCTTAAATCAGATTCCCTGTGCTGCAAGCACGAGAACGCAGATACAGAAGCCTGTCCTGAAATGGGGTGAGTAGGGTCTCCCAGAGCTCAGAGTCCTCTTTGGGGTGACACAGAGACTTCAGACTGGAGCCATGACAGCAACACATCCTCCTCTGGCTGGCAAGTCCTTCAGGCTCCCTCCTGATCAGGGCCAGCAAGTTGGAACTTGGAGCAAAAGCAGAGATGATGGCAAATACATCGGTGAAGAGAATGCTCACTTCCCTAGCCGGTGTCTCTGGGGCTCTTGGAAGGATATACTTGCAGAGGTATACAGGCATATACTTGCAGAGTGTGTGCAAGCATATACAGGAATATATTTTTATTTATTTGAAATACCTATATAACACTTAATATAATAAAATCCCTATACTTAGGGGTGAGCTAAGCTCTCCTTCCCCTCTGGACTGTGGGTACGTTTCATACTTACTATTACGAGTACAACAGACAAACAGGTTATTGGTGGCGACTGTCCTGATGCACAAACGCATAGATGCGAATGGGCCAGGAAAAGAGCTGGTGCAGGCTGCTTGATTTGCAGAAATCAGACGGGAAAACTTTTCATGGCAGGGCAGGGCGATCAAGATGAGCACCTGCAGATGTCGGTGGATCAAGCTGGTGTGTGAGGCCAGCTGACCCTGAGCAACTCTAGCAGAGAGCACGTGCAGACTTGCAACTGAGGAAAACCTCCTCCATAGCGTTCACCTGGGGGACTCCCTACTCTAAACACTGGGCAGGGGGAGAAAGAGGAGCAATGAAGCCACTTCTTCACAGGGACGTGTTCACAGGATGCCTTCAAGGACTCGGGAGTTTCTTAACGCCACGTCAGACTAGATTGTCTACTGGGATTGCCAGCGAGTTTCCAAGGTCTAAGGCAGAGAAGAGTCGTTTCCCCCCCCCCCCCCCCCCCGCTACCGGGTTCTTTTAGCTGGACGTGCCAGGGATTGACCCGGAGGACGTGTTCGACCACTGGGCTGTAGCCCCACTCCACCAACTGGTGGATTTATGCTAGCACCATGCTCTTACGGCAGAAGCCATTACTGCATTGTATGGTGGGCGAGCCTGTGAGGAGCCTGCAGACCAGGTGGTCACCCCTCCTGCACCCCCAGGGCTTCCCAAAAGCTAACTGCAAGAGCACAGAGTGTCATGGCCGAACTGCAGGCTTCGGATCTTGTCGTTTTCAAAACCTTTTTTTAGCAATGGGGATTCGGTTTCCCCATAAGGGTTTGCAAGGCCTTGTGATCTTGCTCTCGTCCAAAAATAGTAGATGCCTGTAAGTTGCCTACATTCATTCAAGTCAAGGTTGCAGGTATTGTATTTTTAAAAACTGCTGCTTCTACAAAATAAATAAAGAAATAAACGAGAACATGCAGCGAGTGCAATTTTTCCCTGGCAGTTTATTATGGTATGAAGGAAAAAACATTTTGGTGTGCTTGAAGTAGACGTTATCTTACAAATGATGGATGACGTGGCTATTAAAATATGATTACACAAAGTATGAACATTTTTGAAGGAGTTTACAGTACAATGGATTTATTTTATAAACAGACTCTTAAATATACATATGACAGAAAAAACATCCAAAGTTAAGCTATTTGCGTTTTATAGACATTTTCTCTGGGAGGAGAGAAAAAGAGAGCCTCATATTAAAAACAAAAAATACGAAAATTGTTTAGAACCAGGAACATATCACCTGTACACTACAAATATACATTGTTGAGGTGGGCAAACCAGGAACGGGTTTTAATCACTGAAAGTTAAGAGCCATCATTGCAGGCTTGCAGGCTCTTCTGGTGCAGTTAACTTCACACATGAGCATGTGATATTGTCACAATTTCTTAGGTCAGCCATCTTATTACTCCATGGGCTGACTCACACAAGCATGTACATCACTGCTTGATTAACCGTTACTTGATGACTGGTAGCTGAATGTATAAACTGACACTATTGACAAACAGCAACCTGGTTCACACATAATGCTAACCCATGATTAACTAACTCTTTGTTGGGCTGTAGTACTGGCATGTAAAGCAGCTGAGGTTGGTTTTTTTTACTCTTCTTGCCTGCTTCCTCTGTAACCTAGAGAAACAACCCATGGTTCTGGATTCATATGTAACAACAATCTATGGTTTAAACAACCCAGTGTTCATAACCCAACAACTAACCATGGGTTCTCTTTCTGGGTTGTTCCTGATTAACAAACCATGATTTGTTAGCGCAGCTGGGTTTGAAAAGATGGCAATCCAGAATTCAACAACCCATGGGTTAAATAAACCATAGGGTAATATTATATGTGATCCAAGTAATTGTGTTTGAGGCAATTCTGACATCAGTGGCGCACTTTAGGTAATTTTAGACTCTGGACAGAATGGGGGCTCTTTAGATCGTAGTGTTATTTCACTCCAAAATGTGATAAGCCAGCCCTGCATGTTGGCCACCCACTAACCATGCTGCTTAGGGGGGTCATGGACATCCCAAAGTCCTGCCATGAGCGCACCACTGCCTGACATTCTGCCTATGACTCTTTCACACATGCAACTCAAGCCCCGATGCTGTCATCGTTCAGTGAGAACACACACCGTGTGAGGCAGCCCTGAGTCAAAGCAGCAATAGAGAGAACCAGAGGACAGTGTAAGGTCAGTTGACATCTTCAGTCCAGCACAGGAGCCTGCCACAATGAGCCATGTTGTAAAGCGATTTGCCTGGGTGAATTCCTGGACCTGGTGGTGATAATTATTGTTGGCTGGACCAAAGCGGATATTTATTCAGTTGATCTGTCGTATTAAAATTTGCGCTGGAGGAGTGGAGAGGTAGCGGACGTGGGGAGGCAGGGAATATTACAAACCTTGCTTCCTGCTTATTCTGTTTGCCAATGACACCCCTAGTTCATCTGTTATGTCAAAAACATAAAATATTTGATGCTGTAATACACAGTATTACTGAAACTAACAATAATATTTGCATATTTAGAACAAGTTGTAATTCAATTCCTATAATATAAGAAAAGGAAAGAGAGAGCAGAGTAGCCTATACGTTATTTACACAGAATCCAGCAAAGAAGTATAAATACTTCCATATATAATGTTTAGGAAAACATAATTTACAAAATATTCAAATATATACACAGCCATTTGAAAAACCTGGGAGGAAGGTGAAGCGTTAGTTGGGCAAAGCTCGTTCTTTCAACACTGAAAGAAGGGGAGGATTTGTATACGTGTGTAAATGTTTCTCGGTTCAAGTCCTGCACAAGTTATTTACATATCTATCCACTTCCCTCCAGGGTCACACGTGTCCAGAGCTTTGAACATGCTGCCCCAAAATGTCATCTATCATTGTCAAATTATTGAGCCAGTCCTCGTCAGTGCCGCCTCCGCCGCCGCCGCCACTATTCTTCATGAGGGAGTCAATGAAGTCAGCCTCGCTGCAGTGCCCAGGCAGGACGGGGTTGTTTTGCTGGGTGACGAAGTCATACTGTGGGGGCAGTTCGGAGGCGGTGTTCATTCTACTGAACGTTCCTGGCAACTGGCCAGCAGAGCCAGGATAACTGGGCGGGCCAACCGCTTGAGCGGGACTGAGCTGGTTAAAACCAGAAATGCCTTGCGGCATTGATTTCATGACATTCATTGCAGCTGGCAAAGGTCCTCTGGTCAAGTTGTGTCTCAGGTTCTGGTTATTCAGAGGGCCCATGCTTTGGCCAGACTGTCCAAGGTTTACTTTTTGCATTGGCCTGGCCTGGACCCCAGGAGCAATCTGATTGGGTGGCACCAGGGGCTGATGGGAAAACGGCTGACCAGGGAGGTTTGGCCTCGTGTTCTGTTTTGAGAAGAGCGGGTTACTGGCGAACTGCTGCATGCTGGCATCCATCTGGCTTTGATTGGGCATCCGAGGGACTCCCGTTGGCGTCCACATCTGAGTAGAGGGGTTGGAGTAGACGGTAGGAATCCTTGGCATTGCCGGCTGTCTCAAGTGCTGCTGGGCAGAAGTGTGGTTCACTAAGGAACCGGCAGCAAAGCTGGACAGGGCCATGCCTGGCCGAGCTGCAGGATGGCTGTGAACGGTTTGGCATCCGGAGTTCATGCCCAGGGAGGATTGGCTCGGGCGCAGCGGGAGGCTGAAGTCAGAGTTAGGGGGGAACATTCCTGGCTGCTTGCTGGGGTTGTGTGAAATCATCACCATGGCTCCGCTGTTCTGGTTCACAGCGGCCGAAGTGATCCCGGAGCCCAAGGCATTCTGCAACATGCCCTGGGCAGATGGCATCATGCGCGGGTTGGGGGAAGGCGTCTGCATGGGCTGGCCACAGTCAGTCGACATGGGCTGGGACACCGCTGCATGGAGATAAGGAAGACGTTAAATCAGCAAGCGCATGAGCAACGGGGCCCTGTGGATCCGGCACTCGCAATGTACGCCCTTTAAGCACAATGTACTGTACAAACAAGAGGGATTTTACTTGATTCCACTTTTAACCATTGCCATCAGCCCAAGCTAGTTTCTCTCTTTGCTAAAAAGACAATGCTCTTCCCATCCTATCCGTACTCCAGATATAAACCTACTGATGCGCCTTTGAGCCAAAGCACATGATCAGCAGAAAACATACAGTGCAAGTCTTGCTGGACTGTATCAGGCTGTGGGAAGGGCTGGAAACAGGGTCTGAATGCTTCCCCCATTCCCTGGGGATGGGGGAAAAATTCTCTGCACATAGAAAACCAGCTTCTCAGGGATTAGACTACACTAGAACTCTTACCTCTAACATTCCATCAATGAAAAGATTCTTCAACTGTTTCCCCCCCCCCCCCCAAATTAGAGAGTTGCCACTCATGTTCCACCACTGATGACGTGACAATTCACTCACCATATAATTTGGCATATCAAATTTCTCCATCTAATTTCAAATTTCAAAATTTGAAACCTGGGCTTCAAATTTCTTAAGTTTTCAGAATCTCACATTTCAACGCTAGTATGCAACTTCAGGAATTGCGCATACAAATTTAGCTTTGCTTTACTGAGGAGTCCAAAGTTGCAGAATCCACAGCTCTGTGATGATCGCCACCAAACATGAGAGACTGGAACGGAGGCTTTGGCGTGGAGCCACTCCATTCCAGTGGCCCTTTCTTTCTATGGGGGAACAGTGCAGCTCTGTAATGGAGGGCCTGCCAGATTTGTGAGCAGAACAGAAAAGGTCCCTTTCTTATTAGTGTTTCCTTAAAACCCCTGAATGAAGAACAGCCCTCAGAAGCCCAAGGGTTCCAGAACAGGCTCTCTCGCTCCTTACCTGGAAATTGATTCAACTGCTGGCCCACAAAAGGTGCCCTTTGCTCAGCTGCCACTCCCATCATGCTGTGCCTCTGCTTCTCCTAGGAAGGAAGACGGGAAAAAAGTCACACCAAACAGAAGGTCCCATGCAAATGAGCGCCCACCGGGCAGGGGCTGAGCATGTTCCACATGTGATGGGGGAGGGGAGCAAGAAAAGGGGGGGCCTTCCTTCTCATTTCCAGCTACTGACACTCCAGCTCAGATTGCAAGGTGGAATACAGAGCAAGGTGGCCAGGGGCTGGAGTAGTGGAACAAATTATGCACACTGCATATTGCATAAACAAACAATATATTGAATGAGATGTTTCCTACTTAAGCCACCTTGAGAAGAATGCAGGTTTTCAATGCATTAAATAATGAAATAAACATGGGCGTGTGCTTAACTGGAATTGCTGAATCAGCATTGGGCTTTTCTGGTCAAAGAAACTAGTTAACTTTTAGCACAACAAGATGGTGTTCCGAAAGCACAACATACACAAAGTTTGGTGTGCTGGATATTCCTAGGCTGATCCACACGGGGTTCGTTCCTTGCCTTCTTTTGAGGCCACATCAAACTCATCACCTTGTTCCAGTCCACGTCCAGGAACAGCCCACCTCTCAGTTCCAGGCCCACCAGGTACGTTAACATGGATGTCCAACTCCTCAAACCCCTGCAGATTAGGGTAAGTCCAACAGCCCCTTGTGACCTCAGCTCCCCGTGGTCCCAAATCCTGCCTTTCCCTCTGGACCCTTCCCTTGGGCCTTCTCAGCCACTCCCTCCTCCTCTCTGTCCCAGTATGGCCAATGATGTGATTCAAGAAGACTTCACATGCCAGGAGTGGCTACAAGGGGAAGGAGGGTGGGGGGGTCAAGCGCATGGAAAGATAGCTTCCATTGCAAGGTTGTCATCAAGCTCCACAATAGCCGAACTTGACTCCGGCGATACCAGCATGGCCACTGAAGATCCATCAAGGTTCTTAAACAGAAGCCCGATAAACTGTCACACGGGTCCCCACAGAAGCCAAGAGACCGACCTGTAGCTGCTGCTGCTGCCGTCTTATGATCTGCTGCTTTAGTAGATGGTTCCTCATGGTATAACCGTTCACCATGGCTGAGGCTGGAGCAGGCACCGAACCTGCATTTGGGACGGCGCCTGGCTCCTGAAGTCTGGCAACAATCCCCGGCGTATGGTCCTGTCAAGGAAAAGAGAAAAATCGATCTGAATTTCACCAGGAAGACTGCCATAGGGGCCTTTTAACCCTCTACTTACAGAGTTTCGAAATGGGACCAGGACTAACACGGTGGCTCAGTCCCGGCTTCACACCAAGCCGACATCACACCATGGTCTTTAATCATGATTTGGGATGATGTGTCCGAACTGAGCAAGTGAGACAAGGCAGGCGGTGTTTTAATAAAACACATTCGGTCCTTTGGATAATTGCATTACAGGACTCCCTGTAGTACACCCTTTTCAACAGCCTCCTGTAGTACACCCTTTTCAACAGTCAGGCTGAGGAGCTTTTACAAATGGGAAAAGAGAGACCGTCACATCTCCCCTCTCAGGCTTTGACTAGGTAGACAGGTGGGCAGCAACACAGTGAAATTATGGCCAGCTAGCAAGTTTTATTGACACCTGCAAGGCTGAAAGAGCATGTCAATTACCAAACGCACATGCTTTTTAAGGCAGAAAAAGAGAACAAACGCACCCCATGCTTTCATGTTTGCCCAACCCAGGTCGTCATGGATTTTGGAAGGAAGGAAGGAAGGAAGGAAGGAAGGAAGGAAGGAATCTGAAACCCCAAATAGACAAGCTATTCGTCAGAGGACCTTTCGTTGGTAAGGAGTATGCAGACCTTTGATACACACAGGGCGGTATCAGGCAGCACCCCAAAAAGTCGCTAAGTTCCAGCCAGGGGAGGGGCAGGGCAACGGTTGTTTACTATTGCAGGAAGGTAGCATCACGATGGCTCCTCCATGCAATCCCACAAGCCCCTGATCTAGGAGGGAGGAGGAGCCACCTCCGAACACACCTCACGGCGAGCTTGTGCTGCTCTGTTTATTATTCCACCTACGGGAAGCGACAGCTGTCCTGAATTACACTAGCTGGGGGCTCTCTCGCCTGGAAGTAGCCGGAGGCTGGCTCACCCGTGGCCTGGTTGGGCGGTGCCTCCCAGGGCTCCAAGACTGGCAAAGGGCTCCCTGTCCCCCCACCACCACCACCCTGCCTTTGCATGGGGAATCCAGGAAAGCCAGAGAGAGAGGGAGGGAGGGAGGGAGGGAGGGAGGGAGGGAGGGAGGAAGCGAACCCCTGGTTTACACACCCTGCCTCTTCCAGGTTGAGGGAGAACCCCTGAAGTTGCTTTAACGAAGGACCCCATCCCACCTCACAAAACCCAGGGTGGGGCAGGGGATGTCTGGAAAGTAAGAAGAATGACAAAATAAAAGAGCCCAGTGAGGGAGGGGATTATATCGACTGCTCCTTCGCCACCATCTGTCTCATAATCTACTTCAACCTCCAGCACTATTTTACATTATTGATGACGCGTTGTTATCACTGGCAAAGGGAACTAGCGCATTATATAGTTCGTCTACTCAAAACTGGGCCACACTTCCTTTGTTTGCGAAATGGCAGCCTGCATCCGTTGTTTGAGCGCTGGTGTTATCGGGAGATAAGCCACCAAGAAAAGGGGAAGGTGCCGTTTGACATATGACCATTTGGATCAGGCTAAAATGAAGAAAACAGGAAGCCAGCAAGGAAATTTTGGACGGTGTTGACGGCGAGGGCGTTGGGATGCGGGGGGGGGGGGGGGGGCGGCAGAGGCAAGGAAACGGAGCGGGGGCTGCTGCATCATGGGAAGAACGGAGCATCGTTTTGTGTGTTGCTTTATAGACGCTCTTGCCAAAGGAGGTCACTGAAATCGCTCACTTTTAAGTCACAGCACTGGCTCATTACGCAAAACCACAATGACTGAAACGCAGATACTTGCAAGGCAGTTTCACTAGAAGATGTGACCCTGCGCCTCCTCTCGTGTCTCATTAGACCTTTGTCCGCAAAGCTTCCCAGGTGGACACGTCACAAGCACCCATTTTGCTCACGGAACGATGCCTCCCTGCCCCTCCAGCTTCCTGTTTCTCATCTCTCTCCTCTGACCCACACATGGATCAGGGCCGGCTCCGCCAGGCAGCACGGATGGGCCTTTGCTGAGTCCCAAGCCCAGCACCACCTCCACTTGCATTTTGAACAAGGCACCCAAGAAAGCTGGAGGCAGCCTGCGTGCCTCATCCTTCACGGTTACTGGAGCCCACGGAGGGCGGCTTTGCCTAAGCACCACCCACCCCAAATCCTAAAGCCACACTGATGAAAAAAATTCGTGTGGTTGGAAAAAGTTCGCTTGAGGCTCGCTCCCTGTTAACGCATCGGCTGTTAGTCTGCAGTTCAGCTTTGAATAAATACAGGTTGCCTGCAGGGGAAAGATTTGAAAGAGCAGGGATTCAATTTGCTTGCCCTACACTTGAAAGGCATTCAAAGCGTTCATGCCGTTTCCTCCCAACTTGTCTGGTTGTGGATGTGCTGAAGCAAACAGGTTTATCACGGAGATGATCGCCAGGACTTTTTGCTGAGGGCAACTGCATTAATGAAGCCCATTGCGAAGGCACATTCTTGCCAACAGAACACCCCCCCCCCCGCCTCGCTTCAATTTGGAACGAAATGCTGATTTCCCCTGCCCTCCCCATATTAGTTGGGGAAATTAAGTGTACACCTCAGCACTAATTACAGCAATAAACTGGCTTTAATTATATGAAGGTGTTCTGCATGTGCCCCGCTGCAATAAAGGCAATCGGATTCTTTTGTTCACAAGGCAATGAGACGTGTTGCAATGTTTTGGAGCGAAGTTTGATACAGAAGATGCAACTGGCGCCTTAAGAAAACTAGTCTGTGTGTGCTGCAGCCAAAGCTGCAGCAACAACAACGATGATGAAGAGATAAGGACGGGCAATCTGCACTCTGCAACATTATATTCAGGGTAAACAACAACAACAACAACAATAAAAGTTCCTGATTTTCACCACTAGTGGGAACTACAGCATTCCCTCCCACGAAGAAAAACAGGCATGCAAGTTCAGCTACTAAGAATAGCTCTTGCACATGACCTAGATGACATTGCTATCTGCATCAAAGGTCAAAGGACCGGAGTACGCAAGTAGGGTGTGAGTTTGTTGAGTTTCCCTTTTCATCACTCCCAAAAACCTCATTTGCTTTCTCACTCAAAGGCCAAGCCAAACAAGGTGAGGCATACTGAAAAGTATGACAGCTGTTGACCAATCGAAGAATTCTTAGCAGATTATACATGTAATCGAGTAAATATATCCCCCCAAATTTCAGCATAGGTATAATTGCAAATTACTACTCCTTCAAGGAAAACCACCAGTCATTCTCAGGCAATCCCTCCCTCATATGCTTTTTTAAAATTCCCCAATCCACTAAAACACCAGCAACCAAGCAAGGGAGTCCTTAACTTGCAGCACCATGGATTGTAATTTCCTCTTGCTGAACACAATTGGTCACTACCAATTAATCAACTACAGAATCATGTAATTAATCTACCAATTAAAGCTTACAACCCTAAAAAAAACAAAATATTGTGCAAGGGTCCCACCATAAAGTGACAGGAAGATAGCATGCCAGATGATAATGGCCAGGTAATAATAGCCACTCGGGATGACACACAAATGCATCCAAACAGATATGAAATTTGGAAATATGTCTATTTCCGTCTTTTTATGGTGTAACAGGTTTCGCTCCTCCCATAACTCAGTTTTAAAGCCTCACATTAGAAGAAATGCTAATTAAAACAGCAAACTATAAAGTGCTTGAAATGCAAGTTGGCCCAATCACCTTCTGGCTGGAAAAACATTTGTGACAGGTTGGTTCCTAAGCTTAGGAGAGGGGTCTTCACTTCCAAGTGGCTTTAGAAACCAACAGGCCACAGCCAAGCATTCCACAAAGAACCAACCACGTGTCCAGTGTGGCAGGACAGAATTTGTTCCCCTGTTCTTCTTCCCAGCTCTTCATCTCAGTGATCAAGAATCTCTGGATGGTTTTGGAGGTTGA
Organism: Anniella stebbinsi; assembly: GCA_029215795.1. Classification (NCBI taxonomy): domain Eukaryota; kingdom Metazoa; phylum Chordata; class Lepidosauria; order Squamata; family Anniellidae; genus Anniella; species Anniella stebbinsi. The sequence goes on from JARDYH010000001.1 coordinate 1,364,542, forward strand.
GGGCTACTGTAGCTTCATTTAAGCCACGTGGGAATCCTTCTGGATCAAACGGTGGGATAGAAATGTAATTTAAAAAATTATCAGAGTGTTGGACTGGGACTCAGGAGATCCAGGTTCTAGTCCCCACTCAGCCATGGAAGCTCACTGCGTGACTTTGGGCCAGCCACAGACTCTCGGCCTAATCTTCCTCACAGGGATGTTGTGAGGATAAAATGGAGAGGAGGAGGAGGACTATGTAAGCTGTCTTGGGTTCCTTGCCAGAGGAAAAAAAGGCAGGATATAAATGTAACCACAAGTAGCAGTAGAATTACAGAACTGAATAGGGGAAGTAAAAGTACAAATAGAAGGGGCTCATGTCTGTCATGGCCTAGAGCTGTTGCCTGCAGAGCTCTCCTGCCACCCAGACTAAGGAGACCACCAGAGTGACTCACCAGAACCTGGCACCTTCTGTATGCAAACCATGTGCTCTATCACTGAGCTCTGGCTTCTCCCAGACATGTGTCACAAATAAGCACATGCTGGTGCCTTGCAGACACTCCAAAGAGCTCCATAGGCTGATCATACGTTGGTCCTTTCAGAGCTGCCATAGCTCAGGGGACACAGCTGGCAGCCCAGGGGAGTTCTCTGACTCAGCAGCATTGGAATTCTCTGTTCTTAGGGGGACCACTGCTTTGCAATGGCTCGGTGGCTTGGTTCCTGTGTACCCGAGTCTGCTTGGAATCTGGCTTTGGGGATCTGACTGGAAGTTTCCTCTGCCTTGACCGTCTCATTCCAGTGCTTCAGACTTCAGCTCCAAAATTTCCTGCTGTCCTGGGAATATCCACTGAGAGTCAGAGCAAAGCAGCTGCCTATTTACCACCCACCCACCATCAAAATGTTCAATTGTAGTGCAAGAGATGCAGAGAATCAGGGCTGATTTCCTCCATTTAGGCACTAAACTCAATTTGATGGGTAGCTAGGTGTACTGAATCTTATAGTGGCAACTAGGTCCATCTGCAAATACAGGAGAACATTTGGGGTGGGGGAGGAAGACTCCAAATGATATTTAGCAGCGCCACAAACCTGTAGGACTGTGACAATTTGTCAAGTTCCCACCATCAGGTATTTAAAATCAAGGGCATCCAGTCTCCTCCCCTGGCCAGGGATGAAGAAGACGATGTCTAGGCAAGACAATTACCTGATTTTGCTATTTAGAGGAGGGGCAACATTTAAGTAGATATGCATGAAGAGTTCCACATTAGTGACTCTGTTCAATAGACATGATCATAAAATCATAGAGTTGGAAGGGGCCTGTAAGGCCATCGAGTCCAACCCCCTGCTCAGTGCAAGAATCTACCTTAAAGCATCCCTGACAGATGGCTGTCCAGCTGCCTCTTGAAGGCCTCTAATGTGGGACAGCCCACGACCTCCCTAGGTCATTGGTTCCATTGTTGTACTACTCTAACAGTCAGGATGTTTTTTCTGATGCCCAGCCGGCATCTGGCTTCCTGTAGCTTGAGCCCATTATTCTGTGTCCTGCCCTCTGGGATGATCGGGAAGAGATCCCGGCCTTCCTCTGAGTGACAACCTTTTAAGTACTTGAAGAGTGCTGTCATGTCTCCCCTTGTAATTACTTGTGTTTACATTAATGTTAAGTGGTAGTTATGAAGCACCTCCAGAGCAACAGGCACTCAGGAACAAGTGTTTGGGGCAAGCGGGTTATGAAATGGGCACAGGGCGGCTCCTCCTCTAATATAGAGAGAACCAACCTGAACAGATTTGAACAGGGCGCTACCCTGCATACATTTCAGGAACATTGCAAAACCAGTCTCCTTTGGTTTCAGAATATTCATTGGTTGTGCGCAAAGCACAGTTTCCAGGGGACTTTAAAGCGGTCAAGGGGAAGAAGAGACCCATCCACCCTATGTTATTTCAGCAGCAGCAGCAGCAGCCGCCCCACGGAGGGTGTTTCCGCTCGCCTCTCTGCCTCCATCGTCTCCCCAGGGCAGGCAGTCTTAAACAACCGTAGGTTGGCGTTGTTTGCTAGTGATTCCTGCCTTTATTTTCCTTCCCCCTCCAGTTCAGAGATGCTTTTAAAGATAAAATGGAGCCCTTTTGTTCCAAAATCTCTTGAAGCTTCTCTTGGTTTGTTTTTCTTCTTCTTTTTAAGCGCTGGCATTGATAAAACCATGTAAGCTCAGCGGGGCCTCCACTTCACCCACCCATGTACTTGATATATAACCATGTGAAAAATACCGTCAGACTCCGGTTTCAACGCTTATCTCTGAGGCTGCCAGTCAAGTCAGAGCTTTGTTTGAAGTCTGCAAGCGATCCGACGGGGTAGACAGTTTTGTTTGGAGGGGCGCTTTCAAGTCCCCCCCTTCCTTCCATCCTTACAAGTGCTGATCCAACATGCCTCACACAAAGCCGACCCGACTGCTTTGATGGAAACAGCGACAGGAGTACAACACCTGGCTGTCATCTACAGCATCAAAAAGGGAAGAGCCCCAACCTCCACAGAGCTATCCGTTGATCGTGTCCCGTCCAAATAGGAGAGAATTCATGCAAGACTATCTTCAAGATCATCTGGACTTCTTGAATAGGCTGGGCAGGTAGGTTTCATGACACAGAGGCACCAAGGCCATGCTCTGCCATATTACTACTATTACAACCACCACCACCACCACCACCACCACCACCACAGGCTGGGAGCAGATAGAGTTCTGGATCGTGTGGGGGCTCTCCTCTTCACAACGCCACCTTCCGTGCATTCAGCGCAGTGAGAATGACAACTGGGGGGGGGAATGGGGGGCAAGGCTGGCACGCTCCCCCTCCTCGCCTGTTTAAACAACCTGCTTTATCAACACCTGAGTAGGGCTTCTGTCTCTATTCAATACCGTTTTAAACCGTTCATTTGGTTTTGACCTTAAAGGTGTTTAGGGCACTGGTTCTCCAGGATGCTCTGCTCTATCACACACAGGCCCAGGGGCATTTCTTCCGTGCATCTACGCAGTTCAGTGGAAGCTCACAGGAAGCTGCTCTATGATGACTCAGGCCACTGGCCAATCTAGCTTAGGGTTGTCTAAACAGACTGGTAGATGCTGTCCGGGGCCTCAACCACCTGGAGACGCTGAGGCCTTCTGCATGTACAGCACGGATGTCGAACCTCTTTCAGCCTGAGCACCAAATTCAAATCTGGAGAAGCTCTGGAGTGCTGCATTCCAGTAATGGGTGGGGTCAAAGGGTCAGGGCCAAAATACCAAAAGTACTGGCATATTTTAGTTTAAAGCACTTACTACCAGTAACTCAGTGCTTGTCTACATGAGGCTTTTAACCCTGCACTTTCCCAAAGCTTCTGTTTCCGGATTCTTTGCAGGATTAAGATGTTTTTTTTTTCCTGGGGATTTACTTTCTCTTCCTTTCCTTATGCTCCATTGCGCAAGCACTATGTGGCGCTATGGTATAGCAGAATTGCACAATTACACAAGGCTTTAACCCACCATTCACAAATAATACCAGACTTTCCTCGTTAGAAAAAAATGTGCTAAAATGGCTGCAAAGCACGGGAGAGGACCGGAAGTATGTTGATGTCACGTACGGGACCCACAAAGTACCATAAGTGAGGAATCTTGAGGGCACAAGGAGAGGCATTTGCACTGTTTTGAATGGGGAAAAAACACTGTGCAAAAGACAGGAAACCATCAAATGACTGGCAATCAGGGGAGAGGGAGCCTGGCCATCAGTGGAACCCCAGAGGGCCAGAATGGGACCCCAAGGGGGACATATTTGGCCCATGAGCCTGAACTTCGACACACCTGCCATGGAGCATTGTGTTCTGCCACCGAGCGATGGCCCTTCCCTAACTGAATCTCTACAAAAAGCAAAAGGTTGTCCTATTTAGCTTGCTTCACCTATCGGGACTCTGTTCTCCCATCCCGGCCTCCCCCCAATCCCCGACATGGCACTCTCATTCTGGCTGAGGGCAGCTTGCCCATAAATCCAGCAATATCTAAGAGCTTCATTCATCTCGCACAGTTTGCCTGGCTGCTAGTCCTTCTGGCTGTCTCTACAAGGTTGCACTAACCCCAATGACAAACTGCCCCACCTTGCGCCTGCCTATAAAGCAGGGTTTGACTCGTGTAATCAGTTTGTCGTGTCAAGGTGGGTGCGCGCTAACCGAGGGGCTGATGAGGTTCAGAGGAGGCAGGTAATTGCACATGCAGCAGAAACCGCCTTTGAAGAAAAGTGACAGCTGGATGCAGAGTTTATATATGAAATGCGGGAGGTGGTGGAAAATCTGATAAAGTCATTGTGAAAGGCTCAGCGCCAGCCCCATGTGGTCATCAGCACAGGCAGAGAAAACGCAGCGTTCGGCTTCTCTATCTGCCCCTGTTCCATCCCGTTTACACAAGGAGGGAGAAAGAGTAGGCGGAAGGGTCTTGGAACCGGCTGGCTGTTGTGCAGGAAGCACAGAAAACTTAAACCAAAATCTAAACATTAAGAGTGTCAAACGTAAGGCTCAGGGACCCTGTCAGCTTCCGCACTGTAGCCCACGGCATGCAAGCCTCACTTCAAAGAGATGACTGAACCATCTTCTGGGCTAGGAAGCTGATGGAGGAAAGGAAGGCTACTGCTGCACGCTAGAGCACCAATCCGAGGCTTAGCCAAGTTTTAAAAGAGCTGGAATTGGCGGTTGGTGCAAAATTCAGCCAGGCGGAATATGAATGTGACCCCTAGACATCACCTGGGTGGGGGAAGGCGTCCCTCCAGTCCATACGAGTCTGGCACCCCTGATTCAAGGAGTGCATTTGGGTGGGAGGCACAAGACACATTCGGGGTGGGAGGGACAAGAGGTCAATGCAGGGAAATCTGGCAGCCGCAAAACAATTGTGTGTCCCAGTGAACATTTCTGCCGAGACCAGAAACTTGCTTGTTCATCTGAAGCCTTGAAAAGCAAACAAGCAAACGCCCTGCGCTCAGGGATGGCATCCAGGGCAAACGCACAATGTCGATTTTCTTCTGGAGTATGTGCACCCCCATGTTCTGCCAAGATTGAGTCCCAGGCAGCTGACAACACAATCTATGCAAAACGACAACAGCAACAGATGTGAGGCCATACATCTGATCTGATGGCTTCTGGACTTTAGGGCTTCAGCCCCCTGGGGGAAAAGCACAGGGGAAAACTGAAACAGAGCCCTCCACGGATCCTGACTTTTCTCTTAAAACATGAAGGCAAAGACGACTTGAGAGGTAGAAGTGAAACGTGGTGGGGTGACGACTCCCATGACTGGAATACAGCAATTGAAGGGTATCACTTGCTCAAAAAGGACAGAAGAAATAGAAAGGGAGGCGGAGTTCCACTATTTGTTAAAAATACTTATCCCTGCACAGAAATACCAGAGGATGAGCCTGGGAGCCCCATTGAGAGCATCTGGATTAAAATAAATGGGGCAAGGAATAAAAGGAGCATGACAGTCAGAGTCTACTACCGACCACCCAATCATGAAGAAGACAAGGACGAAACTTTTGAAAAGCAAATTGCCAGTGTTTCAAGGAAGTGCGATGTAGTAGGAATGGGGGACGTCAATTACCCCGATATCTGTTGGGAGACAAATTCTGCCAAAAGGGGCCCCTCCAATAAATTCCTGACATGCCACACAATACACATTTGTTCAGTTACTTAAGATGCTACAGGACTCTCTTCCTTTTCCATACTGAAATAAGTTTTACAAGTAATAATGATTAGGTATATTAATTTTTAAGTTAGTGCCTGCAGATTCACCTAGTGCTTTACTGAAACGGGTTCACTGCCAGCAACATCACCATCCTCAAGCAACGAGTCCCAGATATTGAATGCGCAAGGAGGACCGATGCCTTAAGACTCTCCCGACTGACCACACAGCGAGGGAACAATCACCACAGACTCATCGTCACCGAAGCCAACAGGGAGCCCCTTCCTCCACCTTTCTCTGCAACGCCCAAGCACTCTGAAACCACCCCGGGCAGCAACAAGACTTCGCATTTGTGCCATGCCTGGTCGTGTGCTCTGTTCACCCTCTCAGTAATCCTTACAACAATTGTGTCAGGCAGCTGCGCATCCGCCTCCTTATCCTGCCCATTTGGAGGCCTGGGACTTGTGTCAAGCCACCTACTGAGTTCACGATGGCGGAAGCGAGATTTGAACCTGGGACGACCCGTGTCGCAGCTCAATCTCTTCAGCCACTATGCTACACCAGCATGGCACAAGACACTGGGGAAATGCCAGAGGTCCTCTGCCACACCCTCAGAAGGAAGGATGCGTCCTGCGGCTCGCCTTGCTTGAGAGCCACTCTCACCTGAAGATGATACAGGAAGAGATGACATGCGAAAACAAAAAAGGAAATGCTGTTGCCAAGCCAAGGCACTTTTACCTACAAGGTCTGTGTGGAGGAGCAGGGTGGGTGGGGGTGGGTGGGGGAATGGGACGCACCACAAGAAAAAGCAGCAGCCTCCTCTAGCCCCCCCTCCCTTTGAGAATGTATTTACAAAACTGTGGCCGCCTCATTTTTCCTCCTCCTCGTGTCGTTTCATTATTACAGAGTTGAGATCACTAGCCATCTGCAGCTTCATTTCATCAAGCTCCAATTTGTCCTTGGAGCAATGTCATCTGGGACAAGAACGTCAAAAAAAGAGAAAGAGAAAGAGAGGGGGGGCCCTGCTTTCCACCACTGACAGTTTTTTATGCCTTACTGCAAATATGCGTTCCCCACCCAACCACACACACGCTTTACATAATTTTACCACTTCAAATTCTTTGATTTTATATATATATATCTATATCTATATATATATATCCCAATGCACAAATACATTAACAAGGAGCTCATTATTGAACCGCTGCATGATAACACACTCTATAAAGCAATTAACAATGTTTATTTGTAGATAACTGAAGCATTTCAAAGCTTCAGCTTATGAATCCTTGGAAATTGCATATAACTTCGAAGGCATTACCTACAGGTGAAAAAGGACAGCCCCTCCTCCTTCCTTTGCATGAAACCAGGGATGGGGGGGGGGGGAGGGAATTGTACAATACTGCGGATGATGCACCAAAACTGCCAGCTGCAAAATATGACCTTCCAGTGGTGGATGCAGCACTAATAAACCATTGCTAGAACACAGGTTCATTTGCCAAAATCAATGGGCCATTAAGGAGTGTTCTCTTGGTGTGTCATGTCAAACGATGTCAGCATTGGGCCGGACACAGTAATACAGGCCTATTCCCTGAGGTGGTGGTGGGGAGACACACAAGCTCTAGAGCAGTTACCCAAGCCTTCACTTTGGTTGGTTTGCAGTAGTTCAAAAGCCCAGCAAACCCAACTTAACTAGAGAAGATTGCCAGCAAGACAAAAAATACACCAGAAGCAATAATAACAGCTCAACTCTCTGAAAAACTGTAACCTCTGTCGTCAGAGAGAAGGACTGGGTTCGCACAACCACTATGACTAGTCATAGCTTATTTAATTCGCAATGAGCCACAGCACCCACAACTGCCGTTCTAAATATTCAAGCCATGACTGAGGCTTGCCGTGTCATCTGAAGCTGGGGACCGTGGGTTATGCAAGGATCAAACAACCGCCACAGAATCCATGACGCGACAAGCCGCGGCTTGAATATTCAAAATACTGCAACATGCTTAAATAAGCCACAGTGGGCTGTTGATCATGAGAATCGGCCCAATGAGAAGCCAATGTAGAAGCAAAAGGCATTTAGGTTTTAAAAATTATCAGTCTTTTAGAGAAGCTGGGCTCCATGTGACTTAACTCCAATACTCTGATTTTCCTCCATATCTCACAAACAAACAACCCTCGATTGGGACGGAGGGATGAAAAAGATCTAGAAAGAGCCTAAGCAATTTGCCCTGGGGATTGCTTAAGAAGTCCGTTGCATCATTTGGAATAGATCTGACATCTCCTGGACCAGGGCCTTGCATTGTAGCCGCAAGACCATCCTTTCTTAACACCAGCTAGTGAAATGAATCCTGACAAGAACGAATGAACAATCCTGCCTTCCAGATACATCCCTATGAAAGAAATTGGCTGCAGCTCAGCTCTTTGGCCTGAGAGGCCAGTGCCCAGCCTGCCGCCCCCTCTCACATTCCCTGGAAACATATCTCATTTTTCCATGGGGCTGCCAAAAACATTGAAAGAAGAACCACGAGAGGGAAGCTAATGAGAGCAAGATAGACAGACTTGTTAATTATTATATGGTCTCCTAGCTCTATATAGACTTACTTTAGCACAAGGCCAAGGTTATTCAAGACCCCCAAATTGACATGGCGTTGTTTAATAATAATAATAATAATAATAATAATAATAATAATGATAATAGGGGTGTGCCTTTCTGGGTGTGTGCTTTAGTATACAAGCAGAACAGGAAGCGGGAATGCACATGACTTTCACATGCAAGCTGCAATTCCTCACGGTTGTCAAGTCCTGACAACTCCTCTTGTTGCCAAACATTAAGCACTACATCGAGGTTTCCCAAACTTTGATAGCAGGGGACGGATTTAAAATGGGAGGGGCAGTGAAAAAAGGGACGCCCCCCCCCCCTCATGTGTTTCTGCCAGAGCCACAGTATCGAACATGCCTCCTCTGTGGGTATGTACTTTGGGCTCACAGCAGGTTTCAATTCGATTTATTTACTTCTCGGCGCTTACTATAGCAGTTCTGATAGCGCACTCATGTGTCCTGGCACACAATTTGGGAATGAGTGCACTAGCCATTTCGAATGGATTTCTCTTCCTCCAGCGTTGAGAAACGGATCTCCGGATTTTGCCTCTCCCCTACCACCTTCAGATGTGGCCCTCTGTTAAGCCCAAGAGCTCAGTTTGCTCGCTCAAAGCAAAGCCCTGGTCTGTCCCCCTGTCTGCTGTGCATGTCTTCCAGACAGACGTGTGGGAATCCATATTGCTCAGTTCCCTGGTTTTCCAGCGGACACATCTGAGCTTCTTAAGCTTAAGCTAAGTCTCTTAATTCACTCGTCTCTTTCCCCTCCCAACAGACACTCTGCTTTTAAACAGCTGCATGACAGACAGAAATCCAACAAGTGCAGCTTTTCCCATCACAGTAGGTTCATGACAGGAAACTGGGGGCGGAGGGGTAAGTGGGGAGAAGAGGGCAGCAGTTTCCAAAACCAAAACAAACTGAAGGAAACCTCAAAAAGTTACTAGAAAAAACTATTCATTGAAACACAATAGGAAGTTTGAGTAAAACTTAACTTTGTGACAAACAGGGATGCTTTCATGAAAACCTCTCATGAAAGCGACATGGAATACCTCTGACAAAGCATTACCTATTAGTAAAAATGCCGTATGGATTAACTTACTTCCTGGTGTGTTTCAAGAAATCGGTCTTATAGTAACCTCCAGAAGTTCACCTCACTTGGTTTAATGGTAATGATAGAAAACTAGCACTCCAGGATTGAAATGGAGACTGACTGATCTTTGTAGGGACCTGTGTTATGATTTAGTCTCGCTCTTGTTTTGTGCTAAACTGTTGAGTTAGGTTATTTATGTGTATTGTTCTATTTCATATGTATTGTTATTTTAATTATGTATTTATCTACTACACTACAGCTATTTGTAAGTGTTCCTGTTGTATTTTTGTAATACTTCTGTTACATTGTAAATTATGTTGTAAATTATGTTTACTGCTGTTCATTTGTTATGTTGTAAAACCCACTTTTGGCACAGTTGGGGGATAATTGTGGAAGGACACACAAGACAGTATGAACAGCATAAGCAAATAACGGCAATAAGAGAAATGGATGATGTGAAATAAAAAATGGTTACCATCTCTGACCTCTTCAGCTCTGAAGGTGAATTCACAGCCGAACTAGAACGACTGCAGGAAAGACGCCGTTTCCGGGCAAAAGCATTGCGGGACTTACTGCTTCGACCGAGATAGGGCAAGTGAACAGGTAACTCCCCTTTGTCTGCACACAAAATGAATTAAGCTCGGAGAATGCCTGCTCAGTGACACCCCTGTAGCTAAAGCGCTCTGGAGAGGATCCAGGGAGCCCAAAGTCCCTGCTGACCCCCAGGGCGCCCAACCCGCTTTGCGAGGAGCTGATGTCTCCTCTCACTTTATGAATTATTTGATGGGTTAAAGCCTGGTCAAGGCTTCCTTTATGCAAGGCATGGTGATGCAGTGGGCAAAGAGGGCAGGGACTTGCCTTAAACAAGGTTAAAGTCGTCTCTAGCAACTGCACCGTCTGTCTGCAGCTTTATTGACTGAAATCATACTGGGCACTGCAGCCAACAAATCATTCCATTCATTCCATTCTTTTGATGGTTACCAACCACACAAACGGGCAGGCAAACATTAAACACACTGAGAAAGGGAGTCAGAGACGGAAAGAGTGCAAGGAGGAACCTCAAAGGCAGGGAACAAGGGACACGGACACACAATGAATCACTGTAGAATAGAGGCCTGTCACTAAAGGACAAACACTCCAAATCATGGTGTGTGTTGTAACTCCTGCTTATTCCTTAAAGAGATTTTTGTGCTGGAGCTAATCCAAAGCCCCAAATGCAAGCAAACAATTTGCCAATGTTTGGAGATAAAAGCACCGTCCGTGGTCTCTTTTGGAAATGGATTTGTCGGAGGGATGTACCCAGGTAGACTAAATGAATTATTTGGCAATCAGGAAACCTGAGTTTGGCTATTTAGAAAAGGGAACTGCATGTGCCTCAATTCACTCAAAAGCTGGATCCTAGAAATTGGTAGCAGGATTATCCAAGATCAGGGCCCTATCTGCATGATCAGGGCAGGAAAAATAAGTCACAGTAGCATATTTCCCCCGCTATGATCATGCAAACCAGGTCCTGATCTTGGGTAATCCTAGTCCCAGTTTCTCTGCAGGAAGAGGCGGGGCATGCAAACAGAGAAATCTCTCTTGCGGGCTCTGAAAAGAGCTCCCAAGGATGGCAATGTGAGAATGGTGGTACTTTGATGCATCCTTTGCTAGCCTGGAGGCCCTTAGCAGAGGTCCAAACCTGCTCCTCCCTGGAGGTGGCCCTGACCACAGCCATTCCATCTAAGTGGGTACCCCCTGGGCTACAACCCACACTTCTTCGTCCTGACTATGCTTCTGCATCCCAGAATAAGCCATGAGTCAATGTAAACAACGACCTGTTTATAAGTACTCTTCCCATGCAATGGTTCTGAACCTAAAAATAGTCCTAGAAGCAACAGTCAGACATATGCATGTAAAGTGACGTTATCCCGCTGCAGTTCTGTGGGTGATTTCTTTAGCTGGTGCAACGCAGGGCATGCTCTGTGACCCAGCAGATTCTTTAAGGACTACAAGGCCACCCATCGCTTTGGGTTATGGTCCTGAAGCTACAGGGCACAGTCTGCTGTTGGAACTAAGCCAGATCTACCTCTGTAAACTGCCAGGATGGGAGACAGCCTAGACCTCATACATCAGCTCCTCAGAGGAAGTGCAGAACATAATCTGTAATCAGGTAGGAAAGTGTTAGCTAATGAGCCCCCCAAAGAGGCAATGTGAGCCAATGGACAGAGCACTGGGATTGGGCCTAGAAACACTGAGATTCAAATCCATCGCTAGCCAAGTCCCAACATCTCTGTTTACCTAAAATGGGATGAATTGAAGTGACCTTCTATCCGAAGGGTGATAACTTCTTTCACACATTTGCAAGATAAAGCATCTTCTAAAATAGAAACAGTGGTAACTACTATTTTCTCCCCAAGAGGAATTGCAGTGGTGATGAAATAGCTTCATCCTTTCTTACTTTACTACATTCTGCTATTTTCACACACCACCTTCACCTCCGTAACACCAACAAGACCCACCAGCGTCCTGGGAGATACCCTCAAGTGCCCCATTCTTGTTCTCATGGTCTCTGCTGAAATTAAAGCTGTATTTCTCTAGCTAACCCTTGCTGGATTCTGGAATTTCAGCAGATTTTTGCCTTTCATAACAAGAGTACTCACTTTTGGAACGGAACATCACAGGCAGGAGTGAGGGGGATAAAGCCAAGGAGCAGCGCCAAACTCTTAAATAGTTAGGTGTGTTGTTTTAATTACAGGGTTCTCTTTCAACTAGAAAACCACCATTATCTTAGGACAAAACAGAACCTTTCACACCTCCCCGATTACTAGAAGGGTATTATAGGGTTCCGGAAACATAGTGGGTACAAAGCACGGCACTAAAGAGGCAGCTTTAACACGCGTGTGGGATAAAACCTGTAGTTGCAGCCAGCTTTTATGCCTCATAGTGTAGCCAATTCAGTGCTGCATATATTAGGTATTTGTGCGTGTCAATTCAAACAGCACTGCTACCTGCGAGGCTCCAGGCAGGCCAGCTGCTTATAAGTCACGAAAAACAGGTGGCATTGAAAGTAGGCTAATTGAGACTAGAGCATTGTGAGGCACATTGTGATCAGAAATGGCTGAATCTATGAGACTTTGAAAGGTTGTGATAAGGCTTTAAAATGGCCTTCCTTCTGGTAGACCCATCAAAAGAACCCCTGAAGGACTGCACTATATTCAGCAGCGTACAAATGCCACAAGCACACAAAGGGTGCCTCTACAAGAGCGATTTAAAGCTCTTTCAAGGCGCATTACAGATTTTACCTCTACAAGAGCGGAGCGCAAATCGGGGGTCGAGGCGCTTTTTATCTCCGATTATTCACACTTTCGAATGTGTGTTAAATAGCGATTTTTAATTTGCCGCGGGAGTTAAAGCGCCTTATGGCCATGTAAACATGCGATTCTCCGCATGTAAACAACTTTAAAGCGCGTTTCATATAGCCTGTAATGCGCTTAACCACCTCTCGTGAATAGGTATTAGGAGTAAATGCGCTTCTCCGTATATGCGCATAATCGGGCAACCGGACGTCAAACCGAAATCTTGTAGAGGGGGCCATACAAACAAAATATGTGCAGTGCAGAGACCAACGTTTCCCAAACGTAGATTTGACACAACTCTTCGTTCTCCAAAACGAAGCCTTCTACCTACAGCAGCACCCTCTGCCTACCTACAAACAGCTGCGTTGCCGGTTTGAATAGTAATAAACCCCACGTTCTTTCAGGGTAGCCAGGATCCGGGTATGGAAAGTCAAGCAGTTCCAGGATCCACTCTGGCCCAACCACTCTTCCTTGCCTGGCTGGCCCCGCTGGGCAAAAGGAAGCCCCGTGGCAGCCAGATGGACCACCTTGCAAGGCCTGCATGGCTCCATTTTTTTTAAAAAAACCCTTTTTAAACCTTATGCTTTGAGTAGCAGCTGTCTGCCCCAATCAGATGCTGCCTCTGGGGTGGGGCAATGGGGGCACAGGAGTATCAGCGGCTGGGGAGGTGTGTGAGTGAGGGGTCATCAGCAGCTCTAAGCCAACGGCCCACTGGAGGCCCTGAAAGCTTAAGTTGAGCAGATGAGCGAGTCAAACAAGTGGAGCTCTTCCCAAGCTCCGTGTCCTCGCCCTCCTTGAAGTGGGCCTAGCAGACCAAGCAGTAGCCTTCCGTCGTGCAGCCTCTCGGCTGACAAAAAGAAAATGGGACCTGGAAGCCAATATGGCTCACTGGACTAGTGGACGGGACCTGGGATGAAACACCAGTTCCGCCACTGCCTTCAGAAAGCGTCCCTATCCCAGTGCCTTGCCTGTGAAGTAGGGCCACAGACTGACTGCAATAGGCTATCGCTCTAGGATTGGTGAGAGGAGCGATGGGGAAAAGCTGGCACATAAACGGAGCAAGCCTGGGAGCCACGGGGCTTGGAAGAGACCTTAGCCCTGGGAGCACAACGTGGGCTTTGCTGCAGGTAATTGGGAGGTGGAGCAGGTACCTTGGAAGAGAGATCCCAGATGGGCAATCGCAGAGCAGCCGGCTGCAGCTCAGCAAAGCAGGCAAGTTCTCCATAGCAAAGGGGGGGGGGGGGTCTTGCAAACAGGGCCAGGCTTAGTCTATGGCTCAAAATTATACGAGAGTGCCGAACTCTGCCCCCTCCAATGCAGCACTGGGGCAGGGTTCAACTTTCCTTGGAGACTACGGAACTTGGGCACACGCACCACCCTGCTCTGATGCTTCTGACCCTCCTTCCTAGCCGAGAAGCTTGCCATTTCTTCAGCGGTGCAAAAGCTTGCCATTCACAACAACGACTGAAGCAACCCCAACAGGGAAATGCTAAATGGCTTTAGAAGCTACAAAAACGATCCATCTTTTTGCATATAATCCCCAAATCCACCACACATCTTGTACAACTTCCTTCTCCGTAAGGCAGGAGGCAACCCTCTTTTTAAAACATCTTGGTCAGCCGTCTACTGGGGAGGTGGCGGTGGAGTGTGTGTGTGTGTGTGTGTGAGAAGCGGGAAACCATGAGCTGCTCGAGATGGCACAGAGGAGAGGCACGCACAAACCTACCGCTGGCATATGGCACCAGCTGGGAAGGGAGAAGGTGAGCCTGACTTTGCCACTGGAGATGCACAAATTGAGAAAGGGAAGCGGCCATACGGATGGCAGCACAGCAGCGAAGATGGACATCAGCCGGGTTGAGGCAGCGGAAGTGACCAGTCTCTCCACTGGAAACTAGAAGGAGGCCTTGCACAAGGCAGCAGCAGCAGCAATGAGAAATGAAAACATCCCGGCGTCCTCCTCTCTTTCAAGCCCTTGGTCCCTGGGGGTTTTCACGTATCTGAACTTCCCACGCCATGCTCCAGACTGGAAGCTCCCACTGAAGTTTAGCTCTACTAGAAGCGTGCAGTCAAAGATTGGGCAGGTTATTTCTAGTCAAGATGTGCTTTCTCACCTTTCCTGGGACCTATGCTTGCTTTGCCTCTCTCTGTGCACACAAGAACATGGGAAGCTGCCTTCATCAGAGTCAGACCCTCGCTCCATGTTGCCTGTCTACACTGACTGGCAGTGGCTCTCCGGGTTGTCGGGCGGGGGGGGGGGGCTCTCCTGGCCCTATGTGGGGCTGCCAGGGACTGAACCTAGGAACGCCCCCTGCATGCAGCGCATGTGCCCCATATGGCACTAAGTGCAACCCAGCCAATCACCACCCAAATACCTTACTGTAGGATCAATACAGAACCCCAAATGAGTAGAGGAAATGCTCAACTTTCTTGTTCTTTTGGTCGTCTTTAACGTCGCCAGAGCTCAGACCAAAGGCAGCAATTGCAATTTGCACACTATTCTGACCAGCCGTGGAATCTCTTGCACAGAGGTTTGGCCACTGACAATTAAGCATCGTGCCACAAGCAGTCAAAGTCCACTGGGAATGAAGACACACCTGCCTGCCAGGATGTTGCACTGCTGTGTGTGTCAGGGGCAGGAAAGGCAGCTGACCCCGAGTGTCTGGCCAGCCAGGAGAAAACGGACCGACCAGAAGCAGCCGTTCAGAACTACTAGGGATGATTTTGGAGGACCACGGCTCTTTCAGGGATGTGGACCTGCTTGGCGTCTTCCTGATCAGCCTGTATGTTTATCAACAAAGAACACCAAAAGTTTCTAGCGCTGTCTTCCCCCAAGGAAGCCAACTCTGCCTTGGCTGCCCTTGGAATTTCCTGTTGCATGGGGAAGCGGGGAGCACAAAACAATGCAATGAAGAACCGCAGCCTCGTCACCTAGGTGCAAGAATGTTACTTGCGAAAGAATACAATCCTCAAGGAGAATGGAAACATGAGCTTTTTAATGTGGGGCAAGCATGAATTAGAGGGTCAGTGTGACTTTTTTTTAAAAAAAATCAAATTTAACAGTAGCAGTTTTCAAACTTCCCCAGAACTAATGTGTGGAAGATTCCAGGCACGGACTTCAAAGGGCCGTTGGTCAATATGGCGCACTGGTCAGCTCTGTGAACTGGGGGACCCCTTGTACCACCCCCAAGTCTCCCCTGTGGCTAAGCGCTGCAGGGGAAGACTGGGAAGAGCAGGCAAATCTTCGGATTTAAACACCCAACCTCCTAAAAACAAGAACCACAAAGGCACCTATTGCATCTAAGGTGCTTTGATTTTATTTTCAAAGTGTTCAGGTTCTCCTCCGTAACTGCTGTTGCCTCGTGTGGAAAACGGGGCCTGGATTTGGCAGGTTTTCTTTGGTTGGAACACGGGTGGGGGGAGAAGAGAGCACAAGCAGAGAGAGGTTTAGAGGGATTGGGGGGGGGAGGAGGAGGAGGAGAGTCAAAGCGAACAGCTGCGACTCTGCTTCCCTGTCCAAAGCAGTCAATCTAATTCAGCCTGGTGCCGCTCTTCCTTTAGCCGTCTGGTGCCTGACTGGGATTTCAGGAAAGGGACTGTCTGCCGGCTCACAAGACAGAGGAGTCCTTTCCCAGCGATGGTTTTCAAGGGGCAAAACGCCCACGCCTGCCCGCCCACAAAACCTGGCTGATTGTGCCTCTTGCCTTTTCAGGAAAAAGAGAAAGGAAGAAGAAAATAATGTAGCTGGACGGAGAAGAGTTTGAAATCCACGGTGTTCTCCTTCCCTTCCCAAAGTGCATCCAAAAGGAAAGCAACACCCCCTACGCAGCTCCTCCTCTGCGCCATGTTGAACCAATTAGCGCCTGGTCTTTATTTCGGCAGTGGCGTGTTTTTGTGTGCAAAGCTGGAGCGAGATAGGCCGGGGGGGGGGGGAGGGGGCTGCTTTGCTGCTGCTGCTGCTCTGCCACGGACTTCCTTCTTTGTCCAGCCTCAGTGGCTAAAAATATGGACTACAGTTTAACCAGGCTGACTGTGTTTGTCACCTTGCTTTTTTGGGGTTTGTTTTTTCTAAAAACTTAATTTATAGCTCAGCTCACAATACTGGCCTTAAAAAGGTTAGAGGGAAACACCTTGAAATGATTCAATGGGTGCAGGGAATGAGCAATACAGATCTGGTCCGAGGGGAAAAGCTGTAAAGTGATGGCCATAGCTTGAAAACAATAGAAGGGAGTTGTAACCACAACACCCCCCCCCAACCAGGAAAGGTAGATAAAGGTTATAGCCAGTGGCACAATAACCCACCAGTTCACAGGAGAAGAGAGTGCTGCTAAACATACACAGAGTGCCTTTCCATCACCATAGATTGACCTAAGCCAACCCTCCACATATCAGGGCCATAGCTTGGTGGTTGAGTGCATGCTTTACCTGCATGAAGGTCTCCAGATCAACTCCTGGCAGTTTCAGTGGGAAAGATCCCAGGCAGAGAGGAGAGAAAAGCTCTTTTTCTGCCCAGGGCCTTAGAGCCACTGCCAGCCAGAGCAGACAAGGTTGGGCTAGATAGGCCAATAGTCTGGCTCAGGATAAAATGTTTTCATGTGTTCGTATGTTGGGATTAGATGGCTGGATTTCCAGTCAGAGGATGTGGCTTTCAGCCAAGCTTTTGAGTCTCAGATCCTCTTTTTACTTTAACTACTTAGGCACCACCAATGTGCACAGTAAACAAAAGAGGGAACGCTTTGCTCTTCAGTGCCAGATTCTCCAGAAAACACAAAACATATCCCTGCCACTTCAGCCCTTAAAATCCGTAAAATCCAGAACACTTTTGAGCCCTTAAGGCTTTAACAGCCTGACCCTGTGCTGAGTTAGGCGCAGCTAAGTCCTCTGAAATCAATAGCCAAGTCTGCACAGGACTGGGCTATAAATCTCAAAATAAAACACATTGAAACCAATTGAATTCTCCATCTAAATTCTTCAACTGAGCCATTCTATTCCAAACAAAAGGCTTCCCCCCCCCCCCCCAGTCCTCCAAGAGGCTTCAAAGACTTTTTTCCTCTTAGAAGCTGAAGTGACTTTTCCTCCTTAATATTCTCACGCTGCTCTGAGAAGACCACTCACCTCATGGTGAGTTCCTCACGGCAAATATTTATTTTTATTTGCTCCCTTAAATATTTATAAAGAACCCTTCATCAATTAGTTATCAGGGTAATGAACAACAAGTACAACATGCCACCACAAAATGCCAAGTCCGACACACTTGAAGTGCAGTGGGCAGAAGAGCTGAGGTCTGCTGGCGCAATGGGACCTTCCCCTCACCTGCCACCTGCCGCCTTCCAGAAAGTTGTGCCAGAGGTGCCCTAAGCCTCAAGAACAGCTTTTGAGGGCATGCAGGGGTCTGCCAGGGGTGTGGGAGGGGGGAGAGATAGGCTCCCTTCCGTTTCTGTTGATGGAAGCCGCTCAGTCAGTGGGAAAACTTAGGATTTCATCCCAACGTGTCCAGTACACAAAGTAATAACGTTTTTCAATTTTTGCACTGTTTGGATGCTATTCACTCTGCTTCCACAAATGCAGCAAATCATGGGATTTCAGAGGAAACATCATGCAGACCGTATGCTCCCTTTACAGTGGAGGCAAAAACCAGCGGGAAGCAAACCCAGCCCAGTGGTCGCTCTTCCTGTCACCCCTCCTGGCTAAGGGGGGTGCTGGTGTCCACAGCATGACTGCCGGTAAGCCGAAAAGGAAAAATACAGCAGGAACAGCTTAATTCCAGCTCTCAATGAGCTCAGCAGGGAATCTAAACAGCCAAGTCAATCGCCGGACTCTGTCCCTCCTCAGCCTCATTCTGCTTCTTTGATCAGACTCATTTTTGAGTTGCGGTGATTAATGGAGTAATAGAGGAAGGTCCCAGGATGCCTCTTGGGGAAAAGTGGTGTGCGTGGAGAGAACGCGAGCGGGAGAGAAAACCAGAGCTCAGCCTTGTTACGCAATTATTCTGTGAACACATTTTCATATTGAAAAGAAACCCAGAGGAAGAATTTATTTAAAAATCACCCAGTGGTGGCACAAATTATTTCAAGCCAGTATCAGAGGGAAAATATCTTCTCCTGGCGTCTTGTTAAGTCATTCCGAAACAAGAGAATATACTCAACAGGGCCACCCAGTTCATCGGGGAATGGGCGACTTGTCCAAAGAACAGAAATAAAAGCTACACCCAATAGGACAAGCAGCTGACAGATCTTCTCCTGTGCAGAAGTCGCAAAAACTGCTTTTCAAGTATACTTTGCTTTCAAAACTGTACGGTGAACACTTTTAAACGTGTTGATCCTAATCTGTATTTAAGTCTCTATACATTTTCAAAAATGTATTATTATTATTATTATTTACCGTGATTACAGAGAATATGACTGCGTTCTTTGAACATATTTTCAACACAGCTGCAGACTGGCTGTCCATTCACAGTGTTTTGCCTGCTCTTGTATTAGTAGGCAAACTGTGAATCATCTCTCTGTTTCCAGAGTTGCAGATGTGCAAGAGAACCAAATGAAGTTAGTTCAGTCTTCCCTCCCCATTCAGAGAGAGAGAGACAATGCCAGTTCCTGTTCACAGACACGTCTTTGTATTCCCCCACCCACATGCTGAAATTTCTCCAAAATGCCCAGACAAAAAGAGAGAGAAACTTTACTAAGAAAGTTATTTCGAGGTATTGCACTGGGAAACAGAACATTCTGGCGCTTTTTTAAAAACTGAAGCAGAAAATGACACCAGCAGCAGAAGAAAAAAACAGAATGCCTGTAATTCCCCGCCCCGGTCCTATTGAGGTTACAAGACGCTGAAACACTGAGTTATTTCCTTCTCTTCTGAATTTTCTAGATTTGTTTCTTGAACACCATGTTTATGACTACTAGAAAATGATGAGAGAAGATGGATAGACATTAAAGTATTTAGTGGCCGTACATTAGAGGCAGAACACTTAACCATACATTTCTAATCTATGGTTAAGGTTAGGCCTCAATACTCAATGCACGGTGAAAGGACTGACTGCTCCACAGGATGTGAAGCCATTGTCTGAAGTTGGTTTGCAAGCTGTGGGCTGTGTTAGCCATTGTTTGGTGTTACACGCGCACTAAGGAGCGCAGCTGTCAGTCTCTGAGAACTTTGTGATAGGATGGGGCCTACGGGTACTGCACATGAATACATACAAAATCAATGGGCACACTGTACGTTTGGGATCTTAACTAGGGCCTGCACTGGGCCATTGTGTGGCTCCAAATATGTTCCCTCTCCTCCCCTCTACCTATTTCTTTACTAGAGTGACTGTAGTTATTCCAAAGAGAAATGAAGAACTGCCCTCAATTCTGGCCTTAGGCATCTTTACACCAACACAAAAATATCAAGATGATGTTGTACCACTGCCTGTTACTAGCTCTGCCTACACAAACGCCTCGGACAAGTGAATTCTGGCAAGTGGTCTATTAGGACAGCTGTTGCCCAAGCGACACTCCCTCATTCCCACAGAACGACCCATGACAATTATTGAGATCCCACATTAGACCTCAGCCTGTAATGCTCACTCACTTCTTGCTTAAAGCTTCTAGTTTCAACCTAGGATCACCAACCTGAGTCAATGTGCCGCATTCCTATACTGAACAAGAAGAAGTGTCCTTATGGTAGAATCGAAGGGTAGCTGTTCTCCACTTCAGGGTGACTTCCCTAGCCTTCTGAGGCATTTGTCCTGGAAAATCAGTACTCTAACATCTCGGGGGCAGCCTCCACAGATATAGGGTGGTTCGTCTTCACAGACAGGTCACCCTTCAGGTGTAGAAGGCTGGGGGAGGAGAAGGGCAGAGCATGCACAGAACAGATCCATATGAGAGGAGAAGGGCAGAGCATGCACAGAACAGATCCATATGAGAGGAGAAGGGCAGAGCATGCACAGAACAGATCCATATGAGAGGAGAAGGGCAGAGCATGCACAGAACAGATCCATATGAGAGGAGAAGGGCAGAGCATGCATAGAACAGATCCATTTGAGAGAAGGCGACGCGTTCCCTCCCATCCCCTTTCCAACAGGTAATTGTAGGTCTTGATATCTGTGTCTTCTAAGAGAAAAATGGAGGCTGATACGCTCTCCAAAGAAGTCCACCAAGCACCTACTTTATTATTCTCTTTTAGGCATCAGATTAAGACATTTCAAAATTTTCTCAGTCATTTTAATGAATTGTCATTTTAAGTGCTGGTAAAGACTGATTTCTACTCTGCTGTTTTATTTGGATGGATTATTCAGTTGGGTAAACTCTATTGACTTTTTATTTGTTTTATTGTATTTTTTTTATCACTGCTGTTTCAATTTTAAATTGAATTGTAAAACCTGTCCTGGGACAAATGTTGATGAAGGGCGGAACATCAATGCCTTAAATAAATTTACTGTGCACACACTTTACTATGTTGTTGATGGAAATCATAACAAAGATGATGGGCGGGTGGGAGGGAGGGAATTCAGTAATCATACACATACCTAGGACACTTCTAAATTGGTCTTCTCTTGCTTTCAAACATACAGAACAAAGACACTTAAAAAACAACTAAGCTTAAAGGAACTTTTTTTAAAAAAGAAAAGAAAACCAGACTGGTTTCTCCTTTCCATTATTCAAAAGACACTTAGCTTTTGCGAAATGTGTTTCATGACAACTATGACTGAAGAAAATTACATGGTTAAATTTTGTTGTTTTTTGCAAACCTGCTGGAAGGCTTGCCTCAGAGTTTCCACATCTTTATGTTAACTAAAGTTACTGTGCTTAACTAAAGGTTTATTGTTATGTGCTTTGAACAAAATCTGAAGGGGTGTATGGCAAAGGCTGCTGGGAGAATCTCTGTTTCATGAAGGTTCCTTGTTGAAAAGACAGTAAAAAGGTATGGATAGAGCAAAAAGCCTTGTCCAATAGTTTCAGCCACACAAAAATACACGAGTAGAAACGGCCATTCAAGACGATGTTTCCACATCTGTGGACAGGTCAAAACCTTGGACCAGACTGACTGTGTCCCATCATTCCAATTCATCACCAATGTCTTTTATTGGTAGACTCAAAAGGCACTTAATTAGCTGAAGAGCTTTCTGCTTTCGCTTCAAAAGCTTCCCACTCCCGTCCAAGGCTAATCTTGGGCAATTGTGCTATCACTATCAGGAGGCTTTGAAATCAAATATAGGTTTACCCTCCCCCCCACCTTCACTGTAGAATTGAAAGAAAAAAGAAATGCTTCTACAAAACACACACACACACACACACAGTTTCAGGAGTCACAGGACTGCATGTTTCCTCTCCTGTCACGCAGAATCTGTCCCTCCCCCTAAACTCAAACCCGGACCTGGGTCTACTCCTATGTCTAACTAGTCTTAAAGGAAAACCAGGTAGAACATGCCAACGTGCTTTAGAACTCTGATCGATACCAGACTTTGGGAGCATCCCTTGGCCTCCGCCATCCCTTTATTCTGTCCTTTGAAAGACACCGTCGAAAGCGCCTTGTTTGTGAGATATTCTGGAAATCTTGAGAAACAGACCGGCTTTAGAAACTATATCCAAAGGGTTTAGAGTCACTTTTCAGAGGTGGAGCTGTGAAATTAAGCTTATGAAAGTTGGCCCTGTTCTCCCGCAAGCCCTCCCCATGCTTTTTATTTTATTTTTTTTTCACATAAAAAAATAAGAGAGCTTGTGGAGTCCAGTAAATGGATTGGGAACACAAGATACTGCCGCCCAAGTGAAGCTCAGCAAGGATAGACCTTATGAGCCATCTGGATAGAACACCTCTGAGAGCCCCATTTAAGAGCAGGATATACATACTTAAATAAACAAACAGAAAAACTTTCTAATTCTTAGAGGAATGATGACCAACACCACATACGAGTGTCCCAAATGTTCAGAGACCACGAAGAATCTAAGACCCCATTAGTGACTGAACAGAACAGGTGCAAATGATTACCAGCATCAAACCATCACGTCTGCGTCTTATGGTTGTGTTTCACATACGACATGGCAACAAATCCCAAGTTTGCTGCCGTGAGCGCTCAACAGGGAACAGCCTCCAATCCAGCTTTCTGACAAGCAGGCCTCACATTTCAAAACACCCTTTGCTTCCTTCTTCTTTGCTGCATTCACACTTTATGTATTCAGTTTAAAGTTCATACACCTTATGTATTTTTAGGCCTACGCTTTAAAAAATCCAATGTGTGGAGAAGAAGCTAACTCGGAGGTGGGCAACCTGGTGCCCCTCCAGATGCGCTGGACTACAATGCCCATCAACCCCAGTCAGTTATGGGAGTTGTGATCCAAAACATCTGAAGGCATCAGGGCACCTATCTCTGATTTAACATATTGCTGATAAACGTTGGATTACAGGACAATTTGCTGAAAGTATTCTGTGAACACATTTTATTTATTTATTTATGTATTTGTTTGTTTGTTTATTTATTTATAACTTGTCCTTTTGCCCAAACAGGCCCTCTAAAGTGATGTACAAGAAGGAAACAATTAAAAACAATTAGAAGCCAACCTGAATAAGAATATCTTCACTGCCTGCCTAAAACCTGCCACAGAGAAGGCCTTCTTCTGAATCACCACCAACCTAGCTTCTCTTGGTGATGGGACACACAACAGGCTCTCTGAAGATCATCAGCTATGGGCAGGTTCGTATGACAGAAAGCAGCCTTTCAGGTATCCTGGCCCCAAACTGTTTACAGCTTTAAAGGTAAGAACCAGAATCTTGAATTGGGCCTGGAAACAAATTGGAAGCCAGCTGAGTCCCATTTCACTCAAACGCTCGCTTTACACAGGATATATCCTCCAGGGCTCAGCTTTCCACTGCATTGAAATGCAAGCCCTCAGTGGCCAAATCAATATCTGTCAATGCGCAACAATAAAGGCATTGAGCATCAGATGAGAAAACATTAGGCATTATCAGATCTACCAACTGTCCAGGCAATCAGGGGTTTAAAGAACTGTCCAGCTGGACTTCAGAGATCTAAGATAAAACTGTTAAGAACAAAAACACATATAGACACAAGAAGGTTACGCTTTGGAATGCAAAGTCATCTCTTTAAAATGTGCTTTTCAAGCCACAAAAAGCTTCCCCCCTCCCAGGTCTACTGCCAGCAGCTGCCTCCCCTGCTCCATGTTCCTGAGCCTGCTACAAATAACCAATTTTTTTTCTTTTTGCTTATTGTTCTTTCCTCCTACTGGCTGCCATCCACATTCTTTTTCCTCCTTAATACTTCCCCTTCTTGCTCCAAGGCGGGGCAAGGGAGGGAGGGGAGCAAGGCAGTCTGAGCCACATTTGCAAAATGCACATATGCAAAAGAGAAATGGGGCAACTTTGTTTGTTTTTTTTTAAAAAAACCACCTACACCCCAGTGCTCTTCCAGAAAATGCAAGTAGGAAGCTGCATCACAACTTGCTCCTAAGAATGCAGAAAGGGCCTCCAGCCACATCCTTGGTGCCACAGATTATCTCTCTTTACCAAAAGCCAATTCTAGCTCTGCACTTCATTAGATGATCTAAGAATTGTGACTCATGGACTAGGAGTGTACTCAATAACCCAAGTGGCACAATGATGAAGAGTGCTGGATGAAGTAGGGCCAAAGAAGCCCAGGTTTAAATCCTCACCTCAGCCACGAAGCTTACTTGGGGCCTTCCAGCCTAGCCTACCTCACAGGGTTGTTGTGAGAATAAAATGGCAATGGGGACCTTGTACACTGCCCTTTGCTCCTCGGAGGAAGGATGGGATGTTAATATAAAGTGCCCCGTGCTGCCCAATTCATCAAGTGCCGAAACGTCATGATGGTGTAGTGATAAAAAGTCCAGTTGCCTTTGGATGAGGGGAGAGCACTTTCAAGTGATGAACTAACTGAATGAAATTATTATTCTGGAGTTGTGTGTGTGTGTGTGTTCAATTAAGATACCACTTCTCTTGGATTAAACAAGGCAGACAAATCAGTTTTTGTTTGGGGAATAATCCCTTCAACCCCATTGCCAGAATCTAGGCTGCTACATGGACCATTTTTAAACACTAATTTCATCACTTTTTAAAAAAAAAAAAACACGCACAAACATTTAATCAACTTTGAACTCAGCTTCACCAGGGATGAGACCCTTCTTCTTCGAACCCTAATAAAAACATTCACATCATCAATTTATGATTAATTAGTTGATTATTCCATGCAATTAATGAATTGATGCTTCCATCCTCCACTCCTGAAAAACAGAACTACTACAATATGAAAGAAAAGTTGATGAGCAATACTAGAATTGTGATAATCCATTTATGTCTCTACGGGTCGTGCCTAGGTTTGCACTCAGAATCCACGTTTTGTGATAAAAACCATTAAGCTCTGAAAAAGAAATGCCCGGATCCTCGACTCACTTGTTATTCAGAGGCGGCTTAACAAGCTATATAAAATCCAGAGCAGAACTGTCATTTAGTACATAATTAATGTTATAAGACTTCCCTAGTAAAACCAGTCAGGCATCATGAGCTCACCTAAATGATTTGAAAATGTGAATTTCTCTTTGCTCGTATTTATTGTAACAATAGACTTGGCTTCTTATGGTTCATCAGTATAGAATATTCCTCCGCTCCTGGTTGGGTAATTTCAGGCACAAATGTAGATAGGGAAAACAAAGGCCCATGTAGTTGTAGGCAAGAGGACACTTGCAACCCAGATACTCTAGCTTGGACTCTTCCCTCGAAGCCTGTCTGCAGAAGGCACTTGCTTTGTTCCAAAGGACAGCTCAGTTTCGGTATGCATGTTGCCTGGCTAATTCATACATGTTACCTGTCTGAGCCCTAGCATGGCACCTTCTTCTCGATCGACTTAGCCCAGTACACTTCTCCCATGTAGAAGATGGGGATCACATCTGGATGAGCAGAGGTGCCATGCAGGCCACAGATAAAGTGATGAGCATGCCTGAGAAACTCTCTCTTGCGTCCCTGAGGCAGACAACAGACCATATGCTCTGAACACTTTGAGGTAGGCCAAGTACCATCGCAGGTGCAAAAATAATCAATAGCAGAGCTTGCCTGCTTACTGTACCTACTCGGCTATCCCAATGCTGTCTATCTGTTGAGAAGTAGATCCAATAGGTTTACTAGCATGCACTAAATTTGGAAAAGCCCGAGACTTTATGTTTAATGTAAATTGCTTTGCCCCCAAAGCAAATGCAGGCATTCCTCCCACACAAGATCCCCATTTCTTTGCCACAAAATCCTCACAATAGATGCCGGGTTTTGGCCCACAGCTGCTCTGCAGCCCTCCTTCCTAATCAATGGTCACCGGAGAGCTCTTTGGAAGATGCGCCCACAAGCGAGCCCACAAGCGAGCCTGCCCGTGGCAATCCTTTGCTTTATGACCAGATGTATGTAACCAGATCCCAGCAGAACAGAGGAAGAAGGTCTTTGTCAAAAGCAGGTCATTCTGGAAGAATGGTTGCAACAAGCATTTCAACTCTTGTTTGCTCCTGTTCAAGATGGTTTCATCAAGAGAGCCTTCTTGGCTTCACACTTAGCACACTGAAGCTGGTGCTAAGGCTCCTGTAGGAAACTAAACCAGGACTTGACTTCAACCATATAGAAATTACAGCATGTTACAACCTCAGACATGTCACGGGACGCTATGCTGAATTGTTTTTCAGGGTCCCACATCTTTTCTATGCAACACTGCCTCAAACTGGCGCTCCCACACCTGGGGCGGAATTCAGCAAGGAACTCCATGGGACCCGCTAATAATAATAATTATTATTAATAATAATAATAGCCTATGTTTTACACCCCTGGTGGCTCACAATGCTTTTGGGAAAGTCGAGCCTAGCAGCACAAGGGGCAAGGTTTTCTCCCAAAGATGTCTGCCAGATGTCTGCTTTGTTTTACGTGACTCATATTTTAAGGGCCCGATTGCTCTGGAACGTTCCTGCAATTGTTTTTAGCCTTGTATTTCAATTGCTTTTCGCTGTTATCGTACATCACCTTGAGCAGTTTAACAGACAGGGGATTGACAAGCGTTAAGGAATAGAATAAAACTATGAATAGCAACCAGACCCAACCCCCCCCTCAAACCCCGTCAATCACCCGATCCCCAGTCACTAATCTTATCCTGATGCTGGGCACGCTAGTGGGACAGAAGAGGCAGGAGAGAAACCGCAAAAGGAAGCTTCTTCACAGCTCTACAGGGTAGAAAACACGTTGTCCAAACCAGGCCAGATATGCATGTAGTTATACACATGTATCGATGACACAGGTCATACGGCTAGAGAACAAAAGCCATCTGTATTGTGGCGGCGGCGGCGGCGATCCTTACCTGTCGCGCTTGCGATGGCAACGGAGACGGCTGCACATGCCGCTGCATCCGAGAGGGCTGCATCAGCTGCCGCAGCTGCTGCTGGATGAATTGGCTGTTGTTCACTTGCTGGGACTGCTGTGAAGATGCTGCTGCCGCTTGCTGCTGCTGTTGCTGCTGCTGCTGGAGATAGTGGATGAGCGATTGCTGCCCAGAGCCTGGAGTCATCTGCGTCATCTTCGGAGGTGTTGCAGGGTCAGAACTGAAGTGGCTCAGCGGCTTGGTGTTACTGAAAGAAAACTGGTCTTGGGCAAGAGGGCCTTCATTCACCAAGCTTGGCTGCATGCCGTTGGAGGACTGTTGCATCATCATGGTCATGTTTTTGGCCTGGGTTGCTGACATGGGTTTGAAGAGAGAGGGCTGCATGCTCACTGGGTTACTGGCGGGAGTGATGTTGGAAATTAAGGTGTTCTGAGGGCTGAAGGGCTGTTGATGCAGAGCAGGGCTGGAAAGCTTCTCCGGCCTGTATGGCGGGGAGGGACCAGCATTTGTAGGCACCAAGTTGTTTTGCGGGCTTTTGATGCTATTGGTCGGAATGCTGGTGGCATTTATATTGGGCAGGATGGGATTTGGAGGGCTGAATGGCTGCTGGTTCAGAACTGGGCTGGAAAGCTTCTCAGCCCCAAAAGGAGGAGATGGGCCACCGGGTGGATTGCTATTGGACGTTATGCTCGAGAGCAAGGAGTTTTGAGGACTTTGAATGTTGCTTCCCGGCAACCCATTAGAGCTCATCCCTGACACCATGACATTTTGAGGACTGAACGGCTGATGGTGAGGGGAAGAGCCTTGCCGGTAAGGAGGGGAGAGGCCTTGAGAAGAGATGGCAGGCCAACTAGGAGCTTGGTGCTTGGACGTTGGGACGTGCTTGCTTGCTGCCAACTGTTTTAGTTGCTGAGCATGCCAATTAGGGCCAGTCATGTTGGGTAAAGGTACTGGGAGCATAGACTGAGCCTGGCTCTTGTTCTGTGCAGTTGAAGAAATGGGTGAAGCAACTGGCTTATTTTGGGACGGAACTGGATAGCTTGCTCCAGCAGATGAAGGTCTCATTTGGGGTGATCCACTACTTGTAGGGTTGCACCCTGGAGAAAAGTCTTTGTTGGGCATGTGGTTGTCCAGGTGCGGAGCCTGTGGAGAGGACTTTGGAGTGTTGTTTATGGGTGGCTGTGGGTGGCTGAGATTCCCAAGGGGCTCCTCGGGTTTGTTTCCCAATATCTTCTCAAGGTCCAACTCGTTGGGGGAAGGATCAGGCATTTTTGTCAGCTCTTCTAACAGGTCTTGCAGTTCCTGGTCCACTGAATGTAAATTACTCCCTTTCTCATCATAATGACCACCGATGGGCCCCTTCTGTCCTACTTCAGCATTAGGTGGTACTGAGAAAGGAGACGCTAGACTCCCACTACCATTCATATGATTGTTTTCAAGCAGCATTCCATGCCCTGCCACTCCCATAGAGTCTGCCCCATGGTTGGTGGAGAATGGAGAGCGCTGCATATCTGGGCACGACACAGAATTGGTCCCTTGTCCCATAGAAAGAGTGACATCATCCAGGCAGAGTCTCTTATTGTCACTTGAGAAGATGACATCAGGCATGGTGTTGGAGGCTGGGGAACTGTCATCTTCCTGCTTTCTCTTAATGGATCCCTGTAAGTGTAAGACAAAAATATTTTATTAAGCTGACAGGGATTTCTAAACCCACTAAGCAAACTAATGAAATAGTGCAAGCAAAAATTGGAGAGACTGATTCAGGCTCACACAAAACACCCAGAAGAAAGGCAAAGCTTAATTTAAACTTGTTCAAATCTTTTCCCCCAAACTCATCTTGCTTAATCATCACCATCACCACCCTTGTCTTGATTCCCCACCTCAACAAAGTCTCGCTATGTGCAACTGCATTTGTTCACATTTATTCATGTTCACCCTAGCAAATTAAAATGAGTGCCAGTATTCATTCTGTGAAGGGGAAGAACATGAAATCTACAACTCTTGAGACCCACAAAAAAAACCCCATTGCAAATGGGACGCAGTGCTCAGACCTTTAGCTATGTAAGGCTGAATAAAAGCGGTGTAACTAAAGTGGAAGGTTTGGGGAGTAAGGTCAGTTTTGTACTGCATACTGTAACAGATTCCTTTTTGTTCTGTGCAATTAATATGCTAAATGGTTTTTTTTAAGGGTCAAGTTTGTTAGAAGGTAAACGTGATAAAGATGGTAAAGTGTTTCAAAGTGCTATGTAAAGTATAGTGATGAGCCTTAAATGTCTCCTTAATGCCCTCCCAAATAAGCTGAAGAATATTGTGAGTTCAGTCTCCTCTGTATAAACTGATGGTCAGTGTTTAGATAGCACCTTCGGGAGTTATCTCCCTCTTGATAAATAAGAACATAATTTTAATGCTCTTAACTCAAAGCAGCAGCCTTAATGGCTGATTTAATCCTGTTGACACCCAGGTCATGGTTATTAAAATTGAGGGCCACAGATAATTGCATTTTGAAGAGATTGGCAAACCATCTCAAGTGGCCATGAGAGAGTCATTGTCTTCTGTTTTAATAATCTTCAGAGACTGTAAATATATATATATATATATGCAAGTTTTCCTCTCTATGGTTTCTGCTTTCCTAAATTACTCTGTTACTGAGAATCATCTGGTTTTATTGCATGCCAACATTTAAAATCTATTTTATAAAGTATTTACAACCCCCCAAAAGGACCAACAGGTTAACTGACATGGATTACAAAGAGCTAACACAAATTAAGATTTTAGCTGTCAGTTGATGTTTTTGTGCCGTCTGAAACATCTGTGGTTAGGTAGCTTGAAAGATTATAGTCTGTTTAGAGAGCTGAGAATGTTTTGTTTTGCTTGGTTTAGAAAGTATGCAGATTACTTGAAATGCTCTGCCTGTAAGGAATGTAATATTGTTGGGCTGCCTCAGTATGAACTTAATACCCTCTTGTTGGCTTGGCTTTGCCAGCTTTAGTCCACTATTCCGTTCAAACCTTCTGTTCTTTGGATGAAAAAAATAATGATTTCTATAGAATAGACGTGGGCTTGTTCACTAGCAGCAGACAGCACACTGCCATAATTGAAACCGTACGCAGCCCTTCTTTTCTTTAAAAAAATATCTATGCACAAATAGGAAAGGGTCAGATATTAAAAGTATTATATATTGGGTTTTATCACAAAAGCAACGAAAAGAGGTCCCTACTTCAAGAGTCTCGTTACGATTTTGGTCACGGGGTGGGATGGGAGAAGTCAGTGTAAACACGGCAACTATGCCAGCCTGAGCCCAGAGTCGTGACCAAACCACATTAGCTCAGTTGTCTGTATTGTTCTGCCAGACCATCCCCGAATTTCAATGTCTCCAATCAAAAATCTGTGCTTCAGTCCTCAACGTTTCGCTGCTCTCCAAGAGGCTTTTTAAATTAAATTAAATTTCTTTTTAATGACGTTAGTTGGCATTTTGTCCACAGGCAGGCTGCAGAAAATACCCCCACCCCGCAAAAAACAACGCAGCAGCACAGTGCTAGAAAAGTCATGGTTACACTTCATTGGCCTGCAAATTTCAGATCCCAGCGCTTATTAGCTATCTACTCATCTTTGAAGACACTCTAGGAATAACGCAGGTAAAGAAATTCTTCTCAAGTTGTCATGAGGCACTCTGTAACTGGGTACAATTACTCCGAGGTGGATGTGAGTAAGAGGGAGAGGCATCTCTGCCCTTTCAAAACAGCGCTGACTACTTAGGGCTCTCTCCAGGGCTGCCCTATAGCTTGGTTGTTTGTCTATTTGCAGAGGCTCTGTCACAGAGTTGGGAGTCACCTTTCCCTCACCTGTCATCCCCCCTCCCTCTCTCTTCCCCCCCCCCACCTATCCTGACTTCTTGTGGGTCTTCACTTGACACACGGTTCATGCTTTCCCAGCCACACGTCAGTCCAAGGACTCCGCAATCTCAACCCTCATCAGCTGCTGCAGACCTGCCGGACGTTTCCACCGCTTTCTGTGTTTGCACTACACTGAACAGCAAAAGGGGTCTTATTGGCCGAGGTTTTTCTTCCCTCCCCCCCTCTTCACAAGCAACGTTTAATCAGATCTGCCTTTCAGGATCACAACCTGCCTGTCAGCATCCCTTCGATCTGGGCTGATGTGACAGCAAGATGAAGCCTACGCTTGGGAAGCCCATGGCAGGCAGGTTGACTGCGCTGAAAACATTCCCTCCTCAGTATCTGACAGGATTATCACCACTGCCCTTCCTACATGAGCTTGTAACTATGCAGAACACGGCATCTTTCAAAACTGTTAATGATAGAGGCCTTCTTAAGTTATGACCGTAGGCCGTGTCACTTCCTCCAGTCTAATTCACATCCTGCGTTGCATAACCTCTACAAAAAGACGGCAGCTTGGCATGCAACCACGGCTGGAAAAGCCTCCAAGCTACATGACACATGGGTAGAAAAGAAGCAAAGTTGTGGCAGAATATACAGGCAACTCCAACAGTGACAAGCTAGGAAACTGTCCTAGTTTTAAACATGTCCCCTAGTGTTTGGGCATCTAATATCTTGGGCTGAGAGTTTATTCTCCCCTCCTTTAAAAATGCGTATTGCTAATATTCCAACAGAGGTGAACGTATTCATCATGCCAGTATATCTGAAGAAACTGCGTATTTTCACTGATTTTAATTTTCATCTTATTTTTACTGTTATTATAATTGGCCCCTAATTACCTTTCTCCTCTCTTCCTTTTACTTTTTCAATCTTCCACCCCACAGCCCATGAAAAGTACGGCACAACCCAACTTTGCTAAGGGAACACCTCCGTTTTGGTTGAAAGCAGCCCATCTACTTAAAACCAAGTGTAGCTCCACCTCAAGGCACGGAAATTCACGCAATCCAAACAGCAGGTACATCCCGCGACGAGGGCAGCAAAACTAGCAGCTTATTCAAAAAGAGTTCTGTGTAACTCAAAGAATCTGCAGGGTCCAACATTTCTCCTTTCAGTTAAGAACCCAATAAGTAAAAGGACATTATGCAGAAGTACAGGTATGATCTAAGCAAGCTTAATCACACAAATGGGGGAGAAGAGAAATGGATAAGGGCAAAAGGAGGAAGGGTCTTAAAAACAAGAAGAAATAAGTGCTGCTCTAGGTAAAGACAGACACACACCGGGGGGGGGGGGGGGGGTTCAGTAGCTGTATTCACCTAGCACGCCATCCCCTAGCAGATGCACAGGCAGGTGTTACACCTTGGTTACTAAACAGAATCGTGTGCAGCGAAATTTGCTTTTGACAAACCAATTTGCAAAGAGCCAGACAATACTGCTTCCGCCATCCTCCCAGAAAAAGATGCCTCTTAATTAGTCATCCAGCGACTTAACAGCAGCCACACTGGGCATATTGTTTGGTTGTAACTTTCACATTTCATTTACTGACAAGTGTTATTAACTTGACAGCTGAAGAAAGAAGAAGTGATTTCTCCCCCCCCCCCCCATCTCTACTCTCTCTCTCTCTCTCTCTTTTTTTTCTTTTTTTGCTTCTCCCATTTTCTGTAGCTGCAAAGAGCAATTCTTTCATTTCTGGCTGTAAATCAAGATCAATCTTCAACTCAATGCTTTCCCATCACCATTGCCTCACTTTAACTCTCTTCTAATGCTCCTAGTATCATTTTATGTCACTTTCTTTTATAGTCCGTTAATTTCGAAATCCTCTGGCACCCTTTACAGTAATTCCCTTAGACTACATTAGTTTCTTGTGACGGCACAAGGATGGTGAATAGTGGATATTTTCCCACTGTGAAATGTAAGGGGTAGATCTGAAGATCACACACACACACACACACTCACACACTCTCTCACACACACAGCGAAATGGGATCTGCAGAAAGTTTTCTCCGCCAGAGTCTTCGCTGACTCAGTGATCGCAAGGGAGAACTTTCTCTCTCTCTCTCCAGAGCAGCAGTGGGAAATTTGATGTGATCATTCACCAACACCCACAAGTCACATCTGCTTACGTATGGAGTGCCCTGATCCTTCCTGTGTTCACATGGCAGACATGGGGAATCCGGAGTTGTGTGTGGGAGGGAAGGTGCATTGCTAAGAAAAGAAATCCAATCTCAATTAGGCCCCTTTGCACAAAGTTGTTTTCCATGCTCCCAGTTTGCACATTAGAACATGACCTGGGAACATGGGAAGCGCTTATGAGGACTGAACCAAAGGGCCTGATGATAAGGGAGAAATTGATCTTTCACTTTAGTTTGGTCCTTCACCCAGGTCAAACATTCGAACATCTGACAATTGCCTGCTAGACCTCTGAAAGACGTGAAAGCCCAACCCAGGAAGAGCCCTGATGGATCAGAGCAAAGGGTCCCTCTAGTTTCCAGCTCAATGCCTCCAGGAAGCCCACAAAATGGGGCAGGAAGGCAAGAGAGCCCAGCTGCCGCTCTGCTTATTCAATACAGTTCTATGCCACCCAACAGTCAAAACTCTCTGGGCTGTCTGTCCACAACACTTAAAACTATAAAATAGAACATCTCAAAGATATAGCATGAATCGCTTAGAACTACAGGCACTAGCCTAGAGCCTTCTCGTCCCCTTAACAACGCTATTCATGCTATCCCTCATGCATTTAATCCCCATCATGCATTTCATAATCATTTAACTAAGTCCATGGCCATTGACACATCTTTTGGCAACAAATTCCACGCATTGTATAAAGGTAGCCCACTTACAGAACTACATTATTTTCTCTTTAAGATCTTCAAAGAAACTTTCATTTCTAGTTTAGGTTGAGGTCTACATTTTCCCTCAAAAAGCTGGGGTTTGAGAATTTAATATCCAGGATCCAGAAATACTGGAAGCAGAGAGCCCAATTGTGCCCGAGATTTCTGACAGACCTTGGTGTCTTTAATGCAGGGGTTTTGGCATTACAATGTCGAGAACAAAGCATTCTTGGATCTTGGCCTGGAACAGACAAAGTTGTGTCTATGGGGAGGGGAAAAACACACACAAAACCTCTAACCTTGATTGCTCTTGGAAAGTCAATGTTATGTGACCTTATGGTGGATTATTTTGCAGCCTTCTGACAATTCATTCTTGTGAAATTCTAGCCCCATCAAAACCCACAGAAGCCTTCTGTTGGCTTAGGCAGGGCTTTACTTTCCTGTATGGCGAGTGGCAAATCCATGCATGCCCATCACGGCATCTAAGTTGACATCAACACATTCTAAAACAAGCCGTGCCAGCTGCACCCCCCCCCCCTCACCCCGACTTGACTTATAGGTCTCGTCCACTGTTACCTTTAAGTTCCACATCTTGACAAACACCAAGTGAAGCCACTAATGTGCTCCCAGTACTTTAACAAGTATCATAATAGCAATATTTACTTGGTGGGTAAGACCTGAAAAAGGTTCCTCTGGATCTCTCCGAAATAGGATTTCATCCAGAAATGGATGATTTCTTGCTGCTCCTATCTGCCCCTCGGAACCTGCTTAGGAGCTGTTGTTTTTTTAAGGTTGCGTGCAAAGCAAAACACACGAGGCAAAACCATAAACTCCATGACTGACTACATGAAAACCAGGCAGAGTTAGGGAATAACTACATATTGCAAGCAAACAAATGCGATTTTTTTTCTCTTTGAAAGAGCAGCAGCATTATGAGGGGGACTTTGAAGTGGAGAAGCAGTGGGTGGGAAAAGAATTAAGCACCACTTCTCCACCCCATAGTTTCTGTGCTCCAAATTCCTCCCTCCCACAGCCAGCGCTCTTTCAAAAGAAAAGCCACGTTTGCTCGTAATGTGTAGTTAATCACTATGACCAGCTTGGCAATAAAAAGTCCCATGTTGAGTGGACAACTCACATGTTCTATTCTGAAGCAGGTGTTTCACAGAGAGATCTGTCTACAAAGAGGTTCGCAGAAGCTGCAGAGTCCTGTTTTTCCACCAACCAGCCAACCAACTAACCAACCCCCCCCCCCCCAAACCCTCTTGTAGTGCCACCAAACTTTCTCTTGGCCTGGGATCCTAGTAAGATTTAGAAACCCAACGTTGTCACTCCAACTTCCTCCAGGAATGTCTGTTCTCACATACCCTGATCAAGGTGTTCTCACATACCCTGATCAAGACCCTGGTCACATCACTATGGGGTTGCCTCCTTTACACTATCCCAGATGAGTTGGCTGGGCTAGACGGACCACCCATAGGTCATCCAGCCAGCCTACTTTGGACTGACGTAGTAAAAGATTGTTTCAGAGGTAACAATAGCATTTAACTATGTTCTAGTACTTATGAGTGGTCAAATCACTCCACGTATGTGATCCCAGTGATAGTTGACCACAACTTTGTGAGGCAGACCAGTATTATCACGGTATTGTAGAGAGGAGAGAGACATAACGCCTTTGCCTAAAGGCCACCTACTGCGTTCATGGCCAAAGCAAAGAATGAACCAGGGATTCCCTAGTTTGCAGCTCCTACCCTTAGCCATTCCGCTTTAACCTTCACATCTTGCTCAACATTTGAGAGGGGAATTGAGATTTCCCTCCGTTCTATGAATCCTGTGATAATCACACATTCATCACCACAAATTGACAACATAAATGCTGACTCCTGAAAACACACACAGAGAAAATGGTGCTCTTGCTTGAAAAAATAAATCTGACAGCCTTGCAGGCATCTCACTTTTGTAAGCTTTTATGTAACCCCTCATTTACAAAGCTTTTGTTATGAACTCAAAAAGGGTCACTTGAATGAAAGCTATGAAGTGTTGCTTTGCCTGCATGGACTAAAAAGTGATGTTTTCTAAATGATCACAAGTAGATGTGAACAAGAAGCTGTGTTAATGGCAGTGAACCTTTATATTGTAGACATAAACACAAACACACAGAGATGCATTATCAGATAATGAAACTGCTGGAAGTCTAAAAGGATTGCTCACAAGAACCCTCTTAAAACAAATAAAAATCTTGCTAATGTAAAATGACCCCAATGTCATGTGACCAACTCTAGTCATCAGGAAGTTTTTTGAAAGGACATAGAGTACATTGTTAACTACTTTCAACATTAAAGCAGTTTCTATAGCCTACTTTAGGCGTGTGTGTGTGTGTGTGTGTGTTCATGCGCATGTGTAACCAGACACGTCCTCCCCCCATTCCAAGGAGATGTTTTGTTAAAATTTTGATTATTCTGCTAAATGATGCAACAGTGTTTTTCAGGTTATTCATTTGCCATTTCAACATAAAAGCCCATCTGTTTCATCACATCTCAACTATGCCGGCGGTAGTTCAAGAGTTGTCTGAACCCATATGAAGATAGTGTCAGTTTCGGATCTTCCAAATCTAGGGCAAAGCAGCCATCTGAATTCTCCTCTACAATCCAAATACAAAACACAGAATGGAGAACTCTTGAAGGGAATAAGCACAAACCAAAAAAATCTATCAATATGTTCCAAACCAATCTTAAAGGTTTCTCCGCCACCCTCACATTTTCTTTTCTTTTTTTAAAAAATGTTGTTCTTGCAAGAAGATACTTTGGACACGTATTTCAAATCTTTGTTAGCCTGTCTAGGAAGTTAGCCTTCCATTTCTAATGCAGAGATTATGCCTATGGCTGAACCAACAGACTGCTAAAAGGTCAGACCATTTAAGCTCCACATACTTAGTTTAGGATGAAAGAACTGCTGTAGTCTCTTAGTTATGACATTTCATCTTTTTCCCCTTAGGAATTTCTTTGTGTCTCTTGAAAGCTGGGGGGGGGGGGGGAGGGATTGCCACATTCTGCTCAAGATGACACAAGACAATGAAAGTAACACTCTTTAATGCAATTTACGTACATAAACTCATCACAGCTGTCAACAAGTCTGTAGATTCATCAAGGGATGGAGGATTTTGTTCACAAAGGGCTTAACCCTACTATCAGAGGTATGAGCGAAGATCTGCCTCAGATCTTTCTTTTCTTTCCTTTTTTAGCGGGAGAAATCAAAATGAGCTGTTCTAATGGATGATTTCCCGAGACACTGGTTCTCTTTACACCATGCCACATGAAGGCTGAACACACAGGAAAGAAACCACACACACACACACACACACACAAACATCAAAGAGAGTGGCAACAGCTGCCATTTATTTCTGCCTAACTGGAATTATTCATAATGTGTTTACTGTGTATAAAATACCAATTCCACTCCCCCCATTTTTACAAAGTGAAAACAGAGCAAAATGCCAAACTGCATTGCCTATAGAGCCTTTATACAGGTAGCACATGAAAGAGCAGCAAGTTGAAAATGCAAAGCTGGTTAGCCTCAGCTTTTGCAGTTAACAGCGCTTACTGTCTGTGGTCTAAGCAATAGTAATTGTTGGTCCATTTCCTACAACTTATGACAAAGTAGGCCAATCCAGAGGCTCCATACTGACTGCCAATCACAGGAACCAAAGCTGCAAGCCCCTGAATCTTTTGACACTGAAGACCAGGAACACACCCTCCATGGCAGGTCACCATGCCTGGTCCCAGCTGAAGAAGGTGAAGTTTCTGGTTGGCGGATGTTATGAAGCACTGTATTCCCCCCACCCCATTTCAACCTACCCTCCTGACCCTTGCTAGAGTTTATTCAGCAACTCCATCAAATGTTGACAAGGTTTAAGTGATTACTGTCTTGCCAGCTTTCACAACTTTTCCCTGCTCAGCCCCTGTGAATATTTTCTGCCATAGCCTTGAGTCATTCACTGGAAAGTAGAATGTGCAGAGAACTATGCTGGCATCACAGGTGAAGACATGCCTCGAGGAAGCCCCCCTTCCAGCATCTCATATTGTTTTCCTCTTGGAGGGCATTTCCTTATTTTTGCAACACCATTGTTGCTACGAGAAAGCAGCTCAATGTAAAAGTTGTCCAAATACTTCCTCCTGGGTTTCCTTGCTCATTTTACAATAAAATGTATCTAATCCAGATCATCACACCTGAACAAAAGGGTATGGAAAGGAGATTTCTAAAATGCATTCATTTTGTACGTTTCCACAGAGGTGCATAATTCATTGTACTCTAGGCTACGAAATTAAGATCACAGTTGACAATAGAAATAAACCACAAATGCATATGGGGGGGGGGGGAGGGGAAGAGCAGGCAGGTCTGTTATTCCCCTCCATTAGTGACACTTATCCCGTAGCACTGCCAGGCACTATGTGCACCTGGACAAGGCTGTAGAATTAGTGGCAATAAAATGTAAGCATGCCCAAGGACTGCATGCGCCTGATAGGACCCCAAGCCTCCTGCCCTATCGCAAACTACCTTCACAAAGTTTATAGAAGTATGTGCCTGCATCCTCTCCAACATTTATTGGAGAATGTAAGAATACTGTATGTTTGCAACACCCTCATTCTCACGCCAAGGCCCACTGCCTTAACATTTCACTGCCCTCCGTCACTGCTGCTACTACTACAGGGACACCAATTATTTCACAGCATAAATGCTTAGGTATGCCCCCACCCCCCTGTGTGCTGTATTCATTTACTTTGCATCAGCTTGTCCTGTACTATCCTATGAATTCTTCAGCTTGTTCTCTTGCTTCTGAGATCATGGGCCTTTGACAGGCTCATAACCCCCTAGGATGAGGAGGAGTATTATTATTATTATTATTATTATTATTATTATTATTATTTACATTTGTATACTGCCCCATAGCTGAAGCTCTCTGGGTGGTTTACAAAAATTAAAAGACTGAAAACTAAAAAGACAATATACAAAATTTAAAACCATAAACATTTAAACATAAGATGACATTTTAAACATTTTAAACTGTTAAGCCTGGCCACAAAGTCAGTTAAAACCTCAGCTTAAGCTGTTAAAATGCCTGGGAGAAAAGAAAAGTTTTGACCTGGCGCCGAAAAGATAACAGTGTTGGCGCCAGGCGGGCCTCATCAGGGAGATCATTCCATAATTGGGGGGCCACCACAGAGAAGGCACTCTCCCTTGTTGCTGTCCTCCGAGCTTCCCTCAGAGTAGGCACCCAGAGGAGGACCTTTGATGTTGAGCGTAGTGTATGGATAGGTTCATGTCGGGAAAGGCGTTCCATCAGGTATTGTGGTCCCAAACCATGTAAGGCTTTATAGGTTAAAACCAGCACCTTGAATCGGGCTTGGAAACATACAGGCAGCCAATGCAAGTGGGCCAGAATCGGTCTTATATGTTTGAACCTTCTGGTCCCTGTTACCAATCTGGCCGCTGCATTTTGCACAAGCTGCAGCTTCCGAACTGTCTTCAAAGGCAGCCCCACGTAGAGTGCATTGCAGTAATCTAACTTGGAGGTTACCAGAGCATGGACAACTGAAGCCAGGTTATCCCTGTCCAGATAGGGACGTAGCTGGGCCACCAGCCGAAGTTGGTAGAAGGCACTCCGTGCCACTGAGGCCACCTGAGCCTCAAGTGACAGAGATGGTTCTAGGAGAACCCCCAAGCTACGAACCTGCTCCTTCAGGGGCAGTGCAACCCCATCCAGAACAGGTTGAAGACCCTCCATCCGGTCAGAGGAACCACACACTAACAGCATCTCAGTCTTGTCTGGATTGAGTTTCAGTTTATTAGCTCTCATCCAGTCCATTGTCGCAGCCAAGCACCGGTTCAACACATCCAGCACCGGTTCAACACATCCACAGCCTCACCTGATGAAGATGAAAAGGAGAAGTAGAGTTGCGTGTCGTCAGCATGCTGACGACAACACACTCCAAAACTCCGGATGACCGCACCCAACAGTTTCATGTAGATGTTGAACAGCATGGGGGACAAGACTGACCCCTGAGGAACCCCATACTGGAGAATCCACGGGGCCGAGCAATGTTCCCCAAGCACCACCTTCTGGAGCCGACCCACCAAGTAGGAGCGGAACCACTGCAATGCAGTGCCTCCCACTCCCAACTCAGCCAGTCGTCCCAGAAGGATACCATGGTCGATGGTATCGAAAGCCGCTGAGAGATCAAGGAGAATCAACAGAGTCACACTCCCCCTGTCCCTCTCCCGACATAGGTCATCATACAGGGCGACCAAGGCTGATTCCGTGCCAAAACCAGGCCTGAAACCCAACTGAAATGGATCCAGCAACCACCCACTCAAGGACCTTGCCCAGGAATGGAACACTTGCCACCGGCCTATAGTTATTAAGATTTTGGGGGTCCAGGGAAGCTTTCTTCAGGAGTGGTCTCACTACTGCCTCTTTCAGATGGTGTGGGACCACTCCCTCTCGTAGAGAGGCATTAATCACTTCCCTGGCCCAGCCGGCTGTTCCATCCCTGCTAACTTTTATAAGCCAAGAGGGGCAAGGATCCAATACAGAAGTGGCTGCACGAACCCATCCAAGCACCTTGTCCACGTCATCGAGCTGCGCCAACTGAAACTCATCCAAGAAAACAGGACAAACCTGTGCTCTGGATACTTCACTAAATTCACCTACTATAACATTGGAGTCTAAGTCCTGGCAGATGCCAAAGATTTTATCCTGGAAGTGCCTAGCAAATATATTACAGCGGACCTCAGATGGTTCTACCATGTCCTTGGGGCCAGCATGTAGAAGCCTCCGGACAACTCCGAAAAGCTCCACTGGGCGGCAGACTGATGATTTAATAGTGGCAGCAAAGTATTGTGTTTTTGCTGCCCTCACTGCCCCTGAATACAGCTTACCATAGGCACTTACCAGGATTTAAAAAGGGACAGCACATCACAACCAAATAATTTAATTGCTACCACATTTGTATACAATACTTCCCAAAGAGATCTCAGGACAGCATTCTTAAGAGTCATTGTTCTACTTATCCTTACAACAACCCTGAAAGGTAGGTTATGCCAAGGGATAAAGGACCCGTTGAAGGCCACCCAGTGAGTGTGGATTTAAAAGTGGGTCTCCTGGACACAAATCAGGTATTCTACCCATCACACTATGACAATTTAGTAAGCACTTTACTGGTGTTACTCATTTCTGATGCATCTTTGTCATGCAATTAACTTGAAAATCAGGTTATCAATCCCTAAAGACCAATTTTTTGCGAAGGCGGCAGGGGCTCCTCCTCTCTCTTCCTCTTTAAAACTGCTGGATAGTATTTACGGTAGGGAGTTATAATATTTGTTTTAATCAGGACATAAAAGAACACTGTTGAGAAACAGTTGCCACTAATTACTGAATAGCCTTAAAATGCCTTCCTTTGGAACACACAAGCAATTTTAGAATTAGGCAAAGAATCCTTCCAATCATCACTGAACTATCCAGGGGCAAAGATAGGTCTTCTATTTTCATCACAGAAGGAAGAAAAAAATAATTCCAAAATAGACGGATCTGAACACTGGCAGAAATCAGCAGCGAAAGGTATGGAAACAAAATTGAAAAATGCTACATCTGCAATACAAGACAAAGGGAAGGCTGGGTTGAATCTGCCCTGAAATTAGAGGCCTTGTTAGCTGTGGGGAGAGGCAGAACTGCTCAAAATTTAAACTTCCTCTTTTCAGAGGATTACAACAGTCATTACAAATCATGCAGATGAACGAATGCTGGAAAACAGCCCTTCTGGGCTTGTGATTTTGCTATGAGGAATCAGATAATAAACGTAGGAGGTGGTGTAATCTTTATATCAAGAACACATTTTCGGCAAAGCATTGCGCTATTGTTCAATATGTGAAGTACACTCTTATGCCGCTGTTCAGGAAAAATTGCTCCTGCCTTTCACTGATGGAGAAGTATTTTAATAAGAGTTTTGCCCCGACGGGTCGCTCAGAAAACAAATATAAGCCAAACGCTACATGGATGTACTTGCTAAAAAAACCCAAGAGTGTTGCTGTTTAGATGGAGCCTCTATATAGGGTGCACTTTCCACCACTGAATCAGAAATCCTGTCTGGAATGCCTTTGGCTTCTAAGAGTTCACCAGGCATCCTTCACAAACTTTCAGATTGGGTGGGCTGTTTTGAACCATTTAAGACTCACAGAGGAAACATGCCTCTGGCTGCAATTCGCCAACCAACACCTGATTATGAAGACCAGGAGGAGAAGCCCAAGGACATAAGCCCCATTGAAATTTTCTTTATCCTCCCATTCATTTTATCATGTCTTGGATGATTCATGTGCAAACCAATTGTAGCCCCAGATTAGCCGCTATTGCCTAGCAGAAGTATAACTAAGCTATGGAGCAAGACTGGGAAAAAATGGTGTTCAACGCCGCAAGTGAATGTCAGAAATTTCTTCTTAACCACCACCATCATAAGCTTTTGTGTGCACCAAGGAGTTCCCCAGCCCTGCTGTCATCATCATCATCATCATCATCATCATCATCATCATCGAATATACTATGATTTATACGATTATTTCATTGGGAGATTTCTTTCTCGCTTATACCCGGCTACCAGAACACGGATTTGCTAAAAAAAAATAAAAAAAATGCAGCCCTCTAAAAGAAGAAGAAAAATTTCCAGGCTCACTTCATTTACTGCAACTGTCCTTTATAAGAAGAGCCCTCTAAGTTATGTGAAATGACATTACCTCACTGCCTTAGGCTTTCCAATTCTCTGAACAGGAAGGAAACCGGCACACATCTCTTTAAGAGCTGTTTCCTCTCTGCTCTATTAATTCTGGAGTCAAGCAAGCCGCTCCTTTGTGGCATAACAGAGCAAGATAGGAGCTGCCGTTAATACAAAGGCTCCGTTTTCATCTGTCTGGGGTTGCAAGTGCCACAGAATTTTCGTTTTGAACAAAATGCATCTTTCATTTCTCAACCCTCAATTAAAGGGAGTTCTCTCTCTCTCTCTCTCTCTCTCTCTCTCACACACACACACACACACACAGAGCATGACACTTAATTTTCCCACATAGAATTCCAACTTGAAAACTGTCCTCCCAACTCCAGACGGTTTGCAGTTAGTCTGCAAAGACACTCTGTACATGTACAAAGACAGCCTCTATTTACTAGTGCATCACTTTTTCCAAAGTATCAAAATGAAAATTGTTTTATTCCAGGCCTGTACTGTGGTTCAATAATCTTAGAAAAGGACAGTAAAGATTAGGAAATTGTTCTCTGAGAATCCTGGATGAAGAAAACGTCAGAGAAAAATCTTGTTTGGATGCCCACATAATGGTTTCCTATTCTCTGGCCAACTGATAGAAGTTCACCTCTCTCCCCCCTCCCCATTTTTTTTTCTTTTGTATTTAATAAAGACAGGCATCATCACATGATAATCCATTCCCTTCAAATTCAAATGTTAGAATGATCTTGTGAAAGGGACTCTCCAAGTGGTCAGATTGCAAGTTATTCAAGCAATTTTTATGTTATGGTAACTTGTGATTTTCCCACTTGTGGGCAGTTTGTGTAAGGCTTACACAAAAAGGGCATCCATCATTCTATGTGAACTTAATGGTAACTTCTCTCCAGCCATATGAAATAGCCCTCCGCTACAGTACTGTGTGGCAGGGCCTTGCTCTAATGGTGCATTTGAAGTTCCCTTTCCCTAACCAAATTTTTAGTAGTTTGGGAAATCAAGGGAAAGTTCAGGATGAATGAGCTGACTTCAGAGCAAAGAGAGATGCTTCGGCCCCCCCTTTCCCCCCTGCACAAATGGCAGAGGAAATACCAGTTTGGTGGAGGTGGGGGATGCACAGAACAGTAAATCATTTCTGGAACAGGCCACTTTCCTGTACACCCAACCCATTAGTCTGTAAACATGAACAGAACGGCCATCAACAATAAATGAAGTCTGTTATAAAAACAGGAGAGTAAAGGAGGAGGATTGCTGAGAGGGAAGGGGTAAAGATGGAAAGAAGGAAAGAAATGTCATTTTAGGAGAATATGTCCCCAGACTGGGAGGACCTTGGAGTGCTCCTGCTGCAGACTTAGATGAACGTTACCCTGGAGTCCTTTGGAGATAGCAAACTATAGACCTAGATAAATAACTTGTGCTTTACAAGGACAACAT
This sequence comes from Anniella stebbinsi, assembly GCA_029215795.1. Taxonomy (NCBI): domain Eukaryota; kingdom Metazoa; phylum Chordata; class Lepidosauria; order Squamata; family Anniellidae; genus Anniella; species Anniella stebbinsi. The sequence continues at coordinate 1,408,498 of JARDYH010000001.1, forward strand.
CAACACCTGACACACTTGGCCAATTATCACAGAATCATAGAATCATAGAATCGTTGAGCTGGAAGACCACCGAGTCCAACCCCCTGCTCCATGCAGGAATCCACCTTAAAGCATACCAGAAAGATGGCTGTCCAGCTGCCTCCTGAAGGCTTCTAGTGTGGGACAGCCCACCACCTCCCTAGGCCATGGGTTCCATTGTCGTACTGCTCTAACAGTCAGGAAGTTTGTCCTGATGTCCAGCTGGAATCTGGCTTCCTGTAACTTGAGCCCATTATTCCGCATCCTGCACTCTGGGATGATCGACAAAAGATCCTGGCCCTCCTCTGTGTGACAACCTTTCAAGTATTTGAAGAGTGCTATCATGTCCCCTACATATTTGGGAAGATGGCCATTGCACGGCCAATGCTATATTGAGATTTTACATTCAACAAAATCTGGATAGAAGACGAGAAAGAGAAAAGGGGGAGGGAAGAGAGAAAACACAGGCTTAGCTCACTGGTCAGACAACACACGGATCCATACACAGTACGGGAGTGTGGACTGTTGTTGAATTGTGGGTTGTTTGTTGAACCGTGGGTTACCATGTTGTCTGGGTGGCTTATTTTCTCCATCAAGCCACTTTGAGAACCCATGGTTTGCTATTGGGTTGTTCAGCATGGGTAACACACCTACACAAGAGACCTCAAAAAGGATTTAAGCTGGATTCCTAGCACTTAACAATTTTATTCCACATACAACAAGGCAACTCTGCCGGCACTGACAAAATTTGAACTATGCATTGTAACAAAAGAATTCTTTACAATTCTTAGTTTGTTCACATTGACAGAAATGCTTTGGAAGGTAAAACATTATTCCCATTTTGAAGGTGTCGCTAACGGCTGAGGCTGAATACCTGCCACGGACTTCCCCATCCTGGTGCCCTCCAGACGTGTTTGGCTACAACTCCCAACACAACTGGAGGGCACCAGGTTGGGTAAGGCTGAAATGTGATATCCACTGGGCTAACCTGGTTAAATTTCTCCCTTTCCCTTCACTTCCAGTGTAACTTGGGCCAGATCTACACCTGCGTCAAATCATTAGGATCCCATCATGATAGTGGTATGTTCTTCTTGCGCATTTATACCTCACAGGACACACAAAATAACACTATAGAAGCAGTATATGGAATGTGCAGCATGCCCCAGAGGTATCAGCGCACTTCAATAATGCTATAAAACAGTAGTGTAGATCTAGCCTTGCAATCAGAGAGATTTTTTTAAAAAACCTTTGAAATTCACACCCCAAAAATGCAACAAAAATTCAAAAACCATAGGATTATCTCTCTTGGAGAAAGATTCCTAGTCCCTTTCCATTTGGGGTTGACCCATGGTAATTCAATCAAACCACCACATTAGTTTCCAGTTCAAGAAACTAATTAAACTGATACTTAACTTAAAGCACTGCCAACTCAGAGGGGTTTTAGAATAGTCTTAAAGTGCCTCTGTAACAGCAATACCTTCTCCAGCAGGGCCAAATGCAGAGTGAGAACCTCACTAGAAAGAACATTAAGTCATTACTGTTCTGCTTCATCTAAGCTAAAGACCAATTATTTATGGTAAATAAGAACATTGTGCGTATCTTCATAAATTGCAGAGCTCCTTGAACAAATATTAAGAAAGAAAGAAAGAAAGAAAGAAAGAAAGAAAGACAGGCAGGCAGGCGCTGACAAATTGGGTAGATCAGATTGGTGTCCAAGGCTTAATAATTGATAATAAATTGCCAAATCTGTCTCTGCTTAAAGGCATATTTTGCCAGAAACAAAAAGGTAGATAAATAATTACAGCTGCAGGCTATTAAATACTTAAGCTCTAAAAAGAGCTTACTAAAGCAAAAGGAGAAAAGAAGAAGAATGGGGGAGAAACTGAATGTATTGGCAATAAGTGAGGGTCCTTAATCTAATACAGTCAAGGGCTGTAAGTGTGCAGACTCCTTAGTGCCCCCCCCCTTTCAGTAAATAAAGACTCAAAATGTTCCTCCTTTAGCATGACTGAATTCCTTTGCAATGTGACCTCAAACATGTTTTCCCTCTGTCTTTATCTGCCGACACAGCAGAGCTGTTGACCTTTCACCAATGACCCGCGCAGTCAATAAACAGCCTATAACCTATTTGAATAGAAACATTCCAAGCCATGGTTAGTCTTTCTTTTTAGTGTCCCAATCTACAGCACTGTTTTTACTTTGGTTTTAACTTTTTCCCTCCTACAATTCTGAGAAAGGATGCTGTTCCCCTGCGCAGCACCTACATCCAACCGTTATAAACATTTTGCTCTTGAACGCAGAATGCAAATCTCTAGGTCTGCAAACTCCCATTCCAAAGAGAGTCTGACTAGATTAAACAGGGATGCCCTTTAAATTCAAGGTGTTGCTCCTGGTCCGTGGTTCAAAGAAATCACAAGGAGCCCGCCCTTATTTCAAAGCTTTAGACTGAGCAGTAGGCACACCACCGTATGGCAGCGTTCCTTATTTTATGAATTTGTATTGTTTTCTGGCAATGCAAACTGAATTCCTGTCCTGTCTAAAGTCTTTCACTGGAGGGTGGGAAATCAGCTGTATTCTATTATTTGCCTCTAGAGCTTATTTTTTTAAGCACTTGAAACGGAGAGCAAAGAACTCTATACTCATCCTATATAGTCAGGTTATGGTACAGAGCAGGAATAAATACTGGATGAATGCAGTTAGTTTACCAAGGACACTTTTAAATACACTTCAACGCCTGAACAGAAATCTGGAGAAGCAAAGAAGTGGCAATATTCTCCTTACTACTTGGCATCAATATGCATAACTGGCTTACTAAGTGGTTACTTGGCATTTTGATTGTCTGCATTCCCTTTACTGATCACAGGAGACAAAAGCAATATTTTCTCTTCCACATTCCAGAATACTGGAAAATGCTCTGATGACTTCCTTTCAAGTGACCACGTATGTTACTCAAGAAGCTCACGGATGCAAAAAGTGGTGATGGCTACTATTTCGGATGACTTTAAGAAGGGCTTTTGAAAGAACACGTTCTACAGTTATCTATCAAGATCTTTGTGTTGCGATAGCGAAAATGGACCCCCACCATGCTCAGAGGTAGCCTCCAAGCAGAGAGGCTGCCCCGCAGGGCCATTGCTAGGCACAAACAGGCTCATAGGACACAAAACTACAAATACATCTGGGGCCAAGAGCAAGGACCTAGCAACACCTCTGCTGGGCTGGCCATCATGTTCTTGCCCTACTTGTGAGTATCTGGCTGTTAGAGACAAAGAACTGGACTGGATGGGCCAGAGACAAGAAGGCAATTCTTAAGGAAGCCAATAGGTTAGACAGTAGAAAGAGGAGGTTGAAATCTTGGAATGGAAAAGGCTTCCATGAGCCCCAATGTCATTCTGTGAATTCGAGGCCAGATGGCTTTTCAACCTGCAAAATGCTCTAGTCCAGTAATGCTGGGGAGGGGAAAGGGTGGGTGGTGGGTGGTGAAACGACGGTTTTACTTCCAAGGTGGTGGGTTGTTGTTTTTTACTCCCAAGTACTTTGCTTTGAACATCACTCAAAACCAAGGAAAAACAAAAGGGGAAACGCAAGCGAGGACAACTCTATTCTAAACAAAACGCAGCTTCCCCGTCCGTGTTTACAGCCCTGTAAGTATCCTTGAACTGAGCTTGGTGGAGGAGAAATTAGAAGTGAAAACAATTAGCGGGTAACTAAAAATAGCTGTGACTCGTGCATCTGCCCTGTTCAGTTTCAGTGCAACACCAAGAAGATCAACCATTAGTAGAAGGGGTGTGTGTGTGTGTGAGAGAGAGAGAGAGAGAGAGCACCCTGGTTTAGAGAGCCAGGTGCAACTCTGCTCCTGGGAAACAGAGAGGACCAAGAGTGGGAAGGCTTCAGCCCTGACCTTCTCCACGCAGAAGCAATTTGTTTTCGTGGTGCAAAAGGCTTCATGAAGATTGGGATGGGAGGGACCTGCTCCAAATTAACTTCCACTAATTTTCAACAGCCCCGTCTGCAACATGGGAATTGGAATCGTGATCTACCCAACAAAGCTGCTGTGGAGATTACTGGCCTAACATGCTTCATGTACAATGAACACTCGAGAAGTTTATAACCACACACACACATGCATGCAAAGTATTATGATGATGATGATGATGATGATGATGATGATAGTAATATGATGATTATTTACTCAATTTATGAGTCACCTAAGAGCCAAAGCTCTCAGGGCAACATGCTTAATAAAAACAAATACAATAAAAATAAAAATATCGAAGGGCCCTAGCTCAATGGCCGAGCCTCTGCTTTGCATGCTGTATGTTTCAGTGGTGGCCACGACACATGTTATATGGGGTTTTATGGTTTTATTGTTATATTCTTTTAATTTCGGCTAAGGTCTTTTATTAGAATGATTGCATTTATTCCATTTTTGTAAACTCCTGACCTATTTTATCTGATGTACAGCACTTTATTAGAAAGTGCTATATACATTATTATTATTATTATTATTATTAGGTCCCTGGTTCGATCCCCAGCATCTCCAGTAAGGCTGGAAAAATGCCTGTCTGAAACCCTGGAAAGCTTCTGCTGCCAGCCAGTGTTGACAATACTGCCCTAGATGCACCCATGGCCTGACTCAGTAGAAGGCCGCTTCCTGTGTCCCTAAAAGTAGTAACAAATCTCATTAAAACAATCCACAACAATAATTTAAAATAATTTTAAAAGGAGAAATAAATGTCAAAGCAGCTAAAACATGGGAAAGGGTATTTTAAAAAGCAGCTTTTAAATGTATCACTAAAAATAAAACAAGCAGACATTGCTTCTTAAAGGTCGGTGAGAATGAAAACGGATTTCGCTTGGTGACAGAAAGTCAACGAAGTAGGCACCAAGCAGACCACTCAGGGAGGGGGGCATTCCACACATGGGGGGCCACCACAGAAAAGGCCTGCTCACGAGAAGCCATGCACGGAATCTCAGCTAGTGGGGTCCTCGGAGCAGAGTCCCAGATGATGATCTCAAGGCATGGGCAGGAGCATAGAGGAAGAGCTGGCCCTTCAGATACTGTGACCACAAGCGATGAATGGCTTTACAGGTTAACACCAACACCTTGAATTGGGCCTGGAAACAAACCGGGAGCCAGTGAAGAAGGTGCAATACAGACAACAATAAAACGTATATATTTTCCCTCCTAGTTCTCCGTATAGAGAAAATATGCTTAACGATGAAACAGTGGTGGGAAGACAAAATATTTGTGAATAAGGAACAGTAAAGGGGTGGGGAACAGAGAGAAGAGGAGGAAAATGCTTGTAAATCCTTTCTTTTCTCTCCCCCACAAGGGTAAAAATGGGAACTGTCTCCATTATCTACCAGCATTATATTCAGGAAGTTTTTACATTGTTTCCAAAGAAACCAAAGCACTTAACATGTTTTACATAAAGAAAAATATAACTGCAGAAACATCTTGTCTTAATGTTAAATAGAGAGTTAGAGATAAAATTGGGTGAATTCACTGTCATGTGTGGTGTTCTTTCTGAAATCAGAATATATTCTCTTCTACTATGTAGTATAATTAAGCCTACAAAAATATAAAATGTTTTTAAAAAACTAAGAACATCTATACCCAACTAGGACTTATTATCTTCAAGAATACAGCTTCACAAGAAAGAAGATAATTCTTAGGCCCCTCATATACTATAACAAATGCCAACAGTGAAACTGGTGTATAAAGAAAGGAGATTTTTAAAAAAATGTGCACACACTTCTCTGAATCAGTCAGAGATCACATTTAATGAAATAGTAAACACAAAAACAGGCATGAAACATGAATGTGATTTAACATCCATCCACTCCTCTACGTGGCGCGACAAATAGGTTATAAGAACGTAAGAGAGGATTTTCCCTTTCAGCTATAGGAGACGCAAGAAGCCAAAACCAACAATAACATGTTAATTAGACACCCCCCCTGTTTGGGTATCAAGAGCCCATTTGCACCTATTAATACGGATTACCATTACCTGCTTTGTGAATAAAATTAACCCATTTATCAAGCAGCAAGCCCTCCTTTTGGCTCTTATTATAAACAGAAGGGGGGAAGACTTGGTATCCCTCCATACAGAAAGCATCTGATTAAATTGCTTGACCTAGAAGCGAAACCCCCTCCACTTAAGTTTAGAAATGACAAAATTGCTCGCATTAGGACTAATATGACCTCTTGTGGCATCAAATCTCTTCCAGCAAAATTAACATACACAGAACAAAGGGGGGGGCAGGCGTGGAGAGAGGCCGCCACCATCTGCATGCCAGTTGCAGAGTCCACACATGTGCAATTAAACATGCCTCATTGGTTCTCTAGATATGTCAATAGTGAGAAGGAGGCGACTGATGTGAGTTAAATGACGAGAGCTGAACATCCCACCTCCGAGTCCTCTGAGGACCCACAGGTTAAGAAAACAGGACTAGCCAAATTCTATTATAGAATAGGTCTGGGAATACGCTGGAGCCAAAACACATTGAAAGTCTGTGCCAGGGAGAAGCCATGCTCTGCACGCCGAACGATGCTGTACATAATATACGCACAATGTAGCATTTTGCAGAAGTTGGCTAGGAAGACAGTCAGAAGAGGAGGAGAGAAGTCCTGAGCTCTAGCAGTTCTATTCAAGGCAGACTTTGGTTTCCAAGATTTCAGACACTTTTTCTGCACATTGACAAGCTTTTTCCAGAAATCACACAAGCTAGAACCTTGGAAAAGCAGAGGCATGGTTCAGATGTAGCGCCAAATTATAGTTTGGCATTTTGAAAATAGACTTCAAGGAGACTCAAGACTGCATGCTTCCTGCCCTGCAACGGCCTCCTTCCTTTCTTGGTTTCAGGCAAACCGTACCTGGTTTCCAACTCTAGTTTGGAGGACAAGCACATAACATAGTTTGCTAGTTTGGATGAAACAGCAAACTATGCCTTGCCTCAAATCAGGAAAGGAGGCAGGGAGGGAATGGATGATTTGGGAAGAAGACTGGGGGGAGAGAGGGCATGAGTGAGCCCACGGCTTGAGCATGCTTCACTAAACCACTGTTTTGGCATTTTAACTGAACCAAGATAGACAGATAGACGCATCCTTTTCAGGGAGCTAGAAACAAAATTACATAGCAAACAATACAAATATTCAGAGACATAAACACACATACAACTTTAGTACATAAACTTCACACAGTCCTTAGTGTACAAACCCTAGTATGTCCATATGCATCTGGTCAGGATAAGGCAAGGATGGGGAACCTGTGACCTTCAAGTTGTTGGCCTGCAACTCATATAACCCCTTACCATTTACTATGCTAGTTAGGGTTGATGGGAGATACAGCCCCCACCCCGGTGTAAGAGTTGCAGAGTCTAATTTTGGATCCCAAATGTTATCTATCTCTCTTTCATCAAAAGAAGTTGGGTGAATAAGCAAAACCTGCAAATAAATCTAGTTTGGTTTCAACTTGTGGTGGGGAGCATCTCTCTCCCACCATCCCTCATCCCTGGAATGATAGGCAAGTGTGTCTGAATCAGAGGTTATAGCTTCCACCTTGGCATTTGTCATATTAGAATCATCAGGCACTGGGTAGGAAATACTGAAGGACGCCACATTGTAAGACACGTGCCATTACAATAGTAAACTGTCAACCATTAGGCGGCATTTTATGGCTTTGTAACAGCAAACAATGAGAAAAAATTGAACTGTTGAGGGATGTTTATAATTCTCAGCCTTTATTTAGCCATCCTGCAATACTAAATGCATCAGATGTTGTGAATCACAGGTAGCTCAAATGAATTCTGAAATCCAAAGAGAAAAAAGAATTTAAAAAAACACTGAAGTATATCAAGGCTCTTTATAAGGAGATGCTGTCTACAGGAAATAAATAAATAACCCCCTGGTTAATTTCTCTTCCTACAGAAAACAAAGTTCTAATGTGGTGTATGTACTGTGTATCCCATAATCCTTTCTTAGCTGACCCTCACCTTTCAAACAGAGTAATTCCTCGTTTTATTTCATTTTAATTGCAGATTCTTTAAAAATAAAATCCCAGATTACTCCAAGATGGAATAAATAAAATCAATGTGATTTATAAAGCAAACAAACCAGTTTGAACAAAGCTAATTAAATTCACTAGAGACTTGGCTCTCTTTTCCCCTCGGTGAGTGTTTATTTCAGCTCCCAGCTCTGATAGTTTCTGACAGCTTGCTGGGACACAAGAAGGAAGTAGGTCAGAGTAAGCTGGAATCAGCCACAGAGGATCCCATTAGACAAGCTTGTAGGGTAATACGGAGATCGAGGAGGTGTGTGATGATGATGTAGCGGCAGTGTTTGAGACACATAACAAACAGCCCGAGGAGGAGAGCCTCCAGCACAGCCGGTACACGTTTGTCTTCTCAGTCTTGTAACACCCCCGTTGCTTCTCCCCGCCTCCCCCCCACCCCATAACTGCTTTCCTAGTTTGGGAGTCCGAATACAAGAGGTACAATACAGACAAAGATGGACTTGAATTAGATTACACACAGCTCGGGAGGTGGGGTGGGTTTGCTTTTATCAGGATAGTGGGGCCCACAAAGCCCCACTCTCCTGGAGGGGGTGGGGGAAGAGCTCACCAGCGTCTTCAGAGCTGTAGCCCACTAAAACCAACAGAATATGCCTGTTCTCAGCCCAGTTGACAGAGCAAACTACATAGCTCTGCTATGACCTCACTCAGACAATCCGAGGAGGCAACTCTCTTAATCAGATTTCAAAACGAATGTCTACGCATTCAAACAGATGCACATGTGTAGGAGCAAGAATAACCTTTAAATGACTTTGCAGATGTTGGGAGCACAATGCTCTCTGGATTTTGCCTTATTCAGTGTGTTCAAGTCCTATTTAAAATCAACGAGACTCCAGTTCAAACGTACACTCAAGCATGACTTAACTCTTGATAACCAGGGTCCAGCTTTTTTTTTTTTTTTTTTTTTTTACCAAGTCTCAGAATTGGAACATATTAAGTGAAAGCACATCTCAGTAGCAGCCCCATTAAACATCTCGGGACAGAAGGGGCAGATCTTCCAGGTTAGAAGGTGTGCCTTCCAGGTAGGGTGCCAATAGGACCAAGATGTTTATTTGGGCTGTACTCATTATGCAGGTATACTTGTCATTCAAGTATAGTGCAAATGCAGTACAATACTCTTCCCACAAATCTGGGAGGTAGGTCACTGACACGGTACATACCAGTCTAATTCCAGTGTCTTATATGGGACTTGCTGCTAAATCACACTGACTCAGGCAAATGCACACTAAGAAAAACCAGAACACACACATGTAACAATTTACCTTGAATAACAACTTAAAGTAAGATACTCTAGTCCAGACTGCACTTACATGAAAACAGAGGAATGTTCATATCTTACATGAACAACCTTGCAGGCTTTGCAGCTTACAGAGCAGTAGGATCCTGTGATCTGTATATTAGTCAATCATAGAATCATAGAATAGTAGAGTTGGAAGGGGCCTATAAGGTCATAGAGTCTAACCCCCTGCTCAATGAAGGAATCCACCTTAAAGCATCCCTGACAGATGGCTGTCCAGCTGCCTCTTGAAGGCCTCTAATGTAGGAGAGCCTCCCTAGGTAATTAGTTCCATTGTCGTATTGCTCTAACAGTCAGGAAGTTTGTCCTGATTGTATAATTTTTATTAGTTTTTCAACAAAACAAACCAAACATACACATAATACATAATATATAAACAAACTCCCTCAACTACCCCCGTGCACCCACCCCCGAGACCTACTCACATTCATCCATCATCCTTCCAGAATTTTAATGATTCTTTTGAAGGCGACTGTCCCTTTCCCGATCTTAAAACATATTCCAAAAAGGGAGTCCATATATCTCCAAAATCACTCTTACTGGACATTCCCCTCATTATTTTCATTTTACATGTCAACATATCATTCAATGCTATATCCCAAATTTCTTTATACCAATCTTCTATTTTATAACTTCGTTGCCCTTTCCAATTTCTAGCAATCATTATTCTGACGGGTGCCAGGAGGTTATTTACCAATTCTCTGTTAATTATATGCTTGTTCCCACTATCCCATATTGCTAGTAGAGCTAACTTCGGGTTTAATCCCAATTTACTTCCAATTATATCACTTATTTCTTTAAAAACCCTTTCCCAGAATTTTTGTACTTGTTCACAGCTCCACCACATATGAAAATAGGTCCCAACCTCCTGACATCCCCTCCAACAGTTCTTGGACACTTTTTTATCAATCTGGTGAAATCTTACAGGTGTTAGATACCATCTCCAAACTATCTTATAATAGTTCTCCTTTATTCTAATCGACAATAATTTCAACATTCTTACATTCCATATCCTCCCCCAATTATCTTCATTGATTTTTTCCCTTAGATCTTCTTCCCATACCTCTTTTATAACCTTAAGTGAGTCCTGAGATTCCTCCTCTATTAAAATTTTATATATCTCGCTAGTGAGTCCTTTCTTAGCTCTGGCTCCATCTTTTTTTTCTATTTGTTCAATTAAATCTTCAAATCTGGTATTGTTTCTACATTTCTTATTTTTCATCCTCCATTCCTCTGTCCATTTTACCAGTTGCAGACACTTGAACCACGCTATCTTTTGTCCTTTAAACAAATCTTTAATATGCTCACTATCCTTCATCTTTCCCATCCAATTCCTTAGCTTTAAAATATCTTGTTCTTTCAGTCTCACTTCTATCTCTGATTTTAATGCTCTTGGGAAGTTTCCCACTACTACCACTGGGGCAAGCGGAGAATCCCCTGGTATCAACTTCCCCCTATACTTCTCCCATATCGATAATATATTTTCCAATATTGGGTTGTCCAGTACCTTCCATTCTTTCTTCTGCATTTTATTAAAAAATATATTCCGCAATTTACATTCTATCTCTACTGTTTGCGATTCCAACCATTCCAAGTCTTGTTCCCCTAAAATAGCATAAATAGCATATCTTAACTGATTAGCAATATAATAATTCTTAATATTAGGAAGTCCTAAACCTCCTTTCTTTTGAGTCTTATACCATAACCCCTTATTTATCCTAGCTCTTTTATCCCCGTTACAATATGCATTAATCATATTTTGCCAATTTTTAATCTCAGCTACTGAAATTCTAATAGGTAGCATTCTAAACAAAAAATTAACCTTAGGTAATATCTTCATTATAATAACCGCTATTCTACCAAACCAAGAATGTTTTAATTTTCTATAAGTCTGTAATTTCTCCCCTACCTCTTTTCTTAAGCTTACAAAATTAAGTTCCTCTATTCTTTCTAATTCTTTATCTATATTAACTCCTAAATATCTTATTATATTTTTATGTCTTAATCCTAACTTAGCTTTACATTTCTCCATCTCTTCCTTGTTATAGTTATACAACATCATTTCTGACTTCCCCCAGTTAACTTGTAATCCTGTAATTTCCCCAAATTCTCTCAAATGTTTCTGAATCCTCTCCCCACTTTCTAGGGGATCTTCTATTGTCAATAACATATCATCCGCAAACATATTTACTTTAATCTTATATTTTCTTCCTATCCCCTTTAATCTTTCATCTTCCCTTATTACATTTGCTAAAATTTCTATAACTATTGCAAATAAAATCGGTGAAAGTGGACATCCTTGCCTAGTTCCTCGAGCTAGTATTATTTGTTGCGTTAACCCATCATTAACCATTATTTCCGCTTTATTATTTTTATACATCTGATTAATCACTCCCATAAATTTATGTCCAAACCCAAATGTTTTTAATATTATTTTTAACGCTGGCCATTCCACGCAATCAAAGGCTTTGAAAATATCTAATGCTAATAATCCTGCTTTTAAGTTCCTTTTTTTAATAATATTTATTATATTTATAACTCTCCCAATTAAATTCGGCATTTTCCTACCTGAAATAAATCCGCATTGATCATTTTTAATATATTGAAATATAAATGTGCCCATTCTTTTAGCCATAATTGCTGAAAATATTTTTGCATCCTGATTTATTAAAGATATTGGCCTATATGACGCTGGATCTGTCAAGTCCTTACCTGGCTTCTGTATTAAAACAATCAGGGACTGGTCCCACGATGGCGGGGTCATTCCTCCTTCTATTATATTATTAAATAATTTTTTTAATCTAGGTATTAAAATATCTTTAAATATTTTATAAAATTCCGGCCCCAAACCATCAATCCCCGGAGACTTACCTCCTTTTAGTTTTCCAATAATTCCCTCAATTTCTTTATCAGTAACCAAGGCTTCCATACACTCCCTATCTTGATCATCCAGTCTTATTTTCCAATTCCTTTCTACATATTCCCGAATCTTTTCTTGTGAAAGCGCCTCTGATGTATATAAATCTTTATAAAATTCCTGAAAAATATTTAATTTATCTTTCATTACATTACATCTATTCCCTAACTTATCTCTTATTGTCCCTATCATATTCTTAGCCTTCTCTGTCTGCGTGGATCTAGCCAGCAACCTGGAATTTCTATTACTATATTCAGGAAGTTTGTCCTGATGTCCAGCCGGAATCTGACTTCCTGTAACTTGAGCCCATTATTCCATGTCCTGCATTCTGAGTTGATCAAGAAGAGATCCTGGCCCTACTCTCTGTGACAACCTTTCAAGTATTTGAAGAGTGCTATCATGTCTCCCCTCTGTCTTCTCTTCTCCAGCTAAACATGCCCAGTTCTTTCAGTCCCTCCTCATAGGGCTTTGTTTCCAGACCCCTGATCTAATGCTCTGTACACAGGACAATCACCTGTTCCCCTCCTCAGCATATGTAGAAATGCAGGTGTACAGCTCCAAGGAGCACAAACTGACTTTGATCACAAGCCTCTTTGATACCACTTTGTAGACAATTTTGTGTATTTTTGGCTAGTCCTCATAAAGGTATTGCCATCCTGCTCACCATCCTAAAAACCAATCAGTTGATGTAAAATGCTTATAACGCAAGCATAATAATCAGGATGTCTTGGCTGTAAGTTGCAATGCATTCCACATTAAGTGTAAAGGATTTGAATGTAAAATCACAATGGATTTATAGATGTAAGTGATAGATAGGATGCCAGGCCTTGGCAAGTCTCAGCGACATGAATGATGTGCAATAGCAAACACTAAAATCAAATGTTTACTCCTTTAGTCTCACTGTATTCAATGCCTAAAAGAATGTAAAATTCTGCTCCAGATTTATTTATTTTTTTGACAAGGACAAGTGTCAAAATATTATAAAATATAGTACAGTTTTGTGCAGAAAAAAAATGGAATAGCTTTGTGAACTAGTTCAAACTACAGCAAACTGTACTTGGCAGCCTGATTCACAAAATAATAATAATAATAATAATAATAATAATATAATAATAATACAGAGCGGATGTCAATTTTGTAAGTCCATTTCTTGGGCTCTCTCAATACTGTTCTACAAGTTTGTTCCTGGGAGCAGACCTGGGTAGCTTACACTTAAAGAATGTATATCTTAGAAAAGAGAGAGGTACATTTGACAGGAACAATTTAAACTGCCATGGGCATAAACAAACCCAAATGGATAAGGTTGTTTTCTTTTTTGCTTTACACTCTGTACATTTTCTGCAAACAGAAAGGTCTCAGACAGTGATATGTTTTTAAATGCACAATCTGTTGAGTTCTTTGAAACCAGAAAAACGGTGATATAAATTTCACTTGCATTGATAGAAAAAAATGGTTTTGAAATCAGGGTTAACATATATTCAATCATATGGGGCCACTGGGTGGGAGGAGACTGGCTATTTATACAGTGCCACTGATGTACATAGAGCTTTATAGCATGCCATAATGAAAAAGGAATTCCCTGCCCCAAGGAGTTTACAATCTAAACTTTGACAGTGGGGAGAGAAGGGATTGGACAGGCAAAAGAAAGATGGGGCGAACACAACGAAATGCAGTTGGTTGATTTCATTCCAGCTGGAAATTGAGACGTGGGTTAAGCACGTGCTCTATGGAAAAGGTGAGCTTGATGAGGGATTTGCAGAAGTAGAGAATATTCATCCACGAAATATAACTTGATAAGTGTTCCATTTTGGATTTAGAATCACAAAAATGCAGCTTACTTAAACTAACATTGTCAAAATTACAGTTCCTTTGGGGCAAGGGGATTCATTTTATACCCCTTTATGCAACAGCTCAAGGTGGTCACAATCTTCTTTCTGGTCAATATAACAGACAATATGACTGAAAAAGATGGACTTCTGCCCACCCCGCCAATAAAGTTGTTTAGAACATCTGGCTGTATTTCAGCATCAAGGGTCTCTAAGGGTCACACTCTAAGGGTCTGGGGGGGGGGACTGGGGAGTAGGTCAAACTGGCCAGTCATCCTTGACATTTTCTGTACTGGAGACGCTTGGTGCACCCTGGTCTCTCCTGCACTCTTGCTTGATGATTGCAATTAGCTAAACTTGGCAGTTAGGAAAATCAGCCCTCTTAGGATGGATTCACTTCAGAACGCAGCCGGAGAACTCCCATGTGTAAGTGCTCCTGCATGCCAAGAGTGCAAAATGCAGCAGCTCACTGGTACATCTCACAAAGACCATATAACACCGGTCTTGAAGGAATTGCAGGGGCTGCCTATATGCTTCCGGTCAGAATTCAAGGTGTTGGTAATGACATTTAAAGCCCTAAACGGCTTGGGACCTCGCTACCTGAAGGAGCGCCTCTTCCTATGTATGGTTGCCCAAGACTTGAGATCTGTTGGAGGAGCCCTCTTCCGCATCCCACCAACACGAGACATACGCTATGGTGGGACATGGGAGAGGGCTTTCTCTGTTGTGGCACCCCGGCTGTGGAATGCCCTCCCCTTGGAGGCCCGACTGGTGCCAGCGCTGACTTCATTCCAGCACCAAGTAAAGACATGGATTTTTAACAAAGCCTTTGATGGCTAAATTCACTAAGCGTGCACATTGTTTTAACTGTTTAAATTGTTTTTTTTCTGCTTTTAAATTCTATACTGGTTTTAGCTTGATTAATAGTTTAATTTATTTTTAGCTGCTGTATATGTATCGTTTGTCTAATTTTATCTGTACGCCGCCCTGAGATCCTTGTGATATAGGGCGGGATACAAATGTTTAAATAAAACAAAATAAAGAGTTCCTTGCTTGTGGAAGGCTAGAATAGCAGGACCAGAGCTCTGTTAGATCAAACCAAAAGCCAACCCCGGACAGCATCTTGTTTCCCATCATGCCAACCAGACGCCCATGGGAAGCCCACAAGCCGGACATGAGGGCAACAGCCCTCTCCTGCTCTTGTTCTGCAGCGACTGGGTAAATAACCATCATGACTCATGATCACTGGTAGCTTTGTATTGCATAAGAACACTGTATGACCCTTTTTTCTGAGCAGATTAGATAAGTTCTAGAGTGGATCTTGGGGGTTAATGTACGCAAGGTCCTTCTCCAGGGCAGGGTACTGGATCTGGAACCTCTTTCCAGACAAAAGACTGTATGCAGTTTTGCATCCTGCCAGTTCCCCATTATCTCATGGTAACAGAGCTATTTATTACATCACGCAAGGCTAGTTTCAGTCTGGCTGGGAAGACCCATTTCCCATATAGAAAGCATTCCACATATATTTTAACGGGCATTGAGAAGACGCAGCCCTAACACGACGGCACACAAAGTGGCAGGCCATGGTCTTTGTAAACCACCCCAACAACTTTGGCTGTTGGGTAGTATATAAATGTAAGAAATGAAATGAAATGGTCAGTTGCAGTAACAACGTTTTTTCAAAAGACAATGAATATGATTAGCATGAGTAGATCACCTCTGCCTGTAAGGAAAGGAGGAAGCTTTCAACAGTACTAAAATACAGAATTGATCTGTACACATATTTGATCAAAATCAATGCAATTAGCAAGCAACTGAACACTAGAAAGGAAAATTGATTGCTAGCAGAGCCCAGAGCAGAAGGTAATCAGTCCATTCTTCTACTTCTTCTCTTCACAATAAAAAAAAAATTGCTCTTCCTTAATCACCCCTAAATTCTTCCTCTATTAATAATGCCATTACATAGCTATTCTTTTATCCCTATTATCTACTGTCCTTCTTGAAAAGCATTTAAAAGCTGCTTTAGAGTGGCATACTCTAGCGAAGTTTTTAATATCTGCTGCATGACCCTACAAGCGGAAACACAGAACAATGGCACCTAAGGAAAGGGTGAAAAGCAATCTTGGAAACCAGCTCTATGACATACAAATTATTAAACAAATGAGATTGCCAGATAGCTGCTTTGATTTGTGGGGTTCTATCAAGTTTCTCAGTGGAATTTAACGTTTTCTCCTAACCACTCACTCTAGATTTGGGCCATACTGTAAAAATTAGACTAACAAGGATGATAGCCACCTTATCAGCAAGAAACCAACACATGGAAAATAGGTACAGATAGACTATGTTTATACAACCAGTTCACTAGGGAGCCAAATCTCCTACTAGAGAGGGAGTGTTGCTGAGGGCCAATTGAGAGGTTTCATTCAAAAATTACTAAATTCCACCTCTCCAAAGGTAGATTTTTTTGCTGCTTAACCCTGGTCAACCTAAGTCTGGGGGATACTCTTTGGAGGAAGATGGTTGAGATTCCTCAGCAAATCCCAGTCCTACAGAATACATGGGGCAATTAGAGCAGTCCTGTTGCACACGTCACTGGCTCTCAGCTGAACTTACTTCACAGGGTTGTTGTGAGGATAAAATGGAGAGGAGGACGAGGATCATGTACACTGCCTTGAGCTCCTTGGAGGAAAAAAGGTGGAATATAAATGTAACAAATAAATGAGAATGAATAAAATGCCCTCTGTCTTCTCCCAGAGGTTTGCTGGGTTAACTGCTCTCATTGAGCTCTGCTCCAGCTGCATGCTCTGGACACCAAGAGGGACCTTGTAGGTTCTGTGTGACTACTAGACCCCAGAGGCGGGTTTAATGGAGCTGCTGTAGCATAGGGACTCAGAAGCTGAGCTATGAAACAGAAGACCCCAGTTTGAATCTTACCTTTGCCATGACCTCCCTGGGGGGCCTCAATAACATGGACGATATTAAGCAGACTTGCCTTACAGGACTCTTGTAAGCCAACTGGATAATGTATGCAAATCACTTTGAACGCTTGAAAGCACTTCACAAATGTTAAGGATTAATGTTAGAAAATAAGTTTCGAGCTGGGTACGTCTGGATGTCTACTTTTTACAGGCAGTTTACTTCTCCTTCCACTTCTTGAATTATCTCAAACTCAAGGTCTTGCCCAGAACTTTGGGCTATTAGTTCATAGCTGAACTCCCCACAAAGTCACACAAGGATCAGAAACAGCTTGTTTTTGACTCAACTTGGTCTCCCTGGAGATTCATTCAGATACTGTATATCTAGGTAGTATAAGGGGGAAATAGAATTGACATACTAAAGAGCTCTTAGGAGGTGTTTAAAGCCAGGAAGTGTGAAGAAAAGGAAAAATGAGAGAGAGAGAGAGAGAGAGAGAGAGAGAGAGAGAGAGAACCAACCACATAATCTTTCAGGCTTTTCCGCCAGCCAACAAAGTATATCCATTCTTGTAAAGGCTTTGCTCCTACAGTAGTTCTATGAGGACTCTGAGCATCTGCAGCATATTCAAGAATTTGTGGTTAGTTATCACACTGCTCTATTTAGAACCGTCACTGCTTATATGCATTCATAACAGTCTTTCTGGGATACAGAAATGATTAGGTATTGCAACTTGTTCAGTATTGCAGGCCATTCTGAAGCTGGGACCCAAGAGATGCCAGGCAGAGCCGGTCAAAAGGAAGAAACAAGCCAGCAAGGAAGCTTCTAACCCCCCATAAACCAGAGTCACACCCTGTCTCTCAACCCCACCCCACCCCCATCCATAGATGAAGAGTTCAACCACGATCTAGCAGAAGCTCACATTATGCTGCTCTCCGTTTATGTGGGATGAGAAAGTGGTACCGGCAAAAAGACCAACACAATAAATTATTGGGTAGAGCTGCTTGCAGACTATACTAGGAATAGCATTTCTTTTCCCAGGCTTTCTGCAGAAATGTTACCCATTCATCAGCTTGTTTGCTTTCTGATTGTCTGGATGGCTCCCCACTCCCTAGCAGTCAGATTTATCCCCTTAGTTTAACACTACAAAGTAATCAAATCACTCCATTACCGTTGAAAGACTTTAGATGCCCTGGAGGAAGAGCAGAAAGGGTGGGCGGGGGATGTGCCTGATGTTTGTTCAGAAGTATATAGAGTAATGGGGGGGGAAGCATCCAAGTTGTCTCTTCGGCTCACCCAAGACTTCAGAGTCCATTCACCTTCTTCCATGAAAATATATGAATGGTGCTGAACTTTTATCTGATGTGAGAAGGAATTAGCAGAGGATGTACAACTTTCAGCTGAAATTCAGGCTAATTTACCTTCTGGGAACTGGGGCCAAGATTCACTTCTGATCAAGAACAAAAGGATAAGGCGCCCTCTTCTTGCTCTTTCTGCTTCAAGACAAACCTGGGCATTGACAACCAAAAGGGAGTAGCCATTGGAGGCAATATGATGTTCCAGCAAGTAAGCCAGTTTATGAATAAAGAAAACAGGGGATTAAATAGAGCCAATTAGTGTCCAGCTCAACACAAATAAATGCCATTAACAGAGCAAGGAACTAGAAATGCCAGAAATCCATTATTTCAAAGAGATGCCTGCTTAAGTGGCTCTTATTTTTTTGAGAAGTTGATCTTGCAACCATAATTAGGAGAGGAAGAAAAACCCTGCTGAAGACATCAATAAAGTCAGAGAAAATGTGGGGTACGAACATAGATGGTTGACATCATCATCATAATTATTACTTTTTTATCCAACCCTTTCCTCAACGAGGTTAGGGCAATGTTCATAGCTTCCCCGCTTGTATCCTCAGGTAGGTAAGTTAGATCAAGAGATTCATGCGCAAGTGCCTTGGTTCAAGGTCAGTGAACTTTGTGGCTGAGCAGGGATTTCATCTCTGTATCTTTTGCATCTTTCCAGAATCTAAAACTCTGCTCAATTCAATACACTACAATGGGCGGGTTTGCTACATTTAAACAGTAGACTGTGGCACGTGCTGGTGGCCATTTTGAATATTTAAGCCACAGCCATGACTTGTCGTTTTGTCTGAACCTGGTGGTGGGAGTTGTGCAAGGGTTAAACAATCCTCACATAACCCATGGCCTGTTCTAGGATTATACAAGGGTTGTTTAACCCTTGCACAACACATGCTGCCCAGGTTTCGATGACACAACAAGCCATAGTTTGCATGTTCAAAAACCGCACAGTATATACTACAGCCCACCATGGCTTAAACAACTTGGGTTCCTTGCAAGAGGAAAAAGATGGGATATAAATAAATTCATAAATAAAATGTAATAATAATCATTTAGATTGGACTATGTTTATGAGATTTTCCTTTCTGTATTTCAGTACACATTAAAGCGGACTACTTCAAACAGTTATTTATGATTAGCCATACTCCAAATAGGATTATGAGATCATTCTGGATCAGTCTTTAGGATTTTTTAAAATGTTGATCTGTTTTTGCCCTGTGAGCTGTAATTTGTCCATCTTCAACAATATTTCTTAAATCTCAGGGAGACAAAACAAAAATGTGTTCTCAAAGGTCTTAGCTAACATTTACAGAATCATGTTTTAGGTCTCATCATGTAGCATTTAACATTTAAGCCAAGATACAGCATTACATGGAATGTTATTTTATCTTAGTAATATTTTCTTATATGCCTGCATGTAGGTTCTTTTCCCTAAAGAGCACACATTGGTTTGTTTTACACCTATTTATGGGGGGGGGGGGGGAGAACCGCAGACACTCACAAAAAATTCCCAGCGCTTAAAAATCTATTACTCTGAAGCTGTATCCCTGATTTGCACATTCCCAGGATGAAATGGACACGGGTGGCAGCTACCTTGAGTTGATGCCAGGATGCAATAACGTTGTTCATCATTAAGTTATTCCAGAATATTTCAGAGAGCAACAAACTTGTGGATCATGCAAAGCACTCTGATACTGTGACAAACGTGCACTTAATTAACCTTATTTGCTTAACGAGTGCTTACAGGTGGTGGATGTATGACAGGCCAATGCTAGGAATGGGTGACAGCCCAGTGCGATGGTGACGGATACATTATCCTGGTGCTGTGATGGCATAAGAAGCCACGTGCCTCCAGATTCCATGCCTTGGGCGGCATTTCACTCCCAAGAAGCAATGCCTGGCATTTTGAGTAGCACTGACAAGTCACTTCTTGTCAGCTGACTACTAGGTAAAACCAAGACCTCAGGAATGCCAACACAAAATCTTTATAACCAAGAGTCAGTTCTACAGAACCATTAAGTTATGTTTAGATTACATCATTCCCTGAACTGAAGAAAACAGGCTATTTGCCCAGGGGTCAGGACACTCTAAGCAGCTGCGCACGCGTGTGTGTGTGTGTGTGTGTGTGTGTGAGCCCAGAAATTCTTAATACCATGCTGGCTGCAACTAAGCTCATTGGGTCTCACTTGGATTTTGAAAACACAACTCTTTTGTAAGACTTCACTCTTTGAGAGGCACTTAAAAGCAAATTAACAGAGAGAGATCAGCCACTTGCCTGGCTGCCTGCTAGGGGTAAGAATCGCCTTCAGGCAATGGAACTTTACAAATGTTGGCCCTTTTCATCTTTTACGCCACCTTAATAAAAGGGGCTTTCTGCATTCAAAGCATATCTTCAGAGCTACAATGTCGCCAGAGGAAGGCAGAAAAGGTGGGTGACGGTGGGTGCCTCTCACATGCTTAAGTGTGCAAGTATCAAAGTTAGCAAGTAGCATGCTTAAGAGCCTCTTGGTTAATCTCAAAGATAGCAACAGAACAGAGGAGGAAGAGGAAGTGATTTAGGCATACAACACTCGAGACAACGGGGCCTGTATGGGGCTGCAGTATTTCAGGTGGCTGCTGGAGAGACTCACACAACTGAACGTTCCTTCATACGAGCAAATCCTCAAGGCAGAAAACTGGCATGCCAGAGGGAACGATGATTCATAGTACTATGACTTGGAACCTAGTAAAGTCCCAGATAAAACATTCAGTTTTCAAAAGTGTAAACTGTCAGATGGTCAGGAAGAGATCCGGAAATGTAAAAGGTAAATAAAAAGGAAATTCTGATAAACACGACTAGAGTAGAAGCCAGGACAGGCCACGTTTCCACAAAGTGAACTAATACGACCGACAGCAGGCAGAGAAAAATCTCCCATAAGTTGCAGAAGTGGAGGGGCTGCAAAGGCCAGGGTCATCCTTGGTGCAAGGCCAGGGGGTGTTCTGCGCACATAGGTGATGTGCACAAGGTCACATCACCTGGTCCCACCTGAAATGTTTGGAAGCTGCACCAGCGTCCATTCCATTTGACTCAATGGAGTTTCCTTGGGAGAAGCCCCGTGCGGACTGTGGCCTTTGGGCATAACTAATAATCTGTTCACCTTTTACATCCAGTCCTTGTGGGAAACAAGATCTCGGCCTAGCAGCCTGTGGCTCTAAATATTGTTACAGGCACCAACAATGCCAAGCATTTCAAAGCAGCAGCAGCAGCAGCAGCAGCAGCAGCAGCAGCAGCAGCAGCAGCAGCAGCAGCATCAAAGAGAGATGCTTGCTTCGTTTGGAGTAAGTCGCCCTCTTTGAGAAGGGAGGAACAGAGATTCCATTCTGATGAGTCACCGCTTGGCAGTCAGGGATCAAACCCTTTGGCCTGCATTTCTGACTGCAGCATTGTACAGAGTTGTTTTTGCAGCCTATGCTGGGTTTCTTTTTTTTTTTTTGGAAAACAAATAAAAATCAGAGTTAATTAAGAAAATACAAGTACTCCAAAAGGAACAAGCTAGAGAGAGGCCACAAAATAAAAATAAAATCAGGATATCTTAATCTACCAGGTTACTGAGAACTAAAAGAATGCAGCAATTGCTTTCGTATGAGAAAATTGTTCAGAGCGTTCCAGTAAAAGCAGAAGCAGCTGGAAAGAACAAAATTGAATTAAATCCACTATCTGTTCTGTATCCTTCTGCTGACTGTACCAGATGAGTACCTGATAGCTATTTGGAAACAATTATCTAACCGTATTGGGAGATTGCTTTTAGGGGTTGAGTGGAATGATATGAAACTGGAGGCCCACTTAGCTTGGTCACCTGTGGCAAATTTAACCCTGAAGGTCAATCATTAAAATGCAGGCCTGAAAATGTGTTCATCCGCTAGCCATTTCCTCCTCTCTAGTAGCACAGCAGAGGCAGCCCTCCACGAAAGAAGGAAGGTGTTTCCACAATGCAACTCCAGGGATGTTCACGAAATCGCTGTACCCTTGATTCTGGATTAACGAAGAGAGGAATGAGAGGAATGAGCAGAACACCGAGCCCTTGCTTTGCTTTCCATGTATTAACATAAATTAGAGTGACCCATTCAGTTACCCATTCATGGTCTCCTCCATTTCATAAAGGAAATAGGTACACCTGCTGGGTTTACTTTCTGTGAACAAAGTGTTTGTTGTAGGTGGTTAAAAGAAGCTAAGTGAGAAAGTTGTTCCTGAAAGGTACTTTGCCAAAGACTCTCCAAAATATTGGCTGCGATGCAAAGTACTTATACACACACACACTCCACTTATCCTCTATGGAGAGAGAAATGTGCATGCAATTTTCACTTTACATGAGGAATAGTAGGGTTGGGTAAATACGAAGCCTGGCTCTGGAAGGTCTAAGAATGTACTACAGCAAGTCTGGGAACCCTGCGGCCCTCCAAATGCGGTTGGACTTGACCTCCCATCAGCTCTAGCCAGCCTGGCCAATGGTGAAGGTTGGTGGGGGTAGCTGTCCATCCGGTGGGCCACAGGTTCACACACTCATTCCTTCCCCCCTTGCAGGCAAATTCCCTCATCCATTTCTAGGTTGCTTTAACTATAGTTTAAGTGTCTTAACTAGGCAGCTGCGATTAGTGCTAATCTCCAAATAAATAATGGCTTGAAGTAATTAGTTTGAAGTTCGCACAAGCCACAGTTTGCTTAATTTAGGTGTCATGGCAAATAAGGGTTATAGGAAGCAGGAAATAAAGACATAAACAAAATGCTATAGACCAGATTCGCATGTAATGACAACCCAGAGTATGGATCGAGTATGAGTTGTAGTTGAAGCATGGGAGATCGTTACATGTGAACCCTGCCATATTATTTAACTATGGGTTGTTAACCACAACCATGAAGAGAAACCATGGTTTTGTTTTATGGTTGTGAGCTCTGGGTTGCACATGGTTAACAAACCATAGGGCCAGTTTGCATGATCAAATAAGACACTATAGCTGCAGAACATTCCAATGGCCACTTTGAATATTCAGGCCGCACCTTGTCATGTTGACTGAACCTAGGCGGCGGGGACTGTGTGAGAATTAAACGACCATTGCATAAGCAATTGCCTGTTCAAGGGTTATGCGAGGGTTGTTTAAGCCTTGCACAACCCCTGCAACCTGGGTTCAGATGACAAAACAAGCCACAGCCATGGTTTGAATATTCAATAACCTCCCGGCCCATGCTGGCATCTGCCACAGCTCACAGCAATGTAAACCACGGTGGCCTGCTGTGATTGTGCAAACTGGATCATAGTTAAACCATACTACAGGGTTCGCACACAATAACAACCCAGGATTCAATGACAACCCATACTCAACCAGTCCTCCGGGTTGTCGTTACGTGCGAACCAGGTCAGTATCTCTCAGCCGCAGTTCTTCACCTGGGAGGGAAAAAAACCCATCAGTTAGCTATCTCAAGACTTCTTACAAATGAATCTTATAAGAATTCCAGCAGACTTTGCACAGTTCAAGAGAACACATGAAGCTGACTTATATTGAGGCTACTAGTCCATGTAGTCTGCAGCCTTACAACTGGTAGTGACTCTCCATGGTCTCAAGAGAGGACTTTCCCAGCCCTGGTACTCGAGATGCTTTTAACTAGGAAGTGAACCAGGAACATTTGGCATAGTGGTATATCCTCTGCCAGGGAGCTACAGGCCCCCTCCTTTTGGCAACAGTATTAAATAATGTGCCTGTACACCAGGGATTAAAGGCAGCCTTCCCCCAACCCAGTCATGCTGCACCCCCGCCAGCACTACAGTTAAGGAGATGGAAGCAGCAGGTGCGTCGTCGTAGGAGTGGCTGTTTTTATTTTGCTGCTTCGGTTGCTTTTGCATCTTTTAGTTCTGTTCTTTGAATTTTATGATTTACTTTGTAGTTTTGCGATTAGATGTTTTTATCTGATTTTAGTTTTGTAAGCCTCTTTAGGCCCAGCTTTAATGAAGAGAAGAACATAAATTATTTAAAATACGAAGCAAATATCCTTATTCGTATGACTGCAACCTTTTACAAGCATATCTTACATGTTTAACTTTGCAAGAAAGGTATTATCTCCTTCTGATGAGAAGGAACCACCCACCCTATAAGGGGGGAAAAAACAACCCTGAAAGAAGTCACAGTGATAGCTCTAAACAAATAGTCATCCTGAACTGTGAACAGGATGGAAGCAAAATGGCATTTGATGAACTGTTTTTCCATCAAGAAAAAAAGGGGGGGGGGAACCTGCAGCTACAGCTAACAGACTATTTACCCAACTACCAATGTATCATTATAAAAAGAAAAAGGCTATATTCTTTAATTCTAATATCAGCACAAATATTTTAACACCAAGTAGGTTAGATTTGACTTTATACCCCCTAAATTAATTTCAGAGCCACAGCTAAGTAAGACCACATCCCTCATTGTGCTTTTGTTATAACATGCCCATGTGTAGCAAACTGTGAAGAAAATGTAGTAATTAGAGGTTAAATTAATCCCTGACAGACAAGCAGTTTAGTAAATCCAGGACCTCTTCACAAAGCATGGCAGAATTAGACACAAAGGACCATTGCAGTTGTGATGCACTTTGTCAATCTTGACACAAAAGGGTGGAGACGCAAGCGCCAGGGACAGGCTTCAAAAGCCCAACATTCACATCTAGACCTCCTCAACAATACAAGTTGCTGTGTAATGCAATTGCCTAAACTGGCGCTGTACTCTGTTGAGGACTGACAACTTGGATTTACATCAGCTTTTGATGTAGTGTCTACTGCATTGGAGGCTTACAAATGCAACACAGCCATCCCAAGCTACTCCGGTGTAGCCTACAGGTGTTTAGTAGTCTCTCAAGAATGCCAGTTATTTTTAGCAGTACGTTTCTAGATCTGATGGCCGTAGAAATGAATTGGAAACCAGAGTAGCAGGCCCCATTTAAGAAAGCAAAGGGGGGGGGGGGAGGAACATTAATTTATTTGTTTCATCACTCACGTAACAGCCTATCAAGATTTTTCAAGCAGTTGATCACATTTCACAGATTTGAGGAAGGGGACATGGAGTTTCAGAATAAAATAGAACACATCTAATACCTGTAGTTTGAAGTTTACCAATAGTATAAGAATAATAGTAATTGACTGTAGCCAAGTATGTAAATTAGCAGTGCCCTTCTTACTCACTCCCTAATTTCTAATGCAGCTCACTTAACTAGCAAGCTGCCTAAACACTTATGGCCACCAGGGACCTGTTTACACAATCAGTTATCCTGGGTTAACAATGCTTGAACTCACTTCAGCCTCTAATCTGTGTACGGGTTTAAGGGGTGAATCAGAGGTTGAGAAGAATGGGAAGAGTCAAGAGACTTTGCCAAGATAAAGATCTCGACTCACCTTTGGTCCAACCTGGGATAAAGTGATCATGTAAACATTTAACAGGTCTGATCTCTCTGGTTTCACAATTTCAGAGAAGAAACACCATAACCTATAAGTGTGAATGACCCAAGATACTGCAACTGAAGCACTCCGGAATCCTTTTTCCAGGTACATAGGGGACTTTATCTTAGGACAGCTTATTCAAATCGTGTTCTTGGGAATCCTGGACTTCCCTGGAAGCTCACTGGGGATTTCTCAATGGGAAGAGAAGCAATGTCAGCCGAGCAACCGCCACAGACAGCTTGCTCACCACCATGGTGTAGAAGCCCTACCCACAAGGAGGGGGAGGGGGTGTGAATGCACTAGCTCTCCATGCTTCTCATCTCAGGGCCCTCCATGTACACGGAGGCTCTCTGTGCAATTTAGAACCCTTCCAGGTGTCTAAATCTCACAGAGAAACTCTGTGGATCCAGGAGGCTTTTCATGGCAGACAGCTGCCTGCTGCCTGTGGAGGGCAATGAGAATGGGGTGAGGGGTGGTGGAGCGAGTGGGGTCATACCTGCTCGTCGTCCTCTTCACATGTAGTTTACATGCTTTCTGAAACCTGAAGAGGAGTCAATGTACAAAGGATTCCTTTGAACAGGTAGAAAGCTGGGGGAGGGAAACATTCATGGGTGAAAAACGCCAAAGAGCAAGCCTGAGAATCTTGTTAAGCATTGCTTCATATCAGTAAAGGCCCATGCAACATATACATAAATGGCAGAGATGATATACTGCACACTATAATTATACAGCTGTCTTTCTGGTTCCAGTTTTTAAATTATAACCTAGTAATATATCTACTCTCATGAGGAATACAGGAAATGTTGCTCTATTTCCAAGAGGAGTCTGCTTTGTTTAAACATTTAAGATGTTTTGTTAATAGAAAACCTTCCACCTGAATTCAACTGAGTAAATTTAGGCAAAACAGGTGCCTCATTATAGATAGATAGATAGATAGATATTCATCCTGCCAAAAAGTCACTGAAGTCAAGTATTTTCTTGAAGTCAACAGTGTAAAGACTTGATGAAGACAGCTAGCAAGAGCTCAGGTGTCCCAGCTCTGGCTTCTTTTCGTAGTCTTGCTCAGGTCAACCTAATTCATTTGACAGGTATCCGTATGAAGCCCCCTTGCCTTAGAATCACATAGTACGTTTGGTGACTGGGGGGCCAGAGACAAGTCTTAGGTTCAACTTAGCACTGCCCGCTCAAAGCCAGAAGAAAGGTCACAGGGAAAGGGAGATGAACTCTGACAAGGGGCTTGGCTGAAGCTAAGCATAGAAGGTGGTAAGGAGGAGAAGGATGCGGGTCCAACCACGGTAAGAAGAGGGGACATACAGAGCTCGATGGCTGTTACGGGCATGAAGACCTTCTGCCTGGGAATCTCCAGTGAGGAAGGAAGGGGCTACTCTGAAATAGGAGACACAGACTTAGACAGACCAACTGCCTAACAATATAAGGAGGCTTCTTATATTTTATCCTGACGTATCATCCTTTAAGGCACATACATGCGCACACTGGGGGGGGGGGGGGAGAAAAAGAACAAGCATGAGCAAGGAACAGCCGGTCTACCGACACAGAGAATGTACGTCAAGCGCCTTCTGCTTTCCAGCCCATGCTGACAGCAGTATCCCAGACAGGGTTATTTTGAGGCAAAACCTCTGATCTTGCAGGATAAGCCCAGTGCTGAAAGTTCTTTAACCATGGTTGGCTGACTTAACCCTGGTTAGGATCTCAAATGTAAAGCTCTGGAAAGGCTTGCTATGCGAAGGACTTTGCCCTGGCCTTAAATCATGTATAGAGACACCTCAGTGAGACCAGCTTGTCACTTATAAGCAGAGAGGCTAGAAATACAGGGCAAGTGCTTTAAACTTGGGTTAGGTGTTCGGATGTAACATTTACTAACACTAAAGAAAAACAAACCCCAGTTAAGTGTTCTTAGAAGCACTGGAATTTTTCTTTTCAAAATAATAATAATAATAATAATGCAGAAATCAGTCCCTCTTCTTCTGCCTGACTTGCTTTGTACATCAACAAGGTCAGAGACATACAAATCTAGAGCTGAAAAGTGTTTATGGCTGCCCCACTGTGCCTCACCCAAAGACAGGCAAACCCCCTCCCCCTGCGGACGTAATCTCCTCCATGTCTGCAACAGACTGAACCTCCAGCTGTCTCTTCTCAAACTGAAGCGCGCAAGGGATGGTGGAGCTGAGGTAAGCAAGTAGGTCTGAAAAGCCAAGGAGAAAGAAAGGGCTCGCTCTGACCTTGCAGCACGCATTTATGATTCTGCACAGCACTGAAATATCAAATCACCAAATCCTGAACACCCCAGGATATGCCCAAAGAAGCGTCTGGATAAACACCACTTTATCATTAAGGCTGCCAAGCCTTTTGCATGGTACGCGCTGGCAAAGAGAACATCAAGAGCTTGAAATGAACCCTCAGAAGTACCAGATTTATCACTGATTGGTGACAGAAGTCTATTGGCTGATGAAATGCAAAAGCATAGACAGCTTGTTAAGTAAACGTGCAAGTATCTTTTTCACTAGCCCAACTGTGGTTAAAAGGGGGGGGGGGGGAGAGAGACAGAGACAGACAGACAGACGAAGAAGCAGCAGCAGCAGCAGCAGGAGGTGTGTAATTTGGTAGTACCTTTGCAAGCTACTTTGAGATAATCATAGGGATTGCATTGTACTGGTGGAAAAGAATCACGTAAGTGCCCCAAATCTCCACCCACCAAACAACCTCAGCAGCAGCTCAAGTGTAGTACGGTTGTCCAGCAGCTGGAGAGCTGGAGGTGGAACAGAAGGGACTGTCGCTCAAACCCCCAGCCAGCCGTGAGAGTGGCCAGTTGGCTCTGGGCAAGCTATTGCCTTCCAGCCCAGCCTACTTCCAGATAGCCCATATTTAGGCTTGGAGTGTCCTGATTTTGAGTCAGATGCTGGCCCAGTTCAGACGGAATGATAAGCCAGATTTCTGGAGAACCCTGGCTTATGCTCAGGAAGGATGCGGTTGCACATTGCCCTATTACTCTTGCTTGGCTCCTCTTGCAAGCGGGAGTGGCTAAACAAACCACAGACCTTCCATCTGAGGATTATTTATCATGAACATGCGAACTGGCATACGACTCTGGCTTCTCTGGATAAGGTTCATGGTTTGTTTAGCTGCTCCCATTTGCAGAAGGAGCCAAGCAAGAGCAATAGGACAGCATGCACTAGTACTCTGCTTGCAAACAATGAGCCAGGGCTCTCTGGAACCTTGGCGTATTGTTACGTCTGAACTTGGCTGTGCTTTTGTGTGTGGCTTTTAAAAAAACCTGGTTGCCGTATAGTACATTTATTTACTGCCCTACATTATTGTCATACAATGCACATCTTTGAAAGGGAGAATCTGAGCAAAATATAGTCTAGTGAATTCACTTAAGCCAAGACCTTTGCCCTCCTTGTTTCAGAGCTCTGCAAATCTCCACAGGATGGACAAAGCAGGTATGCGGTGTTTCCCCCTCCCCCTCTTCTTAAAATGTTGGTCTGGCAATCAAGTTGCCTCGTATCAGATCAAAGCAGCACGCGGGGTCAACATAACCAACTCTTACTCTGGCTGCTGCTGCTGCTGCTGCATTACTATTTAGACAAGCAGGGCTGGCTCATGACATGCTGTGACACGCACACACTGCCTGCACTGTGGCCCTCTAGGATCCTGTGCAGCGTAGCAGAGAGGGTTGTGGAGCCCAACATTTGGACTGCACACTATGAAAAGGTTGAACTCCCCCCACCCCCCATAAGGGGTCTTATGGCACATTTCCAGACTGCTCTGGGCTTTGCTAGCAGGCTAAAAATACCGCTGTGCCCAACACGCACAGCCATGCCAACACGGGAAGCCAGTCGCTTTTAACAGCTGTGGAACTTGCAAGGAGAAGCCCTTGTCCTGCTTCTGTGGTGTTGCCCCACATATACAAATGGGCAGCTTGATCTGCAGAAAAGGGACACGCCAGCACTAAATGGATAAACCACTAGCAACTCCTGCCTTCCCTGGATCTGTGTGCATTGCATGCAGATTTTCTTTTAGCATTATCCAGAAGTGATTGCCTTCTTAAGAGTAAGAGCTTCAAGAGACAAGGAATGCCTCATATCTACTGCTGTAGGTGGGACAAGCTCTAATAGTACCCTGAGCGGGCCGAGACACTCATCATTAAGCAGGTCCAACCAGACAGAGAATTGGAACTTATGAGACCTTCCACACCTCCCTTCCCAACTTCAGTAGTCTTTTATGGGCCCTTCCATCCACCTCCTAACTATCCCCCAAGTAAACTTGCCAAACTCCAGTCTGCTTAAACTCCATCTACTTGGATAAAAACACAAATATTTGAAATTTGAGACAAATCCATAGTACCCAACACTGGCTGGACTGTGCCAAAGGCAAACCAGCCAAAGACTGCTTCTGTACCTTGCAGACAAAAACTCAGGTCCCAAACACACACACACACATCTGGGATGGATGGCTTTTTAAAGTCCCACTTACTAATGCATGAGCAGTTTTGAAGGGATCTAAAGGCAAAATCAATCCAATGTGGTCCAACAGTTAGATGCAAAGACAGTGGTTTGTGGGGGGGGGGGGTTGGGGGGGGACTTCAACTGAATCGTCCCATTTGAAATTCCCATCTTTCTCATGCCATAATAAAGGCAGCCAAAACTCACACACCCAAGCACACACACACAATTTTGCTTCAAGCGTTTTTATTTTTAAACAGAGCTGTTTCTTCACGACAGTACTCAAGTGTCATCCACCCATTCAGAAAAGCCCAAGATACTTTTTCAAATTCCACACCAGCTCTCCACCCAAATTACTAACAAACTTTTGGACAACACCTGAAATACTTTGAGACTTTCAAGGACACAACCTACCAGGAAGTTCTCCTGTGCAAGCCACAGTGAAATCAAAGGTATTCATTTAAAATGGAACTCATACAGAACTTCCCGATAGCCTGGGATATAAGTGTTCTTTAAAAAAACATTAAAAACACACACACCGGGGGGCGGGGGGGGACACAAAGCCACCTTACAGCTGACTGCTGCTACCTAGGTTACCCGTCAATGGCACTGGAGCGGGTATATTATTAAGAGAACGTTATGACGGAAATGGGTTGCATAGTGCTGATCCGTAGTAACCAACTCCTGTTCGTCCATCATTTATCTCTTTCACCGACGACATATGGGTTTGTCTATTCACACTCTCAGCATTCTATCTGCTCCAACAAACACCCAGCGTTTTCTGCTTGGATAAGGAGATTTTTTAGTTACATCCATTATGTGCGTATCAACATTTATGGCACTGAGATAATTGCCCAAGAGCTCAGGGGGATAAAAGCTCCCTCTTTATAACATAACCCCCCCTTTAAAAAAATCAATATTGATATAAAATAGTTTGACGCACAGCCCTGGACACACAAATCCTTCAATTTGAAATGCATTTTTAAAGTAGCTGGCCATACTGGAAAACTGGGCAGCAAAGCTTGCTAATGAATAATAATTGGATACTTGTACTCCCTATAGTAAGGGAAAAGGGGCAAATTAGCAAAATGCAATATTAATCATTCCTTAAATAAGCAAATGGCAAATCTGTCAGGTATAAAGTAAAGTCTTTGGAAGGATGCCATTTTCTCTTTTGAACAGATTTCACTATCTTGATCAAGTGATCAAACCAGTTAGTAATGAATTGTAACTTACACA
This sequence comes from Anniella stebbinsi, assembly GCA_029215795.1. Lineage (NCBI taxonomy): Eukaryota > Metazoa > Chordata > Lepidosauria > Squamata > Anniellidae > Anniella > Anniella stebbinsi. Next base: position 1,440,043 of record JARDYH010000001.1, read on the forward strand.
ACCTTGGTCCGCACACTTTTGCATCACTAGCAATTCTCAAGTGCCAAGAGAGGAAACAATGAAAATGTTTGGATCCGGTCATTTTTTTCCAAATTCCTCTTCTGCCATTATTTTGTCATTCCAACTGAGAAAAAAATTGTTTCCAAACATCTAGTACTGCAATAGTAGATCCTTGAGGAATATCCAGTGTCCAGCAGGATGGATACAAAGATGAATTATACTTATGTTCATAGCAGAGGCTCACTGATGCTTTCAAACACAAAGGAACTGGGTTTACAGACCTCAAAACTTCAGTCCTAGTATTACATTTTTGGAATTCCAAAGTGTCTGTTTTCCTACACCAAAACGTAAGATATTTTTGTACACAGTCTCCCCAGCAAAAAAACAGACACCAGATTTTGATTTCAGAACGATCCATTTGGCAAACTTCTCTGTGGATATTTCAGTCTGCCCCAACAGATTATTTACTGTTCCCCAAATGTGCTCATTTAAATAGAAGGGGGGGCATGTTTAGCCAGTGATTACTTCCAGCAGCACAGTACGTTCTCTACAAGAAGTCAGTCAACTAGACAGCAGCCACACTCGGGACAAATTTGAGTACTTGCAGAAGCAGCACCTCACACCATCGACTCTACCCAGCAGAAATGCCATCTCCTCACAGGCTCATGAGCAGTTTACAAACTGTACACGCAGTTCTGTTCAGGTGCCTTTCCCTGAAGCCGTCATGCATTTTTTTTAATGGTTACAGACGTCTTAATTACAATATGAGTAACAAGAAAAAGCAGGAGACATTTTGGTGGCCAAGTCAGAAGACCAAGCAACCAACCCAGAGCCCTATTTTCCCCTCCACTAACTCTAACATAGTCACAATTTGCTAGGCGAAGAATTCTCCAGTCCCGCTGAATCTTGGTGGACTTTATGCTCGGACGCCAGGGCTGCGCAGCCTCTTTCAGCCCAGGGGCCAAATTCAGTTTCAGAGGAGCTTTTGGCGGCCACACTCCAGTGGTGGACAGACGCAAAATGGTGGGGCCAAAGAAAAAGGCTATTTTAGTTTAAAGCTTTTACTGACAAGAACTAAGGCATTTCAACCCTTTAAAACTGGGAAAGATGCTACACAGAAGACAGAAAACCACCAAACAATGGGAGGGGGGAGGGAGGAAGGAGGGTGTCAGCAGGCAGCAAGTCCACTCCAGGTTTCAGTCAGGACTCTAAAGGAGCTATCCAAGGTGAGTGGATTCTCCATTCCACTGACATTAGAGCCACCAGCCTCCACTGGGGTGGGGTATGGAAATGACGTGGCCATCTGGGGAACCCTGGAGGAACAGACTGAGACACCAGGAAGACAGGATTTGATCCTCAGGCCTGAGGTCCTCGCACAATGCCACCATAGCATCCCAAGTCTCCCACCTAAGAGGCTGGCCTCATCCCACCCCCAAAGCAAAACAGTGATGCAGTGAAAAGTCACAGAAAAGAATTCCAGGGTCAGAAATATATAGAAGTTCTGAAGTTCTCAGAGGCTGAATGCAACCCTACATCAACAAGATAAAAGTACCGACAGATTTTGCCTAACCTGGAGAGACTGGCGCTTGTCAGTATCCGTAAGATACAGGATGGCTAGCAATTGGGCTTAACCAGCTGTTGGTAGAACCAAATTCTAGAACAGCAATATCTGTCCACCATGGAAGTGTGTTGGCTAAATAGCCTCCAAGATGAAACATGAACTGAGTGATCTTCGCAACTCAGCTCGGGATGGGAAAAGGGATCCCAGTAGCAAAGCACAGGCTCCAGCCTATTGCGCATGACTTGCTTCTAACCTTAACGAGTTTATTAGGCAACGAAGTCTCTGTAAATGCAATGGGAAGTTGGAGAGAGAGAGGTTGAGATGCCATGCTTACCTTTGACAGAATAGGCTGCTGCTTACAGCAGTTGAAGCCATCTTGAACCAATTAGTCTCCAAGGTGTCATGTATATTTCCCCTCATCTGTCCACTACAGGCCAATAGAAAAGCTCTCCTGCCCTTTGTTTCTAGGATGCCACAGAGGAGTTTATTTCCCTTTCTGAACTGAACTCATCATTAGCAGGATTTTTTGGTTTTGTTTTTTAAATTTAGAAGGTCAATGCAAATTCTGCTTTGAGTTGCACACGAAAGAGCCTTTGCCTTTCTGGAGAAACGATGTTAACTTCACCTAGCAGAAAACACACTCACTTTATATTTGTTTTTCATTCCCGAGCAACAGACTACTTCCTGGTTGAGTTTAAAAGCTTCATGACGTTCCCCTTTCAGCCCACACAACTGTGTCACCATCAACGTCAGCGACAGGAAAACATGAACACCGCCCTTTGCTAATGCTTTCCTAACATGGAATTTCCTTGTCACTTTTTCTCCTCTCTCCTTCCAACCAGAAGCATCTTTCCCTAAATTGTCCCCCCCTCCCCACAACATATGGAGGACTGAAAGGGATCACTGCCAAAATTGTAAGAATTTTGGCTTCCTTTCTGCTCCTGCCTGCCTCTCGCTTCATGAGTACTCTCAAGTGTTTGAGCAAGCGCCGTCTCAAGGCATGCAAACGCCGCTGCGTGCCTCAGCTTATACCATCCCATGTCCTGGGATGCATGTTGCATCTAAGAAAAGTGAACACGAGAGGAGGCAGGTGGCAACACACTTCCTTTGTGTGTGTGTGGGGGGGGGTGCGTGTGTGTGTGAGTGTTTCCTTATGGAAAGCACTTATCATTTAAGATAGTATATAAAGATTATTTTAACCCCAGAGAAGAGTAAGCGTCGTTGCCTAACAAGATCAGGATTTTGTTCCTCTTATGCAGAACCGATTTGTCTTACAAGCATTAAAACAGTTTTCAGTCTTTGGTACCTGACTATATAGATACATTTGTAACCAGTTCTAACATAAAGGCACATAAATCACAGATCGACCCAGGCCAAAATGTCTGGGGGCATGTAGAGTGCAGACAAGTGCTCCAGGGAAAGGGAAGAATGCCAGCCACCAGCAGAAGAGCAATCCACAAGGCCATTACTTTTCCTCCTATTGAGAACTCTCTTTAGTATGCAAACTACAGAGCACCTAGAGCAGGTTGGGGGCGGGGAGATGTTTCTTTAAGGGAAGAGCTGATTAGCTGCTCTTGCTGGCAATAAACAGCTGGCCAGTCGGGCAGGTTCAAGGCCATTTCAGCAGAGGCGCCATATGTCCCACCTCTCACATCAGCAGCTTTAGCTTCCAATAATCTTGCTCCAGAAGGGAAGCACAAAGGGGGGGGGGGAGGAGAAAGGAGGAGGACAGGGGTGAGCCCATGGTTGGCACTTGATTTGTTCTTTGCTCACATCATGCACACACACACACACACACACCCCTTCTAGCTTCGTGAAATGCAAGGAACAGCACAGAACCTCCAGGGTTGTCCAATTCACGGGGCATTCAACACACAAACGGGGTTTGGGTGGCTGCACGGGGGCTTCTCTCCCCACCCTCCCTCCCTCTCTCCCCACGGCCCTGTCCGGGCCATGCGCGTAACCTCCATTTGCATAATGTCCCACGATGAAGCATAGCATAGGTTGTCGATGTTTGTCCATGGCTTGAAGCCACCTTACAGCCCACGATGTGCCCCCCCCCCCGCCTCACTGCATGCCAGGTTCAGACTGGGGGAGGGGGGTGGAGGCATGTAAAGAGCAGCTGGGAGGCAGAGGAAGAAGCCATCATGGCTCCTTCGCCCTGCGCGATCATCCGAACACACCCTGTGAAATCAGTATGGCCCCATGGACAAATAGTTCAGCTCGGAGATCTTGAGGATTAAGACCTAGCTCAGCCATGAGTAGATTTGGATGATTTTGAGGCAACCAGCCAGGCTTAGGGTTGCTTTAAGAAGTCAACAGGATAGAGGAAATATAGCATCTCTTCCATCAGAAGTGCTCTGCTAAGCAATAGGCAAAGTTTGCTCCACATCTGGACAGTGCAATATTCCCACTTACCCAGACTTCTGGTTAGTCCACATGGGACATGAGTTAAAAGAGAGCAATGGATCAGTTTTGTCCCTTAGTAATATTGTCCCCTAGTAGTATATTTAGGAGAAGTCAACAGATATCATCCATTGGAGTAACCAAGTTGCACCATGTAGCATATCTGAAGGCCCATTTGTGCATTATGGCTGCCATATGGAGGCTGCTTCCAATTCCTCCAAGAGAACATTGTTGCTACATGATTCATGTACAGCAGGTCCCTGTACAAAAGATGAGAATTTCATACCACTGCAAGCTTTGCTGTACAGCTGTTTGTACTGGCTTAATGGAAATGGTCTGATTCCTGCAAGGAACTGCTCATCAGAGGAAGTAATCTTTCCCCTCAACGGTAGGCATGTTATGTACAAACAAGTTACATCACATGACCTTCCCAACACGGCAACACAACCATGAGCTGTGGCCACTGCTACCCTTGGTAAACTCTCCGACATGCTTCTTGACATCTGTTGACAGCTGGTTGGCCACTGTGTGAACAGAGTGCTGGACTAGATGGACCCTCAGTCTGATCCAGCATCAGGGCCCTTCTGATGTTCTTATGTCAAAGCTCCAGATCAACCCACCCTTTCAACTTTTTCCCAGAAGAGGCAGAGACATGCTGGAGCATTCACATGGTTTGTTCCCAATTCAAGAGGAGTCAGCTCAGAGTGGCTTCCCCATGTCGATGTGATTTATAACTTCGTCAAATGACAAAACCCATTTGTTCTACTCAACGCTTCCCTTACTCCACAGGCATCTCTTAGATGATGATGCTTCTCGTGAGATACCATCAAGGCACGTGCCCATCACCAGGCATTTAAATTTAGTTTAAAGCCAAACCTGCTTTAGAAAATACACACACAAAGTTCTCAAGATGATCAGTTATATGGTCAGCAGCAAATTCTACAAGTGTTTGTAACTTGAAATGAATCCTTGAACATGCACAGCCCTATACAGACACCATCATTTTTAAGCTATAAGGAATGCTTCAGTACGGGTCTATAATTCCAAAGGACACATACACATACTTATATATCCTTCTGCTTTAATCAGGATCCTGGGTAGTGGCCCAGAAGGGGCTTTTAAATTTCCTTCCATCAGCCAGACTCTCCAATCCAAGTCAGTTTAAGGCTTGCTGGTCAGTTTCTTCTCCAAGCAAAGGATGTCCAAAATTGACATGCATTAGGAATTAACCAGGGATTACAAAGCTAAACATAGAAACACTAGAGAATTATATAATATAAAAATAATATATTTCTCTACAAGTTGCTCTATTTAACTCCTTGCTAGTTGAAAAGGCCAGGTTTTCAGGCAAAAGCTAGTCAGGCCCTTTCAATTCCCAGACTTCCCATACAAGGGCAGATCTATGGGGTGGGGTGGGAGAAAGAGGAGCCCTCTCCAGATAGTATTAGGTGACATGTCATTAGCTTCAAGTCCCACTGCACTTCTTATGACTCCACAGATATCAAAATCAGTTTGGGGAAAATGGTTTACAATGTAGTGAAGCCCTTTGGCCATGCCAGCTGGAGATGATAGGAACTGTAGTCCAACCCATCTGCAGGTCACCAGGTTGGGGAAGCTATGGTAGCGTGCCATGCTAGATATAGGGAGAGCCAGGTTCGGCTCTCTATTCAGCCAGTAAGCTCACACACTTTGGGCCAGTCACTATCTGTCAACCTAAACTACCCTACAGGGTTGTTGTGAGTATAAAATGGCAACAGGGTGGGGTGGAGGGATGAGAAAAGAACAGTGCGTGATGCCCTGAGCTCCTTGGAAGAAAAGCTGGATAAAACTGAAATAAATGCAATGTTTGGGAGAGCGGTTGTTTTGGTAGGCAATTGCATAGTGGGCAATAAAGGAGAGCTTTTCAGGCCTCATATGCAGACCCTTCCTGGGTAGAGGTTGTGCTCAGTAGGGTACAGTCAGTAGTTTTAGGTTGGACTGAATGAATTCTGTGGCCCGGTGTACATAGCTCACATTCCTTGTAACCCAATTACTGTCAGCTGAGGAAAGAAGAAAGTAGTTGGTTCCTGGCCCATTCACAGGCACCTGGGGGGGGGGGGGGGGAAGGGAGGAAGAAAAGAATTACAACCTTAAGCCAACCTTACATGGGTTGGGAAGTGCCCTTGTGACATTGCCCCACACTTGAGCTTGAAGCCTTCAGAACAGCCTTCCCCAAAATAGATCCCTCCAGATGTTTTGGACCACAACTCCTATCACCGCTGACCATCAATCATGCTGGCTGGGGCATATGGGAGTTGTAGTCCAATACATATTGAGTTATCCTCGCTTCTTCCTCCTGTCCAAATTATGATTGTCATTTGGGATGGAGACACATCTATATAGCCTGCACCATTCTGTGTGTTGCTGCATTAAATAGTGACTTCCAGAAAGACTTGAGCTCCAGCCTTCAATTTTAACACCCAGAAATGTATTGATACCAGAGGGAGAAAAACCTAAACCTGTTTATGGCATGAACATTTTGAGCTGCCGGTAAGCAAGCCAGCAAAGCCCTTGCACATACCGGCCTGAGCACAGAGCACATCTTCCAGACCCAGGAGGGAGGAACGGCTTTATTAGGCCACTTATTAATCTCCACCCTTGCAGAAGCACAGGCAGAAGGAACACCGAAGCATACGGGGCTTCACATCAGAAGTCATGCCTCTCCTCTCTCGGGAAGGGAGAGGCTCTTCTAGGAGGCATCTTTGTAAAGCTCGAAGGACTCTTGCCTTGTTTTCAATGGGCGAAGAAGGGGACAGAGAGGGGAGGGAAACGTAGCCCCTCAAGAGCCCTTGCAAACTGCAGAGAGGGGGGAACGCTGGAGCGGATGGTGCTAGATGGCAACAGAGGCTGCCCTGCAACCTATTAATCTCCTGTTACAAACGCCAGGATCTTTTGCAGACACTGTGCCGCTACCCCTCCCCTTCTCCATTCCCGGCTTCAGCCTGCTGGGAGGAGAATAAGAAAGCAGCTTTTAAATTTATTATTCCAGGAAGAAGGAGGACTCTGAAAAGAAAGCACTAGCTGGTTTCTTCCAAGGGGAACTGCCATCCTCCTCCTCCTCCTCCTCCTCCTCCCCCCACCAGCAGGAATACTCCCCCCTCCCACATCACCCTGGTTACAGAACCACACACACACACCCCTCCTCCCCCTTTAGCACACCCATCACAAAAGCAATGCTTGGGAATATAAGCAAAAGCAGCAGCTAAAGGCCACCCAAACAAATCCTCCCCTCACTTCCCCAGAAGTCTCATATTTGGGGAGGGGGGGTCCCAGCAACCAGGGTAGCAAGTTAATTTAGAGGGTTTTTTTTTCAAAAACAGTAAGGGAGGAAGAGAGATGCTAATAATTAATCAGCCAAAGACAGCATCAGCCTCCTCCTCCTCCTCCTCCTCGGAGTTAAACAAGGGAGACAGCTGGAGAGGCCCAGTCAACAACACGCAGCTTGTTTACCCCGCAAAGTGGCTCCTTCCACCTCATCTCTTAATCACAGGGTGAGAAATCAAAATACTTTTTTTTTCAAGAAGTGAGTCAGCATCGGTGGATTAAAAAAAAAACCGACAAGGAAGAAGAACTCACCACAAGGGAAGACAGACAGAGCCAGAATTCGGACCGATTTGTATATAAAGAGCTGGAACCAAGCTTCCCAGTCACACGCAACTCTTTTTGTTGGGCAGAGACGATTTTCACAGCATCACACACATACGCACACACCCACCCCAACATTGCTTTGTCAGGCTGGTGTTCATCAGGCCACTTATTATGAATATAATTCCATTAAGGTACATTACAGTTTATTGAGTAGCGTAAGAAAGGAAAAGGCCCCTGCCCCAATGAGATTACAGGACGAATTTTGACAAAAGGATGAGAGAAACTGCTCAGTGTCTGCAGCACCACCTCTTCCCCTCACTTTCTGGAAAGGGCACGTTTTGCACTTTGCGTTTTACAGGGAAAACACCACCGCCTAGACTTTCTAGGTACTCATCATCATCATCATCATCAGTGTCAGGTGTTTCTTCAACATCCCTGTAGAAGAGTCATCGCCCCCTCCGGTTTGTTCATGCTTGCCTGTCTCATCGAAGTTTAAAGACGCCCCCCCCCCCCCCCCACGCGCGCACCGAGTAATTAGGCTAAAACAAGCCTTCCTGTGTGGCTCTGTTTGCACAGGGACCCCACAACAGTTTCTCGGGCAGCGCGCATTGGCCGATCTCTAATCCTATTAAATCTTCTGTGCAGTCAGCATTTAATCTAGGACATGAAAAGGGAAAACAGACAGCAGCGACTTCCCTCCCAGGCCTGATTTCGAGACACATTTTTCATGTCGAAACGGGAACCCTACTAAGAATATATATGATAGATTTAAGCCCCCCATCATCACCATAAAAGTATCGTTGCGCATTCATCACCGCGGCTTCCTGCCAGGGAGACCGGGGGCGGGCAGGGGGGCGGGCGGGCGTCCCCGACTCTCCGTTTGCAAACGGCTCGTCCGACCAAAGCGCTGAGGGCGGCCGGGCTGGGGGGGGGGGGGGGGGGAGGCGATGTGTGTAGGGCGAGCGCCCACGGGGCTTGCCGAAGGGACAAAACTATTCCGGGATTGTGGCAGGCGAGCCCACAGATGGGGAGGCGGACACCGTGCGCGCTTGTCCGGGTGCGCGCGCGGCGCGGCGCGCGTCTCCCTCTCCCTCCCCCTGCCAGCGGCGGCGGCGGCGGCGGCGGCAGCTGCTTCCCAGCCAGACGCCCAGCGAAGGGGCTGCACTTTTGTCTGCCTGCCTGAGCGCCCATCTCCTTCCACGAGCTCGCCAGCCCTACTCCGCGCGCTCGCTCGCTCTCTCCCGCCGCCCCTCCCTCCCTCCCCAGAAGCCACGCGATGGCAAGAAGCCACCTCCGCCTCCCACCATTTTAAGCAGCCCCCACCCCTTACACACACACACACACACACACACACACGCACACGCACAGGGGGAGCGCGCAGCCCAAAGCCCGAAAGGGGCCGCGCTGGACACGGACACGAGGCGCCCGGCACGGACCGCAGAAAGAGACGCGAGGCGCGCGCGCAGCCGCCCAAGCCGTCCCCGTCCAGGCTCCGGAAAGCACAATGAAACTCCGCCCGGAGCAGAGAGCGGGCGCCGCGCACTCGCCCACCGCGGCCGGGAACTTCAGCCCCCCCCCCCCCCCCCGGGCCCTCGCCTGTCCGCCCAGCCCGGCCCCGGTCCGCTCAGGGCGCCGCTTCCCCCCGCCGCTCCCTCCGGACTCCTGGACTTACTGGCATATGCGGCTCCATGCGTGGTGCTTCTACCCGCGGGGAAACCAGAAGCATCTTGGACTGGCGGCCCACCGGCTTGTTACATCCACTTCGACCGCCTCGGACGCAACGCCGCGGCGCGCCAGGGACCCGGAGCGCCCGCGAGCCTCGGCGCCGGCTGTCCGCTCTGCCCGCGCGCGCGAGCCCGGCCGCCCTCCGCGCTCAGGTTCCCGGCAAGTTCATCCTGGCGTGGCGGTTGGCTAGTGATTCCCGGTCTGCCTCGATTCGCGCACTACTACATCCCCCCCGCCCCCCGCGGCAGCCCACGGCTTCCTCGCTCGCGCAGAAGGTGGAGTTTGCGGGCTCGGAGTTCCTGATAGGGCATCTCCGGCTGCTGTGTCACTCGGGGGGGGGGGAGGAGGAGGAGGAGGAGACGGAGGCCCGCCCCTGCCCGCCCGCCCCCTCGCGCCCGGCTCCAGCCTTAAAGGGGAAGGAGCACATCCTTGGGCCACCTCCGGAGATAAAAGGAACGAACCCCGGGCCGCTTTCGCACGGCCCCTTTAACGCGCAAAGAGCCGGCGAACCCGTTTCGCAGAGTTCCACCTCCCGCTCCTTCCTTTTTTTCGGGGGGGGGGGGTATGGAAAACTTGCCCTCTTCCTGTGTCTTCTTCCCACGAGCAGCCTGGCTCCCAGGCATTTCGCAGGCGTCGCTTTCCCTGGGATCTTCTTTCCCTGCCCCCCCCGGTCTGATGTCGAGCATGCCAAGCATCTGGATGTGGGAGGCGCGGGAGCAGGGTCTCCCCCGCCCGCCAGCCCGCCCGCCCCAAAGGTGCCCACTCCGTTGAGATGCTTGACTTAAGCAAACGAGTGAAAACCTCGCCGCCCCGTCCTAGACAGAGGGGGGTGGGGTGGCGGGACGGGACGGGACGGGACGGGGGGCCAACACGAGCGGGACCGCTCACTTCTCTCCCGGCGGAAGACTGGCTGCAAATCGCCGAAGCGCCAGTTGGGGGTGGGGAGCCGCTTTCTCGGCTGGGTGAGAGAAGCCGTCTCCGCGCAAAGGGCAGACAAGGGCCAACCTCGCTCCTCGCCGCCGCCGCCGCCGCCGCCCCCTCGCTTAGGTGAATCCAGGTTACTAACAAGACAAGCTGGGACAGTGCGTCCTTTGGCCTCCTGCTGCGGCGGCTGCGGTGCCGGGATATTTATACAGGCTGCTGCCCAAAACGCCGGATGCTTTTTATGGCTCCAAAACATGCTTGTAACGAGTCTGATTTCTGAATGGCAGGCTGGACGGGGCGGCGGACGCCGCCGAGGCGGGCTGGGCATTGAAACCGCCTCCCTGGAATAGCAGGATTTTCCTCTGGAGGTAGCAGGCGGCTGACAAGAGACTGTGGGCGCCCCCACCCAAGGCCCCAAGTAACGGTGCAATCCCATACACGCCTACTCAGAAGTGGCCCCCCACGGAGTTCGAGGGGGTTGCTTAGGAAGAAGGCCCACTGAACTCAATGGGCTTTTCTTCTGGGTAGACATCTATAGGATTGTACACGGCCTGCCTAAGAGCACATTTGCAACAGCACTGCCTTCCTTTTAAACAGCTGGTCTAAATTGACTTCACTGATATGACCAGGTTGCCACCTCATTTCCTGGTAGGGTGGTTATGCAGTGAGCAGCACAGAATTCAACAAGCCTAGCTCTTCGCATTACATCATCCTGTAGAAGTTTATACCTGTTGAATTTTTGCCTGTCTTGCAGCCAATTCAAGGCAGAGATGCTCTTTTAATGGATCAGTGGCCCAGGCGTCACACAAGTTACCCTCCTCTGGCATAGTGGCATATACAATAATAAACGTAGAGTGGAAACTAATTTCACTCTTCGTGAACGTAGAGTGAAAACTAATTTGTTTTCACTCTACATTTATCATTGCCATTGAGATGCCCACTCTCCCAGTTTGGAGAGATCATTTGGAGCTCCTTACAATCTCTCTTTTGTTTTAACCACCCTAAATAATTTGGTGTCATCTGCAAAACTGGCCACTTCACTGCTCACTCCTAATTCCAGATCATTTATGAGCAAGTTGAAAAGCATTGGTCCCAATACAGATCCCTGTGGGAACCCACTATTTACATCCCTCTGTTGGGAGAATTTCCCATTTATTCCTACTCTCTACCTTCTGTTCTTTCTGCAGTTACTGATCCATAACAGGACCTATCCTCTTATTCCAAGACTGCTAAGTTTGCTCAGGAGTCTTTGGATCACTCTAGTCCACATGTTTACTGACACTCTCAGAGAACTCTAAAAAGTTCAAAAAGAACTTACCTTTGTAGAAGCCATGTTGATTCTTGCCTCAGTTCATATCCTCAAAAGGCAGCAGGTTTATATGTGAGAGAGCAGACCTTTTGATACCATGGAATAGCGAACTATCACAAACCATATTATAGGCACCTGAGGTCAGGCTGGCCACAGCATTCTGCATCAGCTGAAGTTTCCGAACACTCTTCAAATGTAGCCCCACGTAGAACACATTGCAGTAATCCAAATATTCTTAAATAAAATATTTTTTTCAATTAATTTGTACCCTGCCTGGATCATCCCAAACCACTTGAATCCTCCCCCTTTCCTATACTCAGTTACAAGGCAGAAAGAGATCTTTGGGGGAGAGGTATTGCAGCATCTAGAGATGGGTGAATTAACCCTTTCCTCCTTAGCTGCAATCCGCCTTGAAAATCGATTAAGCTAAGAAAAACAAACCTTCCCTTGTCACCAATGGGCAATCAGGGCTCTGGGGAATAGATCCAGGGTCCCCAAGCCTAGCAAAGCCCCTAGTGAACTGGCTCAAAGAAAATAGGAGTGATCCATCCCACTAGTTGACCAGGGAAGGCTGCTGCTTTAAAAAATGCTAGCCCGTTTTAAAAAGGGTCGCAGCAGATCTCAACCAGTAGTTAGGTGAGAATGTGGCCAGACTTGGACCCCCTCTAGATGGATTCCGTTTGATGCCTGGTTAGCCGATTATGCGCATAATCGCTGAAGCGCTTTATCGTAAATGCTTGTATGCAGGAGGTAATTGAGCACTCAACTGGTGACCTTACCGGTTGTTTCAAATGCGCTTTACAAGTAGTTAATGCAGAGAATCGCTTGTTCACATAGTCAAAATGCGCTTTAACGGCCGGAGCAAAATAAAACTCGCTATTTAACGCGCATTCGATAATGCGCATAATCGGAGAGAAAACGCGCCTCTACGCCTGATTTGCACTCCGTTCTTGTAGAGGTACATTTTTTAATGTGCCTTGAAAGAGCTTTAAATGCCTCTTGTGGAGGCAGCCATAGATCAGACTGAGCAAAAGATAGTACAGGATGAATGACACAGCCATGGCATCCCAGGCACTGATTCCTCTCTGGCCTTGCCCTGGGCCTCTGGCATCCATACTCTTTCCAACCGTGGGGTAGCAAGGAGATCCTTCAGTAGTGTAGACCCAGATGGTACTGATCCAACAGCTATGAATGGAACCAGTCTATGAAGGACAGTGTGGTTCATTGTCTCTTGAGGGCTTGGGGCCCAGTGTTTTTATATCTTTTGAACAGAAATGTCAAAAGAACGAAAGGGAAGTCCTATCCGGCATGACCAAAACAAAACAAAAACAGAGGGGAAGCAACAATGTCCAGGTGGCTCTCAATAGCTGTTCCTGGCTACAACAATAGGGTTGAGACTTGGGTCTCCTTGATTGAGTCATCTTGAGTGTATAGAGAGGATGATGGGTGCCTCCAGCTATTAAGGGACTGAGGTCTTTTGCAACAATTAACACTTTTAAATCTATGCCTAGACATTGATTTGATCACACAAGTTGTGAAATCACTTTGGACTGGCAAATGCATATTAGATTAACGTTTTGCTTAACTTCTGACTATTGAATATTTAAAGTTCTTCTGAAGTTGGGATTGTCAGGTTTGACCTTTAGTACATGACAATAGAGCTATTATGCAAGACTTTTCTGAAGCCACTCTTCCCACCTTAAGAAAGGTTTCTTAAAGTCACTATCTCTCTTTTGGGTTGCCAACTGTTTTAAGAAGCTACAAGGCTCACCCTATGCTAAGCAGCTTGCTCACAGCTGCTACCTGACCATCCCCAAACTATAGACCTCATCCTTCAGGAGGAATACAGCCTCATCCCAAACAGGCTACACACCTAACCACTGAACAAAAATACCTCTCTCTTGTCCAGATTACGGTTCAGTGTGTTAGCCAACACTGATTCCAGACACTGATACAGAAGAACTTCTACTTCCTTGCTGGACTCAGATGGAAAACAGAGCCAGAGCTGGGTGTTATTTGCATATTGATTATGCAATCTATCCCATCTGTTTCATGTAGGTATGAAATAGCACGGGGGATAGCATGGAATCCTGAGGGGCCTTGCCTTGCATAACTAACACAGAAGCCACATCTGTGAAAAGGTGCTCCTGGCCCAACTTCACCTTCTGTTACCTGCCTTGCAGGTAGGGCTTAAACCAGCGCAACACTGTGCTTCCAGGTCTCATCCTGGCAAGTGAATTAGACGGGGAGGGCATCCCTGCTGGCTCTCCTGGATTTCTCAGCAGCTTTTGAAACTAGCGACTGTGATATCCTTAAGGGCAGTCTGGCAAGACTTGAAGGTATCAAAAGCAGCTGAGAGGTCCACCCTTAATGTCAATCATCTACCAGGGCAACCAAGGAAGTAGTTTCATTCCTGAACATAGAAGGAAACTTGTTTGAAGAGGATCTAAACAATCTGCATCATCCAGGAATCTTTTGAACTTGGTCGACACCCATATACTCATGTCTGGTGCACATTCCAGACAGATGGGAGGAAGCCCTCAAAATCACTCCATATAGCCAAGTGTGTATATCTTGCTCCGAGAGCAACATTGCCGCAGGCAACTGCACTGGACAATAAAAAGATATCTCAGCCTGTACCTTTTGACTAGTAAAGGCAGCTAGATAAATTCTGATTTTCTGTCTCTCGCCCTCCTTGTCTTATTAACTCTCCCTGCAATCATTTAATGTGCTGAAATCATTGGGCGTGTCTAGGCTGGATCAATAGCATGTTCAGGGCTAGGAAGGGGAGCTATAAAGAATATTAAATCCTTTGCATGTCCTCTACAAAGTCAAAATATTCCATGGAAAGACGGAGTAGCTGATTTTCATGTTGTTTCTAAAGGAGATACTGTCATCCCTTCTTTTGCCACTAATAAGATTTTCCATTTTAAAGAGATGCTGCCTTTGAACGCTAACATCACATTTTATGCGCAGTGGCGTTAGTAGTAGTAACAATAGACTGAAAACATGTACTAATGGAGGGCTTCCTGCCAGTTTCAACCTATTCACATATGGCTTCACTTTAGATTTTCTGATGCACCCGTCTCATAAGGCATGGGCCATGCGTACTGGTTGCAGACTGTCTAGATATTTCATGCAGCGGGTGCAATTGTTCGCAACTTAAGCCATTTCCCCATTTTTGCCATCAAATTCTCATTGTCATTAAAAGTTTCTAGAAGTATCTGTTTTCCCTACAATGGTTTGGAAGTAATTAGATATGCAGTCAATTAACATGTATTGAAGATTTCAGCCTATACCAGTTCCTTATCGGTCTCTGCACATCTACGTAGGGGAAACTGTACTTTTGGCAAGGTGAAAATCTAAAGCAGAATCTGTTTAGAATGGGCTTAATTCTACACAGACAAAAAAAGCGGCTCAAATGAATTTATCATGCAAATTAGTGTGAAGTTCAATGTCCCTTCGTGTGGGAAATAAACAAAAGTGCACAGCAAAGACATGTCAGTGTGCTGTCTCAGAAAATCTGATGGGGGTATTAATCTGGAGGGAAGTCATTCTGAAAACAGGGTGGGCTGCAATACTTCAAAGCAAACTGAATTGAACTGTAAAGGGAAAATTCATAGCTTTGTCACATACAGGTTAATTCCCAATAAAGGTATGAAAGCAGAGTGATTAGCGCCCATGGGATCTTTAGTGTCTGAAAACTAACAGCTTGACATCTGAATTAAGTCCTCCTATTCCCATTGTACCTTACCTAGAGGCAGAGTTGGGTGCCCCATTATGCAGAGGTGAGTTCACGGGATCTGCCATACCCAGTTTTCTAGGTACTCACTTTGTTCACAGGTGGCTTCTCCCTCAGACACTGATGTGTAACAATCCTAGCAGGGTTCATCTCGGCATATTAAGGATAGGTAACTAACACTTTCTCTACCTCTAACCCTTGTCCTTCAGCTCATAATTTTCTCTCTCTTTCTCAATCTGCTCCTTCTTCATTTGGGACAGACTTCCCATTTGCGTATTGTAATAAAACATTCATAAATTTATGCTTATTTTGCTCTTCTTAATAACCTCTCCTTTTCTGGGCTGCAGGGGGAGGTGGTTTCCGTAGTCCCAGACTAAGTCTCCAATCGTCTGCTATTCCTAAGGAAAGCACTCACCACACACAGAATCAGTGCAGACATGTGTCAGAGTCAGGTAACCTTGAATACGCAGGACAACTGTGTTTGGAGTTAAACACTGTGTTTTAAACAGTCTGAGTTTCTAGTGTAAAATGAATTATAAACTCGACTACGTAGGTCAAGAGGAAGTGCGTGTCCCCTCCTCCCTGAGTGCTGTTTTCACCCCAGTCCAACACAGACACGATAAAGGCAGCTCAATAACACATCTGCTCAAGTGACTCGATAGGTTAGTGGTGCGTGTCTTGTAACAGACATGGCATTTTGCAAAATGTAAGGCGATGGAAGTTTATCTCCACGGCTTCCAGACCCAACATTTTGGAAAATATGGGACAGTCCCAAGTCCTGGCATATGAAACAAGGGATGTTCCCTTCAAAGAAAGGACATCTGGTAACCCTCCCCACATCACCCAGCCCCCGCCCAGCCAAGAGGAGCAGTCGGCAAAGGCTTTGCAGTTACAGCAGCTGGATTTCCACCCTAATGATGTTCACTGTGAAATACAAGGCTCTTATTGGAAGAGCGAGTGAGGGACTTAGAAGGGGCGGCCGCACGTGCCTGAGCAAAAGGGGCTCTCGTCCACCCCAGCTGCCTCACACCAAGAACTAACACGCAGGTCCTTGTGTACTCACTCGTGTGGCAGTTCTCCCCCCCACACACACACTGCCACTTCATATGTTGAACATCTGGGGCATTTCCCTCCCCCCTTGAATACTCCTTGATCTCCAGTTTGCAGACCCACAGAATGCATCAGGGTAGAATTAGGGCCGGTGTCCCGGGTAGGCAAGGTTGTGCCTCCGCCGAGGGCCCACACCCTGGCAGGGGCCCACTGGCGAGAGCCCCTTGGAGCTGCCCCTCCTTTCCCCCTTGCCTCTTGCTCTGGCCCAGACCATGGTGGTGGTGAGAAGCAGGAGCTGCCCCGGCCTACTTGCTCCCTGGCTCTTTGCCTGCCAAGCAAGCGGGCAGGGGCCGGCCGTGATGAGAGAGAGGGCGAGGCACAAGAGCAGCCGGTGACGAGGGCAGTCAGGAGGGAGACGTGCCTTGGGAGGGGGCCGTGGAGGATGTCTTGCCCAAGGGGCCTCAGGAACTTGGAGCTACCACTGGGTACAACAAAGTAAAGCTGTTTGCAGCCACCGCAGCATCCCCTTCGGCTGGGGAAAAGGGTCTTCATCCGCTTCTTCGACTGTCCATAAACAGCTCTTGCAGTGACTAAGAGTGAGAGTCAGGATGTTCCTGGATCAAATTTCACAGCAGCCACAAGCTCGCTAGATGGCCTTAGGCAAGAAGACACGGCTCATTCTCTCCGCCCTGTGCCACCCACCACTCACTTTTCCCACCACCCCTCCTCAGTTCTGCTGATACAAGACAGACTGTGAACAACGTTATGATCAGGTGGTGGGACTTAATCACCTTTTAAAGGGATTTTGTTATTTTCAACATACACAACAGCAATGGTACAAAACAGGTCGCTGTGAACAGTTCAACATGTAGTCTGCCTGCAGGCAAGCAAGCGGGGGTTTGGTAGTTTTGCATTCCTAAGTCTTGTCCAGCACTGGACTGCGGGTTGGTTCACAGCTCCAGCCATAGACACAGAGGCGGTGCTACCCTAAGAACGTCAGAAAAGCCCTGAGGCTGGATCCATCTAGCCAAGTGAAACAGCTGCCTCGAGTGCAGGATTTGAGGGCTGGGTGGCTGAGTGTATGTTAGAACAGCAGCAGGATGGAGAAACGGAGACATGCACAACACACTAGAAAAGTCTTTTGCACAGACCTGAATAGAAAAGGTAGGAGCTATGCACGCTCCACTAAGATCTGAGGTAGCACTTGTGTGAATGTGCTGATATTGTTTTGCATATTGTCTGCTATTGCTTCTTTTTTGCATCAAACGAAGGCAGGGATTGGGTTCACACAACACACGAACCCATGATAGTTACAGCCCATGATGGGTTAGCAGGATGTTTGTGGGATGTCCCCCACCCAACCCACAGTCAGTTATTTCCCCTAATTAAGCCATAGTGAGACATAGGTTACGGAGATCACCTACGGAGCCGCCACCGCTGCTCTGCTTCTCTCGAGCAACCCTTATCTGCGCCACAAAAGAAGCTGGGATACCCACCTGCTGGATTGGGGGAGGGCTACAGGAGGAGGAGGAGGAGGAGCGGCAAGTGTGTGTGTGTGTGTGTGTGTGTGTGTGTGTGTGTAATAAGCTGTGTAGCTTGTTTGCCTGGTTGTCTGATGGAAGCACAGTAGATTGTTTGCATGACCACCGAGTAGCATATTTTGGCATGATACGTGAACTCAGCCAAGCAGTTGCACAGAGAAAGGCTACAATGGGAAAACAGGGGAATTGCTACAATGCCTGGAAATAGGTCCAAATGACGGTGCAAGAATGAAGGTCAAGATGTGAAGTTTTCACGTAAAAAAAAACCATGTTAGGGTCGCCTTTGCCATCACTCCTACAGCACATGATTATGTCACAAAATTACTCCAGAAACTGGATGTACGAGTTCCAAAGGCCCCTTTTACAAGCTGGCCTACTTGCAAAGATGCATGTGAAAGTTGCCTTCAGGCAAAAAGTGACCGTCCTGGTGGAGGTTAGCAAAAAGACTCTGGAAGGACTGAGAGGCTTCTAGGAAAGAGGGGTGGGGGACGGGGGACGGGGCATCTTTGGCATGGGCAGCACAGAAACGTGCCTGACAACTCCAGGAAAAGCCACACCAGGCATCTTCCCCGTGTAAAGAAACCTGCCAGGGGACGCTGACATGGCTGCCCATTTCTGTGACACCATACAAGATGAGGAGGAAGGGCTATTGGTAAATGACTCTACGCTTGCTTCTGCATCTATTTTGAAGTAAGGATCAGCATGTGGTGCAACTATTTTTAACAAGCCAATTAGATAGAACTCATATGGCACTTTTTGTGATGCTGCAACAGCAGAGAAGGGAAATACACATGGCATTTTACTGTTTTGCATTTTGTAGTTTGTAATTTCATTTCTGAGGGTTCTAAAGCGGACCCATGCTCATAGCTAGGGTGAGGGAAAAGCAACATAAATGCTCATTTCTCCCCCCACCCCCGCGAACATTTTCTACATGGGTTCTACCAGAGAGACAAACTGATCCATGGAACAATGAACGATGTGTGAGACCTAAACTGGGAGACGTGATTGAAAACCCAATCCCCTGTCTGCGATTTGCTCCAAAAGGTGCTGTTATCTTCAGGGGCAAGTAACATCAGGAGGGCGGGGGCAGCAGAAAAATGGCAGCCGTATTTCCTCTTCCTGGAGTGAGGGCAGCTATTATTATATAGCCCAATGAGGGCTATATAATAATATTCCATCCATGAATCCCTACATGGGGAGTTAATCCTTTCCCCCTATAAAATCCCATAATAATTTTTGCTGTACACTAAACCTAGCTAAAACACTAGCAAAATATGCAAAATTGGGGGCAGATTGGAGAAGGGGAGCTTAGCTCTGCCACCAAAATTGACTTTTTGTCCCTATGGGGAAAATGTGCCAAACGGTATTCCCAACCATAACTTGTGCCACCCACAATGAACAGGATGCCAGGAATGAGGGGTGTGGGATTTTCCCCAGGAAGGGTCTGAATAGGCTCCCCTGAATAGACTCTCCTCTGACATCTGGCTTCTGCGCCTTCATGGGCAGCTGCTGGAGTCCTTCCTTCTACGAGGCATTGCAGGTGTTCCTTATTTTGGATTTCAGGACTTCAATTGGTCTTTAGATTTTCAGTTTTGATCTAGCAACTGTAGAGGAAAGTGAAGTCAACACAAGCCATTCTCTCAGAAGATGGCCATCAGAGACGCATTACAGCAACCCTGGCAAGGGCTTTCTCGTTTTATCTGTTTGGTTCGCTAAATATTTCCAAAAGTAGTTTTGGCGAGGTCACAGTCTTGGCCTCTTCCTTGAAACACGGAACACAATCCAAACCATATTCTGTCCTTCATTGTATGAATTATTTAAACATATTTTCTACAGATGTGCAAAGAACATCTTAAGTGGAGTATGGAAATACATGTATGGACATTTATGTTCTGGCTGTAAGACTGACCAGGGATGGTTAATTTATGCATTGGGGGGGGGGACCACTTGATTTGCCAGGCAGAAGTCTGGGGGCTAGAAAATATTTTGCTGCACAAACGAGAGCTCCAGTGAGTGCACATTTGATATGATGCACAAGGCACATAATTGCAAAACAATGCAAATATTTAAAAAGCTGGGGTAAAATATTCCTTTCCTAATTATGCCTAACATGGAGTTTGCCTCAGATATTTACAGAGTGTGCACATCTGGATGGGGAAGCCAATGCACATACAGCTGTATGTACGTAGGCTTCCCCCTCCAGACATTCACACTTAGTTAAATCATGGCTGAATAGACCTATGGGACAGCCTTTTTCTGTACAACCTGAAGACATTGTTTTCCTTAAGAGTGAAACAATGGACAAACGTTTTTTGTCATGTCTTGATGAAAACAAAACATGATAAAACTGTCTTGAGGATTAGCATCCAGCTCTTTGGCCACCAGTTGCCCTATGCTGGCTACAAAGACCGGATGCCACTTGGGCAGACATCAGGAACAACCTTAGCATCACCATAAATTCACATTCGGTAGTAACAGTTAGAGAAAGAGACAGGATTGGAAGAGAGATTTTTTCCCTGTTTCCTGTAGCTGACATTCTACAAGAGGTCATCTATGGGGCTGCACGTGTGGGACTCTTTGCTGTGCATGCAAAGCATCAATTGGAAACTTCTAGAGCTATGTTGCTTGAGTCTAACATACAATGAGGCAGACCCCACGTCTTACATAGGGACACAGATTGATATTGTCGATACTGGCTGGGAGTAATTTTTCAGGCATTCCCAGCATTCCTCAACCAGCCACACTAGCTGGGGAATGCTGGGTGTTGTAGGATTTTTTGCAGTCTAAACATACATAGGATTGCACCCTGAAACTCTACACATACCTGTAGAAAGACCACAAAGCTGGAGCCTAGGATGTGCTGTAGCCTCGGGGTTGATACAAATATGCAGCAAAAGGTTCCCCCCTCCCCCAGCTAACAGGCAGTCACTAACATCCCTGCCCCCACCCCCAGCATTCAGTTGTAAGAGTGTTAGGATGCAATCCTACACATAGGCAGAAAAGAGGTCCTACAATGCCCGGTATTTCCCCAGCCAGACTTTTTTCTGGCTGAATGTGCATAGGATTGTGACCTTAGGAACTCAAATCCTGAATAAGCTCATCAGTACTGATGGGGTCCAAACAGTGGCAATCCTATATGGAGTCCCAGAATAGCTTCCGCATTCTGCACCAGCACAAACTGAGTCAGGCGACGCAGCCGTCCGTCGTTCGCTTGTGCCGTTGAGTTCCAAACCTGCCTTTCTCAACGGCACAGACATTAAATATTTAGGTGGCCATATGCAAATCATTTGAATCTGTTCCTAAGAAGCACATTCCACAGCAGAGCAGCGCTTTGTGCTCACATCTTTTAGTGATTGTCCACTCTTTAGCTTTAATCCACCAAGAGGGAGCGAACTGAGGGACACGAGTGTGCCGTTTCTCCTCCCCATTGCTGTGCATCAGATGGAGATGTTTAAGGGGTGAGTGAGGAAGATATCTGACAGAACCAAATGTACAAGTAGATGGGGAGGGGAGAAAGGGAAAAGAAACCTGAGCCATGCAGATTTTAACATCCATTTCTCAATCCCAGTCACACGTACTTGGGAGTAAGCCACACTGAACGCCATACTTCGGAGTACACATGCATAGGATCAGGCCGTCAGCTGGATAACTTGATAGGCAAAGCCTTTTTTCAATCCAAATTTCTCCCAAAACATTCTGAATATTTTGGGCAACAGCGCCCCAGGACTGCAATCCACTGAGAAGCACTCCTGCACAAGCCCCATTGAAATGTATGCAAGATTGATGTGCGTAAGAGAGAAGCTCTTGTACATCTCCTATGCCTTGCAATGGAGAAGAACCTCCTGCTGGAGTGTACTCCTGTTCTTTTTTTCTTAATGTCACTGTGAATTTGCTTGTGGAAGTGGAGGACACCAGCACGGAACTGCCTGAACATCTGAGCTCATGCTTTAGGCATTCTCCCAGGACTGCATGGGGGAGGGAGCTTCCAGCCAGCATTCATGCGCTTTTACATGAACACACACACGCACACACGCACGCACACACACACACACACACACACACACACACCATGTTATCATAGTGAAAAAATGTAAGAATTCCAGGAAGCAGGGGAAATCTTGTGTGTTGACCTTATTTTTCTTTCCATGAGAGATCAGTCTAATAAAGGATGATAGACGCTAGCTTAATTCATTTACAAACATTTCAATTCTCATTGCAATCATTACCGTTTCGCCCCCCCCCCTCAACTCCTTCCTTCAGCAATAATGTGTGTATTTTTTTTAATACCACATGATTGCTTTGGCTGAGCAAAGAGCATTTGAAAGCATCTGGCAAAAGGCTCTAAGGGACCTCTTTTTGATAGAAGCAGCTACCCCAGAGCACTCTAGCTTTTATGCCCCACTTCCATCTTATAAAATTGGGTGGGATTGCATTGTGTTTTGTTTTTTGTAACAAGAAGAAAAAGAAAAAGAGCAGCACCGGAAGGGTTAAGGTAAGACAGAGGAATGTAAATATGTCTACCAGATACACAGCAGTTCCAGAACGCCTCTCTGAGGGCTCCATCACACCAGCGTTTTATCACACTCTTGTCATGCCTGGTTTGCCATTTTGCAGAGCGGTACTCACATGACTTCGTGTTTGCTCTGCAGTCACCCCACCTCTTCCCCTCCATTTTCCGTGTTTTCCTAGAGTGAGGAAAGTCCGGCTTTAGTTCCTCCATGTGGTATTAAAGTGCCCTTCCACCTCCATGTATTGCCGTCCTCGCACTATGTCCTTTGTTGAGAGGGTGGCGTGTGCTTTGAAGGGAGGTCTTGCTGATGAAAGAGGAGGGTGAGGCGTTTCTCTCCTCCAGCACGCCATGTTGAATGAACGGGCCTGTGCTGACTCAGTTGAAAGGACTAACAACAACAACAACAACAACAACAATAATAATAATATATTGCTTTTGCTGCTCCAACCCCACTCTCATTGCCCACAGAAATAGCACCCAGCCGATGAAATGTTAAATCAGTAAAATGCTAGACAACAAAGCCAGAGCGAGGGGGGGAGGTGCTCACATTCATCACATTCATCACAATGTCCATCAACAAGAAGAACCAATGAACTAGAGGGGGAAGGAGAAGGGGTGGGTTGAGGCAGAGAGCAAACAAGCGAAAGGAGATTTCACATGTGAAAGGGGCCATTAGCTTGATACGCTAATGAAACGGAGGTGGAAATCACGGAGGCAAACCAGGAGGAAAAAAGTAGGTGTGATGGAGCCCTGAGGCTCAGAAGTTCTTGACAGGCCCTGAATGTTTAATTGTTAAATATATTACTAGTCCTCATAGTTGCAGAACTGGGTTTGAAAATGCAATGGCAAAAAATGAGCAAATATCAGGATGGAATAGAAGGAATTCAGAAATCATTGTTACCCATTTTCAATCCATAAAATAAGCTCATGCTTTTTGCACATGAAGAGAAACATCTTGAGCTCATAGAACTCAGGCAGAATAGAAAACTAAATAACCAACGGCTGGCAAGACTATTTCTTTAAGTCGTATGATCCTCCTGCCCTACCAATCACCTTATGGATATGGCCAAGTGGAAGTGGATTGTGGGAAGGATCCCAAAGAAATGAATGACACTTAAGCACACTTAACTGTGGACTGGATTATGTCCTGAGTGCAGTTAATTATTAATGGCACATGTAAAATAACTTTGACGCTGGAGTGTGCGCAACCTCCATAAAAACATACACATACACACATACCATTGATGTCACTGCTGTGATGCTGTCTGCATATATTGGGTCTCAGTCCGTCAAAGGACTTTACATGCACAGAAAGAAAATGCTGCTGCTGAATACCCAGGCCTTGTTCCTATTCAGTTTTCCCACACACCCCATGTACTGGAAACAACACAGTCATACATAGATTTATGCCTTGTACGTGTTAAAATGTCAGCTTTAAAAAAAAGCTGCCGCTTGGCTCACTACTTAGAATTCCAATCCATAAAAATATTTCAGTTTAATTGCCCAGGTCAAACCCCTTACCTTGTCTTGCAGCCTCAGTTACTAGTGCTGGCAAAGCCTTCAGCTATTCACCTGAACCTTGTGGTTCCTACATTAGAACCACAAATCTTGTTGTGAACTGTGGTCTTTTGGAAGAAAGGACTGGCTCCTTTGCCCTTGAAGAGACATTGATAGTGCCAAGATTTCATTTTAATCAGTGGTAACCGCTGCTACTTAGAATCTGGCTAGCCTCATGGAGCTGATGCCTACAGAACTCTCAAACTATCTTTTTGAATCCACACAAAACTATTTCTCTCCTAGGAATTGAGCTCCAGTTTTGGGTTATGTGTATGTGTGTTTCTTCCAAGAGCCATTAAGTGAAACTGGCCTATTTTTCTACTGAGGACAACTGCACTCTCTGGGTGAGAAATATATATGGCTTTTGAGGCAATGTACCCATATGTGTGGGTACATGCAAAAGTAGCATAGGAACATACAGGGACTTTTTATAATTTCTGTTTAGTTAGATTAATTTTGGTTTAATTGGGTGTGGACAGTTGTAAACGGAAGTCTTATCTCGTTGGCAATTTGAAAGTCCAGTAGGGAAAGGAACAAGCCATTCTTAGCCCCCTTCCATAAGAAGGAGACTAACATGGACCTGCAGATCTGTGATGCTAAGTTTTACAGGATACTGAACAGTGGGTCTAGTCATTGTTAAATGCACCATGGGATCTGTAGATGGTTGTGTGTAAAGAAACAGCTGTTCCACATATGCAGTATTCCTGACACATGCGAAAGACTCATCGGATCGGGCGTCTGTATTCAAGTTCCTTGCTCAATAGAGATCAGTCGTCTTATTTGCTTTATGTTAAGCATGTTGTCAAGTCCTGAAACTGGGCCTAAGTTATCTGGGGCAAGGGGGATTTCAAGACTTCCCAAGGAATCACACTTATTGAAGGGGACAGCCTATAAATTAGAGCTTAAGTTAAAATCAATTTCTAGATAATACGTATCCCTCAAAGACAGATTGTTAGTTTGCATGAGCATTGTATCAAAACTTTAATTAAAGCCCCTTTTAAATAAAACCTGTCGTACATTATATCGCTAATTGACTTGACCTGGTATGAAGACAATTCTGCAAGCCGGAGGAGAATAAAGGAGATTATTCTGTCTGCTGCTGCTGCAGTGAATGCGTGTTAACAAAATTTATTTCTGCAGTCCTACCCAACTCCCTATTGTGTATTCAAGAAATGTGTGGGCTTGAAGCCAGTCATCACAAAGCAAAAAAGTAATAAAATCTCAAAAGACAACCCCCTACCCACACCTCAACACACACACACACACACACACACACAACACACCCCTTGTGCTCTGTCAGCTTACTATGGTGGCACAAGATACATGGACAATTTTGCTTTTGCTCAGTCTGGGTTTACATTCCCAAAAGATAATTTTTAAAAAGAAGAGGAAAGAACAAAATGTCTTGCAGTAAGAAATATAAGCAACAACAACAACATAAAGGCAAACCTGTGTGTCCTCAAGATCGCTAGTGATAAGGGCAGTGTGGCAATTCAAGGGTACAAAAGGCAGGATGTATTGGGATTTGTGTCACAGGCGTGGCTTGTCGCTCCCTGCCACTCTGTTAGGGTGGCTCCTGTAACTATAAGGCTCCTGTAACTATAAGAACCAGGAACGATGCAGGTGACCTGTCCTCCCCCCTGGCTTGCCACTCTACCATCAGATCACTGCTCACTGCTTTCTTGGCCACACGTTCCTTCTTTTCAATTCAATTCACCCATGTGTGCACAGCCACAGTTGTCCGAATAGCAACAGCATAGGAAAACTAATTATGGAAGTGATTGTGTAGTGGTGGCAATAACTGAGACGGTAATAATTTCCACAGAAGTATGTACCGAATTCAATATGGCAGTGGGAACCCGCCACTGGAGCTGCAACGATACTAGGGAGTAGTAGCCAGCCGAGATTGGAGCAGTTGACGGATGCAGTAAGTAGCTGAGGAAGTCAAATCTTTAATTTGTGAGCAGGTTCAGTGTCACTCTAATCAGCTCAATTCAGGTCATGTCAAGTTTTATTTGAAGCTCTTTGTGGCAATATGCACAAAGCTCAGACTCAGTACAGCGGAACAGCTGGACTATGCAATGTTTATTCAACATTAAGTCTCGTTGAGTTAAATGGCACTTTCCCGTCTGAACCACCCTGGACATGAAGATCTGCTGGGGAGGCTCTTCTTTGTGTCCCAACAACACACAAATGGCGTTTGTGTGTTGTTGGGAACGCTCCTCCTCATCCTCCTCATGACTCCTCATGAGCGTTCAGTCATCCTCCTCATGACTGAACGCTCCTCCATACAGAAAGGGGGGAAAAGACAGAGAGTTAAGGGCAGTCTCGAATACTGGGTATGTTGCTTTAGTGGGATCCACCACTCTGCAACAAACCCAGAATTGAGCCAAAATGCACATTCCCAGAACAGGGCAAATCAACGGAGGTCTTCTGCTAGTTCCACTGATCTCTTCCGTTCTGGATTCCCGTTGCACCAATGGTGGATCCTGCTGGCACATGGGCAACATTAGATACTGCTCTAGATGTCTGGGGAACCTGAGAGGCATCTGGCAATCAGGCATAAAGTGGTTCAAAAGGTCTTATGGATGCCTACTCGGAAATAAATTCCTCTGCGTTCAATGAGACTTGCTCCTAGGTAAGTATGTTTTATTTATTTATTACATCTTTATACCATCCAATAGCCAAAGCTATATAGGAGAACACAGCCTCAGTGTGGTGAAACACTCTTGCTACTGAGCTTCACTGAACTCTGATTGAAGCACACAGCACCAGAGAAGAAGAGGCCAGATCTCTGTGGTTGGCTGCAGGTCCCTGCTTCACTTCCTGATATCTGATCAGGTCTGCTTCCTCTGCTTCCCCCAAGTTCCACTTGGAGAACCATCAGTTCTCGAGTCTTCTGTATCTGAATCTACCTCTGTCACTACAGGCTCCCCCCACTAAGTGGTCTGAGTAGGACAAGGGTGAAGCTAACCATACGTTTGTAGACACTGAGGCAACAGTCAATGAACAAAGTGCAGATTTAAATATAAGAAGCTAGTTCATGCTGTCCCTGTGACCGAAAAAGAGAGAAACAATTTGTTTGCCAAAACAGTGAACAGTTAAAGTGGCAGACAACGTTTTATTCATCTGCAAGCTCAGCAGATGTTAAGGCATGAATAGACGGATTGATTGCAGAGTTCTCTGGGTGCGAATGAAGATCCAATACAGCGTCTTTGAAGACCCATGAGATAATCTTAAGTTTGGTACCAAAATATATCAATATGATCTCATTTTCTGACACAATTCCTTCTAAATAACATGGATTCTGTTTTGCACATTTCTTCCACTCCCCCTGCACCGGTTGTTTTATATATATACATAATAATAATAATAATAATAATAATAATAATAATAATAATTACAACCCGCCTCTCCCTCCGGATCGAGGCAGGGAACAACAATAATATAAAACACAAGAATCACAAAACAGTTAAAAAAATTTAAATCAAGCAAAAAATACATCTTTAAAAACATCTTAAAATTCATCTGGATAGGCCTTCTGGAAGGTAATTATTAATAGCCAGAGAGGTATATATATATACATATACTTAAAGGTAATTATTAATAGCCAGAGAGGTATACAGTTGCGCCATGAAGATCAAGAAAATAGAGGGAAAAGAAGAAACCTGAGGATTAGAAACATGAAAGAGACAGTGGGTCAGAGTGATTTGAAACAATTCCTGGTGGAGTGGTGGGGGGAGAAATGATTCCAGCAGACATCGAAAGAGCTCACAGAAGCTTGGGGCCAAAACCCAGAGACTCAGCTCCCCTGAGGGATATAATAATAGCATTCCTTAACACTACCACCAGAGATGAAGTTTCTAAAGCCTTGAGAGAAAAAGCACCAGTTACTCATGAAGGGAACACCATTTTATTTCTTCAAGACCTCAGTGGGGAAACACTGAGAAGGTGCAAGAGGTTTAAACCAGCCACAGACCTCTCGAAAGAAGCAAGACAAAGATTCAGATGGGGATTTCCATTTTCTCTTCATACTGAAATAGATGGTGCCCATCAAAAAGCAACTAATAGGAAAGAAATGGCTCACATCTTCACCCTGCTGGGACTCAGCATTCCATGGTCAGAGGAACTGCAAGAAGAAGAGTTGTTAGAACTTGCACTAATGGGAGATACACGGAGAAGCTCTGCACACTCACGAAAAAGGAAAAAAATCAGTCATGTGCCAGCTCTGCTCCACTAAATCAACAAAACTTGAGGACTCCTAGATGTAATACAGTCAAAGGAAAGAAGAACGGAGGTCAACTAATTGAGAATTATGAGATTTATAGCATGTATCCTCATTAGCAGTATTATTAAAATTGTTAAGATGTATTAAGCACAATTCTTAGCGTAAGAATAGATAATCTATAAGTTAAGACCCAAGTATGGAACTAGTCATGTGATAGAATTAAGAGCAAACAAATGCAGGGTGAGGCAAAATAAATAAATAAATAAATAGGAACGGAGGGGAGGGGGACAGAGGGAGTAACATCTTGAAGAAAATGCCGATGCTTTCTCGAAATTGTACGAGCCCAATGGGGGCAGTTATAAGCGTGTCTTATATTGCAGGTCACTAGCTTTGGCTTCTGACCCTCTTCTGGAGCTTAGGGGGGAGGGGGAGGGGGGAAGAGTCTATAAGGGTGGGATTGGTTTTTTTGTGAATTGGGAGTGGAGAGTGACTGTTGATATGAATATAGTTAGTTATGATAATGGAATGTACTATATTGAAATTAGGTGGGATGTACCGGATTTCTTCTCAAGCAGTAATTACAATCATACCATAACAACGAAACATGGGAAAGAATGATGTCACAATTGTAACGCTCAATGTCAGGGGCTTAGGGGATGTTGTTAAAAGGAGGTGAGTTTCTGATTTTCTTAGGGCTCGAAGACCTTCTATTATTTGTTTACAGGAAATATATAAAGCAGGAGGAGAATACGCACTCATATTACGGTAACCAGTTTGTGGCTCCAGGTTCCAATCATGCAAGGGGAGTAGCAATAATTTTAGCTGGGCACCTTGATTTCCAAGTCCAAAAAATTAAGCAGGATAATGAAGGTTGCTATCTTTTTTTTATAGGCGAGCGCCCTATAATGATAGCCACAATTTATGCGCCAAATGTGAATCAATACTCATATATGGCCAAAATATTTAAAAAACTAAGAGAACTTGCTGAAGGAGAGATCATAGTAACAGGAGATTTTAACTCGACATGTGATGCCTTTGTGGATAGGAGCAATACAGCACCCAGGGTCATGCAACGGTCTAGTAAAAGTATATCACCTTTGTTGAAAAGGTTTTATTTAACAGACACCTGGAGATGGATGCATCCAGGAGCTAGGGATTATACATATTTATCTCCCAGATATCATACATATTCCAAATTAGATCATATATTGGTTTCTACTCTATTGGTTCCAGACATATCTCTGGCTGATATATTACCTCGGACTATCTCAGACTACGCAGCAGTAGAATTAACCTTGCATATACAAGATCCGGTCCACTACACCTGGTGTGGCAGGTAGATTCATGCTTATTAGAAAATCAAAAAAGTGTACAATCCTTGACAATGGCTCTTACAGAATATTTTAACATAAATACTATACCAGTGATATCCCACAATATATTGTGGGATGCTATGAAAGCAACTATCCAGGGAACATGTATTGCTGAAACAATAAAATTAAAGAAAAGGTCAGACCCATTAAAACAAAATATAATGAAGGATATAGCTGCCTTAGAAACAAAACTAAAAAAAACAGGGTCCAGAATTACCCTTAGAAAACTAGAATGCAAACCTAAAGAACTGGAAGCATTGGAATCTGGAAAAATAGCTAAATCACTAATATATATGAAGCAACGTTATTATGAGTCAGGAAATAAAAATACAAGACTACTGACAAGAGTTCTACAAAAGAGGAAAAATAAGGGAAAAATAGTTTCCATGTGTAAAGAAGATGGTAGCAAGACTTCGGATCAAATGCAAATTAATACATTATTTGCAATTTTTTATATAAAAAAACCCTGTATCAATCAACACGTCCTAACTTAGAAAATGTCACAACATTTTTGGAGCGCGGGGGTATTACACCTGCAACCCCAGAATATCACAATATTTTGAATAAACCCGTTTCAGTAGAGGAAATAGATCAATCAATTAAAAGATTGAAACATAATAAAAGCCCAGGCCCTGATGGGTTTGGAAGTTATTTTTATAAAGTATTTAGAGAAAAATTATGTCCACACCTGACAAGTCTTTTTAATGTCATTTGGGAGGGGGGAATCTATCCCAGACACTTGGAAATTATCTCGTATTATAGTACTGTCAGAGCCAGGGAAAGATTTAACCCAGGTGGGATCGTGTAGCCCTATAGCATTGCTCAATCAAGATCAGAAATTGTTCTCTATATTAGTATCTAGACTACGTCTTATTATGGGAGATTTAGTGCACCATGATCAAGCAGGGTTTATTCCAAAATGGCATACTGCAGATCCTAGTTGAAGCCTATTGAATATAATTTGGGATGCTTCATATAAAAAACAACCCTTAGCCTTATTATCTTTGGATGTTTTTAAAGCATTTGATAGTCTTGAATGGCCATATTTGTTAAAAGTTCTCCAAGAATTTGGGACATCAATTTATTGCAGCAATTTCAAGTCCATACACTACAAACAGGGCCATAGTTAGAACAAATCAGATGGATTCAATACCAATGCTGATTGAAAGAGGGACAAAACAAGGCTGTCCACAATCTCCTCTGCTCTTCGTCCTCTGCCTTGAACCATCTGCTAATGTTCTACGTACTAACACCCTTATAACTGGCTACCGGGGAGGGGACGAAGAACGTTTACTGAATATGTATGCGGATGATATGATAGTGATGTTATCTGAACTGGAACAATCAGCATCAATATTGAAACAAGAATTGATATCTTTTGCACAAGTGGCAAGCCTACAAGTAAATTTTGAGAAACCAGTTATTATGTTTTTAATATACCTCCCCAGCAGCAATTAAATGTGTGTAGGACCTTCCAGGTTCCAATGTGTCATACTTCATTCAACTATTTAGGGATACAAATGCCACGTAATATGGCCAAAATATTTAAATTATAAACCATTAATCAAGGAAACAAATATGAGGTCATGGTTAAAACTAAAATTATCAATTTTAGCAAGATTAGCAGTAATTCAGATGAAAGTGATTCCAAGATTCTTGTACCTCTTTCAAATCCTCCCCATCCTCATCCAGCCTCAAATGTTAAGAAAGTGGCAAAAGCAAATAAATGAATTTATTTTTCAGGGCAAAATACCTCAATTAGCAATAAAATATTATTATAAAAAAACTTACAGTGGAGGTTGGGGACTCCCTTATCGATATATTATGAAGCATTTCAATTAAGACAACTGGGATTCATAACAATGAGAAATGAAAATAATTGGATTGGATTGGAGCAGGAGATGTTGGGGAGGGGCCCCATGTGGGCTGTACCTCACAGAATAATAAAGATAGGAGATATCCGCCAAATTAAAAACCCAAATACATGAACAACTTTTACTATTTGGAAACGGTAGCAGACTAAATTAGCACCAGTGTGCTCTCCATTGACTCCATTACAAACATATTCTAGACTACTAGATGAAGGGCAGATTATGGCCTGTTTTGTTTAAGAGATTTTTATATACATAATACTCTTTATACGACAAATCAGCTGAAAATTAAGGTACAACAATGGAACTTAAATTGGATACAAGACATACAACTAATGCACATATTGCGGGACCCAATCACCAAACTACATGCTACTAGGCCACTAATGGCAACTGAACAAATTATTCTCTCAACTGGGTTTACAGGGAAGGGAATCGTATCTTATCTGTATAATACCTTAGTTGAAGTACAAACTGGTTCTCTACAGGTACTGAAAATGGTATGGGAGACAGACTTTGGCTTTAATATACCGGATAGCCAATGGAACCAGCTTTGGGTACAAAAACCCTACTAATCAGTTCCAGCAAGCGTTAAGGAAACATCTTTGAAGACGCAGCATCGATGGTATAGAACTCCAGTGCAAATGACTCACATCACCTCAGATGGGAAGTCTCCTTGCTGGAGGGGATGCTCCACCAGAGGTACATATTATCACCTCTGGTGGGAATGCCAGTGGGTTCAACAGTTCCGGCATATGGTACATCAGGAATTATTACAGATAACAAAGGAATGTATTCAGTTTACCCCAGAATTATTCTTATTGTCCCTGTACTATAATAAAAACAAATCTATTTCAGCCAAACAATTAGTAACTCTCTTAATAGCAGCTGAAAGACAAACAATAGTCCAACAATGGAAAAACCTGGATCATCTTGATAAAGGGGCATGGTATAGAAACATATGGTCTACTGTAATCTGTGAAAAAATAACACATAAGTTAAAAGTACTTCAAGGCAAAGATGATCCACTAATATTTAATGATATATGGGGGAAATTTATTTTACATACAATAAATTCGGAGTCACTGACATATATGTCAAATATAGCTAAGGAGATATGGACTGTATAAATGGTATGAAATTTCCGATATAGAGTATAATTTTAGTAAATTTATAATATCAAGAAGTTTTTAAAAAGTAATAAGGGGAATAAGCTTCACTCCACTGTATGTATTATTATTATTTTTTTGTTATTTATTTATTTTGGGGGGAGGGGAGGGGAGGGGTATAATATATCATAATATATTATATTACACTATGTTATAATGGTCATGGTTGTTGAATATATGAAAATCTGTAATAAAAACATTACTATATATATAGTATATATGGGGGAGGAGGAGAAGGGATTATCTAAGTAAATTGCTATTTTATTTGCGTTCTCATCTTTTGTTTCTATGTTGGTGTTTATACACACACAGGCTTTAAATCTTGCATATTTAAAGTAATTCTATTGTAAGCCACTTTGCAGGCCATGTAGATTATAAACAGTTAAAAATTAAATAAATGGTCATCACCTGCTGAATCCCTGCTACTGAACATACAACAACTTCTTACTGCAGTATTTGTTCTGGGTTATGATTTGTTTTTATTTGTTTGCATTCTTCATGACGGAACTTTTTTTTTTTTTTTTAAATCAATCAAGGCTTCACCCTCTCTTTTTTTTTTTAAAAAAAGGGAGCAAAAACAGCTGGCAGAAAAGAACCCTTTGATCTCATAAAGCTGGTGGAGCTGGCCCCAGGCAATGACCCTCTTTGGGTGGGGCACAGTAGAGGAATAAGGAAGGGTGGTTGGGCAGGAAGGGAGACCTATTGCAACTCCTCCCTGCTAATCTCCCACAAGTGTGCGCTTCCAGAGAGGAAATGTCTGCTCAATGTATCAGCTGAAGTAGTGCTCTGGATGCTGTAGCAAAAAACAGAGTGAGAATGGACCAAAGACAATTTTGCCATTCTTCTGGATGGGACTCTGGCTTAAAATAAAGGAGCTCGCTAAGCAATCCACCATACCAAAGCATTTTTCATGGTCCTGTATGTGAATTCAGAACAACCTAAAATAAGGCAACAGATTTAACAGAATGAGTGTTTCCTATTCCTTGTTCATCCAAGAAACTGATGATCTATGGTGCTTACTGACATTGGAAGTACTAGCATGCATCCAAGTGTGATACTCAGCTTACAGAAGGGCTACACAAATCACTGGTTTGTGTTTAAAAGTGCCAAGGCAATCCAGCGTTCCGCTTACGACGAACATACGCTCCTGCTAGTGGCTAACACAAACGTGACCTTACTAGCATGAATGACAGGAAGTAGATCCCCAGCCATCAACTATTTTGCTGGATGGCTAGTTGAACAATGGAATGAGTGGTGGTGGGTGGAGGACCCAAGCCCCCCCCCCCATCCCTTCAGACGGCCTGCTTCCAAGTCCCATTGCCATAGATGCTATTCACTCATATCCGTCTTTGATTCTGGAGTTGGCAATTAAGTGTGTGTGCGTGTATGTCTTCACTCCTAGCCCAGAGTATCCCTTCGTACTTTGTACTGCTTCTATTGGTTGGAAGCAGGGCATTGGGCTTAACTTAGGTTTGGACTCAGAATAGGCCTGCTTTTATATACTTGCTCTGGTTTTACATCACTTGGTCTAAAAGGGCTGCCCAGGGCAATGATGCCACAGAGTTGGGAGACCCCAAGCAGCTGCCTGTGCAGAAGTGGGAATCTGCAGTTCTGTGTGTGTGTCTTGCCTCATGCCACGAGCTACTGAGGCAGCAGGTCTGCATATTCTCAGAGTTGCCAAGTACGCCAGGGTGACCATGGCTATAACCCATTGCTTCCTGCTGACCTGGAAAGACTATAAAGACTACCAAGTCAGGCTTGGACTTCCCTGGGAAGATCTGCTATGTCTGCCTCTAATTCCGGTTAACTCGGGGCCTTCTCCATTTCACACTGGTCACCTGCCAAAGTTGTGCTAAAGGATATTTGTTAGCAAACAATTCTGCCAATTCAAGCCCATTAGGAGCAGGAACATCCAAGGGACATCCAAGGAACATCCAAGAGAAGGCAAAACACACACACACAACCGTCTATGCCGATCAAGGCACAGCAGGCCTTGAAAAGCCCCTTTTAGCCCCTGAAACTCTCCGCTCACGCTGGCGGCACATTAAGGCTTTCCTGTTATTAATACAGGAGTTTTAAGTGAAGTGGTGACCTCCTTAAAACCAACTGGGGGCATTCATCTCCTTTCCCCTTTTCCCATATGCGGGGGGGGGGGAGGGGGGGATATACTGACGTGAGGTCAGAGTAAGCCAAGCATGAGTTGGCAATGAGAGACCAAAGACGGGGGCTGTCTAAACCTCTTCCTGCCAGCTGAAGTTTGGGGTTTCACCTCAGCCTGTGGCTAGTTGCCTTTGATGGATCCTGGGAAATAATTTTTATTTATTTATTTATTTATTTATTTATTTATTTATATTTATTTATTTGTTTATTTATTTATTGCATTTATTTCCCGCCTTTTTTCCTCCAAGGAACCCAAGGCGGCATACATAATCCTCCTCCTCTCCATTTTATCCTCACAACAACAACAACAGCCCTGTGAGGTAGGTTGGGCTGAGAGTCTGTGACTGGCCCAAAGTCATCCAGTGGGTTTCCATGGCCGAGTGGGGACTAGAACCCGGATCTCCCGACTCCCAGGCCAACACTTTAGCCACTACACCACACTGCCTCGCTGTGCCCACTGTGACTTGACTGGCGTGGGAGAAGTGATGTTTTCTTGCCTTTCCTGAGGTGATTTTGCTCCCAACAAACAGTGGGCTTGAGTTGGCAGAACTGTTTCCTAGCCGTTATCTGTTGTCACAACTTTGGCAGGTGACCAGTGTGAAGTGGAGAGGCTTCCTCGTTTGGGGAGCGTTGGGACTGGTGCCTGGGAAGTTTCATCTCCACAAAAGAGCTACGTAGCTGCTAGAGAGATTCTGCTGGTGGGGATGGTGAAATAGGCGGTGTGGGACAGTGGTCTACGTTCGTTAACTGCAGAAACAAATAGTGCTTCCCCTTTGGTTAGGGTCTCTAACTCCAAGCAGGAAATTGGTATATTGTAAGAACTTGCCTACAGCACATGGATGACACTGTTGTGTTTCCCGAAACCTCCTGCCTTATTGGAAGACAATAAAGAGGTCTGCCACGTAATCCACAAGGCTTTATTCAGGCAATAAACATTTCCCACCTAAAGAAAGTCTAACTTCTACGAACTTCTTCCTAGGCAAAACTATGCAAACTAAGCAAGACAAGGGAAAGCCTTTTCCCAGAATGCTTCAACTCAAGGAGGCTGGTTCTGAAGAAGCCTTTGGCAAGAAGTTAGCAGAGCTGACTTCCTTTAGCTCTGCTCATTTGAGTCTGCGGCAGACTCTAGGATCTACTAGCCTTGAAGTGCCCTCCCCCTCGGAAGAAGAATGATTTCCCATAGACTGTGTGTTGTTAACGTTTTCAGTTATAAGGTCTGACGAAGGTTCACCCCCAGCTGGGGAAGAGCCCATGAGAATCACCTCCCCCATTTCGCTTGTAGGCCGGTATGTTTCTGGCGCTGCCTCTTCTGCTTCAGAATCTGATTCTGATTGATCGCCAGAAACTCCTTCTTCCAGCCCAAGGGGAACAGGCCTAGTCACGACAGGCACAAGCAAGCCAGGCACATTCTTGAAGGAGGTGGCTGGAATCCGGGTACTATCATGGACCCCAGTTCTTCATCACGGAACTGGCAAAGGTGGCTTGCCTTTGTTTTGAATGGCACAAGGAAGGCCTTGACAACGATTATGCAATGTCTTGACAAACAGCTATGCTAAATCCCCCAAATCATTTGGGCTCTCTCTGTTAGCAATGTGATTTGCATCTATCCATAAACATCCAATGTTCCCTTTTCTGCTGATGTCTGCGCTGTTGCATCACAGCCACCCAAGGTACTAACACTTTGCCCCCAGCCAAGGCAAATAAAGACAAAAGTATGCTTCTTTAGTACATTTCAGTGTTAACTGTTGATTTCAATATTTCCTGGGGGAGACTCAGAAAGAAGTGCCAACAGAACGAGGAACTCTTTTTCTTGTCTTTTTTTTTTATTGAAGCATTTTTGCTTGTTATGGATCATGTTACCACCCTCTCTAATGTAGATCTGTTTAAATCAAAGAGTGCATTTACAGCTGCTTCCTGGATAGTTATAGTAACAGCCTGCGCTTACACATCTCCAGGTCTTTGCAGAGACCCTGTAATTAATTTATGCACAGATGTATCCAGGGATTAGCTCTGTGGCAAAGTAAGCAGACCACTGCCCTCCTAGGTTGAAGGATGAGAGAAAGGCCTCTCCTGCTCTGGACTAGTTCCTATGGACTTCAGGTTGATGGAAACAGCACTTCACAGATGTCTTTCAGGCAGGACTGAGCAGAGCTGCATTCACAAATTGCACCAACACAACCCAAGCTGACTGTAAACCCCAAAGCCCCTATATTCTGAAATCCGAATGTATACAAGTGAAGCACATTTCTATATCTGATTCGTCTGCATAATTTACCATACTAGTGCAGGGGTAAGGAATTATGCAGAGCTCCACTTGGTGACCACAGTAGGGTGGCCATATGAAAAGGAGGACAGAGCTTCTGCATCTTTAACAGTTGTATTGAAAAGGGAATTTCAGCAAGTGTCCTTTGTAGGCATGCAGCACCTGGTGAAATTCCATCTTCATCACAACAGTTAAAACTACAGGAGCCCTGCCCTCTTTTGTATCTGGTCACGCTAGGCAGGGCTCCTGTAGTGATGAAGATGGAATTTCACCAGGTGCTGCATGCCTACAAAAGACACCCGCTGAAATTCCCTTTTCAATACAACTGTTAAAGGTACAGAAGCCCGGTCCTCCTTTTCATATGGCTACCCTAGACCACAGAAGCCATGCTCTGCTCCTTTATGGCTTTCTCAGTCCCTCCCAACTGCATGATCTACAAAAGGGAGTTCAAGGACTAGTTTTATAAATACATATTCCCCACATGATTCACCACCTCATCAAGTGGTGGCATGTATGTGTGAACCAATCATCACTGAGCTAAAACCACAGGTGAAATTTTCATATCGTCTCAGTGACGATTTTTAGAGTCAGTTCACACATCCTGCTGCAAAGCGGATAAGAAATCAAGTAAGAGGGTTGCCTTACTCATAGGCTGCCTAAAATAATGTTAAATGAATAAATAAATAAAATTATGTACATACATATGTGAACCAGCCCCCACAGAGTTGAACTGGGTAGTCCAATGTGAAAGAAGAGATCTACAAATAACAGAACTCCCTTATTTATGTGTTTGGGGTAGAGCTGCAGTCGAGAGGAGGAGGAGGCAAAAGCCAGTAGAAACTGCCACATTTGACAACTGAAGATTGAATGATGATAGCAGTCTTCAAATATTTGAAAGGTTGTCACACGGAGGAGGGCCAGGATCTCTTCTTGATCAACCCAGAGTGTAGGACGCAGAATAATGGGCTCAAGTTACAGGAAGCCAGATTCCGGCTGGACATCAGGACAAACTTCCTGACTGTTAGAGCAATACGACAACGGAATCAATAACCAAGGGAGGTGGTGGACTCTCCCACATTAGAGGCCTTCAAGAGGTAGCTGGACAGCCATCTGTCAGGGATGCTTTAAGGTGGATTCCTGCGTTGAGCAGGGGGTTGGACTCGATGGCCTTACAGGCCCCTTCCAACTCAACTATTCTATGATTTTATGGTTGTATTACCCCTGGAAGTGAAAACCTTCTAGTATAAAGTGAGAATATAATCTAGTGGGCTATTAAAGCTATTTGCCTCCCTGTTTGAAAAGCTGATGCAAATTGAGGGGAGGGCATCTGAGAATTCTGCCCACAGACCTCTACCTGAATAACATGCAAAATCTCTTCTTATGATTCATGTAATCACTTCTGTGGAGCAAATGGTAACTCTTGCAATTGCACCACTCTGCTTTGATGTTTTTGTTATTTATTTAAGGAGGAATTATCCATTAGGGAATTCCTGATTTCAGTATTCCCCCAATACAAATGTCTAGTTTCTTACAACCTGAAAAGAGAGAAATTAAAAGCATGTTCCCTCACGGATTAAATATGCTAGTTTACATTCAAGAAAGCACACTGCTTGGAAGAAAGCAAGAATGCTTGCATTTCTAAGTACTCCTTGGCTTAAATAGAAAAGAAAAGACAGCCAATTTTATAACACATGCTTTGAAACATTGCACATACCTGACTGTAGCTGGTGGAAGCAAATAGAGACAGAGGCTGCATCAGCTATACAATATTGCCCAGTGAACCATCACTAAGAGTATAGTTTGCAGAGTACCTAAGGGGAACAGATACACACTTCTCAACCTTACAAACATATAATAGTTTTAGACCGCTTTTAACTTCCACCAAAGAAACCTGGGAACTATAGTTTGTTGAGAGAACTGGAAATTTTCTGCTATAGACCCTCCTCACAATACTATTTGAAGAGAGGGAATGTTTGGTTTTGCACAACATGCTACCCCACACTCAGTGGTTGAGTGTGGGTTGTTGTTGAACTGTGGGTTGTTTGTTGAACAGGGGTTAGCATGTTGTCTGAACCCAGAACATTTTCTGTAGGGTAGGGTGACCAGATAAAATCCAGGTCAGGGCTCATGTAACTTTAACAGTTTAGAGAAAAGGGAATTTCAGCCAGTGTCATTTGTATGCAATTAGTTCCTGGTGAAATTCCCTCTTCATCACAACAGTTAAAGTTGCAGGGTCCCTGCCTTCTTTTGTATATGGTCACTCTAGGATAGTGCCTGCACCTTTAACTGTTGTAATGAAGAGAGAATATCACCAGGAACGAATTGCATACAAATAACACTGGCTGAAATTCCCTTTTCTCTACAACTGTTAAAGTTACATGAGCCCTGACCTGGATTTTATCTGGTCAGCCTACTGTAGGGTGGTTTGTTAACCATGCAGTATGGGTTATTTTTCTCAAACAAGCCACCCTGAGAACCCATGGGTTGTTGTTCAGTTGTTCGGAGTGGTCAATAAGCCACACTGCATGGTTAACTAGCCACCTTGTGGAAAATGTCCTGGGCTCAGACAACACGCTAACCCACAGTTTAATAAACA
Organism: Anniella stebbinsi; assembly: GCA_029215795.1. Lineage (NCBI taxonomy): Eukaryota > Metazoa > Chordata > Lepidosauria > Squamata > Anniellidae > Anniella > Anniella stebbinsi. The sequence goes on from JARDYH010000001.1 coordinate 1,479,655, forward strand.
ACCCATGGTTTATCAGCAACCCATACTTCTGAATAGACAAATGCAGGATTGCACGGTTAAAGGCTAAGGATGCACTTGATAACCCTGAATGTTTATTTCAGGCTTATGTAGATAATGAGGGCAATCATCTCCCCCTGTGTGTCTCTCTGAGACTGTCATCTCCTCTTACACCCCTTGCTTCTACTTTGTTGTGAAGGAGCTGGGATGAGAGGAGACAACAGCTAGTCTATTCCCCCACTAGCTCCTCCCCTTCAGGTTTTTGGAGCTGCATTTGTTCTGCTTGTCCCTGTGCCCAGGAGATCTTGCACAGAGAGAGAGAGAGAGAGCCACTGGGCTGAGTTAAATTAATAGGCCAGGAATAGTTGGGTAATTATTTCATCGTATGAAGGAGAGATTCTTTGATGACTCAGACCTCTTATTACATCTGTGCGATGTCAGCCCATTGAAATACATGCTCTTATGTAAGTTAAAAAATGAACCGTTTCAAAATAAAATCCTCTCATTTGAATCCACACACACACACACACACACACACCACCTGCATTATCCTATTGTTTTCTTTCCCGATTTCTGAATCCCAGTGTCACAGATCCAACAGGAATCGAACCTGAATCCAGGACAATGGGAACAGACATCCAAATTAATTTAGTTTAAAAATATAAATGCAAGGGATGTAGCACATGATGTTTGCAGGAGCCGACACAGCTGAGTCCTGAACTGCTTTCTTGTTTTGTTTTCAGGATGAGAAATACTGCTGATTGAAATCCCCAGATGGATAAGCTGCATTAACCCACCATTTGCCTCACCTTGATGCAAACTCTGCTGTAGATTTCAGTATTCTCAGCTTAATAAATCTATTTCAGACATTTTTGTCTGAATTTTATTCAGCAACAGTCAAAGAAACAAGCTTCTGGGGGCTTCCACCACCTCCAGGAAGATAAAATCAAACGGTGCTCTAGCTAGTTAATTAAAATGTTTCAGAATCTTTCACCTGCGGTGTCAAACTGTTTTATTGAGTGAAGCATTGTTAAATGTAACAAAGCAGGTGCCGCCGCCGCTGTGCATTGCCATAGATTTGGCTGCGTTATAAAAGCATATCAGAGAGCTGGTTAAACCCCAGGGACTAATCAGGAGGGCAGAACAGGATCACCTTGGGTTAAGGACCCAAGTGTAAAAAACAACCACACCCTCTTCCACCCATTGATCTCAAGAGTTTAGGACTTTCAGGAGTTCAGTTCAGCAACCAAGAAAGAGCAGGTCATATATCTGCAATATGGGCTAAATTTGCTCCATACGTTTTCTCTGACCGAGAGTTAGTAACACCCTGGAGTTATAAAAATGAAAGCCCCAGAATCCTTGCTGCATGATCCTTTCTTTCCCCCTTCATGTGAACAGCAGTAGCTAGGAGCTAGAGGGAAGTTTACACCTCTTCTCCACACTGAGGCACGTATGGTATTTCCAGCAAGTCTAAGTACATCAGTGGCTATGATGAAAAATTGCTTATATGGCAATATATGGCTCTCAGTTTATTGAAATTTAGAGCCCGCCCCATCCCAAAGACTCAGCACAAGGTAACCCAAGCATAATGCGGCAAAAGAGGATAGGATTTCACCGACCGGTTCTTCGCTTAACCTTGAATGCCAAAGGCCAGCCCAAGCTAGGAGGTCTCCTTCAGGACTTTGTCCTGGAATAAAGACAGAATTCGACTGGAGAGTCCTCGGGAAAAACATTTGGGAACGACTCTTTGACAATCCCCTTTGCATTAGGAGACCATGGATCTATTTAGTATCCATGCCCCACCTTTCCACCTTAAGGCACCCAAGGTGGCTAACTGCAAAACACATACCATTCCAATACAATACAGCATTTACGTTCAAGGTGCTTGTATAGTTTAGATTAGAAGTTGCATATTTATTTATTTAGATTTGTCTCAGGAAAGGGCAGAACTGTCCTGAACCTCCTCCGTGAAAAGTGCTTTTCTCTTTTCACCCACCTATTCTTTCCAGTTTCTCTGCATATTCATATTGTCGGATGAATATAACTTTATGATATTTTTCTTCTGATTAACTGCATTTCCAGTTTCCCTGTTTACCAGAAATACCTGCGCCTCCCCCTTCCCGTCACTGGAGCTTTGTGGAGGGTGTTGTTTTTCATGCTATCCCAGAGGAATCTGGAAGCCCCCCAGGGAGAGAGGGAAGAAAGAGACGCAGGGAAAAAGCAAGCCAGGGAGCCAGATGTGCACCCGAGAACTTCTTCTCATCTCCTTGCACCGATGGGCTTTCTTTTCTTTCTTTTCACATGGCTGTTATGTAAATTTTTCTGAGGGCTTTTTTCCTAAATAATTCATTCAGGCCTTGCCCCTTTTTAATAATCTGAATGCACAAATGATAGCACAAAACTGCAAAAAGACATCCCATTCACATCGTCAAGGGAACGATACACAGTGCATGAAAACTATCAACCATTTGTAAGTAATCCATTTGTTTGCCACTACAGAATGGTTTGATCTTTAAAAACAAACAGCAACATGATTTTAACTTGACAGTGGCTGCATTTGGACAACACATTAAGCAACTGAGGGTGAGGGAAACAATCGTCAGTTGTGTTGCTTATTGTGTCGTGTGAAGGGTAACACATCGCTCACAAACTACTGACGGTATGCTATTCCGCCCAAATAAGCAACTGAGAGAAACAACTGGCTTGCAAGTTGTGTAGCTCGAAGCCAGTTGTTTAAAGCGTTGTGTGGAGGGATGAGTGTGTTAATAGCATGTGGTGAGTGGGTTAAAACACAAGCCCATAGAGGCAGGCGGCAAGAGCGACCAAAATGGCAGCTGCCACTCTGCTACAACTGGCGCAACTTGCAGAGGCTGCTGGGATAGAACTGGGAGGACTGAGGGAGGAGGGAGGGTGGGGAGAGGGGCAGGGGCTGTGTCAATCAAATGCTGGGTTGACTATTAGTCCACTCAACGCCAGCCCCAAACACCCACAGTTGTGTAGGAATATGTTGTGTGGGGAGTACCCACAAAATAACCAACTGTGAGTTGGTTACTCAACCCACCATTGACTAATGTGTTGTCCGAATTCAGTCAGTGTCTTTCTCAGACACTGCTTTCACCCGTCACATCAATGGTCACCACCAGCAATTGGTGTACCACCAGTTGCAGAAGAAATGTGTCTGTCTCTCCTGAAGAGTCAGCCTCATGTGCTTAATTCCACAGCACTTAGTTTTTGCTCAGTGCTCAGGTTAAAGATAGAAACTATTTGAGCAGCCTTGTAGAGCAAGTCCTATCAGCCCTAGCTAACATGGTCAATGGCCAGGAATCCTGGGAGGTGTAGTCCAGTGTGGCATAGTGGCTAAAGTGTTGGACTGGGAGCCTGGAGATCTGGGTTCTAGTCCCCACACAGCCATGGAAGCCCACTGAGAGTCACAGACTCTCAGCCCAACCTACCTCACAGGGTGGTTGTTGTTATGAGGATAAAATGGAGAGGAGGAGGAGGAGGAGGAGGAGGAGGAGGAGGAGGAGGATTATGTATGGCACCTTGGGTTCCTTGGAGGCAAAAAGGTGGGATATAAAAATGCAATAATAAAATAAATAAATAGAATAAAAACAACTTGAGGGCACCAGGTTGGGGAAGGCTGTCTTAGAGCAAGGGTTGGCCAAAGGGAGTTTGCCAGAGGTTTTGGACAGTTTCTAGAATTCTCTGCCAACATGGACAATGGTCAGGAATGTGGGAGTTGAAGTCCAAAATATCTGGAGATCTACTTTCTGCCCACTCCTGTCCTAGAGGGTAAAAGAGAGGGCGTGCGTTATTAAGAAGGAATTGGCTAGCTTTCTTTGTTGTGGTTCTTTAAAAGGCACGTTTGTGGCTCTCATGCACAAAAGCTTAGAAATGTCTGAGTCGTGTCTGAAAAAACCCAACTCAGAAGCAAAAGTGATGCTTTTTGAATCATTTACAATAGTGTGCCAAGCACAGGAGGAGGTGTAAGATGCTGTAGTGCTCTGAGGATTGATTCACCACATGCACATTCAAGCCACAAACACACTGAAAAAGCAGATGCGTGAACAGATCATAATATGCAACACAGAGGGGATGTTCTTCCACCTGGACATGTGCCATTCAAGAGACGGAGTGAACAGATGCAAAGTCGACATGCGAGTTATTTGGCCTTTGGTGGCCGGGACTCCAAGCCTCGTCCAAGAATGGCTTGTTCTGAGGCTGGGCCCTAGCCTAGTGAGCCACCTGAGATGGCATGCCCAGGCCCCAGAGCCCTCTGGATGCACAGAAGGCAGAAGGCGGTGCGACACGCCAGGAGAGAGCCAATGTGGCATCGTGGAGGTTTTAGCGCTCGACTTGGACCAGGGTAACCCAAGTTCAAATCCCCATTCCGCCATGCAGCTCAGTGGGTGACCCTGGGCCAGTCATTACCTCTGAGCTTAACCTGTCTGTTGTGTTTACAATGCGGAAGAGCAGAGCATGCTGCCCTGAGCTCTTTGGAGGAGGGCAGGATAAAGAGGTCAACAAGCAAACCAACATCAACACCTGTGATTGGAAGAGAGTATGAAGCCACTAGACTGGCCAGGACAGGCTGGCCCAGCCCAAGACATTTTGATGCCTGAGGCAAAGAATAAAATGGTGACCCTTACCCATTGTACATGCAAACGCCAAGTTGTAGCTGAATCTTACTTCAGCAGTAGGGTTGGGGTAGTTTCCTCAACCACACCTGAGGGCAGAAAGGCGGGTCAGGGAGTGCAGGGCAGGCTGCCTAGCACCCATAGCCTTGTCCCCCAACACCTCACTACTGTTCCCCAGTGATGCCGCCTGAGGCAACTGCCTCACTTTGCCTAACGGGAGGGCTGGCCCTGAGGACAGGCACACTTACTAAGAGCAGGCTTTCTACCCTTGCCTGCTCAACAGTGCAATACCTTCTGCCTGCCAGACTCTACTTCCAGCCACTGACTTCAGGAAGCCTGGGCTGGTGATGGATGCACCTTCAAGATTTAGATTTGGGATTGGACACCCACAGCCTTGAGCCAAACCTGACACTCCTCCTGAGTGGGAATCAAAACTCATTGATCAAAAGAAAACAGCACAAGTAAAATTATATGACAAAAAAAAAGTTAAATCGAAGGACCACCGCCCATCTGTATTTATATGACAAGCCAAAGAGTATATGCCTACAGATAATTTACACTCTGGAGTGAGTGAACCCTCACAATTATCGATTTTTAAAATAAGCACAATGAGAGCTAAAGAAGCATATGCTAAGCAATGACTGACTGACTGACAGCCGCCATAACGGATTGTCAGATTTAAAGAGCTGGCTTGCTAATTGGCTGACATAATGAGGTAGATGCCTGGCACTCCCAGAGAGTACGATTGTGCGCTCTTTCCATCAATCATCCTCCAGACATCTTGGCATTCAAAATACAGCAAAACCACTTAACTACCATTCTTTAAACAGGCATGGGTAAAGGGGTGTGTGTGTGTGTGTGTGTGAAATGAGAGGCAAATGGTTGCTATGCTAAATTGGAGCATTTGAACATAGCAATGCAGGCTTCCACAACAGTGGCTAGTGATTTCCATAATGGTGGAAGCTACAGGTTAGCAACATTTCCAGATACCTGCTGGATTAATAAAAATGCTGAGTATTTACTCAGGGTACTAAACCCAACTTGGGAGCATTGTTTAAATTGTGGTTATCCAGGAACGTCCCAGTATGACATTTGCCCAACTTGCTCCACACTTTCCAAATTCACTCCATTATAGGGTCTAGGTGAGCAAGCAGGAGGAAGTGCAGAAGTACTATCTACACCAAAAAAAGTTAACAATAAAAGGATGGGTTTGAGTGCATGTATTTCAAAGCTGGTGGATTTGCCCACCACAGAACCAAGCTGACTCTGCTTCATAAACAAACCTCCATGTTTTGTTTTAAACAAGGGCCCCTCTACAGAGCTCTTTCAGGCTGGGGCCTCTCTCTCCTCAGGCCAGAAGCAGTGGGTGTTGCCCTCAGCTACTTCTTGGCTCCTCCCAGGAAGTGCATCCCATACAGGCAAAATCCAGTAGTTCTTTTCCGTTGTTACAGCATGGAGCAAGATTATGTACCCCTATTTGTGTGTGAGTGCTTATAAGGAAAGGAATGAGGGTGGCCAAGGCTGCTCTTGCCCTATCTTATTGCGGTTTAAAGATAAAGAACCAAAGGAATGGTTGCCCATCAGCCTGTAGCACCTGGGCAGCAGATTGAACAGGCCGACATACGAGTCATCTTTTCACAGTCTTCCACTCTATGGTGACATATGGTCACGTTTCAATGCAATACGCACAGACATAGAAGCACGATCTTTCCATAAATTGGACTACTGAGATCCCTGTGCTCCACTTGCAAATCGACCGCCATGCGTGTATGTTTGGCCAATTAATACCTGGTCCTTTCATAACCATGTTCAAAACGTAAAGCATGTGTACTAATTATCCATACTCTTTCTAAGCATAAGGAATGCATTAGATTTCAAGGTCAATCAAGAAGCATTAGCTTCTACACACCCTGATATCCCAGAAATGATAAAGCAAGTGGAACTTTCTCCCTAGAATTTCAGGGTGCAGGAACCTATGTGGGACAGCCCCGTCCCCTCTGCTGAGGAGGACTGGACAATGATAGGGGGCAAACGGAGAAAAAGACACATCACGTCCTGGTGTGGTATTTCTAATCAAAATCAAGATGGGATGCCTTTTACTGGGTGTAAGGTCATTTCAGTTACGGTAGCATTAAGGTTTTTCAATAAAACATTTTAAATGCCAGTTATATAACTGCTTTTTAAACATTTAACAGCCACATTGGTTACATGACCTGGGACAAAGGATATTTTCTCAGCCCATTGATATATGGTAGACAGAATACCCTTATGGGAACATTACAGAATGGCCTGAGGTCATTCCATAATGTGCAGCGCAGGATTTATTTTTTGCACCAAAACAGTGATTGTTAATGAATCCAAAGGCAATGAAAGTTCAATGACATGGCAAAAGACAGAGATGATAGACGCAATCATTTCAAAGGAAACCGGCCAACCAATGCAGCCGTGGATATAACCAGCAAACTAAACAGCCTATAGCAGTAAGGAAACAGGCATACCCACTGATGGACAGCCCAGATGAAATCGTGCGCCTGAAGCCAAAGATTCTCTGAACTGTCCATGGAAAATGTCCAAGAAGAGGGGGCACTGGCTACTCAAGAGCTTCAGCTAGAATCGAGAGATGCCCTTTCCCAGCTGTCAGACTGGTCAACATCAGCGCTAACCTCTCTTTTCAGAGGGGTGTGTGTGTGTGTGTGTTTTATGGCATTGAAAACAAAGCCAGTAATGAATGAATCAATTAACCCCCTGGTTAATGCTATGAGCCTGAAGCCTAAGCCAAGAAGAATTCAGATCCTACAATAAAAAACAACATTCTTGGCTCCCATGCAGGTTTTAGGCCTTGTAGTGATTTCAGATCTTAATAAGCTTAAAGAGTTCCACAGCCAGTTTTACTGTAAGCCAGTGAAATAAATGTTTCCAAAGGGAACAGCTGGCATCTCTTTTCATAAAAGATTCCCTTTTAGAGCACTATTTCCAAACAATATCACAGTAGCTCCATTCACAAGGCTATAGTTAAGGCTGTGTCAATACTTCTCTTATAAACCTTGCTTTAAGTTGTTGTTTTTTACAGCTTTATAGCCAAGCCATAATTAGCTGTGAACGGAAGTAGAAACGCTATAAGGACTTAGTATGGATTTTGGATTTGTTTTTGGTCTTTGCAAATATGGATAAAATGTGTTTCACAAATCATATAGGGTTCAGTCGTGAATGACAGTGGCTGAATTCAGACAATACGATAGTCAATGGTGGGGTAATAATCAATTTTACAGTTGTTCATCTAGGGGGTACTCCCCACACAACATGGTAATAAATAATCAACATTCGGACGACACGATAGTCCATACAACTGACGATTGTCCCCCCCCCCCCCCCCAGTTGCTTATTGTGTCGTCTGAATTCAGCCAATGAGTCAGTTCGCAGAGGCAGGATCTACACTACTGCTTTAAAATTATTTATAACAGTAGTGACAACTGTTGGGGCCCAGGACACAGAGTTCCATAGACAGTTTTCAAAGTGTCATATCCTGCCTGGTGTAGCTCTGGCCACAGTTCACAGCCCACCGTGGCTTATTTAAGCCGCAGTGGGCTGCAGCATGTGTTGGTGGCCATTTGACTGATTGATTGATTGATTACATTTATATACTGCCCAACAGCCGAAGCTTTTTGAATGGTTCATATTTTGAATATTCAATGCGAGGCTGCAGTTTGTTGTGTCTAGCGGACCTGAGGACAGTGGGTTATGCAAAGGTTAAATAATCCTTTCATAACCCAGCAAAAGACCATGGGTTGTGTGGGGGTTGTTTAACTCATGGTCCTTGGGTTAGCACAACATGACAAGCTGTGGCCGAGTGCTGAATATTCAATATGGCCACCTACATGTGCTGACACGTACAGCTGTTCAATTGTATGAACCAGGTCAGACAGAGGTGGACTATACATATTTTTAAAAGTTCTTGAATCTTTAAACAGATTTGGGGCTTTTCATGTGAAAAAAAAAAGTAAATTATGGTAAGGGTTAAATGATCTCTTGGGTTTTGAATAGGATCAATTCTTCTCAAGAGACAGCCAAGTAATTTCCCTTTATGCCAAAGTGAAAGAAAGTCACTGCCTTCAGTTCTGCTTCAGGAGACCCATGCTTATTAAGAAAAAAAAAAAGAGAATCAAATCAGAACCAGACAAATGATTAGAGAACGGACATCTGGATTTTCCGTTATCCACAGCAGATCCGAAGGCAACAGTCTTATGATCCAATGGAACATGGATTTCTTACCCCCAGCTTCTGCAGCAATGGCTTACGAGAGATAGCTTTATTAATTTTTTGTCCTTTTATCGTTTTTTCCTTTTTCCTTGAATTCTCTAGGTCAGCCATATCTGCAGGGGTGGCCGAGGGATTTAATTGCTTTTCACTTCCTACCTTCGTCTCAGGGTGACCAGCCCATTAATAATGCACAGGAAGCAACTAAGAAATGCATGTTAGATTAGGGATTAATTGATATTTGGAAAGATTTCAATCCACATTTGAAGAAGGTTACATATTGTAGCCTTAACTCTTCTGGCTCCTATTTAATTAGTTTAAAATTGGCAAAAGGCTTCTTTTCTCCCTTTTTCACAAATAAACTTCCCCTTTTTGCCCTGCTCCACCACTATGCAGGACAGCTGGTCAGAAACAGGGACAGCAGGGGGCAATTTTCCTTGATTTCGGCTTTAGCCAGGTTTCTGATGCACACCAATCCCTTGAAACAAATGGGCTGAATTCTGCAGTGGGGTGGGGTGGGGTGGGGAAAAAGCCCCTTCCTGAAGTGTGTTAAATAGCAACCGGGGTGAGGCAGCCAATATCCGTTTTAATCCTTCGGGCAGGGGAGGCTGGATGCTACAATGTCAGTGGGGCAGTGAATCCACTCCAGATTTCAGTCGGAACTCTAAAGGAGCTCTCCAAGGTGCAAAGGGATAGGAAGAAGTTCAGGAGGAGTAGTTGGAAAACACAGGAGGGTTACAGGCGGAATACAGTAATGTCCAGGTGCCCTATAAAATTCCGTGAATGAGGTAGGGCAATGTCACAATGAAAACCTTGTCTGGAAGAATCCTTAGAAAGCAGGGTGTTCTCCGTAACTACAATCTTCAAAACCTCTACGCAATATAAAAGCAGTAGAAACCCTATATACCTTATATCTGAGGCTTTCCTGATTGTCCCTTTGCAGACAGAAGTACAGTTGGCGGGGAAGAGAGAGACAAAGAGGGCCTTTTCAGCAGGAGAACCCAATTGGTGAATAGTCTCATCACTCTCCTTCTTTGCCCCTTTCTAAGTGGGTCTTTAAGACTGTTTTATTCTGGGGGAGGGCATTTTTTACTTAGAGCCTTTGACTGGGTTTTCACAACATGCTAACCCATGATGGTTTATTTTCTGGAACAACCCATGATGGATTAGTGTGGAATGTTCCCCCACCCCACCCCCACAGTGGCTTGCTTCCCCTAAACAACCCACTCTGAGAACTGATGACCTGCAGTAGAGGTTGTTCATACCTATGGTGAATTGGTGTGTTATCTGTCACACCAGCGTGGGGTACGGAGATTGTCTACAGAGCTGCTCGGCCAGAGTGGTCCAAAATGATGCCGCCGCTCTGCTCCTCTCAAAAAATCTCCATTCCTGCTACAAGCAAGTTGGAACTAACCATTCTAAACAGAAATATTCACACAGAGTATTTGCAATTGGTTCTGAGCATGGAACTCACCACCCTATTAAACTAGAGACATGTCTGCTTCATTAGAACTCAGAAAGATTTGTGAAGGTCATTAGGACATAAAATTATTGCTTGAGAAACTGGGAAATCATATGTACAGTATGATGCTAGCAAGTTAATGATATTTAGAAATGACAGCGCTAATTCATCATGAGGTCAGGTGTGATGCAAATTACACTTGCACCCACACAAAATAACAAAGTTTTAATCAACAAAACCAGATTTATCCGAAGAAAGAAAAAAGGGCCCTGGAACTCCAAAAATAGAAGAACATTAAGGTCTGTACAGAGATATACTGTCAACTGTCAGCAGCCATTCCATCAGGGAAACAGGGCTACTCCATCAGTTCTGCTGAGACACCAGCAACCTTTGGCTCCTCCTCTCCTTGAACTCCAGCTGGTCATTATAAGAAGTACTCTCATAGCTTTTTGTACAAACACACACTTCTTTTTGGGATTGATTTCAAAGGAAACCCTTTCTTTTCATTTGAAATTCAAGCTGGTTTTGCAAGGTGCTGATTGGCAGGTCAGAATGCATACACCGCTCAGTTTTCGAAGCAGCTTTTCAACGAATGAATTGCGCTGGTTTAAAAATAAAAAGCTGCCAAATGAATAAACAATTGAATAAACCTTGACAGTACATATAAAAACCTATTAACGTAGACAGCACAAGACGTGAGGGGCAGGACAGACATATTGACCAGCATTGGAATCACTGTCATCTGCACAGTCAAGGTATGGTGAAGGCTGGCTTGCTCCACAGGTTGTGAACTGCAGCAATGCCGTTCAAGTACATCTGCGTGCACCCTAATTTAGCCTTAAGAAAGGAGATGCCCATCACACTGGCTTGCATTTCCGCCTCTTCTCTGGCTTTGCAGCTGCATTGAAAACGGACACTGGATTTAGAAATTTCAGGCCAACACAATGTCTAAGTAAAGTAATGACTACTTCCCCCCCCTTCCCCTTTTTGGAGGGATGAAGGGGTGAGGGAAAGATGATGGTGGTGGGATTATAAGTGGTTGCAATCTTTTTTTATGACAGCATTTGAAGTTAAGAATAATGGAATTGCGTAGCAAGCTTCTAAGGGTAGACAATTTGGACCTGTTTCAAGTCTACAGAGTGTACATCAGAGAGAAGGGGAGAAAGAGAGAGAGAGAGATACTAGGCTATCATAAAAAACGCAAGTGGCCTCATCCATTTAGTTATTAAAATGTCAAAGGAGACTTAGACCTGAGTTTTACATAAGTAGGAGCAGGACAAAGAAGTGTCTAGAATACTGATCACAATGCATGATGAGCTCTCTTAATCAAAAGGCAGAAGGGGGTCCTCAATCTTGGTCAAGGCATGAAAATGCTCCCAGTCTCCCAGAGTGTAACAAAGGCCTAGATCTCAGGTTCAAGCAACACATGACGTGGGGCGCTCCATGTTCCTTTCTTCTTCCATAAACCACAAAATCAGACAGGAGACACGGAATCACATTGGAAGAGGGATGGGCAGAGAAAAAGGGATCCAGGCACCTGGATCTTCTCCCTCCTCCCGAGGTGAAAAAAGAGTTTAAAGGGATGCATGTGTATTTCTGAGAAGAAAAAAACGACCACAGGAAAAAGAATTAAGCAGCTCATCCTCTGCCCACCCTTCCTCCCCTGAAGATCACAGCATGCCCAGACTTCACCCAACACCGTAGATTAAATGTCCCCAAATTTACAGTTTTCTTTCTGTTCACAAAAAGCACCTTGGGCAAATAATGTTGCAAAAGAACCTGACTGAATTGGGTTATCCCTGAATCTGGGATATTTTTTTGCTCCAACTAGCGTAATATGTTGAGGTAAAAAAATTCCAGGAAAACCTGATCCAGGGACATAGATTTAAGTACCCGTACAAAGTTGTCTTTCTGAAAACAAAAAATACCCCAAGAATTTTTGTTTTTAATATTTGCCATTGTCCCTCATGATACAGCAAATAGAATTCAATACGCTTCTTCTGCAACCACAGATATTGCTTTGGTTTTGCTTGGACAATCTGGGGATTAAACATGTGACCCACAGGGTTGCTGTACAGACTACTGGGACAATATATCTGGAACACTGCGAATACTTTAAAAGGGCTCTATATAAATGCAATGTCTTTCTCATAGCCTGTGTGTTACTGCTTTCCGGCTGCAGGGAATGAGACTGTCCAATGAAAAAGGGGATGGTTTGCCCCCCTGATGCCTCATCACTGGTAATCAGCAGAAGTGATGGGGTACAAAGTCTCCCATGGGGAGAGATCAGAGGCCCCCTCCACAAGGATGCGCTTTTGCGCCCGGTTCGGGGATTATGCGCATTATCGCGGAGGCGCATTTACGCCTAATCCCTCTGCACGGAAGGCGGCGAGAGGCGGCGAAGCGCATTATTTGATGTCCAAAAAGCGCTTTAGAAGACGTTAATGCGCATAATCGCTTGTTCACACGGCGAAAATGCGCTTTAACGGCCGGAGAAAAATAAAAGTCGCTATTTAACGCGCATTCGAAAATGCGCATTATCGGGGAGATAACGCGCCTGTACGCCCGTTTTGCGCTCCGCTGGTGTGGAGGTAAAATTTATAATGAGCCTTCAAGGCTCATTAAACGTCTCGTGTGGAGGAGGCCAGAGATAGGTTGGTCTCTCTCAGACACATGTTGCAGAAAGGAAAATAAAGATTACGGTAGGTCGTTATCACACGGGCAGTTTTAAGCACACCCACCTCGGCTTCAGGCAAGTTCAGCCTTTATCACTTGTACCATTTCCCCCCCTGGATTGCTTCTGCGGGTTCCCCCTCCATGTCCTATGCAAATCTAGCGTTTTGAATCACACGTGGTCAGCCTGTTGAACTTGCCTGAATTTGTCTGAAACGGACTTTGCCCGTTCAGGATTAAATCGAAACAGAAACGAAAAACGGAGCACTCAGGGCGAGAGAACAGCGCGAGGGAGGTGACATCACGTGAACCCAGCGCTGAAGAAGTGGAGCAAAGCTGAGGTGGGTGTGCTTAAAACTGCCCGTGTGATAATGACCTTCAACAGGCTGAGCTGAGGCATCGGAGCAAAATCGACCAGGTGTGATTTAAAACGCTAGATTCGCATAGGAAATAGAGGGGGAACCCGTAGAAGCAATCTGGGGTGGGTGGGAATGGTACATGTGATAAAGGCCTACATGGCATATTTTATTGTTCTATTTACACATATTAGCAGTTGTTCTTTTCAAAGCACAGCTCATCCATATAGGTATTTGGGGAATGTTATTAATGTTATTTTTATTGGCCATATATTGTGTTAAGGTTGCGTGAGTTTTTATCTTTTAATCTGCAAGACTTTGCAAATATTTTTAACCCCTTCGCTGATTTATAGGCTTTGTCTTTTTAATTAAAATGAAGTGAGGATTGTAAACTGTAAGGGAGTCACAATGGGGCAGTTATCCTTTCTTTTCATTAAAATATGGATGTAAGAAATTATATTTTCCGGTGGTCATATATCTTTGGGCTTTGGGGCTCAATTTCAAGGTGCTCAAAGCTTCCACCATGGAGGATCCTATCAGTATAGAATAAAATGCTGAGCAGCCTTCCTCAGTGTGGTGCCCTCCATACATGTTGGACTACAACTTCCATCATTCCTGGCCAGCATGTTGGGGATGGTAGTGCAGTGTAACTAATTCTTTGGCATGGGCAGCTGGACTTCCATCCATTCTGGCTCACATCTGAGTGGATAATAAGGCAGAAGGGGAAAACTTCGTCCGCCATTGGAATTGTCCCTGAGGTTTAAAACTTATTTATTAGGCGATGCAGAGTTGGACGCTTCTCTCATTCTAAGGCAAACTGCCTGGGTCCATCAAAGCGGACTTTGTGCTACTAAATTGCAGGAGTCAACAGTCACTAGATTTCATGCTAAGCATTATTACACTTTGCGTCCCCAGAGAGCATATGCGCTAGTGTTTCTTAAACACACAGTGGCCAGACAGAATGGGTTTTGTCTTGAATATTATTTATAAAGCAGTATCAACACACCACACCACAAAGGCTACAACATTATGTTTCAACTGAACATGAGGGACTTCATTTGGGAAAGACCAGGAGTAGGAAATTTTAGCAGAAGTAGCTGAATAAAGCAGAATAAATCCCGAAAGTGAAGGTATGGCAAACTTTACTGAGTAGCCAAAAGTATAAAACAGTAGAGCAAATCAGGCCAGGCTCTGAACAGAATGAAACCACTACTACAGGACATATTGAACACGACAGAAGGGGAATATTTTGACTCCACCCGTCTGCTAGGCAACATTCCCCTCCCCCTTGTGACTTCTGTATGTACCTCAGGTTTTCTGATGCATAAAGGCACAAATGCATCAATATGTGTGTGTGATTTGCAGGGGAGGCTTGGTGAGCAAGTGCAACTTTGGATTGCAGGGGAGGCTTGGTGGGCAGGCCAACTTTCCACAGGAAATCCCATTGCCCTGGGTCATTTTCTACCTTGAAGCTCAGCGGAAAAACAGCAATACCTCCCCATGCGGGTTATTCAAAGGCAGGGGAAGAGTTAAATAGGCCCCTTTAGTCTGCTGGTGCCTGCTTACCTCTATATCTCACCTATCCCTGCATTAGCATTGCAAGAGGTTGCGAAATCATCCTTTCCTTTGGACCAGATAAAGGCATTCTTAGAATCTGGCCCCGAAGAACCACAATACACATTCAGGGAAGGATTGAAAATGGGTCCAAAGAGTCTTTTCACCTTCGGATGCAACCCCATAAAGCTGTGAACAGAGCTGTGCAGAGCTGGTCATATGCTCAGGCCAGATGGGAAATGTGTCCCCCCCCCATTTCAAACTGCTCATTAAGTATTTTTTAATGTTTTTTTAATGCCCACCAATAACACCTTCATATTAAACCTATTCTACAACACCTCATTGTTGACTCAGAAATTAACATTTAGTTTTAGTTGCTGTACAAATAGAAGCAACAACAATAGAACAGCCCTTCATCATTATCAAACATCATCATCATCATCACCCTCATGGTATCATCGTCATCATTATCATTAATAACTATCATCATAATTACCTCACCCTCCGCTCCAGAGATTATATGCCATGGAGAAGATTGAGGAAAGAGACGCAGTAAGGACAACCAGTGCAACCAAGACCCTCTCTACAAAAAATCGGTTTGACGGCTGGTTCTCCGATTATGCACATCTTCTCAGAAGTGCTTCATGGCAAAAGACTGTACGCGGGAGGTAATTGAGCGCACAACTGGTGGCCTTACCGGTTGTTTGAAATGTGCTTTAGAAGTAGTTAATGTGGAGAATCGCTTGTTCACATAGTCAAAATGCGCTTTAACGGGCAGCAGCAAAATAAAACTCGCTATTTAACGAGCATTCGATAATGCGCATAATCGGATAGATAACGCGCCTCAACTCCCGATTTGCGCTCCGCTCATGTAGAGGTAAAAATTTTAATGAGACTTGAAAGAGCTTTAAACCTCTCGTGTAGAGGCAGCCTTAGGCACATATATCGCCACCCCGCATGCAGCATGGGCCTTCTGGAGCTTGTAGTCTGACCGTGGTATTCATGACGGATGGCTTCTGTGCCGTTTCCGCAAGGCGGGCTCCTTGCTTCTCGATGGGCCACTTACGCTACGGAAGCAGTAGCGTAAGCTGGGGGGTCCTCCTTAGCGGAGTGTCCCCCCCAAATCATGGGCCCCAGGCCAACTAGCCCCACTGGCCTCCCCTCTACACGGCCCTGTCTGTGAATGTGGCCACTGATTCCCAACAGTGATGACGTCAGGGCAGGACTTTGGGGCAGAAGTTCACTAATCCGCTCTGCAAAATGAGAAGGAGGGTCCTCATTGCCACATTTTGAAATAAGCGAAGTAATGCCAGTTGCCATCGGAAGGAGGGCGGGCCGTAGGACTGCTAATTCCAGAATCTAAAGTTATTAAACTGCACTACAGATTCCCAGTAATGTAATGAGGGCGCAGCCACTATGGCTCGAATTATGAAAAGTTTTAAAGGCCAGTACAAGAATTAGGATGACCACTCGTAGACAGCAATACCACAGAGCATGTGTGTATATCGACTAGGTTTTGTGTGTGTGTGGTTTTTTTTAATAAAAATGTTCCTGACTACAGCGTACAAATGCAATATCCTTGCTAATTGTCATTAGTTATTTAAACCAGCTAAAGTGATTTGGGAGAAGCATTTTCTTGTAAAAACGACAAGGCACAGTATTGGTAATTCACCAGTAATTGGCACACAGTGTCAAAAGCAGGCAGACAGTGCTACCACAATATTTAGAAAGAGTGGTGCTTTCCTTTCTTAAGGCTAGATATAAACTTTGATTACATAGCATTTCTTTAATTTGCTGCTATTCAAGAAAGCCCTTCGAGCACCAAGGCAAGCGGTTTTGCTTTGCTTTTACATTTGCATATTTTAAAATTTGCATTTTTTAATTTCCCAGACTGCAGCTCCACACCTACGCAAGCCTCCCCTGTGGGAGGGGAAAGAATATTTTTTCAGTATGAACGATACTGTTTCTTTTCTGAAAGAGAGCTGTAGTTATTAATGCTGGGGCTGTAAGAAAAATCACTCGCCACTTAAGCACTATATTCCTACCCAGTCTTAGGTACTGATCTACCACTCTTGCCTTAAACGAGGCAGAGAAACACACAGTGCAAACGGATCAGCTGAATTTATCAGGTAGATATCTGGACTGCTAGCTGGCTGGTATTATATTCCTGACACCCTCCAAATGCACTGAGCCCAACTGGGCAAATTGGACCTTCAGGTTGTTACTACTGTTGTTACTGTTGTTATCAAAATGGCCCTCATTACGATGGATGGTGTGTGTGGAGGGAGGGCTTAAACATTGCGAGGCTCTTGAGGGAGCTACAGTTGATCTGTTGAACCCCCTGAAAACACCCTGTAAGTGTTGGGCTGGGCAGGCAGATGTCGGGGCAGGAGAGGGCAGCTTTTGCCCTCACCACAAATGGGCCACTGCCCAGTGAGTAGTCTTGGAATACCTGGTGTTGTGGCCCTGCTGAAGCAACGCAGGTGTGCAGGAAATATGTGCATCTGAATGGGAAATTACGGGGAACCCCATGGAAGTCACTGAGAACTCCCCAAGGAAAAGCAGGTTTTATTTTAATTTATGTTATTCTCTGAAGCAGAACTAAAATAACAAAGGGTTTTTCTACACAGGGTATCTATCATGAACTCATCAATCTCTATCCACAGTTGCTTACGGGTTCCTTAGACAATGTCGTGGCCCTCCAATTTCGCTTCGGTATCTAACCGCCACTTTCGGTGAGTTTTTTTTTTCTGGAACAGGGAAAACGTAGCAATTAATTGTGAAAATGAAAGAAAGCTTGATTTCCTCTTGTGTATTTGTGCTATTCTACTATACCATCATGCCACCTGGAGGTTACGTAGTGGAAAAGCAGGAAAGGAAACGCTCCTTGTGTAGTGCTCAGATGTCAATCTCAAAAGTACATACAGCAGATTAACAGCTTCATATAGAAAAGCTCCACATGACTCTTTTTGCTTTTTCCTCACAGAAAGGCGCAAACTGCAGGCTCGTTTATATAAAAAGTGAAGAAGGGCACATGGGGACGCCAGCCGCTGACCATCCGGACTGCTCTCGCGTGCAGAGCTCCACTCTGGCTTTCGGTTCTTGGTGCATGACAGCACCTTGGAAAAGAGAGGTTGAGGAGAAGTCTTCCCTTGCAAAAATGTGTTTTTTATTTATTGATTGTAGTAAATATGTAATGTTTAGGGCAGTGAAATTCCTTGTGTTAGCTCTGCAGTTGTGTCAAGCGTGAAAGAGATAATTGTGAAGCACTTTTTTCTCCTGAAGGGCTACTGTATTCTTTCCTGTTAATATTAATGTTCGGCATATAATGGCTAATTGCTCCATTACAATAAAATCAACTTGGCTTGACTTAAATTTGTGACCTCTTTGCATACAACAAAGAATATGAACCTAAAAAAGTCATATAATCGGTGAGCACCATGGCAGAGCCACCTCGGGGCTTCCTGGACATATAGACAGACCCTGGGAAGAAATGGAGCAAGTTGCCTCTTTTCACTCTCCTGACATGCAACCAACCTGACATGCAACCCTGAGAGGACTCCTGCATAGTAGTTCACCATCTCCGTACTGGAACATTGGCTGCTAGGTCTTCAGTCTCATTCCGGATCATAGCCAGTAAGTTCGAACGCAGAGCAAAGTTAATTGCAGCGGAGGAAGTGCGCAGTTCCCAGCTAAGCATCTCTGGATGCCTCTGGGTCAGACAAATGCTGTAGTTTCTGGATGCAATCCACTACCCTTTCAACTCTGGGCACACTGTATTTATGTATGCCTTTTGGCCACAAGACCCCACAGGTACAAAACAAACATTAAAAGAATGTTAAACAGCAGAACAAACATTAAAAACAGAGCAGCAAAACCTCGCCAGGGGGTAAAACCAGGTTCAGCCCCTCAAACACTAAATGGAACGGGGATGTCTTTATCGACCACTGGAAACTGAGCAATCTAGCTTCCCCAAGGAGTGAGTTCCAAAATTCGGGGGCTAACACAGAAAAGGCCCTGTCCCATTCTCCTACCAACCTAGCCTTTCTGGTGATGGGATGTACTACTGGCCTCAGAAGATGATCTAAACAATGGGTAGGTTCGCATGGAGGAGGTGGTCTTTCAGATATGCTGGCTCAAGCTGTTTAGGGATTTATTAAAGGTAAGAACCAGCACCTTGAATTGGGCCTGGAAATCAGGATAACTTCAGTGTTGGGCAGGGAATTATGCGAAGGGGTCTCATAAGCCAGCATTCAGGTTCCTTCTGTACCTACAAGTCTTAATGCTGTATTTTAGACAGCTAAATTCTACTATCTCACTGAGGAAAACTAATGCACAATAATAATCAATAGAACTCATAATAACAATAATGCTTCTAATAAGGGTTTAATCCTACAGATCATTTCCCCCCCTGTAAAAGAGCTTTGATAATAGTGATTGTTTATTCTTGTAGTGGATTTTTCATGCAAACTGCTTGAAGGGCCATGTTGATTAATAAAGCTTCAGAAATTGAAAGACAGATAAACTAGCAGGCTCATACGATTGCCAATGAGCTGATCTTATTAAAGAAACATTAACAAAAAGAGATTGAGCTTATAAGAAGAGAATTTCCCGATAGAAGGTTGAAGCTGTAAAGGGAGAGAAGTACAGGAGTCGGGGGATTGGTGCTGTGTATGAAATTGGTTTAGTAAAGGAAAATATAACTAATAAATGAAGCAGATGTTTAACACATTATTATTATTATTATTATTATTATTATTATTATTATTATTATTAGTGCACTATCAATGCATGCGCCTATGTAGAAAGTCCTTGCTCACAGATTAAGATACAAAATGATGAGAAGAGCAAATCTAAGTAATTTTGGCATCTTAGGTAATCATCATCATCATCATCATTGTCATCATCATCCAAATGTTGTTCTCCCAACAACATGCACAAAATATCTTCCTCCTTCCGAAACCACTTTTTAAAAAGTTTTAATTTATGGCATTTATATACTACCCCTCATGTGCCAGGGGAGTTTACAATGCAATTAAAACAATGAGATATAAAATAAAGCAATTAAAATAAACAAATAACACAATTGAATTAAAACAGCAGAGTAAAAACTTCATTTCTGGTGTTTAAAATGCAGCATTACTCCAATACTTAAAGTTCAAACCGTAATCATGCCTGAGAGAATGAACATGTCTTAAGGTCATAAGAAGAGCCTCCTGCTGGAGCAAAGCAAAGGAGTTTCTTGTCTAGCACCCTGCCCCACAGTAGCCAACCAGATGCTTATTCCAAGGCCACGCACAAGAGAAGAGTTGCAGTAGCCTTTCCCTGCTGTCATCTCTCCACAACTGGCACTCAGAAGCATGCTGTCACCAATCCTGAAGGAGGCTGTGCCGGTCCTGAAACAATACCGGGAAGGATTGGTGGGCTGGATGAGGGACAATAAGTGTAGACTGAGGCCGGATCTACACCAAGCACGATATAGCGGTATGTAAGCACTGTATAAAAGGCAGGAGCCACACCAAGCACGATATAGCGGTATATGGCATGTGTCAATGGGGCCCAGCAGTTGTCAGTGCACTTAAATACTGCTATAAAGCAGTAGTGTGGCTTCTGCATTTTATATACCGCTTGCATAGTGCTATATTCTGCTTGGTGTAGATCTGGCCCTAATCCTGACAAGTTGGAGGTTCAGTGGGTGGGCTATTCTCATATCCGGGACTCAGGCAGTTCACCTGTTCTGGCCAGGGTTGCACTTCCCACGAAAGATCAGGTTGGTAGCTTGGAGGTACTCCTTGGACCATCTCTGCAACTGGAAACCCAGGTGGATTCAGTGACTAGGAGTGCCTTTTACCAGATTGGGTTGGTATGCCCGTCATGTTTGTTCCTGTACAGGGCTAATCTGGACACAGCACTGGTAATTTCAAGATTGATCTAGATTGGCTTTCAGAATGTCAGATGCAAATGCAGCATTCCCAATGCTGATCTGGGCCAGATCTCGCATACGGTGTTATTATTAAAAAGAGGTCGCTTGGGTAACAATTCTCTTAAAAGAAGGCTCCACATAGACACAGAGCTGATTAAATGACAGCTATGATCAAATGCAAACCCACCCTGCAGATCATGTAGGTGGTTTTAAAAAAATAGATGGCATGTTTTGAATCGATGCTGTGTAAACAATGTCTGAGGATTGTAAAAGAAAAGAATAGAGCAGGCATCTCTTTGTGAGGGGGAAGAGTTATATATCATCTTAAATAACTGTTTGGAGTTGCCTCCAGCAGCAGAAGCAGCTGGATCTGACTAGCAAAGAGATCTTAACAGATCTCACAGAAGCTTGCAATTTCTCCCTGTAATCTACGTAATCAGGGAGGACAAAAGGCCAAGAGTTTCTCCTGAGACGCATGTGCTTCCTAATTCAAGAGTAAATCGGGCTGAATAAGAATGCAAAGTCATAAACTGTAATCAGATTGGCAGCAAAAGCAGAGGTACAAGAGAGGATATGCTAGTCTACGGTGAAGCGTTAACCCTTTACATGATGAACAAAGATAACAGAAAATCCATGGGAAATTTGGGGGATGTGCTTCCCAAACCTGCTGTTGTAATTCAGAATCCTTGACAACTGCCTGCAGGGGGGACGGCCTGTTTCTAATTTCCTTGGCTGCTCTGAGAAGTTAAAGTCATAATTGCCATGAAATGTGGGAGGGATCTCACTTAAAATTATATATGGCTTAAGTCCAAGTTTCCACAAGTCACTATCAGTCTTGAGGGGCTCAGTTTTAGGCTGTGACCTTATGCAAATTACATGCAAATAATTTCTGTTGAACTCAACAGGGCCTCCTTCCAAATTTATGAGTTTTGGACCAGGTACAAAAGAATGCCTTAATTCCACTGGGTCAGAGTTTCTCCACAGGTATCTTATGGGACCATTGAGGCTTGGTCTTTTCCTCTCCTCGCCAGCCACCTTTGTTCCTACACTTTTGTCTCCAACTGACTGTGGCCACCAGGGTCCCACTCCTGGCTATAGAGGTACCTGCTGCTTGTTAGAGAGCAGCAGATGTGTGGGAGAGGTGGCCAATTGGGGGGGGGGGTAGGGGGGCATGTCCTAAATTTATACCCCACCTTTATTCCTCTTGGGAGGAACCCAAGGTAGCTCAAACAATCCTCCTCTTCATTTTATCCCCACAACAAATTAGTTATCACAAGCTTTCTTCATTTCAGGAATATAGGGGTGTGTGTGTGTGTGATTTTGTTGCTGCTGCTATTGCTAAACAACTGAGAGCCAGAAATCCTGGCAGATCTACTGCAAATCTCTCAGTGCTCTACCAGTAAATCTAAATCTTCTGCACACCCTTGAGTTACATATTCTCACAGTTATGTAGATGTGTACTATATTGGGAGGATACATATGGAACCCTTTTCAGGAGGTTTGGTTAATAATTATCTCACTGTAACCTGATGCCAGTATATTTTCCCCCCTCCTCTTCTATGTTTGCCCATGTAAGTAAAATGCCCAGCAAGAAGCATCCCGTAGATACTTCACTTCCCCTTCTCCTAGATGCCCAATGGAATAGGGTCCCAAGTGAAACAAACGTTGCCAGAAAGCATTTTAACTGCATGTTTGTTTGAGGGTCACAGCTGTTCAACCCAGAAGACTGCTTCATGATGGATTACCTCAGGCAGCACTTCCCACAAAGGTTATACAGTACACATTATACATAGGCCAAAGATCATATAAGCCCAGTACTGCAACATTCCCATCAAAACATGTTTACTCTGCCCAAAAGGTCATATTAGAAAGGGAAAAAAGGGGGCAGGGAAGGAAACAGTAATACCAACTGTGGGTTTCTCTCTCTATGAAAAGATCGTCAAGAAATTCAGCTAATGTGGTATACGTTGAGAATTAGTCAAAATATTGTGTGCTAATACACACACAAAGAATTCTGTGGCCCGAAAAGCTGAATTCTGCAATCTGCAGATATTTATTATTTATATCAGGCACATTTACACAGATGACTGAATTAGCACTGCATGCTTTGTCAGAGCTGGGAAGGGAAACAAGTATTGAGTGATAGGATCATTGCACTCCTGGGGAGGAATATTTGATATAGAATCTAAAAAAATGGAAAGCTGCCCAGAATTGTGAGGAATGCAGAGCTTGGATGCCCCACGGATATGCATCTTGGTGTTCTGAGTCATACGTACCTGATGACATTTTTCGAGTGCTGTGTTCCTCTGCAGCCATGAAGTCTATAAATGTGTCCTTCTCAAGATTTGTGTGGCATCATGCAACATTCTACGTGTACATGAAGAGCTAAATCCTGCTAGGGTGGCCACTTATGAACCACCAAAAAAGAGGAAATGCATCACCAAAAAAGGCAACAAAGGATTGCACCAATTTCCATATGCTAATTTATAGAGAGAGGGTGATACACATCCAGAAATAATTATTATAATTCAAATAGAAAAGCAATGTATCTCAAAACTGGGCAGCTTAGAACTGTGACCAGGTGACTGGTGTGTCTGTCCATTCTGTTAACTGTTGATGGAAAACAGTTCTTACGGTTATCCTTAAAACAGAATTTAACCAGCCTTTCAAGTAAAGGATGTTCTCAAACAGAGGAAAATCTTCAGGGAACTCTTCAAATAGAGGACTGTAATCTGTCAAAGAGGGCATACGGTAATCCTACCTGGAGGATTGTTTTACATAACCTTAGGTGAGAATCAACCCCTGTAGAACTCTATGACGATATGCCTCTGAATTTTCCGTTTCTACATTCTATGTACTTAGCAAAAAACAAAAAGTGATGTCTTGCAAAGGAGCAAGCAGAGATTGAGGCAGCGAGTTTCTCCAGGAGAGCAGATCACACCCATGCCGAGAATATTAATGTCTCCTTGAAACAGCTCCTCGGGTGGTCAGATTCATATACATCCTTGACTATATAAATCCTTGACTAGCCAATCCTGCCAAGAACTACAGGAGCTGGAGATGAACAGATGTGTAGATTAAGGTGCAGGTGCCTAGGTCAAGTCTGAAGGATGCCAGCTGGCCCTCCAATGGCAACCTAGATGCAAAAGAGGTGTCAGAAATGGAGGTCTGTGGCAATGGAGCTTGTTCGTGCAGCCTGTGCTATCCAGATGTTTGGGACTTTAACTCTCATCAGCAGGGTTAAGGGCCAGGAATGCTGAGAGTTCTGGTGAAAAACATCTGGAGGGCACTATCTTGGGGAAGCCTACTGGAAAGATTGGGACAGCAAAGCCGACCCTCCACTCCTCCCTCACCTCTGAGTGACCCTTCAGGCAATCCAATGAAAGAACAAACAGTTGCTTGACAATTCCCTGGTTTGGCTAGTTCACCTGTGTAGCCTAGTCTTTCTGGCCAAACAGAAAAATCTGTTGCATGATTCAACTCCTCGCTTTGGCTTGTACTGATTTCGTTGCTTCCTTTCGTCTCGCTTTCCCCCTTTCCTCTTCCTTTGTTCTTGGGAAGATTATTTTTCTCACAAAAAGCCAATAAATCCTACTTTGAAGCACTAAAAAAAATGAGTTGTTTGTTTATCCTTGGGCCCGGTACTATGTCGAATATCAAAGCACCCGCTCTGCTAGTGTGCACAGCACTGCCTTCCACCTTGACCTAGAAGGACAGCTCTCGCGAACAGAAAGGGAAGTGAGATAAATCACTCTCTGAGCAAACTAAATTGTGTATCTCTCCTGAGCAGAGACTTCAGTTACCAAAGCAAATATGGCAGTTTTATGTACCACTGTTGGGACAAGATACTTAACTCCTATAGAAAATGAGGAATTTTAGACCTCCTTCCGCCCCAATAAACACTGCTGGAATGCTCTTCTTGTTGAGAGTGTATGCATAATCAGAAGAAACCATTATAGTAAGTACAGAAACCGGGTTCACACGACATGACAGCCCTCTCTACGGCTTAATTTATCTGCAGGGGCTGTTGTGTTATGCTGGCTGCCCACAGGTGCCATTTTGGCACGGTATTCCACGGGCACTTGGCTCACCATGGCTTGTCATGTCATGCAAACCTGGGCAGCAGGGAGTGTCTGAGGGTTAGACAACCCTCAAATAGCCCTAAAACAAGCCATGGGTTATTTGAGGGTTGTGTAATCCTCAACCAAACCCCTGCAGCCTGGATTTGCACAACTCAGCAAGCCTGGCAACAGCCCCTGCACATAAATCAAGACATCTCTTCTGGCAGGCCTACCCAGTTGAATTTTAAGAGTTGTATTGGTATTTTAATAATGTATTCGTTTTATGTGCTTTTAATCAGTTTTATGTATTTTATATTTGATGTTGTTCCCCGCCTCGATCCAGAGGGAGAGGCGGGTAATAAATTATTATTATTATTATTATTATGATGATGATGATGATGATGGTGGTCTTTGGTGTCTTCTGAACAAGGTCGGTATGTTTAAACTGTGGTGCTAAAACAGTAATGGTAGCTCTAAAACTGCACAAAAACAGAAAGTAACATCCCCGCCTCCACTTTTTGGAGGAACTTCCCATCATGTTTTCTGTTCCAGGCAACCAGCACTGCTCACAGCAAAAGTTGGAAACCTCCCTAATCTTGGGGTGGGGGGCTGGATTTGGTAAGAGTTGCTGATATAAGTATTAGCTCGCAGCAGCAAGGCAGGGTACAAAAATGTGAAGGACCTGTTGTTGTGTTACCAAAGCCCCATAGGGATGTGTGGAACCCCGCTAAGAAATTTTGTTCCGCTTCTCTGGAAATTCCTCAGATGTTTTGCTCAAACAGGAATTTCCAAAATCTCCTCTAAATATCACTTTAGGTAAAAGGAACACTAGATGCAAAAGAGATGAGCTACTGGGTACAAAAATATCACCCTACATTGTTTTGATGGCATCTCTTCATGGTCCCAATTCTGTGCTATAGGCAGTTCCTTCCCTACCTCATTTCTTCCCTGCCTTGACCACCCTTCTTTGATGAGAAATAGATGGACTTAGTTTTAACACCTGTAGGCATCAGAACCTAGTCCTAAAACGTCTTCACCAAGCCATATTAGGAGTAAACTCATCACTCTCGGCTCCTGGTCCTACACAGGGTTGTATTTACCTGTTTGTCATACTCAGGGGCTTACTGCAGAAACCTAAAAGAATGAATCTCAAAGAGGATTTGCCATCTCAAGGATCATCTTTCCCCATCTGATTTATTATTCTAATATTAATGTAAAAATGGGGACGGAGACTGAGAAGACAAAACGTACACCCCAACATTAATGCTTGTGAACAAGCATTTCATATTAATAACAAAGGTTGATCTATACTATTTACTCTTTTTTAAAACACACACACACCAAAAAACGAAAATCGTTTCAATACAATCCTTATTGCTAGTTTGGCAGAGCCTCCCTAGAACACGGTGTTAATGATTAATATGAAGTCAGTGGAATTCCACCGCTGCCGAGAGTCTTGTGCTCAAGAATGAACTGCATTGCTAAATCAGCAAAGACAGTTGTCAAGGTAACCTCTATGTAATCTATTTAACTGGCTCCCAAAACACCAATCAAGGTCAGATAACGCACTCAAGCACCATATGAACACACTCATACAGCATAAAGCTTTGTATCAAGACAGCAGGGAGGGAAAAACCTCATTAGGAAGGAAGGGGGGGGGAAGAACACCTAAATTCAGTTTGGAAAAAGTGTTAATTGGGATTGCAGTGAGCATGGTAAGGTAAGCGTGCCACTCTTTGGAGCATGGCCTGTGAATAGAAGTGGTGGGGAGAGAATTCAGCCCAGATTGAATGGAAATCTCCGTCCAACTTTCTCTCTCTCTCTCTCTCTCTCTCTCTCTCTCTCTCTTAAAGGCAAGCATTGGTAAATTATTCATTTCACTTATTGTTTTATTAATGCACAGACTTGTATTTACATTCTGATATACAGTGGTTGCTTGGTCTTGTTTCGCAACAGACTCCTGTACTCGTTAATTGCAATGTCTCTGGGTAATGGGATTCTAGCAGCCTAACTACCAACTATTTCCCCTCTCCCCATGGCACACCCACAACTGCACCCCACTATATTATGCGGGCATGCAAGAGAGTGCTCTTCCTTAGCACGATGGGTTTTCCACAGCCCGTTGTGGTTGCTGGCAGAAGGCATCATCCAGCTGGATTTCAAATCCTAATTACTATCTTGGTTTTCCAAATGATGTCCCTCGGATTATTTACTGTCTTCACACAGGAATTTTGATACACTTTAACAAGGCCTGACGAGAGTCATTGGGGTCTGAATTGATTTCTATTCTAACACTTGTGGTGCATACAAATTAGTATTCTTCCACTGAGTGAAATTTATTATTATGGCTACTTTAGAATTGCAATACTAAGAATTGCATCCGTTTAAAGAGGGCTGGAGTTGTTCTTATTTCCACATTCTCTGATTAAATGTAGAATCAGAGACAGTCACAATGAGCTGCGAGCAAGCTGGGCATTTTCTTTGGGGTATGTGTGTGGCTCTAACAGATCATCACACGGAAGGCTGGGAAGGAATTATATATTTTAATTATACAGTTTGATGTATGGTGGGACTTATTGTCCAAATTGGAAGTAAGCCAAGTTGATGGGCTGGTTCACATAATCAAAATGGATACACCACTGTGAGCTGCAGCACTCGCCGGCATGTACCGGTTGGCATTTTGCATATTCAACCCCCAACTGGGAGTTGTCATTGCGTCCAAACCCAGCCACTGTGGGTTATGTGAGGGTTAACCAACCCTTGGATCTCACATAACTCATGGTCTGTTGGAGGATTAACATTAATCCACAGCAGCCGGGTTCGGATGCAATGAGAACTTCTGGCCAGGGGTTGAATATGCTAGCATGCACTGTGGCTCACCATGGCTTAAACAACCCACTTTGGGCTGTTTTGATCATGTGAACCAGGTTGATGGCTCATTTATACAATCCACAGCACAAACAAGGGATAAAGCTTTATTTGGAGGGGGCCACTTCAGGATGCAGGACTAGATGGACCTAACTAGACACTAGGGTTCTCTCGTACTATATGATGCCTATCCCTGATGCTGAGACCCCAGTGATGGGAAATGATGGTGGTGAGAGATATACAGTAGAATGAAATGAGGACCCGAAATAATGGGTATAAGTTACAGCTACCTTGATTTCGATTAAATATAAGGAAAAACTTCCTGATGGTAAGATCTGTGAAACAGTGGAACGGTCTACCTACGGAGGTTGTGGGCTCTCCATCTTTGGAGGGTTTAAGAAGAGGCTGGACAGCCACCAATCATGGATGGTTTGCAGAGGGTTGGACTGGATGATCCTTGTGGTCCCTTCCAGCTCCACAGTTCTATGATTCCATGACGTGGCATTATATAATATGCAGCACTAGATGTTATGAGGGAGACGAGACACAGAGCAGTAGCCAATCTGTGTTTCTCATAATATATAGTTAGGACTTCCGTTTATGGGTCTGAGTTCCATTTTGGAGCGGCTCTCAGAGTCTGTGTTCCAGTGGTGGGGCAAAAACAACAATGTATTTTAGTTTAAGCCTCTCACTGCCATTAACTAAGCCTTAGGAGAGACACTGCAACCTTTTAGGATGGGGAGAACTGCACAAAAACTGGGAAACCCCCAAATATGGCTGGGGAAAAGGCAGTGAGGAGGGGACGTGGCATCCTGATGAAGCCCGGAGGCCTGGATTTGGCCCCCTGGAACTATGTTTCTATGTCCCTGATTTATATACTGATTTCCCCCAAAATGTTCAAAGCGGGTGGCTTACATAATACAACAACAACAGGCAAAGTTGAATGCTTTCCTGCGCTTGCACAAAGTGTCCCTATGGCATGCAAAGCAGGAAATGAAACTGTCATTTTCTGTGTTCAGGGAATTTTATCTATGGAGGAGTAGACAACCAGCCTGTATCAGCAAGCTATGCATTGGACCTCATGGCTGAATGGGGACTTGAACCCAGTTCTTCCCAAATGAAGTCCAACCCACTAGCCACATACTGCCATCGAACAATAGCCCAGCATCATTGGGATTCACAGAAAAACTGCTGGATCCTCTAATACGAACTAAAACAGATTTAATGCTTGGCCACCACCATGCCTCTTATAATGGGAATGGCACTTAGGTCCCCTCTACATGGATTCGCTTTTGCGCCCGGTTAGGCAATTATGCGCATAATCGCAGAAGCGCATTTACACCTAATCCCTCTGCACAAGAGGCGGCGAAGCGCATTAACAGATGACCAAAATGCGCTTTACAAGTAGTTAATGCGCATAAGCGCTTGTTCACATAGTCAAAATGCGCTTTAACGGCTGGAGCAAAATAAAACTCGCTATTTAACGCGCATTCGATAATGCACATAATCGGAGAGATAACGCGCCTCTACGCCCGATTTGCGCTCCGTTCTTGTAGAGGTAATTTTTTTTAAGCGCCTTGAAAGAGCTTTAAACCTCTCTTGTAGAGGCAGCCATAGACTAGTGGCGGTTCCAGCAAAGTCCTATTGGGAGCGGATTTGTTCCTAAGGGAATATTTGAAGCAGCATCTTAAGGTGATTTTCACATCCACCTACACACCGGCCTCCTCCACACGAGACGTTTAATGAGCCTTGAAGGCTCATTATAAATTTTACCTACACACGAGCGGAGCGCAAAACGGGCGTACAGGCGCGTTATCTCCCCGATAATGCGCATTTTCGAACGCGCGTTAAATAGCGACTTTTATTTTGCTCCGGCCGTTAAAGCGCATTTTCGCTGTGTGAACAAGCGATTATGCGCATTAACTACCTGTAAAGTGCTTTTTGGGCATCTTTTAATGCGCTTCGCCGCTTCTCGCCGCCTCCCGTGCAGAGGGATTAGGCGTAAATGCGCCTCCGCGAAAATGCGCATAATCCCCGAACCGGGCGCAAAAGCGCATCCTTGTGGAGGGGGCCACCCTTTAATGGTCATGGAGATTCATTCAGGAGCTTCTACAAACCCATCTTATCTCTGTCATCTGCACTTTTTAGGATCAAGCAATGCTTGGAGCAAGACTAGGAAACACACATCCAGGGACTGCAAGCCTGGGCATGGCTGTTGCTACCTGAGAGACAAGGGAAGCAAATCCCTCAGTAGACACATCTCATCCCTTGCACTTTAGTAGTGTGCAGAGGTGGTATTTGTATAAATTACCACTTGATGATGCCTGTCGCAGATTAGCATGGGCCAGGTTACATATACCTTACCTACAAGTAGAAAAGGGCTGTTTACTGAAAAAACACATTGTTCTCTTTCCAAACACATTCTGCGGTAATTTTGAAATGATGCCCTGCCCCCTATAAAGAAAGCAGCTTCAAGATCCCTTTCTTTGCAAGCATTTGATCTAACCACAATTGATATTTTAGCCATGGTAACTGTTAGGATCTCTTTGTAATGCCTGTTGCTTCCCCCTTCTGATTGATTTGGAAACTAGCCAAGTCCTCTGCAGAGTAGTATCAAACTCACTCCGTTCCCTTTGCTTCTGATCCATTCTGGCTGCCTTGAAATTCTAAAACTAGCAAGGGCCCTGCCCTGATGAGCAAAGCCAAACAAGCAAATCTAATTATGTGTTATCCCTTGGCAAGTGGAGATGGGGGAGAGTGTGGCGGGGAGGGGGTGGTTTGGAGAGGGATTTAGGTCAATCTATAGTATACGGTGCAAGTGCGCTTGGAAATTGCACCAATGCAAGCCTCTTTTTATATGATATTCCATCATATTTAAGGCAGAAGACAAAAATAAACTTCATAATTGTAGCTTGTTTGCTCCAAGGCTCTCGGTTGCTGCTAGAAGCGTTATTTATATCCTTTCTTTGCCCTGCCATCCCCTCTGAAATCAACATAATTTGCACATATTGCTCTACTTTACATTATTTTATTTTGCCTCCAACAGTCGAGAACTCCAAGAACATGGCAGAAAGCAAGGGGTGAAAGCTGGAAAATGGGAGCACAGGAGGCAAAGCTTTGTAGCCCCAAGAGGACTGCTGGAAAACCGCCCAAAGGTTGTTATCACATGGGCGGTTTTAAGCACGCCCACCTTGGCTTTGCTCCACTTCTTCAGCGCTGGATTCACATGACATCGTCCCAGTCCTGCTCTCGCCCTGAGGTCGCAGGTTTTAGTTTCTGTTTCGATTTATCCCTCAAAGGACAAAGTCCCAAACAGGCAAAGTTCAACAGGGCAAGCTGAGGTATTGCAGCTATACCGACCACGTGTGATTCAAAACGCCAGACTCGAATACGAAACAGAAGGGGAAGCTGCAGAAGCAACCCGGGGCGGGGGGAATAGTAGGTGTGAGAAAGCCCTTAGGAAGTTCACTTCCTGGCACAAATAGCAGCCCCGCAGCTTAATCTTGGTCTGGACCACAGTAGGGAACAAAGGGTTAAATTGCTCCTAACCCCTGGCCAGAATCTGGATGAGATGGTGGCAGTATCCCTGATATTTACTTGTTCAAAATTCGCACAATTGTTAATGTCATATCTAGCGTTACCTTTGGTCCTAGGAGGCCATTAGTCCTATGACACCCAGGTCATCCGAGTTCCTGTTTTGTTCCTTCTGGCACGGTTGTTAGCCATGCTTTTGGAACCGTCCATCCGGACTACTGAAATGCGTTATAGGTGGGGCTATCTTTGAACACAGCTCGGAAACTCCAATAGTACTAAATAAAACAGCTAGATTGCTAACTGGGACCATGCTTTGAGATCAAAGCTTGCCGGTATTAAACAAAGTTTCACTAGCTGCCGATCCAGTTTTTGGACCCAGGCTTCTAAAGGAATGCCTGGTTTTGCACCAACTTGACTGTACTGAGACCATCTGTCAATGCCCTGCTCCAATTGTATACCCCTTAAAGAGCAGGTGTGTAGTTTGGGGGTACTCTTTGATCCAGCATTGTCCCTGGAGACCTTGGTGGCAAGAAGTGCATTTTACTGGCTTGGCTGGTTCACCAGGTACAACCAGTGCTGGACTGATATAGCCTGGCCACAGTGGTTCACACTCTGGTAACCTTCCAGTTGGATTACTGTCAAGTGCTGTGCATGATAGGGCTGCTTCTGAAGACAACCCAGAAAGATCAGCTAGTGCAGAATGCAATGGCTAGAATTGTAACAGGTACAGCTAGATAGAATCATAATGCAATGATTCTGAAGGCGCTGCACTAGCTCTGCCCACTTCTGAGCCCAATCCAAGGTGCTGGCGCTTCTCTTGCAAAGCCCTAACTGGCTTAGGACCCAAATATCTGCAGGAGCACTTCCCTCTATGCCAGCCTGCCACTGACTCACTAGCATCAGGGGAGGCTCTTCTCAGAGTACTCCATGATGTCTCAACGAGGGAGAGAGGCCTTCTCGCTTGGGGCACCACAACTATATTGCAAGGCAATGCAACTGGTGCCAATATTGCAATTGTTTTGGCTCCAGCCAAAAACAAAACCTCCTTCTTTATGCAAGCGTGTTAATTATTTTTGTCTATTAAATTGTATTTGCTGTTATTGTTTTTATGTTGATGTTCTTTTAGTGTTTTTATTGTATTGTTTATTATTTTAATCATACTTGTATCCCGCTTTGGTATTTTAAAGGATGAAATGCGGTTTTAAAATGTTAAAATAAATAACTTGATAAATAAAAAGTATTGTGTAAACTGCCCTGAAATCAACTACAGAGCAGCACACAAATCCAATAAATAAATACTTTGCATTTCTAAATCTTTATTAAATGTTGCCAACTTTGATTTCCAACCCCAAGGACTGGAAATATACTTTTCTAATCTGAGGCTTTGATTTTGTATAATGTCAACTTCAGATCAAATACCAGGGTTTGAACTTTGCACTGCCCATTAAAACTGGTAAACGCTGTGTTTTGGAACTGGTGGACATTGTCTTTGTCTATAAATGTGGTAAGGCTAGGTCACGTTTGAAATCCTTTTCAGTACTAAAATACTCTGATATTCAATTTGGGAGGAAGGTATAAATATTAATTCCCTACTGGTTTATACTATGCATTTACCTTTTCAGACATGACCTGATTAAATAAAATATGCCTTTCCATGTATTTACACTTCATTTTCCAATTGGTTCTTTCCTATGATAAAGTACACCAATCAGCCGATAGTTACCCTACTTGTGTGTGTATGTGTGTGTAAGCCTTTTCCTTAAATACCTGACCTTTGGGAAACCAGCCCCAGGCTGGAGGCTGTAGCTCAAGCTGATCCCGTACCGATGCTTCAAAATGGAATGAGCTAATTTGTCACTGTTTTGTTATGACTGGCATGTATGTGTTTAGAATGAAACTTAATTTAAATCCAATTTGTAGCATCTCCATGGGTGGGTCTATGGGATAAATTAGTTCAACGCAATGCTGTGAATGGAATGAAACTTTTGATGGTAGGGCTGCTGTAGAAAATCTTGCATGTTGGGCTTGATGTTTAGCGGTAAAGGTTCACGGGGGTGGGGAGAGATTTTTGATTAAAAATTGTATCCACCAACATCCTTATTATTATTACAATTCTGTACAATTCACACACACACCAGCTAAGTCATCTGTTATTCTGGGAAGGGAAATTTTGTCATGGTGGCATCGAGCGATGAAAGGAACATTTTTATCGAGACATTTGCTTCACTTGCCGCTTCAGAAAATGGAGATAAATTAAGAGAACTGGCTGTTGTGTTTTGATATGAACCAGAAGAGTCTAACTGGAATAAACAAGTATGAAGCCTTGTGGGGGTTGATTAGTCACACACTGGGAGGCATTCTTGCAGCCAGGACTATTCACTCCACTTTCTTCCTACATACATACATACACACACACACACACACACGCACGCACAGGGAGGGAGGGAGAGAGAGGCTGGTTCAGAATCATCTCCCAGGCTGACAGAACGGCAAAAGTAGGAGTAGCACAGGAGCTTTGCTCCAGGGCTCTCAAGAACCTTATCAGAACTGGAATGATGCACTCCCCCCCCCAACTCCCTCATCCCCTTTTAAAACCGCTTGACATGACAATGGGGTTCCACCGGTATGTCCTGTACAGTTTGAAGATGCTGGTGTGCACCCCTAAACAATTGGGGATACATGTTGGATAGGCCCTGGGGAGACTAGACTGGCTGCAGCCTTCTGGTGTGTGGCCACCGTTTATTGACAGGGGAGGCTGCTGGCCTTCCAGGAATGTGGACTCACCAGGCTGTGTTGTGTGGAGGTGTGCAAGAGGCTGCCACAAGGTCAGAGAGGTCAGCAATTCCTAGACCTCCTGGGTCCTGCAATGATGTGCTGGTGGTTTAAAGTGAGATGTCCATCCCCCAGCCCAGCATCCCCTCTTCCCTATAGGTTGTGGCTGGTGTGGAACCGGTGTGCAGCTGGGCAGCCCTGTACAGAACAGCTGCATCATGCCCATTTAAGTCAGCGTTGGCTCAGAAGCTCATTGGACATTAACTTACATGTCATTACAGTGATCTGTACCGCTCCTGCCCTTCTTGGAGAGCTACATATTAAACAGTAGTAACTGAAGTATTCTTTCCGTCTTCTGATTATCCAAATGCACTGCATGTTCACTTTGTAGCTGTGTAGCTGTTTATCTGAGCTATTAATCATTCCAAGACTTCTGCTTTTCTGTAACATAAGAGATCTGAATGCTTCTCTTTGTAAAATAAGAGTTATTTACCTCTATCTCTTTGTTACTGAAATTTGGCTGTTGTTATTTTTTGCATACTTATTTAGCATGCGTTACCATTACCTGCATGTCAATAAGGGCTTGTTGCAAGCTCTGAGGTAGTCACATTTAGGCTGACCATCTGAAAAGGAGGACAGGGCTCATGTAACTTTAACTGTTGTAGAGAAAAGGGAATTTCAGCCGGTGTCATTTGTATGCATTTGTAAAGTTGCAGGGGCCCTGCCTTCTTTTGTATATGGTCACACTAGTATAGTGCCTGCAACTTTAACTGTTGTGATGAAGAGGGAATTTCATCAGGAACTAATAGCATACAAATGACACTGGCTGAAATTCCCTTTTCTCTACAACAGGTAAAGTTATATGAGCCCTGTCCTCCTTTTCATATGGTCAGCCTAGTCACATTGTCTACCGAGGTATTAACACTAATCTTGAAAACACAAATTATTAACCCACAGAGAGTAATGGCTACCTTAGGAGCTGTTATAGTCCATCTTGTAAATCCTTCTTTAGTGCATGGATTATTAACCCTGTAGACTATAATGTCTCCTTTGGAGACATTAGAGCCATAATGTGGCTTTCACATGCCATGCATGGCTAAGGGCATGGTAGAACTCCTTGCAAAGGTGGTGTAAATATCACCACATACTTCGTTGGGAGCAGAACAATTGCTCGACCATTTCAGAGAGGAAGGTTGGGGAACATGTTTTGCTGAGTAACTTGCTGTTAGAGCAATATGACAATGGAACCAATTACCTAGGGAGGCTGTGGGCTCTTCCACATTAGAGGCCTTCAAGAAGCAGCTGGACAGCCATCTGTCAGGGATGCTTTAAGGTAGATTCCTGCACTGAGCAGGGGGTTGGACTCGATGGCCTTATAGGCTCCTTCCAACTCTACTATTCTATGATTCTTTGATTTTCTCTCTCTCTCTCTCTTTCTCTCTCTCTCTCTCTCTCTCTCTCTGTGTGTGTGTGTGTGTGTGTGTGAGAGAGAGAGAGAGAGAGAGAGAGAGAGAGAGAGAGAATGTCCTGCTTCTGGGCTTCCTGGAGGAATCTGGCTGGCTACTGTAGAAACAGGGTCCTGGACTAGAATAATAATAATAATAATAATAATAATAATAATAATATATTTATTTATCACCCGCCTCTCCCAACGGATCGAGGCGGGGAACAACACCAAACACAAAATACAAAAACTGATTAAAAGCAGATAAAACCAGTACACCATTAAAACACCAATAAAACACTTTAAAATTCATCTATGTAGGCCTGCCGGAAGAGATCAGTCTTTATAGATCTTTTAAATTCCTGAAGACTAGTAAGTTGGCGAATCTCTCCCGGCAGGTCATTCCACAATCTGGGAGCGGCAGAAGAGAAGGTCCTCTGGGTAACGGTTGTCAGTCTAGTTCTTGTTGACTGTAATAAATTCTTCCCAGAGGACCTGAGCGTGCGGGGCGGATTGTAGGTCAGATCTAGCAAGGCTCTTCTTATGTTTTTTGGGATTCTAGCTCATAACTCAGGAGGAGCAAGAGAGCAGCATGGCTCCTGAGGAAACAGGGAAATCAGAACCTGCAGATAATTAAACAGAATAAGGGACACCTGGTCTGCCTGGGCCTCTGAAAGAGCAGTAGGTCCCTCTGCAGGAAATCTGGAGGGTGAGGGTGGTGGTGGTGGTGGTGGTGGGGTTGAATCAGGAAGAAGAAGGAGAAAAGAAGAAGAGCAAGATAGGTGAGGAAGCTGGAAGACACCTGTTTTGCCTCAGCAGATGCAAAGCACTTAGAGAACCCTGCAGATAAGGGGCCTTCGTGAGAGAGAATTCCTTGGGAGGAATCTGGCCCAAAGAGGTCTTCTGGCCCTGGGACGGAGGAAACACAACCTAAAGGAAGGGAAGAAGAGAGAAGAGAAGCCCCTGCCTCCAAGACCAGCTTAGAACATCCTATTGCAACTAAAAGCCAAACCTGCAGCTAACTCAATTAACATGTGGTGGTGATGTCACCGTTGCCTAATGAACTATATTGGGGCTTTACCTGGTTTGCCTTTGTTCAAATATTGTGCTTGCAAGGCATTGGGGGGGGGGGAGATTCAAAATGGAACTACACCCTCTGTCTTGAAAAGCATGCCTGTATTTTCACTGGCATCAAAAGCATTCCTGTCTAAGCCCAGTACAGCCATCCAGTATGTGTGGATTATCCTTCATGAATGCTCAGAAGATGTGATTGCCTCCTGGTAGGGGGCAACCTGCCTACATCAACAGAAGATCCAGTGTCAAAGCCCAGATCATGGGAAGAA
This sequence comes from Anniella stebbinsi, assembly GCA_029215795.1. NCBI lineage: Eukaryota > Metazoa > Chordata > Lepidosauria > Squamata > Anniellidae > Anniella > Anniella stebbinsi. The sequence goes on from JARDYH010000001.1 coordinate 1,516,533, forward strand.
ACCAAATTGTATGCTCCTCCCAGGGCCAGTTCAAGACATTTTGCTGCTTGAGGCAAAGGACAACATTGTGGCCTCCTCCATGCTATGGACAGAAGCCAACTGGACTGGCAGTTGAGTTTTATTTCAACATTGGCAATGGCAGAGAGTCCTCCACCACAGCCAAGGGGAGTAGGCTAGTTTAGAGGGTGCAGGGCAGGCTGTATGGCACATACAGCTCTGTCCTCCAAGACAGTGGCATGACCAGGCGGCTCCAGAGCTGCTCTCCTCTCTACCCAACCCCCAGCATCTGCTGATTCAGGGAGTTGCCTTACCTTGCTTAATATTAGGGCCAGTCGTGGCCTCTTCTACATGGTTTCCCATCATATGCATTACCTGAGCATCATGTGGAAGTGGCTACCAGAACACTACGACAGCATAAGAAGCGGCCCAAAGAGCAGGGACACTAATTTTATCATGACAAACAGCAGAGGTGCCTTAATTCTTAAAACAACAATAAAATATTAACCATAGTTAACTATGCTTTATCCAAAACAAGTGGGAGAGAGTTCTGTTTTTTTTAAAAATTGTATGAATATCAGATTTTTACTTTTATTTTAATGTACTTCTTTTTCCAGGCATTTGGACATTAGTTACGGCCCAATTGTTGTAGTCTTGTCTTTGTGGAGTTCATTGTGGGCTGTGATGGGGGGAAGATTTTATGTATTGTGGATAAACATTTTTTTGAATAGTATTGCTTTTAAATTATGTTTTTATGTTCATTTTTATTTGTATTATTGTGCTGATTATGGTTTATATTTAGTGTTTTTTGTCTTTTATATTAATTATGGATTTCTGTATCATTTGTGTAAATTGAGTTGTGGGAAGTGATCATAATAATTTTAATAAAAATATTGTTTTTATTAAAAAGCACGAGCTTTAAACCAGGCTCATAAATTTATGGATAATATTTACATTTTGAAAATTGTCTCTATGTTCAGATTTTCAAATTATAATTTTTAAAATTTTCATGTGAGTAATAAGGTACTTCTCTGGAGTCTGAAAATTACTATAGGGCTAATTACAAAAAAGTGTTCAGTGTTAAAAAACATATTTTGTTTGCACCATGGACTCTTCACAAATGGTCCCTTTGGCTGGAAAGGATAAGATCATTGGTGATGTTGACAAAGCGGTGCTCTTGGAGACAGACGCACAGGGTACCATCAATCAAGCGCCTTTTTCGTTGGCTTCTTCTGTTGACGTTCCAATATTACCACAGCAAATCATAATCCTAGCAAAGTAAATAGGCTCTGGGGAGAAGGAGTCGTAAATTGGGCCTGCCTTGATCAAATGAACTCTATCATGAAGGTCTCTTAAGTGCTGAATGCCATTCACTTTCCAGAAGGAAGGAAAGGGGGGGGGGAATTCAAATTTGAAAGAGGTGGGTGGGCTGAATTGAAATGCGGTAAATGGAAAGCTGAGGGCCAAACAGATCAAGAAAGAGGCTGGATTTGTAGCAGTAATTAGCATCATTATATCCTATGAGTTATTGCTTTATGCGGTGTTTACTCAGCTCTCTCTACTCAGCTAATTATTTGTTCAGCTTACTTCTTCCCTTCTTTTTTTAGTACTCCTCCTCCTACAGCTAGTGCTACTACTAATATTTTGTAGCCCACTTTCTTGCTGTCATCGATCCTCACCATCTGAGCTACTTCCTGAAACCTAGAGAATCTGGTATGTGATACAAACAGCCACATGGCTTTACTTGCCTCCAAAACTGCTTCCGTTATTGCGCAAATAATGCTTGGTTCTAAGCAAAAAATTTTGCTCACTGAAACGTGGACCCAACAAATTGTTGCCAAAGGGATACACTATACTTGCTGGCTGGGTTGGCCAGTTAGCAACACTGGACTCACAATAACGCATAACAGAAACCTCAATGAAGGTAACCCTTCACACTGCAGAGCAACGTTGGATCCAGGGTTTGGACCGGGGTCTTCAGGCAAGGTGCATCATTTAGCCCAGACGAAGCAGGGGCTGCAAACTCAGAATTCTCCTGCTTTGCCTCAGACCTTCCTCTGTGCTCTGGACGAAGTGTGTGTCAGGGATCCTCACTGAATAGTGAGACAACGGGGACTTGCAGTATAATCCACAAGCTCTTTATTCAATGGATAACACCTCTTCACACCTGTAGCATCAGTGAAGGCCAGGAGCTGCCCTCTAAGCCAAATTAGATAAATTTGTTTATTTATTTACTTACTGCATTTCTATACTGCCCAATAGCCAAAGCTCTCTGGGCAGTTCACAAAAATTAAGCAAGGCAGTTGCCTTTCAACTCAAACGGATAGTTTCCCACCATGACCAGGCTTTTAATGGGCTCCTCCTTCAGGAAGGGTCCTCCTGACCCAACTTCTAGCAGTCAGTCTGGCGGACCACCTCCCAACTCCTCCCAACTCTGCCATCTGTCAATTCCAGTGCTCCCTCCCTTTCTGACAAAGGCTGAGTTGCCACAGGGAGGGAGGAAGAGGATCTCTGAACCTGGGCCTTTTTTCAATAAACTCACAGGACGATGCATCCCGCCTTCTGGAGAGCTTTGGAAATTTCCTCCCCTGCTCCCTGTCTTGGCTGAGCTTCTTCCAGTTCTGCCTCCAAATCTGAATCAGAGTCCGAAGCCAAACCAGGGATCCTGGGTCCATCATGACAGTGAGAATGGCACTGCCATTAAATGATGGGCCCGTTGTTGGTTATGGGGCCCTGGCAAATGCTCAGTCTTACCACTCCCTGGAGCCTGCCATGTTCTAAAGTACTCAGTATAATGATTAATCCAGTCCTCGAACTCTGTGGGTGCCTCTACAAGAGCGATTTAAAGCTCTTTCAAGGCGCATTACCGATTTCCCCTCTACAAGAGCGGAGCGCAAATGAGGAGTACAGGCGCTTTTTATCTCCTATTATGCGCATTTTCAAATTCGCGTTAAATAGAGAGTTTTATTTACCGCGGGAGTAAGAGCGCCTTATGTTCGTGCAAACAATTGCTGTTCAAGCGCATTAATAATCAGTGTGGGTGGACATAGAACTGCCCTTTCGCTGGGAAAACCTCCCACTTTTTCGTTTAGTTTTATTTCGTCTCCTCCTGGCAACGTCCTCCTTGTTCTCTGTCTCTCTGGATGGAGGGTCCAGGAAGACAAGACCCAATGTGAACCGAAAATAAAGTTTCTTTAAAGTACCCTGATGGGATATTTTTTTGCATGGAGACACAGGGCCAGATGGAAGTGGTTTCACGAGAAGCAAAGGGGGTAGGAAGGATATGTGGATGTGTGCATAATTAGCGATCAGCTTAGACATATCATCCCCTCGCTTCTTGCTGGGTTCCTGACATGAGCTCTGTGTGTGTGTATGTGAGTGCATGTGTATGTTTTACAACCGTTGAGCTCGCTGGGAAGAGGAGGGGGAAGGAACGAAGCAGCATCCTCCTGTCTGTTTTGGCGTGCGTGTGTGCGAGGCACGTTCCCATTTACTCCTGAGCAGGTCACCTGAAATGGGAATCAGGCGAAGGGGGAGGAGAGAGAGCCAGCCGAACAGGTTAACCAGGTCATTACCGGCAGGTAACCCAGATAACCAAAGGCAGGAGATTCTGGTGGGCGGGGAGAATAAAGGGAGGGAACCTGTTTGGGGAGTTCCTCCGGGACAAAGCGCATTACTTTCAGCAACAATTGTATGCAATTCTTAGCATGTAAACAACTTTGAAGTGCATTTCATGCAGTCCGAAATGTGCTTCAAAGCCTCTCGTGTATAGGTATTAGGCGTAAACGCGCTTATCAGGAAATGCGCATAATCGGGGAACTGGGCGTCAAAGTGGACTCTTGTAGAGGGGGCCTGTGATGCAAGGTATGCAATCCTGTTCCTGATGAAAGCAACAGTAGAACTCTAGTTGATTTCAATAAAGCAGCATTCCCAACCTGGTGTCCTCCAAATATGTTAGACTACAACTCCCAGCATTCCTCAGCCAGCCATGCTAGCTAGGTGATGTTGAGAATTGTAGTCCTACTCATCCCAAAGGCACTAGGCTGGGGAAGGCTGCAATAGAGCATGGCTGCAGCTGGGAACAGTACCTGAAGCCCAGACAGTTTGTGTCATTTCATTGTGCAGGAGATTTAGCTCTAGTTAGGTTTCCAGACTATTTACAACAGTGCTCCCAGATGCACAGGTGTCGAAAATGCAGCACACGGTATTGTGCTGAAAAAATAACTTTGACAAGCCTAATTTACCGAGACTGATTTATGTGACAGCATAAACAAATCATTCTTGTCAAATTCTATATCGAAAATGGAGTAAATTGATTGCAGACTCAAGTGCACTAGTAATTTCAGGGAGAATTGTGATTTCATTTGTAAAACTCAGTTGCAACGAAGGGGGGGGAGGCGTGTCTCCCCCTCCCATTTATAGTACCAGTCTTGCTACTTGGAGGAGATGCTCCTTTAAAGAGCTTTTTCTCCCCGATCACCAGCACTTGTCCTTGCTCAGCCGCGTAACTGTATGTTGAGGGAAGTAACATGAGAATTCTCTAGAGATCCTCTGTACAAATACACAGCGGAGATCAACAAGAAACCCTCTGAGTGAACAAAACATTCTGTATGTGTTTTCTAACTCTTCTCAGAGCAGAACATGGTGGCAGATGAGAGAACAGCATGTGGGTTTCAGATGGGAATCATTTCTGTGTGTTAAGAAAGAATTATAGAAGCCATGTTAAAGGGGGGGAAAAGAAAGAGAAATGCATGTGGGGAAGGGAGAATGTTATGGTCAGAGCAATCCTGCGCCGCACCTTTAAACTATTGAAATATCACTAAAGTCAACAGCCCCCACGTTGGAGGCAGCTAGTCACACAGAGTAAGGGATGGACAATCAGTCTACATCCAACTGTTTCAACTTTGTCCGTGTCCATCCCATTCCATTTCTTTAATAACTTGCAGTTAAAAAAAAGTCCACACTGAGATTTGTATTACTGGCTGACTTAGCCAGTTGGCCACAGGGGCCTCACATGAAGTCACAGGAGAAGACTCACTTTATTGAACTCTTCATGCTACGGAGCAATACTTGGCCCAGCACCGCACCTGGAAGAAGTGGGGTACACTAAATTATGCCTTCCAGACCCATTCGGGACGTTCTGTGAGCTGAGAGTCACCTTGCAACGTTCGGAGAACTACAAAATCTGAAGGATCACAACAGTGGTGCAATTTGCACATTAGTCTGGAGAGTGCAGATCAGGTCATTTCATTTTGAAATGTGGACTGAATGAGCATCCTTGAGCATCCCTATCCAGAGCTGGCAATTGCAATACATATTCTCACACACATCAAAAGACAAAACCAAGCAGTTCAATGACTCCCAGGGATGTGCAGCTTTAGATTCACATCTGCACTGGCGCTCTACACACACACACACACACACCATGCCTAGATTTCCCTTATTGGATGACAGCAAATGGGAGTTAAAGAGCATAAACGTGCAGAGCTGGAAAAAGCTGGGATAAAGTGTAGAAAAGAGCAACTAAGACAATTAAGCAGCTTTTAGGGAAGGTCACAACAGCTGGGATTGTGTAGCTTGGAAAAAAGGAGGTGATGGGCAGACATGATGGAGGTGTATAAAATGATGCATGGTGTGGAGGATGTATGGATTTCTGTCTTATTTTCAGCAGTGGCTCCACAAATAAGATCACAGGGTCTACTACACTCACTAAGATACCACAGGGCAAAATGAATGATGTTATGTAGTGATGTATGATATGGTAATGTCATTAAACCTTGCCTCAGTAAATAAAAATACAGGGGCCAATCAGAAAATCTGTTAAGTAGTGATGCTGCATAAGTGAAGTGCCGTGTAGGTCAAACAAGAACAAATATTTTAAAAAGTTTTGAAGGAGGATACTCAAAAATGGTCATTTTTGTTACAAGCAGAAATGAAATGAAGAACAGAAGAGCTCAGCCTCAATCCAGAAACAAATTTGAGTTATTGTATTGCTGTTTGTGAACCATTTTGATTGTGTGTGTGTGTGTGTATGAAAGATTTATAATTTCAGCAAATACATAAATATCCAGGGAGACAGAAAAAAGGCTTATAGATGTAACAGTATGCGTAAGGAAGCATGATACGATTTATGATAATAAGAAAAATACATCCTGAGAATAAAGGCCTAATTTCTTCTCTGCTAGTAAAAAAAAGAAAAGAAAATATAAAATAAAAGAGATCCTAAAACATGGATCCTGCTTAGCTAATTCTTCTCAAAGCAAGGAAAGTTGAGTCAGTAAGTTATGCAGGGCTGGCAGTTCCAGAGGTCTTTGGGGGTCAGCTTTACTAATCCCTCTTTTGCTTGCTTTCAGAATGTTCCTCTGAGGCACAAGGCACATGTAAAAGGCAGGCTAGAAGGAGATGTGCTGCATGAAACAATTTATACGAAAAAAATATACTGGATTGGACAAAATGTGATTTTTATTTTTAAAAAGGGAAGGAAGCTAAGGGTTCCAATGTTGTTGTAAAACAACAATCAACTTTCGGTTGCTAGGAATGGCACTGCCCTTTTTGCAATGTTTTATTGGATTTTAAATGCCTTCTTCTGCCTTCATTCAATTTCCTTTGATTTACCTTCCAAGTGAGCCCTCCCAAATATATCTACTTCCTTGGTCTCTGGTACATTTTCATACCCAATAGAATACCCAAACAGATCCTTTTGCTCAAGCCTCCCCCCACCCCCAGCAAAAGCAATTCTTCCTGTCTTGCGAATATTCACCTTTTGTATTAATCTTTCAGAGATTTCTAAGGTCAACATGAAATAAGGAAACAGAGCATTAAATTTCTAAAATCAATAGCATGTACATAAATTGACATTCCTTACTCTACAGCAATTTCCAGTTTCTCCTTGATTGATTAAAGCCAGGGGTTGAAAATAAGTGGTTTCCCCCTGCCTGGAGAAATTCCCAATTGTCCATGCTGTGAACCTTCCATTATGAGACATGAGACAGCGGTAGCAGGCCATGGTTCATTTCACGCCGCCACAAAATAGACTTGTCATTCCACAATCGAAAGTAAGAAACCTGATGGAAGAGCAATGTGTCAAAAACTTGTCAAAAGAGACTTGTGCACAATGACAATAGAGAACAAGGAAGCCGTGGCTTGAGGTTTACGCCAGCCAGCTTTCACACACAGGCGGCAATGCAGAAAAATTATCCCTGCAATTTGTTATTTACTGTTCAAATGTGCTATTGAACAGCTACTCACATTTTTCATTCTAATTAATCCTGATCCCACATTAATTTATAGAAGATAAACATTTAGAATGCAGACAAAATGAGCCAATTTAGAAAAGCCAAAGGAGTAAAAACGCTTGACAAAAGAGCTGTTTAAATTAGCAAAAAAAAAGAAAAGAAAATTAGGTATTTTTCAGTGCCATTAAAAAACAACAAAAACCAAGCTTGAGAAGGGAAGGATGTAAAAAGAGCCTCGTCAAGGAAAGTAGTGAATGCCTGAGTTAAGCTCAGCCATCCAAGCTGTCAAAAGAATGTGTCAGTTCACATGATTATCTGGTGGCGCACTCTGATGCGATGGTTTTGCCGGCATGGTTGCAAGCATTCAAAACCATGCGGTGTAGCCCCTTCACACACATGGCGCTCATGTGCTTAGGTGCCCTTGTAGTTCTGCTTCCTGAGCCCATCCTGCCATCAGCAAAACACAACAATATACTTCTGTAGAGTGGAAGCAAGTCTTGAATTAGTTGCAAAACTGTAGTTCCTTCATCTTATTGCTAGATTTTGCCATAGGGCCGATCAGCCTGGTTTTGGGAAGGGTTACTTTGGTATAAGGAACCATGATCTGGGTCCATGGGAAGGCACTCAGATAAGCACTTTGTCACAGGTTTGGCATACATGGCCAGCCTGAGGCTCCATGTGGATTGATCAAGTACTTCTTCGCAAAGCATAATAAACCACAGGCACCGAGACTGTAAATAGCCAGAGCCTGCAGTTCAAATAAAATGCCCTTAAATGGCAATGCCAGCTAAAAGTGTTGGGGAAAAATGGGGATGGGGCAACTCAAGTCACCCTTGATTGCTTGGATAACTGACTAGTTTCCCTGCAGGATGACATTTTCCATCAGACTAGACTTCAGTGTGTCCATTGCAAACTTGTTGTCCAAGAACCAGCTCATACATGATTTTCAGTGATTTGCCTGTGAGTTTAATATCATATTAAACTCATAGAGGTCTGCTTACATCAAGTAAGCAGTGCAATGATGGAGTAGAGGGGATTATAGAATTTGGCAGTTCAAGGTCAGAAAAGATCAAAGATTCGAGACTAACCTCTCTCTCTTCCCCACTTTTAATCAGCCTTCCCCATCCTGGTACCCTCTAGATGTTTTGGACTTCAAAAGCCAGTGTGGTGTAGTGGTTAGAATGTTAGATTAGAACTGGAGATACCCAGATTCTAGTCTCCACTTGGCCATGAAGCTCACTGGGTGACTCTGGGCCAGTCACCGACCCTCAGCCTAACCTACCTTACAGGGCTGTTGTGAGGATAAAATGGAGAGGAGGAGGATCATGTACGCTTCCATGGGCTCCTTGGAGGAAAAGCAGGATACCAATCTAACAAATAAATAAACTTCCATCAGCCTCAGCCAGCATGCCAATGGTCAGTTGTCATTTTCAAAAGTTGATATATATGGTTGGTAATGTCTAACATGTGGAGGGAAAGATTGCAACACATCTGTCTGAGACAGTTGCTTACTATCGGATGATACAGCATTGCTGTATTTAATCATCATCTGCACAAAAGAATATATGGAAATATAGCACATCTGATAACTTTCTTAGAAACGAAAAACGATGTATATTTAACTTAATAATCCCTGCCTTAAACAAGTTGCATGAGAAAGGATTGCTAAACTACAACCTTTGTTTTTAAACTCTGATTTCCCAGCAATTTTACTCTATCAATGATTTGCAAACTAACTCTGCTGCCCACTTTTAAAATTAGTCAGAGTAATCACATATTTGGAACAAAGATGTTTTGTATTTTCAAGGAATTTGCTAATTGAATTGAACCCTTTTGAAGGGTTTTTACACATCAATTTGCTACCTTCATCTTAGAAGAGAAACATATTCCTGCCATTGTGGGGGTTCATCCTAAACCACCTGTTGCTCTGATAACAACTTCTTTGTTCTTAATCTACTGTTAAAAAAATACTCTCTACAAATCACAACAGATCTTGCATCACCGTAGCTTTTTTTATGGCATAAAAAATCCAATTTGTGTGACATTATCTTCAGGTTTTACTGTTTGAGCATTTGTCTATTTGAATCTCAGGTGACAACAGAGAAGACTATTTTTCAGGCCTTCTCTCCAGTGCGGTATGTTTTGCAAATTTCATTAAAAGCCTTCTCCAAGTGATAGTGATACAGGCCACCCCTCTGCAAGGACTGTGCCACCTCATAAGCACTTGCATTAGTGTGACCAGATAAAATCCAGGTCAGGGCTCATGTAACTTTAACAGTTTCAGAGAAAAGGGAATTTCAGCCAGTGTCATTTGTATGCAATTAGTTCCTGGTGATATTTCCTCTTCATCACAACAGTTAAAGTTGCAGGCACTATACTAGAGTGACCATATACAAAAGAAGGCAGGGCCCCTGCAACTTTAACTGGAGCCTTGACCTGGATTTTATCTGGTCAGCCTAACTTGCATGAACCGCCTCTGTGTTTTACCCGATTGTCTGCTACATGGTGTTTGTACAATGAAACAGACATCCTTCAAACTGTGCAGGTGTCAATCATGCAGGGCCATACCATGGTTAATTGAAGCAAATGTTTTCAGGAGCGTCATCACCTAATAATAATAATAATAATAATAATAATAATAATAATATATTTATTTATCACCCGCCTCTCCCAACGGATCGAGGCGGGGAACAACACCAAACACAAAATACAAAAACTGATTAAAAGCAGATAAAATCAGTACATCATTAAAACACCAATAAAACACTTTAAAATTCATCTGGGTAGGCCTGCCGGAAGAGATAAGTCTTTATAGATCTTTTAAATTCCGGAAGACTAGTGAGTTGGCGAATCTCTCCCGGCAGGTCATTCCATAATCTGGGAGCGGCAGAAGAGAAGGTCCTCTGGGTAACGGTTGTCAGTCTAGTTCTTGTTGACTGTAATAAATTCTTCCCAGAGGACCTGAGCGTGCGGGGCGGATTGTATGGGAGAAGGCGATCCCGTAGGTAACCTGGACCCAAACCATGTAGGGCTTTAAAGGTAATAACCAACACTTTGTACTTCGCCCGGAAACTGATTGGCAGCCAGTGAAGAGATTTTAAAACTGGTGTAATGTGGTCACCCCTAGATGTACCGGTGACCAACCTGGCTGCCATATTTTGAACTAATTGAAGTTTCCGGACTAGGCACAGAGGTAGCCCTATGTACAGCGCATTGCAGAAGTCGAGCCTCGAAGTTACCAGTGCGTGCACTACTGATTTTAGGTCTTCCAACTCTAGGAAGGGGCGCAGCTGGCGTATCAGCCGAAGCTGATAGTAGGCACTCCTGGCAGTCGCATCTATCTGAGCTGTCATTTGGAGCGACGGATCCAGGAGCACCCCCAAGCTGCGAACACAGTCTTTCAGGGGGAGTGTAACCCCATCCAGAACTGGTTGACATACCTCCAACCCCAGGTTGTGGCCCTTGACAGTAAGCACCTCCGTCTTGTCTGGATTCAGCTTCAGTTTGTTTTTCCTCATCCAGCCCATTACCGCCTCCAAGCATTCATTCAGAGGAGACACACTATCCTTAGCTGATGCTGTTGTCGAAGGCATAGAGAAATATATTTGGGTGTCATCAGCATACTGATAGCACCCCGCCCCATGCCTCCGGATGATCTCTCCCAGCGGTTTCATGTAAATGTTAAACAGCATTGGGGAAAGGATGGCACCTTGTGGTACACCACATAGCAACTCCTTTTTTGAAGAGCAGCTATCCCCAAGCATCACCATCTGGAACCTGCCCGAGAGGTAGGACCGGAACCACTGAAGCACAGTGCCCCCGAGTCCCAATTCCCTCAGGCGATCCAGAAGGATACCATGGTCGATGGTATCGAAAGCCGCTGAGAGGTCCAGGAGTACCAACAGGGACACACTCCCCCTGTCAATACTCAGGCGTAGATCATCCACTAAGGCGACCATAGCAGTCTCAACTCCGTATCCTGCTCTGAAGCCAGTTTGAAATGGGTCTAGAAAATCTGTATCATCCAAAACTGCTTGCAGTTGGAAGGCAACCGCCCTCTCGATCACCTTGCCCAAAAATGGAAGATTTGATACTGGCCTATAGTTATTAAAGTCCAGGGGATCCAGGGAGGGCTTTTTTAGAAGCGGCCGTACTACCGCTTCTTTTAAACATGATGGAAAACTCCCCTCCCTGAGAGATGCATTAATAATATATTGTAGTTGTGATCTAACTGCATCTCCTCCCTGGGCGACCAGCCAAGAAGGACAGGGATCGAGAGGGCAAGTCGTCCTCCTCACTCGACCAAGCAGCTTGTCCACGTCCTCGGTACTCACCAACTGAAACTGATCCAGTGTAATTCTACTCGCGGAGTCGCTGGACACTCCATTATCAGCCTCTGCTATAACGACAGCATCTAAGTCGGCTCTTATCCGAGAGATTTTATCTGTGAAACCTAGTACTTATTTCAATGTCAGAACAATGAGTTTGGCTTTCCAGAGTAACCAAACACTGCTGGAGTTTATGGAATCCAAAGAGTAAATTCTTTGGAGAGTATGTTTGGCATTGTTTTTTCCAGTTTAAGCCATTTTGATACATTCAAGGATAGTTTGCATGCAATAGCCATCAATAAAGGATTCCTGATCATTTTGCTGATCAGCATCACATTTGAAACTTTTCTTTTGCTGGAGTGGGGAGAAATGGAAATAAGGCCTACAGTTTTATTTTTCCTTTTGACCTGCTAGGATGAATGTCTAGAAGCACCTGCTCACCAAGAGTCTGGCCTCCTCCACACGAGACGTTTAATGAGCCTTGAAGGCTCATTATAAATTTTACCTCCACACCAGCGGAGCGCAAAACGGGCGTACAGGCGCGTTATCTCCCCGATAATGCGCATTTTCGAATGCGCGTTAAATAGCGACTTTTATTTTTCTCCGGCCGTTAAAGCGCATTTTCGCCGTGTGAACAAGCGATTATGCGCATTAACGTCTTCTAAAGCGCTTTTTGGACATCAATTAATGCGCTTCGCCGCCTCTCACCGCCTCCCGTGCAGAGGGATTAGGCGTAAATGCGCATAATCCCCGAACCGGGTGCAAAAGCGCATCCTTGTGGAGGGGGCCTCTTTGTTCCTGCATTTGGGGGATTGGTTTGGGTGCATTTTGCTCCCAGTTATCTTTTGCTGATGCCTCCTGCAACTACTAAATTTATCTTATTTGCTGCGGCATGTACATGCATAGATGTGACTGGTACATGTAAACATGCCTAGAAGTGACACCATAGAGGAGGCCACCCTGTTAATTTATGAAGAGAACTATGTCCGTGGCAGGCCCTAATTGCAGTTGGTTGAAAGGGCAGCAAGGACTCTGGAGGTCTGAAATAGCCTGAGAGCAAGTCCAGAGTCTTATTTATTTTATTATTTCTTAAAACATTGATATCCCGCCCTATATCACAAGGATCTCTGGGTACAGAAGTTGTGAAAACAGCTCTGAATCAAGTAGTCCAGCTAGCTTGCATGAAGCTAATTCCCAGATAGCAATGGCTGTGAAACCTCAGCTCACTGGGCACAGACAAAGTTTCATCGAAGCACTGGATTCTGCTAACGTGCTGAAGCAGAGCTGTACCTGGGTACTTGATATGATAATAAGCGCTATGCTGCTTATACTTGCCATGGATTCTCCCCCCCCCCCCCCCCCCCCGTGCTGCCCTCTCCCCTCTGCCTCCATTTCTTCTGGCAGATAAAGGGCAGGTTATTAAGCTTCTTTGCCACTTGGTCAAACTTTGTTGATTGCTATGTGAAAGATAGCTGATGTTCTTTCAAAGTGATTTGACTATGCTGTCTGGCTAATGTTTTTGACTGCTGCATCCACGGCAACATGCTTTCTACTTTATTGAAGGCTACTAATATGGGAGCAAAGCATTTTAGACACTGGTGTGTTACACAGAAGGCGTTTTAATGATGCTGTTGTACTAGCCTGTCGTATTGTTCTTGCCATGTATGGGAAGTGGTGCTATTAAAGGGAGCGACTGTCTCTTCTGTGACCAGAGATTTGTGATATTTCGAAAGAGATTAAAGAAAGGCGGGGTGGGGTGGGGAAAGAGAATAAATGGTTCAAACATTTCTTTGACATCCTCGCACACCATTTTTAAACTGGCGGCGTTGCGGTGAACAGAAGATATTGGTTCTTTCTATCCCCTTCCTAATAATGAAATTGTTTCATAATCATTAACAGTCAGAGGTTGCTCTTCATCACAGATAAACAGATGCTGGCCCCCTCCCCTGCAGAGACAACAAGAAATTGCAAGATGTTCTACTGTTTTAATGCAGGTTGTCTCTGGATTGACTTAGAGGACAACCACTTAATACACAAGCATTTCGCAGCCTTCAATTCCTAAAATACTCAGTCTCCAAGGCTATAAATTAGATAGCTCTAAGAGGAATTAAAAAATCAAAAACATGGAGGGTAGAAATCATAACAGTATTGGAAGTGGAGGAGGGCCAGAAGGTGGGGATGATGATCTTCTCCCTCATGGGTTGCTGCTTCTCTCCACAGCCTTCCCTCTAAATGTGGCAGCACGGAGAGCTGAGGGTGGGGGGAGCACAAAAAAGGGCCAGGGGGCCTCGGCCCATCCATAGGCTGCATGTAGCCCTCTAGACTCCGTACCCAGATTTTTGCTCCTGACAATACCTCTCAGCCATTGTTTTAAAATGAGAGAGAAACAACCTTTTGGTAAAGAATAGCCACCATCAGGTTCTTGGAATGAGGGGTACAAAGAGTATCGAACTGTCTCTAAACAAGACATCTGAAGCTGGGGGATCTTTTGCTGTTGAGTGACTGGGAAGCTCACGGAAGCTTTATGTTACAGAGATGGAGAGACCAAAGGTTGTGTAATCAAAGGTTGTCCCACACACCTTTCTCTGCAATCCAGAACACAGCTTGTATCAGGCAGCTGATACACAGCGTGAAGATGGCTGGCAGGATGGGGAATCAAGAAACAAAGCCATGTTATATGACGAAGAAGGCATATAACATTCAAAACGTTACTCCACAACACGTGAAAGAAGGTTCTAGGCATTAGCGTGGGCAGCCCCTAACACTTCCATTGATACAACAAAAACTACAACTCCTAGGGAGGTAACCACAGCACAATCACCTGTACTAGATGACTCTATCAAAGGTTGATGATAAGGTATTAGATAAACAAACAAAAAAAATGTTCTTATGGCACTCAGTTGTGTGAACTTATATACTGGGAGTGAAGCTGAGAAAAAACTGCTAAAAGGGCAGGACTACTTCCATTTCATCCACAACAGCAGCTGGACTTACTTTATGTGATTCTATGCAACTCCCACGAATATAAGTAGGAGGACAGCAGATGCTTTGGATAAGGGAGGTCATAAAGGCCATTCCACTCCATGGACTTGGGTCGTTGGTGAACTTCCTCTTCTCATAGGCCTTTCCAGATCAGGAAAATAACCTCAGTGGAGAAAAGCAGGACAATAAACAGGTGTTCTATAATTTCAGAGTGAAATTAAGACCTTTCGTGTCTTTCTTTTGCTGCTCGTATACCTTATTTTAGTGAATTCCATCTCCCCTGCTTACTAAACTGAGAGTAAGACAGGAATTGAACATCCAGCCACTAAGAATATACATCTATCAGATTCAGACATAAGGCTCAGCTATAGTTTAGTGTTAATTGGACGAGCATGTGGCTCATGAGCTTCTGCCTCCTCTCCCCTCCTCCACTGTAAGGAGGAGATTGGAAGTGTTTGCCTCTATTTCCAGATGACCATGGTTTAGCACTTTCAAAGAGAAACCATACCATGGTGCTAAAAGACAGCTTTGGTTTCTTTTTGAAAGAACTAGTCACCCCTGAAGAAGAGTTGCACATTATAATATGGGAGATGATAGTCTGTGTACTATCCTGAGTCTCTGCCAATCTCCTTCGCTTCCCCTCTGAAGGGCCCTCACTAGACGTGCAAAAAAGCCCTTCCAGCAAAAAATGCAGGATGGGAGGACAAGGAGGTGAAGATTGCCTCTGACGCTCCTCCTGCCCTGCAGTGGATGATCAGAAGCCTCCGAGTCCAGTGTCTTCTAATCATCAAGGGTGCAACTGATAGGACTGTGCCCTTAGCAAAGCTGCTCTGACTTCTGCGCATGCACTCAGCCACATGGAAAGCATACTTTTGAGCTGGCTTTGATAAATGCTAGAAAGAGAAGTTGGGAGAAGTGGCATCACTTCAAGACTCATTAAAATTTTTACCTCTACATGAGCGGAGTGCAAATCGGGAGTTGAGGCGCGTTATCTATCCGATTATGCGCATTATTGAATGTGCGTTAAATAGCAAGTTTTATTTTGCTCCGGCAGTTAAAGCGCATTTTGACTATGTGAACAAGCGATTCTCCGCATTAACTACTTCTAAAGCGCATTTCAAACAACCGGTAAGGCCACCAGTTGTGCGCTCAATTACCTCCTGCGTACAGTCATTTACCATAAAGAGCTTCCGAGAAGATGCGCATAATCGGAGAACCAGGCGTCAAATCGAATTCTTGTAGAGGGGGTCTCTGTTTGTGGCCAATACTGCCCAGCTTCCTTGCTGCATTCCTACTAACGTAAAAGAGATTCACAGAGACATCTCCAGTGCTCCCTGCTAAAGGAAATTGACCCTCCTTAGGCGGCCCTGAACTTCTCAAGGCCAGGACAGGAGTGGGTGGCGAAAGGAGCATTAATTGGTTCTACATGGGCTCTTACCTCAACTGACTTGTGCATGAGTTGCCTTTGTGAGACACACAGCAAACGTACTTTTACTCTTAATGGCTTGACTTCAACTGAACACAACTACCTCGTTAGCTGTTTTTTGCTCTTTGCAGCAAATGACAATAACATGCTCATTAAAAAAAGGGAGAGGTTAGGCTTCAGGAAGATTGAGGTGCTTTTTTATGGTTTTAATGTCGAACATGCTGAAGTCAATGGGATTTCACTCCACTAATCTGTGGTGAGCCTTATTTACGAGGGAAGACATTTTGCATCAGTTAAGGGCTTAAAGTCACCAAGTTAAGCCTTGTGCACTTAGTAAACGGAAAAGAATTTCTTTTAAATAGTTTTTTTTTACAATCATAACAAAACAGAAAACAAAGGGAAACCATCACAAAAAAGAAGATTAAAAAATGAGGACAAAAGCATATCTGATTGCAATAACTTCTCACAACACCATTGATTTAAAAGAAACAAAACACTGAAACAATAAAAAAAGTTTTGATACTTCTGTTTCAAATATATGCGTTAACATAAGCAGACCAAATGTCTAAATAAGCATCCAGACGAAATTGACAACTGTAAGATATGCATTCAAACTTAGCAAGAGCAGTAAAATCTTCAGTCCACTGAACAATAGGCTTGAAGTATAAGCTCATTTGCAAGCGTTAGAGCTCTAACCTAATAAGACTCTAACCTATCAGTAAATAACAATTTGTTAGTTCATGGGAATTTTGACCACAGCTAGTCTTACGCTTAGGAATCTGGCTTATCAGGAAAGAAACCAAGCCAGAGTTCTGGATTTGCACATCACAGTACGCAAACCATGGCCAGAAGGTCTGTGGTTTGTTTTGCTGCTCAGTGGGAGCAATCAGCCAGTGTGCACCAGAACACTGCTTGTAAACGAGAAGCCAGGGTCTGATGGAACCCTGGTTTATGTGCGAACTCACCCAATATCACTGACCTTCCAACTGCCCATTTGAAAGTAGGCCAAATGTAGAGTCTGAAATCCTCATATACTCCGTGCATGAGCTAAGTAACATTAACATCCATAAACACACACACACACACACACACACACACAAAACCCACATTGCTTTTGAGACATCTTAACACAGACCCGAAGAAACTAAAATATGCACACTGGTATTTGGATTCATGGTTCAAGAGGCTCTTTGGGCCGCTATTCGCAAACATGGCACAGTAGATGTGCAGCAAGATCTGGACTGGGGGAAACAATTTGCAGAGCATCTCAGAACTAGCCTAATACAAATAAATCCCATCAGCAAACACAATGAAACAGAACAGCCAGGCTGTCGCATGAGCTTCGCAGTCCTGCATGTCTTATATGCTGACTTGAAGACTATTTATCTTGTGATTTCTATTCTGGTATTTCAGTCAAGTTCCCTGGGGTCAGGAAAGCGGTTCCCACACTTCTATGATATGGGACTCCTCCCCCCACCATTTTTTGGGATTTCAGAAACGAGTATCACTGTGGACAAGATGTAGAGCCATGTGGAGCTGACTGACTGCTGACATACTGGCCGCTTCAGGGCAATCCTTGACCCTCCCCCACCCCCGCCAAAGCCCCGACTGTCCCATTTCTCTCTCTACAAGCTGCCTACTATTACTGCAGGCCCTACAAATAAACTCCCCAAACCCTAATGCAACTACTGTGTGCATGTCAGATTAATGTGCATAATTTTTAGAATTTCCATAATGCATTCTGGTTACATAATTGAGATTTTCTGCTCATTGAGTTTAAGGTTCTTCATTGGGGGAATTTATAATTTATGGCACAGGATTTTCAAAAAGACCCAGCCAGCACTTTGTACTTCCAAATGAAATGGCAAACTGGGCTTCTTCAACTATATCACCCATTTGCTGAGAAGCCAAAGTTGGACCCTACTCAAGGGCCCACATCCAGAGCCACCTGGGATGCCCCACAACTTCAAAATGCGCTACATTGAGATTTGCCGGCTCGTACGTGCACACATGCAAATGCACACCCACACAAAGCCACACCTTTCCCACAGCTTGTCTGTTCCATACCTCACGCTTGCTGCATTAGTGAGAGGTCATGGTGGGACCCGAATTAGTATTTTAAACTCCTCCCCAATAGGAAATGAGCACATTTCCTTGCTGTTTAGTGTTATTCTCCTCTAAGGGCCAAACCAGAGAGGACACTAAACGCATTACTTGAAAATCTCTCTGTCTCTCTGTCTCCTTCTACTCTAAATAGCTGCTGCAAGAAGTGATTAGGTGCAGGACTCCAATGCGCAAGAATAACTCTTTCCCCCACGTTCCAGGACAAATCCTATGAAGTTGTCAATGTTATGATAAGGGCAACGACGCCATAAAATATTTGATATGATATTCTGAAAAAGACTGTACTGTATTTGTACTTCTGAGTTGTTCCTCTTGTCCCTAGGTGGGTTTTTTTAAATCCCTCATTCCAAATAAAGTTTTCTTGGTGTACATCATACTTCTTGAATACAACACTCTTCTGCATTACTACTCTTCATTTCCCGGGAACTTCTAGTACTCCCTGCAGGTTTCAAAACATTATGGAATATGATGCAAAGCAACAAAGCACACACTGAAGAAAAGTCCACAGGTGTGGTATAGTCACGCACACAGTGAGCATGAATTACAATCAGAAACTACCGTGCAGCTTTGCCCCTTCCCCAGAAAAAAGAAATATATATGGACGCCCATGGGAGAGAGAGAGAGAGAGATGCATTTTGCATCCGTCTAGTTTGGCCTAATTAGTAGGGTGACCATATTTGGGAAACCAAAAAAGAGACACCCGGGGGGGGGGGGCGGTTGGGAAGCTCACTTTCCAGGGCCTCCGAAAAGGGCGTCATTCTCCTGCCATGCTATTTGCAGCTGCCATGAGCGTGGCGGTTGTGAATGCCATGCTTTCTAGAAGCCCCAAAAAGCGCGCTTTCCCCTCCCCCACTGATGAGGAAGGGAAAGCGTGTCATTCCTGCCCCTCCCCCACTGCTCCAATAGGGGCCTCTGGAAAGCGCGTCATTCCTCCCCACCACCACATGAATGGCGGCCTTAAAGGGGAAAGTGTGGTCATTCCTGGACATATAGAAAATCGCACAAAATCCCCCCTGACACCCAGGATAGAACAACCAGGCCAAAACCGGGAAAATCCTGACAGTTGGTCAAGAATGTTGAGCGGAACTCAATACCAAGAACTCCATAGGGCAGCTTATGTGTAGGGCAGCCTATTTGTATATGGGTGACATGTAGAAATCCTGACTTTTACACCTGATCAATCCCATATGAGAGCTAATAATAGGGAAGCGGTTTGGCAGCAGCAGCAGCCGTAGCACAAAGGTAATATGCAACTTAGCCCTCGGTTAGGATTCATGGCGCTACTCCAACATCTAGGCCGGGTCCTTTTTCCTCTAACGCTGAGCAAAATCATAAGGCCAGGGGTAGAGGGGAGGGTATCTGAATTGGCAACTGAATTACATTCAGATGAGAAGAGGGCATATGAATTGGTATTGAAATGCTGCCTGATGTTTGTGCAAATGTGAATTATGCAAAGACATTATTGTATTCTTTCAAAAATGCAACATGAGTGCTGGCATGATTCCAAGAAATTAAAGACCCCTTAAGGAAATTGCTTAGCTTTCCTGTCACTTGCAAAAGGCATGCGGAAGGTTATGTTTATTTAGGATGAAGATGGACTTGTCAAGTCACTGTATGGTATGATCCGTATGGAAATACTAATGCATCAAGTCTAAAATGCTTCTGTACTATCAACAGATTCTCTTCCACCCTCACCCTGGAGAATGTAAATTGACAATAAAATGATTGACATTCACAACTGTGCCTCCAAGCAGATTGGGGATAATTAGTAAAGCATGTAGATACTCAGTCACAGGAGCCAATTGTGGTAAATCCACAAAATAATGAACTTCCAATGCATGTCAAGAGTGGCTTTGTTGTCCCAGCCCTTCTTTATAAAAGTTTCATTTGGTTTGATTTACCTGGCCATAGCCAAGTTTAACATCCTTCTTGCTCTTCTAGACATGGGCCTATTCCTAACCCATGGCTGGATTAACTAACCAAAAAAAACAAGCCCAGTGACAGTGAAAGTGCATCATGAAATGAGATTAAACAATGGTGAGTGAGGGCAGGAAATCAGCCATGTAGCTCCAGAGCCCCCAGGGGTCCTGGACTAGTCCCTACTTGCTGAGCCTCTTCTATGCCTTGACTTTCCAGGACCAGGACGTGCTGAAACAGCATTCCTTAAGTCTGATCTGACAGATACCAGAGAGAGCTTATTTCCCAAACTTACATTTCAGGAGTCGAGATGCATTTTTAATTTTTGTTGACGTGGCTCCCAATTACATGAATGCTGCAGAGTGTCCTAGAGTTTGTTGAGAAGAAACATATGCCCCCTCCTAAGAACTTCAATGTGTGTGTGTTCACCTGGTCTTTCTTCTGAGCTGGGAAAAGGGGACAGTGGATCGTAGTCCAGATGTGAGCCTGAATGATAAGGATGGCAGAGGCGAGGACGAAGGGTAAGAGGACAGGATTGGACTGTTCCAGGTACCCTCTTGTATTCTTCCTCCCATGTCAACTTAAAGAGTAAGTTAGACCTGCGGGAAAACCCCCAAAGCTTTCAGAACAGTTCTACACATTCTATTAATGGGTGGGAAAATCCAACTTCAACTTTGTGCGGCACATTTCTCCAAATATCTGACCCCAATATCTACGGCTTAAATAAGGTCCTTCAGGCTGGAAGCAACAGAGTTGTCCGCTGCTTGTCCCTTATTCACGGAACATGATGGATTTCCTTACTGCTGAACAACACACAGCTGCTCTGAATGCCCCACTGCTGTCAACCTAGCTCTTCACTGCTTCTGTTTTAAAGCTATTTTGAGTTTCATTGGAGAAGGCAGCATATTCATTTTTAAAATAAAACAAAACCTCAGAATACAGGGTTGTACAGTAGTGTTTTCTCCTTCTTTTTAAACGGGGATCAATGAGGGGAGAAATTAGAGGGATAAATAGGACAATTTTAAAATAATAGCACTGGCCTTGAAAGATTTGGTATCAAAGATGGAGGGGAAGAATACCTCTAATTACACTCTCTTCTCTGTATCTCTTATCTGATCATCATTAGCTGTGAAACATCACCCAAACTCCCAAATTCCTTCATTGGCTGCAATCCATAATTAATTTACTATGCCTAAAGCAATCCTGTTGACTTCAGCAGAGTTGATCTGGATTAAGTGGTTTGTGGATTGAAAGAACTGGTTTTCTGTTCATATCTATACCCTACCCAACCCTACCCAAAAAGAAATAAATAAAAAATACTCCGATTGCAAAATAAGGTACATATTTTGGCTTTCCTACAATCAGATGGTATTTTTTTTTAAAGGAAAGCAGGAAAAGGAACTCATACTTCACATTAAACAAAACAAAGCACAAAGTTTACCTTAAACTGGGACTGAAAGAAGAAAGGGATTTCAAGAGTATCTCCCACTATACTATGTTTTATGAATGATGATGCTTTATGTTATCTGTCATGGGTATATTCAGTGTTAATGATGCACCACATCTGGGATGTCGAAACATATTAGAGCAATGAAGGCAAATGTAAACTAAACTCCACTATCTTTAGAATGGGAAAAGGTATCAAGGGTAGTGGAGAGATTGCAGAATACCTTATGAATGAATAATAAGTGTTTTTAAGCTGGTAGCAAGAAGCATATTGTATGCTGGTAACAAAAGATCACAACAAAACCTTCTGGTGGTTAATTAGGACTATATACATCACCAGTTGCAGGATTTGATTTTTAAATCCTTTCATTTAATTTACTATTGTGTGCTATTTGTTAAAAATTGAGGCCTCATCTACAGCAAGCAGGATATAGCACTATGAATGTGGTATGAAAGCAGTATATAAAAGGCAGGAGCCACACTGCTGCTTTATAGCGGTACTGAAGTGCACTGACAACTGATGGGGCCCATTGACACGTACCATATATCGCTTTCATACCATTATACCACACCTGCTTGGTGTGGCTCCTGCCTTTTATCTACCGCTTTCATAGTGCAATATCCTGCTTGGTAAAAAATAAGTAACACGGCAACATTCAAAAGGGCTGATTACGGATAAAAGTGTTCCCCTTAAATGGTTAAAAATGCAATAAAACATTCTGAGAAAGAAGTAACTGAAGTTAAGCATTTCCAAGTCCCACTGATTTCAATAGGAGAGAAAGATCCAGTTGTAAAACTTGTAATTCTGAGATGTGGATGGAGAGGCAAGGGCTGTTTGTTTAGAGAGATCCCTGGAGGGAGGGCAGAATATGTATTGGTTTGCCCTGCAGAGGCAGTGACTTCATTTTCTCTTGGACTTAATGGTCTTTCACTCAGGAAGGTTGGTGTGCCTAAATGACAGAATTGACGAACTGGCCTTTAGAGACAGCGCTGGAAATAAGGACATTGACTATATTCTGTCCATCAAAGTTCTTCCATACTATATAAATCTCATTCCCAAAGAAAGGACCTTGAAGATGCACATAAGTGGCAAGTAATTTGTCTGGAGTTAACATTTGTAAACTTTTTTTAGGGAACTGGCTGTTTTTCAGTCTGATGTGCCTAGAAATGATTTGCACTGAAGAGGAGAATCCAAATGATTAGTTTTTAATCAAGGGATTCCTGAGGTGAAGGACTGCAGTGAGAGGAGCCAAAACAGATTGGTCTTTAGCCATAATTAACATGACAGTGTCTCTCAAAAGCTCTCAAGTCAGGCATTTAGGAAGAATCAGGAGCCTGGGCACACTCTATTAATGCTCTCTCAGTCGTTTTCAAAGGTTTTTTCCTCCCCTTATACAAACCCAGTGAATCCTTTGCTAGTCTTTGCCAGTTTCTCTTTGTTCATCACATTGTGGGCACTGTAGAAGGTCATCACAACCTCTTGGCCACATCTGAAGGGAATAGCAGCAGAGGGCAGGACAGTCCTTAGTTAAGAACTCTTGAGTCTCTAAGGAAGCACCGAAAAGTTAATCACTAAAAGGGTGGCTTCTTAGGAGATTGAGGATATTTCAGTTTTTTAAAAAACATGCCTTGCTTTGGAAGGAGGAGAGGTTGTACACATGTGTCCATTTGTTTTATTAAGGCCCACACAGAAGATCCCAGAGGGTTTTGCTGACAATGTGCAGAACAGCCTTATGTGACTGATTCATTGTTGTCTGCAGATACAATGTCATAGGCATGCAAAGTATTGTATTTAAAATTATAATTGCACTGCACACCAAACAGGAGAAAAATGTTTTATTCTCTCTTGAATCCAGCCCCCCATCAAACTCCTGAGCTCTAAATTGAAAGTAATTTAATAGTCGTCTTTAAATGCATGAACATTATTTATAATGGGTTTCTGAAAAGCAGTTTGGCTGAACAAATGACAATAAAGCAGTGCCTGAAACAAATTTACCTACTGTACCTATTGTCAGTAAGCAGCTTATATTTTATGGAAGGATTATTTTACAACTAGGACAAGGCTTTCAGGAAAGGGTTAAAGCACCAAATAGTTTCAAGAACATAATGCATCCAAAAGTAATGGTGTACTCTGGAAATGTATACTGAATTTACGATGAACTTTTCAGTAGGGTTTGACTCATGCTTAGCACAGATGACACATTTCCCACCCCACCCCCTAAAGAGAAAAGTATGAGTTGGATTACACTGTTTCTTCCTTAGTGGGAAGGAGAACACTGACATCATGTTTACCCCAGTCAGCTCTTATACAAAAAATGATTTCCAGCCTCAATAATTCCTCCAGAATGGAAACCAGTCAGTCAAGGGTGTCAACATGTAAACTCTTTTTATGTGAAGATTCCAATAATAGTGTTGTATGTATTCCTACACTGGCTTCAAACTTGAGGCCCATTGGAGGATGGATTGTAGGTTGGTCTTCAAAGATGGTGGGTTTCATTATTCTATGAAAAAGCTTTACAGTTTTATTTGGCAATTGTGTTTGCTGTAGTTACATTGGTGTTTGCTGTGAAAAAAACCCATTCCTTTTGGATTACACCACCAATGTACAGCCTACAACTGCCCACATCTGGTATCTGGATTATTTAGGGATCAGAATGGTCTCTGTATGAGTGCCCTGTAGCTTGTGGGATTGACAGTGTTGAATTGGTCCAATTGGAAGCCCTGTGCATACAAGTCTTACCACCACCTAAGATCTGAACAGCAGATGTAGCCCATTTACACCAAACCTTAAACGACTTCCCTGTTCCCTTGAAATGACAGTCTACTACAACGGATCCAAATATTATGGGCAATGATAACACTTAGCATGGGAAAATGAAAAGGGTGAAGACAATGCTCAGCTTATATGGTTTTAAATACTAGAGACTGGTTCACACATTTGTTTTCATTGTTTGGTGACTGCAATATCAAAATTTCTAGGGCAGAAACAGAAGATTTACAGTGCAACTTGCATCCCCAAACTCTTTAATTGGCATGGAGAGAACCTTATGTAAACAAGGCAACCTCTGGCAGAAGCCAAAAACAAGGCTTTAGCTGGAACACGCAGATTGGAAACCTTTCCTAGTTGGTTCTGGCTGGGTGCTCTGAGAAGATCTGAGCTGTTGTATAAAGTGGGTGAGGCTGAAAGCTGAGTGGATCTAGCACTTACTTACTAGGAAACACCCAAAGCTCAGGGCAGGAGACCATTTTTTAACAACAGGCTTAGTTTGATTTGCTTGCTTGCAGCAAATTTTGCAAAATACTTGAGACATCTGGTTCGGTTTATGTAGAAGGCATTGGAAGCTACCACCTGAAAAAATATTACAGACCATATTCAAATTGACCTTGTCTCAGAGTATTATAGAGTATATCAGAATCTGCAATTAGCCAGGGATTTTTTTTAACCTCTGGGTGTTCTTACACTTCAGAATAAATAAAAACATGAAACTCTTGAATGACAGCTCTAGCGTAATTCTTTCAAGATACCTTTACATAGAGATATTTTGAAAAATGATGGGGCTCCTTCCTACCTATCTTTTCTGTCTCATCTTTCATCTTTGACCCCTAGTTGCTTTCTGACAAAACAACCAGTATTCTTTAGTGGCCAGGAAGACCAACACAACGTAGTGTTGCTAGAAACCTAACAAGTAGAAAAGGCAGGTAGTAGAAAGTTAGCAGAAATTCAGACACCAAATGGCTGCAGTCCTAAGCGCAAGTATAGCCCACTTACTTATGGCCAACCTATGGCTACCACCTTCTGTAACTTCTTGGACATCTGAGGAAGGGCATGCATTTGATGGTAACACAGAGCTAAGTTACAACATGGCTGCATTCACACATGCATGTCCATGGCTTCATTACTTGCAGCTGCATGGCACCATTGACAAGCATTGAACTTGAAGTGGCATGGAAGTTCTATCTGTGGTGTTTGACTTGCAAAGGCTTGTTCAGGTGTGCAAGTCCTCCAAAGGCTGCAGTCGTCAAGTGATGATTATATCTGTGTGAACCAGCCATACCCGATCGTCGCCACCACAGGGTAATTCTTTTAAAAGCGACCATGTAGGCCATGGTTGTCTGCTTCCACTCTCTCAAATTCAAATCAAGACCCTCCGTGAGTTTCCTTCATCTTTGCTGCCTGTTAAATATAGGCCTTTGAAGTGGGAGAGAGACTCTGAGAAACCATGAACAAAATACAGTTCAATTTCAGTTTCAAATCCTGGCCTAAAACAAAGACCTTTAAATTCCTTATAGTGCATTAGCTGGCTGGAATTCCTGGGATTTCCCAGCCAAATATTTAAGAAAACTACAAAAATACACATAATAGTACTGAAATTGTAAGAGCAGATTACTCTGAATTTCTGAGGATAGAGTGACAATAAATTCAGCATCCACCAGGTTCTAAAAATAATGCTGTATGAGAAGAACTGCTAAAAGACAAGCAACTTCAGCTCCTGATTTCATAATAAAAGACTCTACGATTGGTTCTGAGAATAATCTGATTCTCTTCCCTGGTGTGGACTCTCTAGGGCATTTGGAGAATCAGTGCAGTACACACGCTTCCAAATCAGTTGAAAACCTCCATGTAGATATATGCCTTTAAGAGCGTCTAACTATGGGATATTTGAGGTACATGAAAGGAAAACCTTAGTCAGTAGGTTTTATGTGGCACCGAAGTAGGTGCACGCAAAGGAACCTTCATATAAATCCCCGGGTCAGGATATTATCCATGAAAGCACATATTCAGGAAAATACAAAGGCACTTATTTTGGCTAAACAAATTCAAATCCTAGTAAGTTTCCTTTAACCCTGCAGCCTATTAAATATTTTCCTTTGAAGTGGGAATGGGACAGGATGCTACTTTGGCTAGATTGAGTTTCCTTAAAACAATGAATCAGAGGGGTACATTTGGATAGTTTAGGAATTAATTGTTTTGGTAAAGCTACTAAGCATTCTTTCAACCAAGAACACACACTAGTTAATTAGGAAGTAATGTTGAAGATATGTTTATACGTTAGAAGTCATCATCTTTTCCTTAAAAATACCCCAGCCCTTGATTGATTTGGAAAACTCCTGCATATCAGATTAGGGGTGTTATGATGATGATGCTATTCCTGGGCTGACTCAGAGACAACACTGCTAAGGACAGAAAAGCTAATCTGCTACATGCACACAAATCTTTGGTATGGAGAGGCAGAAGGAGCCCCCAGACTCAGTAAAGGTGCTACTTCCCAGCCCCCCAAATTAGTGGTGACTATTTTCATTAAACAGATCAGCTGTGGGGGTGGGTGGCAACGGCAGGGATGCATCTGTACAGACTACAAACGTCTTTTTGGTTAGTCCAGCAAGTAAAAATACAACCAGCTGCCAATGCACATTCGTGTGCATACTGAAGAGTAGATCTAATACTACTGTTATATAAAAATGTTGGTATATACAACTTGCTTTCCTCCAGGCCACCACTGGAGACCCTAACCCCTCCCCTTCAATCTTTTTTTTAATAGGTGTGAAAGAGAATGTCTGGCTTGCCCTATTTTTATACTTCCCCATTCTTTCTGTGCCTTGGTTTGCTTTGACATAGACACTGTTATGAAGCAAACTCTGTATCATGAGTTTCAAGGAAGAATTTGTTAATTTGTTAAAATGTTCCTTAATCAGGCTTCCATTGTAATTAGCATGTGTTGCACTATGGGTGTACCAAATTTCAACTTCCTATGTGTTATTGAAATACCTGAAACATTTTGACACCACTATCAACAAGGCAGTGAGTTTGCATCTGAGGTGGATACTCAACTTTATCCAACAAAAGCTGGTACCCCACTACTGTTAAACATACTAAAATTGGGGACAGGACTACTGGTTCAAAGGGCATGCCTTCCAGGCTAGGTTGAACTCCAGCAACACTGCTTTTTATGAAATATTGTTTGCTTGTAGCACACTAAAATGTCATGATGTGCAGTAATCACTTGGGTTTGTTTCCTGGATCTTACATCATTTAAAAAGCTGAGCTAAATGAACTTCATATCCTTTAAATTTCTATGCGTTTCAGCTAGCCTCAGTTCAGATAACAGGGAATTCTACTGTAATACTCTATCAATCCCAGAATGCTTAAAGGATTTTGAGCATTATCTTGATAATTATTTTTCTTCTCCTTATTCATTGACTTATATCAGATTTATGGTATTTTTACTGCAAGAGCTTCCCCTGCAAATAAGCAATCCCCAGTGAGTCTTCATATATTACTGTTCTGTAGCATCTTTTGTACTATGGCAATATTTCCTAAATTGCTTTTGAACACAGTAAAGAATCTAAATACTAAGTTTTAAAGGCATTAAGGATCAGCTGGTGCCTCCTGTAAAACTCTTGACAAAATCCCATTAAGAAAAAAAATCTGCTGATACAATTCATCATACTGTGCATTTATCTAATTCCTTTTCCTTCAATACTCATTATGAACTTTGGTAGAGAGGCAAACATTTTTGCTTCTGAATATTTCATTGATGTCAATAGCTTATTGGTCCTTCATATGCTCAAGCTGAGAGCTACCATAGACCAACATCTGTCAACCCAAAATGATATTCAAAACTGCTGCACACAGAGTCTTCTTCCTCCCTCCCTTCCTTTCATAGATGGAATTTAGGAACAGGGAAACACAGTTGCCCTGATCCTGCCATAATATTTTGCTAAAGGGCAGGGGCAAATGGACTCTGCTCTGATCAACTGTTCTACAAGTGAAGACGTGTGATGGGTACTGCTCTTTGCAGCAAAACGTGTAGACCATCCACACTTTCCCTTCTCCATGCACACTGCAAGGATCAGCACTTGATGCTGCTGTACCCAGGTAAACTAACCTACATATGGGAATGCTGGTTCAGAGACTATCAGGGTCAGGATGCACCTAACTAAACACATTCCTCATTGCCTATGAAGATTGCAGACAAAGATGAATACACTCACATGTCTCCTGGTGCAGACAGAAATGTGTATCGTTATGTGCCATCTGAGGCCACTATGCATGGTTCTCCCACAGCCATTACTGGTCACATTGACATTTGGTTGCACATGACCAACTCTAATTGAGGCCAAGGTCATTTGCAAAAGCTCACAAAGGCAGTCTGCAGTAATGCAGTGAACTCAACTGTGCTCCTCCAGATTTCAGAACAATATTCCAACTAAGCAGTGCCTTCATGCCACTGGCCCCAAACCCTAAATCTACCTATCTAAAAGGATAGGATCTTCAAACACGAGTTGATTTCAAAAAATAAGATGCTCACACTGTGTATATTGTGTGCCTTAAGTAACTCTAGATCAGGTATCTAGACACTAAAAGGATAAAACATTATTAGCAACCCCTTGTTTCCCCACTACACGAAAGAACGTAGACAAGAAGATGACTTTATCTTGCTAGATCCACACTCAGTCTGTGACCTGTGGCTTGCAGTCTTCCACTGTGGGGAAAACAGGCTTAGTGTCCGATCCTATGCCTGTTTACTTGGAAGTAGGGTGACCATATGAAAAGGAGGACAGGGCTCCTGTACCTTTAACAGTTGTATTGAAAAGGTAATCTCAGCAGGTGTCATTGTTATGAATGGAGCACCTGATGAAATTCCCTCTTCATCACTACAGTTAAAGCTGCAGGAGTTATACCGAGTGACCAGATACAAATGAGGGCTTCTGCAGCTTTAACTGTTGTGATAAGAGGGAATTTCACCAGGTGCTGCATGCATACAAATGACACCTGCTGAAATTTCCTTTTCTATTCAACTGTTGAAGTTAAAGGAGCCCTGTCCTCCTTTTCATAGGGTCACACTACATGGAAATCAATCCCAAAGAGGTCAATTGGGTTTTACTCACAGAAAAGGGTGGGATTAGCCTGGGTCCACCTAAAAGCAATGGTGATTCTATGGATTGTGGTGTATCCATCAGTGCCTAGAGATACGGCCACTGGAAGCCCCATGTAAGCCATCTAAGGCTGCAATTGTATGCACACTTACGTGGGAGTAAGTTCTGCTGTATTCTATAGTCTACACTTCTAAGAAAGCATGCAGAGGATCGGGGTGCATGCTTTCCAAACAAAGAGCAGAATCGAAGTATAATAATAAGTAACAAGGACTGCAGTCTTTATCGCATATCTTTAATGTTCTGGATATTTTAGTTTGCTTCCAAAGGGTTCCAAAACCAAAATGAATTCCCTTGTCAAAACGGATACAATATGAACCAATACAGTCTTTAATAGTCACTACATAAAAAGTGAACATGATTAATTTTGGGTGTTGTTACTAAAAATAAGGAAGAAAAGTACAGAAAATAGATGGTGTACTTAGTAGAATTATTCACAGACAGAATCCCTCTTCCTATGGGATATCAAGGGTCTCTTCAAACTCCCTCCAGCTGGAATTTCTCTCATTTAGCTCTTTTTCTGCAATGGGTTTGCTAACCCTTGATTTGCAGAGGCATTTGAGAATATGAAAAGATAATTTCACATCTACCATTTCCCCTTAGATGCAACAAATTAGCAACATTTTACACTTTTGTCCAGCTCTTTTTATGAGCGCGGAGAGTTTAAACAGAAAGTATTCACAGTACGTAGATTAATTAGATGTTTCATTTTAAAACACACACACACAGGAAAATGAGTTGCAGAGTATAATATGAAACACAGCAGGCTTTGACTTTCTGCCTGAAAGTGGTTTTAAAAAAATAATAATAATTAAGAGAGAAATGAACACAGCACATGGTATTCTATGCATAAAACAAAGATATTAAAGGCAAATATTTGCTTTCAGATTATGATGAACTGAGATTTAGCCATAAAAATGGACTTGAGATGTTAATTTAGCTAAACATGAGCTCTAATCAGTCATTCGTCCTGCATCTTATTCCATGGCCATGCATAATAAAAATCAGAGGTGATAGCATTATAGCTCAATCTTTCACTGCTAGATGGAATTGGGAAACTTCTTCCCCTCCTTATCTCTGAATCCCTTTGCACATCTCTAAGCCTCATCACACGTTTAGAAGAAGCAGTTAAAGAGCAATATGGAATGTAATAAATTAATCTGGACTTAGTGGGTGGATAAAAGGTCCAGGGGGTGGGTTGTTATAGACCTGGAGAATGTGAAGAAAGAGGAAAATGCAATATTGCCTGAACACATTAGGAAAGCAAATAGTTGCAGTAAAGAGGAGTAGATGGCAGCAGCTTTTTGTATTTTTAATAGTAGCAATAAATAAAATAGTAGATCCACCTTGAATCATCTGAATGCAAACAAAGATTGAAATGCTGCTACCCTCTCTTCACAGACTCAACACAGAAGAAGTTGTGTCTTCTTCTGTCCTTAACCAATAGCACACAGACTACAAACCCTGGAAATACAAGGATGCCAAAGGGCATCAACATGGGAAACTGTCTTTTGTAACAAATTCCAGGCAGCTACAAACTCAAATATGTCTCACAGTATACCAGTTAAATCAATAAAGAGTTCAAGGTATACATCAGTGAGAAAGCGTTAGCCTACAACCAGCCCTAAGGCATTGTTGAAAGCGTAAAAGAGAGCTACAGGAAAAGTGCGAAAGGAATCCCATGGCATGTTGGAGTTAAATATGGGGTCTGACTCCATCCAACACGGCATTCCAAATGGCCCGTTTTTATGTGGTGATGCACCAGGAGTTGTCCACCAAATCAAAAGTTAAGGCTTAAAGAAATACTGTAAGGTTGGTTCCACGTTCAGAGCTTTTGAATTAAACCAGCTAGTCTTATTTGCTTCTCGCATTTGTGTTCTGGCCTTCCTCCGAGAAGGTTGCGACAGCATACATAGCGGTTATCCCATTTCAGTCTCGCAACAACCGTGTGAGGAAGGGTTAGGCTGAAATAATGACTTTCACAGTGAGCTGAATGGCTAAGCATTTATTTTTCAACCCAGGTATCCAGGGCTGGCGCAGGGCCTCCTCTCACTTGAGGCCTTGCTGTCTCCCAATCCAAACATTGCAACCATTAAGTCACACAGAGACTATGAGGTTCATCAGACGAGCTCGCTACTGTCTACTTACGGATGTGCGCGCGCCCTTTAGATGTTGTTGTCCGCCTTCCGCTTGCCTCCCGCTCCTTCTGCTCATTTTTCCATCGTAAAATAGACCCCTTTAATAGGACTTAAAAAAAAAACACCAGTATGTGCCGTGATCTCCTGCTGTGTGCAAGAAAAGCGGCGAGATGAAAACGGCCCTGAATGGCCATGTGGTCTTTGTTTACTTTCTCTTTCCCCTCTAGGCAGAAAGAGGAAGTAATGAGGGACAAAAGCGGGGGTGGAGAAGCAACGGTAAGGAAACACAGTTTTCCCTTGTGCGATGACAGTCTATATTTCATTCGGCTGGAAAAGAGAAACTACAGAACAGTAACATATGCAGTCAAAATTGTTGCCACACTCTGCAGCTGGCTTCAAATCTACATGAAAGACAGTATGGCTCAGTGGTTATAATGTTAGATTTGCACTGGAGATAACCTCGTCTAGCTGCCCTTTGCTTGCTGGAGAAAGTGCAGAATACAATGGTGAGAAATAAATGAATATGTTAAGGGCTTTCATCTAGATCTTCGTATACAGTACAAGGACCACCAGCCAATCAGGGGGTCCCTGCTGCACATACTGGTTTTCATCAAACATGCATTTTAAAATAGCACGATTACATTCTTAGCACGCACATTTGGGATACATGCTAAAAATGTAACACGTTAACCACAAAGAAGGGTTAAGCAATGACAAACCAAGTGCATAAAGGATTCATTAGCAGCATAATCAAATTAATGTTTCCCTGTCCACAGAAGACAGCAGCAAGGAAAATAAAGAGGTCAGCTGCTATCAGCTCTCCATCCAATATTCTAGATGGCTTCAGAACCCCAGAGATGCTAAGTAAGTTGGACAGTTTAAAATGTCTCCAGGACATGGAGGCCGAGTTCATTTGGAAGTCATGAAAGCTCACTGTGTCTGCGGTGGCTGCTTCAGTGTGGCACTAGCAGACATTCACGGCACTCATGTCAGCCTGTAACATCACTCCTGCCTTCTGCATTTCGCTAAACTCTTCTCTTTAAAAACAAAATGTGAGGGAGAGAGGAAGAGGAAGGATCAAGACCACTTTGTAAAACGTCCTTTTCCTTCTCAAGATGTATTTTCAACACTCAAATGCATCTTGCAAAACTACACAAGCGGTTCAAAATCTTCCAAGTCAGTGGCAGCTTCCTAGGATGTGTGGTTTCCAGCACAAGGGAAGGAGGAGTCCAGTAGGGCAGCTATGGCCTGCCATCAGTTGGCCCATGTACCAAATGCAAGTGGGGAGACAGAGCAAGCAACAGCGGATAGATCCATCCATGCTCCCATGCAGCTACGGTTCATTTTATTTCAACAAGGTTTTAGCAAAAGAACTTCCCAGGGGGAAATGCCAGTTGTAACTTTTCGAAATCTGTTTCAGTGTAGTACTTTTATTAGGCCAACTAAAGGGACACAAAAATGTGTTCCTGCTTTCAAGATCGCCAGCTTTTCATCACGTAGGATGTTTCAAAAAGGGAGACACACACTCACCCACACCCCTCCCTGTGATCCAGAGATCTCGGACGCTTGTGCCCAACTTTGTGCCTTTTTGCTCGGCTTAGTAAAGATATTAGACAAATAAGGGTTTTGATATTTTTCTTTTGGCCAACAAAAATACCTTTGGTACTAGTAGAGCTCCATCACACCAGCGATTTAACATGCTCTCGCCATGCCTGGTATGTGTTTTTGCAGCGCGGGACTCACATGATGTCGTCCCTGTCCTGGGCTCATCTTGCCTCTTCCCCCTCCATTTTCCATCTTATTTTGGAGTGGGGAAAGTCTGTTTCCCCCCTCTGTGTGCAATATATCTGCTCCTCCCTCCTGAGTATTCCTGTCCTTGCCCTATATCATACCATCCCGTTTTTTTGGGGGGGGGGCGTGTGTGTCAAAGGCGGTCTCACTGACAAAAGAGGAGGGTGGGGCGGCTCTCCACTCAACTGCCCAACTGTGAAGGGCGAGGGAGAGAGGGCGCCTGAACACCCTGCGGAGAAGGTGAGCATGTCCGGGACTCAGTCCCATTCAACTCTATGGTTCTTACTTCTGAGAAGGCATGACTAGGTTTACTGACCAGAACAATGTCGGCTTCCCCTTGCCATGCCAACACTGACCACAAACTTCTCCAAAAACTAATTGTAATACTTTCTCTTCATTTATAGTGTCTAATATGAACTTAGGGGAACGCATAGCATGTTGTTTTACTATGATTGCGCAGTTTCAGGCTGATGTACTATTGTATTTGCGCAGAAAAATATATATTAAAAATATAAAAAATTAACTGCAGGGGAAGGAGAATGTAGGGGGTGGGGCGGGGCGGGAGATTTCGCTGACGTAGTCATGATACGGGTGGAAAGACACATCAGCTGAAATAGCGCAACAGCACACAAACATGGAAGTGCCAGTGCTTGACACGCTAAGGAAATGGAGGGGGAAACCGCAGACGCAAACCTTTGCATTGGCAAAGTAAAGGACAAAAGCTCCCTCCATAAATGCATAGGGGCGATGCAGAGCTGTGTGGGACCTATAACATGGTTTCATTTCTTCTCTTTTTGGGGGTGTGAAGGTGCAGGAATAAGCAACAGGGATGCTGGCCAAATTGGTTTTAATGAGAGCCTTTTCTTTTTATTTCCCCTGTGTACCTGAGAATTGTTCCATGTCTTTGGTTCTGGATCCAGTGATCCAGAATAAAGAGTTCATTAAAGGGATAATATGCCCATCAGCAAAGTAAGGGACAAGCTTCCTCTATGAGTGCACAGGGGTGGATTGACAGAGAATTAGAAAGCGCTCTCTGTGTGTGTGTGTGTGTGTGTGTGTGTGTATGTCTTGGGGAGGAGGAATGGTTTGAGAGAGCAAAATTTTAAAAATCCCTAAAAAATCAACTGATGAAGGGATCGGCTTCAACCTCGGCATGCCTAAAGCCCTACTTAAGAGCTATCATGATGCCAAATGAGTGACCTGTACACATTTTTGTTAATTCCAATAGGCTATAATGAAGCTGTTCCCTGAAAACAGAATGGAGGCAACCATGCCACGTCCATCACAACATCCATCAAGGACAAGAACCAAGGAACTGGGGGGGAAGGGTGGGGGTATTGGAGTGGGAGAGCATATAAGCCATGAGATGAAATAGCGCAACAACGCAGGCACGTGAAAGTGACCAGCGCTTGCTGCACTAATGAAACGGAGGTCAAAATCACAGGTGCATATCAGGAAAAAAGTAGGTGTGATGGAGTTCAAAATGACTGAAAAAGAAACAGATGCAGGTATGTATTTGGAAACTTCTCAATTTGATCTCAATCACATCCTATTTCTCAACGACATTGTGTCTTTGCTATGGATACAGAAGTCCATGAAGGCCTCTCTGAATGTGCATTAATATTAACTGATTATATTACTAAACCCCCTCTAATTATTATCCAAAGCATTAATATACAGCACAGGGCTTGTTTTTGTGCCAAATGACCCTTATCTTACTTTTAATTTAATGTTCATAGGCTTAACAAAATGATTGTGTGATATAAACTAGGATGGATTCCTTTTAAAACACACACACACACACACAACCAATTGGTACTGTAATTGAGCTGAGCATACTAGTTTCAGCCCTTTCACAACATAATCTGATATGGGACTTTATTTTCTCAAGGGACTTTCTTGATCGCCTCTTTATAGACATTCAGTCTCTGCAAATATGCTTGCGGTTTCTTTATCAGTAATAGTATTAGGCCTGAATGCTTTGGTATACAGTATAATGGGATATTAAAAGGACTCTGTATATACATTTTAGTCCAATGGGAAGAAAATGAATAAACATTATAAAGGACTCCATGCAAACAGACAATACTGTCTACAAGGTTTATCAATTCTTATTCTTTTTAAGAAACTGGAAATTATTATTATTTTTTGCCTCCATTGCTTCTTTTTCTCACCCATTTGAACTCTGACACTCAATATCTGACTATCCGTGTTGCCATGGGAAAGACCGTAATGTCATAAATGCAGGAAAGAGTTATTTGTAGGTGTGTGTATACATGTGGTGGTTTAATCGGAGAAAACCATTAATACAGATTAACTCCTTTATAAAAGATTCTCTTCTGGAACAGCAACACATAAGGCCATTTCCAATATTTTGGTTGCCCTTGGAAGGTCAACCAACAGTCTCCCTTAACCAGTGTATGCAGGCGGATCGGGAGTACATGAACCAAAGGAGTGTTTGATGGCACTTTCCGTCCCCCTCATTTCCAGGATTCACTTGGTCCCCCCTTTGTTGGATCATTGAAGGCTATCAGTGGCTATAGGGTCATGATGGCTCTACATGAATTCCAGTATTATATACGACTACTACTACTACTACTACTAATAGTAATAATATCTGTACTTTGAATTGGCTCCAGAAACAGACTATAAGTCCTCCTTGGGGTAACGGGAAGCCTCAGAGCAAGGAAACAGGGCACATCTTAACTGCAGCCCCTTCTTCACTTGCCCTATACATGGTGGTGGGACAATTCGATTCAATCAGGAAAAAAACCAAGGGGCTGCAATCAGGTATGTCACTGCAGTAAGGGGGATTAGCCCTCCTAGATGCTGGGTCCCGATGTCAAGGGCACAGGCAAGGTTTTGTGGTCCCATTTCCTTCCATGGGGAATCAACTGAAGCCATTTATTTTTATGAGAAAAGTGCAGGTTGAAATATTCCATGCACAGCACTTCTAGAATTGGCGCACATTAAGACAGTTAATACAAAGAGTAAGAGATAATACAAATAAGAATAGATTTGTTGGATCAGATCAACATGCCTTAGCCCAGGAGTAGACAACCTTCTTGGGCCAGGGGCACATTTGGCAATTTGAGAATTACAAAATGGCTGCTATGCGAGGCATGGAAAAGGACAAATAACTTGCCCAAAAGACTGAGTAAAAAGCACAGGTGAAGTCTGAACCCCAACACACCAAACAATTCCTTTGAACCCACAGTTTTTAGTGCCAATCGAAACCTATTTCACAGCAATCCCAGCTGCCAATAAGAAACATGTTTAACAACAACAACAACAACAAACAAGTTAGAAGAGTAGGACTTTGGTGAGTGCCAAGACAGGTGTCCAGGGGGCACTGTGTGGCTTATCCCTCCCTTAGGCTATTTTGATTATAAACAGTGGGTGCTCAAAGCAGGACACGAAGGTGACAGACATCCCTAATTTCTGCTTCCAGCATTTGGTGGTAGAGTCATAATGCGTTGGTGCCTGGAGCCTCCATTTAAGTATCCTCTTGTGTGTGGATCCTTATGAAGCCAAAATGGCACTATCCACGCAGACCAAAAAGATATAAGCAGACTCAGGAATCACAAGGTAAAACAATAATAATTGGAGAGGGACAACACAATGCAGAAAACAAACAAGCCCAAAGTGGCTCAGTGAGGTCTCAGCGGAGATGGAAAAGTGGGGTAGTGGAAAAGTATCCTGGGAAGTATCCTGGGAAAGGGCATGGCTGGCTGGAATCCTGAGCAGGGCCATTCCACACCGCAACATTTTATTGCAGGCCCCATTTGTCACGACTAACAGCGATTGATGGACTTTCATTTCATGGATTTATCTAATCTCTTTTTTTAAAAAAGCCTTCTGATCTAGTGTCCATCGCCAAATCTTGTGGTAGTAAATGCAATTAAGTTAATTACACATCATATGAAGAAGAATGCCTGTGTGACTTTTCTGATCCTCAGCAGCTTTCACAGAAACAAACAAACCTATTGTTCCCGCAGAGGTGAAGAACTTGTTCTGATGGGTCAGTTAAAGAGTTACATGAGGGAGAATAGCTGGGAAACAGTTCTAAGACGCCCTGAGAAAGGGGAATTTAAAGAGTGGCTGTTTTTTGTTTGTACTACAGCCACATGTTAATCTCATGTTCCGCCACCCCTTTCTACATTTTGCATGCTGATTGGCTTGTTATTCACTTCTTCCTCAGTTGGAAGCCAGACCAACTGACGGGGTAAGCACTGGGAAACAATTACAGCCCATCGAAACAGCCACACTGGTGTAGTGTGTGTTGCAATACTTTACATAATTTATTGGGCATTACTACATTTGCAGGCAAAGAATTTTTTTTTTTAACAAGACCAACATTACGCATTTCTATGAGAACATTTTGGAGGAGAGAAACTGGAAATGAAGCGTAAAGCTTGCCTCTTGCAACGTGTGGAGTTGTACTACATTTATCTGGTTTGTGCTGAAGTCTTAACTTGGTATCGCAACCAAGTCTCTGACTACTCTGTGCCTAAATGATATACAAGAGGAGAAAGGACATCTTTAGATTAAACAGTTAAGGTGCTACAAGCTTTTCAAACTCACCGTTTTTTATCCTAGGAGTTCACAGGAGAAATAACATTAAAAAGACACAGCTTGTTAGTTCCTGACTTGATGGCTACCTAGCCTGTGCTGCCGCTCTCATCATGAAGGTGGCAAGAAAGGGCTATGTTAATTAGATTACAAAGCAAATTGCATTATAGGTCTCTCCAAGATCTATTTTTATCTTACTTTGCTTTGAACAAGACAGCATGGCAAGAGTGCAAAGGTCTTATATATCCAAAGGGGAGGCAGAAGCTGTCCCACGGAAAAGCAAGTAACTTCCAACGAGGACAACAGACTTATGGATTAGTTTACACTGATCTTGTGTGCTGGTCTCGGTTTGTCATGCGAAACATGTGAAAAGCTCCCCCCCCCCCAATTTTCTGATTTCTATGATTTTGGTTTCATAGACCTCAGTATGACAAACATAATGAGATGAACAGCAGGCGAGGTGAAGTCACCAAAGTTACCACAGCATGCTCTTTTAGCAGCACTGATGGGAATTGAAGTTCACCATGTAGGTGAGCTACAAACTCATTCAGACGTGAACAGTCACCACAACCCCAAAATTGTAGGGTGAGGAAGAGCGAGGGATTCAGGGGAAATGACTTGTCTGAATTCACCCAGGGGCAAAACATTTACAACCTTGAATCTATTAGGGCAAGAAACATGTTGCACTAGAACAATAAATGAAAAGAAAGCTGAAATTTTCAGGAAGCTAATTTTCCCCCTGTACTTCTATATTCAATGCCATGAAATACACATCCAGACAGGAGTACTGATACCCAATGCAATGGAAACATTTGTTAGAATAGCTCCTAACTGCTTATCCATTTTAAAAATTAACATTTAGATTAAAATTTAATTTCCACCCCCAAAACCAATGCAGTGCTGCTCTGATTTTTCATGCTAGCTAACTTGACTAAGGTCAAGTTAGCTAGCAAGTGTAATTATTTTACAAATGCAGCAGAGTGTACATATTATAAATAACAACACATTTGCATATTTTTTCCTGTTTCTGATGGGGATGATGATATACATACATGGTTAGCTTGGTAGTCATTTTCATGACAGCATGGGGAAGTATTAATTAGAACTTTGGTACTTCAAGAGGTAGCATCAGCAACAGTCTGCTGGGCTGATCGCTTCCTTTATTTGTGGTTCTAGTAATGAAAGAGATGTGAACAGAAGAACAAGAGAAGAGTCCTGGGAGCTGCCTATACCGTTTAAAAGCCCCACAGAGGCTGCGTGGTGTGGCTGCATCGGTTATTGTGCCTTGTGTGAAAAGTACTTCATTTATTTAAAGCATTTATATACCACTCCACATCTAAACAGATTCTGGAGTGGTGAGCAATAAAAGATAAAAAGATAAAAGAAATAAGACACCATTTTAGAATTGTTATTATTTTTTAAAACAGTAATAATAAAACCATGGTTGCTCGGTCAAAGAAGGTTTCTTGGAATAAAGTTGTTTCCTGGAATAAAGCCAGAAACAACATAGTGTTGGTTCATGCCTGACCTCCAGAGGCAAGACGTTCCATAGAAAGGGGGCCACCACACTGAAGGTTCTTCTCGAGGTGGACTCCAATCGGGCCATGGGTCCATGAGGAACTACCAAGAGCTTCCTTTTGACCTCTGACTTCCTTTTGACTGTCCTGAATCTCCTGCCCATTGTCTTTCTTGTTAAGGGAGCACATCCCCCTGCCATTTTGAGTGCTTTCTCAGAACATTCACTCAAAAAGTCCCCATTTTGCCTGTGATGGTGAGCTAGTACTGGACAGGTCACAAAGGCCAAGATAGGTTGCAGGCATACATGAGCTATTTCTAGAGAGTATAAATGCCCTATCTCCACTGAGCTTCACTGTACATCTCTATTGTTTGGCTTCTTAGAACTCTAAGAAGAAAGTCACCAGACAGAAAGCACATTGAAACCTACTTTTGGAACAATGCTATGAATGCATTACCAGTCTTTCAGTTTCTGTGGTTTCAAATCTGTTACTGTATTTTAAATCTTTTCATTGCTCATAGTTTTTATTCTGGTTTTTATTTCATACTGTAGTTTTAAACTTCTGGGTTATTTTTTTTTCATGTTGTATTTTATGGTTTTCAACAAACCAATACCACTTGTTAAAGTTAGGAACTTACACCCAATGATTGCACATGACCTCCCTTTGGCTTCACCTTTTTGCACACCACAGCCATGGTGGGAACATCAAACTTCATTATTGCCATCTACACACCTTTGACTTTGTTTTCTATTGTGGAAAAACCCTCTCCAAAACCAGAGAGTCTTAAAGAAAAGAAATAATTCTTTTTAGAAAGAGAGTTTGTCCCCTGCTCAGCAAGAAAGCTTTTTCTTCCTATTTTTGCCACTAAACCCTGTTTTTGTACCACCATAGAGGGTATGTGTGTGTCAAGAATAATACAGGTTTTCGCTAGCTCTATATACAGGAGTCACGGGGAATCCAAGGCTTGCCAGTGCCTGTGTTCTCCCATGTCAGCCTTTTTCCTGGATGTTTGTAGATAATAAGCTGCAACTTGTTATCTAAGAGAAAGGGTGACTTAGCTCATTGACCCCAGTCCTCTGTTGAAAGGAATGATCTCCTGGTCCACACCAAGAAGAGTTCCATCCTTCCTCCTTTGCCATCAGAGAGCCAATGTTTGTGCTCTGCTCGCCTTTCCCTCTCTAATTGTTTCACCTTAGTACCCAGCTAAATCTCCAAATCTGTGCCACCTCAAGCAAGGTTAACATTTTAACTCCACTTCTCTAAATTGATTCGGCTTTCCTCCCATATACCTGGCTTCTATTGTGTGTATCCGGTTTTTAGCTCTCCCTCTCTCTCAGCCTTCCTTGGATGACCAACTGTCAGGATTTCCCCGGATTTCCCCTGGTTTTTGTTCTATCCTGGGTGTCAGGGGGATTTTCAGTAATGTCCTGGAAAGACACCCTTTCCCCTTTAAGGCTGCTATTAGCATGGTGGGGAGAATGAGGTGCTTCCTGGAGGTGTGTCATTCTCCCCCACTGCTCCAATTGGGGCCTTAAAGGGGAAAGCGTGTAATTCCCAGACATTATAGAAAAGGATCCGACTGGAGCAGTGGGGTGGGTGTGGGTGGGAATGACATATTTTCCCCTCCTCCTCTCCAATCAGGGCCTTTAAAGTGGCAGGGGGAATGACACACTTTCTGGAGACCCCAGAAAACTGCTTCCCCCCCCCCACACACACACTAGGTGTCCTCTGTTTTGGTTTCCCAAATATGGTCACCCTAACATTGCCCATATGCATACTGCTCCATCTCTTTTGGCCTTCCCTATCTATAGATTTAACCAAATAATTGCAGGTTCCATCATAATTGTTCTTATTCTATTTTTATAATGAACCACATATTCAAGTATCCGAAATTCTGGATTGCTTCCTCGCTCATTTGTCCTTCTGGAAATATTTTTCCAAGGTGCACCATAATCCCAACATGTGTTCCTTAATCACATGTGGAGAGGGACACACAGTAATAGGATAACCCTGAAAATGGGATAATCCTGAAATCTAGTGTTATGAGAGAGGGAAGAAAAACTTCTCTCTGTCCACTTTTTCTACAAATTGTATAATTTTATAAATCTCTGTCATGTCCTTCCTTACTCACCATTTCTCCCCAAACTACCCCGTCACAGATACTCGTAGGGAACAGGCTCCGCCCCCTCATCATTTTTACTGCCTTTTCCCACATCTTTTCAAGCTCTACAATATCCGTTCGGAGACAATCAGAACTGTATCAACTGGTATCGTTTCTCCTAAGATAGGGGTGGGGTCGCTGAAGAAAACACCCTTCAAGTTGAACTCAGTTTTCAAACTTCATTGGACATCAATTTCCTATAATCCTCATCATTATGTTTCGAAGCTTTAAGTTGCAAACTGAACGTTGCAAAGAGTTTAAGAAAAAATGACTTGAAAGCTTTGGTACCACAGTGAAAGAAAGAGTGATTCTAGATGAGGCTTTCACTGCATCATTGCCCTGTCTAATTTACAGAATTTTACAACGGGTCCAGATGTCATCACCTTCCATCCGTAAACCTCCCATGTTTTCCCCACTGCTTTTACTGTCTTTTCCTTACTGTGGAAAATCTGATAAGTAAAAACAGATGGAATTGCTGCACAATGCCTTTGGATTATTACCACTAGGAGCCCTCAGTCTGGAAACACCAGCCCTCCCATTTTCAGAGATTCGTCTCTGCACTCTAGAGTCTTTAAAACAATGAAATTATTTGAAACAATAGCAAGAAGAAATGTAGCTAAGCATTGAGTGCTTTGGACAGAAAAGGGGAATTTGCACATGAAAAACCATTCCAATTTTCTCAACAGACCCATAAAGGTTATCTATTTGGGGGGCGGGGAAGAGATGCTGATCCAGCCTCCTTTCATTAAACCTTAGCAACATTTCTAAGCTAGCTGCAGAGAAAACAGATCAGCAGGAAATAATATCAGTGACTCAGCACTCTGCAGCAATGACCAGCAGGGTGCTTGTGCAGAGTCATCAATTTCCTCTCTCGATAGGGAGCGGCTGTTCCATTCACACTGCGGAAAAAACTATCTTCCCAGACATCATTGTAAGGGACTAAGAAAGAAAGACAGACAGAAAGACAGCAGGCTTCAACCGTCACTAATGCAGAGTACCTCTCTCTTTTGCAGATTTAGGATGCTAGCATGCCTACAGTTAACTGTGAAATAACTATACTCTGAAAATAAACTGAATTCAACAAAGAAACTCTTTTTATATGGAAAAGAGGCAAATTAAAAGATCAGTAAAACTACACTGGAGACTATGCATATAGTGTAAGTATAAGCAGGTTTGAAATGAAGGGTGTTTTCTCACACATGACACCAAACATTGTTTTAGTTTCCCCTCCCATACCTGAAATGTGCATGTACAAGCCCTGTGTTGGCTAAGATGGACCAAGGGACACAATGTTTAGACAGAAAATGTCCTCCACCTCCCTCATGGTGGTCTGGGGAATGCTGGAAGTTGTAGGACTCCCCCCCCCCCCCCCCGTCTAAACATGCATAGGATTGTGCCCTAAGAGACTGAGATGTCCACTCAAAACTTTTCCATGCAATTCCCAATGAAATGCAAAGGAGTCCTTCCTACTTTAAAAACTGTAGCTTTTGTTCATTTAACTGTACATTATATTATGCTTCCTCACCTCTAAAGACACATATATTGAGGTTTTGGTAATATACAAATTTATGTGAATTGAATTAATCACTAGGGAGGCGATCAACTTTTTTTAAAAAATAAAATCAATAGATATACTGCGATCCTAAGCATGTTTAATCAGAAATAAGCTGCACTGAGTTCATTGGGGTTTACTCACAAGGAAGCATCTTTAGGATTGCAGCCTTAATATGCCAAAACGTTTGCATACCTATTTTAAAGCATTTCTGAGCAATTGGAATTCGTAGTGCTGCATTTCTTCACTTTGCTTCCATGTGGCAGAAAAGAGAACAGCCCTCCTGCCTTCCAATTCAAGGCAGAAAGATTCAGGTTCACGTTTCTTCACCTTGCCTGGCAATTTTAGCAAAATCTCACAAGCCCCCTTTCCTCTTTGTCGGTGGCGGTCTGAACTTTTGGTAAGTTACCCCCTTGGGCACAGCAACTATCCTAGATTTGGGGGCGTCCCCTCAATTGAGAAATTGCATTTTCAGCTCATCCAGCTGTACGTTGGAAACTCCTCTTTGATCGTTGGCTGCCCTTTCCCAGTAGGCATGAGTCCATTTAAACTTGTTTGCTTTTCAAAGTGATCTCATCTCCGGACTACAATGGTTCCTTATTAGAACTGGGCAGAGTTCATGAGCTTTTGGTGTGCATGGATTTCTGCAAATG
Source organism: Anniella stebbinsi (assembly GCA_029215795.1). Lineage (NCBI taxonomy): Eukaryota > Metazoa > Chordata > Lepidosauria > Squamata > Anniellidae > Anniella > Anniella stebbinsi. Next base: position 1,560,307 of record JARDYH010000001.1, read on the forward strand.
CTCACAACAGCAGATTTGCTACCCCTCTGTTTTTGCATTTTAAAAAAGCTGTACGATTTAAAGAGACTTAACACCCCAAGGGATGCTTTCTCTTGATGACCTGCAATTTGTTTCATCAACCTTGCAGGTGCTTATGTTCATTTATATATCCAGAAACTTGGCTAACTACTGTACAAAGGCATTTAAACAACTCTCTCCAAGTATGCCGTCACATAAGCAACGTATTCTGCTTGTTCCTAGGGTCCATTTAAACTACTGGCATAGCTCCTATCTAGGAAGCAATGGGAAATGTAGTTATATGAAGATCTTGCATAGGTCTATGCTCACCTCACATCCTCACAGAAGCGCAGTCCCCAGGGATCCATGGAAGAAGTGTTCCTGAACTATATTAAATGGTCCCCGAGCGACACAGACACAGAAACAACTTTATGAACATAAAGTTTATGTTCTCTTCCAGATTATGTGGTAAGGTCATACGGCTTGAGCTTTTGTTTATTATAGCGGTTTACAAAAAAAATGTAACCTCTGAGATTTTGTTGTGCGCAATGAGGAGGAAAGGTTTCACCAGTGCAGCTGGGAACTTTTGTGATCACTACCTCCATAGTGAATGGTGAGATGGTTTGATTCTGATAATAAGAGAGACCACATGATTGTTTCCAGGGTTCAGTCAAATGGATTATTCATACCAATGAATTCATCAATGGCTCAAGTGGGGGGAAAGGGATTAAAATGTTAAAAGGAGTATTTGTACTTCACATCTATTAGCATGAAACATTTGTTTGGCGTGAGGGGAAAACTCACGTACCTTTGAATACTACTACGAAGTTCAGTTATTGTTGCAAACACGTGTGGCTTCAGCCCCTTGACTGGTTTTAAAAGTTGTCAGTGTTGGAATAAAAAGTTTCCATTTCCTCATACAATCAGTCAAGGAAAACTCAGATCATATTGTTTAAATCATCTTTTATTAATATCTTCCTACATTTAAAAGATCAGAACAGCTCAAAGCTAGCCAAAAGAGGAAGTGGGGAGGCTGGAGGGAATAAAAGTGCTTTTATAACCACGCCAGGGAATTAACACTCAACAAAGGTTGTGCTTTTCCGATTGCTTTTCTCGTGAGTTAGTCCCACGGAGGTAAAAGGGGGCTATTCTAGACTAAGTGGCTTGAAAACTGCAGTGGTAGGCAGATAATATTAACAAGGGTCTATCTCATTCTTCCAGTTAAATCGCAGAGACTCTCTCGATGGAGACAAGGGAACGGGGCAACATTAACAGTCACTCTAGAACAGGGGATGCTTGGTGCTGTTTTCACATATGCCGTCAGCGAAGAGAGAGAGAGACGAGAGGGAGACTATAACGTAAGGAAATTTAGAAAATAGCCACAGAACAGAAGAGCACAGGTTAACTAACATTTGTTTTTGTTATTTTCAGTTATTGCTCTATTTTAAAAAGCGGGGGGGGGGGGGGGGAGACATCCACTGAGGGATATAATAACAATATAGTTGGCAGTCTCAGGTTGACTGAGGGTAATACCCCCTGAAATAAGTCAGCCAGACTCAATCTCTGCTCACTTTTTGATGGGCGGTGAATGAATATTTATTCCATTGGACTGGTTTGCATATCATGATAAGCCACCATGGGGTAATTAACCCGCAGGGCTCCAAGATGTACGATGGCTGCCATTTTGAATATGCAAGCCATGATGGGACACACACACACACTGTTGTCTGGACCTGGCTCTCATAGGCCATTTGAGGGTGAAACAACAATGGCTGAGTTTGCATAATACAGTGCACCCCTGCTCTGGTTTCCATATTCAAAATGGCAGCTTGCATGCGCCTCGGAACCCAGCAGGTTAATTAACCTATGGTGGTTTATTATGATGTGTGAACCGAGCCAATATGTTTTTAGAATACCGTTTAACTGATATTGTAATGGTGTTGCTGCTGATAATTTTTGGGGAACCCCCCCCCACAATTTATTACTATCCTGATGTATTTTATCATTCTTATTAGCTGCTTTGTGCATTTTTATAAATGGAAAAGCAGGACAGAAACGTTTGGAAATAAATAAATAAATAAATAAATGGTAAACCACTACTGTGATTTTGGCAAACTCTAAATGATTAAGTCAAAGTAGCTCAAGGAAATAGTTGCCTGTAGGCAGCTGGCACAGGCCTCTCTGGTGTTGAGACAACCCAGACCTGATAGAGGCTGCCATTTCAATTCCATTTTGGCAGCCAGTACAGTGCAGTGGGTAGAGTGTTTGGCTTGCACCCAGAAAACCTAGGTTCAAATCTCTGCTCAGCTTTTAAACTCACCTTGGGAAAGCCACTCTCTCAGCCTCACCTACCTCACAGGGCTGTTGAGAAACCCAAAATATTACTCTGAGCTCCTTGGATAAAATGCAAATGCAACTAATAGTAGTAATAATAATGATTACATCCGTGTAAAATATTGTCTGGTGGAAAGTTAAGGGCCACAAGGAGCTTGGGATCAAGCTATACCATTAGGGATGCAGCCTTATGTCTCTGCATCCACATCGCATTTGAAAATCAAAGGCTAATTCTGGAGGTTCTGAACTAGAGACAACTGGCACTATTGTAGTATTAATATACACATGTAACAACATACTTATAATCAATGTTCAGTGTCAGAGGCAAGAGATAATTCACGCTATCCAGCATGAATATTGTCTAAGTAGATACAAAGATTCCATCCCATTTTAACGGTTTAGGCCATTCCAAATGTGATCGTAATTCACTGGGCCACTGTTCCTCCTAAAAGCTGCATAAGTGAGAGTTCCCCCCTCCAGCAACGGTATTCCTGTTCTCTACATCAGAAATGGCTTAATGAATTTAAATCATTTTCTGGCATCCGAATTGTTGAGATTGGATGTCCCTGCCACTTTAGATCAATCAAGAGTTACAAAGGAAATGTTTGTTTAACTTTAATGATGCTTCTCACTTTCAGTTGCATCATATATTATGAACTGAGCAGTAAGATTGTAAGAGGCACGGCAGGATTTGAAGTGTACATATAAATGCATACCTGGAGAGCATGGCACATTTCAGAAAGCTTGCATGATACACTGAAGTGCTCTTTTTAAATCTAGTCTAACATGCCTAAAGAAACTGCCGTGCGGACAAGGGGAACATGCCCAAATTTTATTCCACATGCTCTGCTTTTCAGGGCCACAGCTGTCTAGTATTATGGTTTTAGTCATTCATTCTAAAAGATTTATATCCCACCTTTTGATCAAATTATCCTCAAAGAAGCTTTGGATGGACTATAATCAAAATATATGGTACACCAACCCTAAGCCCACACAATCTGGCAATCCTTAGTGCATTAGCTGATAGATGGAGTCAGGTGGAGTCAGGCTGTGTCCCCCTTCAGTTCTGCAGTCCCAATGCAAATGGTAAATGGAGCCAAGCATTCTTTTTGGCAGAGAAAAGGGTAAGCAAGCTCCCTGTGGTTGCTCCTTCTTTGGCCAATAAATGGTCTCCCCCTTGCCATGATGTTATTCCTGGACATCAGGGAGTGCACTATCCCTTCCAGACCAATGGAAGAAGCGAATTTATGCAGTTATGCAATCCCAGGGCAACACCAGACCATATTTCTTGCAAAAACAAGAGTCCTTGAGCCTATCTACACAAGCAGGACATAACACTTTGAAAACGTTTTGAAAACTGTATATGGAGCTCTGTGTCCTGGCCCCCAACAGTTGTCATTGTCGTTGTAAACCATTTTAAACCATTTGAAAGCAGTAGTGTCGATAGGCTCCTTCTCTTGAACACTGCTGCCTATCAAGTCCCCAGTCCTAGGCTGGAGCTGCCTTTGGAGGTGCACATCATCGAAGAATATAAATGCTGGAGGAGGTTTCATGAATATCACGAAAGAGATTGTGAATGGAGCTGAAGGCAATGCTCGTGGGAGTGTTGCCATGTCTCCAGGGATAGGGTAGGAGAGGTGAGTGGGTAATTTAATGCCAGAGATGCTAACCCTCTCACTGTTTATATTATTACTTATCCTGCAATGAAAGTTGGGTCAGAAGAGTTTCTTGTTATAGTTTCACGTTTTACTCATCTTAACCCATGATGTTAAAGAGAATTGAAGGATTGTCCTGCTCTGCTCCCACAGTTTTCTCACAGAAAACTAACGTTTATAGAAAGGAAAATGGAGTCAGGGCAATAATTTTTGCAAGCAATACCCAATAAATTCTAAAGGCCAGTTCACTACATCTGTAGCATTAAATGATGGCTTCCACATAAGATTGACCATAACAGATCAATCACTTCACCTATAGCATTCATTAAGATCTCATGTCAATTCAGGCTCAATAAAGATAATTCAAACATTGGTTAAGAGACGTCAAGTGAACCAGCGCTTAGGTCTACTTTACATATTACATATTTGATATGTATAATTAAGATCCTTTTAAGGGCTTCTCTACATTAAAAAAAAATCCCACACTCTTACCAGGGCGTTGTCTTCCGGAGTCTCTGCAGGATTATGATCAGCACAATACATGTGCTTCCCCCCTCCCCCCCCTTTTTTTTTGTTTCCTTTGTGGGCAAGTTCCATATGTTTCATATATTCGGCCAGTAGGCGACACTGCAATATTGCACTATTCTGGAAGTATACCACCTCTTTGATGGCAGTTTATATTTATTACTGCATTTTCAGCAATTTAAACAATGACAGAATGAAGCTTAAAAATGCCAGGAGAGGCAATACTGTGAAAAGGACCCACGAACTTCTGTGAGTGAACAAGCATGAGCGCACGATGGATGCCTTGTGTAGAAATGGTCTAAGTGCAGATGCAACATTTGCAAATACATGTTACCATATAGATAAACTTCCCAGTGAACTGTGATTGGCTGCAGCTCCCTGCTGAGTATATACTGAATGGCAAATACATGTTCAATGCTATGTGGTGTGTGAGATGGCTGTTAGTTAGCAGTCTTATCAAGTACAGTTCTAAATCAATAAATCACGTTGGCTTAGGGAGTTTATTCCCTGAAAAGGACCCAAGAATTAACTCCCTCAATTTTTATAGGTTCTAAAATATTGGGGTGGGGGGCGGGGAAGAGAAGAGAAGAGTTGTAGGAGGGGGGAGAGTGGGCTTTAAAATCCTGTGTTAGCTTTCAAGGATGTTTTCAAATCAAAGCTGAATCTGGCAATCCATGCAGGCTATAAATCTATATGCTACGTGTTACATCTATATTAAATTATCCACTTTCTTTCCATTTTACAAGGAAAGACGTGAGTCGAACATTACTTATCTGTCAGGCTACAGGCCTTGGCTGCTGAACCAAGTACCAGGATTGTGGCACTACAAGGCTGCAAATCTAGCACAAAGGTATCAAGAGCAAGGGGGATATTGTCAGAGTTTTACCTAGGATGATTCTCAGAAGACAATTTTCCAGCTGGCTGTTTTGACTGATTTTCTCTGGGATGATATTTTAATCTGATTAGTGTTACTTTTCTTTAAAGAAACATCTCCTCTGGGTGGGAACATTACAGATAAGAGCCCGGGAAAAATATTTCGAGCTGCAGTAATTAACCACAAACTTGACCCAATTGTTCTGAAGGCACTCTGACCTGCAGAGAAGGCACTTAACTTTTATATCAGGTGTGATGAACTTGTGATTCTCCAGATGTTGTTAGACTCTTTCCATCATTCTCAGCTAGCATGGCCAATGGCCAAGGATGATGGGAGTTATAGTCTAACAACATCTAGAGGGCCGTGTGTTTTCTAACATGGAACAGTCTTCATTTTGCAGGTATATCAAATCTTCCACGTCTAGAATCTCAATGCATACTTATATCTGCTAGTTTATTCCTAAATACTATGACATTTTTAGGTTTAACTACTACAGTTTCTCCACATAAAACCAGTGGAACTATAGGTATGTGCTAGCGATTCCTTACCCCATTTGAGGACTACAATTCCAGAATTTCATGGAAGAAGCCGGGATAGCTGGCAAATATATTCAGAAGTCTTGGAGATTAAATATATTCAATAGTTCTGCCACAGCAGGCACCAACATTCTCAAAGGTTATCAAGGGAAAAAAACTCAAGCAATACACGGGGATCCAGCCACATTTTGCTAATAACCCAGTGCACTGACGTATGGCACTTGCCTTATGCAGAATCGGACCACTGATTCATTACTCTGACTGGCTGTGGCTCTCCCAAGCCTCAGGCAGATGCCCTTCCCAATCTAGCAACTAGACATCTTTTGAACTAGGGGTGTCAGGGACTGAACCTGGCACCATATAGATGTAAAATGTTTGGACATAGGAGCATGCTGACCATATGAAAAGGAGGACAAGGCTCATGTAACTTTAACAGTTGTAGAGAAAAGGGAATTTCAGCCGGCGTCATTTGTATGCAATTAGTTCCTGGTGAACTTCCCTCTTCATCACAACAGTTAACGTTGCAGGCACTATACTAGAGTGACCATATACAAAAGAAGGCAGGGCCCCTGCACCTTTAACTGTTGTGATGAAGCGGGAATTTCACCAGGAACTAATTGCATACAAATGACTCTGGCTGAAATTCCCTTTTCTCTGCAACTGTTAAAGTTACATGAGCCCTGTCCTCCTTTTCATATGGTCAGCCTACATAGGAGGCTGCCTTATAATATATCCCACCATTGATCCATTTAGCCCAGTAGGGAGCTGATCCACCACCACCACCCAATCTGGTGCCCTTGAGATGTTTTAGACTTCAACTTCCATCAGGCCCAGGAATGCTGGTAGTCCAAATCATCTGGGTAGCGCTAGGTTGGAGTAGGCTGGTATAGACTGACTTGCATCAGGTCTCTGGGAATTCAGACAGGGATCTTTCTCAGCAACACATGGAGATGCTAGGATCGAACCTGGGACCTTCTGCGTGTGGGAAGGAGATGCCTGTTCTTCCCGCAAACACTGCATTGTAAAGTGCTTATTCTGAAAATTGTAGAGGTCAAATTTCTTTGCTACATGGAGTAGCGCAGATACAGTGTATACTACTGTTTGACCACAGATTTGTGTTGCTGTAGTTTTAAATGAGAATGGGTCATGTGATTTCCATTGTCATTAAAATGCTGATTATACAGCGTGTGTCACTTTCTTGTCCCTCCAAGCCTTTTCCTTTTGCCAGAGTCCTGTCAGCATTATGTCTGGTGTTTGGTTACATACAGGCCGGGCTGAAACTCTTGTTTGATCTTGTTTGCTTACCTGAGTCATGGCAGACTCATTAGATCTCTTTTCCTGCTTATGCCAAGGGCTTCCAATTTTCCTTTCCTTTCCTTTCCAACACCTTCAGTGTCTCAAACGCTGCCAGTTGGTATTTTCTCATCCAAGCTATTTAGCCTCCTTCTGCCGGATACTTCAGAGTTCATCAAAGCTTCTACAGCACCCCAGACCATGCAAAACAACCTCTTTCCCTCTGGATATTTGTCACTGTGCCTTAATTATTCATCTTTAAAGATAGTCTGCACACTTTTTATTCTCCTGATGCTTTTAGGAGATTCACTAGAGGATTTACCTTTACTGTAGTTTTCTTTTCCTTTTTTAAAAAGAAGTTTCTATTTTTTTGGGATGTTCTTAACGTTTTGATTACATTGGATACGTATGCAGGACAGCCCCAGGTTCAATCCTCGGCACCTCCAGGTAAGGCTATGCCTGAAATATGCAGGTTGCTTACCTGTAACTGTAGTTCTTCGAGTGGTCATCTGTGCAGTCACACATATGGGCTCGCGCCGGCGCCGAGCCCCGTTCAGGAAACTTCGATAGCTAGCCTAGCGGTTTTGGCGGGAACCCCTCCCCCCACCATCTCACTGCGCATGCTCCGGGTTCCCGCCTACCTCAGTTCCCTGAGACCGCTCTGGCCTCGCAACTAAGGTAACACTATTCAGAAGCACACGCTTATGAAACCTCCTGCATACACAACAGCGTTGCAAAGAAGGGATGGTGGGTGGGTTGTGTGACTGCACAGATGACTACTCGAAGAACTACAGTTACAGGTAAGCAACCTGCATTTCTTCTTCGTGGTCTCTGTGCATCACACATATGGGCGATTAATCAGCAGGACTTACCGGAGGAGGGTGTGCACGCTGGTGAGTTATTGGCAGATAGACGACAGGACCGCTCTCCCAAAGGATTCGTCCCTTGCTGCTCTGGTGTCTAGCCTGTAATGCTTAACAAAGGTCGAGACATTAGTCCAAGTCGCTGCTCTGCAAATGTCTGGAATCGAGGATCCCCGAGACAGGGCAGTAGAGGTGGCTTGTCCCCTCGTGGAATGTGCTGTAAAGGAAGCGGGTGGCGATTTTCCCAGCACCTGGTAGGCAAGAACAATAGTGTCCACAATCCAATGGGAGAGACGCTGAGGGGAGACTGCAAGCCCCTTCGTCTTACCTCCATAGCATACAAACAACTTGTCAGATTTTCGGAACGACTCTGATCTATTCTTATAAAACGCTAATGCCCGTCGAACATCCAGGGCGTGTAACGTTGAACATAAGGGGTCTGTAGACGCCTTGAAAAAAGTAGGGAGACCAATATCCTGGTTAAGGTGAAAAGTGGAGGAAACCTTGGGGACAAATGAGGGACCCGTACGTAACACGACCTTATCTGGGAAAAAATGCGTATAGGGCGGATTCACCATTAACGCTGCAAGTTCAGAGGCATGCCTAGCCAACGTGATGGCCACTAGGAACACCGTTTTAAATGTCAGCAGGCGAAGGTTCACTGTAGCCATAGGCTCAAATGGCTTAGCCGTGAGCGCAGTCAGAACCACTGACAGGCTCCACTGAGGTACAATGGACCGTAACGGTGGGAACATATTCCGGAGACCTTTCATAAATGTCTTGGCCACTGGGTGGGTAAATACTGAAAACCCATCAATTTTGTTGTGGTGTACGGAGATGGCCGCTAAGTACACCTTTACAGATGAGGGCTTTAGGCCTGCTGAGTGGAGAGAATATAAGAAGTCTATGATCCCTGCAATGGGACTATCCCAAAATCGAAACCCTTTCTCAGTTGCAAAGTCCTGGAAGCGTTTCCACTTTTTGGCATATGATGCCCTAGTGGAAGGTTTCGTGGAAGCCTCGAAAATGGACTGCAAACCAGGGGGCAACGCTAAAGTCTGCCAGTTGGTTGGATCCTCCATGCTGTGAGCTTTAAGGATTGCAGGTCTGGGTGTAAGATCCTGCCCCTGTTCCTGGACAGCAGGTGCGGCACTCTGGGGAGATGCCAAAACTGCTGTCTCGCCATGCGATACAGGGGGGTGAACCATGGCTGCCTCGGCCACCAGGGGGTCACTAGGATAGCGTCCACAGAGTACCTGCTGGCCCTGGCTATCGTTTGAGCTATTAGTGGGAATGGCGGAAACATATAAAGGAAGTCTTTGGACCAGTCCCACTGGAATGCATCTCCGAGCGACGCATGTCCAATCCCCGCCCGAGAACAATAGTCCTGGCAAACGGCATTGACAGAGGTCGCAAACAGGTCTATGGAGGGTGTGCCCCATTTCTCAAAGAGGTGAGGCAGAATGTCCCGGGACAATTCCCACTCATGAGTGTCGGTGAAATCCCGACTGAGGGTGTCCGCCCTTACATTGTCGGTGCCCGCAATGTGTAGTGCGGAAAGGCATATACGTCTGCATATGGCCCAATGAATGATGTCCAGCGTCAGACTGAGGAGACGGGAGGAACGAGTCCCACCTTCCTTGTTTATATGCCACATGACTGTGGTGTTGTCGGACAGGATGTGTACGTGCTGGCCACGTAGCTGTGGCAGGAAGGCGTGAAGAGCTCGTTTCACAGCGAGTAACTCTAAGAGATTGATGTGCAAGCGTGCCTCCGAATGTGACCATCTTCCTTGGATGCTTAGGCTGTTGATGTGGGCCCCCCAACCATCCAGGGAGGCGTCGGTCGTAAGGATTTGGGACGGGCCCCGCTGGTGGAAGGGTAGTCCTTGTGATAGATGCGTCATAACCGACCACCATTCGAGGGATGGAGCGACGGACGCCGGAAGGGTTAAGTATTGTCCTCTGAGGGTCTTGCTCCAGGCAATAGTGCTGAAGGAGGACTTGTTGAAGGGGGCGCATGTGTAGGCAGGCCCAACGCACGACAAACACCGAAGAAGCCATGAGGCCCAATAGGCGGAGCACAGAGAAAGCCGTGGTCCTTCGGTTGTATCGCAGACGAGTGGCGAGGGCCTGAATGGTGTGTCTGCATTCTATGGGAAGAAAGGCACGACCTATGGTGGAATCCAGAAGAACTCCTATAAATTGGATCTTTTGTGTCGGTTGAAAAATTGACTTTTCTATGTTTATTTGCAGGCCGAGGCTGGCAAGGCATGACGTTACTAGCCGGACATCGCGGAGCGCTTGAGAGCGGGACGTCGACACGATGAGCCAATCGTCCAGGTAAGGGTACAACTCTATATTTCTTGACCGTAGATGAGCACATACTGCTGCCATGCATTTGGTGAATACTCGTGGCGCTGTTCGTAGGCCAAATGGAAGCACTGCGAACTGATAGGCCCGATTTCCGACAAGGAAACGCAGATACTTTTGATGAGCTGGATGTATCGGTATGTGGAAATAGGCATCTTTTAGGTCCACTAACGTAAACCACCTGTCCAGTTTTAGTAGGGGTAGGATTTGCGCTAAGGTCACCATGCGGAACTTTTTTGGTTGTATGAACTTGTTTAGGTGCCTTAGATCCATGATCGGACGAAGTCCTCCGTCCTTTTTTGGTACCGTGAAATAGCGCGAGTAAAAACCCGCTTTTAGAAGCCGCGATGGGACACGCATGATTGCTCCTTTTTCCAGGAGGGTAGACGCTTCTTGAAGAAGCGTTGGAGATGGTGGAGTGGACCTCACGGTGCCGAGAGGAGGGAGGTCTTGGAACTCTATGAAATATCCGTCGGATATGGTTGAGAGTACCCAACGGTTGGTGGTAACTGTGGCCCACGTTGACAGGAAGGGCTGTAATCTGTTTGTGGGTTCCCTTGGTGCCAGTAGAGACGGGAAAGAGTCAAAGGCGCCGCTTTGATCCAGCGTCCTGTCTGCGGGACTTGTTGAAGCGAGACGCTGGCTTTCATGACTGATAGGATGACTGAGATTGCTGGGGCTGGTAGGACTGCGAGCGCTCCTGCTGCTGGCGGGGCTGGTATGGCAGCGGACGATACCAGCGACGCGGACGAGCAGACCTTGGCTGTTGTTGCGCAGGAAGGCTCATTTTCCTTGCTGTCATTTTAGCTTTATGTATCACGTCCATCGTCGTATCCGTGGAAGAATGGAAGAGTCCCTCTCCATCAAAAGGGAGATCCTCAATACGGGCTTTCGTCTCTGACGAATCTGAGCCAAGCGTGGTGACGTAGGGCAATAGCTCCTACCATAGCTTTTGACGCACAGTCTGTCTGATGGTTGGAGGTAGTTAGTTGTTGTTTAGACAATCTGGCAGCCTCCGTTTGGAAGACCCGGGCGAGATCACGTTGGTCATCAGGGAGGTAGTCTGTTAGAGCGGAAATTTTGTCCCACAAAAAAAGTTGATACTGGGCCATGGTGGCCTGATAGTTAGCCACCTTAAATCCCAAAGCTGCAGATGAATATATCCTACGGCCGAAGGAATCTAATTTCCGTCCCTCTTTGTCTGTCGGTGCAGAATGGTTTCTGGTGGTTCTGCCTTGCGAGGACTCCACTACAATAGAGTTAGGTTTTGGATGTGTGAATAAAAAGGGGGCATCCGCCTCCTTGACCTTGTATAAGGCATCCAAACGCTTTGATGTTGGGCCCACCGTTGCTGGGTTCGACCATGATTGTTGAAAGGTCTTGAGCAATGTTGGCACTATCGGCAGGGTCAGTTGTGGCACCGGGTCAGAATACATGACGTCGAAAATCTTGTCTTGCAGTGGCTCTTGAGGCTGCTGTAAATCAAGGCCTAGAGATTGAGCCATTCTCTGCATCTGGTCAGAGAAAGTCCCCAATTCCATCGACAGGGAAGCTCTATCTGTAGTCCCCACCCCTTCGGGGGGTGATGGTGCCAGTGGGGTGGGCGACAGCATCAAGGAAGTATCGGATGCGTAGTCCTCTATCTATGTCGGTGACGGTTCCCGTTGTCTCGGTACCAAGGATGCCGTCGATGTCGGTAGTGGCCGTCGATCGCGATCCTGAAAGACGACATGCTCCACCAAAGTTGGTTGTACAATCCGCTTGCCAGTGTAGGGATCAAAACGGAAACGCGGTTCACGGCTTCGATGGGAGGTGCTGTGAGACCGGTCAGAATAAGCATCCCAGTTCCAAAATCTTGATCTGGAGCGTGAGCGGGACCGATAGGTACTGACCCTAGAAGTCCTCGACATCGGTGAGGTTGGTAGTTCCACCGTCAGAGGACTCTGCCGCTCGGGGCTATGATGCTCGATATCGAAGCCGGTTTAGCCTTCGGTGTCGAGCAAATCAACCTGGTCAAGAGTGATGATGTCGGCGATGTCAATTTCCGAAGAGCATTCTCCCGGTCCCGGCGACGGGAATGATGATCGTGGCGGTAGCAATGCTGCCCTGTTAGTGGCAGCCGATGACCGGCACGATTCGCGCGGTACCGACGCAGGTGGTGTCGGCGACGATGCCGGTCTGGTGGGTCTCACTGTCGACAACTGCAATGGTGGAATCGACGTCAGCGGTGTCGAAGTCGACTGTGCTGGCCCTGAAGGCTTGGGCTTCGACATCGAAGTCAGTGGGGACACCGATGTCGGCCGCGTTGATGTCGACGGTACCGGCCTCGAAGGCTTCGACTTCTGCGTCGATGTCGACGACTTCGAAGACTTGGGCTTGTCTTTGCTCTTGAGTTTATGCGCCTTTTTTGTCGAAATTTTTGCTGGGGGCTGGGAATTTGCCTCATCATCAGCCATTGCCTCAGGTTCCTCTGCTGCTACCCATTGAGGGGTGGCACAGGGCGAGGCTGGGTCAGAGCGGTTTAATGGCATCTGCCTACGCTCCCCAGAGGTGGACTGGTCCCCCACTTGTAAATCCTGCTCCCGTGAGGAGAGGGGATGAGGAGACCGGGCCGATTCCCTTTGTGCTGCGCAAGGCCGGTCGACTGCTGAGAGGGCCTTGCTCCAGAGTACGCTGCGGAGCCTATTGGTCGGATTCCGGCGCATTTGGCGGGAGAAGGTCATGCAGTGAGGGCAAGTATCAACGACATGGCCCTCCCCAAGACATACCAGGCACAGGGAGTGTCCGTCGGTCAAAGTTAATTTTGCCCGGCACTTTAGGCAATGTTTAAAGAGCGCTGACTGCGCCTTAGACCGTAGCAGGCAAATGCCTGACACACTAAAAACCTATAACTTAAAGATTTTTTAAAAAAATACTAACAAACAACTATTAACACTAACGCTAAGCTAACTAAAACCTATCTATAAACATTCACATCCACCTTTGCCGTATGAGGAGGGTGCAACCTCATCCACCCCATGCGGATTAATCCGTTCATGTGAACGAAGATTCTTCTTGTCCTGTTTAAATATCACGGCTAATTAACTGTTTTGCCATTTGCAAAGATAGAGTGGGTATTTTTGTGCTCCAGTTTGGAGACATGGAATTTGCAGCAAAACATATTCATTTGAACAGCACGAATGTTTGCCTAGGCAGTAAAAATATACTCCACATAACCTCTCTCCAAGATGGTAAAGTGACAAATATGCAACAGAAACACACATTAAATCTGCTGTGATTTGGCTGGTGAGTAAGAAAAGCTGGCAGCCTTTCTCTTGTAGATATACATAGGGTTGTTTTTTTTTAAAAAAGTTTCATTATATCAAGGCAAATACCTTTTTATATTAAAAATAATTAAGTTTTAGCTCATTAAAACACACACACACTCCCACAGCTTCTGACTGTGAACAAAGCTAAACCCTCAAGAGTTCCACTATTCTACCCTGATTTATTTATACATAAGATTTATATCCTACCTTTTGATCAAATGTTTTAAAATGTTTTTAATAATGTATTTGTTTTTAATGTTTTATCTATTTTATGGTCCTTGTATTTATATTTATTGTTGTTCCCTGCCTCGATCCGGAGGGAGAGGTGGGTTAGAAATAAATAAATATATGATGATGATGATGATGATGATGATGATGATGTCTCTACAAGGCAGCTTGCAATAGATTGTAACGATACACACACACACACCAGCCCACACAGCCTGTCATCAGCCCTTAATGCTCTGGCCAATGGACAGGCCAGAGCATACTTCATTCAGCTCTGCAGTCCCACAGCAACTAACAGTTGGAGACGACTGTTTTTTCTGGCAGTGAGGGGCCGAGCAAGCTCCTTGCAGCGGTTCCTTCTTTGGCCTATGAATGGGGCCGGGTTGGTCTTCCCTCGCCTTGGCTGTCTTCCTGGGCGTTAAGGGGAACCAGTACTCTCCCAAGTGGCCCTTGGTCACTGAGCCAATGACAAGAGTCCAGAGTGCTGTTGCTCAGCTCTGCAATCCCAGACCCGGGTAGCTGAAGCTGAGTCTCCTTTTGGGGAGGAAGGGAGGAAAGACCTTCTCAGAGAGACTTCTCTCCTCTACACTCCTCTGACCAGCTTGAGTGATAGAGGAAAGAGCTGCAGAGAGCAAGTCTTCCCTCCCACGCCAGAATAACTGACTGAGTTTGAAGCCTGAGCATGAGGTTCAGGTGTCACACCAGCACTAAACACGCTCAGCTCACGGGACTGAATTCCAGCTCATGCAATAGGGAGATCCACCTTCCGTGGCAAATCTGCAGCTAGAGGGACATAAATAATTTCTTTGATTTGCATAATGCAACAATGTGGTATAAGTTTGGCTTTCCCTCTGTACTTTTATGCATAATGAAGCGGCCCCAAATATTTATTGCAATTCACACTTTGAAAGCAGATGTACAATTCTAAAATATAATTAAGATGAACAATCCAATACCTTAACAAACCCAGCACACACACACACTGTAGTGCTAATAGAATGGATATGAAATTTAGTAAACCAAACAAAGGGACCAACTTTTAATGTAGTAGATTATCTCCTTTCATTACGTTTTATCTCTGAATATGAAGCACAGGTAGTATCATCAAGAGGGTGCTTAAAACACCTGAATTGGACATAAGGGATCTGTCTTTCAGGTACAAAAGGCCAAAGAGTATCAGGGATTACGACTGGATGGCTATTGGTAGCCAGTACAGTTCCTAGATCACTGGTATTCTCCCTGCAATCCAGTCCTATCAGGCCATATTCTGCACTGACTGCAGTCTCCAAACAGTGATTCAGGGCAGCAATGTACAGAGTGTAGCACAGTGGTCATAGACTCAGTTGATGAACGTTTCCTCCTAGCCACTGCCTTAATATGGAATTGCTACCAGTGAAATGGATCCAGGAAGAACACCCAAAGGCTGAATAACCACTGGAGGCCCAACAATATTAAGAGAGCAATGGGATGATTTCAGTCAGGTGGCTAGAGCCTGGAGATCACCATTACTTTTTTTTTTTTTTTAATCACTGTTATCTATATTTTGCTCAATAAGGGGCAAACAAATTGTTGGCGGCGGCAGCTATTGCTTCCCCTTGAAAATGCATGGAAGTGTTGACAGGAAAGAAGGATCATTTTCACTTTTTAATCAGCAGGAGGGCCATACCTCAGAGGTAGAGCACATACAGAGAAGGTCCCAAGTTTATCCAGCATCTCCAGGTAGGGTTCAGAAGACGCCTCTCTGAAAATCCTTGGAGAAGCTACTATCAATGGGTACCGTGTGACTTTCCAGATGTTGGAATGTAATGCCTATCAGTCTTACTCAGAATAGCCAATGATCAGGGATGATGAGAATTGCAGCCCAACAAATTGCTCCTAGTGTAGACTACACTCAGGAATATGGGCCAGTAGTCTGACTTGGTATAAGACACCGTATGGCTGTTCTGTTGAAAGCTCTCTATAGAGTTCAAAATGGGTCACATTCACATAGCTGTCATCATTGAGTAGATGCTTCACACCAGGAATACAGATCAAGGACATGGAAATTCCATGTGATAAGCCACCTGAGTGTGAAATCATACAAAATGGGGCGGCAGGGTGTTTGTGTGGAAAGGATGGAGAATTTGCCACATGAATGCCATTTTCTGAGGCAATTGCATGCCCTGGCACTTAGCCAATTCTGCATTTTGTATAGCGCTTTGGTGTAATCATGGTCTAAAGATAGTAGTACCAGTAGTGCTTCTCTATTCCCAGTAAAATAAAAATTTATCTTATGAACACAGTATTGGTATTAGGAGTATTTTCATGTTTGAAGGAGTGGGTGGAAACTCTTTGGCAGCATGTGGGATCTTTTACTTTGGAGAGTATTTTCAAGCCATATTGTGCTTACAGAGACGTTTTGGTAGAACTCCAACTGAAGAAGTGACGGGGGGGAGAGGGGGGGAGGATCTGCATATGCAGTTCTTAAAATCTTTCCAGAAAACTTAAAAAAAGATACTTAAAGGCAAAGAAGCTGAAGATCATACCGTTATGGCCAAAGGCGTGCAGTGGGGTGGGGGAAACATGAATCCCCTTTGGCCACTGAATAAGGCCTTGTTCTATGCAGCTTTCCGTGTATTTCCATTCAACTTTGCATTCGAAAACCATGCCCTGTGCACTTATTAATGGATTTACCAACGACAACACCCTCAAAACCAGACAGAGACACAGGACGCAAATGGGAAAGGCAGGATATATCATGAGTAAATCAGGATTCATTTTGTCAAAGGGATTAATTTAAACATGAACTGCATCGGTGTCTTCAGAGCCATGAAAATATATTGCTAAAAGTAGAATATCTACAACTATCTTGAAAAGCAGAAATGCAAACTCTAGGAGCATTTCTGGACTCTTGTTGCCTGAATTGTTCCACTGTACTGACTATGGTTATCTTTCAGGCACAACATAAAGTTATTATCTACGAATCTCTAAATGACCACAGTGATGGACCTTCAGGAGTGCCTCTTTCCTTATGATGCCCCTTGCCTTTTGAAAATGCTGATCGCCCATTAAACTGGATTCTCCTCATCTGTTGCACCTCTGCTATAGAACTCCCTCCCTGAAAAGGCCCACCTAAGCTTGGTCTGAATGGGCTTTCAAAAACAGGTGAATGCTGATTGGTTCAGGTGGGCATTTGTGAAGAGCTAAGTATAAAGCCAGCTGAGTTACTCCTGATTTTATTGATCTTGTGAATGTTCATGTTTGTGGTTTCAATGGTTCTTTATTTGTATTGTGTACAGTCACAATAATGTTATTATCTGTGGCGTTGAGCATATTTGGAAAACCATTTTAAAGTATATTAATTTAAATAATCACCAACTCCTGCTTTAACTCCACTGATCCAAAACGTAACATACCTCAAGTCACAGTGACTGACTCCATCAACCTAGTGCCATTTTCAACCTCACAACTACCGGTGGATCAGTTCTTGGCGGCTTCAACCTCTTTTCTGCATCAATAGTTTTTGCAACATGCTCACAAAAGTCAGCTGACTACCAATGCACTGAACTAAGGTCATAAACACCCTTTTCATGAATGCATGACTGTGTCACATTTCTAGCCTCGCAACAAAATGGAGAATAAAGCTGGTCACTGGATATAGCTGTACTGACCACAACACTGATTTATACTGATTTATACCACCTGAGGATTTTATTTCTAGTTTTATTTCTGTTCGACACTTCAAAATTAGAACTTAAAAAAACCCCCGCAGGAGTGCTGCGTCAATGTGTAGGCTGCAAACGGAACAAGAGGGTTTGTTTCACTACCGGCTGAAAATGGAAACTATCATTAGTGATTATGTTCTGATGAGATAACTTCTACAGGGCAGAAGAAAGAGGGCTGAGACTCATTTTAGCTACGCGCTGATAGTTCTGACATAACACTGTTCCTAAATATTTTCTCCCCTTGTATATGTCTCCTGGTGAATAATGCATCCACATTTTCCCGAGTCTTCCTTACATGGAATTTCCTGTTGACTGCTTTGCCATATGACTGGAGTTTCTTTTCATACTTTCCCTCACTTGAATGCGAGGAGGGCAGAATGGGATTGTTCCTGTGGGCCCTGCCAGACGTCTTCAGAAGTGCGAGAAGAGGCTCCACATAAATATGTTCCTCCATACACCCAGGAACTCTGTTTAATCAGGATTCCTGGACATTTAGAGGGCCCTATGTGTCTACAGTTTATGCGTGTAAAATGCCTTTTCTAAATGTGCAGAGACTGGGGGTACGGCCAGCATTCAGTATATGCATGCAAGGAACATATGAAAAGGGTTGGTCCGGACAAAGATTTTACTCAGTCCTTATCTTACTGGCTAAAGAGAACCAATAGCCATTGCCACCCATGGAGCACGGTTACAAGTTTTCAAGTAGTTTTCCAGAAACTACCACTACCTCTTTTTAGAGACCTGGTGCACAGGTTAGAAATCCAGTGGGGATTTTCACATGACAGCTCAGGCGTGAATTCTGATCTTTAAAGTGGTTACTTAGCTCCAGCTGGACCAATGAGCAAGCCAAGGCAGCTGCCTATTATCGTGTATCTTAAGGAATAGCGGCAGGAGTGCAAGTGAAGATGATGTCTCCTGCCCAGTGCGGCCTTGCTGCCAGCACATACAAGCATAACTACACTACTTCTGTGTAAGAGTTTTATACGGGTGCTATTCTTCCCACGGAGAATGCTAAGGGATGTAGTTTGATAAAGATGCTGAGATTTCTTTAGAAGAGATCCCTAGATACCCCCCTCCTCACAGAACTATAATTCCCAGGTTCCCTGGGGTAAGGAAACAAACAACCAATATGCCGATTTAAGTGGTGTGTGTGTGTGTGTGTGTGCGCGCGCGCCCTGTACAAAGACCTGTTCTTTCAGGGCTGAAGTTCTGCCTCCAAACCACATTACATAAACCTTGGAAAGAATCATTCCATATCACATTAAAATTAAGCTGTTTCTTGAACAGGAACACAGCAGCTGCTAACCAGTACAACGCCAACACGCCACAGCCGTTTAGGGCACATGGGGACAGGTAGCAAAAAGAACCAAAGCTAATTGAAATTTCAGGGAAAAACCGAGAAGCAGGAAGTTAATTATGCTTCTGGGGATGCCTCGCAGAATGTCCTACACTACTGCTTTAAAATGGTTTATAAGGATATTCACAACTGTTGGGGCCCAGGACACAGAGCTCCATATACAGTTTTCAAAGTGTTTTCAAAGTGTTTGATCCTGCTTGGTGTAGATCTGGCTCTAGTGATCAGATCAGCTTATTTTACACTGCGATGTTGAAAACCCTACAACATATTCAAAAAGGCAAATACGACAAGTTGCATCTTTCAGCATTTTATTGTACTGAAAAGTAGGATTTTATATCTAGTTTGTTTAAGAAAAACCTAACACACACACACACACACACACACACACGGGGGGGGGGGGAGATGGTATCAATTTAGAAATCTGATCCAAATAACTGTAGGAGGCTTTGTACAACATGATTAACTCTTTTCACAGAAAATTCAAGATGTGGATTTTAATCTGCATTGTTGATGGTGGAAGGATGTGTGCTTTGCTTTCATTGTTGCAAACAATCTATTATAAACTTCTTTTTTTTATCAGGCAATGGGTTTAAGATCTTTTTTTTTACATTGATTTTTTTTCTTTGTTATTTTTGATTCGAAAACAGTTATACATTAACTATCCACCAAAAATCACTTGTATTGAGATATAGTAATATTTGTCATCTATTAATTGATCAATCAGTCAAAAGCAGGACAGTTAATTAACTAAAAAAATCTTTAATTGGTTGCCTCGGAAGTCCATGATAATTGCATTTTTCCTCTCTTTTTAAAAACAATGCATTTGATAGCACTTTGTCAAGAACCACTTTCCCCTGTTGCTTATTCTTCCCTATAGCCTCAGGAGACAAAGCAAGAGAATCAAAACATTTCAGAGCTGTGAAATTAATCTGAAACCACAAAACCCGTCCAGGGGTCTCAGAAGCAGATGCCCTTACCTGAAATGTCCTTTTAATCCATTCCCTGAAACCTAGCTAAATTTCAGGTTGCCACAATCTCTTTTAAATTAGATGTTTATTTGCTGGAGAGAAAAGAGGGATCTCTCTCTCTCTCTCTCCTTTCTTTTCCCCACACCCCCTCCACAATTCCTCCAACTGGAATGTCTGTCTCTTTTTCAAGGAGAACTTTTGTGACCGAAGCAGCGTTTGTCTGATGTGGGAGTTCTTTTCTCTCTACTCCTATTTAGACATTTGTTACGGGAGCACAGCAAAATGACAGCTAATGAATGAGAAATGAATAAGGAGCTACATTATTGCCAGCAGTGAATGTCTGTTCTGTCCTCCTATGAGTGAAATGGGGGGGGGGGTGTTTCCTAAGCCAGGATTTAAATCCTGCATGGAAGTATCAACTCAACTCAATTCTACTCACACACTGCACTCCCTGCAATTGTTGCGAGACTCTTCAGTCCCTTTGTTACACAGCTGCATCCAGGCAGTTTCTAGGCCTGTGTGGTCGCACTGGCCATGGAGAAGGTTGGATCAGCCGGGGGAAGGGCTGGAAGTCGTGCCAGCCAAGGGGAAGCCCGGGTTGGCCCCTGGGAAGGCGGCCATTCCCGGACTTTGACCAAAATACACCGATTTTCCCCCGGACGCCATTTTGGCGCCCTTTTCCAGACTTGTTTGGGGAAACCGGATGTCTGGTCACCCTAGCATAGATGTACACATACACTGCTCTCATGTAAGGATTTCCACTGCGGTCCTGCCTTAACAAACACTTCTCAGAAACAAAGCTTGATGCCTATTTCATTTGAAAATGCATTTCTAGTATTTTTTAATAAGTCTCCAGTTCATATGGTCAGAACTAAGTGCACATCAGCCCATGATAGCCCACTTATATTTTCAACATTAGCATTAAACCCCCCCCCCAACAAAATGAGCATTCCTGAGAATTCTTTTCAAACCCCTGCCACTATTTCAAGTAAGAAATACCTCTCTGTTATATGAGGACATCATCGTAGATGCATATACTACTTTTTTCATCCTGTTCTGCAAAACCAAACATGGTCAGGAATGTTTTAGGGGTTAGTGTCAGGGCCGGCGCTGTTGGGCCAAAGCGCACAGCTGAGCAGGAGGCCCACTGCTGATCCCTATTGCCCATTAGCTCCCTCCTTATTGTTGCTGCCTGTTTACTTGTCCTCTCCAAGCAGAACAAGAGCAAAAAGGAAGAGAAGCAACTCCAATCACCGTTCCCTCTCCTTCTGGTCTGTGGCATGGACTGGGCCATGAGGGAGAGGATAATCAAATGGGCAATGGTGACAAAGGCAAGGAGGTAGGCCCAACTGCATTTCTATTTTCTGAACCTCTGCAGCAAAATATGCAAGATGATGAGGTTCTCCTAACTCTACAAATTAGGTGGTCTTGGTTCCAGGCCTGGCAGCATTGTCTCTTTCCATCAATAGATGACTACTACAGCGTGGACCTTGGTATTTCTGGAAAGGTTACAGTATATCCATCTTCAGTGTTCCTTCAAGATGCAGATGAATTAGAGCAGATGAAAAATGCTTATCTATGACAAACAGTTTGTGTAGGTGGTAACTATTAAGCAGAAGTGAGTCAACAAGTTTATTAGTGACAGAAACAACAAGGAAGGTGGTAGCTAGTACATATTTTAAACACCAAGATCAATGGTAACATGAACTGTATGCATTTTTCTAAAGCCAAATGCATGTGAATAATATCTGAAAAAAATATGTTTGTTGTAGAAGTAATGGTGTGAAGATGAATAATACATACGAACAAACATCCAACAGGAATGCCAATGGTAGAAAGGAAAAATGTAGAGATAATAAAACCATATTTTAAACCGAAAAGAGTAGCGTAGCCGCTAATATTACAAAAAACATTTCTAACACATGTTCAGCTCTCTCTGCCAACACCGATGTGGCAGGTCTGCTCTGTGAGTCTTGCCACATACATAGCAGTGAAGGAATCCCCCATTTCCACAAAAAAATAATAATAATTGATGATTGCGAAGTGCATGACTGGGTATCTCTTCACAGTTTATTTGAGTCGCCTTTACTTCACTCTGACGGCATTTTGTACACACGAGCGGGGCGCAGATCAGACGTATATGTGACTTATAGTCTCCATTAACGCGCGTTTTCAAGTTGTCGATTAAACGCGACTTTTAATATTTCTCCAATGTTCGATCGCATTTTGGTAGTGTAACCTCCACTGCCCTTTCGGATTAATGCTAATCGTGGGTGTAGTTTGGTGGGCAGGGCTTGTGATGTCATGAGTGAATGCCTGCCCCTTCTCTGGCTACCCCTCCCAGTTGTGGACAAAGTGGGAGGGGATTGACCCAATACTTGCTTTGTCATTTCCTGTCTCCTCCCTTCTACTTCCTTCTTCTTCCCTTGACTGGACTGTTCAGTAATGGCTGACCTTAAACTACCAGTACTTAAAGTTTCTTTTAAATCCCCACTGGAATCTTTCTGTTGTTGAGACGCGCAGCTACTCACATGGAGCTGGTTCTACAGGAGGCAAGGGGGTTGGAATAAGGATGTGTGTTGCTCGTTTTGAGTATAATTTGAGGTCCGCTAAGACTTCCCTCCCCTCCCCCTGCTCCCTTGCTGGGATCAAGGCTTGAAAAAGGAAGAGAAACTTCTGTATGTGCAAGCCAGTTCTTGCCATTGAGTGATGTTACTCGGGAGTAAGGAGCATTGAGCAGGTGGGGGGACTAGCTCCACTGGAAGTGTGGCGCAGGATCGGGGATTGCGCTTCGTATCTACTCCTGTTACCTCCTCCCCTCTCCTTTCTGTCATTGCTTTACCGGGAAGTTTTGTGTGTGTGTGTGTGGCACCAAAATGACCATTTAGTACTGAGAACCCACTGCAATATCTTTATTCTAGAAATGATTACATGTGGGCACAAACCCATTGCAAAGCGTGGGCGGAGTAATCAGAAAGGCACAGCACAGGTTGGGAAAACACGGGAATGGGTGGAACGTGGTGAACCATAGGCAAACTGCAACAGTTGCATGGGAAGGAATGTCGGTCCACAGACGCCACGTCACAGCCGCTGCTCACACGTTGGGAGGGTCCCTGCCCGATCATTCTAATGGCACTGGCAGTTGGCATGCCGGACAATACGCTCGAGTCCCCTCATTCAATGCTGAAGGATACGCAATGAGCACACCATACCACAGAGGCGCAGCTGCAACCGACCATTCTGTCTCTTGCGTACAGTTAGGCAGAATAACAGCAGTTGCACTGTGTGTGGAAGAGGGGACAGGGGAAGAGGGGACAAAGAGACATCAGTGCCAGCCAGGGGTTTTAGGGGGGCAGCGCCCAGCCCTCCCACACTCCCTTCTGCCCAGTAACCCACCTCTGTGACACAGAGACCTGCTGGGATGGTGAGGTTGCCCTCTGGACCACTCAGCATTGGGCATTCCAGAACCGAACTGTGCTGGCATCTTGGTGTCCGGAGACAGACAGAATAATGGGAAGTTTGTATGGAACTGGGACGTCAGTGCGATATGCAACATTGTAATGGAAAGGCAACACAAAAATTTGTCCTTGAAGCAGCACATTTCCAAGATGGCAAATAAGGGGAAGCTGCTGCAAGAATGGTGGGGTGGGACTATCCAGCGTCTGATTGGTGTACAAAAGCAATGGGGGGGAGGGGCAGATGCTATGCGGGCGGCTGTTAGCCATGGCCGTCCAGTACCTGGAAAAATTTGTTGCTTTTATGGTTTTACAATAGGTCGTCCAATGCTGCCTTGCTAAAAACTGTAATTGTAGGAATGCCCAATGTTTAGAAATCATTCTCACATGCGAAGTAACATGCGGTCGTGATTGGACAGGCAACGGTGAGAAAGTCAGGTGCGCGGGGTTAATGAATGGCGGGAAAGTCTGGGGGAGGTACCATCAGGA
This sequence comes from Anniella stebbinsi, assembly GCA_029215795.1. Lineage (NCBI taxonomy): Eukaryota > Metazoa > Chordata > Lepidosauria > Squamata > Anniellidae > Anniella > Anniella stebbinsi. Next base: position 1,584,265 of record JARDYH010000001.1, read on the forward strand.
GACAGGGCGGTGCTTTCATCAATTATTGAACGTTCAACCTTACACCCCCGAACCGACTCAGCAGCGAAACTCCGCATATAAACAATTGTAAAGTGCATTATATGATGCCCGTAATTCGCCTTAACAGCTCTCTTCTACTGCTATTAGACGTAAATATGAATATAGCAAAAAGCGCGTATTATCAGAAACAGGCGCCAAAGAGATATCATGTAGACCCCCCACCCCGTGTGACTCCATCCTAAGAAGCATTTTTACATCTCACCTGATTGCCAGGTGCAGGTTTGATTCTATTTTACATGAGAATCAATCGTTGCCATGATAGTTTGCGAACCACATAAAGGAAAATGGAATAATGAGTTTTGTTCCCCTGGGGCAGAGTAATAAACGCAGGTTGCTTACCTGTAACTGTAGTTCTTTGAGTGGTCATCTGTGCATTCACACACTATGGGCTTGCGCCGGCGCCGAGCCTCATTCCGGAAACTTCTATAGCCTAGACTTCTGGCGGGAACCCCTCCCCCCACCGTCCTATCACGCATGCTCGGGTTCCTGCCTACCTCAGTTCTATGAGACCGAATTGCCTCGTGAACAAGATAGATGTGAAAACAACAATAATATACACAAGAGAGTCTGCATGCATGGCGATAACCTCTTTGACCAGACCAAATAGCAAGGTCTAGAGGGGACGGTGGGTGGGTTGTGTGAATGCACAAATGACCACTCGAAGAACTACGGTTACAGGTAAGCAACCTGCATTTCTTCTTCGTGGTCTCTGTGCATCACACACTATGGGCAAATAACCAGCAAACACTTACCGGAGGAGGGTAGACTCGCTGACACCTCACTGAAGGATAGTGGATAAGACAGCTCTGCCAAAGGAAGAGTCCTCCCTGGCTCTCACATCCAGCTTGTAGTGGGACATGAAAGTGGACGCGTTGGACCACGTTGCCGCTCTACACAGCTCCGGAATTGACACTCCATGATCCAGAGCAGTAGAAGTGGAGACAGCCCGAGTTGAATGGGCCTTTAGAGCTACTGGAGGTTCCTTCCCAGCCAGCTGGTAAGCTAGTGAAATAGTCTGTACGACCCACTTGGAGAATCTCTGAGTAGAAACCAATTGGCCTTTCGTCTTACCACCATAGCATACAAACAGGTGCTATCAGAATGGCGCTCGTTTGGCACCTCGACAGTATTGCGACCACCTTGGCCACCAGTGGGAACGGAGGGAAGGCATAAGCCAGACCTTTCCCCCAGTGAGTGTTGAAGGCGTCTCCTAGGGAGCGTTCGCTGACCCCTGCCCTCATGCAGAAGGCGTCGCAGATGGCATTGTCCGGAGTTGCAAACAGGTCGATGACTGGTTTCCCCCACCTGGAGAATAGGTGATCCAGGGCTGCAGGGGACAGCACCCACTCGTGATTGTCTTGAAAATGACGACTGAGAGAGTCCGTCTAATATTCTCCTTACCCGCTATATGGATGGCTGAGAGGTGCATCCCATGTCTGACTGTCCAGTGGAGAAACTCTAGTGTCAGGTGAAGGAGGGCTGGTGACCGGGTGCCTCCTTCCTTGTTGAGATACCAGACAACCGTCGTGTTGTCTGATACAATTCGGATGTGGTGGCCTTTGAGATATATACTGAAGGCACACAGTGCTTTTTGTATGGCCAGTAGTTCCAGCTTGTTTATGTGATAAGTCTGTTCCTGGTAGGACCATTTCCCTTGAATCGATAATTGGTCGCAATGTGCTCCCCATCCCATTAACGACGCATCCGATGTGAGCGTGTGAGTCGGGCCGGGTTCCACAAACGGGAGTCCCATCCCCAGATTGCGTAAAAGCGTCCACCACCTGAGGGTTGGGCGTAGAGGTTGTGGGATGCTGAGTTTGACCCTGTTCGGGTTCCTGGACAGGTCGTAATTGGCTAGGAGGAACTGCTGTAGTGGTCTCATCTGTAGGAGGCCATGAGACCCAATAGTCTGTAAAAGGAAGGCTGTGACCTGCGCCGAATCTAGGAGACGTTGGGAGAGACTTTGGATTGTAATCACTCGCTCCCTTGGAAGGAAGGCCCTCCCAACCGTGGAGTCCAGTCGAACCCCAATAAACTGGATGGTTTGTGTAGGTGTAAACACTGACTTTTCCTGATTTATTACTAGACCCAACCATTGCAGGAGGTCTCTTGCGGTGGTCACGTCTTTTTCTGCCTGAAGTTGAGAGGGGGACACTATTAGCCAGTCGTCCAGGTATGGGTAGAGTTCCACTCCAGCCGTTCGTAGGAAAGCGCAGACTGCTCCCATACATTTTGTGAACAGCCTGGGCGCTGTCTTTAGGCCGAATGGAAGGACTATAAACTGATATGCATCCTGGCCGATCATGAATCTGAGAAACCTTTGGTGTGACCTGTGGATGGCGATATGAAAGTACGCATCCTTCAAATCTATGAGGGTGAACTACCGGCTGCGCTTGAGTAGCGGGAGAATCACTGCTAACGTGATCATGCAGAATTTTTTGGTTGGAATAAATTCGTTGAGGTTTCTCAGGTCCATGATGGGGCGGAGGCCACCATCTCACTTCAGGACTATGAAGTAGCGTGAGTAAAAACCGGCTGGCAAGTCTGAATTGTTGACGGGGACAATGGCACCCTTTTGGAGTAGGGTGGCTACTTCTTGATGCAGAACTTCCGATGGTTGAGTGACTTTGAGTAAGCCTGTTGGGGGGGTGAGAAGTAAACTCTATCTGATAGCCGTTCTGGACTATATTCAAAATCCATTTGTCTGACGTGATGTGTTTCCAGGCCCCGTGAAAATCTTGTAGTTGGTGACTGAAAGTTGGACGTGGATGGAGAGAGACCAGGAGTGAGTCAAAGGCTCTGTTTCTGAGATCCTGCCTGCCTGCCACATTGTTGGCAGTAGCGACCTTGCTGGTAGCCTTTTTTCTGCTGAAAGGATGGCTGGGATGAAGAACGTTGGAAGCGTTGTTGTCGACCATGGAATTGTCGCGGCGGATATGGTTGTTGACGCCCCCACCTGCGAGACTGGTACGGGTAGGATGTCGTAGTTTGGAAAAACCCCACCTTTTTTGCCGTAGTCTTGGCTGTTTGTATTGTGTCCATAGTCATATCAGTAGTTGAGTGGAACAAGCCCTCCCCATCGAAAGGGAGGTCCTCTATCCGTGCCTTGGACTCTTGTGGCAAGTTGGAAGAACGGAGCCACGCATGCCGTCTGAGTGCAATTGCGCCAATCATTGCCTTGGACACACAATCAATCTGGTGTCTGGCAGTTGTAAGCTCCTGCTTGGCAAGGGATGTGGCCTCTTTTTGAAAAATTTGAGCAGCTTCTCTTTTGTCATCTGGGAGATGTGTGAGAAGTGATGACACCTTGTCCCACAGAAACAGATGGTATCTGGCCATCATGGCCTGGTAATTCGACACTTTTATGGATAGCGCGGCGGACAAATAGATTCTGCGGCCGAACATGTCCAACTTCCTTCCTTCTCTATCGGTCGGCGCGGAGTGGGACTTGGAGGACCTCCCCTGTGCCAACTCAACAATCACTGAGTTAGGCTTTGGGTGCATGAATAAGAACCCGGCATCCTTCTCCTGTATTTTGTAAAGAGAATCCAGACGCTTTGAAAGTGGACCCATGGTGGCCGGGTTTTTCCAAGACTCTTGGGCCGTCTGCAGCCAGGTGGGAATCAAGGGCATGGCAAGTGAGGATGACGAGTCCACATACATAACATCATAGATTGAGTCGATGCATTTTTCAGTGGGCTTTTGATGTTCTACCCCCAAGGATTGTGCCATGCGGAGCATTTGTTCCGTGAAGTTGCTTACTTCCGCGGAGGGGGAAGCCCGTTTCTCAGTTCCCACCGCATCGTCCGGAGACGGTACAGATGGTGGGGCGTCTTGCGAAACGAAGAATCGGAGGCATAATCCTCTATGGACTGCGGAGACGTCCACCGTTTGCAGAGGAACCTGAGGAGGCATCAGTACCGACAGCACTGGAGGAGGTACCGAGATGGTGGCTGATGGAGGTCGCCTCAGTGGCAGCGGAGGAACGAAGGCCTCATCGTCTCTCAGCCTTTGACCCATGTAGGGATCGAAAATATAGCGCTGGTGAGAGTGGGAGTCTCTGACTGGATTAGACCAAGAGGCCCAAGATCACACGGAACGTTCTGAAAATCGGTCCCAGTCCTGGGAGGGAGTGGCCGAGCGGAATGGTACCGGCGGTCCGCGGAAGTGCTCCTCGATATCGGGGAGGGCGATGGTACCGAACGAGGTGACGCTTGGAGAGAGAGCGGGTCAAAAGCGTGATCCTCCAATCCAGGACCCCGTGGTGACATCGAAAGATGGAACATTGATCCCATTGGCGAGTGGAGCGGCAGGGTGGAGATTTCTTCTTTGCCCTGCGACATCAAAGACCGCTGTCGGCTCGGTACCGAGGGGGCCCTCGGTAGCGCTGATGGCCATCGATTCTTCGGTATCGAGAGGGCTGGTAGCGACGGACGCGCCGGCCATGTGGGCGGTATCGAGATCGATGCCGAGGGGGACGGTACCGGTCGTGCCATCGGTACCGGAGATCTCATAGGTACCGAGGCTGGTCTCGACGGAGACGGTACTGAGACGGCCGGCTCCTTCCTCGGATGTTCCTTATGAGGTTTAGAGGGCTTATCCGAGTGCTTTGTCTTTGCCCTCTTTTTACGATGGGCCTCCTCTTGAGGAGATGTTGCCTTTTTTGGTTTTTTTGCTTTAACCCCTTCAGCGGTAGGGGAACGATCGGCCGGGCGAGGGCGATTTTTTGGTCGCTCTGTTGGAGCATGTACCTCGGCAGTAGCCATCAAGGCAGGTGCCGGACGAGTGGGAGCGTCCACCGCTTCCAGTGCCTTTCTCCAAAGGAGAGCCCGTAATCTGTCTGCCCTGTTCTTACGCGTCTGCTGAGAGAAGCTCATGCAATGAGCACATGCATCCACTACGTGTGTCTCTCCAAGGCAGAGAAGGCACCGAGCGTGTCCGTCGGACAGGGTCAGCTTGGCGCGGCACGAAGTGCAAGTCTTAAAAAGGGCTGTTTGCACCATGGGGCGCCCAAGCCGAGGAAGGAAACTCAGGAAAGGAGGAAGGTAGCTATCTATTTGAGTACTATATATATATAATATATATATATAATATATATAATAAAAATATTTTTTATATATATAGGAACGAAGAGAGATGAAGAAGAAGAAGAAGAAGAAGAAGAAGAAGAAGAAGAAGAAGAAGAGATAGAAAGTCTAAGCAAAGGGGAAAAAAAAGCTAGTACGAATGACAATCCCAGAGAAGTCTCCCGCGAGGCAAGCAGCATGGCGGTCGAAAAAGAACTGAGGTAGGTGGGAACCCGAGCATGCGTGATAGGACGGTGGGGGGAGGGGTTCCCGCTAGAAATCTAGGCTATAGAAGTTTCCGGAATGAGGCTCGGCGCCAGCGCATGAGCCCATAGTGTGTGATGCACAGAGACCACAAAGAAGAATATTGGACACAACATGCTCCCTGTATCTGCACTCGCTAGAATAGCATGGCAGACACAGGGCTGTATTATTAACAAATCTCCTTGGACAAGCTGGAAAGTATGACAGATGCCGCCAAGAATGTAGACCATCCTGGAGTGGAGCCGGGCATGAGGTTGTCCTTGGTGTTTTTTTTAATCAAGACGAAACTTTTCAAGGCTTCTCAAGGCTTCTTTCGATAGACTAAGTTCTTTAATATTTTTACTTCTTACTCAGTGTCGACTTTGGTGAGTTTAAGTTGCTTTCTTCTAAGTTTGAAGACAGTAGCTCTGGCATTAGTAGTAATAAATGAAAGTAAAGGCCAATTCCCAAGTAACATTTTACACTTTGGTTTATTATCCTCTAAACACATACATGGGAAAAAAGTACACAAAAATGGACTATGCAACTGCATGAGGAATTGGAGTTCAGATGTTTGAGATACCCCCATTAGAAACAAACACTGGAAGCTCTGATTTCAAAATGTACATTTGTCCTCTACGTAGAAAACAGGCACACAGTCAAGCCAAACATAAGCGTTGTTAAGTCCTATTGATTTCAATGAAAGACAGTTAAGAATGTGCATTTCTACTGAAATCAATGTGACATTCAGGTGCTTAATTTTGACTTGATTTTTACACTTAGGTGCCATAAATCCATGTTAAATAAAACCATGCTATTGGACACTGCCGTTAGCAAACTGTCAAAACTCAGCATATCCTCCTAAATTCATAAGATCAAGAATTCTAAGAGCAGAGTATTTACAATTGAAGGCTATGCCCAAGTATTGACTTATCTCTTTGGATGTTTGGTATTAATAGTAATAATAATAATAATAATAATAATAATAATAGTAATACTACAACTAGGGAAATGTTTACACTGGGTTTTTGCAGATACTCAGACATAATCATTCAATACTTCCACAAAGCAATTGTGCTTATCTTCACACTGATATCCACAATGGGCTGGAAGAACGGTAGTGACAATCCAAGTGATGCAGTTCACAAAATGGAATGTTAAAAAATAATAATTAAGAAAAAGCTCTCTGTGAATCATGCTGGCTTGTTTAGGATACTGCTTTGTGGATTTCTGATTTAGCACTAAAGTATTGGACCAATAGCATGAAAGAATCCATGAGGACATACCATGGTTCAACAAAAACATAAGCCATTGCCATTTGGATAAGAAAACCCTATTCCATGGTCTTGGAACATTTCTCTAAAGCATGATATTCCTCTAACTACCTGGCAGAAAACAATAAAGACAGCTAATAAGGAGACCACTGCCCAACAGAAATACCGGAGCGAGTTCCTTCAGAGGACTTTATTTTATTCAATGAATACCTGGAAACAATGAAGTCCCTAGTTTGAATTGTATGTTCTTATGAAAATAAGAACACACAAGAAGAACCCTGAGGCTGGTTCAAACCAAGGGTCCACCTAGTCCAGCATTCTGTTCACACAATGGCCAACCAGCTGCCCATGGGAAACCCACAAGCAAAGTATGAGCACAACACCACCCTTCCACCCATGTTTCCCAGCCTACTGCCTCTGATACTCGAGGTGGCATGTACACATCTGGAGTTGTAGCCACTGATAGCTTTCTCTCCATGAACTTGTCCAATCCCCTCTTAAGCCAACCAAATTGCTGGCCATAACTACCTCTTTTGAAAGTGAATTCTATTAAGTATTCACTGTGTGAAGAACTTCTTTTTGAATCTGCCACCAATCCGCTTTATTTGATGGCGCCATTGGGTTCTTGCGTTATGAGGGAGAAAAAAATATTTATTTATTACATTTCTATACCACCTAATAGCTGAAGCTCTCTGTCTCCCTGTCCACTTTCTCCACACCATGCTAATTTATCTGTCATGTTCCTCTTGCGTCGTTTTTTTCTAAGAGCCTGTCTACACACACAGGATAAAACACTTTGAAAACATTTTGAAAACTATATGGAGTGTGTCCTCTGCCCCAACAGTTCTCAAAACTGTTATAAACCTTTTAAAAAACATTTTAAGCTGGTAGTGTAGATAGGCTCTAAGCTAAACTTCCAATTTAAACTGAAGTGTAAATATGTGGCGTTGTTGGATAAATGGAAAGGGGTGGGTTGTGTTATTCAGGTTCACAGGCCAAGGAACTGGTCAAATAAAAAAATTAAAATAAAATCTGGCCCTATTTTATTACTATAGCATTCTCCAAGCCAGTCCAATAGCATGTCTTGTCCAGTATGGCTGTTCTTATTGGTTTCATTTAAAGTTTTCAGCCTGGCATGTGTTTTCCTGCACCTCTCTGGCTTTCCTGTTGGAATCAAAACCTCTTCTATTTATGAAAACGATTTCAGACACTTACAAACTCTACTCTGTAGACCTGCAAGTCACCTCATGGCAAAATAAACCAAACCTACCATATATGAGAGTTCTGTGCTTTTGCTATTAAAATAAAAAAGCAACCACCTTGGCCTAATGCCTTCTCCTGGCTTAACCCAACTAATGATGTCGACGGACAAACTTCTAAATAGCAGTATTAGTAGCTGATGATTCAAGGCTGAAAAAGAGCTTGCTCCTCTTTGTTTTGTATGACTAACACAGGTGCCAGCAACATGGCAAAAATAAACAGAAAGTGCTGGACTCCCCAAATGTGTGAGATGATTAAGATCACACCGCCTTCCACAATGCTGGGTGAATCTATTTTATAATTTTCTTTAATGCTTCTGAGGGTTTGTGATGGAAAACAGTATCTCAAAAACAAAATACAAAGTATGCAGCTTTGGAAACTCTCTTCTCCATCTCTCTGTCTGACATACAAATACACACACTTCTGTTAACTAATAAAGCTGTGATATGCTGCAAAAGGCATGGCATAGTGGCTAAGTACATAATCCCTGAAGTTCACAGTGAGAACCTCAATCACAAACTCAGTCAATAGCATCTGCACGCCACATCATGGAAGAGGCAGTTTTTGATGTTTACTACTTACTGCTGGAAAAGACCTGAAGCTTTCATGATCAGAAGAAAAGTTCTGCCTGGGATGTAAATTGTCTTGCTTCCTAGGTGGGACATATGATCATAGCAACAGGATGCCAAGAGCAAAGGGCTCCAGCTGACTCTTATTAAGTATCAATACTTGGGCCAACTCACACATACCTATGACCATGGTATCCTTCTGGGACAAATGTCTGAGTTGGGAGTGGGAGGCACTGCATTGCAGTGGTTCCACTCCTACTTGGCGGGTCAGCTCCAGAAGGTGGTGCTTGGGGAACATTGCTCGGCCCCATGGATTCTCCAATATGGGGTTCCGCAGGGGTCACTCTTGTCCTCCATGCTATTTAACATCTACATGAAACCGTTGAGTGCAGTCATCCGGAGTTTTGGAGTGCGTTGTCATCAGTACGCTGATGACACACAGCTCTATTTCTCCTTTTCATCTTCATCAGGTGAGGCTGTGGATGTGCTGAACAGGTGCCTGGCTGTGACTATGGACTGGATGAGGGCTAATAAACTGAAACTCAATCCAGACAAGACTGAGACGCTGTTAGTGGGTGGTTCTGCTGACCGGATGGAGGGTCTTCAACCAGTTCTGGATGGGGTTGCTTGGGAGTTCTCCTAGAACCATCTCTGTCACTTGAGGCTCAGGTGGCCTCAGTGGCATGGAGTGCCTTCTACCAACTTTGGTTGGTGGCCCAGCTACGCCCCTATCTGGACGGGGATAACCTGGCTTCAGTTGTCCATGGTCTGGTAACCTCCAAGTTAGATTACTGCAATGCACTTTTCGTGGGGCTGCCTTTGAAGACGGTTTGGAAGCTGCAGCTTGTGCAAAATGTAGCGGCCAGATTGATAACTGGGACCAATAGTTTCGAGCATATAAGACCTACTCTGGCCTGCTTGCATTGTCTGTCTGTATGTTTCCGAGCCCAATTCAAGGTGCTGGTTTTAACCTATAAAGCCTAACATGGCTTGGGACCACAATACCTGATGGAACGCCTCTCCTGACATGAACCTACCCGTACACTACAATCAACATCTAAGGTCCTCCTCCAAGTGCCTACTCCGAGGAAAGCTCAAAGGTCGGCAACAAGAGAGAGAGCCTTCTCTGTGGTAGCCCCAAATTGTGGAATGATCTCCCCGACGAGGCCTGCCTGGCGCCAACATTGTTATCTTTTTGGCACCAGTTCAAGACTTTCTTCTTCTCTCAGGTATTTAGCAATTTCTGATGAGCCTGGGTTTGTTTTGTTTCTGTTTTGTTTTAGGCTTATAGCTTTTTACAGTTATTATAGTGGTTTTAAATGTGTGTATATATTGTATGTTTTTGCTGTTTTAATTTTTGTATATTGTTTTTAATTGTTTTATTCTGATGTGAACCACCCAGAGAGCTTCAGCTGTGGGGCGGTATACAAATGTAATAAAATAAAATAAATACTTCTCCAAAAATGAATTTGAATCAGGCTCATTAGCTGCTTTCCCTGTTGTCACCGCTACTGCCGCAGCTCTGGCTCTGAGGATTATCTGAGGAGGATTCTGCGGGTGCATCTTCATACCAGACATTGATGATGGTAAGTAACCATTGCATGACATCACACAGGCAAGCCACTTGAAAACAATAAATCAGAAAGGGGCCATATAATGTGGTGACGCATGCCACACTACACAATTCCAACTACAGCTCCCAAGATGCACTTCGTTATTGCGCATGCGCAAAAAACATACAAAAAATATGAACAGATTTTGTATTAAAGGAGAACTCTCACCTGAGCGCATATGCATAAATTTGTTACTTTCCTAGTAAATAACTAATTAACTTGGGGGGTACGTTTGCCCATCACAATGGTCACGAGAAAGTAGATTCATTGCGGGAAGGAGCCTATTGAAGGTGCTGCTTTACCCAAAGGTCCACAAAAGCCAAGAGCTGGCACTGCTTGGGGACTTGACTTGGGATCTTGAGCTGGTACTTGATCCTGAGATGGAGCTTGAAGTGCAGGAGGTTTTGTGTTGTTGACAGGCAGAAGGCCAGGCTCTAGGTCCATCCAGAAGCTTTATATTACTTGTATGTTTATATATTTCATTATTATTATTATTATTATTATTATTAATATCCCACCTTTTTACCTCTATCAAGGAATCCAAGGCAACCCACATGGTCCTCCTCCTCTCCACATTATCCTAACAACCCTATGAGGTAGGTTAGGCTGAGAGTCAGTGACTGGCCCAAAATCACTCAGCGAGCTTCATGGCCAAGTGGAGGCTAGAACCCAGATCTCTTGAGTCCCAGTCCAGCACTCTAACGACTACACCACATTGGCTCCCCAGTACCTGTTATTGCATGCCACAATTCCTCTCTGTGCCACAGGAGGGGTTTGAAGCCTGGGTATGGGCAGGGCCAGGTAGTCTCAAGTTTATGAGGTTCTTGGTTCGACATCTAGAGTTCCTCACAATATAACCTGACAGCCCCTCCAGTTCTATGATCCTATTACTTGGCTTAGCAGTTTCCCTGAAACTTTAAAGTGGCAGTTAAGCTCCCCCTCTTTGATTCAACCTTTCTGCTGCCCTTTTACCACTTCTTTCCATTCTCAGGAGCAAATGCTAACAAGATTTATATTTGAAAGCTTGTCACATGGCAGGCATCTATTTTTCACTCGTCAAGCCGGTCACCATTGAAACAACAGATGCGCTACTGTGACCATCAGCTCACGTAGTTGCCTTGTCTGAGTAGGAGGGGGGGGGGGGGAGGCAGCTAACAAGCAAGCCTGAAAGTTATTTAATTAAAAAGAAGGCTGGGGGAAGAGAAGAAAGAAAAAACAGATTCAGGGACAGATGCATTTCTGCATCCCCATTAAAGACATTCTCAGAAAAGCCGGAACAAGACACGTCACGGGTACAACGATGCGCACTGAGAAATCAATAGTCATATAACAATGTCTTCCTTTTTAAAGACATCTATCTGTAAGATGAAAACTGAGTGCAGCTAAGGCTTTCTCCTCCACTAAAGAGCTAAAAAATTTACACGCACTGCCAGTTCAGATAGGACCTACCATGTTTAATATATTCTGGGTTATATTTTTTCCTAGCTAAATCAATAACAGGCAGCTATTCCCCAAGGTGAAAATATACATTAAGGAGGGAAGACATGAGACTAGACAACCTTCTAGTTATTTGTTAAAGGAGGGGAAAGAAGAAGAAAAATGGGGTGGGGGGGAGTTTAGAGCCTTTTGTGCTTGCTTCCAATCCATGTAGGTGGATTATATCTCTGGTGAGACATCGGCACACAATGTAACAGTGTTCGGAGCAGCCAAATGACACTCCTCCCTGTTTGATAACACAATACTTACTTTGCTATTATTGATTCTTCCACATAAGTGGCTTGTATAGAACATAACATGCTGCTTAGATTATGCTTTGCAACGTTTGAGACAAAAAAAGAACACAGTAAGCGAAAGGTTCCCAGCTGCCTAAACAATAACGCCCTGCTTACAACCTGATATGACACGAGGATGAAACAGCTGTATTAGCCTTGGCAGAAAATTATTTTAGACACAGCTATGCTGGATTTATGGCTTGGATCCTTGAGCACAGCGCCTGATATGATTTTTGAAACCCTACGACACTCGAGCATCTTCACATCATCCTGCTATTGCTGTGTGAAACCGGGCTAATGGATGATAAACAGCCAGCACTGAAAGACTGGATGCTTCCCCATGGCACCGTATGTTTAGTCAGCTTCACTCAAGACATATTGGTTGTATACCCCGTCCTCCTTTGCTTGGAATAACGATTCGGGGGTAAAGCAAGCCATTCTTCCAGCAGCAAATGCAGCTAAGGATTGTTTGATCCGGAGAAATGCAAGCCAGTGGAGCGAAAGTACAAGTTCATTTTTATCTAGACTGAGGACGGCTTGGGCAGCATCATCATGAGTCGAATCACTCTATACCCCATTAAAGACCCCCCTCCTCCTCAGAGCATTCCATTCCTTCTCACGCCTCCACTCCAAAGCCCTTGCAGCTGCATTACACATACTAAATGATTTAGCACTCTATTTTCAAGATGGCCAATAAAAAAAAACATACAAGCAGTGCCAAACTTTCTAGCATATCTAGCCAACTTCTTAAGCTTTATGGTTCCTAGCGGCCCAACTCTGCTAAAAAGGCGACCCACTCCAACGTGGCTGACTATCCCAAAGCCAAAAAGGAAGCACTTAGGCTTTATCATATAGCAATGTTTTCCTTACAGGTAAGACAAGGCGAGGGAAAATGTTGCAGTGTACTTTTGGGGTGGGGGTGGGGGCAAAATAAGTAGAATTTAAAGCTTTTTGATTAAATAAGATTTGATCCTCTGGTTTTGATCAGGCAACGTATACAGATAATTAAGGACATGGGGGAATATTTCATCTGAAGAAGATTATTAACTTCAGAGGAGAGATAAAATACTAAAAAAATATTGAAGCATATGAAGACAGGAAATTAGGAATTCTTTTGTTTCTTCAAAAATAGGGATACAATAACATGTAGTAACACACAAAGGGCATTCATTCTATTTTTTTAAAAAAATGAAAATAGGTTTTCCATACAATGAGAGTTAAATATTTTGCCCCATATTCATGACTGTTTTCTGATAGTGGCTGCACCAATAACATACTATCAGTTAAGGCATACTTGTTAAGGCATACAGCAGTTATTGCTACTGCAGCATATGGGAAAATGCTCCAATGAATAGCTGTATGAATGTTATTTCTTAGAATCATAGAATAGTAGAGTTGGAAGGGGCCTACAAGGCCATAGAGTCCAACCCCCTGCTCAATGCAGGGGGCTTCTTCACTATTGCTGACATGTAAACACCTTCTATCAGCATTGATTGACATAGCATGTCAAACAGAAGGCTTAAATTGAACCCCTTCTCCAGCAGCTTGAAATGGTATAATCCAGGAAGAGTTCTTCCACATTTCCACTGTTTGCATAAACTGGACCATATTTTCTCTCCGTTCCGCCAGCCGTTCACTCTCCTTGTTCCACCAAATTCCTAATCCCCTTTCTTGCCAGTCTTCTGTACAAGTTGTGCATGAAGTTCCAAGAACAGGTAAGCAAAAACAGAGATCCAACCCCCCCCCAATACTCGTTCATGAAACATCAAACAGTTTACAAGCTACAAAAAGTGTCTAATGTGAAAGAAAACAACCTGCCATAGAATGAGAAAGAAATTCGTTTTGATAAAGCACATGCCTTTGTGAATCATAAGCAGACTTCCTACAAAACTCTTTTTCTCCAGATTCCCTGCAGACGTGTGCAATTTTCACTGCCTGTCAGTTTATCAAAAAGACCAGGGCATCAAATTTCAGCTCTGGATTGTCAGGTCTGATCCCCATTTCCTTTCAAATTCCAAAATACTGACACATTGATTGGAGTTCATAGTGTCAGACAACAGCACTTAAGAACCTTTTTTCCCTTTTTGCTAAAATATATCTTCTGATCTATCTTTTTATAAAAAGATTAAAAAAACATTTCCAGCCTCATGGGCATTGATTGATTGGGGCTCATTTATATATGACTTCCACAAAAAGTAGCAGGCAATTCACTCAAACTAAACCATTCTTTTGTGTAACCCTTTAAAAAGGGGGCCCTAGCACAGGGGACAAATTCTCATTCAACCTGCAGAGATGTCTCAATGACGGAGCTTCCCTTAGTTCCCAAGTGCTAATGTAAAGCAAAACCCAAAAGCCCACTTTAAATCAAGAAGAGTTTACTTACAAAACAAAGTTTCAGAAACTTAAAAGTGTAAAAACGCGGGTCCTTCAATAAGCAGCTTGTCTATTAATGACAGGCTTTAAAAGAAATACTCAGTGTTTCCTACTTTGCTTCTGAGAATACACACACCACAGAACAATGTTGCTGTTAGATCTCATTCGATAGGAATGCCTGCAATATTTGAGCCTATAAGACCCACTTCTATCCTAAAGACATTAACAACTGTCTTTGATCAATAGGAACAGTCATCCTGTCTCAGCAGTAGAAGATGCTCAGAAAAAGCAGTAAGCCATGCATCCCTTCTTACTAGTGATCTGAGGGTTTTATTGAAAGCCAAGCCTGACTTGTACGTACAAGCAGCACCCAGGTGCAGATACGTCGCAGCCACAGTATCTGAAGAAAAACCATCAGCCAATTTACGAACGTTCATGTTAGAGCACAACATAATGGGAGGGAACCCCCCTCTCCTGTACAATACCTCCACCACCACCACCACCACCACCTGCATGCCATACAACACTTAGATCTTCGGGGGAATCTTTTATGTTGCTTCCCTCTCGAGTTAGGCTGGCAAAAAGGAGGAGGCAGGTCTTCCTCTACAGGGGAGTCACAGCTCTGGAAGAACTCACACAGGGGTTCTGTCTGATTCAGCTTTTTCTCAGAAGAGCTTAAAGACATTCCTCTCCCAGAAAACATTTGGATCAATGTAAAGATAGTCTTAATTTTTATACTGGTTTTAATTATTCGGTTGTTTTAGTATATAATTTGATATGCTTATTTTGATGTATGTGTAACCCTGGCCCTTGGCATTGTCCTACTTGAGCTGGGTCAGACTCTGTGCTTGGCAAATAAAGGGGCAAATCCAACAGGCAAATTGAGCAGTCTGGCAAATAGTCAAGTACAGTGGTATCTGTCCAGTATGGGATCCATTTAAGGCAGGAGTGGTCAATATATAGGCAATGGTCAAAGCACAGTATGGGTGGATTTAGACAAAGTGTTTCCCATGCAATACTGCTGTGTTTAATTTATTATTATTATTATTATTATTATTATTATTATTATTATTTCTATACTGCCTCATAGCTGAAGCTCTCTTGGCAGTTTTCAGATATTAAAAAAACATTAAAATACAGTATACAAAGTTTTAAAAACCATTTATATAAAACACAGATAATATACAAGGAGATGAGACATATCTAAAAACAACTTTAGACAGTCAACTATAACCACAAGACAGATCCAGGAGCAATTGAAAAATCATCATATGCTGCCAAATGCCTGAGGAAAGAGATAGGACATAACCTGGCGCCAAAAAGATAACATTCCACAGTTGGGGGCACCACTAAGAAGGCCCTCTCCCTTGTTGTGGCTTTCTGAATCTCCCTTGGAGGAGGACCTTAAATGCTAAGCGTAGTATATGGGCAGATTCGTGTCGGGAGAGGCACTCCATCAAGTATTGCGGTCCCAAGCATTGTAGGGCTTTATAGATTAAAATCAGCACCTTGAATTGAGCTCGGAAGCATGTAGGCAGCCAGCACAAACGTGTATCACCCTGTGGTGATAAAAAATAAGCAACAAGCCAAAGTTACCCAAATCCTGCTCTTATGAACAAAAGTAGCCAGTATAAATGAGCCTATTCTCTTTGCAGTTGTTGCTGCAGATCCCACCAATATTCTCTAGGGTAGTGACAAATAAAAGCATCTCAGGCTTAGGGAAACAGGATACTTTAACATATGTTTCAATAATTAATTTACTGATCATGTCCATTTCAGCTCAAATACCATGGGACTTTTCTCACGACATAACCTTTATAATTTGAGCCGCCAACAATCTTTGGTTATCAGACACTCCTTAATTATCCAAATAAATTGTGCATCACCTCTGCCTACATGAGCGCTCAACAATATGACATATACAAATATATTTAAATGGACTTCTAATTGTCCAAACATTTCACACATTTTCTGATCCACTTGCATACATTAGGTTGTATGGTGTTCAGAGTATGAACACTAAGCAATTAACTACTCCTTGGGTTGTCAGGACGAAAACATAAAGGGAAGTTCGAGTTCATGCTCAAGTGTCGATCGAGTCTTCTGTCTTGAAATTCCAAAGTTGCTAGCACGTATTAGCTATATGCAAACAGATGAAAGCTCTAACAAGCAAATTACATTTTTTTTAAATGAATCAGATCAGAAACATGGGTAATAAAGACTAAGTTGCTAAACCCGAGAAATTCCATTTAAAACCTTAGCTTACAGTAAGAGAATTACCCCTGAGCAACTGAAACATATTGTAAAAATTAGATTCTGTTGATGAAACCAACACAATTTAATCTGGTTGCCTGGCAGAGATAAATTCATACAAATTCCTCTGTATAAATTGGATTCTTATATACATTCGTGTACAGCACAGAACATACTGTTGTGGTATCAGTTGTGTCCTACGGAAAATGTATGTACTCAGTGTCACATTGAATGTTTTGGATAGAATCATACACTGAGCAGAGAGAGCAAGAGAAAAGTCACATAATAACTAACCTACTCTTTAAGCATAGGAAGCTTCTTGAATTCTCTACTAAACATAAGCAAAATGCACAAGCTATTGCCCTGGTTTGCACATAACAGTATGCCACGCGGTGGTTTGTTGAAATCTGGCTTGTTGTTGTGTCTAAACCCACCGAGGCAAACCACAAATAGAAACATGGTTTGTTGTTGGTTTATGAAATCTGGGTTGTTTAAACCATGGCTTGTCATGATGTTTGAATCCAGAACCAAGGTTTATCCCTAGCTTGTTTGTGGTGCTATCTATCCTGAAAGAGAAACGCCTAACAAAAACAGCCTGAAAATGAAACTGCTCTAAAGACTGGCAATATGGGTTGGAGAGAAAGAAACCAGAAACAGAAAAAAGCTGTGATTTGTTCGCTCATCTACAAGACAATTCATGGCTAAAGCAACAAATCATGATTAACACGAACTATGGTTTAGCGTTATGAATCAACAGAGCCACTGAAGATAATTCTACATTCCCTTTTGCTCTGCGTTGTCTGCTTTAAAAACCCAACCTAGCTCCACTAAATGGCCTGAAGGACATTCTAAACATTAGAACCATCCAAAGCTAGGGAAGTGGGCTTTGTGCCATCCAACAGATGGCAAGAACCTAGGCAGCTGAGAGAGAGAGAGATGTTCACCAATGTGGGAGCGGCAGAGAGCAGGATTCGAAGTTGAGTACATTCACGTGGCCATCCATCCCGAGTTCATATTTTGACAGAGGAGGAAGAGGCCATCACTAATCACTGGGCTGGATTAAGCTGGAAGGATGAAGAGAAGGTTCAAGGTCCACTTTGAGTAGTCCAAGGATTTGTGAGGGATGAAGAAAAGCATTTCCTAGACTGCTTCATTTCTTTCTTTCTCTCATTTTGAGGTCTCTCAGTGAAAATATTGTCTCCTCTTACAGATAGAAGAGCATATAGCAAAGGAGAGCACTGTCTTTAGGAAGACTGGGAAATTCTGCCTGTATGCTAAGACAGAACAAGGGTATAATTGTGATTTCTCTGAGGATTGTTTATTAGGATGGAGAAACCAATGGTGAGTAACATAAGCTGGCAGGGATCTGAAATGTTGATTCAGCGCATCTGATAACAGAAAGAAGACCATGTGGACATGCCCTCTAGTTCACTTCAAGCCAAACCTAGTGGAAATGGTTAAAGCCTCTTTTTAATCCTTCAGAATGACTCAGCATTTTCCATATGCATAGCACACACACATTTCATTTGGCAATGGACAAACTAGAATTGTTCTTCAATTTAAATAGAATTTATCATCAGCACTCAGTTGCTTGTCTTTCTGTCCAGGCTCTAGACAGAGTGGCATCTCTTATCACAAGCTAAAATCAGCCCTCTTTAATCATGTTCAGTTCAGGAGGAGAACTCCCCCCCCCCCTCCACCAGCATGCCTTAACATCTTTTCTTTCTGTATACTGCTCTGCACACAGAAGACAAAGGTCTCCAAAAACAAGAAAAGAATGTTGCATTGCAACTGATTTCTATGCAAAATTAATTAAAGTAAAGGCATTGTGCTTTACCATTCATAATGAATAACCATGCCAGCTTATATCAACTTGTTCGGTCTCCTCCTCTAGAGGGCTTTTAAAATGAGGTCAACAGCAAACATATCTTTACATTTGATCTGAGAGCAAGGAATACAAAATAACAGTGTTTGCCCAGGGTGAGTAAACAAAACAACACAGCCTTATCCTGATGATGAAAAATCATGCAGAATACTAACTATAGCTCTCGCCTTCGTGCTGGATATGGATTGCATGGATCAAGCTGGTTAGAGAAAGGAGACGGAACGGTGAGCAAAGATACATGGTCCCCATTAACAATGCTGAAAGATCAATGTTAGCAAGGCATAAGAATGACAACCCCATATGTCTGATTCAATAAGACCCGGAGTGCCTGCTAGCCAAGGAATGCAATGCACAGAGGAGATGGAAGGAAACAGATAAACTCACATCACCTCCTAAAACTGACAGCCCACCTTATCCTTAAGTGACACAATAGCCAGGCCCTTGAAAAAGACAGGGTATTAAACTGTGATCCACGAAAGCAAGGGGCCTCCAAGATTAAAGCCCCTCACTCACGTAAGTAGCCACAGGGCTAGTATCTCTGGTGAGCAGATTTAACTGTATTTCCAGTGAAACTGTGATCAGTGACAACGGGCCAAATATCTGCAGATATGTGGTTCCAATTATTTGGCACACAAAGGCTTCCTGGACAAAAGAGGATGCAGATTTGCAAAAAATAATAATATGTGCATATGTTAATTTATATGTATAGATGCAAATATAGAAATCATGGCCATTTAAATATAAATACATCTCATCATAGTAGGAAAAAATGTGACCTTTGTGCCTGTTCAGTCTGTTGTCTGGTGTAACTGTTGATGAGCAGCTTTTCGTGGTTTTAATTTCTGTGAACCATCCAGAGAGCTTCGGCTATTGGGCGGTATAGAAATGTGCTAAATAAATAAATGAAACTCCTGTTCTCCATTCTTATGGCTGTTTTTCCTTAAACCCATACTGGTCAAATAGAGAACTATCCTCTGTAAAATAGGACACAAGGTCAACCTAATGCTTCAGAACCACTGCACTATGGCCATAATTCCATTCCCAAAGAGGCAAACATTTCTGAGGATGGGAGCAGCTAAAGAGAAAATGTCAAAGGATGCTCAGGCTCTGAATGTGGTGCCCCTACTTGTGTGTAAATTACTTCACTGGATCATGGCCATAACAATTTCAGCTAAATTAATTAAGCTACTACAGGTAAGTCAACCTTTCCGATTTCTCTGTTCTATACTTTGTGGAATCTGTTAGGCCACTGTCTTCCTTTGTTGCAACCACCCCTTCTGTCTTCTCTGGAAAGTGTTTGATGAGCAGATTATTTTGAGTAATAATTAATTTGACCTGGAGACTGAGAGGTAGATGCATTCTTTGAGATCACACAGCTGTAGAGTCTGGTTGTATAATTATGCCAGAGATATTTCTTTGTGAAAGGGTTTCTCCCCTCCCCCCCTCCAACTGAGCTTCTGCTAATAATCGTGGCTTTTTCATTTGTATTGATTTTTCTGTAAGTGCTGTCTGGCATATACTCTGCCTTTTAGACAGAGAGAAGCTGTTGGGTTACATTCTACTCCCAAGCACACTGGTGTGATTGAAAATAAAGGTTGGCCCTAACTTATTATTCAGCTTTATTATCAAATGCTGCTGCATAAGCAGCACTTCAGCCTTGCAATGGCTCAGAACAAGATGATGGGGTTACAACATGACTCATTCACTCAAATCTGAGGACATAAGAACTGCCTGGTCAATCTGAGCTTGTGGCGTGGCAAGGTGAGGCATAAAGGTGTCCTTCTCGATATCCGGAGGATCATGCATTTATAAACGGCGGAGAAGACTGCTTCTGACTTCAGTTAGAATATAGTCTTAAAAAAAGAATAACAACAACTAAGTATCCAGTATATGATACCAGCTATAAAATCTGGAATCCTAGAAGCAAATAAGCTCTCATGGTTGGAGAAACCCTTAATAAATGACTAAGGATTTACTAATAGCATTCAGCACTTTATCTCTTTCCCCCTGCCTTTTTTTAATCTCATGTTATAATTTTACTTGATCCAGCAAAGGGATTAATGATTTTTAAAAAAAAATTAAAATAAGAAAATGGGATAGACACAGAGTCAGTCTTAATGACCTTGCAATTCTTTAAAGCTTCATGATTTTAGAATACCGGTAACAGGTCTCCACTACAAAACGTAATACTATATACTACTCATCAGCTGAGTTACTTATCTAATAGCAAGCTCTCTGTGATCCTCCAGAACCACAGTGTCCAAGTAATAGCCGTTACGTTCACTATATAAACTTTCTGTTTTTCTTTCATGAGCTGGAGGGACACCTACATGCTTAACTCTAAAAGGAATAGCAGTAGATAATCAATTTCTAAAGATGCTCCTGCAAAACATGCATGAACAGCCATCACTAACATCACTTGCCTCTGGCAGCAGGAAACCTCTCTCTCTGCTCTGCTTGATGTCAGGTTAGGCATACTGTGTGGTATCATTACCAGGCATCAAGAACAAGTGTGATTCTAAAAGTATGTTCTTTTCCTTGGTGAGAAAAGAACATACAATCACTTACCCTTCAAACCTGTAAAATTGGAGTGGGAAGAGACTTAGCTGTTAGGGAAAGTTCAAATCTGTGTTTCCTCAAGGTTTCCTAATAGCAAATGTGTATTCTCTCTTCCCTCCTCTGCATAACACCATGGATAAAAGGGTAAAAAGCAAAGGGCTGAGCATTCCCTCCCTAAAGTAACTGCTGGTGATTTTGAGTTTTTTAAAATTAGTAATTGGAGCAGAGAGGGAAAGGGGGGGGGAGAGAGAGAGAGAAAGAGAGAGAGGCTGAGGCTTTTATTGTGCAATCATCCTGCCTCATTCACAGAATTTTACAGTTGGGTTCTACAAAACACCCTCTTCGTCTGTCATTTTCTTACCACAGAAAATCCAGTAAGATGGGAAAGATGGATTGGAAGCACTAAAGGTCATCAGGGTATGGAAGCACCCTGAGATGCTGGTATTTCCTTTGGCCAAGACAAAACAGCAAATCTGGATCAGAACAATCCATAAGAATTTTAATAATTCTATGAACTAAAATACAAAATAGAACTCCCCCCCTCAACTAATTTCTCTTGGTGTAGAAGTTCATAGAGATTTGCATTATACAAAACACTGTATTTGCTTGCACATTCTTGCATACGTTTTGTGGTTGCCTGAATAGCAACTTACGTAATGCATGGAGCCATTATGGAATATCGACAGGGCTGGATTTTTAAAAAACAAACAAATACATTTTATTATTATTTTTAACCCAAAAAATCCACAGTTGGATGATACCTTTATTAAGACCAATACAAATATCACAAAACAGTGAGCTTTTGAGTTATCCAGAACTCTTCATCAAGCTAGGTGGTACAGAATGCAGGGTGTATCAGTAGGAAAACCAAAAAACCCAAAGCTTGGGCCAGATGTTGTGGCAGCCATGAGGTTTGCATTTTAGGCAGTCTCATGATGGAGATTGCAGGTGAATGAATTTGTTATTGATCAGTGCTGCAGGTATCAGGTTACACCTAGGGACAAAGAAGCAACTAAGGCTTTAAAAAACCCACACAGAAAATAACTATAAAGCCAAAATAAGCAATAAACACTATTGTGCCGTTACACGAGAAAGATGTGTCAAAAAGAACAATATCATCACTGCCATTCCTACAGCCAGTGAGGAAACAGCAGGGCTGGATAAATAAAAAAGCTCACTCAAGACAGCTTTCATGTAGAAAAACAAATCTCTTAAATCTCTAACGCAGAATTGTAGGAGAAATGCTTGGCATGTGTGTAGTTTTTGGAGTCTTAAAAACAGTTTAATTAATCCACTTGCTCTGTTACGAGCATCATCAGAGCTGTCCAGGTAGTTGTGATGAAGGGAAAGAAGGCTGGACAAACTTCTCTCAAAGAGCTTGTTCTGAGTTCAAGCAAAGGGCCGTGTGTTAAGCCTCTGCTACCACCTGATGTGATTTTGTTTATTGCAATTTCCCCCCCTTACAAAACTTGAAAGAAAAATCTTGAACTTAGAGGACCAAATGCCTCACTTAGAAGGAGCTAATTAGTGTGTGCAAAACTGTTTAGGGGAGCTAGTAAATTTGCAGGCTACTATGTAAAAGCCAGCTCTTCCCCTCATAAAAGGGGATAGCCAAGAGATGCCAGCTATGAAGAGGAGCCTATGTTGCATTCTAAACCAACAGCCATGTGCAACTAATTGCTCCACACACAGCGCAGTCCAAAAATAATTGACTCTGCCTGTTCAGCTATTTTGGGGAACCAAGGAAGAATTAGCATGCCAAAACAGAGCGCCAGTTATAAAAGACGGGAGGGTAACCACTGGCCATCTGCTTACTATGTCAGTGGTGAGAGACACACTGGCAAAAGAGTATATGTATGAAAACCTCTTTTCTTTGCTACTTGCAACATTAAGAAAGATCTTTTGGACTGCTGAGGCATAGAACGCTTGTGGTATTCTGTAGACAAAGGCTCTCTCATACTGTCCCTCTGTCCAGAAGTCTGGTTGGAAAGGGCCATGGTGGCCCAAAGCACAGTGTGTCTTGTCCATTGTTTGGGGGTTTACCATCCCTGCAACTTTCTGAAGCCTTCTATAGAAGTTGGCCACAGAGGGCAATTTAGACCAACTGCGCTGCCAGTATATTTTCAGGCCCAGTTTAAGATGCTAGTTATCACCTCTAAAACCCGGAGCCCATCATATCTACAAGAACATATTTTTCCATACACGTACTTCCCTGATGTTTGGGATCTTCTGGGGAGATCTTCCTCTTATACCTTCTTTTTGAGAGGTAAGTTCTAAGGCAGGGCCTTCTTTATAGCTATATCTCTGTTGTGGAATATCCTCCCTCGGGATGTCCCTTCATATTCTTCTACTGATTTTGCCTTTATTCTGATCACTTTCATCAGCAGTTCTATATAAAAACTCTCTATGTCCCAGAGAAGGTGGAAAGCATGAAGCAAGGCTCTGACTATCACTGAAAGTTGGGAACAATATTACAAGGGAGAGATTTAGGATTCACCCAGATCAGATTTCACTTTGTACTGGTTATGCAAAGGACAAAATGTGCTGATGATCTGGATAAGCCCTTATTTCTATGATCTTAGGTTTCCCTGGGTTGTTCTCAGGTCAGCCTGCAGGCAATATGTGCAGGATCAAGTTACTTCTAGCAATCCTTAGAATTGAAAAGGCTGCTGTGCTTAGAGTTTAACCACAGCAAATTCCCTCTCCTCCCCCTATGTTTCTTGTCAAGTTGCAACACAGAGGTATACTCAAATGCTGAGGATCAATGCAGTTTGTCCTGAGAGAACACCTCGAAGTGCCTAGGAATACTATGGACTCGTTGTTGTTGTTGTTGTTGTTGTTGTTGGGAAGTGATATGAAGAGGTAAGAAGACCTTGATATGACACATGCATTCAGAATAATCAGACAGATTATCCGACAGGCCTTTCTAGTTGAATTTTAAGATGTTTTTAATGATGTACTGGTTTTTATTTGTTTTTAATATCTCATCTATTTTGTGGTCTTTGTATTTTATATTTGTTGTTGTTCCCTGCCTCGATCCTGAGGGAGAGGCGGGTTATAAATAATAATAATAATAATAATAATAATAATTATTATTATTATTATTAGTTGCATTTCTCTAGTTTTATAAAAAATGCCATCATCAGTGATATGAAGATACATTATCCATAGCAATCTTTTTTTCATTTATATCATGTTGTGTTGTGTTTTATTATATTGTACGATTCTTGTAGTTAGCCACCTTGGACTTTTATAAGCTATAAAGCTTTGAAATAAATAAATATTTATGGCAGGCCTAGAAAAATGCCACCTAATTCGAAAGACAAATTCATTTTGCATGTTGGTCATTCACATACGAAAAGTTGACTTCCAGCATATGAGAAACCAGTACCACTGCCAAGTGTGCCCACCCCACTTGCATCACCCTGGCTGCTTTGCTTCCCTCTGTTATCCATGGCTGGAGGATGTGTCTGTTTGGAGTGAATGGATCATGGCAGAGAAGAGGCAAAACTACTGGTGGGGGCGGGGCCAAGCAGAGCCAGAGTGCTTACCTGCTTTGGCTCCAATTATATGACCAACCAGCCAACCAATTTTGGGAAGCCTTGCAATAGAAATCAATTTTATAGTCTGTGTTTTGGAGAAGAGGTTCAGATGACTCATTAACATAAAGTTATGTATGAGCTCAAACAAATAAATCTAAAACCACCAGCCATGTGGCTATAATACTCCGAACTGGCCTTACAAGATGAAGGTTTTGTTTTTTTTTTTAAATAAAAATTGTAACCCTAATAACGTAACCAAACAAACCCATCTTTTAATACACATTTCCCAACAACAGAAACGACCCACTGGAGAATCACCACGGACTGTCAAAATACTCAGTTAGCACACAGATAGGCAGTGCAAGAAATGGGATACAATTTACAGTATATCATAAAAAAGAAAGAATTGAGCAACTTGAAACCGGGAACAAAACTAGCATAATTTACAAGATACAATAAAGGAAAAGTTGAGCAATATGAAAAATAGAAATATTACTAGTAGACTAAATTCCTGGCAAACTATCCAGACACTTATTCTCTCATGATTTGCATGTGCCAAACATCAATGGAAGTTATTTTATTGTTGTAAAAGCTACTATTTATTTATTTATTTATTTATTTAAAAAAATGTAAGCAGGAGTATGTAAAAAAGAGGGGGGAAAGGTAAAAAAAAATCCAGCAGCATCTGCTTCATTGATTGTTCAGTGTCAGCCTAGATAACATTCTGGTCTCGTCTTCATTTCATGGGATCTCACCATGTCTAGCAGATGCTAAGCTATTGTACCATGCGGGCAGAGACTGAGTGAAGAAGACAGCCATGTCACAAAGAAATGTTTGTCAGAATAATCACAGAATACAAGCACTCCACTCACCTCCTCCTTCTCACTGGGTTAAGCTAAAAATTGTAACTACTGTGGAGTTCCTAAAATACCAAGAGCACAAGTTTAATTAACAGTTTACAAACTGGTTACACTGTTATCTGAGCATTTAGAAATGAATTCATTTTTAAATGAATTCAAGATAAAACTGCTCAGAGAGGGGAGTCAAACTGTGTGTGTGTTACACTGGAGCCAAGAGTGGACAACATCTGAACAATTTTATTTATGGAAAAGACCACCTTTTCTGTAACTCTTATCCACCCTAATTTAGCTGCAAAGTTCCAGGCTGAAATGCAATGAATATCCATTGTTCTGGATTGCTCAAGTGAAAATCGCATTTTCAAAGCCAGGGACAGGTTTCTAAACAGTTATTAAGCAGCCGTGAATAAAATAAAAAAGTTATGCCCTGTTATGCAATAAAAAGATAGTTCATTGAGTAATAGCTGGCACCATGTGAAATAGCAAATAAATCAGTCAGCATTTGAATGGGAATCCGTGATAAGCACTGGCCCTTCCGAAGGGAACTAGATAACCAACAGCAAACAAGTTGGTTCTTAAGCACCATAAAGGCATGTCTCTTCCCTGCCCCACTGCCCCATCCAAAACAGCCTAAAACAAAGGAAAGGAAAGTCTTCGCATATCTCTAATATGGGTAATCAAGCTGAGCAAAATCTTAAGAGATTTTGGACAGCTCTTGTTAGAACACGTAGGCAGGACTAGACACCCATTTCATGTACAAATTCTCACCGTCAATGAGAATTGTTTATTTCTTTTATTTACTAGTTGTACTTATCTATGCCTTTCCTCCACTGATCTCAAGGCAGCATACACGATTCTCCCAACTCCCATTTTGTTGTCACAACAACCCTGTGAAATAGGCTCAGCCAGCATGACCAATGCTCAGGATTGTTGGGAGTTGTAGTCCAAAATATCTGGAGGTTGGAGAAGGTTACCTCAGACTGAGGGAGTATGACTGTCCCAAGACCACCCAGTAAGCCTCATGGCTGAGCAAAGATTTAAAACCAGTCCTAATCCAACACTCTGTCCCCTACCTCACACTGGCCCTCAGCTAAGTATGAAAATTACATTTATTGATCAATTTCAGCTTATAACCAGTAAACCAGTTAATAACCAGTAAATTTGCCAGGAATTTTGTAACCACAGTATCATTTTCACTTTTAAAAGTACAACACTGGCCATTTCCGTGAATGATAACCCAGCAGATGGTACCATGCAGGGCTAGCAAACAAGTAAATCATTGAAATTGCACACTTCTTTCAAGTGAAAAAGGAGCAGTAAATCTGCTCTCTCTTTTGCCTACTCCGTTGAATGTTCAAAGTGGTGTGGTTTTCTCAGCTAAAAAAAGTACTAGTCTTAATTTATCATGTAGTTTTTGCACATAATGACTGGGGCCGCACAGCATTGCATGAATGCACTAGAACAAGCTCAGTCATTCAAGCCAGAACTATGGTTACAGAATAGCACCATCTAATGGCTTTAAGCTTTAACTACGAATCAAGGCTGCAAACTGTTGTCTACCTGCTAAGCTGATCCGAGGACAGAATCCCACAAACGTTCTAATTGTAGGAGTTTTATTTTGGCCTTATGAAACAGGGAAAAACACGATCACCAACCTCACACTTCTCCCTTGCTAGCTCCTCTCCACTAGTTTCCGAATTAAAGGATGTTCAAACTTTGCAACCTCATGCCTCACCGAGGTGTGGTTCATTTCCTCACGAGAAGCCCCCCTGCAGTACTTCAGAGGGAGGCAGCGCACTGGGCTAAGTCACTACATCACAGCCGTGCAAAACAACAATAAGCCCTAATGTGATTAATTTCTCAAACATGCATCTTTTTCTCCATTAGTCACACTCTTTCTCCACTCGTGCTGGCACACAACAGCAACTGGCACAGACTCCCACAAATGAAAGTAGCTGGTGCACTGCAGCTAGAAAGAGGGTGAGCTTTAGCATGGCCATGTGTCCCACTTTACAGAGGGCAGACCTCTATTTGAAGAGTTCTCACAGGGTAGTCCTTCATTTGAAGGCATCGTCCATTTGAAGGGTTGTCCAGTCCAAGAGCCTGTCGACACTACTGCTTTAAATCGGTTTATAACAGTAGTGATCACTGTTGGGGCCCAGGACACAGAGTTCCATAGACAGTTTTCAAAACGTTTTCAAAGTGTTGTATCCTGCTTGGTATAGATCGGCTCCAAGTCTGCTTTAAAGATAAAGTAAAAGTACCTCGACATCAGACTGAGCTTGCAGGGCACACAGGGCACTTGGTCGCCGTCTTGCCCACTATGCTGAGAGGTATGGTATTTTTCTGTTGGAATTATTTCTAAATTTGCACCTAAACATATAAATTAACATAGACCAATTTTATGCAGACGTGTCTCTTTTGCCTTCTTTTTTTGGTGACGCATTTCCTCGTTTTTGGCAATATGGAAATGGCCACTGTGAGCTGAGAAATCCTTGTTCAAGCAAATGTCATACCAGCCACAACCTCACCAGGCAAGCCATCACTGCAACCTCCACCCCAACCTACGCCTGCAACGTCGGGATAACAACATAGGCCTAGCCTACATTATGACCCAATGTTAGTAGAGATGTATAAAATGATGCCTGGTGTGGAGAATGTGGAGAGGGAGACATTTTTCTCCCTCTCTCATCATACTAGAACCCAATGGGGTCATCATCCCATGAAGCTGATGGGTGGGAGATTCAGAATGGCTCAAAGGAAGGATGTCTTCACACAGCATGCAGTTAAACTATGAAATTCGCTACCACAGGTTGCAGTGATGGCCACTAATTTGGATGTCTTTAAAAGGGGGGTTAGACACGTTCCTGAATGGGGAGGTTATCAATGGCTACGAGTCCTGATGGCTATGCGCTACCTCCAGTGTCAGAGGCAGTGTGCCTATGGACACCAGTTGCTGGGGAACATGGGTGGGAGGGTGCTTTTGCACTCATGTCCTGCTTGTGGATTTTCCATGGGCAGCTGGTTGGCCACTGTGTGAACAGAATGCTGGACTGGAAGGACCCTTGGTCTGATCCAGCATCAGGGCTCCTCTTATGTTCTTAGCCTACAGGGCTGTTGTAAAGATTTCTGAGAACAAAGCACATTAAACTCTTGACTTTACAACTGTTAAGTATTATTCCTCTAACCCAACAAAAGTCCATGGCAAATTTCGAAAGGAAAGCCATTTTACAAGGGTATTCAATGTCTGTCCTAGGGGCAAGAAACAGAAACCACTGCCTCAGGCATATCCAGTAACTTCTCCCCAGCTGTAAAGGTGAAACAAGCTTATCAAGAGAAGGCAAAACATCATAGCCTAGCTTGTTACTCTACCAACAAATGATCAGGGACTTTCAAGGGGCACGGTGTTTCAATAATAGAACACATGAAAACTGAGGGAATGTAAGCTGACAGTTAAGCTGAAAGAACAACTTTGTAGAGTAAAGGGCAACTGTATAGAGATCATCCAGAACGGTGCCTGAAAGCTGCTCTTTCCTATTGAAGGGAACAGGAGGAAACACAATGGGCAGAAGAGTTGAAGAGAGATAAGAAATGAATGCTCTGTCCAAGCTACCCTTTATGTGCAGGAAATGGATAACATTTTAGAAGATTAAATGGTAGCCAGACTATGTAACAATTTCCCTATAAATTACTAACCAAAAGCAAAGAGGGGCACATCCCATTTACTTTTTTTTTTTTAACTTTTCAGTTATTTTTCTAATAAAGTAAGCAACATATAGAAAGAGCAATGAAACATACCAAATAAACAGCAGCAATACGTTCCAGGAATGCATGCCTGAAAGCTGTTGCACTGGGGCTTACTTTTGAGTAGGCATCCATGGAGGTGGTCTGCACTTTGTAGGTCTAAAACCTGCCACTTATTTACTAACCATTGAACTATGCTTCATATGTTTGGTGGAAAAGTGTCCAAATTGTGAATTACGTTTGTGTGTGTTTGTATGTATGTGTGTCTGTAAGTGTGCGTGACATGCATGTCCAACCCATGCTCCCCACCCCCAAAATACCCCAGATGTGACCCTCAGGGCCAAAAACATTGTGCATCATCAATTTACTGGTTAAGGATGAGCAAGATATCCTTTTAATGATCCTTTTATAGATCAGGATTATTTATTTATTTATTTATTTATTATGTGCTTTCGCAGTCTTTTATCCAGAGACTTTAAGGTGGATCACTGCTCTGAGCAGGGGTTGGACCTGATGGCTTTATAGGCCCCTTCCAACTCTATTATTCTATGATTCTATGGGATGAGTAAAAATCTAAAACATAAATACTCCAGTCAGCAACACATTTACCTCCTCAACCAAACAACTCATTCTTGTTCAGCAGTCTTCCCCCCCCCTTTTTTTTCTCCCTGCCATTCTCTATATCAGTGTATACAAATTGGCACATTTATCAATGTATGCAGACATGCCCCTCCAGCAAAAATAAGCAGCCAGCAATTCCCATGTGCCCAAAGGCTGCTAGGAAGGGGGGCTTCATCCAGAATTTGGGATGCACACAGGGTGTTTTTACATCACGTGCACACAGTCACAAATGACGAGAGTACCGTCAACATGATTCTGCACTGAGTTGCGGCTGAGGGGGCAACTGTCAGGTAAAAGTGCATCTTAGGCTGGGAGGGGCAGGAACGGAGGAGCATAAAAACAGCAGCGGTTGCCTAGTCCGGGGGCTGGAGAAGTACATGCATCCACACCTTTGGTTGCCTGCCATTGTTGTTATTTAACAAGTAGTAGCTTTCTCTCAGAGAGAGGATCAAGTTTAGGTAAAGATCCCCATTATCATTTTGTCTGAAAAATCTGTGGGCAGCTATTGAAAGCAAAGGGTTAACCTGACCCTTCCTCAGTCCCGGGGTCACTTTGTGGCCTTGGGTAAATTGTACTCCCTCAACCTCACATTTCGTAATGCCTAAGATTTAAATAGTGGCCTCTGCTATCCCAGGGCCACAAAAATGAATAAGAGATGGATTGTGTACTTAACAAAAAATAACCACAATGATTTATTGCCCGAGGCTACAATTCAAGGAATGAAGCAAACGGAGCAATTCTGGTTTTAGTGGCATGAAACTTTAACACCCTGCCTGTTGTTTTCTTTCAAGAGGATTCCTGCTACTAGTCTTGCTAAAGTGGGATTATTATCACATGTTTGTCTACTACTTTCTTCACCAACAAATACAAAAAGCCTGGTCACCAGCTAACCATATACACGCCTTGCAGAGATAGTATTGATTTTCTGTTCCACATAAACAAAGCCTTAGACATTCTGATAAATGACTGACCACAGTTGAGAGTCCTTCTAAAAGCACTTAAAATAAACAGGAATCAGTCCCCATGTGCATATCTTAACAGCAGCCATACACATCGCTCTCTCTGATACATTTTTATGCAAGAGAGACTGTAAATGAAAATGGAAATATAGGAAGGATAAACTATGGCTATCCCCCAACCCCACTCTTTTGGGTTCATCATCAACATTGGTATTTGTAGTGTTAAATACATCTATCCATAAGGCATCTGGAGAAAAAGTAGGCTGACCATATGTAAAGGAGGACAGGGCTCATGTAACTTTAACAGTTGTAGAGAAAAGGGAATTTCAGCCAGTGTCATTTGGATGCAATTAGTTCCTGGTGAAATTCCCTCTTCATCACTACAGGACAGGTTGCTTACCTGTAACTGTTGTTCTTCGAGTGGTCATCTGCGCAGTCACACATATGGGCTTCTGCGCCTGCACGGAGGCTCGACTCAGAGAACTTCTATAGCTATTAGTAAATTTTCGGCGGGAACCCCTCCCCCACCGGTGAGTGCGCATGCGTGGGAGGGTTCCCACCTACCTCAGTTCTTCTGAGACCCCAAAAGAGGTTCAGGCTGAAGTATAGTGAATAAGACTCTTGAAATCCAGCCTGGCACCATCCAGAGGGGATGGCGGGTGGGTTGTGTGACTGCACAGATGACCACTCGAAGAACAACAGTTACAGGTAAGCAACCTGTCCTTCTTCTTCGTGGTCTCTGTGCATCACACATATGGCCGATTAGCAAGCTCACCTACCCAGAGACGGGAGGCTGGCGCTAGTTGCAGATGGATGAGAGCACTGCCCTGCCGAAGGAGCAGTCCGCCCGAGACCTGACGTCCAGACGATAGTGCTCGGCGAAGGTAAGTGGTGTGGACCATGTGGCTGTGCGGCAGATTTCCGTAATGGAGACGCCGCATTGAAAGGCTGAAGATGTAGCAATTGCTCAGGTAGAATGAGCTCTGACTGAGGCTGCTAGTTCAAGCCTTGCCATCTGGTAGGCTAAGGTAATGCCCTGGGCCAGCCATGTAGCGAGGCGCTGAGAGGAGGCCGCTTGTCCCTTCTTGGCCATGCCATACCAGACAGATAGGTGCTTGGTTAAGCGAAAAACTTCCGTACGAGCTTTATAAAAGGCTAGAGTTCTACGTACATCCAGTGTGTGAAGTGTCCGTTCCAAGACTGTGGCGGGGGACGGAAAGAATGCTGGGAGAATGATATCCTGGTTAATATGAAAAACAGAAATGACCTTAGGAAGAAACTGAAGGTCAGGCCGCAGGATCACCTTGTCTCTATGGAAGATGAGGTAAGGTTCATCAATCCGCAAGTCGGCCAATTCACTAGCTCTGCGTGCCGACGTGATCACCACTAAGAAAAGGACCTCCAAGATAAGCAATCTGAGGTCAGTGGTGGCGAGTTGTTCGAATGGCTTCGAAGTCAGGGCTTGCAGTACGACTGACAGACTCCATGCTGGTTGAAGAGGTTGCCTAGGTGGAGCTAGGTTCAATAGTCCTTTGAGGAAACGTTTAGTTAAATGATGGGAAAACACTGTCGACTTTTCAACTTGATCGTGGGAGGCAGAGATGGCTGCCAAGTAAACCTTAATTGAAGATAACTGTAGACCCTTGTCAACCAAATGGATTAAAAAGGACAGGATCTGTGGAACTGAACAAGTGGTGGGAGAGAAACCGTTGTGTAAGGCAAAAATTTAGATGGCCCACTTTCTGGCATATGAAGCTCTGGTAGAGGGTCTAAGAGCTGCGTTTAAAATGTCCTGAATCTTAGGATTCAGTAGGGAGGCTTGAGTCTCCATGCCGTGAGGTGAATGGAGTCGAGGTCCGGGTGAGTTACTTGACCGTGTGCTTGGTAGAGGAGGTCCCGTCTGGTCGGGAAGCGGAGATAAAGACCTTTGGACATGTTGAGTAGGGGGGCAAACCACCCCTGTCTGGGCCACCAGGGAGTCAGCAAAATGCAATCTGTTTTGCTCGCCCTGACTCTGGCTACGATTCGTGATATGAGTGGGATTGGAGGGAAAATGAAGAAAAGGTGTCCCATCCAGTCCTTGAGGAACGCATCCCCCTGGGACCCCCTGCCTTGACCTGCTGTGCTGCAGAAAAGGCAGCATATGGAGTTGTCGGCCGTTGCGAAGAGGTCGAATGTGGGGTGGCCCCAACAATTTAGGACTAGCTGGAGTACCTGAGGGTGGAGTTGCCACTCGTGGGCTAGGGAAAACTGACGGCTGAGGTGGTCGGCCAGGTGATTGAGGCGGCCTGCAATGTGAATTGCTGTGAGTGTAATCCTCCTGTGTATACACCAATGGAGAATGTGGATGGTAAGTTTCGTTAGAGTGATGGATTTGGTTCCGCCCTGTTTGTTTATATAATAGATGACCGTGGTGTTGTCCGATGCTACCTGGACATGGGTCCCGAGCAGATGTAGTTCGAATGCCCTGAGCGCCTTCTGCACTGCTAACAGCTCGAGTAAGTTGAGGTACGTTGTCCTTTCCCTGTGTGACCAAGTGCCCTGAACTTGGAGTGAGTCGCAGTGCGCCCCCCATCCTACGAGGGAAGCATCTGTGGTTAACATACGTGTTGGAGCTGACGGCAGGAAAAGGACGCCCTGGAGGAGATTGGGCAGGTGAGTCCACCATCGGAGTGATCTTAATACGCCCTGAGGCACTTGAAGGAGAGTGCGCTTGGCATCGCGTTGCGGTAGGAAGGCTCTGGTGAATCAGAGTTGTAGTCTGTGCATCTAGAGACGGGCGAAGGGGATCACCATCGTTGTAGCTGCCATGTGTCCCAGTAGTCGCTGGATCCTGATGGCGGGTGAAGAAGGGTGGTCTATTAGGCGGATTGCTAGGGACCGCAATGTGTTTGCTCTGGTTAGCGGGAGGTATGCTCTTTCTGTCGCCTCCAGGAGTGCGCCAATGAAGATTATGGACTGAGTAGGTTGGAGAGTGGACTTTTTTAGGTTGAGAATGAGTCCTAGTCATTGCAGAAGATTGAGGTCGTAATCTACGTCGGCAGTGAGTTTGGTGTGGGAAGGACCTGCTAGGAGCCAGTCGTCCAGGTAAGGGTGAACCTGGATTCCTTGCTTTCTAAGGAAGTCGCATACGACCACCATGCATTTGGTAAAGACTCTTGGTGCTGTTGAGAGACCAAACGGAAGGACCCTGAACTGAAACAGGCGATGGCCTACGGCAAACCTGAGGAAGCGTTGACTTGCTCTGTGAATATCGATGTGGAAGTAGGCATCTTGGAGGTCTATGGAAGTGAACCAGGCGTTCCTGGTAATAATGGGAGAATTGTGGCGATTGATGCCATGTGGAACTTTTTTGTAGTGATGAACGCACTGATGTCTCTGAGGTCCAAAATTGGCCGGTAACCTCCGTCTGGCTTTGGAACAGTGAAATACCTGGAATAAAAACCCTGGTATTTTTGTGCTGATGGTACAGGCACAATGGCGCCTTTCTTTAAGAGGGTCGTGACCTCTGCTATGAGGGGGCCAGATGGTCTTGTTGATTGAAAAACCCCAGATGGTAGCGGGGTATCGAAATCAATGTAATATCCATTCTTTATGATCGATAGGACCCAGGTGTCTGATGTTATGCTCTCCCACATCGATAGAAATGGGGTAACTCTGTTTCTGAAGGTTGGAATGGTGGTGGCGGTGGAGTCAAAGGCGCCGTCTGTTGCCATAGTCGCCCTTCTTTCATTGGGGATGAAACTTAGTTGACGGGAAAGAGTGTCGCTTGTTTTGAGACGACTGAGGTTGTTGTTGAGGTTGTTGCCGAAAAGACGGACGATCGCCCGATATCTGTTAGAAGTCAGAAAGGGTTGACGTGACCACCTCTTTGCCTTTGAATGTTGGGGATAAGTTGTAAGCCCCATTTTCTTTGCAGTAGTCTTAGCTTTCTGGACTGTGTCCATGGCGTCATCAGTGGTGGAATGGAAGAGGCCGGTTCCATCGAACGGAAGGTTGTCGATTCTTGTCCTGGCTTCTTGTGAAAGGCCTGCCGATCTGAGCCAGGCATGTCTGCAAAGGGTTATGGCACTAACCATTAGCTTAGTCCCACAATCAGTTTGATGTCGGGCCATGTGTAGTTCCTGTTTGGCTAAGTGGACCGCCTCAGTTTGGAATACATGTGCGAGCTCTCTCTGGTCTCCGTCTAGGTGATTACAGAGTGATCCCATTTTTTCCCTGAGGAAAAGGTGGTAACGGGCCATAGTTGCCTGATAGTTCGAAACCTTAAGGCTGAGTGCAGCTGTGGAGTAGATACGGAGTCCCATTAGGTCCAATTTCCGTCCCTCCTTATCCAGAGGCGTTGAGTGTGCCTTCTGGGAGCGTCCCTGTGAGGCTTCTACCACCACTGAATTCGGTGGGAGGTGAGTGACAAGGAACTCTGTTTCCTTGTCCAGGATCTTGTACATATTTTCAAGGCGCTTTGAAGTGGGCGCTAGTGAAGCCGGGGTTTTCCACGCCTGCTTCACGGTTTGTAGGAGGGTCAGAATGAACGGAATAGCCAGTGTCAAGGCTGCCTCGGTTTGGAGGACATCATAGATGGTGTCGATGACCTGTTGTTCCAGTTGGTGTATTCCTAGGTCCAGAGATTTTGCCATATGTTGGACCAGGTCTGAGAAGGAGCCAAAGTCATCCGACGGTGAGACCGGTTCCTGGGAAGCCACCAATTCGTCAGGCGATGGTGCGGATTGAAGCACCGAGGCGGAGGACGAGGAGTCGGAGCGGTAGCCATCTGAGTCCGAGTCAGAGCGGTACTAATGCGGCGTGTCTAGGTAAGGAGGGAGAGCGTGTGGCTCTCGATACCGCCGGCGATGGTGGCAAAGCTCTTGGTGGCTCAGGGTAGTCGGCTGCCTTTTGGCTGGTGACGGATCCTTGATCCTCAGCGAGGTCTCTCCTCGGCGCCAAGCTGTGCCTAGACGATTGAGAGACTTGGGAATGTACCTCCCAGTCAGAGACTGGGGAATGGGAGCGGTAGGCTGCCTCCCGGTGTCGAGGGCGTCCCCTGTAGTACTCCTCACGGTATGGGGAAGATAAGGTTGGAGGAAGTGTTGTAATCTGCCCCGGTGGCAGGGGAGACTGAGGAGAGTCCTGTATGTCCCCTTCCGAAAAACAGGTTGACCGACGTGTCGGTGTCGAGCGGTGCCTGATGTCGACTTTGTGCCTCGGTGTCGATCGATGTATGACGTCACTCCCGTGTCTCGGTGTTGAGCGTTGCGTGACGTCGAGTGCACATGTCGGTGTCGAGCGGTGTGCGGCGTTGGCATCTGGCCTCGATGTCGAGCACTTTACGGTGTCGAGGTGCAATCTTGGTGTCGAGGTGCGTCCCTGCTCCGCAACTAGCGTTGGCGTGGAGTGGCACTTTTCAACATCAAGTCTAGAGGAAGAGGAGGTGGAAGACCATCTTCCCGATGAGGCGCTGGCCCTCGGTACCGAAGGTGTTTTCTGCATGGTAGCCAGTTTTGGTGTCGACGCTAAGGAGGGAAAAGCAGGTGTCGGAGACCGTGGCTCGGTATCGAGCCTCGGTGTCGATCGATGGGATTTTTCGGTATCGTGTTTCCACTTCTTCTTTTTCTTTTGGTGCTCCTCGGGCAGTCCTGGTGCTAAACCCTTATGAGGGGGTATTTTGGGCGCCGTGGCCGAAAGAGATTTACCCGGTAGGGTGGGCGCATCTCTTTGAGCTCCACTATGTTGGGAGCTTGCTGGTGAGGCTGGTACTGAAAGGATGACCAGGTCGCGAGCTGAAGTGGCTGTAGGGGATGCCATTGTTGGGGAATCTGCCGCCGCTAAAGCCTTCGACCAAAGTTCGGCTCGAAGTTTGTCCGCCGGATGCTTTCTTGTCTGTTTTGAAAAGGCCTGACAA
This sequence comes from Anniella stebbinsi, assembly GCA_029215795.1. Taxonomy (NCBI): domain Eukaryota; kingdom Metazoa; phylum Chordata; class Lepidosauria; order Squamata; family Anniellidae; genus Anniella; species Anniella stebbinsi. Next base: position 1,620,814 of record JARDYH010000001.1, read on the forward strand.
TTTAAGCAAGAAGCGACCTTATGGCTCTCTCCGAGGCAGAAAAGACAAAGGTTGTGTCCGTCGGAAGGCGGTAGCTTGCTACTGCAACAGAAGCACTTTTTAAAGGGGCCCCGGAGGGCCATAAGCAAGAAAAGAGTACCCGAAGGGTAAGTCCAAATAAAATCAAAGTTCTTATCTTTCTTTTTCTTTCTTTTTCTACAGAAGTCCGAAGATGAAGTTCTCAACGATGCAGCCGCGATGGCGGTCGAAGAAGAACTGAAGTAGGAGGCGGGAACCCTCCCACGCATGCACACTCGCTGGTGGGGGAGGGGTTCCCGCTGAAAATTTACTAACAGCTACAGAAGTTCTCCGAGTCGAGCCTCCGCGCAGGCGCAGAAGCCCATATGTGTGATGCACAGAGACCATGAAGAAGAAGTTAACGTTGCAGGGGCCCTGGCTTCTTTTGTATATGGTCACTCTAGTATAGTGCCTGCAACTTTAACTGTTGTGATGAAGAGGGAATTTCACCAGGAACTAATTGCATCCAAATGACACTGGCTGAAATTCCTTTTTCTCTACAACTGTTAAAGTTACATGAGCCCTGTCCTCCTTTTCAGATGGTCAGCCTAGAAAAAGCATTCAATAAAAAAGAGGATAGTGTGTGTGTGTGTGTGTGTGTACTTATTTGCAGGAAAGATTACTATTTTGTGCATTCTTTTGAAGCCTTCTGTGACTAGCGTTAAGATTATATTGTCAAAAATCCAGCAGGCCTCTGAAAGATGCAGTATGTTTGTGAGAAAACACATTTGCATCTCAAGAAATCCAAGGTTTACGATGAGTAGATTCAGGAGGAGAAAAACACATGTTGATTATGCCTAGTGCACATCTGTGCTCCTAATGTTTACCTCTTATATTCAACATTCAATTCAACTGGGAAGGGAGGAGCAGCATTTACATAGTCTGAGTATGAACAGTGAATAAAAGGAAGTGAAACTTCATAGAGACTGTGAATAAAAGGGAGTGATGCCTCATAGAGATTGTGGGACATCTGTATGGTACATGCATGATCAGCCTTAGCCTTGTCACCAGTACCAGCCACATCTGATGATACTGGTTTTCTGGACCCATTTCAACCAGGTGTTCAGGTGGTCACTTTGGTGGATAACCTATGCAGGGAACTGGATGGATTGAGCACAGTGGTTCTCTTGGATTTCTCCGAAGCTTTCGATACTATTGCCTGTGGTATCCTACCGGATCACCCAGTGGGGTTAGGTCTTGGACGCACTTGTTGCAATGGTTCCAATCCTTTCCATTGGCTCATGTCCAGAAGGTAGTGTTGGGGGACTCTAGTTCAGGACCATAGCCAATGGCCTACACCATAGACCCTATGGAGTCCCACAATGTTCTATCTTGCCTCCTATGTTATTTAATATATTTATATGAAACTGCTGGAAGAGGTCATCCAGAGCACTGGAAAGAGGTGTGATCAATATGCTCATGACACTCAGCTCTATTGCTCTTTGTTGGCGAACTCCAAGGAAGTGATTGCCTGGGTTTGAAAATGGGCTAGATGAGAATGAACAAACTGAGATTAAATCCTGACAAGATGGAGGTGCTGATGGGCAGTAGGAAGTCTGACTTGGGGGTTGGGATTCAATCCATTCTAAAATGAGTTCCACTCTCCCTGAAAGGTAGCTTGGGAATGCTCCTTGATCCTACACTGTCCTTGGATTTCCAGGTGGCAGCAGTGGCAAGGAGCGTGTTTGTACAATTATGTTTGGGGAACTAGATACAAGCATCCCTGAATCGGTCTGATGTGGCAACAGTTATCCATGCCTTGATTATATTATGACTAGACTATTGCAGCTAGACTTCTAACTAGTACACAATATCATAATCATATCACCCATATCTTGAAAGATCTATGATGGCTGCAAATTGTTTTCCAGACTGGATTGAACATGTTGGACTTATCCTTTAAAGTTTTAAAGGGCTTTGGGCCTGGCTATATGAGGGACCAACTGACTTACTAGGAACCTGTTTGGTTATTGAGATCTGCAGGAGATGGCCTTTTCAGCATGTGTGAAAGGGTCTGCATCACTACCAAATTGTGGAAACTCTCCCTACAGAGCTAAAATTGGTCCCTGTGTTGTTGTTTTTGGAAAGGAGTAAAGACACATCTCTTTAATTTGGCCTTTTATGTTTCAAACAGTGGTTTTAATGCTTTTATGTTTTTACCTATTATTTGTATTGCTGTATACTTCCTTGGTGACATTTGCTGAAAGCTGGTATATAAATATTATAAATAAATAATAGTTCAGACATAACAGCTCACCCATGGAGCTCACTTATCTGGTCCCTCTGTCAGCCAAGGGATAGTGACAATTCCAAGATAACTATATGCTAGGCTGACCAGATAAAATCCAGGTCAGGGCTCATGTAACTTTAACAGTTGTAGAGAAAAGGGAATTTTAGCCAGTGTCATTTGTATGCAATTAGTTCCTGGTGAAATTCCCTCTTCATCACAACAGTTAAAGGTGCAGGCACTATACTAGAGTGACCATATACAAAAGAAGGCAGGGCCCCTGCAACTTTAACAGTTGTGATGAAGAGGGGATTTCACCAGGAACTAATTGCATACAAATGACACTGGCTGAAATTCCCTTTTCTCTATAACTGTTAAAGTTACATGAGCCCTGACCTGGATTTTATCTGGTCACCCTACTATATGCATGATGTGTCCACCACCACCTTGGAAACATATTTACCTCCACCCATTAATGACAGAGGAGTATGTCAGTGTGTTTTACTCTCATTTAATTAGAAAAATACAGAATGGAAATATCTAGATAAGAACTGCCATGCTATAACAGACCAAAGGTCTATCTAGTCCAGCATTCTGTTCCAATGGTGGCCAATCAGGTACCACTGGAAAGCCCACAAGCAGGATAGGAGCATGAAATGACCTTCTTGCCCATGTTCCCCCCAAACAGGTCTACACAGGCATACTGCATCCGATAGTGGAGATAACATATAGTCATCATGACTAGTAGGCACTGATAACCTTATATTCCATTAATTTCTCTAATCCCCTTTTAAAGCCATCCAAATTGATGGCCATCACTACATCTTGCAGCAACAAATTCCATAGTTTAACTATGTACCGTGTGAAGAAGTATTTTCTTTTATCTGTCCTTAATCTCCCATCAATCAGCTTAATTGAATGACCCTGGATTCTAATATTGTGAGAGAACAATAACATCTCCCCATGCAATTTCTCCACACAATGCATAATTTTATACACCTCTATCATGTCCTGTTACCCACCCTTGTTCTAAACTAAAAATACCCAAATGTTTATAGCCTTCTCTCATAGGGTAGTAGCTGCAACCCCTTGATAATTTTGGTTGCTCTTTTCTGCACCTTTTCTAGCTCTACATTATCCTTTTTCAGGTCCTGTGACCAGAACTGTCCCATGTATTCCAAGTGTTGGACTGCCTTAAGATTAATTATAAACCACAGCTATCTAAGATAAAAGAGGATCTTATGAAGTGGAAGAAAACAGGCTTCGTTGTAATTAAGGTTTTGCCCCTCACCCCCTTATCCCCTATTCTCACTGTATTCATGGCCTTTACCAGTTGTTGGTGGGGTTTTTTCTTTCTTGTAAAAGCATTCTCAAATTTATATATTTGAGCCTTTGATCTTGTGACAATACACAATATGTTTTTTAAGGGAGAAGCTTTTAAATGTTATTAATAATCCTGCAAAAAACAATTATGTAAAGCTGTATTTTTATTTAAATAGTTACAAAGGAAGAATTGCCAGAGCTATACATGCATAACCAAAGACCTGCCTCAGTGTTCAATGAATGTATTAGCTGAGAGCTGGAAGTATATTAACTGAATGACAATTGACAATAGCATCTATCAAAACAATGGGCCTCAGGCTCTCACTGGCAGATGTTGGAATATGATCAACCTCCAGTATTCAATCCTATTTGCAAGTAACACACAATTTTGGTGCTGGCGTCTTTGGCACGATTAAAATAAAAATAAAAATTGAGTTCTCATTTCATTTTCAGATCAATTGAATCAATTCTTATAAAGATGGATTCACATTAGGAAAATAAAGTGTTCTAGTTATTGTTAGTTACCAAAACAAAAAGCCTCAGAAACATTTTCCGCATAAGAGTTTGCAGGGTGGTGGTGGGGGGAACGGGACATTTTATGCTGTTCATGAAAAGTGTAGGGGGTTAGGCTTCCACTGCATTTAAACAATTTGGATTTACAAACAGCAAAATTTGATTTTAGAATCAGTCAATATCCAACTGCCATAACAGGAGTGTGTTTTGGATTTTCTGCCTGACCCCACTGACCATCTCACACAAATAAAAGCCTAGTTAAAAGGACCAGCAGTCATTTCCCAACAATAGCCCAGTGTAGTACTCATAGAGTTACTACTGTACAGTACTCCATGTGTGTGGCAAGCAAAAACCCATTGGAGAGCATACAGAGCTAACGCAGTATAAAAGCATAACCAGGAAAAAAACTGAGCAGCCGTGCAGAAGTTGATAGGGATTTAAAATACAAATTTAAACAGCGAGGTTAAAGATCAAACTGAAGAACTGTTAAAACACTGTGAAAATAAAAAGGTCTTCACCTGGCGTCTGAAGGAGTATAACGTAGGTGCCAGGCGAACCTCTCTGGGGAGCCGGGGTGCCACAGCAGAGAAGGCCCTCCTCCTGGTAGCCACCTGTCTACACTGTTCTTCATTGTTTTCATTCCTTTGGCTCTGAAAGGGATTCTTAGATGGATGGATGGTCTGACTTGGTATAGAAGCAGCTTCCTATGTTCCTATACGACACATGATGGGTTGGATTCAAACAGAGTAATGCTATACTTGTCTACTCAGAAGTAAATCCCATTGAGTTAAGTGGGGCTTACACCCAGATAGGCAGATACAGGATTGTATGGGGAAGGGACCCAGACTCTGATTTTTTAATATGTTACATGTGCAAGCATTTAAGTGAATTTACATTGTCTATTGATTATTTAAGAAACTGCCCAGGAGGCAAAAATAATTGGGCTGCTTTCTTATATTCAATGGCCAGTGGAGGTGGAACACTGCCAATTGTTCCATCATGGTTAAACAGTCAAGAGGCAGCTGCAGGTACAAATTCCCACCACTGGCCTTAACCACAGTTAAGCATTTTGTCAACAACATTAATCATGATTAAGGCCAACCAGGGGCTCCTATACATTTCAAAGGCTGGGCTCAATTTCAGATCTGTGGTTAAGCAGAAACTCTGGTTAGCATCAAAAGCTTTTACAGTTTCTGCCAAAAGATCTATGATGTAGGCCTGCCGGGGCAATTCATACGCTAGAAAGGTGAGGGTGGGGGGCGAGTGGTTCTGCGGTCTGCTCATGACTGAACCAAGATTAACCAATTGGTAGTGTGACATCTGCACTTGGCCCAATATATAACGTAACGCTCACCTTCAAAAATATGCTTCCCTTTCATGATACTCAAGATAAGAATTTATACGTCAGATACCAGGTTGCTACAGGGAGTCTGACCAGTAGGGTTCAAAATCAGATGTAAGGAATTGGTATGTTTGTATCCATGCACTGCAAAGTCTCATAGGTCATCCTGACACTTCAGTTTTTAACAGGCTCAAGTCATCCTGCTCTTTTTGGAACTGGACATGCAATTATAGGAATTTAAAAATAATTTTAGTTAGTGACCATTTTACTTTCAGTGCATTTCCACAGTGTGAGACACTGAGCCAACAGGAGGATTTTCTGATGGGAAAGGTCAAGCAGGTGAACTGGGGATTTTTTTAAGAGCACACTTTTGATCACACAGCATTGGGATACATAAGAAGAGCACCTAATCTATGTGACTTTTCCCTTCTGTCAAACATTTACCTTGTACTCCCAATAGTTCAATCAAATGTGTGAAAGTCAAAGCTAGGACCCTAAATCAAACTTGAGATGGCAGAAAAGCAGAATATTTTATAAATGAATCTCATTGGGGTTGCATTCTTAAAATAGAGGGTGTATTACTCTGAAGCATGAGGATAATAGGAATAAGGCCATACTTTCATTCCCTAAATAAGTGTAATGGACATTTAATAAAGCTTTCCAAGAACTGTGCCTGCTCAATCACTGCTTTGATCTTCATCGCAAGCTGATTAAAGCAGCAGAGATTCCTGTAAGATCATCTACAAGTTCATTACTATCAACTTTTCCGGACTTATGTTGCTAAATAACCCATTGTCAGCAATGGTGAGCAAGGTTACCCAATTGAACAAGGATACCCAAATGCAGTAGAATTAAGATTTAAATATATTGTTCTCTCTTAAAGCACAGCAATATGAAGAATCTTCTAGCAAGATCCTATGTATGTTCACTCAAATACTGTTGAGATCAGTGAGACTTACTCCCAGGTAAATGTGCATAGGACTGGAGCTTCAATCCCCCCCCCCCATTTTTGCTTATTTTCATTTCCCTCCATGCTGAACTTTGTAGAAATTGATTAATGCACGTATTTTCCTACATAGGCAAATTAATTCACACAGCAAAAATTATCCAAGAGATTGTGTAGCGTAGAGAAAGAAGGATGAGAATCTTTCTCCTTTATTTTAGGAGTAACCAAGCAGGGCATGATCAAAGTTAGTATAAAGAAATCCAGAATGTAATAAACAAATAAGACCATAAATTAATTGCAGTGGTTCTCTAGATTCTATACTATCCACTGACAATCAGGAGTTTTCCACAGAGAATTGCAGTGTGTGTGTGTGGGGGGGGGGAAGGGTTCAAAAAACAACACCAATGAATTAAATCTAATTTAGAAACATCTGCTCATTATGTTAAACATTTTTTATGCAGTATGCTGAAATGCCTTGGCAAAGTAGACAGCTTTACACTGTGAATCATTATAGCTTTGATTCTCATTAATCAATAGGAGTAGAGTTGTAGGGCATGCATATTATATTATTCAAGGAATAACTGAATCATCATGCAATCTTTAGGAGGCAGATGCCGGATATTAGGAAAACCTCCCATCCATGGAGCAAGCCGAAGACATGTTAAGAGCCATCCCCCTATTTCAGGAGTAACTACAACTGCAGAATGCTGACTTAAGCATTTACATGGAATATTACACCTTATGCACCACCCAGAAAATTTTAAAAGAATTTGTTATGGGAGAAAAAACCATGAGCCACCAAACAGTCAAAAAGTTTTCCAAAGAGAAATAAAATGGCAATTCTAGAAGACCAGTGCACACATGACCGACCCCACCCCCAAATACATCCATAAAGGACAGTCAGAAGTAAAACATTAGGCTGACCCTATGAAAAGGAGGACAGAGCTCATGTTCATGTAATTTTAACAGTTGTAGAGAAAAGGGAATTAAAGTTACATGAGCCCTGTCCTCCTTTTCATAGGGTCAGCCTAAAAAAATGGGATAGTGATTTAACTAAATAACCAGGACTGTCCCAATAAATAGGACATGGAACAGGGAAATAAGAACTGTATAGATATATATTTAAAAAAACCTTTGATTGTTAGGCTTAATTGGCTCAAAAGGATCTGTTGTTAGAATTCCACACTTTATAGTTTCAGAGGGGGGTCATTCCTAAAAAAATGCTGTTGCATAATGGTATTGGAATTAGCAGATACTAATAGACTATTACAAGCTACAGCAAGTTTGTAAATGAAAAAGTGTTTTTAGCTTTGGGTTTTTACTAAGGACAAGTTATACATTTTTAAAAAATGTTTGCAGAAAATATTGTCCTCCCTTGGGCGTATCCTACTCAGATTTTTTAAAAAGCCACCTCATCCTGAGATGGTACAGCAAACAACACTTATAATAGAGTACTAAGTATAAACCAACCAACCCCATCCCCACATCTTCTATTAAATTAATCCCAGCCAGACTAAATGGAAAAATCAAGACAAAAGGGTTCCACCTTGTAATAGCTCCCTTTCAAAGTGAAAAGTAGGTCACTAGGCAAGTATGGAGCTTGGTGCCATCTATCTATATGCTGCCAACTCATCACTACATCTTTCTCATCTGACCTTGGTTTTGCAGTTCTTACATTGCATTGATCATGATCAGAAACTGTGATGCAGATGAACGACTAAAATTGAATGTAGCTGTTTTTCATTTGAGTGGAGCTATAGGGCTCTTAGTCCATATATACAGTTCTTTGAAACAATTAGCGTTTAGAGGCCAGGGCAACTCAGGAGAGGCAATTTGAATTTGGAGCCTATCATTGTCTATCAAGTAGCACCTGAAGAATTGTTAAGATACAGAGTGAACGCCAGTAACTGGTGTTTCTATTGCTGCTTCACATCTTTGAGGACCTTGTTTACGCTATGTTCACCATCACTCGACTATCTGATGTTTTTGTATACTGGTATGGAGCTTTTTCTGCATACATATATTTCTCTGTTATAATGGTAATTTTCAGTTAATTTGTATTAATCATATTGATAGAAGCATCTTATACCTTACACACCATCTTTAACCAGATGTAGTTCTTTGCATACTTACATCTCAATGTGATGAATATGTTTTAATATCCCACAACTTCGAGCATTATTTTTCTATTGTTGCATATTAAATGTTGCATTATACTATTTATTTATTTATTGCATTTTTATACCGCCCCATAGCCGAAGCTCTCTGGGCGGTTCACAAAAATTAAAACCATGAAATCATTTTAAAAATATAAAACAAGCCACAATCTAAAAACACAAAATAACATACAATATAAAAACACAACCAGAATAAAACCAAGCAGCAGGAATTAATACAGATTAAAATACAAATTTAAAACAGCAAGGATTAAAATTGAGTTAACTGTTAAAATACTGGGAGAATAAAAAGGTCTTCACCTGGCAACGAAAAGAGTACAAAGTAGGCGCCAGGTGAACCTCTCTGGGGAGCTCATTCCACAGCCGGGGTGCCACAGCGGAGAAAGCCCTCCTCCTAGTGGCCACCTGCCTCACTTCCTTTGGCAGGGGCTCACGGAGAAGGACCCCTGTAGATGATCTTAGGGTCCGAGCAGGTACATATGGGAGGAGGCGTTCCTTTAGATAACCTGGCCCCAAGCCGTTTAGGGCTTTAAATGTTAGTACCAGCACTCTGAATTGGGCCCGGACCTGGATCGGCAGCCAGTGAAGTTGGAAAAGGACTGGCGTAATATGGTCTCGTTGTCCAGTCCCCGTTAACAATCTGGCTGCCCTATTTTGTACCAGCTGAAGTTTCCGGACCGTTTTCAAAGGCAGCCCCACATATAACGCATTGCAGTAATCCAAACGAGAGGTTATGAGAGCATGGATAACTGTAGCTAGGCTATCTCTGTCCAGATAAGGGCGCAGTTGGTATATCAGCCTAAACTGGTAAAAGGTGCTCTTTGCCACCGAGTTCACGTGTGCCTCAAGCGACAGTTCTGGATCCAAGAGCACCCCCAAACTACGGACCCGAGCCTTTAGGGGGAGTTCAACCCCCTCCAGAACAGGGTGAACATCACCTCGCCGGACAGACGAACCACCCACTAACAGTACCTCCGTCTTGTCTGGATTGAGTCTCAGTTTGTTAGCCCTCATCCAGTCCATTACCGTGCTCAGGCACTGATTCAGAACAGCCACTGCCTCACCTGGGTTTGTTGAAAAGGAGAGGTAGAGCTGGGTGTCATCCGCATATTGGTGACATCTCAGCCCACATCTCCGGATAACCTCTCCCAGCGGCTTCATGTATATGTTAAACAGCTTAGGGGATAGAGCCCTGTGGAACCCCATGGCTTAAATGCCACGGCACAGAGCAATAATCCCCCAGCACCACCTTCTGAAAACGGCCATCCAAGTAGGAGAGGAACCACTGCAGCGCAGTGCCTCCAACTCCCAGCCCAGACAACCTATCCAGAAGGATACCATGGTCAATGGTATCGAAAGCCGCTGAGAGGTCCAAGAGAAACAACAGGGTCACACTCCCCCTGTCCCTCTCCCGGCAAAGGTCATCCCACAGGGCGACCAAGGCAGTTTCTGTTCCAAAACCAGGCCTGAAACCCGATTGAAATGGATCTAGATAATCCGTTTCATTCAAGAGTGTCTGGAGTTGTCCTGCAACCACCCGCTCAAGCACCTTGCCCAGGAAAGGAATGTTCGCTACCGGCCTATAGTTGTTAACATCTTCCAGGTCCAGGTTAGGCTTTTTCAGGAGTGGTCTGATTACTGCCTCTTTTAACGAGGCCAGCACCACTCCCTCTCTCAAGGAGGAATTTACAAGCTCCTGGACCCAGCTGGCGGTCCCATCCTTATTTGATGTAATTAGCCACGACAGGCAAGGGTCAAGCACACAAATGGTCGACTGGACTTGGCCAAGCACCTTGTCCACATCCTCAGGCCTCAGTAACTGAAACTCATCCAATAAAACTGGACCAGACGGTGCTCTGAACGCCTCTACTAGCGGAGCTGCATTAAGCGTGGTGTCCAATTCAAGACGAATCTGAGCGACTTTATCTTCAAAGTGCCGTGCAAACTCGTCACAGCATGCTACCGAGGGTTCCACCATCTCTCGCCCTGGCCCAGAGTGTAGCAGGCCACTAACCACCCGGAAAAGCTCCGCCGGACGACACTGTGAAGATGCAATGCTGGTGGAGAAGAACTGTCTCTTCGCAACCCTCACCGCCACAGAGTAGGCTCGATAATGAGCTCTAGCCCGTGTCCAATCAGACTCAGCACGAGTTTTCCTCCACCTGCGTTCTAGCCGTCTCCCCTTTTGCTTCATTGCCCTCAGCTTAGGTGTAAACCAAGGAGCTGGCTGAGCTCTGCTCAGAGGGAGAGGGCGCTTGGGTGCGATCGTGTCAACCGCCCGGGTCATCTCTGCATTCCACAGCGCGACCTGGGCTTCGACAGGAGCTCCGGCCATATCAGCAGGAAAATCCCCCAGAGCCTTCTTGAATCCATTGGAGTCCATTAGCCTCTGGGGGCGGACCATTTTAATAGGCCCCCCACCCTTGCAGAGGGGAAAGGATGCCGAAAGTCTAAACCTCAATAGAAAGTGATCCAACCATGACAAGGGGGTAGATGTTAGTTCCCCCACTTTCAGATCACCATCCTCCTGTCCACCCGAGAAAACCAGGTCAAGAGCATGTCCTTTTACATGCGTTGGACCGATGACATGTTGAGACAGCCCCATGGTTGTCATGGCAGCCATGAGGTCCTGAGCCGCTCTGGATGCAGGAGCCTCCGCATGGAAGTTGAGATCCCCCAGGACCACCATCCTGGGGGTCCTCAACACCAGGTCCGAGACAACCTCCATCAGCTCAGGCAGGGAGACTGTTGGGCAGCGGGGTGGGTGGTACACCAGCAGAATCCCTAATCTGTCTTGGGTACCCAACACAAAGTACAGACACTCAAGTCCAGCACTCGAACGAACAGGAAGCCTAGAGAGGGAGATCGTATTTCTATAGACCACGGCAACCCCCCCTCCCCGGCCCTGAAGTCGGTGCTGGTGCTGCACCGAGTACCCAGGGGGGCAAAGCTGAGTGAGAGTAACCCCTCCCAGTTCACCCACCCAGGTGTCAGTGATGCATACCAGGTCAGCCCCCTCATTCACAATCAAATCATGGATGAGGGAGATTTTATTTTGGACCGACCTGGCATTCAGCAGCAGCAGCAGCAGCACCAACCCCGAGGGCAAGCTGGTAAGGCCGCCAGGAACTACCTGGTTGGGGGAAGAACCAGAAAAGAGGATAGTTGTAAGGCAACTACCCCCTCTTCTCCTCATCTGGCCTGTTTCTCCCCCAGCACCATACCTCCCCCTACCCGTGACCACAGTTATGCGGGCACCCCCTTGAGCTCCCCAGGCACATATTCAAAATATACAAATTAAACAATAGTATAAAACTTCAATTTGCTGCTGGTTGCTGGTTTCAACAGACACAGGCAGTAGGGTGACTCCTCTGTGCGACGCTAAGTGCAGCGCCAAGTGCACACTCGGAGCCACACTCAGCACGTCGCCGAGGCGCTGCCTCTGGCACGCTTCCCTTAAATAGGTATCTGTAATGGGGAGGAGCAGTTGGTTAGCCGATTGTAATGGCCATCAGGTGAGGGGGTAGCAGCAGAAAGCAAGCCTCTGCAGTGATGGATTCCTCCCCCCCACTCCACTCCAACTGTCAATTGTTACAACTATTGCTCTTGTTTTGGTTGCTGAAGCTGAACCTAGGCAAGACTAAGGTAAGAAAAGAATAATTGCGATGGGGTGGGTGGGTAGAGAAGAGCAGGGGGGAAGAATATCTAATAGGTAGAATCATAGAATAGTAGAGTTGGAAGGGGCCTATGAGGCCATCGAGTCCAACCCTCTGCTCAGTGCAGGGGGTAGCTGACTTCCCCCTGCCTCTCGGGTTTGTAGCACTGAAATACATGTGTGCCTAGCATCTGTGGTTGAAAGAAGTGGTTTCCACTAGGTCTGCCCTGTTGGAATGCTATAACTGTCTCTGTTTGATCTGCACGAAGCAGCCCTGCAACACAAGAAAATAAAGGAGTCAAGAACAGACCATTTCCACCCTCTGCAACTGCCTCGCTGATTAGCAGAGGGCAGAACGTGGCAAATCTTTTAACAGGGAATCCCATGGAGGTTGTACATCATCAACCAAACTTAAACAGCAAGGAGGGAGGGAGAATTCCTGACAGCCACCCTTCCTTTGATGCAAACTTGTTGTTCTCCAGATGTTGTTGAGAGTAGACCTCCTATCATCCCTGACTACTAGCCATGCCTGCTGGGGCAGATAGGATTTGTTTCCTGTCATCATCAGCAAGGCCACAGATCCCTGCCTTTGTGGTCTATTGAATTTAGATCCTCTATACTTTCCAAAAGCACTTTAAGACTTTCCTATTTGGGCTGGCTTTTCATGACAGTGGTTAGGCAGGCAAGGGGTAATGTTTATTTCTGTACAATTTTGTTAAAAAATTCTTTTTTAAATGTTTTTTCTCCCTTAAAAACTGTTAACCTGACCCAAATCTTGAGAAATGGATTACAAATTAGAATAAAATTTCCAATAGTTTAAAACATCAACTTCTTATCTCATAGGAGTAACTTACATGGCACTGAATAATTCTTGGCTCACAAAGCTTACAGATGTACAGCTCATCCAGGGGAAGACAACATGACAAGCAAATACATTCTGAAAATGCAACCTGCCTCTTCCTACTAAAATTGAGAGCTGCAATTTTTTTTAAAAAAATATAGTATGTTTTGACTATTTGTTCCTACTAAATCACACACACATTTCTGCGGGACATTCAATAATCATATAAAAATCAAGGCACATCCTGCTTCTAAAAGAAGACTCCGCAACACAACATCAGAACACCCACATAACTCTGTTCTCCCCCCTTGTCCCCGCCTTGGTAAACAGAGCCCTATGATTAAAGTCTGAGCTCCCATGGTTATCACGCATACAAGTATGCATTACACATACTGTCTCAGCAGGTCCTCATTATGTAGTCACAGCATAGAAAAAATAAATGCCTCAGTGAACAAGGCGGAAAGGAGAGATTTTTCACTAGCTGTGTGGAAAAGCATTAACAATTTAGAGAAAAAGTAAGATTACCACGGTTCCCTTTTTTAAAATCCCTGTTTTGAGAATATTTACTAATAGAGTAGTATAAATGCTTTGAAGTGAGAAAAAGGGCTCTCTGGAGGTCTTACACTAAGCAGATTTACTAGCTACCGGCTTTGCTGCTACCTTGTTCCTTTCTTTGTTTTTTTATGGGACTAAGCAATATGATATCTGAGTAATTTATTAATTCAGGTTAAGGTAGCAATAACAACCTATGATTTAATATTTCAGTGGTAAAAATGACAAATGTCCAGTTGCCCAGTCACGGCTACAATTGCTGTAGGCCGGTTCACACGACACAACAGTCCACAGTGAGGAGTTGTGGGTTATTGAACTCATGGTGAATTCATGGAGTGTGCAGGTTGTGTGCAGCCACCATTTTACATATCCAGCCCTTGCTTGGGGATGATCATGCGAACCTAGAGAGTGTGGGTCATGTGAATGTTAAACAACCCTCGCATAACCCTAGAAAAGACCATGAATCTGCAAAGTGGCACTGTGGTTCATTGTGGATTAAATAATTCATGACAAACTGTGCGAACCAGGTGATTGTGTTTGAGATATTGTCCCAGTTGTGCTGAACCATGTAGCACTGTATGTTCACGGTAAAGGACTAACCTGGTGTAGTGAAGCCGTAATTTTTTACCAATGACCTAACAGAAATTTGAACATGCAAATTATTTAACAATGTAAACGATAATTTTAAAATATACGTTTAACTGATTGTCACAAAGTAACGCAATTGGAAACAGGTTAATCTCATTATTACAAAAACAACTTTCGAGAGGTTTTCTTTCTCATTTAACATGTTTACCATATTTTGATTTTTCACGCTACTAAATACAAACACCAGATTCTATACTTCTCCCATGTGTATTACCAAGCACGATTTGACAGATTGTGTGCTCATTAATAAAAATGTTTACTCATTCTTTACCATGATTTTAAACATATATCTAGGCTCAAAGGAGGGAAATGATAATAAAAAGATCAGCACTTGGTTTTGAAGCTTTTTAATATTCTCTATCTATCTATCTATTCACCAAAAAGACAAAGAACAGATAGATAACAAACTTTTATCCTATGGTTCCATACAATATTTCTCTTCATATTGATTTCCAAGGTTTGAACAGATATGGTCTGAACAGAAATTCCTAGCTATTTGGAAGTGTTATTTTGGTTTCCAAATTAGGCAAAAACTATATTGTCTTAAGGGTAAGGCATTCATCAAACCTTAAAAAATGGGAAGTTCATATGCTGGATCACAAAGTCCCTCATGAACTTCATTTTAGAATCCTAAAAGTTCTAAAAGGGTGCAATACTATCCGGATAGTCGGAGGCTGCCAAGTATCCAATGCAGGGCAGGAGGAGACCAGTGGCTCTACAGACCAGCCACCCTGCATTTCTGCTAGAGGGGTGATTTTGCCCATCTAGTAGTAGCGCCTCAGAGGGGGAGGGAAGACGGCTGGGATGGCCGTAGAAAACGGCATAAGGCAGCTGCCCTGGTCTTCTCCTCTCCCTGCCCCCAGTAACACCCCATTTTCCCATCTCTGTGCTTTGTTTTCCTAGCGCAGAGAGGTAGCAGGCATGGTTTTCTCTGTGCCGGCCACGAGAGGGAGAAGGCAGGCTAGAAGTAGGCATAGGGAAGTGTGATTCCCTGGCTCCGAGCACGGAGCCAGGAAACCGAGTTATCCTACAACCTCACAGACGCTGTCTGGTGGGCATAGGATTGCTCTTCCCATCCCTGAAACCGCAACGAAACAAGCATCCTAAAAGCCCACTAGCACTGACAAACAGAATACACAAAAAGAAAGCAAGAAGCATATACATGAGACTCCATATCATAAAACAGAATTTTAATTGACTACATATTTGTTTTCGTGTACAAATTAACTTTCTTTCAAAAAGGCTAAAATGAAAAGAGGAAAGCTGCAGTGCAGAAGAATCTCACTTTTTCTTCCATACCTTTGTCTCAATAACTTTACCATCAAACCAAGCAAGAACCTTTCGGAATTAAAGTTTTAGACATTTTCAAATAACATTTAACAGCTGTTAAGCATCTGGGAACAGAAATGTTGTTAATTGAACACGTCTTGCCTATGCTTCAATATTAAAACACAAATAACGGTCACAATTAGTCTTTAAAAAGGAAAGAAGTACAAAGAGCTGCTAACTGCACCAAATATTATTATAAAATGCATTCCTTCCTTACCACTTTGAAATGGAACTAGAAGCAAAGGGAATGTAACGTCAGTATTGAGCTTTCACTCCTTTATTGATGAGAAAGCCATGTTTCAGGAGCAGCTCTTTATTATACACAATACCTATCAATACACACTCTACATAGTGTGCTGTGCCTGGGATAAATTCCAATCTAGACGTAAATTCCATTAATGCGCTACAGGTTTTTCTAAGTAATGTCATACACATTTCCCCCTCTCCTGATAAGTCCCACTGTATTCAGTTTCATATGCTCAACAATTCACTGCAGGTCATTTGCAAAGATCAAAAGGAGAGGACTCATGCCAGCAAGCACTGTATTTTGCATTAGAAATGAGGAGTAATTTCAACCATTCTGATACAAGGGCATTGTTTAGGTTTAAAAATAAAAATATAACAACCCCTATATCATGTGAAGGGAGGAAGTGGGGGTACCCTAACTATAGGCAGGGACAAAATCTTGCTCAGCTGCAACATCAACCCATCAAGGTAGGGTACAACCACCTGTTACATCCAAGTCAGTGTGCGCCAGGGGACTCTCAGACCTTACAGGATGTTGAGAGAAGCAACAAGCGCTGCCTGCGCTTGAGTGAGTAATAAAGTCCAGTAAATCTCAGTAGCAGAAGAAATACTCACACTCAGTAAGCTGTGTATAATACAAGTCCTTTACTTGGTGTTCCAATATAAAAATATATACAAGGCACAACTGGTTCCTCCAGATATATATACAGGTATTTCCATATGGCTATAGCGTAGCCCAGTCCTTCACAAATCTTTCATCAATACTAGTCTCTGTCTAACATAACTCTAGCCTGACTACCACACAGCTATTAAAATTAAAGCTGTCTTTATACATTTCTAGACCCTAGCTCAGCACAGATCAATTACCTTATCCTAGCAAGACATTTCTATTATCAGATTGACTTTTACATTCTGTCTAGAAAAAAAACATTCTCTCTTTGCTTATTGAATTCAGCTAGCTTGTTCAGAGTTCTAGACACTAAAACTTTTGTCTAATCAACTTAGACTTTAATTTTCCCCAACACAGGACATCCTAAAGGCTAATGAAACAATGGCCCAAGCCAGCGCTCTCTGTTTTAAAGCCCTAAGCCTGCAACCATAAAGAGTAGCAATAACCAAGAGGAAAGGTCTGAACTTAGTACCAGGGCCAACTGGAATAGAGCACACATTCAAACATGACAGGTGGTAAGTTTATTTACAAAAAGGGAAAGGGAATAATATGCAAGAGAACCAGAGTAATGTTTGGAAATGAAACTTACAAGTGCAAAGCAACAAAACTGACTAAACCAGCCGCACGGGTCTTCAATAGAACAGGACCTCAGGAAGTGAGAGCCCTCCAAACCAAACATTGGAATGGGCAAAACAAAAGCAAATGAAGACAGAGACATTCGAGCTGCCTTGAATGCAATTTTTCAGTAGAAAAGCAGAGTATAAATCAATCAAATAAATACAAAAAACAAAAAGTATTTAAAAATTGCTAATATTATATTATATAAACAGGTCCTTTCAAAAATGAAAAATTAATTCTAGAACAAATGGCTATTAAGCATCATAACATGCTGGCTGCAGATGATGGACTCACAGTCCAACACAATTGGAGGACACCATGGCCTAATCCACACCAAGCAGGATATAGCACTATGGAAGCGGTATGAAAGTGGTATATGACATGTGTCTGGGCTTTATCACACCTATTTCCCCCCCGGGGTTGCTTCTGCGGCTTCCCCCTCCGTTTCGTATTCGAGTCTAGCGTTTTGAATCACACGTGGTCAGTATAGCTGCAATACCTCAGCTTGCCCTGTTGAACTTTGCCAGTTTGGGACTTTGCCCCTTGAGGTATAAATCGAAACAGAAATGAAAACTTGCGACCTCAGGGCAATGTCATGTGAGCCCAACGCTGAAGAAGTGGAGCAAAGTTGAGGTGGGTGTGCTTAAAACCGCCCGTGTGATAACGACCTTAGTGGGCCCCATCAGTTGTCAGTCCACTTCAGTGCCGCTATGAAGCAGTAGTGTGGCTCCTGCCTTTTATATACCACTTTCATACCACTTTCATAGTGCTATATCCTGCTTGGTGTAGATCTGGCCCATGTTGGGGAAGGCTGATCCAGAAGAACACAAAATCTAGCGAAAAGTTCATTATAGTCACTAAAGCCTCCCAAATAACTTACTTGTGTAAAAAGCTATACATTATAAATACATATTATATGCCTGTATTTGCATGACAAACCTAAGGATATTACTTAAGCTGGCTCCTATTGGAGCCCATTGCTATGACAACATATAATGTTTTTAGCACTATTTTGTATAATGTGTTAGAGTTATTCATGCCTGTTTGAATCTAAGTGAGATAGTGGTGGGATGGCATATTTTGCCAGCAGAAGCCATGTAATATTAAAACAAATTGACAACAGTTCAATATCACCCAAAGTTATGGGAAAAACAAAATAAGAACTATTTAAAATATGAATATTATATGCTATTGAGAATACTGTTGAAAATCAATTTTGTTTTGAAATGTTTATAACACTTGGGGCTGCTGAAAACAGAGATTTGTTCAATAGTGAACATTTCCTGTCAGTTTTCTTTTTATTAACTGGCTTTCTAGAGTTGGATGCTCTGAAGTGTGACAAACACCAATGAGAAATTAATCGTTTGTATTTTGTCCACTTTCAAGAGGTAAACACCAGACACAGGAGAAGGGCTAGCAACAGGAGTTGGTTAGGGCAGCATCATGGAGGCCTGACAGTACCTTTCCCCAACCCGTCATATGATCCTATTGTGTTATGTGGTGTGGGTGTGATACTGCTGCAAGCCTTGAACAAGGATTTTAGTCTTGCCCTGTAGCCTTTCAACAGAAGCAATGAGACTACAAAAACAATGAGACTTAGTTCAGTTACCCCCTCCGACCCAACAATATACTGTGACTCTTTCATACCGGCAACTGGCCCAGGCACTTAAAATCAGGCAGAATGGTAAAACTTCTAAATGCAGGACAAAACTTAAATCGTTTAGATCTTAAAGCTACAAGATGCTCAACATCAGCTGGGGTGAACTTCAGCTTTTTTTTGAACTGATAGGGACAAAGCAAATGTTCGGAGGGCATTCGTTTTAACTTAAAAGGCAACAACAATGTGAAAAACAGGAGCAAGATTTTTTTGTATTTCTGTGGATTGAAAAGGTGAACCATAAACGCCATTCACTTCAGCATGGATTGTTTTAGGGAAATATTTCAGGACTGGATTGGACAAGTAGGCCTACCAAGATGGTTAAGAACTTCACACAGCATTTCCAAGGTATTCTCTGCTACTTATATGTAGAACTGTCAGAGCATGCACACGCACACACACACACACACAGAGTAGATTGCCCTGTAATCACAACACTGCAATATTTCCTTGTTGCTATAGTTATAGCTTCTAGGAAGGGCACAGTTCAGCAGCTGCAGGCTGCTTCTCTAGTGATTTCATCCAGCGGTCTATTAAAACAGCAGAGTTGTTTTTGCAGAACACATGATAATGGGAGAAATTCCAGTGCCTTTTTTCCTTTTCTGCCTCTGCCTTCCTCTGAAGCAAAATAGCTTAGGAATCATGTCAACGTCATATCACATGTTCACGTGTTGATTCCACAACTGCTGGTAATTAAATATAGTGCTTCATCTCCTGCTGTTAGGTAAGCTGAGAACCTCATGCACTTTATCTGGGGCCATAGAATGTAAATGGCCAGGTGAAGGGCATCCTCTACTCCCAGGCATTTCATGCTACATGATGAGGCATCTATAGCTGGTCTATTAGGAAGAACACTATTTAAATTGTTTTTAGCTGCTTACATTGTTTTCATTTTTCTATATTAATTTTTTAGACTGTTTTTATTATGTTTTATTTTGTATTTTTATGAATTGTTGTAAACCACCCAGAGAGCTTCGGCTGTGGGGCAGCATAGAAATGTGCAAAATGTGCTAATCTTTAAGAACCCCCACACCAAAAGTATGCATATAATGAGCCAGCAAAGTTTTGATTCTTCTTATAGCTATATTTTGTGTATAAATTAGTTTTACAGTGTAACACTGTGAAATGAATTCTAATATAGGGCAATTTTGGGAAATCACATAAAAAGAAAAATTACGTTTGATTCTGGGAGATTTTGTTTTGTTTGTTCATTAAAATATAAATATACCGCTTAAACAAACCAAGTTATACAGGCACAATTCTAACAAAAGCATAATAAAATAAATTAATATGCCACCCAACTCCTAAACTTAAACCATAGAGTCCCCATTCCATCATCATATTATCCGTTCTCATGTCTTTCTCAGGCCTGGGGTTGAGCAGGTCATTCTGGGAGCTTTTACTGCTGTTATCCTAGAAGTGTAATTTTCCCCTTCAGCTTCAGTCTGCATAAATGTTTACAGATTGTTTGTCAGCCATTCAGCAGTTTATAATGACTCCAGGAATGCATGGTAGCCTGAAGGTGATCTACACAAACAAATTGTTACACAGATGTCATCATATTTGTACGCTACAGGCAAGTGAGTGTGTGTAGATAAGAAATGTCGCTATCACCTTTACAAGGCCACAAACACACACACGTGGTAAATATTCAAAGTAATTCAGTTTGGTTATCAAGAATGGAAACCTTTTAGACAAATTGTCTATTCTAGCAAAAATATAACTAAAAGTAGCGCTCATTTGTTGGAAATCAAGCTGGACATGGTTCAAAACGTCAAAGATGAAGTCCCGTGCTCTTACTCTGGGCTGGTTTACCATTTGGGCAATGCTTTTCTCTCTAGTAAGAGAAAAGAAGTCATTGGGCAATGGCTAATTGCCCTCCTGAGGCTAGCTAAGTATCATTAGCTAATGATCCACCCTCACCCACTGAAAATGCAGCAAAACCCTGCATTTCCAAAGACACTTCTGGATGGTTCTAATTTTAGGAATCAGGAGCATTATCCCAAGGTTCTTTAACCCCGTTATCCTGTCATTCTACCTGATTGATAAGGACAGGTGTATGTTGTACCATCTACTCAGTAGGAGCATCTCTATTTTTTTAAAAAAAACACCTGGCTTCACTCGCCCCATAAGGTGCCATATAGCTCTTTGCTGGTCCCAGGCACCCCACCCTCCCCATCTGGATTTGGGACTGAAAGACCAAGGAAACGTGTGGCGGCAGAGACAAGCGCAATTTGTGACATTGTTGTTCTGTCCTGAAAGCAAGCAAGGGGTTCATTAGCTTGCCTTTTATAAAATGTAAATTAGAGTATTTTTCTAATTACACACATATGTTAATCAGCACATGCAGATTTGGGCAATTTTTTGTCCTATGGGCCTAAGCACCAGACGTTTTTGGTACCTAATACAAACATGCTTACATATCTTAGCCCTGAAAGTAGGTGGGTGGGAAGGTGAGTGGAAACCTCAGACCCGTTTGTATTGCTTTACTCCCCCAGCTAATGCCCGAGCGCATAAGCTGAGGGGCAACACCAGCAGCACAGGGCACAATGCAGTTGATGGTACTGACACTTTTGCTATTAATAATCTAGTTCATCCCATCCTAATATTTTGCAAAGATTCATTATCACATCATCCATCAGAGAGGCACTCTGGAAAAATGGAGGAAGAGAAGTGGGGAGGAAAGAGCAATAATAGAATCTTTTGTTGTTGCTGCCTCAGGCATATTTGGGGGTTTGGTTGCCAAGCTCAATTTATTTCTCTGTTTTACTTTTAATGGCTCACTTAGTTTAACTTGTAACTAAAACACAGAAAACTGTTTTGTTGGTAGTTTCCTAGCTGGGGCCTCACTCTAAATATAGTGCTGACAGCACAGAAAGCTGTAGTGATTTGGCTTTGAATTCTATAAGGTTGAGAGGAATAGCTCCATGTTTATTTTCCTTCCCACCATTGTGTACACATGGCTGTTTTCTGTTTTAGCTTAAATGCTACACAAAATCCAGCTCCTATAAAACAAGGTAGACTTCTGTGCAATGCTTCACTTGCAAAATGGGAACTGCTGGGATTATAGCTCATTTGCAAGCTAAAATGATTTATGCTAGGTGCATAGGGGTTACCTAGTGGAGAGGGGGAAGACACTCTGCTTATGTCCAGAGGCATTAATCTCCACTTTGTAGGTACTAAGAAAAGCCAGCACCAGCTATCACTTGATATGGGAAAGTCAAGTTTCAGCGCAAGACTTAGATGGAATTAAGTTGCTTCTTCTATTGTTCTACCTGCGAATATCACCTGCCTGCTACATCTAGTTGGTAAAATATGGTCTTCCCTGCTGTTCTGGAACCACTGTGCTTCAAGTGATTCCCAGAGAGGTTGGAAGACCTTCTTCATTTACCAGAAAATGCAAACACAGATATATTAACATACCATCCCCACACATTCTGAAGCAGTGTTCTCCTACTGAAGCCTAGTGTCAAGGCTTAGCCTAGAAAAGGCCTAGCTCAAAATAAGCACCATAGGACAGTGCATTTTTGTGGGGACACAAGTGTACGTCTCACACCAAAAATACAATATTGGAAGTTATGTTGAATTGCCTTGAGAAGACTCTGTTGATCATAAAACTCACAAAGCTCAAAAGGACCTGATTTATTTAAACCAAAAATATAATGAATTTAGAAACAAAAATTCAATATCACTAGGTAAGCATCTGCTAACAAACAAAACAAGAACATATGAATACCAAATATTTTCCATACTTGCAATTCTAGATATTATTCCAAAAGATTTACACTCTGCCACAGAGGTGGGCAGGCCACTTGGAGTTACATATTTTTGTTAGAAAAATCTTCAATTTCACATTAGAGTTATTTCAGAACTCTTGGGTAGATGCCATCTGGACCCATAGATTTCTTAATTTTTAATTTGGTGATAGGATCTAAACCTTTATCTCTTGGCACCACTATTACCCTCAGTTCTTTAGACTCACTTCCTGAAAAATGTCAGGTTTGCATTATTATGTAGGAAACAGATGTAGTAGTATCAATAGGAAACTTGATTTAAATAAGAGGGGGGGGGGGTTCTTGCTGATTTAAATCCATCCATCCTGGTTTCTAGAAGAGAAGCAAGATCTTTTCCTACCAGCATTTCCTTGTTGCTTAACTTCTCCCTTCTCCCTTTGAACTCACTGCCCACGTTTGGACAATGGGGGGGAGGGGGGGGAGGAGAGAAGCCATGGTACTTCTTTTCCCACCCCCATGTATGCCATGCGTGCATCCACTGTTTACATAATTACACAACATGCAGAAGGGGTTGTGGGATGGGTACGAAGCCACCCCTGCTACACGCCGTATTCACATGACATGCCACACAGATTACTACAAATACAGAGAAGCTCTTCTTCTATCTGAAATCCAAGAATGTTACTCTATGGAATGGAACAGAAGAATTGTTTGTATTAACAACACATACAAAAATATTTCCTAGCACTGCAAACTTAAGAGAAGCCTTTTAAAAACAACAACAATACAGACATACATTCCTGTATATAGTATGATTAGAAATTAGAAAGGTAATTAACTAGGCAATAGCTTGCTCCGCTTGCAATTTGGCTGCAAATGGTAGTTTTGTGGAATTAAAGACTGGATGTGGGGAAGCATGCAAACTAAGATACAGCCCGACAAAGCAACTATTTCTTATTTCTTTGTTCTTGAATTGCACAGAAGATCATTGCCTGCTTGTGGAAGCTGGTAATTACACACAACAAATTTACAGAAATAAATTAAAAATAAAATATATTATTAAACTGAAAATGAAATACCTGTTTTGTGAAATAAAACAGAAAAGAATTGCAACCACGCAGGAAGGAACGATCTTCATATATCAATTGCAGTTTTACACAGACTTGGGTCACATGGCCAATTCTGCCTCCTGACAATGGACTGAGTAAGCCAACTTGCTACTGTTTGAAGTAGTATCAATGAATTGTGTCCAGGACTAAAATAGAAACAATACGTACAATACATTTGAAAGCGTCTTCCACATCCCCAAGGCATCCACATTAACATAGCATCACAGGTTAAGATGTTAATATAAATGACACAACATGATAGCTGTAAAAATGATAGTTTGGTTGTGCAAAATCACTATCACACCTCTTCTATGGTGGATAAAACTTGCTCATCTCATGAATGCAGTACCTGATAGTGGCAACCTTATTAAATGATTAAACATCATCACTCAGTTATCATCTCTCTCTCTCTCTCTCTCTCTCTCTCTCTCTCTCTCTCTCTCTCATAATATTAGAACCCAACAGGGTCATCCCATGAAGCTGAATGGTAGGAGATTCAGGACAGATAAAAGGAAGTTCTTCTTCATACAGCACATAGTTAAACTATTGAATGCATTACCACAAGATGTAGCGATAGCCACCAATATGGATGGCTTTAAAAGGTTAGACAACTTCCTGGAGAAGACTATCAATGGCCACTAGTCCTAATGGCTATACACTACCTCCAAGGGCAATATGCCTGTGTACACTCATTACTGGGGAACATGGTTGGGAGGGTGTTGTTGCACTCATATCCTCACTGTGGGTTTTCCAGGGGCAGCTGATTAGCCACTGTGTGAACAGAATGCTGGACAAGATGGACCCTTGGTTTGATCCAGCATGGCTCTTCCTATGTTCTTATCTCAACTGACCAAACCCTCCAAATGCAGCTATTTATTAGGTATTATTCCGCTATTCCTTCAAGGAGTATGGGGCAGTGTACATTATTCTCCCCTCGCTGAATCCTCACAACAGTCTTCTGACATAAGTTAGGCTGAGTAATTTAGGCTGACGGGATGGGGATTTGAACCCAAGTCTCCCTGGTCCTAGACCAATACGTTAACCAGGACGACACTGTAACGTTACAGTTTATGAGCCTGGTACACAGTGTGGCAAATAGGTACACTATTTGCTTTCTCTCTCTTAACACCAGCTGCTTAAATGCCCTAAATGTATGCCTTTCCTGTCAGCCTTAACTAGTTAGCCAGCAGTTTTGCTACTGGCTTGAGAACCAGAGATTTCACAACTCTGCTGGTATGCTAAATTTTTAAGTTCTAAAGATTTCAAACTTTGCAGACGTGATACAACACAAAAATGTATACATCTAGGATTTCATTCTAAGGTGTCTTTTGTAAAGTTGTCTTTTGGATTGTAATGTAATGCTTAATTGCAAGACAGAAGCCCTTTTTTATATAGAAACTGACAAGATTTTCTTCAGTTTCATCTGATTAGCAAAGCCAGCAATAGTTGCCAAGTAACAGAATCTGAGGAGAAATAGAGTGGGGAAGGCAGGGGAGCACTGTGAGATAACCTGAAGGTCAAGGACCTAACAAGGATGTTAGTTATATGTGGAAATTGAGAGAGAACTGGAAAGGGCCCCAGGGAAAGTCGGTGATGGACAACATAGTTTGTAGAAGATTTCAGTGGTTTGCTGTAGATCCTTGGCATATGTTTAAATCCTGCCACAGTCAGAGATTTACTCTGTGGTCTTCTCACGCTCAGCTCATCACCTATAAAATGGCACTAACGACAGCTTTCTTTGTAACAGTGTTGTGAGCCCAAACTAGACGAAGAATCTGAATGCATTCTTAAAATTAATGACAAGTTCTACAGAATATACACAAAAGAAAATGATTAATAAAACTAAAGATGGTCTCTTGACTTAGGTCTAAATAAATATGTTGTCTTTGTTGCAACTTTACGGTATAGTCTGAGACTGCCTTGATATTGCCAAAGCAGATAAAAACCAGGGTTTTCAATGTTTTAAAGCATTTGTATTTTAGACCTTTAGACCTAACGACGTGTTCCCAAAATTCTTTCTTTCTGAATCCTCAGGGAAGAAAGGATGTAAGAACTGGACCCCATGCGAGGAACGTCAACACCATGCTTTATAGTAGATTTCATTGGCTTTCTGAAAAATGCTCACCTGTTGCGTGATATGATAGTACTTCTGAAGTGAACACTGCTGCTGTGGAAGGGCGGTTATGTGGCCTTTCAGCCAATGCAAACCACAGCCATAAAAGATTGATGTCATTGTAACGTAGCCCCTTTCTCCATACACAAAACACCTGCTGTTATTTAAAATGACAGGTTTCTGGAAAACGTATGAGAATGGTTGTGCATTTGAAGTAAGAGTTTCTGTGCTATCCCCTCAGGAGACACAGAAGTGTGGTAGCTGCTGCAGATAAACAGATTTCTGGTCCCAGTTCCTGGAAAACATCTATGCCACCTCTTGGGGATACAAAGACTGTGGCATTTGCTCCAAATTTACTCACAATACTATACCCCTCTCATTTTAGTGGCTCAATAGTGACATTAATAACTTTCCATGCAATTTAACTAATCCATTCAGACAGGGAAGGCTGCAAAGATCAGTATAGAAAAGGAGTCATCTTTTGGTTTGTTTGTTTTTTGCTGCTGCTGCTGCTACTGTTTTATTGTTTCTTGCTATATTAAAGAGCACAAGTAACATTTAAAGCTACATAACAGGTGGCTGACTACATTCTATACACATTCAGTTCAATTTTCTCCAGGAAATTGATACATATTTCATCATAAGGACTAGTAGTAGAATGGTTGCATTTATACTCACTGCTTTCAGAAAGGATAAATTGTGTTTTTTCCCCCTTAGGCTCATGAAGTTACCATACCACCTAAGCACAAAACATAGAAGAAAAAGGAAAAGGTCAGTTGCAACCAAAGGACCTCATTCCTGTGGGGTCCCCCCCTTAGCCACTGATACAGAGACTGCTCCCATCCTACATTCTTGTTGGATTTATAGGCAGTTCGGAGGACAAGAATGGTTCAAGTGGTTTGAAAAAGAACAAAAATCGCACACACTTTTTTACGTGATTTGTTGATTTTCTATCAAATTGTAGCAAGAAGGCAACATCACTATGCACCTGCAGAACAGGAAACAAGCTTAAGGTCACATGCCATGTTACTTCTTTCCAATATGAGCATTAATATCTAGGAGCGCTTGAGGAATTCAATCTTTGCAAATTCTTAAATGAAATGACCTGATCTGAACCTCTTACACTAATGCGTAGATCAGAACTTAGCTGTCCACCATCCAATTTCACACTTCTCCAAACATTGTGACAGTTCTTAACAATTTAAATATATCAAATGTGCATTTGAGAGAAAACAAGTACTTAAATAAACACATATCCAAATACACATTTTAGGAGACTTTAAAGGAAAAAAAATGTACATATTAATGTGGAAATGGAATGGAACAAATGGAGGAAAACATGTAAAAGGGATATGGACTGGAAACAGGTTCCAGGAAATGAGTAAACAAGTAATTGGGACGGGCTGAATAAATGCCACCCTCATGGCAGCGTGGCCACGGGTATACCAGTGCTGAGAGATACTAGCAAGGAAGAAACAGATACATATTCAGCCACTCATATCTAACATTTTATGCACTTCTCCCAGTTATTATGCCAATGAAGGAGTGCCGCCAAAGTGATGCTGTGTTAAGTATTTCAGCAAGAAGACAGCCTATATACTTGAAGCAGCAAAATGTCAGAGCTGTACATGAAACACATTAAACAGGCAGCACTGATACTAGATTTTAGACAAATACATCCCGATTGGTTCTGGAATGATGGAGAAGCTAAATAAGATGAACACACTATGGCTTCCAACGTTGTTCCACTACAACATGGAAATACACGCATCATATACATTTCCACTTTGTTGGGTTGGCTAAGTTAGACAGACCATTTGTCAAACTCAAAACAAATTGCAGGATTCTCCTTGCGAAGCACTCAGTGGGGCTTAGCATCATCGTGGGGCTTTTTCTAAGGAACGTTTATGAACTCATGATGTAGCATATCTAATCTCTGCAACCCCGAATTCAGCTCATACTGCATTGAGAACACTATATCTACTGGGCTGGGCTGGGTGGGAAGAGATGAACCATTTCTCTGATTTCTGGTAGACTTGTAAAATGAATGTCCCATGGCTTTTAAGGTACAGCAGCCTCTTTTAACTTGGGATACACTCTAATTCTTCATTAAAAAAAATTGTGTTGCATGTTCCCTTGTCACATTTACACCTTCTGGATTTTTCTAATAAAGAACCCAGCGTTCTACAGTTTGTAACCAGCTATTTCGAGTAAGGACAAGCAATGGATACAGGACATGATCAGGATCTGGGGCAGGATCTGACCCAGGCCATACCAATTCCTTATAAAACAATGGGGAGGGGGATATAAAGCAGGGATGGGTGGGTAAGAAGGGGAACAGAAACCTTTCCTGCCCATGTTTTTCTACCCTAAACTGCACATATATTTTCTCAGCATTTCTGGTCACAGTGCCTCAGAACAGGAATAAAAAAAAAACCAAAGGAGGAGAGCATCCGAGTCAGGACAGAAAAAAGGGGAGAAACAGGTTCTCAGGATGCTTAAAATACTTTATTTCAAAGCCCAACGTGTTTCGGCCTGTGTTCTTTCAAAGGCCTTCCTCAGGGGGTTGTCTGCAGAAATTCTCCTAACAAGGTGATTGTCTCCAACGATAATTAATGGCGACTTCCCCAACAGCATAAAAAATTATTAGAACTTCCACATGGGAGGAGGAAGGGAGGTGGGGTGGGGGAGCAGATTCAGCTACCTCCACCTACCCATACGGCACTTCAAAATCAAAACAATAGGAGATATAGCCTCTAAAAGGTGCACTGAAAATATGCTGATTGTTCATTAAGCTGAACATGTTTCTATATTCCAAACAGCACCATTTACTCCACTGTTGTGAACGTGAAAGCACAGTGCTCCTAAGGAAGTATTTTCTCAAAACGCGTCTGACCGAATGAATACCCCAAAGCATTATCCAGTGCACCTTAAAAGTCATTTCTCCTACAATTTCTGTTTTAGTTCCTTCCCACTTTCCCCTGGCACTTGTGAAATCCCACGCAAGCAGCCCACTCTGCTGCTTTGTAAAGAGTGAGCGGCAGACACAATTTTTCACATGGTTCTGCCACTATCATGTCTAGTTTGGCTTTCCAATGATCATACTCTGACCAATGGCATCACTGACCTACTTTAACATTTTT
The DNA here is from genome assembly GCA_029215795.1 of Anniella stebbinsi. Taxonomy (NCBI): domain Eukaryota; kingdom Metazoa; phylum Chordata; class Lepidosauria; order Squamata; family Anniellidae; genus Anniella; species Anniella stebbinsi. The sequence continues at coordinate 1,649,714 of JARDYH010000001.1, forward strand.
AAAAACCTTGAGTTCATAACAAAACATGAGATGGGCCTGCATGATGGTTATGAACAAGAACTCAATGGGCAGGAAGTGATGAGGACATGTTTTTAATCACTGGATGCAGAAGAGACTGTTTCTGTTGTGCGTGTTCTGGAGCCACCTAGGGGAAGGCCAGGAAGAAGTAAGAAACTATTTAATATGGTTAACATCAGCGTTAACCAAACATTCCCCTTCAAATCAATATGTACAAAGACAAAACATCCCAAAGCCCTTTAGAAGTCATTTATATTGATTAGGGTATTCAAGTTGTATTTCCTCCCTAGCCTGGAAAATTATCCAGAGGAGATAAAGTTTTTGAGCAGAATATTCAGAAGTTCAGCGATGGAACACATGGGCCCAAAGAGAAAAGATTGGAGGAATATCTGGTGTTTTGGAAAGCGAGTCAATGAGAAACAAGTAACCAGAGCCACAATCAAAGCTTTCATTTGATCAGGAAACACATGCAAGTTGCCTCACTGAGTTCCTAGGAAAATCACACCTCATAGAGGTAGCCCTCTCGTTATTTGCCCCCAACATCTTTTATTCAGATACACTGCCTCTGAACAAGGAGGTTTCACTTCAGCTACCATCCCTAGCTGTGATCCACAGCCTGACAGAGGACTTAATCCTTATCCTATCTTATCTTTAAAAAATTACCTTTGGCTAGTAGCTGCAGAGTCATTCCTCGTTGCAGCTGGAAGAGGACATAACAATCAGCAGACAAAGGAGAATTCATGGTAATGAGCTCTTTTTCCGGTACAGATTATCTCCGCATGAAGCCACGTATCAAAAAGGCTACACTTGTTTCTCAATAAAATTCCAAAATGTGGAAAACCTTATGACTTTCCTACACCCTTGCGGAGGTAAGACAACACTGAATATCTAAGCTGTATCTCCTTTAAAAGCAACCTGAAAGTGATACTAAGCCCTTTCTTTCACTAGTCAGGAATCCCACACTGCTGAAATAGGCAAAATTGCCAAACTAATTCAATTTAAGACATAAATGGCCCAATGTTACTTGTTTCATGTCCTCACTTCCATTCCCACTACACTTGCTATAGCACAAGCTGAGGCTCTCACCAACCAACTTAGGCAAGGCAGAAGGAACTTACCTTTTGTTAAATATTTAAAATAATTAGTTAAACCCCCCTATCCAGTGGAGTTTGGGGATGAGATGAAGGCTAAAGAAGCTGTCACAAAGTTCATTCCATATTCCCTTATCCTGCACAGGTGATCTACCTATAAACTTTTAGTGAAACATAACATATGTAACCATAACCCTGATCCTAACATTAATTTCCAGTGAAATTATACTGTTATTTCACAATAAAACAGATTTACAACAAAACTGGATGAAGGCTATGTGTAACTAATGCCTCATAGAAGATTTTCTTTGCTTAAGTCACTGAAAATGCATTTTCCAACTTCGGACAGAGCACCATATGCCAGTATATACTGAGACTACTTACGAAATCAGACATATGTAATAACATAGCACTGAATAACTTGACCTGGTTTTGATTCTGGATATCTTGGCACATTCTGCTGAAGACTCAATTATGAGAAGATCAAGTATTGAGTAGGTTTGACAAAACATGCAATATTTGTTCATCCTATTCAGGATCTCATCTGAGCCTCAACAAATATTAAACAAGAATGTAGCACATTTCCGTAAACAGGAATTCATATTTTCTGTTTTGTTTTTGTTTGTTTTTAAATTTAGCACACAAGTTGACAGAATCAGGTAGCATTTAAGAAATGCGAAGGGAATGAAAGAAATACTGACTGGGTCATATATCCTCAAGAAATGTATATTCAGATCTGCAAAATTAGCATGCAGTTTTTGTAATTACTAGAATGTCATATTGACCCACTGCTGTAAGAATTACTGTGAACTCTGAACACCCAGTGCAATATATAAAAACTAAATATTACTATCATTATTAATAATATGTGTAGCCATTAAAAGACAGCAGCATACAATTAGATCATTGCTGAACAACCTGCACTTCTGATTCAGGATTTCTCAGTCAGATATTTATTTCTTATTAATGTTTATATTTCACCTTATTTGCTTAAAAGCTATCAAGTACTAGCTTAAGCCTGTCGGACCAGGACCAGGGAAGAACCAGCACCAAATCCTTCCTTGCTGGGTGGTGATGGGCAATCAAGACACATAGGGCTGCCATGATACTAGAATGGTTCGCATTTTCACAGAGGAATGAAGCATCCTGGATGACTTTGAGCCAGCCATAATCTCCCAGCCTAACCCACCTCACAGGGCTGTTTTGAGACTTAGAATGGTTCAAACACCCACAAAATTACCTTGAACCAGGCACCATCTTTGAGCCTAACCCACCTCGCAGGGCTGTTGTGAGGCTTTGAATGGTTCAAACACCCACTGAATTACCTTGAACCAGGCACCATCTTTGAGCCTAACCCACCTCGCAGGGCTGTTGTGAAGCTTTGAATGGTTCAAACACCCACTGAATTACCTTGAGCCAGGCACCCTCTCCAGCCCTAATCTACCTCACAGGGCTGCTTTGAGACTTAGAATGCGCCAGGCACCACGACCTTTCAGCCTAACCTACCTCACAGGGCTGTTGTGAGGATTAAAGAGGCGGGCTGGGCTCCGTGAATGACTCCTGGGGCAGAAACAAAACGAAACCAAGCTGGCGGCCTGGCTCGGTTCGGCTGCCTTTCGCTCTCTTTTGAGGCGACCCGCCTTCCCCCAATTTCCTTCTGAGGCGAAGGACCGCGGTCTCCAACCCAGGAGGAGGCCGAGACATGAATAAACACACGGCGGGCAGGGCTACTCCCCATACCCGGCCCAGGCGGAGCCAGAGCCAGGGAGGCAGCCGCCCCGGGCCAGTGCTGTCACGGGTGGGGGAGAAGGAGAAGCCGGAGCCGGCGAAGAGAACGGCGGAGCCTCGCCCGCAGCTTCGCCGCCTCCATTTTGGCGAGGCCTGCTGGCGCTCGGGCGGCAACGTGAGGAGGAGAGCGGGCGCTAAGCTTGGCCTCGCTGCCTGAGGTAAAAGGGGGGGAAGAAGAAGAAGAAGAAGCGGAGCCTGGGCGGGGCGTCTTCGGCCGCGGGTCCGCCATAGGGCGCCATCCTGTGCCTCTAGAGACGGGGCGGAGAAGGTCCTACAACTCCCAGCATTCCCTAGCCAGCATTGCCAATGGTGAGGAATGCTGGGAGTTGTAGTCCAGAACACACGGCCTGGTTACATGGTCGGCTGTACCTGGGCGAATACTGTAAATTAATACAAGGTTGTTTTATTTCTCGACGTGTTTCAGGATGTAGGAGGGAATGTTCTTGTTTTCTGCATTCAGCTACCAACCGCATGATGAAGACTACAGAGTTTGTATAGATAATATTGACAGGAAAATTGGGTTATTAAAAAAAAATAATAGTTTACGTTTTGTTCTGATGATTTGAGTAAGGAATATTATCCCGGGCATCTCTGAATTTCTCTGTGTTGGTTTACAGGTTCCGTGTAGGAAGTTTAACAGCATGAAAACATTGTTTTAGCAAAGGCAGCAATTGCTGTTTATAATTTTTCCCACTGATAAAGACCTTTTGGTTCGGGTGACCCTGTGGAAAGGAGGACAGCGCTCCTGTATCTTTATGCATGCGTCATTTGTATGCACGCAGCACCTGGTGAAATTCCCTCTTCATCGCAACAGTTAAAGCTGCAGGAGCCCTGCCCTTTTTTGTATCTGGTCACTCTAGTATAGCTCCTGCAGCTTTAACCATATGACCATATGAAAAGGAGGACAGGGCTCCTGTATCTTTAACAGTTGCATAGAAAAAGGAATTTCAACAGGTGTCATTTGTAGGCATGCAACACCTTCTGAATTTTCCTCTTCATCACAACAGTTAAGGCTGCAGGAGCTATACTAGAGCAACCAGATACAAAAGAGGGCAGGGCAGAACATGTAGAGAAGATGGCAACTGTGCAGCTGCAGCATAAACCTAGGATTTACTCTCTACAAAAATTCCATTGAAATCTATGGGACCTACTTGTAAGTTTCTTGCCTACTTGAACTCTCATTCTCAGTGAATAAAGCAACAACAATTCTATTTGACAAGTCAAGGTGTGCTGGAATGACTGTGATTTGAGGTGCTGTGTAAAATTTCATACGCCAGTTGAGAATGGCTGTGCTACAGCTCCTGACAGGCAGATGAAACAAGCTGTGAACACTTGCTGAGAGCGAGTGAGAGAGTGCTGTTCTTATTTCTGGTTTTATTCTGTTTGGAAATTAAAGGTGATATGAGCAAAACATAAAGGAGAGAACGATGCTGAAGGAAAATGAAGTTTGACTGCCTTTCCTTCCGGCAACCTTACGCCGGGTTGGTTTTGAACAAAGTCAAAACCATAGAGACCCGTTGGCGCCCAGTGCTGGCTGAGTATGCGGCTTGCACCCTCGCTGTCCACATTGCTTTTAAAGACTGGGATGACGAAGCCTGGAAAGGCATCCTCATGAATAGACTTGGCATGACACAGACTCAAATGGAAGAGCTGCTAGATGGGGGTGAAAAGTTTGGCAGAGGTGTGATTGCGGGTAAGTGACAGTTTTGTTAAACCATCTTCCAGTTTGAACCTTTTGCCAAGAGGCACAAAATGCTGACTTCAGAGCGCATGTGTTTCCGTTCACCCACATGAACAACTGTGGGCAGAGGAACAATTTAAGAATTGCCTCACCCGTTCTCCCACGGCACAAGCTTATTAATGGTGTACTTATAGCGAGGTTCTGAGGAAGCTGCAGTGAAACAGGTGTAACATCCGGAGTCCTGTAAAAAGTCTGATTTTGCCCAGCAATTCATTGCCAGATACGTGTGTTATATGTTTTATGTCTCTAACCTGTTATAATTTCTTCCATGCACACACATTATATCTGCCCTTTTACCCCACTGTCTTGGCTGTTATTCAGTTTTTGTGCAGTTGTGTGCTGCTATTTAGCATTTGTTCTTGCTGGGTAACTGCAATTGCTGCCTCTGTTTTTGTGCTTTCTTTCACCCACACCCACAAGCTAGGAAGACTAAAAAAAAAGTTTCCCCCCAGCAATTTGAAGACTAAGAAAATGCAGTGTCCCTGCAAACTGTTGCTGCAAACTGTTGCTGAGCAGCAACGGCATTCATTATGCAAAAACACGGTCAGCTGGTAAAACCTCTATAGCAGCCTTCTCCAAGATGGTGCCCTCCAGATGTTTCGTAGTTCAGCTGTCACCAGCACAGCCAGCATGGCCAATGGTCAGACATCCAGAGCGTTTTAGTCCAAAACATCCGGAGAGCTCCAGGTTAGGGTAGGCTGCTCTGTAACATAGTCTATGCTTGTGCTTCTTGCGAAACTTGCCTGTCATTAATACAGAACAATTAATTCCATAAAAACATATAGACTGGGTTCATATGACACGACAACCTACCATGGGCAGCCTGGAGGGTTTTTCACAAACAAGCCAACAGAAAACTTGTGTTTGGAGCGTGAAGTAACTGAAAGGGGAAGTAAATGAAAATGTAAGGGCTGGGGAAGTCCGTGGAAGGGGAATGTATGCAAATTTAAGGGCTGGGAAGTAAATGGAGGAGAAATTTGAGCAGCTGTATTAACTGTCGCTGCAGGTGCACAAATTTCCCCTCCATTTACTTCTCAGCCGTTAAATGTGTTTGTTTCCGTTGACTTCCCAGTTCACAAATAGGTGCAAATATTGTCAGGGAACTGCAGTAACCACTGCAGCTAACTGCTCCAAAAAGGAGCTGCAAAATGGTGGGTGAATTATTATCTCTATTTTTGGACTTTTTGGAGAGTCAGGGAAATGTTGAAAAGGTGGGAGGACGCATCGAGGTGCCAATTCAACACTTAAAGCAAAAGGATTGCCGAGGGGGAGATATTTTCCCCACTCTCTTTTGGGGCTTACTATTTTGGCAGCCCCCCTTTTTTGGGTGCTTCTAAATTATGCTACTGGGTCCCTCCTTTCTCGTGGTTATTTTTCTCCCCTGGTCCATTGCAACTGTGTGCAAATTAGCCTATATGCAGCCTCGGTTGCATATAGGCTTGTATGTTATCTATTCTCTTGGACAGATGAAACATACAAGGAAATTGAGCGGGTAAGACTACACATATCAGATAGCTGTAAATGTGCACTTGCAAAAGACCAACAAAAATAATAATTAAGAAATTGCTAAACCAATTGTGTAATTTTGAGGTACCAAAATATAAGGGGGAAAATGCCAGGGAAAGAAATGGGACATTTGATGCTGCCCTTAATTTTTATTTTGTGATATCTCATGAACCACCCTGACCAATTCAGAACCAAAGGGCAGTATGCAAGTCTTTTGAATAAAAATAGGTTGATGAGCATTTTGTTTTCAGGAAAATTAAAGTGTTGTGTTTTAAATATAGGGCTAATTGACATCGGAGAGACTTCACAATGTCCAGAACACTTGCATCCTGAAGATGCTTTGGCATTGGAAAATAAAGCTATCCTCTTAGGCCTGGAGCAGAAATACTTGACAGTTATTTCAAACCCCAGATGGTTGCTGGAACCCATTCCTGTACGAGGACGTAAAGATGTCTGGCAGGTGGACATCCCAGAGGAACTGATTCCTTCTGTGGAATGTTATTGAAGGTACTGACTTTATGGTATTTTTCTGAGTAAAACACAGCTCTGTTCTGAACTAGAATAATTTACCTTAACAGATGGACGCTTAGGCCACTGTTATAAAGACTGAGCAGCAGGTGCCTGGCATCTGGGCGGGATCACTGTTGTTGAGGTCACTAGTACTGTGAACTTTTTTGAAGCATCTCATATTTGGATAAGTGTGAATAAACTACATGCACATTATGCAATACATCAACAATTGTGTTTTTTTTAAAACAAGTTTAACAGATACTCAGTTGACCCCACTTCCTCTCTGAAATCTGCAGTCTACTAACAGGCTCAATTCGGACGACACGATAGTCAATGGTGGGTTGACTAACCCTAACCCTCATGCTAACCCTAGGGGGCACTCCCCACACAACATGGTAATAAATAATCAACTGTGGTGTGGATGAGGATCAGCGCTGAGTTGACTATGGCAGCATTCGGATGACACAATAGTCAAAACAACTGACGATCGTTTCCCCCACACCAGTTGTATATTGTGTCGTTCGAACTGAGCCACACTGTTCCTATTTGGTATTTGATGCAGTGACAAACAACTACTCCCAGCCAGAGAAAGTTTATTGCCATGACCCCAGGCACATATTGTGCTTTCCCTGGTATGGGGATGGAGCAATAGGAAATCTCCACCTGTTCAATTTGTGCCAGTTATGCAGCTATTAAGGGAAGAGACTGTGCCAGGAAAAAGGGTGACAGCTATTCTGGTTCATCCCATTAGAATTACTGGCAGAAGCAGGAAATTTACCCAAAGCCATTCAAAGCAAAGGACTAAGCAGCCTAATCTACAATGATGGACATCCTTTCATATAGAGCGAGTGACCTCAGGAGGTCCTCCAGTCAACGATGCCTCTAGGCCCATGTCTATCCTGTCCTTAAAAAACATATTCAGTGAGTTTTTTCCATCCCTTTTGGTAAACTTATTTCAATACTCCATCCAAAATACTCAGGTTCTATCCCACTCTATGTTAAGTGTGCCTTCTAACCCTTGGTTCCTCATCCCATGCCTACCTCTTCCATAGCCATAGGAGTAATAGAACACACACACACACATAACATTTTCCAAGTGGTCCTTAAATCAGTGGTGAGCAGAAAGTAGATCCCTAGGTATTTTGGACTTTGACTCCCAGCATTCTTGACCATTGGCCATGATGACAGGGGCTTCTGGGAGTTGAACTCCAAAACATCTGGAGACCTACTTTCTGCCCACCCCTGCTTTTAAACAATATCAATGTTTAGATATGCCTATTAGGATAATGGCTGATTTTGTTCAGATTATGCTGACACTTCTTTGGGCCATTGCACATTGTTTTTAATGTGCACCGTGTTAAAACATAGGGATGAAAATGTTGACACTGCTGAGGGAATTTTAGGAGCCTGGACAAGTAGTGAAGGTTCATTTGAGCAGTGCCAGAATAAACTGCAGCAGTCCGTGGTTCCCAAATTAGGGTCCTGCATGAAATGGCTTTTGGCAAACAAAGCATTTCAAAATGTGACGCTCTCAATCCTTTCCTTCTTGCTGAGTAATGCTGAGCAGCTGAAAGGCTTTGCTATCATATCTGTGTTAAGGTTTAGCAGAGCAACTGTTCTCCATTTAGAATATGACAAGCATATCTGTCGTTCAGTCAGTATTCCAACAAATTATTCCCCATCATTGTAATTTTGCTAGAATTCAATATCCAGTGTATTTTTGAACTATTCCACAAAAAAGGAGTAACTAAGTGTCAGACTGCATATGGCTAATGGTTAATTAGAAGCACTGATTTTTATTTTGAAACATTTGATGTTCTTCCTCCACTTATACATTTGTCAAATTATCTATATCTCATAACAGAGGCAGGGTGCCCGGACAGAAATGTCCAGCAGTTTGTAAATGCATTTTAGGCCTCATAGTGAACACACAATATTATTATTACATTAAAATCTCCCCGTTTTTTGGTAAATTCGTTATCACTCAGTATCTGCACATAATCCTAGGTATAAAAGCAAATATAATCGATTAGTTATGTGAAATAAAAAATGAAGTAGGTTGTGAACAAGCCTTGAGGCTATCACTGTATAACAAAATGTGATTTTGCTAAGAATTGGCTAAAAGTTGACAAAATAATTTTGTGGACAATAGGTTAATGTCACTTTATGAAGACAAGGGCACTTCAGATAATTTGGAAAGTATCTTGGCTTACAATAAAAAGTATCATGTTTGAATCATGTAAAGTATCAGAGCTAGCTTCTCAATCATACTAAATAATTGCTGGGTCAGGGATGTTAAAGAGATAGATTGTTTGGAAGATGTGGAATAGCTAGCAGCCTACAGTTCTCTGTATACTATTTGCTTGCCTTTTTAACTCAAAAAGTTCAAATTTAAACTGCTTGCACATCAAAACAAGTAAGTTACAGGTGGAGAAGACTATTGATTTCAATGGCTCTAGTCTAAGCATGAATAATTCTGGATCTAAGCCAATGATGCAGTACTAATACAGTATGGCATTAGTAAATTCTGTGCTAATAAAATATTTTAAAAATGTTTCAAATACTTGACATAATTGATTTTTTCTCCACCAGCCACACGTACTGACCTTGTCTTGTATTTCACAAGGTTAAATATGCAGACCGATGCCTATTGTTTCCTCCCTTCTGGAGATTGTGAACAAGAGCTAACACATAGTAAAGGAAATTCCGTCTTTCTCTCCCACTCCCCTTTTCTTATACTGTTATTTCATTGAACAAGTTACTGTCCCCTGAAAATGAATGAGGCCAACACCTCGCTCTTACGGTCTGTGGTTTTTCATAGTGGTTATCCTCAACCCTGCTGGAACCTTAGACTGCAGTGTAATAGATGCTCACTGTGAACTTCCGAACTTATCTTATTTTGTAAGATAGTTACCTTGACTGGTTTGGAATACAACTAGTCACTCAACACAAATCATAGAAAATTCTTACCTATGATAAGAACAACATCAATTATTAGTTGCAATTTAAGCACCTGGTTCAAATTCTGCCCTCTCCCAAATTAAGCTTGTGTAAGTGTCGTTGACAAAGCCTATACTGTTACTCTGATTTTTAGACCTTCAAGCTAGTTCATAAAACCATCTTGGCCACACATTTTTTCCCCTCATGCCATCACAAAACACGTAAGATGTGTGCATATTTTACATGGATTGTCCAGTCCAACTAATCAAGTACTTCTAGCTGCAATCCACTTCAGAATATTTCCTTAGCTGCAATACACACAGAACGGTAAGGTAAGTTGTTTGTGAATTGCAATTTTTACCTCCAGTAACAGCAGAAAATGGACAACCCAAATCCAGCTACTATCCTACAGTTTTTTTGTACTTAATCTATATTTTTCACAACAGAACCATAGAAGAAAACAAGTTACTTCTAATCCATCCATGATAAAAGAAATACAGAAGTTAACCTAGGTAAACAAGACTGGAAGAAGGGAAAGAAAGACATTTATTCTTCTGTCCATACCATGGTGCATTTCCCTATTTTCAAAAAGGGCTGGATTTTTCCAGTCTGCCCTTTGCTTCATCGATGATACCCAGTATATTCTGTTGCTTTGGGTGAAACGCCTTTGGAAGCAGGCGTGGCGTTTGAAGTACAGTTGCAATTAGGGCAATGGTGATACGCAGGAGTTCGATGATGATGGGAGGATCTTGACATGGAAATGGCAGAAGCGGCTGCTATCATAGGCATAGAGAACCATGGATTACAAAACGGGAGCAAACTGGCCCAATGAGCCTGCATGGCTGATACGTCTGGGTACATGGTTGGGAAAGCTGGCAGCCCCATCACCGGTGCAAAGGGGCTGTTAGGTCCAGGAGGTATGACATGATACAAGGAGGTAGCAGATGTGGTGGTGGTCGAATCTATCTCGTGTGTGTTGACTCGAGCATGGTTGGTGTGCTGGGGTAAATGGAAAGGAGCCAGCTGGCTTATTTTGCTGTCATTGTCCTCAGGGGCCACCTGTTCAGAGGCCCTCAAAGGGGTTGGAGAGGAAGCGGCATATCCACTTCTCAGCCGGGCTGCTGCTCCAGCAAGGCCCTTGGTCATGGTCGGTTTTCGGAGTCCGGATTTGTGCATTTTGTCCTTTGGGGAAGTTGTAAGGAAGCCATTCTCCCTAGAAGCAGATCCCAGATTGGTTTGACCTTCTGGGCTTCTTGAGCTGCTATTCAAGCAGCTTTCACTGTAGTCTTCATCTAACGAGAAAGCAACAGGTGGCGTATTTTTGATACCAACTCTTCTCTTGCATCTTGCAAGAAGGTGAGGACAACCTCTTTTAAAATTGGGGTTATGGTAGAACTGTAACTAGAATAAAACAGGGAGAGAGTGTAGTTAACCTTCCAAGAACAAATGCAATTAACAAAATGAAATACTAAAGATTTTCTCTATGCTTTATATATTTCTATCCTGTTTTTTTATCCATTAGCCCTGAAACATGATGTCCTGGGTTGTTTGTGGTTAACCATGGTTTGTTAACGCAACTGCGTTGGCACATCAGGACAACTGGGAATTCAACAACCCATGGGTTAAATAAACCATAGGTTAGCCTTATGGGTGAACTGGTTCAATGCCTTTTCGAACATGCTGCATGAAAATTTCAACAAAATTGGATTGACGTTTGAAAATAAAAGGTGAACTTCAGTGAAATGTGAATTAGATAATTTCAATCCACTAAAATCTAGGATATTCAGATAAGGCATTTTCACTGTGAGTCATTCCATACACAACAAACAATGGAATACAGTTCATCCTGTATCTGCCCTAATCCTTCAAGATGATGCTCACCCAGGGCCACTCTGCTGGTCCATTATGGCAGCTGCTCAATGCTGATTCTAGTCCATATAAACATTTTTCTGTGACAAAGGCTTTTCTGAATGAGCTAGAAACATTTAGTTCAGTTCATGATGTATTTGTTAATTACAGACTGCAACTTGCATAGAAACAATGTTAGCTGGCTACTTTTTCTCTTGGCCTTGGAGTGGTACAACATTCCCTATTTTTGCCATTCTCTCAGCAACTGTTTCCATTCTGCATTGCTTTATTGGGAGAACAACTGAACTTGCAGTTCTGAAGGCAAGGGGTTTATGAACTTAAGCCATCTTTACCTTTTACAAGAACCATGCCGATATCTTACCTTGCTAAATGCATAAGCGGCTTTTTCTTCCGCTAAAAATTCAACAAGGGAGGCAGACCTTTGGAAATTCTGTCTCATCTTGCTAAAGCCATAGAGATTGAGCTGGCGAATGAAGCTTTTCATGCAGTCAGTTTCAAAGATGCGCAGTGGTCCTTTCCTTTCCAGGACCTCCTTTTTAAAAAGTTCTTCGTCTATCACTACACAATTCCCATCATCATCCCACCACAGTGATTTAAACTGATCACTTTCAACAATTTTCCATAGTTTCTTTGGGAAGGTAAGGGACAGAAAATCATTGTCTTCAAGAGAACCATCATCGCAGAGAGCAAGCCGGGGTCTTTTTGCCCAGGGTCCATCACTCAAAACTTGAAAGGCATTTTCTTCCATCATAGACCTCAAGGCCGAGTCACCAGCTGCCGTTTTATCATGCAACGGAGTAGATGAAATTGCAGAATGAACCATTTCATCTTTAGGTGAAAGCTGCTGAGTCTGTGCAGCAAGAAGGTCCAGGTCCAATTCTCTCTTCTCACTCAGATGGTTTTTTTCAGCTGTAGCCATTTATGCTATTGGTCAAACCATGCCAATGAGGCAGCAGCAGGCCTATTAAAAATGATGCTAGCTTGTAGGGAGCTTCAATAAGGAGTTCTAGAACATCACAGTGAGTCCTATCTTGTGCAGGTGTGACATCACAAAATGAACGCTGGTTTCCTAGCAAACGAGATCATAATGACAGGACAAGATACTGAACTAAGCAGCATTTATTACATCTGCACTGAACAAAGGAGATTAGGGCAAAGTCCTATGAAATGCCTGTCTAAAAATATTGCTTGTAAAATAAGCATATACGAATTGTACTGGAATTCCAAGAGTGGAAACTTACACTGCTGTTGTTTTTTAAACTTAGAATCTTCTTCTACACTTGGATAAAGATGGTCTTATTTTAGTAGCCCAGGAATGCTGACAAACAAGTCAGAGTTAATTAATGCTAACTTTGGGTGCACTACAGTTCAGAACAAGATTTGCCTGCAATGGCCCCATTAATTGGGGTTCTCCTAGAATGATCTCCAGGTTGCACTTTTGCAGTAAGAGGAAACACACACACACACAGCGCCCTGTTCGTGGTTCTCTTACAACGAGAAAAGGAAGTGCCATTTGGACTGATGGACCCAATTTGTTGCCCTGTTTAACATACCTGTACATCACTTACTTTGGATCAATAGCCAGAGTGGCGGTGAAGGGGCCAAATAATACTTCAGGTTCCCCACTTCCTACACACAATACTGCTTATTATGTTACATTAACTGCTAGATATGTAAATAGGGTGAAATATGTAACTATAAGAAATCTGCAAATATGGAAGCAGCTTTTCACCTCCAGCTCCAGCAGCCTACATTGATTTCCTGTACTCATCACAAATCCAGTATTTATCATTTTTCAAGAAGATGCGTGTTGATTATAAGCCTTTTGTGCCTCTGAAGTTCTGTGACATATAGAAATAAAGACTTGGATCTCATGAAGGAACGAATTGACCCCAAATGCAGAGAAGGTGTTTGCTCAAAACTTTGCACAGGCCCTTAAAAAGGCTCTTTTATGGCCCGACAGTACTCAGTTAGTACACTTAAGACTCTGTCTTCCTTATCTATGATGTTTCCCAAATACCTCCCCGACCCAAAATAGATTGTGGCTCCTTCAGCTAGAGCCTGCAAAATAATTCACTGAACAGAAATTATACATTTTCTCTTTTTGCTCTCAGTTCTTTGGATCCAAGCATGATAGTGGTTTTTCATTCAGGTTTTGTTAGTCTCATTTTAAACCCAACAGAAAATCCGGGAAGTTCCCATATTAGCAATGGATCTCAAGTCAATTTTTTCCTCCAGTTTAAGACAGAAATTCTAGCAAGCAGAATGTTATTGCATTACTTGTTTTTAGACATTCTAAATAAACCAGGCAAATCTTAACAAATGCAAGGAAGTATACTCATAAAACTCTTGTCAACACTATTTTGCAGAACTATGTAGAAAATAAGAGTTCAGCAAGCAGTACAGGAGAATACTTTATTGAACAGCCAAAAAAATGGGGGAAAATAGATAATACCTAACTAACATTTTAACAAAAGTGGAAAAGCAACTTTTCAAAATGACAGTTCACACCCTCCCTCCCCTTTAGACAGTACAAAGATTATGGTTATTTACACAATAATTTACATACCTTTATCAAGGTAATTTTGATCCATTAACAGAGGAAGAACCCTTAAATCCTACCTGAAGACATGCCTGAAACATAGTGTTCATGGTTCAATGGGGGAAAATGAAGAGCCAAGAAGCATGCTGATGTAACACCACATGGCTGTGGTACTTCAATATCAATGGAAGCCATGGATTGCATCCAGATTTAGTCATTCAGCAGACACACTGAAATCAATGGGACTTGAAGTTAGTCATGACTAAATCTGGATCCAACCCATTGTGTATAGCTGAACACAAAGCATGTTATTCACAATAGGTTATGCACTTCATATAGCCTTTTAAAAATACTTTTACATATTTATACTGTACAGATATTTTTTAAATATATTACATTGCCAAAAGGTCATATAAATACTATACAGGCACACTTTAATTCAACCAGTCAGAAAGATTCACAAATAAAACATACCCTTTCCTCTTCTCTGACCTTCTGTGGCTGCAATCCAGTTTACAGTTACAGGTGTACAAGGCCTCTGATTTCAGCAAACCTTACCCATGTATAACTGCAGACAAGTTTGAAGCTTAGGATAGTATTCAAATGCTTAATCAGATCTTGGGAAAACCTTAAATTGTGTTGCTAATGAAGTCTGCATGGGCTTGTTGCTCACAGCTGAACAAAAAAATGATAAATTGGGCTCCGCAGAGAGAGATTTGAGGTTTTTCATTTATGAATCTTACCGCAGCTATCGCATCCTTATGTATTTTTTACTGGCATGGTATTTCATATGCAAATGCATGGAAACTCTGAAACATTATATTATCACAAATCTTCATTATCTACATTACAAGTCACTGAGGCACAATTCTATCCATAAACAAATGAAAACAAAAGGCATGAGATAAAAACCATATTGGCCACAGATTCCCAGTTGTGGTTCCGTCAGGAGGAGCTATGTGCCCTGGCTATGCGCCACGTTGTTTGAGTTTGCTTTTAATCTGGCATATCAATGCTTAGTTTGGGAGGTGGAATAACGTATTTCCCAGGACTCTGGGTAATGACCACACCAGTCTTTTTTCGAAAAATTGGAGCTATTTTGGGAGGTTCCGGGACAGGGGTTTCTTCTGTTTCTTCGTTATCTTCATGATGCAAGTCATAAGAAATGTTGCCATACTCTCTTAGGAATGGGAAAATTTCAAGTAGGAATTGACAGAAGTCTTTGCGAATTCCAAACCACCCTGCGCAAACAGAGAGTTATTGATAGTTTCACTCAGAAATGAAATAGACAAATAACAGAGTACCCTCCCCCTCTTTCCCCCCCCTGCTGCACATTTGAATGACAAAACTTTATTTCCATACAAGAGGAGCAGGGACAGAGCTTCTCCGTTTTATACTTACAATGATTGCCCCCTTTCTGTCCGAATGTAGTTGCCATTAAAGTTATCAGTGAAAGCCAGAGAGGGACAAATATGGGTATGTACGAGAATGTGTTGTGTCCATCCAGTCTGTGCACAAGTAGGATCTAGCAAGATAATTGGGTAGCTTCAGTTTCATACTCTATACAACTGTATCTATTCTGAGGATTCAAGGTTAGACATTATTTAAACCACCTAGGCACCAAGCTAACCAAGGTCTGAAAATCTTTTACAAATTCCTAGGCATCAGCATCAAATCCCTAACCTGGGATTTGGAAACCAATTTTGCAGGTAATCTGACATTAAATTCTGCTGTGCTCATTGTTCAAGGATTTCTTTAGTTATGCCATTATCTTAAAGATGTCATTGAAAATAAGTTATAATCGACTGTGTTGATGTCACAATTTGGTACTATGCAAAGATTCAGTATCCTGACAGTCTCAGTAAATTTTCTAGCAGGGTTGATTTGATTTAAAACATGACTTAAATTGCTTCTCTGAAGGACTCAATTTTAATGATTTAAATATCAGTTTATACCACTAGTGAGGAAGATTCTATTTAATCACAATTTTTAGGAGAAATACATCATTGTTCAATATAACCTTAATACATATTCAGAGTAGTAGGTTTCATTAGAAGGTAGGTACTCATTAAGCAATTATTTTGAATTGTTTTCAGATTAATTTTCAACATAAAAAATGAGATGATAGTTTGATAATTTTAGTACTAAGCAAAATGAACTTGTGAAGTCATTCAGGAGATGAACCATCTGCAACTGTTCAATTAATCACGAGATTTTTGTCACGATATGCCAGAATCACCACCACCAAACAGGCTTTTAAATTGTACTAATGAGGTTGTTAATTCTTCTATTTAGTTTTCTTCTTCAAAAAATAATATTAACAAAACACGCACAGGAATTTTTGAATGGTTGGCTATTTCAGGTTTTTTTAAATATAAATGTAAAGTTCTTTAAAGAAATCATATAAATAACATTTAGGCAATTTCAGCCACAGTAGGTTCAGGAACAAAATATTCCCAGATGGCCTGCTGTTGCCATCATGCTAGGTATATTTCCCTTCTTCAATGGAGGATACATGTGGCAGTAGTTTCCTTAGGAGTCTGGACTGCATGAATACGTTCTGTTCATTTTTGGCTTCACTTTCTATTCCCCTCCCTTATCCCTTGCATTTATATCCCGACTCCTCCACCTTGTTCAGATCTACTCCACTTAGAGAGAGGCAAGGCTTTGAGACACACACACAGCGAGAACATGCACTTCTGTACACCACCTGCAGTGCAGAATAGGAGTGATCAGGTTATGGCCCATTTTCATAAACTGCCGTTAACATATTTATAAAATATAATTAGAAGTTGTAGAACTAGTATTCATGATGATATCTTTGACATAGGCTCTTTTTTTAATTAATTGGTTTAAGACAATGTCAAAATCTGGTCTAAATTTTTAAAAATCCGATTTAAAAAACGTTAATTTTTATCATCCCTGGTTTCTACCAGTTGCAGCTGCAAGACAACTGGAAAACATATGAGCAATGTGTGATGAGATCTCCAAAGTCAAAAGGAAGTACGGGCCTGTCCCTTGGGCATCAGAGGCAGGGTGTCAGCACCCTGCACAGCTCCATGTGGCCAGCAGCAAAAGGGAGAAATTATACAAAGGAAGCACCTATGTATAATGAATAGAGACTACTGAATCCAACATTTTTGGCATATAATTTAGGTAACAATCCTGTTGTGGAACTTATCAGTGCAGTTCTAGAAATTGCAGGTACTTGATATTCATTGTTATACCCCACCAATACACATTCAGTACCCTCTAAAAAAGGGAAGTACTAACTCTATTCCACCCACACAACATACAAACGGACCAGCTTTTGCTTACTTCAAAGGTGAGTAACGGAACCACGATAGTCATCCAGCTGATTGCCATGGTGATGTGTGTTCTCCTTTGCTCAGCAATCACGTCCATTGAGCGTAAGAACAGGACAGACCAGACAATGTAGTAGAGAACAACCAAACACAGAAAGGACATCAGGATCCACAGAGGGACACAGACAACCTGAAAATGGAACAGGGAAAAAAAGACTCCTTTATCTGCTCAATGTTCTCCCCCTCCCCCCCTAAGCCAGCACCATTTTAGGCATCTGTCATTACATTCTATAATCCTATCTGCGTATATCTTTCAAAATTAAATAATTATTTGCCTTTAAAAATAGCTATATGGTCAGGCAAACAAGCTTCTGCCTTTAATTACCAGTTTTAGGAAGCCTTAAAAGTACTTTCCTTCCTTCCAATTTTAAAATTTAGACAAGGATTTCTCCATGTCCCAAATGACCCCAGGTTACAGTATTATTGGGAGGGGGGGACTTCTCTTTATCCACTTTCGTTAACATCATGGATAATTTTATAACCTCTAATATGCCCTCCTACACCACCACTGTTTTCTCAAATGCAGAACTGCTGCAGCTCCCTGATTATATTGATTTTAGTTATTTGCAACTGTTCCAGCTCTACAACATCCTTTTACAGATGAGGTGACCACAACTGTACACAGTATCATCTAACCATAGATTTATATGAAGGCATAATGATATTAGCAGTTTTAATTTTCAATTCCTTTCCTAAAATTTGGCATTTGTCAATGCAGCAGCCACACACTGGGTTAACATTTTCATAAACTATCCACCACAATCCCAGGACTGCTTTCCTGGTCAGTCAACCGCCAGATATGACCTATCTGAGTGTATGTGAAGTCAGGATTCTTTTGCCCCAATGTGCATCACTTTACACTTGCTTACATTTAATTGCATTTGCCATTTTAATGCCCATTCCCCAGGTTTGGAGATCCTTTTGGAGCTCTTTAGTATGTGCCAGTTCACAACCAATTGTAGGCTGTGGGTTTTTTAACCCATACTTAACCTATGGTGTCTGGGTTCAGATATCACGTAGCAACCTTTGACCAACCTGATCAGAGGCTGAATATGCAAAATGGCGGAAGAACACACTCAGCACATGCCATGGCAATTATATGTCTTTATGTACAAACCACGTCAATCCCTTTTTAATTACACCAAATAATTTGGTGACATCAGCAAACCTGTCCACCTCAATACCCACCCCTAACTCTAGATCACTTAAGTGCCAAACTTTACTTATTGTTGATTCTACTTGTAATGTATTCTTCTGCATCATCTTCCACATGATCCTGTACAAACCTTTCCTTCTTTTTCTTAAGGCCCTCCTCTGGATTCCCCCCTCCCCCCACCAGAATTTGTAGTGGTGACTAGAGAAAGGGCATCACAGTGGCTCAGAGAAGGCGCACGTCCTCCCCAAAGAAGCTGGCCTGGTGCTAGTTTTGATGTTCTTCTGAGAGCAGGCTAAGAGGTTTTGATTGGCATGTTTTACAGCCAGCCTAGGGGTATTTTACAGCTTTGCTAGATTTTAGGTTTTGCTGCAACTTCTACCATTTTTATTTTTATGATTTTACTATATTTGTTTTTAAGTTGAACGTCACCCTGAGAGTCCTATTAATGAAGAGCGGCTCATAAAATGGACTAGGTAAATCAGAAATATGTAAGGGGTTACCTACCATTTATGATATAACTTAAGGTTATGAAAGCCAAGTGGCCAATTTCCTTTGTGAATTATTGCTCAGCTTTCTGTATGTGCTACAATTTTAAAAAGCCATTTTCCTGACTTAGCCATTACAGTTGGTACTTGCATAAAGATGATAAACCTTTTAAAACAGCATTAAAAACAAGCAGTTTACGTACAAGCCATGGCCACTTGATGATTTCATCCAGTCGGAGTGCAATAAATATAAACTGGAGAATATTGACAGAACACAGGATTTCCAACTAGAGAAGAAAAAAAGCAAGCACGTCAGAATCAAATGTAGTTTGCTACAGAATGCTACAATAGCCAAAGATTACCTTGGAACAAAGTATAGACTAATTGAATATTTTGCACTTCATGTATAAATGAGTGGAACGCTACAAATTTAAATACAAATATGAACTTAATAGAGCAGTATTCAGTTAAGACATTCTAGCATGTATGCATTCTCTCTCTCTCTCTCACACACACCCACACCCACACACCTCATACATAGGGTACATCCACCAAAATAAGCTTTACTAAAAATTATTCTAAAGTAATTTTAAGACAGATAGATCATAATTTTCAATTTCTATTTATAAACTAAACCAATCAGTCTGTACTTCCCTGCAGCAACCTTCACACTTGTGAATATCCAATGCATAAAGAGAGAGTCTCACCTCCAAAGATCTATCATGCCGAAAGCCCCACACACAAGCTGCAACTGATACTGGAGACACAAAGAACAACGGCATGAAGACTAGAAGCCAGAAGCGAGTTCCTCTCTCGATCCCATCACAAACTAGCACTTCGAACATCAGCAGCAACAAGTGGATGCCTACTGCAATTAACATGGCTTTGAACTCCACACACGTTTCTCCTTCTGCTCTAAAGAGGGGCAGAAAAGCATACAATTCATTCTGTTAGTTTACACTACAACTTCATCCAAACGTTAACAGACATTTGGCTTAGCTTGGCCGATACTCCTCAAGGGAAAGGGACACTGTGGCTGAATTCGGACAACATGACAGTCAATGGTGGGGTAATAACCAACTTTACAGTTGTTCAACTAGGTGGCACTCCCCACACAACATGGTAATAAATAATCAACTGTGGTGTGGATTAGGATCAGCGCTGAGTTGACTATGGCAGCATTCGGACGACATGATAGTCAATACAACTGACGATTGTTTCCCCCTCCCCAGTTGCTTATTGTGTCGTCCAAATTCAGCCTGTATGTTGTGTTGGTGGGGTGAATATAGACAAATTACCACAGGGTGGCTGCTTAAATGCCACCCCCATAACGGCTCTAGCTCAGCCTTCACTGGGCACCAGATTGTACAGTCATTTACAGAGCCAAGCATTACCATGCTCCTGTTCCACCAGAAACACACCCTTATGTGAGGACTAAGCTGTACCACAGCAGTGCCCTGCACACACATTCTCCGTGACTTCATCACAGAGCTTACATGAATTATCCAAAAGATTATTGACCCCAAAAACACACTGCCCTTACCGATATTGTGGGTTTCGTGCCCATACGCCAGTTCCCACTGAGGCACCCACGATGACCATTAACTTCCACAGCCATACTGGAGCAAACACTGCCCAATAGCTCCACTGAATCTTATCATCCAAACGGAGAGAAAGCAAAACTGAGAACAGCAGCAGACAGGCATAGATAAGAAATTTGCTGTTTAAAAAGAGGAGAAAATGACAACGTTAAGACACATTATTTTCAGAAGCATACGTCCAGGAACCCACATTATTTGCATTTGAAGAAAAGGTTGCCAAACAAACTTACACTGGGTCATGGATAATAGTTCTAACAATGGCAATTAGTCAAGACAACTATATGATGCCTCCAGATTCAGTGGCAGAAAACCACTGAATACAATTTTCTGGGGAGCAGCAGTGTGAGAATTTTGTTGCCTTCATACCTTGGTTGTGGACATCCCAGAAGCATCCAGCTGACCACTGCAGCAGCAAGACGAAATGGACCTTAGGTCTGATCCAGCAAGGCTCCTCTTATGTTCTTAGGCCATTAGTTCATCTAGCCTAGTTATATCCAGTCCTACCTGAAATCCTTCAGATTGGAAATTCCAGGTAATGAACCTTCTACAAGCAAAGCGTGTGTTTTACCACTGAAGCATGGTCCACCCTGGGATATACTCACAATATTTAACTTAGTCTGAATTTGGCTTTCTTCAAGCAAACCACAGTTCAGATTAATCACAGCTTGTCAGGTTTGGAAGACAGAACATGCTACGATTAATTTTAAAAAAACCTCCCCCTCATAGCCAAATTGGTAGAGAAGAAACAGGGGACCACACAAACCCAGCAGGAGGCTAGGCTCCTTTCCATCAAGATAATTCATGGTTTATCATGACACCGAACACAGGCTATGTCTTTGTTTTCTTTAATTGTTGAATTCCTTCAAAATATCACATGCATGTTTTATCTATGTCACACTGAACTTTCTGGACTACTCATGTATCAGTGGAATCAGGATAGTAGAAGAGTAACGTGCTTTCCGGTCTCTCATTGTACAGCTAAATAATACAACATATTAAGCACAGCAATTGTTCCATTACACACCAGAGCACACCTTTTGGTTCTACTTTTTTCCTTCTTCTTTCCATGTTCCTAAAAAAAATCTGAAGTGGCAAATCACGTACATTTAAGTGCGAGGTAATCCTGCATCTCCTTTAATGCAGCATTTGCACTTCTCTCTGTAAAAAAAGCTCATTAGCAAAGAGCTCAGCAGCCTTTCTCCAGCTGCCTCCCACTAGGAAGCTGACTAACATAAAATCAGCTGCCTTCAAATTGTCATCAGTCAACACAATCAAAGGAAGGAAGATTATGAGTTATGAAGCTGATGCCAACAGCTATGGCTCAGTCTTCTGAGGACCTGAAATTGCAAATAAGTGTTTGAGATGAAGGCCAAATACACCAGCAGAACATCACAACTCATCCTTGGCTTTAAGATGATGTCATGATGAGCAAGCTTGGGACGCTGTACTAGTGCAACAGGGTAGACAGGCACCAAATTGGAGCACCCATCATCCGATGCATCATCTTGCCAAAGTGGCACAAAAGCAGATGGAAAGTAGTTTTTGCAAGGCCATGATTCTAGACTCTCATCAATGGAACACAGACAGATACACTTGGTAGAAATCAACATGTCAGGTACACTTGGTACTGGCATAAATCATAGCAAGATAACCTGTGTGGGACAGGAGTATCCCCAGTTAAAATGCATTTGTGTTTAGCCACAGCTGAGGTAGTATCTTCTCTGATTGCAAACACACGAACACACACTCTTGAAGTACAAAGCCAGGAGTTCGTGGAAAAGCACAGTCTGCTTCTGTACTGACAGACTAAGGATACATTGCTGTTCTGTTTGGCTCTAACAGCACAGCTACCTGACAGTGTACGCCTGGTGCCATAAAGACACACTTGGGAAACTTCCTAGATTACATTTAAAAGGCCTAAGCATGCTCTTAAAACTTAACTTGCACTCAATGAATTAGGTGATCTGTTAAAATACCCTTGATACATGACAAAGCCAACTGCTCCTGATACCATAAGGCTGTAGAGCCAATCTAGCTAGATACAACCCTCTAAGTAATAAAAATGGAAGAGAGGGAGGATATTTACAGTGAGTGTAAGGTGGTATGGGTAAGAGTCCTGACTTCTACAAAAACCCTCTTAAAACAAATAGAAACTCCTTTCAGAAAGAGAAAGCCAACTGGAGGATTTTTCTCCACCCCTCACAACGGGGGAAGGAAGGAATCCTCATCCCCCTCAAAAGGCAAGGATGTACATTTTTGAAAACTGTCCTCTAATGAGATATTAATTTACTTTATATCCTGTCCCCTCCCAAGGACTTCAGGCAGATAATTATGTGAATGGGGGTTTATTAGTAACAATTGTTTAAACCCCCATTTTTGCTTGTAAAACAGGGATGGGGAACCTGTCCCTGTCCCCCCCCCCCCCCCCCGCTCCCCGGATATTTAACTCAAATTCCATGAATTTGGAATGAATTGAGACGCAGTCCAAGAACATCAGGAGGGACAAAGGGTGCCCATCCCTGCTATAGAGGAAACAAATGTTTACTCAAACTCTCCTGACACTACTGGCACATTACTATGCAACAGTCTTTCCTGCTGTGTCATTGTATCTTTCATATCTTTATAAACTGTAGCTCTACAGGACGGCGAACCTTGATTTTCCTTTGTTGTACACTTTTGTTCTGAAAGTGGTTCAGAAAGAATAGACATGGAGCAATGTGCATGCTAAGTGACAAACAGGGTCTACCCTACAGTTGTCAGCCATAATAGTTGCACAGCACCTCCAGGTACAGATGCAGTTTATCTTCGAAAGAGACAAACTGGAGAGGACTGTCTCTTTCAAGACCTGCTCGGGGTCTTCCTGAATCTTTTTAGCTAGTCAGAGGATGCAGAATTAGGAGGACCGTTGATTGAATCCAGCACCACTGCTCTTGCATTGTTAAGGGTGTGATCCTAACTCAAATCTCACGTCATCAAGTAGTTTTATAGTAGTCTCTCGCTTGTCTTTCAACAGCCTCAGCCTATAACTGCAATATGGGAAAATCATAATGCTGGCTTGTCTCGCAGGGCTGTTGTAATTGTTAGCAAGGTAAATATATAGCATCCCACCTTGAGCACTTCAAATGAGATATATAAAACACACACTAAACGGCTGTAGTCACCCTCCCTCTGTCACCCTATATACAGCATGGCATAGTGCAGGAGTGGGCAGAAAGTCCAGGTACTTTGGACTTCAACTCCCAGTACCCCTAACCATTGGCCACGCTGGCAGGAGGTTCTGGGAACTGAAGTCTTACTATAGTGGACAACACACTGGCCTTGGGCCAGGCTGACTTAGGTTCTGAATCCTTGCTTCAGCCACAAAGCTCACCGGGTGACTTCGAGCCAGGTACGACCTCCCAACCTCACTCAAAAGGTTGTTGCTTGGGTGGATAACATAGGAGCACAGTGCTTAACAGCTATAGCTGTAAGTGTTCTACGGAACCCCCAGCACGAGGGGCAACATATACTACCTTGCCTTGGGGGGATTTGGTAAAAATTAATTGTTTTCCGCTGTTGTAAAAACCACCATTGGACACAAGCCATACAAAGAGCCCTGTCCAACTCCATGTCATACTATCCACACTTAGAAGAACTTACCTTCTTCCCCTCTACATCCCCAGAGGCTTCCTTCAAACCTAGAGACACCACTTCCCCACCCCTTCCTTTCAAAGAGACCCTCCCACAATACCCTCCCCCCACAGAAATAGACTCCACAGAACACCCCACAGCTAACCCATGAGAGCTTCACAGAACCTCCAGTTTCAGGGCCAGTTTACCTTGGAGTAACAGGTGCTTCTGCCAGCCTGACACCCTCCAGATGTGTGTTTTTAATACTTGTTATTGTTTTTCTTATAAAGTAGATACAAAATTTATTCCTTCATTATAAATAAACAACCCTAATCACTGGGTGAGCTGCATGTGATTAAACAATGGATTTTACCATTAATGAAGGATACAAATGTCCATATGAGGGTTATGTGTCTCATTGCACCAGTTGTTTTGAACTACAGCTCCCAGCCTTCCTGACCATTAGCCATGGTGGCTGGGGCTGATGGGAACTGCAGTCTCAAACCACTGAAGGGGGTGGTACCAGGCTGGTGAAGGTTGTGCTACCCTGCATCCCTACAAAGGAGGTACCAAATGTGATTACTTATTTATTTACTGCATTTCTATACTGCCCAATAGCCGAGGCTGGGCAGTTCACAAAAATCAGAATCATAAAATACAACTTAAGTATAAAACTTAAACCGCAATATAAAACCACAATATAAAAATACAACCAGCATAAAACCAAGCAGCAATACAGAGACTTAAAAACACAGATTTAAAATAACAAATTAAAAGACTAAGATGGTAAAAATGTTAAAATACTGGTAAAATACTGGAGCCGGCAAAAGTACAACGTACCTGTAGGATCGCCTCCCCCTGTACAATCCGCCCCACACCCTCAAGTCCTCTGGGGGAGAACTGTTACCCAGAGGACCTTTTCTTCTGCCTCCCCGAGACTGTGGAATGGCTGCTGCAGGAGGAGATCCATCAACTTAACTCTCCCTCTGAGTTTAAGACAGTTATAAAAACTAGTCTCTTCCAGCAGGCCCACCCAGATGAATTTTAAACCTAAGAATTTTAAGATGCCCTGATTGTTATTTTAATGTCGTACTGGTTTTATATAATAATAATAATAATGATAATAATAATTTTATTTCTTACCCACAACATTTGTACAATAACAATATAGATCAACTACATAAATCAATTAAAATAGCATACAAAACAATCAACACATTTAAAAATTCATACGTTCTTTTAATTAGTTCTATGCATTTGATTTATATTGTATTGTTGTACTGATGTTGTTCCCCACCTTGATCCAAAGGGAGAGGCAGGTGATAAATATATAAATAAATAAATTATTAGTATTAAGGTAGGTGCCAGGGGAGCTCATTCCACAGCCGGGGGGGGGGGGGGCACAGCAGAGAAGGCCCTCCTCCTGGGAGCCACCTGCCTCGTTTCCTTGGGCCCCCCTGCCCCTGAGGATGCAAACCTCCCACGGGGCTTCGGCTATGGGGCAGTATATACATGTAAATAATAATAATAATAATAATAATAATAATATAAATCATAATGATCTAGGGGTCCGGGCAGGTGCACACAGGAAGAGGCGTCCCTTCAGATCTCCTGAGCCGTCTAGGGCTTTGCATGTGAATACCAGCACTTTGGATCGGGCCCAGACCCGGACTGGATTGTACCTGTGTACCTCCTCCTGGTTCGCCATCATGTCGCCCCCAATACTTCCTCTCAGCCCACAGGCGCCTCTTTCCCCACTGCCTTCAAGGCCTCCGGAGCCCCCTCCCCCCACCCCACATAACCCCCCTCCCCCCACCTCAGGCCCCTTGCGGCCCCTCCCCTCACCTGGGGTTGAAATCTTGAAACAGGCCCCTCAGGTTCATGGCGCTCCGCCCTGCCACGCCGCCGCCGCCGCCGCCGCCCGCTCACAGAGGACACATCGCGGCCGCCTCCGCCGCCTGCCCGCCGCCTGCCCGCCCGTCCGCCGTGTTCCCCTCACAGCGGCCGGGCCGCAACTGCGCGTGCGCCCCGCTCACAACGCGCACGCGCACGCCGGAGGAAGCGAGCCCAGCTGCGTCCTCTCAATGCTCTGGATCTCTTTCTTCTTCCACCAACCCAGCTGAAGGAGGAGTAAGGCGCACGCGCGCCACAGTGGCGCATGCTCTGTAGGCACCGGCGAAGCCTTGCCCTGTTGTGGGTGGGTGTGTGGGGGGGGGAGGCGTGTCGCGCCGCTCTATTCAAGAAGGCAGGACGCGCTGAAGCCAGTGGAGGCTGGTGGCTCCGCTTTCGGTGGGGCTGTGAATCCCTCCTAGGTTTCGCTCAGAACCAGCCAGAACTCTGAGAAGCTTTGGGGGTTTTGCCTCAGGACCTTTAGAGTCCTGCCTGGGAACGCAGGGAGCTGTAGGACTTCCCCCCTGCCTAAACACGCATATCATTGCTCCTAAAGACACTGACACGCGTGTTTGAGCCCCCCGCAGGTACCGCCTTGCAGAAACTAAAACACTGGCTGCACCCTTTGAGGGGAAAGAAGGAATCAGCCATCGGTTTGACAGCTTCCCCTCTCCCTGCAGCAATGAAGTGGAAAACCAGAAGCAAAATAATAATAATAATAATAATAATAATAATAATAACCATTACATGCTATGTATTGGCCGGTTCCGTTCCAAAGCTAAAAAGAGAGATGGGCCAACTGGTTGCAGGAAAAAAGCAGCCGCCTCAGGATCGACTCTTGCATTGCTTTTGAACTGGCGAAATAGGTAGGTCGCCGCAGAGGTTCCCCCATCCTGTGCTCAGGGGGTAGGTGCGCGGAGGGGGATAGATGGGAGGCGGAGCGTGCCCCTTCACCCCCCACCCTCCTTCCATGTAGGGCTGGTGGCTCCGATGCCAGTGGGGCTGCGAATCCACTCTGGGCCTCAATCAGAACCACTCAGAACCCCAAAGGAGCTCTCCGAGGCGCTGAACCCCATGCCCAAAATAGATCCAGCACCTTGGATAGCTCTGACTGGTTCCGACTGAACTCTAGAGCGGATTCGCAGCCCCACCGACATCGGGACCACTAGACTCCACTGCCCTCTCTCCCTCCTCCTGCTGCAGGAGAGCCCCCCCCCCCCAATATCCCTCCGAGGCAGAGGACGGGCGCCACGCATGCGCGCCAAGGGGACCAAGGGCTCTTCTTGCGGCTTGCGCCTCCTGCTCTCCATCCCTCGCTTCTGCCTCGTCCCAGCTGCGATGTCCTGGGAGAAGCGCCGCTGCCTGCACTTCCTTCCTCCGGGAGTAGAAGATGCAGACTTTCGCCTCCCCAGGGGCCAAGGCGATCTTCGTGGCTGTCTCTTGGCCATCTTGCGCATTGTCTGTGTGATGCCCTGGTACATTTGCAGGGACCCAGACAACGACTACATCTTACATTTTTTTAAAAAAAAAAAATTAATACACCAATCTACAGATCTATCAAGCTCCAGCGGGACAAAGGTGGAGAGGCCTACTCCTGGCAAGGGAAGGGAACTGCACGAGCAAACCATCCGGCTTTTTCCAAAGGCGCCTTGTTCTTGCCACAAATTGGGACCAAAGGGGAATTGGTGTTTTTGGAAACTGACAATTAGGTGCCAATCAGGCAGCACACCGGAACACACAGAAACCTTGTGTATTATTGTTTGTTCCTCATTGCATGCACTTCTCTTATTTTTAAACGTCGAAGGCGGTTTTTTAACGAATTGGTGATCCTTAATTAAGGCTGCAATCCCACACACAGTTACCTGAGAGTAAGGCCCACTGAACGCACTGGGTCTTAGTTTTGAGTAGAGATGAATAGGACTGCACCATAAAGCTTCTTTGGAAAACGGGACTTTCAGTCCAGAATGGGTTTGGCACGTGCCAAATTACACCCCTGCTAATATGCTAGATTTCTGTGCAGGAGACATGAGGCTGGGCTTGCCCAGAGAATTTGCAGTGTGAAACTATGCATGGTTAATTGGGAGGAAATTCGTTTGAATTCAATGGGCCTTTCTCCAAGCAGGTTACAGGGCTGTGTAGCCCAAGTGTACCATTTAGCTCAATGAGTTTTTCAGCTGTACTATATAATGCAGAATAAATATGATAATTAGAAGAACACTGCAATTAGTCCAGATAGAGTCAAAACTTTAAAAGGCTAGGACAGCTTTCCTCAACTTGGTGCACCTCCAAGTATTTTGAACTACAACTCCTATCATCCTCAGCCAGAATGGGAGTGCACCAAGTTGGGGAAGGCTGGCCTAGGAGAATAGAAAATATTCCTGTCACTTGTCTGGTTAATGGATTAGCTCCCCCTGGAATACTGGCATCCCTGCTGTTTATTCCATTTGACATAAGAGGGGGTTTTCCACCTTCCTCTTGCACCTCATCTCCTTTTTTCTTGGCATCTTGTGACTTGTAAAAGCAGAGTTTATTATCTGTCAACCATCACTAATGCTCTGCCATTTCTTAGGATTTGCATGTATTAATGTTAATGATGCAAATCTGTCCCCACCCATAAAATAGTTTTCAAATTATATTTCAATGTGACTTGGGAAGGGTAACATCAAGTATAAGGTTAGGGAGGAAGAGAGAGCAAGATTTCTTTATTTAACTTTTACACTGCCTTTCATTCAAAGATCTCAGGGTGGCAGGCACAAATAGTTCCCCATCTATTCCTTTAGTTTTTAAGGTTGTTTTTGTCATTTTTAAAATGTTTGTGTATTTGACAGCACAAACCTATCCTGTGTGTGTGTATAATAAAAAGGTAAAAAGGTGAGTTACACAGTCTAAGAACAACCTCCACCCCAAGAGGGTCCTGTCCTTTTGGCGCTCTTGTGTAAGAGACTCTCTGAGGTTCTCTAGCAGCGATGGGAGCATTATTATGGCAATTCGTGAGATGAGTCCTCCATAACTGTGCATCAGCCTTCCCCATCCTGGTGCCTGGGGTCACCTGCCATGGGCCCACATCCCAGCAGGGGTTCTCTGACAAGAGCCCCCTAGACTTGTTCCTCTTCTTCACCCTTGCAACCTGCTTGTTTACCTGCCTCTTGGTCTGGCCCAGACAACGGTGGTGAAGAGAAGGAGGAGCAGGAGATGCCACCACGGCCTACGTGCTCACTGGCTCTGCACCTGTCGAGCAAGCAAGTGGTGGAAGGAGGATGAGGAGCAGTAGCAGCTGGTGACAATGGCAATACAAAGGTGGGACTTGCCCAGGGAAGGGGCCACCGAGGGTGCCTTGCCCAACAACTCTCCCACACCTAAAGCTGACACTACTGATGCCCACCAGATGCTTTGGATTTCAACTCCCTTTAACCCCAGCCAGCATGGCTAGTGGTCAGGAATGCCAAAGTTGTGGTCCAAAACATTTGGAGGGGAAACCAGGTTGAGGAAGGCTGCCCGACACCCAACTTGTGGGCACAGAAAGCAATTCATGTAATCATTTATTTATTAATTACTGAAATGTATATCGTAGTTGTCTGGATTCAGTGCCCAAGGTGGCTAATGTCAAAAAATATACTACTACAATAAAAACACCATCACAAACATATAAAACCAAAGAGCAGATAAAGACAGGAATGAGTAAAAAGAGCAGCCAGCTAAAACCAACAACCAGTAACAAGAAAACAGATCTACTCTGGAGGCCAAAAGTCTTGTAAGAACTTAAGAGCCTTGCTGGATCAGACCAAGGGTTCATCTAGTCCAGCAGTCTGTTCGCACAGTGGCCAACCAGTTGCCCACAGGAAACTCACAGGAAGGACATGAATGCCACAACACCCTCTCACCCATGTTCCCCAGCGACAGGTGTGCATAGGCATTCTGCCTGTGATATTGGAGGTAGCATATATCCTTCAGGACTAGTAGCCATGGATAGAAGAGTCACATGCTCCCAATAACAGGCTGCCAGCAACAGTCTGGTTGCAGCATTCAGGACCAACTGAACAGGTCGCATCTGGCAGACCAGCTTGGGAACAATCCTTTCTCATCGAGCAAACACCTGTGGTAGTGTTCAAGTGTCACTGAGGAGCTGCTTTCAGGCAGTAGTGGTTCCAGGGGGCCTCTGCCTGGTGCCCATAAAATCTGAAGAAGCCGCCTTCAGGAGGTAATTAATGTAACTGCAGAAGATCATTTAATAAACCTAGGAGGAAATGAGAGAAGCTTGCTAATGAATAAGTCAACACACAATACTCACTTTTAAGTCAAGGAAATCGTTACCGTTTTGAGACGTCTTGCAAGGAGCACTTTTGAACCAGGAATATATTATTGAATGCTTTTGCCTGCACCTCCCAGCACTTTGCTCCTGGGAAATGGATCTGTATTGTAGAGGAAAGGCGACCGCGAGTGTGTTTTATCATTTAATTATTAGAATGCTAACGAAATGTGGCAATTTTATGCAAATCTGCCTCTCCACTGAAGCTGTGCCTTTGGCTCAACCTGCGGTGTGGAGGTTTAAGAGAATCTCAGTATGCTTCTTACGCAGTTCTGAGAGCAAAGCTCATAAATCTTTCAGAAACATTTAAAAAAACCCTCCGTGAGTGCTTTAAAATATGTGTCTTAAATAACAAAGATGGCAAAGTTTGACTGGCATGTATAATGAGCACAGGCCTTAAACTTAAATTCGTTTTGTATCAGAATTAGGAACATAAGAAGAACCCTGCTGGATCAGACCAAAGGCCTTCCGCGTCCAGCATCCTATTTCTCATGGTGGCTAGACAGATACCGCCTATGGAATTCCACAAGCCAGAGATGTGCACAGGGCTGGCTCTACCATTAGGTGGAGTGAGGCACTTGCCTCAGGTGGCAGATGCTGGGGGGTGGCAGCAAGTATTTGGAGGAGAGAGTTGTGGGAGACAAGGTCTACCCTATGACCCCTAAGTTAGCCTGACGCTTTCAGGTGTCACTGAGGTTGCTATCACATTGCCAACGTTGAAGAACAATTCAACATCCAATCCAGTCTGCTTTTGTATATGGAATGGGTGGGGGCGCCATCTTGTCCTTCGCCTCAGGCAGTAAAATGTCTTGGGCCCTCTCTTGCTCTTGACTCACAGTCCCAGCACCTGATAGCCCAGTATTGGCTACCCCGATTGGGAACAGCTACTCTGGCTTTCACACAATGTTTTTTTCCCCAGGGGGTAATAATAATAATAATAATAATAATAATAATAATAATTCATTTCTTACCCGCCTCTCCTCCTGGACCGAGGCGGGGAACAACAATATAATAAAATACATAAAACTGACCAAAACATGACACACATTATTAAAACTGCATTAAAACATCCTAAAAACAGTGAAAAGGGAAGGCAGAGTAGCAGAGCTCCAGGCTTATTTTCAGAGCAGGCCTGGTGATGTTACTTGCCAGAGTACCAGGGCAAGAACATACAGAAGTTGGTCCATCTGTGTGTTACAGATTGTCAGCCATCTTTCATTCCGTCATCCACTCATTGACAGCATCGGATTCCATGTATGAGGCATTCAAGAAGCAGCTGGGCAGCTACCTCTTAGGTATGCTTTACTCTGCGGATTCCTGCACTGAGCAGGGCGTTGGACTCGACGGCCTTATAGGCCCCTTTTATCTCTGCCATTCTCTGCAAGTCCACATGACTTGGGAAAAGCTGATCTGCTGCAGGATTCACAGGTTGGATTCATAGAAAAACCCAAAATCATTTGAATCCGTTGCAGATTTCTTGGACATCCTTGCACAAGGGTAATTGATGGACCCTCCTTGTTCAGGCAAGTGAATAGGTTGTTAACTTTACTGTTGTCTGTGACAGATTAACACAGAGGAAGTCAGGAAAATAATTAAGTAGGGTCTGGATGCTTCTTTCCTTTTGTTTGATGGAGCTCCTTTTTTGCCCACGTCTTTGCAAGATGGTTTTGCATTTCTAATTAAAAGCTAAAGGTTGCATTACAGCTGGCTGAAGATCTTTTGTTAAAGCCCAATGTGTTTTACAAGATAAACGGATGCAGCCAAGGGTAAGCACCACTGAGTTAAATGGAGCTTACCCCCAGGTAACTATGCATAGGATTGCAGTCATGCTGATCCTAATAAATTGGTAAATAAATTAAAAAAAACCCAAACAACCAACAGCTGCAAGTGAGGCAGGGTCCTTTCAGAATTTAGAGCAGCATCCTAGGCAACAACACCCAGCAAAGGTTATCCTGCTGTGAACCAGAAGTGACCCAGAAATGTAAACCTGCATTTAAAACATATAATGTAAATATTAACTGGCTGTTGCACAGTGATCAAAGAAATAGAAAAACAGTTCCAGTATTAAATGGAAGATGCCTCCAAGGCAGTTTTTGTAAATAATTCTCATGCACTTCCTGCCAAGTGCATGAAGAGGAAGCAATTGTCAGAATAGCATTAAATATTTCCTCTCCTGGAGGAATGTAATTGTGAGAACTCTGTGGATTGTGGGTGAATTAAGGCTAAGCTGAATCTGCATCTATTAAGCCTCCAGTGCCCTCAACAGGCTCATGGCTAATACAAATGGGAGGGTCAGGAAAATACATTTCAGTGCCCCATATATAGATGCCATTACCATTTATGGCAGGTGTGGGGAACATGTGATTCTCCAGATGTTGCTGGACGACAAGGCCCATCAGCCCAAGCCAGCATAACCAATGGTATTAAAGGTTGATGGAAGTTGTAGTCCAACTATAGTGGCCATCCTGCTGCCCAGAGGAAACCCACAAGTTGGACATG
Source organism: Anniella stebbinsi (assembly GCA_029215795.1). NCBI lineage: Eukaryota > Metazoa > Chordata > Lepidosauria > Squamata > Anniellidae > Anniella > Anniella stebbinsi. The sequence continues at coordinate 1,682,630 of JARDYH010000001.1, forward strand.
TGTGAAACAGCACCCTCCCAACTGGTTTACATAAGCTTACTGCCTCTGCTACTGGAGGTAGCATAGAGCCAACAGGACTAGGAGCCATTGGTAGCCTTACAGGGCTGTTATGAGGATAACATGGAGAGGAGGAGGATAATGTAAGTTGCCATGGATTCTTTGCAAGAGGAAAAAAGGCAGGATATAAATGTAATAAATAATAATATAAATATAATCAGTACAGCATCCATTGATGGATGCATGGAATAAATTTGTGAGATCTTGCTTCCCTCTCATAGGCCATCAGTTCTACGAAGCGGGCCTATTGCCTGGTGTCATTTTTGGAGGCCAATCAAACACCAAGGCTGCAGGTAGATCGAGCCACCCGAGGAAGGCCTGTTCATGGGGCATGAGTGCCACCTGGTGATGGATGTTGGGAAGCAACAAAAGGCCTTGAGAACCTTGAAACCACAGCTGCCTCCAAGCCTAGATAGTGCAAATACGTGTGGAAAGGAGCATGTGGTAGGATGTTGCTCCAAATCAGCTGCACTGTCGTACTTATGCAGAAGAACAGTGCTGGAGGAGATCCTAAGCATGGAAAGAAAGGGTGCCAGTTGGGGCCCACGGAGCTCCGCCCCCAAAACTATTTCCTAGGGAGCGGGATCTATTCCCCAGAGCCCTTCGTGTCCGCTGGTCCCAATGGAAAGGGTGGTTTCCCCCCCCCCCCCTTTCTTGTCTTAAATTCTGAATTCTCATGCAGGGGACAATTTTCAAGGGAGATTTCAACGGTTATTTCCCCCCTCTTCACATGCTACAACCCCCCCCCCCCCTCTTTGTGGCAGTCAAGCTGAAGGGGGGAAATCCATTGGTCTGGGATGACCTGGGGCAGGGTGCAAATGGACTGAACAATTTATTTTGAGATGGTTTGAGTGAGAAATGAATCAGCTGGCTGTGCCTCCTGTGAAATCCAAATGAATCCTAGCAACTTATCTCTGCATTTGCAAAACTCACCCCAACCCCCACGGGCAGTTTTCATGCAGATTTGTGTGGTATGGTCCTGGGGCCCAAATCTATGAGCAACACCCTTGATGCCAGCCTCCCGCCCCCTCCCTAAAGATGGTGAGACTGGGTAGCAGAGTTGCTGGAGCCGGCAATGGGGAGAATGGGAAGAGGCACAGAGAAAGGCGGAGGTTCAACAGGCCTTTGAAAAAGGTCTGCCTTACTTCACAGGCCCAGAGCCAGCCTAAACGTTCGCTCCCCCTCCCCCAAAAGCAGGCAGTTCATCCGGTTTGCAGGCCTCTTAAAATCGCGAGTGGTCGACTGTTGTGGCTGTTTATTAACCCCCCTACTCCCCCCCCCCCGGTCCCCAGGCCTGTCACTCCACGAACTGCGTCCGGGCCCCCCCATAGCCTAACATAGCCCTTTTAGCAGCTGCCCCCACCCCCCAGCAGCGCTGTTTCGCGCCCTCCCTTCCGCGCGTCCCGCACTACGATCCGACGGCGCTGCGGGCCCAAAGCGAAAGCAGCCCGGCCCAAGGGCGGAAATGCGCCGCCGCCGCCGCCGCCGCCGCCGCCTGGGAAGGAGAGATGCCGCTGGGGGTGGCGCTCCGCAGCAGCAGCAGCAGCAGCAGCAGCGCCGCCCCGCGCTCGCCTCCTCTTCCTCTTCTTCCTCCTCCTCCTCCTCCGGAGCGCCCGCAGCCCCGCCTCGGCCGGGACGCGTGGGGGCGGCGCGTGGCTCCCGGGCCATGGGGTTGGAGCGGCAGTGGCGGCAGTGGCGGCGGCGGCGGCGGCGGCGGCGGTGCGGGCGAGCCGCTCTCGCGCTCCTGCTCCGCGGGCTTCTTTGCGCAGCAGCCGGGCTCTGGCTGGGCTCTGGCGCTGCCGAAGCCGTCGGGACGGGAGGCGCCACCCCTCGGCCGCCCCCAGGTGATGCTGGAAGCCGGGCAGGAGGAGGAGGAGGAGGCGGACCGGAGAGGGCGCCCGGGGCTCATGGGGAGCTGGCGGGGGCGGGCGGATGGGCGTTGGGAATCGGGGCGTGTTTGGGGTTCGGGAGGGGGAGAAGGAGCGGATACTGGGGGGGGGGGCAGCGCTGCGGGGTGCGGCAAGGTTCGGTGCCTGCAGGAAGCGGGGTTCGCCTATGAAGCCTGGCCAGATCAATGGCTTCAAGGGGCTCCCTTTGCAGTGAGGGCTGGAGACTCCGATTTCAATGGGGCTGTGAATCCATTCTGGTTTCAGTCGGCACCAGCCAGAACTCCAAAGGAGAGATCTCTGAGGTGCTGAACTCTAGACCCAAATAGGTTCAACACCTTGAATGGCTCGTTTGGAGTTTTGACTGAAACCCAGGATGGATTCACAGCCCCACCCCACCTGGAGCCACCAGCCTCCACTGCCCCTTGAAGTATCACCTTCAAGACCTGTTGAGCGCAGGTGGTGTCTGTAGGTCCCCAGGGCTGTTGGGCAGAGAAAGGGGGTCGCCTCCGGCGGCTGATCTTGGGTGTCCTGAAAGAGCTGCAAATGGTTTGTTGTTATTTCTAGGTTGGGGAGGGGGGCAACCGGCTACCACGCAGCTTGGGTGTGTGTGCACAGGTCCTCTTCCCTGTTCTACCTCGAACAAAAGGACTTGGGCCTGAAGACCCCCAGACTAGGCTGAAGTTTCTTAATAGATTCCAGCTCCTTATCACTAGTTCTCAGTGCTTTATTTAAGGTGTATGAGCAGCCTGCACAAGGTTCCAGTGACCCCCGCGTGCCAAAATAAGTATTGGGCTACCCTACATCATACACCTTCATTACTTTATCATATTTTAATATGTGTTTAAAATGTTGAAGTGTTTTAATATTGAAACCTATTCAATTTATGATTAACTTTTGTATATCTCTTATTTATAGCTTTTAACTGTATATGTTTTCATTTTGTAATGCCACCTTGAGGCCCAGCCTGGGGCAAAAGGCGGGATATAAATAAAGATAACAACAACAACACTTGGGTGGCTGCTTGTCCAGTCAAAAGCATTGTTTCTCTGCAATGCATAAGGAACTGGGGTGAACCAGGAATCCACTTTAACTTCCTAGACATTTTGCAGTGATTGTGTGGATACGGTACTTGGAGAAGTGTGGTCCTACATTTGCCTTTGATCTGGGTGCAGATCTGGGAAAGGATTTTTGGGTTCACTCAGCTTCAAGGCTTTACAACCAGTGTATTTATTCATTTTATTATTTACATCCTTTCTCCCCCCCCCCAAAGAGCTCTATGTGGCGTACATAGTTTCACCTTTTTTTGTCCTAACAACAACCCTGTTAGGTAGGTTAGGCAGAGGCTAGTCACCCAGTAAACTTTGCGGCTGAGTGGGAGATTTGAACCTGGGTCTCCCTGATCCTACAACCAGAATTTTAGAGAACCGCTATTGGTAAATGGAATCGACTGTCAGTACATGCATTTATTATTAATTGCCTTCCCCCACCTTTCTGCAACACTACCTGCAAAAATGTGTAAAAGCGGCTTACAAAAATGTGATTAAAATACAGTATCCATATTTTTAACCAGGAAATGAAATTAAACTACTAAAAAACCTTGCAGGATTAAACTATTTTGCATGATCCCTAAAAGAGAATATGGATAGGCTCCCGTGAGCTTCTTTGACTAATGAATCCAGCAGTCTTTTCCCAAGCAAAAATCTGTGAACAAGGCCTGACTATGCTTGGCTGCATAAAGTCTGATTATAACGCCCACATCATGCCCCCTGTGTGCTCAACCCATCAGGGATTGAAGTGCACCTTCTGTATTCCTGCTTAAATATCTCTTAGGCCCCCTCTACAAGAATTCGGCTTGACACCTGGTTTCCCGATTATGCGCATCTTCTCACCATTGCATTTACGCCTAATTCCTATAAATGACAGGCGGTGAAGCACATTACCGGCAGTATGAAATGCGCTTTAAAGTGGTTGAAATGCAGAGAATCGCTTGTTTACATGGTCATAAGGCGCTTTAACTCCCGCGGAAAATTAAAACTCGCTATTTAATGCGCATTTAATAATGCGCATAATCGGAAAGAAAAAGTGGCTCGACCCCCGATTTGGCTCCGCTCTTGTAGAGGTAAGAATTTTAATGTGCCTTGAAAGAGCTTTAAATCGCTCTTGTAGAGGCACTCCCAAGTACGTTTTATGGTGTTAATCCTTTAAAATGGTATTATTGTACGTAAGGGTGTTGATTTGCTGCTGGTTTTTATAATAGGATTAAGGAGTTAGAATGAGCATTATTCCCCAATTAGCGCTGACTAACGGGGCTCTAACCAATGTCCTTCAACTCCTTGGCTTTCAAGATGTCAGGAACGTGCTGTTTGTTGTGGTAGATGACTTGCGTCCCGCGTTGGGCTCTTATGGAGACACCCTCGTGAGATCCCCAAACATCGACCAGCTGGCGTCGAAAAGCATTGTGTTCCAAAATGCTTTTGCGCAAGTAAGTAAGGCACCCTTACATTAGGGATTCCTAAACCTTTCTCCCACCTTGAGTATTTATTGTGAATAGCTACCAGTCCATTTCAAGGACAATTCCAGGTGTCCGTGCTTTCCTTTTCAGAGCCTGACACGGCTGGTACTATATCAACCTACCTGTGTTTTGGGTTTGTCAACTGAGCGCCCGCGTCTTGGTGCCCCTGCCATTCAAAGCAAGGCAGGGGGTGATTGTGTAGAGGGCCTTCTCAGTGGTTGCACCCTGTTTACAGGAATCTCTCCCTTGGGAGGCTTGCCTGGTGCCAACTTTGCTATCTTTTTGATGCCAAACAAAGACCTTGGTTATTTTCCTGGAATTTGATGGTTAGATGCAGTTATTTGATCCCTGCCAGTACTTACCTGCTCTTTAATGCTTTTCAAAATTGTTGTCCTATTCTTATGTGTGTTGTTTTTAACTGTGTAAAGCCACCCTGTGACTATCGATATAGGCGCACCGGGAGCAGCCGGGGGGCATCCCAGGCGTTTTACCTGGTGTGGAAAGGGCCATAGCACTGTTTCTAGTTTGCCTTCCGAAAACAAGCTGCTCACTGTTATCCCACTTTAGCCTATGGCAAGCTTTGACTGACCCTTACCAAAGGGGGAAAAAGGGATTAGACCTTACTGGAAAGTTGTCAAAGGCCCTTTGCCATTCTAGCTAAATGGGAGACATGTTTGGGTGCTGTAGGCCATGCGCCACCAGTTGCTGGAGGTGGAGAAAGGCAATTGCTTTCACACCATGCCTTGGTCTTCCCAGAGGCACCAGTGGGGAGGCAGTGATGTGGGGCAGAAAATTGTCCAGTGCTCTATTTTTCTGTGGAAAACTGTCCGTGTCACAAATTCATTCATAACAATGGAAGGACAACAGAGAGGGGGCCAACCCTGCCTCCCTCGGCAGGGAGCAGCCATTGAGAAGGCCCTGTCTGGCGTCCCCAGTAAACATGCTTCTGATCGCAGAGGGAGCAAGCGAAGGTTTTCCCCAAAGATCTTAAACCCCAGGTTGGCTTGTCTGGGAGACGCTGGTATAGGAACTAGATACTTTATAGGAGGTCAAATTCTTTGTCCATTGGGTCTTCTGTCCATGCCAGGGTTGTCCACTCTGAATCTCCAGGGTCTCAAGCATGGTGTTTTCCCAACACCTGCTAACTGATCTCTTAACTGGAGATGCCAGTGATTGAACCTGGAACCTTCTGCATGCAAAGGATGTGCTCTGTCATAGACCTATGGCTCTTGTGCTCCTGTCCTCTTTTTCAGCAAGCCGTGTGCGCTCCAAGCAGAGTGTCATTCCTCACTGGGCGCAGGCCAGACACCACAAAACTCTATGATTTTGATTCCTATTGGAGGGTGCATGCCGGAAATTACACCACCTTGCCCCAGTATTTCAAAGAAAATGGCTACATCACCATGTCTGTAGGGAAAGTGTTTCACCCAGGTAAGCTCTGAATTGGATCACAAATGTACGAGATCTGGCTTCTCTGCTACCTGAAAGTGAACACTTTTTGGGGGGAAGACTTACATATTTTCTTCCTTTTTTTCAGGGATTTCATCGAACCGTAAAGATGACTATCCGTACAGTTGGTCCATACCAGCTTTTCACCCCTCTTCTGAAAAATATGAAAACACAAAGGTGAATGGACATTGCAGCTGTGTGCAGCTGTTGATGATGAATTATATAATACTGCTGATACACAGGGCCGTTTCGTGGGCAAGACAAGCCCCTGCTTCCAAGGATCTTACGCTACAGATCTTACTTTTAGGCTAGATTAGGCTTTAATTTCTGTGCTGCCTTTAAAAACAAATCAGTTGTGCTCAAAGCAACATATGAATTAAAGAATAATCTAGCTTTAAAATAGAGAAACAACCAAAGGAGGGGCCTGGCAGCTGAGAGGGAGTTGTGCGTACTTCATAAAGGTTGGTGACCAGCGGGAATGAGGATTAGGAAGATAAGTCAAAGGCTGTGTGGAAAGGGCAGGGGAAATGCCCCTAGTTCAACAGCAGAGGGCTTGGTTTGCATGCAGACGGTGCTAGGTTCAACCCCCAGCATCTCCAGGTAGAATCCTGCCAGAAACCTTGGAGATCTGCTGTTCGTCAGTGTCAACAATACCGGACTATATGGACCAGTATTCTGACTCAGGATAAGGCAGCTTCCTACGTTCCTAAATAATTAACCCCCTGCTGCTGTGTGTATGTCCAACGATTGTCAGTCTCTTGTGTGGTGAAGCGTATGAAAAGGATACAGGCTTCCTTTTGGGAATTTGGACAGAACAGAAGTCAGCTCGCACTGGCTTCAAAACCGAGCAAAGTTTGAGAGAAACCTTTCCTACATGCAAGAAACGTGTTTCTATGAGTAGTTGGGCTTTGAGGAGGGTTTTGAAGACGTGGGGAGAGGCGAGATGCACAAGGAAGGGAACTTCTTTCCTTACAATGGGTCTCCAAATGCGGCGCCGTTCTCAACAGCCCTCTTTCTTCCAAGGTTTGCAAAGGGAAGGATGGGAAACTTCATGCCAACCTTATTTGCCCGGTGGATGTTTCGGAGATGCCCGAGGGGACCTTGCCAGATATCCAGAGCACGGAGGAAGCCATCCATTTATTGAATATCATGAAAGGAAGCAAGAGCAAATTCTTCCTGGCTGTCGGATATCACAAACCTCATATCCCGTTCAGGTACCCGCAGGTGAGGACGTTTAGGCTGAAAGAGCCCGTTGGGAAGGAGAGCTTTGGTTCTAGACAGCAACGCTAGCTCAGCACAAATTGTGTAGAGTGGGGGTTCAGAACTGCAGGCCCAGGGCACATCTGGCTCTCCAGAGTTCCCTAGAGGGCCACATCCTGTCCTCATGCTCTGTCCACTTTGCCCCAGCCACTGATGGTTTGGTCCTAGAATACTAGAGTTGGAAGGGACCTCTAAGGCCATCAAGTCCAACCCCCTGCTCAGTGCAAGAATCCACCTTAAAGCATCCCTGATAGATAGCTGTCCAGCTGCCTCTTGAAGGCCTCTAGTTTGGGAGAGCCCACGGCCTCCCTAGGATTGTCGTACTGCGCTAACAGTCAGGATGTTTTTTCCTGATGTCCAGCTGGAATCTGGCTAGTTTGGTGGTTTCTCAGCATTTGTGCACCCCCTCCCCCACCCCCCCAGTCTAAAAGGCTGAGATGCCTTCCCCAAGGCTTAGGTACTGGCAGGAAGAGCTTTAAGCTGCCACGTGCTGGTGTTTTGGGCCTTTTGGTCCACCTCCTTTTGCCTTCTGTCCTGCCCACCCCTGGATTGTGGCTCTGAGCGCTTCTCTGAAATGGAATTTGGCCTTCAGGCGGAAACAGGTTTGTCACCTCTGGTGTAGAGCTTGGCAAAAAGATAAGGAGAGAGAAGAACGATGGCTCCTTGTTTCCTGTGTATGTGTGTGTGTGGCTGCCAAGCTGGAAACAAAGCCCTAGGAGGAGAGACGGAAGGAAATGGGCATGTTTAGCCTGGAGAAGAGAAAATTGAGGAGAGACATGATAGCACTCTTCAAATACTTGAAAAGTTGTCACACAGAAGAGGGCCAGGATCTCTTCTCGATCATCTCAGAGTGCAGGACACAGAATAACGGTCTCCTCAAGTGACAGGAAGCCAGATTCCAGCTGGACATCAGGAGTAACGTCCTGACTGTTAGAGCAATACGACAATGGAACCCATGACCTAGGGAGGTGGTGGGCTCTCCCACTTTAGAGGCCTTCAAGAGGCAGCTGGACAGCCATCTGCCAGGGATGCTTTAAGGTGGCTTCCTGCACTGAGCAGGGGGTTGGACTCGATGGCCTTATAGGCCCCTTCCAACTCTACTATTCTATGATTCTAAGAGGGCATCCTTCAGAATTCTCAGTAGGCAGAACCTGGCTGCTGTCATGTGCTGAGTGTGTCATGGAGTTTTGCAGAAGAGACTGGTGAGGAGTCCGGTGTGAACTTTTCACAGGGCCACATACTGTTTAGTAGCAGAGGCATGTTTATTTAGTAGAGTAGTTAATGATGATTTTGAAGCTAAAATTGGTACACACAGCTGCATAGTGAAAGCCAATGCTTTTTGCTACTAACAGAAGTTAGATAATGCACCATCGCTGTCTTGAACAGTTTGTACCTTCTCTCTGATAAGAATGTTCTTTTCTCTGCTGTGAGATACTTTCTTCCCTCCCAAGAAGCTAAGGACCCCTTTCCCCTCCTTGGTGGAGGAAGGGAGGGGTGTGTGTGCCTTTTGACAGTCTGGAACTAGGCGAGACAAGCCCAATAAAATCCCGGGAAGATTGGCCTGTTACCTGTTTTTGTTGGGGGGGGGGGGGAAGTGCACCACCTGCTCAGATAAACAGCCCCCTGGGACAATGCCTGTTGCTTCTAGCAAACCAGAGCAACTGCAAAATGAGGGGCATCTGGAAGCTTTTCATTGCCTTGATTATCTGCACCCATTTTTCATCAATACACTGTATATCATTCCTCCACACAAGTGGACTTCAGTTGTATTGGTTCTGTTGAATCTGTTTGGTGGGGGGTCCTGAGTGGATCAGGCCCCCAGTTTAAGACAGAGCGTGACATGCAACCCAGCTTTGAGAAGCAGTGTGGAAATGCAGAGGGAAACCTTAATGCCTGCAGCGCGTTGTTCGAACCCTACAGAATCCAGCCTTGCCATTGCTGTTCTGAACTGTTTTTCTCTACTAAAGGAATTTCTCAAATTGTATCCCTTGGGAAACATCACGCTGGCCCCAGATCCCGACATTCCTAAAGGGCTGCCTTCTGTGGCTTACAACCCTTGGGCGGACATCCGGAAAAGGGAGGATGTTGAAGCGTTGAACATCAGTTTCCCTTATGGGCCAATTCCGGACCACTTCCAGGTAGGTGGCTGATGCATTTCCTCCACTCTTCAGCTAAGTGCAAGTTCATGATCTATGCTTAAAATGTGCTCATATGTTCTCTTTAACAAAACTGGCAAGTAAGGCCGGACAGCAGTGGCGGCCTGTTTAATAGAACTCCTAGCGCAGGGGTAGGTAGCCTGGTGCCCTCCAGATGTTTTGGGAATACAACTCCCATAACCCCTGATCATTGGCCATGTTAGCTGGGGCTGATGGAAGTTGGAGTCCAAAATACCTGGAGGGCACCGGTTTGGTTGGAAATCCACTTACTGTCTTTCAATGCATTTTCTAGCGGAAGATTCGTCAGAGCTACTTTGCATCCATCTCTTACTTGGATACGCTGGTTGGGAAGCTGCTGAACAGTCTGGATGATGCAGGGCTTTCTCATAACACAATGGTAGTCTTCACATCTGACCATGGTGAGTCGTCTGTGCCTCCCGGGTTCTGTTGTGAACTGTGTGACATAACTTCATAATGAACAATTCTCTCTCTGTACTTACATAAGGTTTTTATGTACGGCATCTAGTTGGCATACTGAAGTAGTTGGCTTCTGTGTACTTTTCGTCTTAAGCAGGACTGTTTGCCTATTGCAATTGCATGCAGAATTCTATCCCGAGTCTGGTATTTGGCACCAAACCTGAAGAATCTTGGCTTTCACTGGAGTAGGAAACAGTTCGAGAGTACCCCATGGTGATCTGTAACCAGGAAAGAGGTCTTAGGTTCATGGTGCGCAGCGCACTGAAGACATCAACTTGCTGTGAAAAATTCTATGCTAGGTAGAGATGCAAACTTTCCAAAAATTTTGAAGCCATGGAAAAAAAAACGGTTTTCCTGGGGGGGGGGGGGGGTCCAGAAAAAAACGGATTTTTTCTGAAAAATGGAAAAAAATGCAATATTAGCACTTTTTACAGATTGAACGTCACTTTGTTACTTTAGGAACATAAAATATAGTTATGTACAAGTTGATTTGGCATAAAATTATCACATTTGGTATATTAAAAGTATAGTGCATTCAAGTAATTATTACAAATTGAATTTACGTTTTAAAATTTTCACAACAAAAACGATCAAACGACTGGAGCACCTTTTCTATGGACAAAGGCTGAAGTTTTGAAGTGGGAGGTGCAGAACCTCAGGTCTGGGGTGTGTGTCAATCTGGCCTGCTGTTCTAATTCAGCCCTTATGGGTTGTCGAGGTGGCCACGCCCCCATTTCCCCTCTTTCCCACTAACACCGACGTTATTTCTCTCCAAAGGGTTCCTTATTGGCAGCGAGAAATTTTCTAAGGGATGCTTATATTGAAATTGAGCAGCATTTGGCTTGGCCAAAATGAAGGGCTTTTATAAATGGAAAGCCATCAACCTGCAGGAGAGGGAGGCCTGCTGCCAGAGGAGGAGGAGGAGAGGAGTGTGCCTGCCTGCCTGCCTGCCTGCCTGCCTGCCTGCCTCCTGGCCTCGCTGCTGCCACCACCACCACCAGCCTCTAGAGGATTTCAGCCTGGCAGACTGCCACTCCTTGCAGGACCAGGCTCCCAGGTACTGAGCCAGCTGCTGTGGACAATTACATCAGTCCCCCTCCCTTCCTGGGAGGGATATTTAAGCTGCTGGCTGAGGGGGCCTGGGAAAGCCATCAACCTGCAGGAGAGGGAGGCCTGCTGCCAGAGGAGGAGGAGGAGAGGAGTGTGCCTGCCTGCCTGCCTGCCTGCCTGCCTGCCTGCCTCCTGGCCTCGCTGCTGCCACCACCACCACCAGCCTCTAGAGGATTTCAGCCTGGCAGACTGCCACTCCTTGCAGGACCAGGCTCCCAGGTACTGAGCCAGCTGCTGTGGACAATTACATCAGTCCCCCTCCCTTCCTGGGAGGGATATTTAAGCTGCTGGCTGAGGGGGCCTGGGAAAGCCATCAACCTGCAGGAGAGGGAGGCTTGCCGCCAGAGGAGGAGGAGGAGGAGAGGAGGAGGAGTGTGCCTGCCTGCCGGCTTTCTGTTTTTGTCTTTGGTTGTTTTTTGTTTTTGTTTTTTTGTTTTTTCCTCTTTCCCCAGGCTTGAGCTATGTGCCTGGGAGGGAGGATACAGGGCCAGGTGAGGGGATCTGAGGGGAGCACAATCAGGGTAGTGACGGGTAGAGGGAGATATGGCGTTGTGAGGAGGACTTGCCAGGTTAGGGAAACAAGGCCCAGACAGTTAATGGCTGTGCCTTGTTCCGGTCCCCCTCACACCCACAGGCTTGTTGGTTGCCTTATCAGCCAGCCCTCAGGCCTCCGGGTGCTGCTTTTAAATGCCAGATCAGTGCATAATAAGATCTCCCTCATCCACGATTTAATTGTGGATGAGGCAGCCGATCTGGTATGTATAACCGAGACCTGGGTGGGAGAGCAGGGAGGAGTTAGTCTCTCCCAGTTATGCCCACCGGGGTACTTGGTTCAGCATCAGGGTAGACTTGAGGGCCGGGGAGGGGGGGTTGCTGTGGTCTATAGGAATTCCATCCCCCTCTGCAGGCTCCCTGTCCATGCGACTACTGGTCTGGAGTGTTTGCACCTTGTGTTGGGCCAACGGGACAGATTAGGGATTCTGTTGGTGTACCGCCCACCCCGCTGCTCAACAGACTCCCTAGCTGAGCTGACAGAGGTGGTCTCTGGTGTACTGTTGAGGTCCCCCAGACTCTTGGTTCTGGGGGATGTCAACATTCATGCCGAGGGCACTTTATCTGGGGCAGCTCAGGATTTCATGGTTTCCATGACAACCATGGGACTGTCCCAACATACCATCGGCCCAACACATGTAGCAGGGCATACTCTAGACCTGGTTTTTTCAACTGGACATGGAGATGGGGATCTGAAAGTGGGGAACTTTACATCAACCCCTCTGTCATGGTCAGATCACCACCTGCTGAGGTTTAGACTTACAGCGGCTTTTCCCCTCTGCAAGGGTGGGGGACCCATTAAGATGGTCCGCCCCCGGAGGCTAATGGATCCAGATGGTTTCCAGAGGGCTCTGGGGAGTTTTCCGGCTGATAGGGCTGGCTCTCCTGTCGAAACCCTGGTTGATCTGTGGAATGCAGAAATGACCCGGGCAGTTGACACGATTGCTCCTGAGCGCCCTCTCCTGTGTAGAGCTCGAACGGCTCCGTGGTATACCCCAGAGCTGAGAGTGATGAAACAAAACAGGAGACGGCTTGAGGGCAGATGGAGACGAACTCCTGATGGATGCAATCAAACACTGGTAAGTGCTTATGGTAAGCTGTATTCAGGGGCAGTGAGGGCAGCAAAAAAACAATACTTTGCTGCCACTATTCAATCATCAACCTGCCACCCAGCGGAGCTTTTCAGAGTTGTCCGGGGGCTTTTACATGCTGGCCCCAAGGACATGGTAGAACCATCTGAGGCCCGCTGTAATACATTTGCTGGGCACTTCCAGAATAAAATCTCTGGCATCCGTCAGGACTTAGACTCCAGTGTTATAGCAGATGAATCTAGTGAGGTATCCAGAGCACAGGCTTGTCCTGTTTTCTTGGATGAGTTTCAGTTGGTGCAGCTCGAGGATGTTGACAAGGTGCTTGGACAGGTTCGTGCAACCACTTCCATATTGGATCCTTGCCCCTCTTGGCTAATAAAAGCTAGCAGGGATGGAACAACTGGCTGGGCCAGGGAAGTGATTAATGCCTCTTTGCAAGAGGGAGTGGTCCCAGGCCTCCTGAAAGAGGCGGCAGTGAGACCACTCCTAAAGAAATCTTCCCTGGACCCTGAAAATCTGAATAACTACAGGCCAGTAGCAAATGTTCCATTCCTGGGCAAGGTCCTGGAGCGGGTGGTTGCGAGCCAGCTCCAGGCACTCTTGGATGAGACTGATTATCTGGATCCATTTCAGTCGGGTTTCAGGCCTGGTTTTGGTACGGAAACAGCCTTGGTCGCCCTGTATGATGACCTATGTCGGGAGAAAGACAGGGGGAGTGTGACTCTGTTGATTCTCCTTGATCTCTCAGCGGCTTTCGATACCATCGACCATGGTATCCTTCTGGCACGACTGGCTGAGTTGGGAGTGGGAGGCACTGCATTGCAGTGGTTCCGCTCCTACTTGGTGGGTCGGCTCCAGAAGGTGGTGCTTGGGGAACATTGCTCGGCCCCGTGGATTCTCCAGTATGGGGTTCCGCAGGGGTCAGTTTTGTCCCCCATGCTGTTCAATATCTACATGAAACCGTTGAGTGCAGTCATCCGGAGTTTTGGAGTGCGTTGTCATCAGTATGCTGATGACACGCAGCTCTATTTCTCCTTTTCATCTTCATCAGGCGAGGCTGTGGATGTGCTGAACCAGTGCCTGGCTGCGACAATGGACTGGATGAGGGCTAATAAACTGAAACTCAATCCAGACAAGACTGAGACGCTGTTGGTGGGTGGTTCCGCTGACCGGATGGAGGGTGTTCAACCTGTTCTGGATGGGGTTGCACTCCCCTTGAAGGAGCGGGTTCGTAGCTTGGGGGTTCTCCTAGAACCATCTCTGTCACTTGAGGCGCAGGTGGCCTCAGTGGCACGGAGTGCCTTCTACCAACTTCGGTTGGTGGCCCAGCTACGTCCCTATCTGGACAGGGATAACCTGGCTTCAGTTGTCCATGCTCTGGTAACCTCCAAGTTAGATTACTGCAATGCACTCTACGTGGGGCTGCCTTTGAAGGTGGTTCGGAAGCTGCAGCTTGTGCAAAATGCAGCGGCCAGATTGATAACTGGAACCAGTAGGTTCGAACATATAAGACCTACTCTGGCCCGCTTGCATTGGCTGCCTGTATGTTTCCGAGCCCGGTTCAAGGTGCTGGTTTTAACCTATAAAGCCTTACACGGCTTGGGACCACAATACCTGATGGAACGCCTTTCCCGACATGAACCTACCCGAACACTACGTTCAACATCTAAGGCCCTCCTCCGAGTGCCTCCTCCGAGGGAAGCTCGGAGGTCGGCAACAAGAGAGAGGGCCTTCTCTGTGGTGGCTCCCCAATTGTGGAACGATCTCCCTGTCGAGGCCCGCCTGGCGCCAACATTGTTATCTTTTCGGCGCCAGGTCAAGACTTTCCTCTTCTCTCAGGCATTTGGCAATATCTGAGGAGCCTGGGTCTGTTTTGTTTTGTTTTTGTAGGTTTTTTTTTTTGTTTTTTTTGTTTTTTTTTTGTTTTTTTGAAGTGTTGAAGTGGTTTTTAAATGTACAGATTGTGTGTATGTTGTATGTTTTTGCTGTTTTAATTTTTGTATATTGTTTTTAATTGTTTTTAATCCTATGTAAACCGCCCAGAGAGCTTCGGCTATGGGGCGGTATACAAATGTAATAAATAAATAAATAAATAAAACCAGGCTAATTAAAACAAGGAAGATATGACTCTGAGGACGAGAGATGCAGGAAAGAGGAAGCTAGGAAGCTACAGGAACTAGACGGTTGCTGACTTCATGGTTAGAAAATAGCTACAACAGCGCATCATCTTGTGGTTATGCCTGGAGAGCGTGAACATCGCAGGGTTCAGTTTTCTGGGTGTGGACCACAGTCACTAGGAGGAAGGGGTCATAAGGGTTGCAAGTGGGGGTATGCAGAGATGAAAAGATATGGGAGTAAAAGACTATAGTAACCCCTCACATTATGTATCATGTTCAAATGTAAAACTGAAAAAGTAAAGAGAAGATACTGGGCGGGGTCTCTCCCAGCAGGGAGTTACCTCTGCTATTAGAAAGCTGTAATGGGTAAAATCTGACTCATTTTCTTTTCTGTTTTTAGCTTCGCTAAGTATTATCATGCCACCATTTTGTTCCTGTAATGTTCTTAAATACGTGTGCTTTTTGCTAACACATGATCGAAATATACGAGCACCTATTTGTAAAGGTAACTGTGCTATTTAAGTCTGAGGATGAGCCATGAGCCACCAACCCAACTTGTTTATGTTAGGCAGGGGTGCAGGGACCTGTTTTAGTAGGATGCTGTAATTTAAAGTGCCTGGGTTAATTGTTAAAGGGGAGCGGGGAGACGACCGGGGATTTTCACCTGTTCCCTGCCACAGGCGTTCAGGTGAGTGGCTGCTTCATGAGCCTTACGGGAGGGGATTCCTTCAAAACCAATGGCACCCACTCTGCTGCTTCACCAAGGATCGTTCATGCAAGCGGTGGTGCTCTTCATTCCTCCAACCTGTCTAGGCTGGTCACTGGGCGAGCACGGCGAATGGGCGAAGTACAGCAACTTTGACATTGCGACCCGCGTACCACTGATGTTCTACGTGCCGGGAATAACGGCTCCCACCTCTTACCCAGGAGAGAAGCTCTTCCCTTTCATTGATCCTTTCACCCAAATTTCAAGCCTTCTGCCTCAAGGTATGTTTTCAGCTTTTACAATAGCCTAAAAAACACGACCTTCAACTGATGGTTTGGTTAAATTAACTGATTTTAAAAAACCACAACTTTTGATTGCCCAATTAATAGGGGCAAAATTTTAGCTCAAGTTAACACTCCCCACAAAACACACACACACATTATTTTAAAATACGTATACTTTTATAAAAACAAGAGCACTGCACACAGCCAGTGCTGACTTAAGAAGCATTTAACCCCTCCTTTCTTGTACAGGGAGAATGTCTCTTCTCAGATGATGACACAGGTAGGCAGCATCTCAAAAGGGGAAGTTTCGAGTCTTGCTTCAAAACATTTTTTAAAAAATTCCGGCACATTTATTTATTATTTGTTAATGTATTTAAAGAGCAATCATGTGGCCCATAGACAGTGTCTAGGTTCCATAACTACACTGTCTAGGTTTTTGTTAGCATAAGGCTTACAAGATACAGTTGATTAATTTTTGCAGCTCAGATAGTCATAGAAATATGTATTTTGCTAATACCAATTTAGCAGCAGGGCTACTCCCAAGAGAACAGAGATCTGTTTTCTTTCTTTTAGTGGATTTGGGGTCATCTGATAACTTGATTTGTTGGGCTCCTTTTTCTTATTTCTTTTCTGTTTTTCCTAATCCAGGGAAACCCAAGGAAATTGTTGAGTTAGTGTCTCTCTTCCCAACACTTGCTCAACTAGCTGGTTTAAAAGTCCCCCCTGCCTGTCCCCGGACTTCATTTCACGTCTCGCTGTGTACTGAGGGGCAAAGCATGGTTCAGTATTTCCCATCCATGTATGGTGGACAAAAGAATGCCATCGATGAAGGAAAGGACTCCAATATTCCTGTTGCTTTCAGCCAGTATCCGCGTCCCGGAAACATTCCTGAGTTTAACTCTGATTTGCCAACGCTTAAAGATATAAGAGTGATGGGATATTCCATACGTACTGCCGCTTACAGGTGTACTTTATGGCTTGGGTTCAGTCCCAACAACTTTACTGTCAATCTAACCGATGTCCATGGAGGGGAGCTGTATTTTACAGATACTGACCCCAACCAAGATCATAACATGTACAACAAAAGTGTCCTGAATGGGCCCCTCACCCCAAAGCTTTGTGAGATCTTGGAGTGCTAAATTGGGGGGCTTTGCTTCCTGTCTGGAAAGCTTTGCAACTGAATTGATAGGCACATTAGTTATATACTCGTAGAACTTTGTGTTATACACAAGGAAATCTCTTACATAATAGTTGCATTTGTACCAAACAATCTCAAACATGCTCTGTGTGTGTGTGTGTGTGTGTTTAAATGATTTTCTTTAATTTTTAATTAATAATGACCTCCCTTTTCCCCTTTTGTAGCTGTATCAGGTCTAGCCATCTTTTCAGGATATAATGATGGAGATGGTTGGCTTCTTAAGTGCTTGGTGGGGTGGGGGAAAGGCACAGTATAATAAATAACTTCAAATTAACTATGGCTAAATCCTGTTCACAGGTTTACAATCGAAATCAGGGATCGGGAATGTGGTGCCCCAGAGCCGTGGCAATGCAAACAAGGAAGCAATTAGGGACATGTTTGTCAGGGAAATATTTTAGGTCAATAATTCTTGTAAAACTATATGGGTTGAGGACATCTAGTTCTTTTTGCTGTGTTTTGTAATTAAGATTATTGTTTTATATGTTTCTAATGCTGGTCCGTGGACCACGATACAGAAGGCACTATACTAGTGTACATTGTAATGATAATAAAGGCCTAACTGGAACAATTTTTACATGGATGTACGGAACTTTTGGGGAACGATTAGAAGTGGCATCAAACCAACTGCCACCTTCCTATTTCTGCCCAGACTGCTCTCCCATCTTCTTCTCAGGAATGTGTTGTGTGTTTGTTTCTCCAAGGGCTGCTCCTCTGTTCTGTTCTGACTAATGTTCTGTGTATAACAGCCCATAAAGAAATAGTAACTGCATAAGTGATGCCATTAAGTTAAACTTTATGCTTGAAGGTTGAACAGGCTGGTTTGGTGTTGCCAGATCCAGGCCTGATGTTCAATCTCTCGCGAAAAAGAAAGGAGGAATAGTTATGGTACCGTTAATGACAATTTAGTGTTCTATTGCCATACGCTTGCGGCTCGGCCCTTTCGCACGTTTACCCAGAAATCTGGCTGCCTTCAATGGGACTTTCCCAAGCAAGCACCCAGCACAATGACAGCATTGGTTTCGCTATAGTCCTCCTTTAATCATGGAAATTAGAGCTATCTGGGCAGCTATGAGCTCCGAAGAAAGCCCAGGTTCTGTTTTGAAAAGAGCAGCCTGTTAAGTCTGTTGCAGCAAAAACAACAGAGGTGAATCGGGTCACCATTGCAACGACATCTGGGTTATCCTTGAAGAGCTGAAGTGATGAAGTTCATCCTAAGCTTTGCACCATTCATATCCCCCAAAGTGAATATGATTCAGAAATGAATGAGATTCTTCACTAGAGGACAGCAACCACTTGGCACGCAATTCGATGCATCTTTTCACTGTCCTTAATATGGTAGCAAATCTCCCTCTACTTAAGATGGGTTTGTGTGAGTAAGTACCCTGCCTGGTTGCCTAAAGGAGGTAATTCCCTCCCTCCACTCCCCAGGCGATCATAAAAGGAAGCGTTTATAAAATGGAAGAGCGTTGGCTCCTCTCAGGCCATTAATCCATTGCAAAGGGCTCCAAAACACACCATTGTCTTGTCTCGCTTCTTACATTTCAAAATGTGCCCTTAGCCACTTTACCAGCCCAATAGGAGGCTTCATTTCTGGAACCTCACAAATATAGCCTTTCTTTTCATAGGGAGTCCCCCCCCCCCATCCCTGGCGGCACCCCACAACTCCCCAGCAAGAAATAACAAAATGCAGTTAGCATGGCAGCGTTCCAGTGCTGCCTCCTGCTCATGGGACAGGACATGTCCCTTTTTAGGTCAAGGTGGCCTCCAATAACAAACAAGAGCGCGCACCTAGAGCAATAAAAACAGACGGCTTGGAGAGAGCAGGAGAGGGAGAGCAAGAGCGAAGGAGAGAATGCAAAGCAAGCACCATAAAATAAATGAGATGCCACTGCTGACCCTCTTCCTCCTGACGGCTCTGCAACAGCTGGAGCACTGGGCCGATGCTGCATCAGCAGTATTTACTACCTGTCTGGCAAGTTAGGAACAGCTGCGCTGGAGACTCTCAAGTTAAGTAGGAGGCAAAACAGCAGAGTCAACAAACAGCCTTCAGTTAAAGCTGCGTGCTGTACGCCAGGTCAGCTCTGATCCCTGGTCTCTGGAATCACAGCCGTTCTTCCACGCTCTCCTGCAGAAAAGACACGACGTCCCTAAGACAGAATCCCCCCTTTTGAACCCAGGTTAATAATTATGTTTCTCTGATACAGGGATCTTGGAACGGGCAGAAAAGATGGCGTTAGGACCTCCCCCCACAACCTCAAGTCTTTCAGATGCGTTGGATTGCAACTTCCATCATGCCAGCTGGGAATGATGGAAATTGCAATCCAACACACAGGAACCTAGGAAGCTGCCTTATTGCTCCATCTAGCTCAGTGTTGTCGACACAGACTGGCAGCAAGGGCTCTCCAGGGGTTCAGCCGGGTCTGGAGGGCACCAGGAAGGCTGCCAGGAGTTCTGGGATGTTTTACGGCTTACAAGCTGTAGCCAGAGTTTCATTATATGCCTGTTGTTCCTGCTGCCATGACATACTTGAAAATGCAACTGCAGTTCCTTTTTCGTATTCTTTTTTTTAACCCTTGAATAGCAAATCAAAAGATAGAATCTCAGCCCTTCAAAAATAGGTAAATAAATACACAGAAATCCTCTTGAGGGCCTTTCTTTGCTCACCCTAACAGTAACGATAAGAGTGGGCATTTCACAGATATGTAATAAACAAGTAATTCAGTCAAAGGACAGCGATGCTGCGAACATGGCAGGCTGATCACGCAGAAGTGCGCAAGGAGGCGTCGCTGGTTCCTCGGTGTGGCTCTCCACCTGCGAGGGATTAGCTCTGCTTCCCTCTCCAAACGCTTTCCGTGTATTTCATTCCCCGCCCTCTAAATTAGTTTGATCTTCTGCCAAGGGAATCGCTTCCCCTGGCTTGAGTCCTCTCAAACATTTCACAGCAAGACGGATGTGATCCCGCACTCGGGGGGGGGGAGTCTTCATTACGAGGAGCCCAGGGAGATCAGTGACTTTGCTGTTGCCGGCTCCGCCGGAACCTTGTTTCAGAAACTTAATCAAGGGCTGGGATGAGAGAGACAAACAGATCAGCTGATTGAATGGGATGGCCTAATCATTTTCTCATCACTGGCTTTCATTTCTCTCTATGCTGTAATGCGATTAGCGCTCAGTGGGGCTATTGATCATAGCGGAAAGCTGGAGAGAACGAAGGATGGCGACGCTTTGTTGAAAACGCGTTCTTGAATATGCTGCAACTTCGGTCTTCTGAATGCTCTGAACTGGCCCTTGTCCACCCGGCATCCTTTAGTTAAAAGGATCTGATGTCGCAGGCCTCAGAAAGACCTCTGCCTGTGTCCTTAGAGTGCAGAGGCCTGTTATAGTAGACAGGCCTTCACCAACCTGGTGCCCTCTGGACGTGTCGGACTCATTTCCCATCATCCCCAGCCAAATGGCCATTAGGAAAGCCATTGTAATGAAGGGATGGGGCATCTTTTTGCTCTGAAGGGCCATTTCCTCATAGGATAAGTTGCTGATGGTCTGTAGATGATGGTGGGCAGAGCCGGAGCCAAAGCCAGAACTGGGTAGAGTTTGAAGGGCTGCGTCACCCTCTTTCTCCCTGGGCTGGGCTCGTGCCTCCTCTACCGCCCCATCCCTCTCTCTCACGCATAAACACACAGAGCGGCAAAAGAAGCAATCCTCCGAGGGGTCGGTCTGGAAAGTAAGAGTAGGGCCCATGGTGCCCACGGGGCTGGATGTGGCTCCTCCACCTCCTCCTCCTCCTCCTCCTCTCCACCCTTGCAACCTGCTTGTTCCACTGCCTCTCGCTCGGACCCAGGCAACGGTGGTGGTGGTGAGGAGGAGGAGGAGGAGGAACAAGAGGTGCCATTGTGGCCTCCTGGCTCCCTCTGCCTGGCAAGCAAGCAAGCAGGTGGGAGCAGTGATGCAGAAGAGGAGGAGGAGGAGGAGCAAGAAGATCAGCTGGTGCCAATGGGGGTGGGTGGGAAGGTAGACTCACTGGAGGAGGAGGAGGAGGGGGGGGTATGGAGGATACCTCACCCAGGGCCCTCAAAATCCTGGAACTGGCATTGCCTGGGACCTTTTGCATGCAAGCCTGGCGCTCTGATACTGAACTGAGATGGGCTCTTCCCCATAATACCATGTGAACCGTTTCAGCCTTACCTAAGGTGACCCTGTGGAAAGGAGGACTGGGCTCCTGTATCATTAACAGTTGTAGAGAAAGGGGGAATTTCAGCAGGTGTCATTTGTATGCATGCAGCACCTGGTGAAACTCCCTCTTCACCACAACAGTTGAAGCAGCAGGAGCCCTGCCCTCTTTTGTATCCGGTCACACTAGTATAGCTCCTGCAGCTTTAACTGTTGTGATGAAGGGGGGATTTCACCAGGTGCTGCATGCGTACAAATGACACCTGCTGAAATTCCCTTTTCTCTACAAGTATTAAAGATACAGGAGCCCAATCCTCCTTTCCATAGGGTCACCCTAATGTACCATTAGCCCCATGTTGCCAAATGAGACCTACTTTTAACTTTAAAACCATGTATCTCTCTGTCTTTCTCCTTCTCTCCTTCTTTATTTTTCTCTGCCTGCCTCTTTCACCCTCTCCGTCTAGGGCTGGGGTGGGACAGAAAGCGAGTTGTGTGGGCCCTTTGAGAACTGGGGGGCTGCAAGGCTAACCGGAGACCGGACTCTTAAGTCCAGTTGTTCTCTGTAGGTGCATCTCTTCACCAGGAGAGGCCATTGTGGAGCACAATTCCCTGCAATTGCCGTTCCCATTTCCGACTTGGGAAGATGGGGAGGTGGTCTTCTGGCACAAACGGCAGGAGCGCAGCAAATGGCTGCATCAGAACGCAGCAGCAGCTGCCACCACCTTAGGTCTTTGGCATGCCTTGGAATACATTGCAATACAAAGGCTTGTCCAGTAGAGGTCACTAAGGCAACGAAGGAGAAAAGCGATCACAAAACCTGAGAATTATTATTTCCTGTCAGTTTCTGCCAGTCCGTTTCATTTGACAGTCAGTGGGAAGAAGACTTGCCTTGCCTACTGTGTCACAGGCATTGGCGGGATGCACTGCCCGAGCTGCCAGCAAGAGGGTCTGAAGGAAGTCCGAATTCGTACGATGATGAATGCACCGTCATTGCGGCATCCCGGAAAACAAACCGACACCTGCAGAAATAAGGCATTAAGTGCCGCGTAAAAGCAGCTCTAATTGAATTGAAATGAAATGACATCTTGCTTTTCTATGGAGAACCATATCCAAAGCAACTAATGAAAAGTCTAAAACAAATAAATAAAAAAGAGAGTTTAAATAATAATAATAATAATAATAATAACTAATACTAATACTAATAAATGATATGTTCCTGCTTAAGATCCATCTTCTAAGGCTCTCCCCTGGGTATCACCACCCACAATGGTGTCACAAGTGGCTACCAGGTAAACAGCCTTCTCTGTAGTGGCCCCTCGTCTATGGAATACCCGCCTGGCATCCACACTGTATACATTTAATGAGGGAGTGTGTGTGATGAGGGAAATAAAGGGTGGCTGGCGGCTCCAGAGAGATCCGCTAGGCACCCTCTCACTGCGGCAAATGCCATGGTGGTAGAGCAGCTGGGGGTGGGGGCTCTTCAGAGCACCCACTGAAGGTGGCAGGCTCTCCTGGCTAG
The DNA here is from genome assembly GCA_029215795.1 of Anniella stebbinsi. Lineage (NCBI taxonomy): Eukaryota > Metazoa > Chordata > Lepidosauria > Squamata > Anniellidae > Anniella > Anniella stebbinsi. The sequence goes on from JARDYH010000001.1 coordinate 1,705,171, forward strand.
GGCAAGGGGAGGAACGATGCAATTTCCCACTCCTCCCACTCCATTGCCTGAAGGGAGGGGCCTCACCCTGCTTCATGGGAGGGCTGACCATGCATTTCCTCAGTAAACCCCCCCTCCCCCGCAACTGCATGCTAGTCCTGTACACCCAAATATTTTCACTAACAGGACAAATTGCAGCTTGAGGATGTTGATTTTCATTGGGAAAATGGTACACGGAGCACACAAATATTTTAGCAAAAGTTGAAGCTAGCCTCCCTCTCCCTAACATCCAGTTTCCCATTGGGGGGGGACTTTGTGATACAGAAGAATATCCCGTTACATCAGCCCTGACCTGCTTTCCGAAGAGGTATGATTCACATGGAGGTTTGTTGATTGACTGATTTATTAAATTTATACGTACTGCTTGACCGGCAAATGCCCTTGGGGCAGTTTACAAAGTAGGCCTAAGGGCTGAACAGACAGATGTTCTCCGATGGCACCTTATGCTAAAATTATTTATCTTTACCTTTATTTTAGCAGTTCACAAGCCAAGGCTAGGTTGGAGCCAAAAATTCGGTTTTCCGGCTTGAAGGATTGATTTTGCTGAGGAGGTGAAATTGTTCCTGAAAAAACTCTACATGGTGTGAATGGACAAGGTTTGGGTCCCCCCCCCCCGGCATTTCTAGTCTCTGCCATCATTTTCCCTCTTTGCTACAGGACATTTTGAAACCCTCCCCTCCCCACACTATGCAAAGTCTTCACTGAGACAGTAGTCATAGGGGGCCAATTCCAAGCAAGCAGAAAGGCCACGCAGGGAACATGCTAGTTCATTTATTTATTTGACTTGTATTCCCCCCCCCCCTTTCTACCAAAAATGGCGCTCCAGGTGACCGTGGCACTCAATATAGCAATGACATCACTGAGAGCTTCTCGCATAGTTAGAGATCGTGAAGAAGCCGTTTTCGTATGAGCATTTCCCTCCTTCCAAACAGATGAACACGTTTTCCCTCTTTCAGAGCAACCTCTGAAAAATTGCCAAAACAGAGGGGTCATTTTTCAGGGGCGCTGAAACGTTTGTGAACAGCCCCCCCATATCTCAGCCCTAGATGAAACACACCCTGCTCCCGACAGAATTGTAATGCTCTGTGTAGCCAGCAAGACTGCAATCCTAAACTCATTTTACTAGAACAGCCTTCCTCAACCTGGTGCCCTCCAGATATTTTGGCCTACAATTCCCAGCATCTCTGATCATTGGCCATGCTCAACCCAAAACCATTGTTGGATGGGGCACCAGGTTGGGCAAGGCTGTTTAGTAGATTAAGTTATATTAAATTCTGCGGCACATACACCTGAGTAAGGATTGCCCTGCCTGCCGAACCGTGAGGGCGCTTTGATTCCATAGAAGAGGGCTTGTACATAAAGTGGAATAGCTGGCGATGGAGCCTTCTGCTGGTTATTACGCTATCTCTATAGAATGATTTTATTATTGTTTACAGCCTGTGAAAGCTGGCAGCTGGCCAGAAAGAAGACAAAGAGGGAAACTCTCCTTGTAATAATTTTCATACATCTGGCATCATTATAAATATTTGATGGTGTAAACAACAAATAGCTCTTCATGGAAATATCTCCCCACGCCCTCCTTTGGCTGCAAGAAGACAGCTTTCTCTTTTGCATTTTTATGGGTTCCTTCTTAAAAAATGGCAAACATAATTGCATACCCATCTTTCTGACTGGAAAAGCTGGAATTAAGACACTAATAAATAGTCTTTTTAAGGTAGGGAAGGGACTGGCTTATCTGTATAACAGCTCAGAAAGCAGTCTCCCATTTTCTGATCAGTGTTGCTTTTATTATTAAACATTTCATTCACAAAGAAGTTCAAATATGCAACACTTCAGTTATAAAGTATTTCTGGAGGCAAAAAATAGGAAGAACGTTTATTCAAACATCATTCGTGGCATAAATTCACTAACTTGCTAGTCCAATATTTATATAAAACAACACATCTCAATATGTTATCTTCACAACCCAGCTAGAAAATACAGATGCAACTCTTTCTGTCCCAATATTGAAGAAAAATATATATTTATCATCTCCCTGTTTCCAATATATTTAATTCTGCCTTCTCTATATCCTAATACATTGGTACATTTGAAACTATCTATTAAAAGCTATCTATTCCAAAACCTTGACAATAACAAGTGTTGAATAATCACTCAAAAGCAGCTCTTAAAAATAGCCCACTATCAGTATTATAGGAACTAATGAAATCCCAACACAAGTAACTCCCATTATTATTATTAATGCCAATATATTTGTGTGAATGTTTTATTCATTTGTTACTTGCACCTCATCTACAAGAATTCGCCTTTACGCCTGGTTAGGTGATAATGCGCATATTCACAGAAGCGCATTTATGCCTAATACCTCTGTACGAGAGGCGACAAACCGCATTACTGGATGACCGAAATGCGATTTAAACTGTTGACATGCGGAGAATCGCTTGTTCACATAGTCAAAATGCGCTTTAACGGCCGGAGCAAAATAAAACTCGCTATTTAACGCGCATTCGATAATGCGCATAATCGGATGTTTAAAGCGCCTCTACGCCCAATTTGCGCTCCGTTTGTAGAGGTGAATTTTTTAATGTGCCTTGAAAGAGCTTTAAATGCCTCTTGTAGAGGTAGCCTTGCTGTATTTAAATCCTCTTGCAGCCCCATTGGTAGGATCAAGGTGTCTAATGGAATCAACAGGGCAGAAGGCAATCAAGCTCAGCTGATGCTAATAAATGAGAAACGAGTTTTGTTTGAGAAACACTGAATTCCAGAGAGAAACATCTTCTGCTTTCCCTGTGTGGGGCTGCCCTAGATGACAAGGGGTGCAAAATACCTTGGCCCACCTAATGATGGTGGTAATGGGATTATTAATTTAGTAATCATGCCTTCTGTTAGAAAGGCAATTAGCAGAGAAAACAAAACAAAAGGCAAAACGGAATGAGGATCGACCAGGACCATAGGCACACAAGGCTATCAAAGGGAGACCAGGCCCTTCTTTGGTGATGAAAAGGTAAAATGGGTTTTACTCACAAATGTTCTTGGATGTAAAATGCAGGTATAGCATACAGTTGTGTTTTTTTTTAAAAAATAGTTTGTTCAGTCTATTTTGTGTTCCATTACACAGGAAGGAGTGAGATAGCAATGTGCTTCCAGCAATGGTGGAAGTCAGAAAGAGAAAGGGGTGGGGAGCAAAAAAAGGGAGGTGAAATCATGGGAAACCACATCGTAGACGACTGAAATACTAATTTGGGTTGCTGAGTTGAAAGGTCAAAATTCCCATGAATTAACTAACTGCAAAACTGCTCCCTTTCAGTATCTTGCAGATGAGGTTGCAATATTCCCAACTGGTGGAGGGTCATAGGATCTGTAATGGACGCCTATATCCAGAGCTATGTACGCGCATTGTGGAAGGCATGGCTATTTCAAGAGGGAGCATAGCTCCGTGGTATTGCACAGGTGCCCAAGGATCAAGGAGCACTCCGCCATGACGGTTCAGTTCTTGGCATCTCCAGTGAAAAGAAATGCAGGTACCTTGGCTGGGAAAGGCTTCTGTCCGGGCTCTTGGCAATCCCAGGCAGAGTAATCCATACTAGGTTGGAGGGAGAAATAGTCTGACTTGGCATAAAGGCAGATGGAGGGAAAAATTATATGCAGAGGAAAGCCAATTTATCTGACCTGCTTAGATTAGGCAAATCTAGGGTCAGCTCACCAAAAGCTGGTGAGGTGTAGTGGTTAGAGTGTTGGACTGGGGCTTGGGGTGGGGGTGGGGTTGGATTCTAGCCCGCACTCAGCCATGAAGGTCCCTGGGTGACTTTGGACCAGTGACTGACTCTCAGCCTAACCTACTTCAAGGGGTTGTTGTGAGAATAAATGGAGAAGGAGGAAGATTATGTACGCCACCTTGGGTTCCTTGTAAGATGAAAAAAGGGATATAAGAGTTGGAAGACCTAAAATCAGTAGTGCACGCGCTGGTAACTTCGAGGCTCAACTTCTGCAATGCGCTGTACATAGGGCTACCTCTGTGCCTAGTCCGGAAACTTCAACTAGTTCAAAATATGGCAGCCAGGTTGGTCACCGGTACATCTAGGGGTGACCACATTACACCAGTTTTAAAATCTCTTCACTGGCTGCCAATCAGTTTCTGGGCGAAGTACAACGTGTTGGTTATTACCTTTAAAGCCCTACATGGTTTGGGTCCAGGTTACCTACGGGATCGCCTTCTCCCATACAATCTGCCCCACACGCTCAGGTCCTCTAGGAAGAATTTACTAAGTCAACAAGAACTAGATTGACAACCGTTACCCAAAGGACCTTCTCTTCTGCCGCTCCCAGATTGTGGAATGACCTGCTGGGAGAGATTCGCCAACTCACCAGTCTTCAGGAATTTAAAAGATCTATAAAGACTGATCTCTTCCGGCAGGCCTACCCAGATGAATTTTAAAGTGTTTTATTGATGTTTTATTGGTATTTTAATGATGTATTGGTTTTTAAGTGTTTTAATCAGTTTTGTATGTTATGTTTGATGCTGTTCCCTGCCTTGATCCATTGGGAGAGGCGGGTAATAAATAAATATATTATTATTATTATTTATTATTTATTATTATAAGTGTAATAATAATAATAATAACCATTCAATCCAGCAACCCATATTATTGATGAAAATGGAATGCTTTGGCCACGTGGCAGAAAAAAGAGGTAATGAACATTTCCTGAGGTGGGGAGTTCTGCAGTCTACGCATGGCCACCAAGGAGGCCCTGTCCTGCGTCCCAGCCAGACATATCTCTGCCACTTAGGGGACACAAAGCCTCCCTCGCAGAACGTAAAGAACAGGCAGACCCATGGAGCAGGAGGGAGACGCTCAGGCATCCTGGACCAAACCATCCCAACTTCCAGGATAAACCATTCTGCCGTACAGCCTAAAACACAGGCTGAGCTCTGCATTGGAACAAAATGCCCTGTTTCCCATCTGAGGGTGAATTAATTCCTACCTCCGAGCTGCATGCATGTGCATTTTCGCATCAAAGATATTTGTCCCATTTTTCTCTACATTTCAGAAATGCAAGTTGATTTTTCTTTTTCAGGCTGCCATCTGGTTGTGCCGCTAACAGTCTCCGAGAGTAAGGGGGCCCATCTGTTAATACTTTCCCAGGAAGCTTTTTATAGAGCAGTGAAGTGGAAAATCTAAAAAAAAGAAAGAAAGTTGTAAGAGGTTGAGTATGAATACAAGAATGGGCTAGTCTTTTATTGCCACTAACTATGTACTTAGCCTAGGAGGGTAGAAAGGGCAAATTTCAACATATCCATTTTGCAGCTAGAGCAGCCTCTGAAGCTGCCTTCTAAGGAGCCAGACCCCTTGGTCCACCTAGCCCAGGTCATGCTGAGCACCTGCTCCCAGAGATCTTTACCTGCTGGGGATGGAACGGGGAACCCTTTGCCTGCAAAGCATGTGCTCTGAGCTAGGGTTTCATTCCCATCCAAAGGTATTTATTTATTACATTTATATCCCGTCTTTTTTCCTCCAAGGAATCCAAGGCAGAGTACATAAGCCTCCTCCTCCTCTCCATTTTATTCTCACAACAGCAACCTTGTGAGGTAGGTTGGGCCAAGAGTCTGATTGGCCCAAAGTCATCCAGTGAGCTTCCATAGCTGGGTAGGGACTCGAACCCAGATATCCTGACTCCAATACTCTAACCACTACACCAAAGTGGGATGAAGTAGTTGTTTCTGATGCAAATACCGCACATTCAGTGGAAGCTGATGGCTTTGACATCAGTGGGGCAGTGAATCTGCTCTGGGTTTCAGTCAGAACCAGTCAGAACTCTGAAGGAGCTAGCCAAGGTCTTGAACGTATCCCCATACGAAGCCCAGCACCTTGGAAAGCTCCTTTAGAGTTCTGACTGGTTCTGACTGAAACCCAGAGAAGATTCACCACCCAACAGACATCTGAGCCACCATCCTCTACTGAACACATTTCTTGCACTTTCTGTGTCTTCATTTCTCCCTTTCTTCATAACCCCGTAGAGAACTTTTGTCTCTCTTTATGGCGAGATGTGAAAAATGCGCGATGTGGAGAGAGCAGGCATATTTCAGTGCGGAGGAAGAACGATAGAATTGGAAGGAAAAGACTCCCCATTTGCACGCCCTGCGCTCTCAGCTATCCAAAACTTTGGCTCTGCATCTTTTACTCAGCTTTCTTCTAGAATCATGGAATCCTCTGACTAGTTCCCAGCACCAGTGTGATAAAACCTTTAACGTCTACATGCACCAGGAACTGTTCTAGACCAGGGGGCAGGAAGTCACAGCTTCTTGGATATTGTTCCACTTAATCAATATGTACTGAAAGCATCAAGCTGCCCTCCTGGACTCCTGCTTTTCACTGATCTCTCTCTCTCTCTCTCTCTCTCTCTCTCTCTCTCTCTCTCTCTCTCTCTCTCTGTGTGTGTGTGTATTATTCTGCAATAACATTAATTGCACAAACTGATATACAACTTCCTGCACTAGAGAATAGCACTGGAAGAAGGCTCTACATGTAAAGCTCAGAGGGTCAGTGACCGGAAGACCGGGATGTCTGAACAATCCCTTCTCCTTTTGCTGCATGCCAGAGAAAGGCCACAAATTGCAATTTACATTACTTAAATTTAAATTAGACCCCATAGTTGCCTTTCACGTTTGATTCCTCATTGCCTGAGTGTTTGCAGAGTCAGATGCACCGTCTTCTTCCTGCGAAATTTTCTCTTCTGGCAGAGCAGCCCTATCCGGGGTTTAGCCAGAAGTCAGCCATGCTATGCTCAAGTGTGCATAGGATTCCAACCTGAGCATCTCATCCTGCAGGATATTGCATGCTGGCTGATCAAGCTTCGGTTTGTAGCCCAGCAGCTAGAACAGAAAGGAGATGTCTCTCTCTCCCCCGACGGCTCCTGCCCCACCAGTCTGCTTCGTGGACTCTGTGCCTGCGGGCTGAACCAATGGTTCATTGGGTGACGCCTGCATGTCATGTTGTGGCTGAGTTTTGGACCACACTGCATGCTGCCAAATGCCACGCATCCTGTAGGCACGTGCAAGCCCAACTTGGATTGGGACCGCCATGCCTCAGGCAGGGGAGATTAAACCTTCCTCCCATTCTCCCCCACTCCTGAAATGTTACCCCTCTTTGTGTGGGGGGAAAGGGTTAAAACAAAAAAAAGAAGAAAAAATGCCTCCATTGAGTTCGAAGGAGAATATTCTCTTTTTTTAAACCTCCCCCCCCCCCTGCATGGGGGGGGGAAGGGGGGAATTTCAGGGGGGGAATGTATGGTTAAGAAAGTTTGAACCTCCCCTCCCAGAGCACAGTGGGTCCGATCCAAATTTGGACTGTGCACACTTACACAAGAGTAAAAAAAGAAAGAGAGAGAGAGAGAGAGAGAGAGAGAGAGAAGCCCCAGCAATATACTATGTATTTAGCATAATGTAGGGTTTCGCTCTGAAGCTATGATCTGCTTCCTTTGACGTGTTACAGCTGCTTTCTTTCTTTTTCTTTTTGGCCTGTGCAGAACGCCTCCTTTTTTGCATCAACAATTGCTGTTATTCTTTTATTTTTTAAACTGATAAAGCATTGACAGGCTATTTTGCAGTGACACGTTATAACCAGATTAAGCAGGGATGTGATTAGCCACCTACAATGGTAGCTGCTCTCTCTCTCTCTCTCTCTCTCTCTCTCTCTCTCTCTCTCTCTCTCTCCCCCCCCCCTCTCTCTGTCACTTAGACACTGAATATTCTTCCTGTGCTGTATAAAATATTAATCGGGATTGTAGGGCTGCTGCAAAACTTGGCGGGGGGGGGGGGGGAGATTTCAGGCCTGGTCTTGTTGCAGTGAATAATTGTTATTATCTCCCTGTCCTTTGTAAAACTGTTAATTATGGCTCCTCACTTGTGCATCTTTCTCTCACATTGTATTTGCTGAAGCCACGATGCTGTGTGTGAAATCCCATTTGCACAATGATTAATAAGCTGCTATTGCCACAAATCTCAGACAAATACCTGTGCATTCATAGACGGTACTCTGGCTTATGGGTAACTGAATGGTGAGCTTTGTTTAGGGGGAGTTGAGGTTGGCTACTTTCTGTCAGCGCCAAGCCTTTGGAAGGGTTGGACTGTAGGTCGAGGTGGGGATCCTTTTTTTCTGTCAAGGGGAAGAATCCAACAGGGTGCTGAGGGCTCCATTGGTTCTCTTCCACCCCACCAATCCCATTGCCCAAGCGGCCCCCACCACTTGCACAGCTGTGATTTAGCACTTCCTGGGCAACCTGAAACGAGCAGAGCCACCCATGTCTGGAAGGAAGCAGGTCAGCGGAGCTCACGTTTCTGCTCATTTCAGGGCTTCTTCTCAGAAGCACTACATTTCCCTCCTATACATGGTGGGCCCCACTTGTGCAACAGAATTGGCAGGACCCACCCCTTGTGGGATGGAATTGGCCGGATGGGAGGGAATCAGCAGGAATGTAAGCCCCCCATTTGATTCTGCCCAGGTCCACAGTCCCTTGGTAGAAACCTGTCCTGGCCCAGTGGGCAAAGAGAGCAGAACCCAGTGTGTCAGTACCGCCAACATCAATGCCATTGTCCTCGTGTAAATGATCTGTAGTGCTACAACACATTCTCGAAATACAAGCACCCAAAGGGGGTCATCCCATGAAGCTGATTGGTGGGAGATTCAGGGCAGGTGGAAGTCCGCCATTTTCTCTTTCAGTCTCTAATATTTCCTTCTTCGTCAACTAGCCCAGGAAGGTCAGCTGATCTCAATCAGCCCTGGATCAAGCTCAGGCTCCTTTGCAGTTAGCCAAGTGTGGAAACAAATCAATTCCAAAATTGCCTCAAACAATTGTGTCCCTTAGCTCACAACCCCACCAATTGGAATTGGCTCCTACTGATGATGCCATGAAAGCTTTAATTCACTGAGGGCACAATCCTATGTATGTTTAAACAGAAAAAAGGCCTACAAATCCCAGTGTGCCCAGTCAGCCATGATGCCCTTTTGGCTACTTAAGCAATGACACTCAAAGCCTGAACATTGGAAACAGAGCGAATTATTGTGTGCTACTGCTACTACTATTTTTTCTCCGCTCGTGGCGGTTTTTCTGGATGGAAGCCAAAAAAAGCCAAAGGCAAAAGGGTGGAACCAGAGTGAAAGTATTAATAAAAATAAATATAAACTATACTACCAACGCATTCCAGACAATATATTGAAAACCTCCTATGCTCCTGTAGGACATTTTCCCTGTGGTCATTGTAGCATATAGGAGGTTTTCAGTCATATGAGAGGTGTTGTGAAATTAAACTGCCCTGAAGAAGGGCAATATATTGTCCGAAACGTGTTGGTAGTATATTTTATATTTATTTTTATTAAATTTTACTCTCTGGTTTCACCCCTTTGCCTTTGGCTTTTTTTTGGCTTCCATCCTGGGATTCCTTTTCTTTTTAGCTCTGTTTTTTCTAGACGGACATGACGGGCTTTGCCAAGTCATGCTGCCTTTTTCAGATTCAGGAATTTCCTGACAATTGAGCATGTTTTAAGTATGATTACTTTCTGGATGTTGGTGTGGATGTATTCTGGTAGGCCCAGTTTCTGGAGGTTTTCTGTATACGGTAGGATTTTTTTGATGTGATAACAGTGACTGATGTGACTAATGGAATAATTGTGATTCTGTCTAAATTTCAAATGTGCCCACTGTCCCAAAAGTCTGGGGACTGCTGATTTACTGTAACCGATGTTAAAATTGGGTTTCACTCCAGTCCCAGAATCTTTTTGGTATTTGTTAAGAATGCTCCACAGGGAGCCACCTGATTGGCTGGGTTCAAAAATCTTATGTTTTGGGGAGGCTGGAATTGGCTTAGGTTTGGGGAATGCCTCTTCCTGTCAGTAATAAGACCCCATTAGAGAATGAAGGGTGTGTGTGTGTGTGTCTGTTTCAAATCTTTATTTAATCCTATATTTAAAAAGTTCCATAAACGATCACATATCTTTTTTTTTAAAAAAAAATCAGTTCAGAGAAAACAATAAATATGGACAAACATTATCTCTAAATGTATCATTCCGAAACATGTTCCATCTTTCAATAAACCTGTCTTCAAACATTTTTTAAAGAAAGAAAAGAAAATGACTTGAGAAAAAAGGGTGAGGGTTGGATAGAGGATAGCAATACCCAGTCGAACCACTAGCAGATAGAGGTCAAGGACATCAACATGGCTGTTAAGTTGATGGTTGCTGAAATCTCTATATTGCCATGCAGAGGGCATCTAAGAACAACCACATTAAAATCTCCAGAGCTAATCTGTAGGAAGATATCAGCTTCCCAAGGAGCAGATGAGTTTAAGGGTTGGGGGATGTAACTCTGCAAAGTGGAACTTGGGAGCTAACCAGGGTCCTGAAATGAACAATATCCTGGCAAAGAAAGAAAAGAACATGTATTGGGACGGAATTTGACCCAATCTTTGCTTGTTCCATTAAGAGCTAGCTAAAGTATTAGGGTAACAAATCCAGCTTGCATTTTATGTTTATTTCTGATTGCTTAATTTAAATTTCTCTCCTTTTGTTCCTATAAAAACTACAATTGGTACTTAATTCATGCACTGGGTAACTCAGGGAAGCAGGTCCAGCTCTAGCTAACTTTATAAGTGTGCCATAAATAGCACTAATTTTTTCCTCCTATAATTTGGCTAACTTTCTGCAGTAAAAACAAACAACCCCCCCAAACCCCTAAAACTCCACACACATAGTATTTTAAGAGTAGCTGAAAGGAATTTGTATTTTTAGGAGTGACCATGGGCATCAAGTCCATTACTGTCCATACTCACTGGAAGAGGCTCTCCAAGGACTTGCACTCTGACTACTTGAGGTTGTTGTTGCTGTTGAAGTGGAGATATGAATCAACTGATATGCAGGCGACGCGATGCATATGATACCACACTCAAAAACGAAACAAATGACTGCCACTAGTGCGTCCAATTTATAAATGTATAGATTAATTTTTTAAAAAAAATTCTAACAGATCCAGGAACAGGTCCTGGTTCAGCTTTTATGTGATATTGTAGCACACTCTTACTTGTGACTGAAGCTGGTGTTTTACCCTGAAATGTTCTACATTTTATTTTTTTTTAAATTTAAAAATGAATAAACTGGATGTGCTACTGGTGGTCATTCATTTGATTTCATTTTGGAGTAGAGATATGGGGAGTTGAACTGGGGACCTTCTACATGCCAAACATGCGCTCTACTCACTGAGCTACAGCCCAACAATCCATAACAGTGTGGCTGTCAGAGAGAACTTCTTTTGATGAGCCCCAGCTGCCCTGATTTGCTGCACCAATTATCTTGCTAAGAAGGTGCAATTTCTCGATTTTTCACATGATGCTGGGACATATGGCATGAAGCTGATCCCAACGTAATCAAGACTAAAGCTATTTAAGGGTTTCCTGGATCGAAAGCAGCATCTTGAACAGGGCCTGGATTAGGAAACCAGTGCTGCTCCCAGAGATATTGCATCCTCCACTCCTGGCGTTCGCCCCTTTCAGGAACAGCACACACCTCTTCCATTTCTTTTGTACGTTGGCCGACTCCCTGGTGAAGCAACGCTCGTAATGACAGAGGTGGCTGCCCTCCTCTCCTCGATCGAAAGCAACGCAAGCTGTCACGTCAAGCGTTTAGCTGAAAAGCTGTGGGAATTGTGAAGCATTAATGCTTCCCAGACTGCCGTCTGCCACATTAACAAATCTTTCACTTTCTCATAGATGATACTGCCAATCACTGTGACAGCCCGAAGAGCGCCATTCATTGTTAATTAATTATTAGCTGTCAGCGGAAAGGCTCTGTTGAACTACCAACGTTGAGGCAGGTTGCGGATCACCTGTTATTTAAACTTTTATGTTTAAAAAGGACACTAAATACCCTCAATTATCAAAGGGAGTGGAAATCCTTTCAGATGTTTCTCTTCCGCAAGTGACTGCTTCAGGTACAACATTAATTATTAACAGAGGGGAGATGCAATCCTGTCGTCGTGATGGTTTTCGCTGAGATTATGAAGATCTAACATGGGGGAGGTTTCCTTCCTTTGCTTCGAAGATAATGTATTGTCTATCTTCCTAACATTTTTGGTGGAGGCGGCAGGGGGAGAGAAACAGCAACACCTAAATGCCAAATGGAGGTTTTTGTTTTTTTTTTACTTCCAAGATTTAACAAAGTATATTCTTGACTATCAGGTGAAGCCTGTGTCATGCCCCCGCTGGAGGAATCCTCTTTCTCCTCAGAAGAGCTGGAGCTCCCAGAAACCAAGGGCACCCCAGATCAGTCACTGCTCAGTTCGGATGGCATATTAAGCAACGGAGGGGTAAATAACATACTGACTGTGCGTTAGGCAGGAGGAGCTCCACAGATGACACTCTGCAGCCGGCACTGCTCGGAACCAGCAAACGCCCTGGCTGCTATGAACTTGCGGTGGCCATTTTGGTTGCAGCCTCTCCTCCGTGTGTCCCCCAGCCGTATCCCAGCATGCACCGTGAGTTCTGCTGGCTGCATAGAGTGGTTGGGGATTTTTTACTGCTCTAGGCAGCAGAACTCTATTCCAAAACGGAATAGTCCACGAAGAGAGGGGGGCTGAATTCGGATGACACTTTAAACAATGGGGCTTTGGGCTAAACAACGTGCAAGCCCGTTGTTTCGCTCCGTTGTTTAAAGTGCCTGATTAATGTACTGTCAGTTGTGTGTGCATTGTGTGTCGCCCTCCAGACGACACAATAAGCAACACAACCGACAATTGTTCCCCCCCTCCTCCGTTGCCTAATGTGTCGTCCGAACTGAGCCACTGTCTCCAGACCAGGAGGAGCCTGGGCCCTCAGAGGAGATGGCTTCGGATCCATCCTCATCAGGGAGAGGAGACTCTGCCTCTGAAGCAGAGGCTGAGCAGCCCCTGGCTCCTAGGAGTGCCATCGCCTCAAGCAACAGGCAGTAAGGCTCCAGTGAGAAGGAGTGATTGCTTGCAAAGAAGGACTCCTCACGAGAAAGCAACTCCTCGAGAGTAGGGCTCTGAACTGGGATCTTCACCTCCAACTAGTAGAAAGCTTATCATTCCCTCTCACCCCAGGATTTCAGCAAATATTGCCTATAAACTTCAGAATATATCTTCTCAACTGTCATGGCTAGAACCATGGGTTTTTTTAAAAAAAAGAAAAAGAAATCTGAGATCTCAGAAAACTGAATTCTGTGCCAATACGACACTGTGTGCTTTCCCTGCATGTTATACCCCCAACATACCCACAGCCTTGGTGAAAACCACGTCCTATAATTTGCCTGATGGGACAGCATTTTATTATCAAGGAGCAGATTATGATCTCATCATCAAAGGGCCTGCTCTGGATGAACCCACTTTTGCAAGTTAAGTCGATGGTTTGCAGAGACAGCACCTTCTCTGTGGTGGCACCCCAGTATTCAGTCCTCTGCTTATCTTTGCTGCTTTGGCTCTTTACTTGTATTATTATAGCTGTAGGTTTTTTTTAAAAAAAATGTTATTAATACGATTGCAGAACTTATAATTGCCTAATCATACAAATCTTAGTAGCCTGGGCCATTGATTGAATTTGCATACCTTTGCATATTGGTAAAAGAATAGTTCAGAAGGAAAAATGATGCATGCATATGTATCATAAGAGGCATTCCCTCCAGTGTGCACTGTGCATTTGCGAACCTGTTAAACTTGCTAGTTTTGAAGGTTGCTAGAAGTCTCTTTGTGACTTTTGTAAGCACATTGTTCTTTTCAGGAAATGGCACAAGGATCTGACCCAATGTGCTTTGTGATTAGAATATACCTCCGGGAAGGGTCTGCTGCCGTTTTACAAGACTGTACTAGATTTCTGAGCGCTGCTCTCCTTTAATGATATGGTCTTCTTAATAAGGTTGGCTTTAACCTTGCTGCAAGCAACCTGTTACAGCTTCTGACAATGAGCTCCCATTTGAGAAACTGTTTCCATCATACCTGCCTGCCTTACAGGGGGAAATATGAGGCGTGAATTAACGAAGGGCTGTAAAAGCATGTGAGATGCTCAGGCTAATGGAGAATCGTTGCCTTTTTCAGAAACTTGCAATATCTTCAAAGCACCACACACCACTGTTAATCAATGGATCCCACGCTAATTAGTCAAAAGGCATTATGCAGGCACCAACTTTTGAGAGTTGCCTTAAACTCTGGCATTATTATTTCATCACATATCTTCTCAAAGTCAAGCGTGACTGTGTGGGATTACAGATATGGAGTATAATCCTGGTTTCATAGATATGACCATCAAAATTGCCTTTTGATTTCTATGGATTCAGGATTATACCCATACAGCAATTTTGAAAAATGAAAAAAAAAGATACCTAAATAATTGAGGAAGCTAAGTTGCCGTTCCCAAAATGGGTTTCTGCCATGAGGTGTTTCAACCTCTTTGAAAGTAATTGAAACTAAAGTTGCAATGTTGAGCACAGTTAGTGGGAAGTAAATCCCACTGAACTCAGTGTGACTTACTTCTGAGTAAACATGGATACAATTGCAATGCATGGTTATTGTTTGTAATATGTCCAGAGCACATTGGTTATTGGGTGGATTAAAATATAATACGTGCATAAATAATACCTTACTCCATGATAAGACTACTGATTTGAATTGGACAATGCTGGTGCCATGAGCCAAGCCCAGTGGTGACATATTCTGCAAATTCAAAAGTGCTAGAGGAGCTTTGATGAATGTGTTTGTAGCGTCAGCTGTTGCCCGTTTCTCTTGTGTAACTGGTTGCACAACAGATGCAAAGTCGTTGCACAAACAGTTGCACAAGGGCTTGTGCAATGCATTGCACAACAGGTGCAAATAGTTGTGGAACCCAAGCGGAATGTGCAATGGGTTCCACACCACATTGCAAAGTCATTATGCAAAACTGCCTGAGCAACCGTGCTTGCACAAACATAACCTTAAGTGGATTCTCTTCTTGCGCATGGTTCCGAACCTAGTTTCCGCCTGTGAAACATCACTTGCGCTGACGGAATGATACGCTGGCCTATTGCCCTGTGCTCCTCAGTCACAGCTAATGGAAATGATTTGTTATCAGTCTACTGTGCAGCTCCTTACAACGGTTTACACTTGAGCTACTGTGCCGTGGTTGATTTCCCCCTGTATCAACAGCCTAGTAGCATTGTGTCTTGGTTCAGAGATGCAACAGTTTGAAACCAGTCCTTTGTTCTCAGCATGGAGCAAAGGAGAGCAAGGACAGGACTGTGGTCAGCAGCGCTTGGACTAAACGTTGGCCGCAACTCAATTAGCTACAGTAGCCTGCCCCATCCTGATGCCCTCTTGATGTTTTGGACTACAACTACCATCAGCCCCAGCCAGATTGGCCAACGGAAGGAAAGGCGAGGGAATGGCTGTGATCAAATGCAGTTGCATGTGCTGACAGGGACACACACAATTTGATGTTGTCTGTTCTGTCTTACTATCAGAGCACAGAATTAGAACCAGTGGGTAAGAAGGACAAGGCAACAAAGTTCAGCTGCACATCAGGTGTAACATCCCAGCAATAAGAGTTTGACAGTGAAACACAGACTAGCTGTTCACACAACATGTTGAGGTTGAGTGTGGGTTGTTATTGAACTGTGGGTTAGTGCATTGTCTGAACCCAGGACATTTTCTGCAGAGTGACTTGTTCAACCAATCTGAACAACCCAACAATAAACCATGGTTTCTCAAGGTGGCTTGTTCAAAATGATTCAGAAAGAAAAAAGTCCTTTAACTCCCAGCCAGTTGAGTTGTAGGACTCCCCCCTCCCCCATTTCAGCATGCATAGGGCTGCTGTCATAATCAGCTAACCTGGCTGAAATCCTATGCACATTTACAAGGGAGTAAATCAGTTAAAATCAGAGGGCCTTACCTATAAAATTAATGGACTGACAGCACAATCCTATGCATATTTACACAAAAGTAAATGCCCCAGTGGGTGAGGGGCAAGGGCTTACCACCAGGTAAAGGTGTATAGAATTGGACATTTATGCACACTTTCCTAAGTAAGCACTATTAAATACAAAGGGGCTTACTTCTGAGTAAACATGCAGAGGACTTCATTGTACTATTTCTTTAATTGGGTGACAACTCTACTTAAAATCCATTCAGAAGGCCATTTCATTCATCTTCTCAATGTTATTGTTGACTGGAAAGAAGTTGGATAGAAAGTTAGGAGAATATTTGCCAAGTATAATGAAGCTTTTACCAAATAAGTACTTTTTTTTAAAGTAGGGCCATTAGAAACTCTAAATGGGGATCATAATGAGATATCCAAAGACTTGCCAAGTGAATTTAATCACTTTGTGATCCCAATAGCTTTGCCGCTCAGCTCTTCCTTAGCATAATTAAGCAACTAAAAATAAGGGTGCCATTCCAAGACATTGTAATGAGATGCTTCGGGGGCCCAAATTTAGCCGGAGGGGAATTCCTATTAAATATTTATTGGATGGGCTGCCTCCTTGGCTGCGAGAGCGACAAGGAAAACAGAGGGTAGCTTTCCCCCCCCCCCCCCCGAAGAGAAACTGTTAAAAATGGGAACAAAGGCCAGCCACTTGATTCTGGACATGCTATTATTTTTGGCCTGGGGGCTCTTTCACTGCTCAGCATCAATAAAAATCATAGCTGAGGTTGGAAGGGGGGAAAAAGAAAGCAAGGGAAAGGAGACAAAAGCGCAGGAAAACCGAAGTAGAAGGAGAATGAGGAAACGAGCAGCTGAGGTAACACTTGGGCCCAAAGAAGATATGAACAACAAATAGTTCAACGGATAGTGTGCATGATTGCGATGAGAGATATGCATGGGAATTTATCATCTTATATGACAGGATAAATCATGCCCACAAATCATGCATCAAAGCCATGAAATGGGCTCCAAATACCATTAAAAATGAGGTATTCAAAAACTAAGCAAGTGAGGGTGGAACTGAAGTTGGCTTTTGGTCTAGGTCCAGCCCTGGAGATATGTTCCTGACTCAAACTCACATGGTGTGTATTGTGTATGTGATTGGGTTCAGATGGTCACAGCAGCTTGGAGGGTTGTGATGCTGCTGGCAGCCATTTTGAATATTCAACCTTTGGCGGCAGGGTGGCGTTGGCATTGCAACGGTTTATCATGTCAAACCCGGGCAGCAGGGATTGTCTGAGGGTTAAATAACCCTTCAACAGACTATGGGTTATTTGAAAGTTGTTTAACCCTCAAACAACCCGTTGCCCAGGTTCAGATGACATGACAAGTCATGGCAACCCCCTGTTGGGGGATGAATATTCAAAATGGCCACCTGCATGCACCGCAACCCAGTGTGATTTAAATAAGCCATAATGGGTTGCGGCAATCATGTGAATTGGTCATGGGTACTTTCCCCAAGCACAACAGGACCACAACAGTCATGTGGGAATCAAAAGAATGGCTCTGAATGTGACGTGACAGAAGAATGAATTAGCACTTTTGAGAGGAAGGTTTCCAGTTTCTGATTCCAGAGAGAAATATGTACGACAGACTGGTTTAAATTATTTCTTATCCTAAGCAATCTTGGGAATTGTAGTTTTGTGAGGTTGCTAAGGAAGCTCAGAGGATTCTCAGCACCTTCCCCAAACTACAATCCCAGGATTCCTTGGGGGAAGCCTTGACAGATGAACTGGTATAACATGGGAAATATTCAATATGTCCATGAAAAAGTGACAGCAGCTAAAGAACTAAAGACAGCATCTGTTTTGTGTATCCTCCCCCAAGCCTTGTTCAGGAAAAGGATTGTTTTGTTGATATCTGGGTTTTACTGGCTTTGGTAAGTGCTGGTTATGAGGTGGTTTTGGCTCTAACCATATTTACTTAATTAGAATTGTGTAAAGCATAGTTCATTAGCAAAATGGGTGACCATCTCAGGTTGCTGAGTGTTGCATCTTTAATTGAATAATGGGCCTGCTGCTAGACCTGTAGCGGTTCATTACCTCACAGCTTCGGCCAGGAATGCTCAGGTAAGAATAACGCCATCTCTGCAGTAACCAAATCACATTGTTTCCTGCTTTCTTCCTCTTCATTTGAAACGCTGCACAGTTTGAAATCACTATTTGAGTTTTAACAGTAGCAGTTTCCATTTTCTTTGGAAGCTGAGTTCAACTATAGTTCAACCACTAACGATTCTTTATACTCAATTACGTACTTCTACCCATTAGGGAATGTCTGGTTTCTTAATATCATTTCCCGTTCACCCATTTTGCAATAGAGACAGAGCCAACGGTTCTTTATTATTAAAACACAGGGACAAAAAGCAAGCAAGCAAACAAAAATGAAATGGCAAAGGCATGCAAGATACTCATTTCCCACTGTCATGAGATGCCTCCATCAAGTTAAATGGGGAGCAGATGAGCATCGCAATCTATTCATTTATTATATTCATATTCTAACTTTCCTGTGTCATGGAACTACAGAGGTTCCCAGATAGTTTCGCATTCAAGCACTGACCAGTTCCAAATGTGCGTGGCTTCAGCAGGGTTGGCAGATCAAGTGCATCCAAACCATAAAACAGGAAAGTATCTGTACTTAGTCCCAGAGTCATGGGCTTCTGTTAAGCAGAACTTATATGTCACAGGTAGCTGACCAGACTAAGGGTGCCTCTACAAGAGCGATTTAAAGCTCTTTCAAGGCACATTACATTTTTTACCTCTACAAGAGCGGAGCGCAAATCGAGGATTGAGGCACTTTTTCTGTCCAATTATGCGTATTATCGAATGCGCATTAAATATCGAATTTAAATTTTCTGCGGGAGTTAAAGCGCCTTATGTAAACAAGCAATTCTCTGCATTCAACCACTTTAAAGTGTGTTTCATACTGCCGGTAATGCACCTCACCGCCTGTCGTTTATAGGAATTAGGCGTAAATGCGATGGTGAGAAGGTGTGCATAATTGGGCAATCAGTCGTCAAGTCGAATTCTTGTAGAGGGGGCCTCTGGCTAAAACCCAGTGGCATGGTGTTTGCCAGAGTGAGAGAGTGCAGCCAGTGGGGCTCTCTGGGACAGCTGCCTGCTCAGCAAATGCTGCTGTGGACCCTCAGACTGAAATGGAGGACCAGTGGCTGAGAATCCTCTCAGCGCAAGCCAGAGGGCGGGCTCTCTTGAAAAATGTTTTGGCCGAAGCGACCCTTCCTGGCTCTGAGGTAGTCCCTCCTCAGAGCCAGGCATTGTGGGTGCCCCAAGATTTTCTGGGGCACTCCTCCCGTCTGGCTCTGGAAAACATTTGTCTCTCTGAAGAGCCACGCCAATGGGTTCCTCGAGCTGATGCAGCTGTCCAGAGTGCCCGCCTGCCCTCTGGCTCATGTGGTGCGGCACGGTGCAGGGTAGTAAGAGGGTGGTGTGGATGGGGCATAATGTGGCAGCCAGGGGAAGGGGGCATATTGCAATCATGGTCGGGGGGGTGTAACATGGCGGCAGTAAGGCAAAGGAGGTAAGAGGTGGGCCACGGCAGGGGGGAAGGGAGGATCTGGGGAGCACAATGTGGTGGTTGGAAGTGGTTGGCTGGCATGATGTGATGGTGGGAATGTGGCGCGTTGCAGCTGTGGGAGGACTTGGGCTGGGGCTGGTCAGTCTCTTCCCCTTGTAGAGCTTTGCTACCTTTCAACACTCACACTGACTCCTTTGAGAATGATGATTTAAAAAGTGTGCCTCACAGCGCAATCCTATGCAGCTCTACATAGAGCTTCGGCTATTGGGCGGTATATAAATGCAATAAATAAATAAATAAATACTCAGAAGCAATCTAATTCCCAGGTTGAGGAATATAGGGTTAGGGCCACGGTATTGGAAGGATCCCCTCTTCCCCTATATTCCCACCCGTGCTCTGAGATGGTCATCAAGTGCTGCGTTCCAAAGGCCCCTGCATACTGAGATGCCTGAGCAGGCTTTTTCTGCAGGATCCCTTCGTTACTGAATGGCCTCCCTAGATAAGTCTGCCGGGTGCCGCCCTTTGTTTATCCTCTCCGGCCTTTTTCACTTGCTATCTGTTTTACTGCCCAGCTGTATCTTCAAGTTGCATTTTGGAGCTGCTTTTATTTCTGTGGATACTTTTCAACCTTTGCTGTTTGTGATATTTGCTATTTTAAATTGTGTTGGTGGCTGTACTTGGTTGGTTTGCTTTTAAATTGTATCTAACTGGATTCTACTAATTTTATTACATTTTATTTTGTGTTTATGTATGTTGCCCTGAGAACTTTGTCTATAGGATGACTCACAAGTTAAGTAAATAAAAAATGGATAGGATTGCGGCCTAAGATGGATAAATTAATTTCCTGATCTGTTTCAAGGAGGGGGAATGGAGCTCAGCGTAATACGAATCTTCTCTTCCTTTCTGACTACCCCCCCACTTCTTTCTAGTTTACAGATGTACATTATTTCTCACCATCCAAAATCTCCCCTATTATTACTATGTCTGCCCGTCCCCCAATGCCAGAAAAACTCCCTTCCCCTACAGCTGAGATGGTTCCACTGCTGTGCCTTTAATGGAGTGGAGAGAGTGCAGTCAGGATGCAATGCTGCTCAGTAAATTTAATGACTTTATGAAGATAAATGTTTCCCTTCCATAGCTCCTTCTTGTCAGAATACATTTAAGGCCGACATTCCTTTGAGGACTACATTCCTGTAGCACTTTGCAGCATATTAGCATGTTTTTTTCCACCCTGCATGAAATTGCACTTCAAGCAAGAAATAATAATGTTTCTGCATTCCCTTGTACATTTTTTATTACTGCCAATGAATAGGAGTAAATTAAGTATTATGACAAACATTATTCACAGGGACTAAATCCCTAATTCATTTTGCATAGAATAATAAACAACCAATACCAATCAGGTGCCCTTAATTTCATGAAGATTCCCCCCAAATGGGGTTCAAGTTGCATTGACAAACAAAATGTGAACATCCACAGGAATAGACAACTTCTTGTCATTTTGTTAAATTCCATGATTGGGCAAGACTGTACCTTCAGTGAGACACTCTTCCCTTTAAAAATATTCATCATGATCATTGTCATCAGGGGCAGAAATTTCTACAGCCTTTGCCTCTCTGCTGTTGATCCCCCAACTGCAGGGAGGATAAAAAGGAGGTATTCTGGTGTGTGTGTATATGTGTGTATGTGTATGTGTATGTTGAGGGCTTATTAGTATCCTCCTGTTTCCCTGACACAGATCTAGAATTGGGTTGGGAGGGAAGTAAACGATTGTTGTACTTGCCGCTCTGCAGTTTAGCTAGATGGTTTTTTTTTAGCTAGATGGGCTTTTTAGCTAGATGGGCTTTTCCTCATGGATGCCACATGAGGTGGTTGCTCCTCTCCCCTCCCCTCCCCTCCCCTCCCCTCCCCTCTCCATGGACGCTTTTGCAACTGCGGAGAGGTAGCTCTCTCTGTACCAGATTCTTGGGTCCAAAGTCAGATCACTGCCTCCCACTTTGGATCCAAGAATCCAAAATATACCGTGGCTGTCCAGATGAATTAATGAATGAATTAACTAGTGAATGTCACAGAGGAGATTAGGCTAGGACATACTACGGGCTAGTTCACACGATAGCGCAGCCCCAAGCAATGAATTGCATGTGTGAATGGGCCACCTCAGATCTAACTCCCATAGCAACTGATATCACCTCAAAGGAGGTCAGTTCATTCCTTCAGCTGCAGTAATCAAGTGTTCAGCACACACATGTGTGTGAACCTGGCCGAAGTGATGAACATGTGTATGAAAATCAGGCAATCTTATAGAGAAATCAAGTGCATGTATGAATGAGCTCTATCTCAGCAGTAAACCAGAAGACTATAGAGTATTATATACCTTTGTTATAGTGAGCATTACTGTCTTCTGCTCATTGCTTCATCTGGTTTATTAGTATATCAGCAGAGCTCTGGGAAGATAATATGAACAGCAGAGGGTGCCTGGAATGGGTGCGAGGAAGATGTGGAAGCGACAATGACCTCCTGATCTTTTCAAGCCACCTGCTTTATGAATCTCCCATGTCTTGATTTTTAAAGCAATTACATTTTTAAATTTCTTTTGAAGATTTTACCAAAATGACAAGGCTGATATTTTCTCATAATTTTTCTGTCGGTTCCTTGACAGTGCAATCCTATATTGTCTACACAGAAGTAAGTCATGCTGAATTCAGTAGAGCTGTCTCCCAGAGAAGTGGATGCAGGATTGCTATCTTACGGTATTCCTTCCATTTCTATTTCCTGCCTTTGTTCTCTGTCACACCATTGTGCTATAACTGTTGCAAAAGCAGGTGAAGGTGTATGGGAACCCATTATGCTTGATGGTGGTGATAATTTCCTGGCAAAAAATCTCTATTTCAGCATTACATTGCAACGTCCTGCAGCTTTTTCATAGAGAGGAGGTTATTTGCTAAACGAGAGCAATTAAAATGCAACCTGGAGCACAGAAAGATTAAAACGATGACCAAGATTCCTCTTTTCCTTTAGTCAGCTCCGTTTTTGATGAAATTTTGAGAGATTTGTGAAGAAGTAAATGGTGCTTTGAAGTTTAATATCCATCAATCAAATCTGAAACTGTTAAAAAGATGACCTTTAAAAAAGCCTACAGAATGTCAATTAAAATTTCAAATTTAGTTAACCAGGCCGGATCCTCTCTCTACCTTGAGTGTCATCTTGTCTGTTCTGGACACACAGCAGTTCTGCTGATGAGACCTTTGATAGATGGCTCTGTTCTTGCACATTCCAGGAGTGCAGAGCAAATCGTCACTACAGACTTGAACTGGTTTAATACTCATTCT
The DNA here is from genome assembly GCA_029215795.1 of Anniella stebbinsi. NCBI lineage: Eukaryota > Metazoa > Chordata > Lepidosauria > Squamata > Anniellidae > Anniella > Anniella stebbinsi. The sequence goes on from JARDYH010000001.1 coordinate 1,728,016, forward strand.
CCTCCCCAGTGAACCATGGGAAGTGGTATGTTTGCGAAGGAGGGAGTAGGAATCCCCAATACAGAATGCTCAACACCTTCATCAAGATACAATCTCCAGGTTGCTTTGTAAGTGGGAAGGTGAGCCACCATACTTAAACAGATACAAAAGTGGTATAAAAGTTTGTAACCTGGAGAGACCATTAGAGCAACGCACCGAGAGAAATCCTCATAGGACAGAGAAAATGAAATTACACAGGCAACAATGTTGCTTTGTTTTCGGTGCAGACTCAGGACATCTTTATTTCATCAAGCCAACTCTGATTGATCAGCCATGATTTTACTGCCACAGATTTCAAATGTTCTAGTTCTGTATTTTTCTCTCCCCCCCTTTTAAATTGTTCACTGTTTAGGAATCTTGTTAAATATACGGTGGTATATAAATCTTGTAAGGAAGCAAATAAGTAAAAGTTGAGCTGAAACCACCTGCTCAGGCTTTGTTTTGTTTCTGGACTGGGAAGAACATAAACCCTCCTTGTCACTGATGAGTAATGGTGGCTTGGGGTTGAGTGGTTGGTTGAGTGGACAAGCAGCTTTTTCCATACTTGAACAATGAGTTGTTTGAACTATGGATCCAGTTCAGAGACCCTATTCATTGGCTCTTCTGCCCAGAGCTCCCCCACAAACAACACATGGATGTTAGGAGTGAGGCTGCTGGGCATGATCCTGTTTCCTCTCCACATGTCAATTATCCTCAGATATAGTCATCTGCCCAGGGCTTTTATTTTCCCGCAGGGTGGAAATTGTATTACCACTCCCAACCACCAGCAGTGGTGGCGCTGCTGTGGACCTGAGATCAGATGACTAGTTCTTTCCACTTGCAAATGATCTAAACAGAAGATATTTCAGGGAGTAAGGCTGCCTTACCAATTGGGTTAGATCTTTGGTATTTTCCAGTTGTTCTCTAAGTTCACCAGTACTTTGCTTCCTCCGGACTTCCTCCTCTCCAGAGGAGACCCATTTCCAAAATGTTTATCTTGCAAATTAAAGTTGACTACAAGCTGTTGTTAGCTCCACAGAATGTTACAGAAAAGAAATATCTTATTCTCCTCTGACTGCATTTAATATCTGGGATCACCATTTTAGGTTAGCTGTCTGGGGCGGGGGGGAGGACCAGACAACACTTGGTGATACTCAAAACAAAATTAGGAAAAGGGTTGGAGTACTAAACACATGGATAATATTTTTGGTGGCAGCTGCAAGTTTATTGTAATGTCTAGTTTACTCCCTTGAGCTTTGGGTTGAATAAAGGTCTCCGAAACGGCGTTAGTGTAACAAACAATTCCGATGAGGCATTTACGGTAGAGAATGGAAATTATTAAAAGACATTGGCATTTAGAAATATTGTAAACACCATTTTGTTGGCAAGCGATACCGATATCCCTCTTGTATGTATTAGCAAGAACAAAGATTTGCAAAATGTTAGCATCTGTCAAGGCAATATAAACAGTTATAAGTAACTTTAACAAAGCGATTATGCAATGATGAAAGGTGCCACTGTATATTAATATGACATAGTACTTGGTTTACGTATTCTAAAATGTTTTCTATAATTCAGTTATGAAAGCAAACAAAGATTATGCAGGGTGTCCCCCCCTTTTTAGGAAAATTCTAAATCTAGCATGAAATATAAAGCCAGGGAAATCGAGACTGTTATTAAAATTGACCTTGATCAGATTTTTATTATGTCAGAAGAGAGAGAGAGAGAGAGAGAGAGAGAGAGAGAGATGGTTCTGAAGCGGCAGAGTTGTCATGGGATTAGACTACATCTACAGCAATATGTTTCCATGGCAACAAATCAAACACCATTTCCTATGATTGCTGTTGTCAGCTTCAAAAACCATGAACTTAGCACTGAATAATTACAAAGAAATGCAGAAATCTTGCACAAAGAGGTAAAGTGGGCATCAACAGCTGATCTGGCTGCAGGGACTTGTTTTTAAAATGCCAATTAACGCCACCAGCATGACTGACGTTGGGCTCTCCCATTGGTGGCGACAGGTAGGAACAAGCCATGCAAATGGACAGCAATTTTGTTTTGTTTTTTTGAAGGGTGATATGTAGGTTTAAAAAAAAAAAAAAAAGGGGACGGAGTCTGGAGCAGAAGCCACAACTCCACTAGGATTGTGGGAGTTGGAACATTTTTATACACAGATGTTGCACGAATAGAACTTCAGAGTTCTGTTGGAATTTTCAGAGGGAAATAAATGTGTACCACACTGTCTGACTTCTCATGTTTGAAAGAGCTGAAAACATCCTCGAGTTGGCTACACGCTTAGTCTCCCACAACCAATGAGCTATCTAAATTCATAGGTTCCAATGACATACTTCTGTGAACGTGGTAGAAAGTGACATTGGTGAGCATGTCACCACTTAGAACTTGTGGAGAGAGTTAGCACTACTTAGCTTACCAATCCCCTCCCTAAACGGCCACAACCCTCTCCCGTCTCCCCATCCGCGACCCCCTGCTGAGTAGCAAGATCTATTTACTTGTTTTCTTCCCCCTCCCACTGAGTCTAGGAAATGAAACTGTGCTTTCTCTAAAATCCCTTCTCAAAACGTTTGTCTGTCAACTCCAGGCCCATATGAGGCCCTCGTCAGCTAACTCCAGTTGTGCAACTGGCCTCCCAATTGAGCCGGGCTTTAGGACTTGCAGGAATGTTGTGCAAATTTTGTCACAGAAAAATATGCAAAGACTAAAAAAAAAAAAAAAGGTTAAAATGTGCATTTCCTCATAGGCTAAAGCCTGAAAATGCGGCGAGAAGTAGGGAAGGAATTGTGCATTTTCACATGTGCAAATTTGGAAACTATTTGTTTTTTGGTTCCGTTGATGGGCGGACAATGGAAGGACAATCTGTGAAACAGAGATGGAATGGATTTTACACGATCTGTATATTCCTAGCCAAGAGCCCCCTTGATCCTGGAGCCAACTTTGTATCTGTTGAGACGGCACATGCTCTAGGGCAGGGCTCTCTCAATGCAATTAGTCCCAGAGCCAGGCAGGATTTATTTACCCCAGCGAGTGCAAAAGCTTAGTGAATATTTTTTGTTTACATATGACAGAAGTGTCTCAGAAAAGTGAGTCTGACAAAATTCCAGTGGTGGTGGGGGCTGCGTGATGACATCATCAATATGGCTGCTGCGCTATTATGTAGTTGCCACATTTAAATATGCATAGCTTCTCACCCGTTTACGCTACAGAGATTATTTTTTTCTGAAATGTTTCAAATTTAATGAAAAATACTTTTTGCAATTACACATTTGTTTTCTGTTTTGTTTCAGGTTAGCGTATTTGTAGCTGAAATTCAAAATGAATGCTGAGGAAAAGATTTGTACCATCCACACAGGAAATATTCGGATTAACTGTAGCATAAACGGGTGAGAAGTTATGCATATTTAAACGTGGCAACTACATAAAAGCGTGGCAGCCATATTGATGATGACATCACACAGCCCCCCCCCCCACTGGAATTTTGTCAGACTCACTTTTCTGAGACACTTCTGTCATATATCAACAAAAAATATTCACAAAGCTTTTGCACTCTTTGGGTTAATCAATCCTGGTCTGGCTCTGGGACGAAATGTTTTGAGGATAGAGCTGTTTGTGCCACAAGACCTGCTCTGTATTCCCTCGGCTAGCTTGCTACCGTCAGGTGTAGTGTGCATGTGTGTAGTGTGTATGTGAGTGTGTGTGTGGTAGTCGTAGTTGTCCCATTGCCAGTGTTGAAGTAATATTCAACTGCCCGTCCTGTTGGCTACTGTATATGGAATGAGGAGCGGGTGCCATCTTGCACTGAATCAGATATCATTGAAAGACAGAGCTGTTTACTTAAAATGTGTCTTTTCCAGAGGCATTTGGCAGTCAATTGTTGAAATGATTTTTGGGACTCTTCATGGGAAGAGACTCTTCTGATGATGGAGCCCATGATGGATCTCTAGCCTATATCTGCTTGGGCTACATTTCTACAGTACAATCAATGCCTATTGAAGATTGTGCCATAGCCTGAAGTACAGTACAATAAGAAATCAACCGAAATAAAAACGGCCTGCAATGAAGCAGTGTGATTTCCCCCCCTCCTGGTTGCCTGCATTAAATGAAAAGGAACTGGCCCCATGTCACACTTAAAAGCTGTGTTTATGGGATTCTCAGTAATAGTGCAATGACTGTTATACAGCACAGATAAATATTGGAAAGGAGGAGATGAGCATCTGAATTGTCCGTGTGAGAGTAGTAAAGCAATGCAAATCTTCTGAAAAGCAATGATTAAGTGCTTTATTATTTAATGGCCAGGGATCAACAGACCTAAGGCGCTGTATCTGGCTCTGTGGCTGACTGTGAGTGACATGTTCAGCAGGAGTGAGCAACCTGTAGGCCAAAACATCTGGAGGGCCACAAGTTGCCCACCCCTAATCTAAGGGCATGTTGATGAATGGCTCTATGCCACCTCTATGTACACCTGTTGCTGGGGAACATGGGGGAACATGCTCATGCTCCCGAACTACCAAGAAATTCTGAACTTAATAACAATTTCAAAATAAATTGATCAAGGCTTGCTGCAAAGGTGTGCATTCTGAATGGATGAATTATGACCAGGGAGCCAACTATCTATGGAATCTGGAGCACCATTGCCTGGAGCCCTGAGGAGTGTTGCCAGACAGTGTTGATAATAGATGATGGGCCAATGGTCTGACTCAGTATAAAGGCATGGGTTAAATATTATGCATCTGAAGCTGCAATCCTATACACATTTACCTGGAAGTACGTCCCACCGAACTCAATGGGACTTACTTCTGAGTAAAGATGTATGGGACTGCTTTGCGAGAAAATGATTTTAAAACATCAACAGTGTAATTCTATGTATAAAGAACTATGACCTTGATCACATCTAATCCCCTCCCCCCCCCCCCCCCCCCCCGGTTTGCCTCAGCGGGTTTTTTTTTTACCTCTGAGGCAAAAGCACTTCAAGCTTATGATCCCTTTCACCTGAAGAGCTGCTCTTTCGCGCTTTTGCTCCTTGGCTCTTTCTCCCTCCAGTCAGGTCCTGGCAGATGAGTACTTCAACCAGACCGCTTTTTTCCCAGGGCAAAAATGGAACGACCCTTTAATCTGTCTCTTTGGGGGCATCGAGGGAGTATAATCCTGTCTCTGCAGAGGTTCAGGCATTGTATGATTTTAAAAACCGCTTTTGAGCCTGGGATGCAAGGTTTGGGTTTTAGATTGAGGCTTGGAGCCGGCTGCTGGGAGAGATTGCTTTTCCCTACCAGGGCCTGATGCAATCCATTCAAGCCCCCAGTTCCTTTAAAACTACATGGAGACTTAGGGTGCATTAAATTCTCTTAGGGAAAATAATACAGACTTTTAGCATTCTAGGAAAGGCTGGGGAAGAGGCGGGGTGTCAGCAGGACAGATACGGCATCATGTGAGTACCGTGCTGCAAATCCGCACACCAGGCATGGCGAGAGTGCACTCAATCGCTGGTGTGGTGGAGCTTAAAGAGTCTTGTGGCACCTTTAAGACTAACACATTTACTCTGGCATAAGCTTTCATGGACACTGTTCATTTATCAAATGCACGAAGTGTTAACCTCAGTCCTATGCATGGCTGCTGAGAAGTACGTCTCTTACTGAATTCAGTTGGGTTTACTCCCAGGTAAGTGGGCAGAGGATTGCAGCCTAAAAGTACAGTTAAAAGAAATGTAGCTATTTAATTCTAATGATCTACTAGAAACTAGTTTTCTTCTTCCTGGGAACAGACACAGTTTTAAAGGTTTATGCCTGGAGAACTGGGTGAGCTATTAATTAGTTAATCAATTAAATATAAAATGTGCTTAACATATACAGTCAAGTTGCAGTTGGTATATGCCTTCTGCACTTTATTGCTGCTCTTGCCTGTGGTTCACCGACAATAAAGCTATTTATGTGTTTGTTTGAAGTATTTATAGGCCGCTTTTCAATTTAGTGTAAAAATGCCCCCAAACGGCTCACCATACAAATGGTAGACAATCCATTAAAAAACCCACATGTATTAGAGCAACATAACTGAAATAACACCAGATTCCACAGCTATTTTTTAAAAATAAAAGAAGCATAAAACAAAACAGCAAGTAAAAGAACCGTTAAACCCGTCAGCTCAATCAAACCGCTGCTAAAATGCCAAATGAAATAGTCTTAACCTGACATCTAAAACGTAATAAAGAAATAAGCTTAATGAAGTCTAACATTTCTCTAAAACCAGAGTGGGGAGACTTCCAACTTGTGGGATTTACTTTGTTTTTTGTTTCTTTAAACTAGAATCCCAAGATCCATCATCCTGAGCCTGGTGAAACAGACATCAACTTATAATAAAAAAATTCAGAACTCAGGAATTTCTTCTGTGCGCACAGTTCTTCCACACAAAACTACCAGCCCAGTTTGCTCCAAACTTTCTTTATTTCAGCAGTATATTTGTTTTTTTTTTGGGGGGGGGGAAGGTTGCTTGTTGCTCTTTAAGTAATTTGGAGCCAGAAATTCTTGCCCATTGACTACTAATCACCAGAGCTCTACCAGTTGATGCAGATGTACCAATTAATGGCTACTAGTCATGATGGCTATATGCTACCTCCAGTATCAGAGGCATTATGTCTCTGCATACCATTTGCTGGGCAATGAGAGTGAGAGGAGCTGTTGCACTCATGTCCTGTTTGTGGGCTTCCCACAAGCAGCTGGTTGACTACTGCGTGAACAGGATGCTGGATCTGATGACCTGTTGCTCTGCTCCAGCATGGCTGTTCTTATGCTCTGATGACAATCCTTCTCACCGCACCATGTTCTGCCCAGGCCTGTGCTACATTCCAGCTGGCGTGGAGGAGGAAAGCAAGACCCAGGCTAGATTCCATTGCTTCGTGGCTTCTATGGCAGTATATAAAATGGCTGACCACAGCTTTGGCCAGGATAAGCAGGTCCCACCCAAAAGCTCGACCACATGTAAGAAAAACCATAGCGAGCTGTAGTCAGATCTGGAAGCCATGGCATCTTTTTCAGAGTCCGTCGTGTGTCTGGACCATCTCCGTGTGACAGTTGTAGTCAGGTGTGTGCATGTATGTACTCACACACAATTTGCTGGTGCCCCTCTGTGTCATAAAATTATTGCTATTCTTATAGTTTTTGATTGTGAACGGCCCAGAGAGCTTCCACTGATGGGCAGTATAAAGACGTAATAAATAAATAAAATAAATATAGCAGAAAAGGAGCTGCTGCCCAGTTACTTTCTATTTGCCACAATATGTTTCTAAAGTAGCAAATATTGAAAGTGACCTCAAAGGCCATTTACAGATCTGTAGTATAACCCTCCTCAAAATAGATTGTTGATCAGACCGAGCGTTTGCACTGGGAAGGAACGGCAGCAGCTGCTGGGAATGGCAAGGATCCCAGAAGGGAGAGCTTCCTGCAGAAAATGGCTATAATGCCTCTGACATTTCCAGACTTTCATCAGCAGATGGAGCTACCCGCACTCGAATGATCCCCCAAGCCAGATCGACACATCTGCCTGGAACGCAGAGGTCCCTCAGGTTCTACAAGTGCTCCTTTCAAGATCCACTGTCGAAAATGTTATGCTGAAAGAGTTCTTAGCCGGTTGTTAAACCCCTTCCTTCCACGCGGGGGAAGATTTTGCAGTAACAGCTAAAGCCCTAATCATAGGACAGGAAGATTGATATGTATCAATGACAGCCCTCCTTGGGGAAAAAAAATCTTTGGAAAATGGCCTTGATGAAAGGGCATTTATTTCTAGGACATCACTGAGGAATACAAAAGCTTGAGGCTGCAATTCTACACATAATTGCCTGGGAGTAAGTCCCACTGAACTCAATAGGGCCAACGTCTGGGTAGAAATGGCTAGAATTGCACCGTGGCGGAACAATCCGATGGTGCGAAGGAAGGAGAAGCCAGCCTTTTTGCATGCCCTTCCTGGGCTTTCCTTAGCGGAGTGGAAGATATGGGATAGGTGTACACTTTCCTTTGACTTTCCTTTTGCCTTTGATTCCCTTGCCAAGCTCCCTCTTTCGCTCCAATGGTTCCAATGGGAGGGAAATCCATTAAACCAGCTCCCACATCGTTTTGCTGCTGGATTAGGGATGTGCTGGCTGAATGGGATGCAAGCCTTCCATCAACACACACACACACACACACACACACACACACACACACACACACACGTTTCCCCCTCAAGGTCAGAGAAACAAGGGCTGTGGAGGTTTCTGTGTTCACAACAGGGAGGCTTTCAAGGGCAGGCTTCCCTCTCCAACCTGCCAGGGACTGTAGGATTGCATGACACCTTCTCCCAATCCATCTGAAGACTGCTAAAATGTATGAAAGGCAGAGAGCTTTTTGTCTGATGGTGCAGCAAATTCTCAATGTTGTTACCCATGAGTCAATTAGGCAGGCCTAACTGCTTTATGCACATGTTATACTAAAAGAAAAGTCTCCTTCCATAAGGGGAGCTATGAATGTAAACAAATAATTCCAATGTGATTTAAGGTTCAGGGAGCGGGACGGTAAATATTCATGTTAATAATATTCTATGCAGCAGGATTAGCAGAAGCCAACAGTTTTTTACATTCATGAAGATTCAAGGCCATTTGACTTAGTAACCAAATGATGTCATCCTCTCCCTTTCAGTACAGCTTCCTTGGCCAAATTCCATTCCTTTCAAGTTCAAGCTGAACTTTTGAACCCCAAATACATGAGGCAACGGAGAATCACTCCTCCTCAGTGGGTAGAGATGAAGGCGCAACTTTCCAGCCATGTTTTTCTGGGTGTCAGTCTTTCAGGAAAGTGTGAAAGAGCGACATCAACGGATGGTGGGAACCCAAGAGCTACTCTGTGCATGCCTAGTGCTTTGCGTGTGCCCCATGGAGGTGGTGCAGGATTTCCTTGGAACAGCAGATCACGGTGCCACACTCCTTGCTGCTTTTGAAAGGCCTTGGCTTGAGAAACCTAAATGGAGAGTTTGGTTGGGTTCAGTAGTCACTGGGAGTTTGTGACCTGCAACTGACTGACACACTGTTCAATGACTGCAGCATCCAGTCTTGTTGTCGCATGTGTGAATGGGCCACCACAGATATAACGCCACCGATGAATGATCACGTTGCCTCATGTTCCTTACATTACAATCCTCCTCCCCTCCCCCCCCCCCCCCCCCCGGTATCATTTCACCCATTCAGTTCCGGTCTTCAAAGCTGTATTCGCACAATGAATTCCCATGCACTGAACTTGTCGGGAGAGCTGAGTGAGATCGTCCTTGAGTGATGCATGTTTAGCCAAGCTTCTGAACGGAGCCTACATGTGCCCATATGCTGTGTGTGCATACACATAGTCTATGTTTGTACATTCAGCTGAGTGTGTGGAGCTGAGGGGTGGGACCAGCGGGTGCAAAATCCACTTCCCCTCCATTGAACTTGGAGCTGTTGCCTGCATAGAGCAGTTATGAGATATATTGCCTTTGTCTGAGCTGAGTCCTATAACACCAATGGGCATCCAGTAATTGGTGTAATTCTGCCTAGTGTCTTTCCTCACCCTGATTAGTTGTACATCTTGTTTGGACCTGCTGGGGTTAGAACTGGGAACCTTTGGTTCTGTGGGTGGCTGCTGCCATGTGGTGGTCATTGGAAAATCTTCCAGGCAGTGAAGTATTCTCCTGCTCTTGACTGGCCCTGCCCACCAGGCTGGCCATTGGGCCGTCCTAGACAAGAAGGGCTATAATAGGCCTCCTGTGTGGGCTGAGATGTTGCCTGAGCAACAAAGTCTTCTTGGCTCAGATGCATTTTGGTGCGTTCATTGCCTCCGACTCTTGGCTTTGTTCCTCAGCTCTGACTTTTCTTGGCTTTGTCTCTTGGCTTGGCTTCTTGGGTTTGATTCTTGGTCTTGCGGGTGTGATGCCAGAGACAAAGACAAAGACAAAGGTATCTTTCTGTTAGAGGTTGTGGATGATAAGGCAACGTAAAGCAACAGGTCATGGATGTAAAACTAAAAAAATACTGTGAGCTACTGGAAGGTGTCTGTTCCCTCAGCTCTGGGAAAGCTGAAGATGCAGCTGGCAGCGGAGCTCCACAGGCCACCCCGCCTTCTACATGTCCCTTTTGCTACTGCCAAAGGCTGTCAGAGGAAGATCACCCCCTTCCTTCCTAAATAGGACCTATTTGCTGATGGACTTGGTGATGGTGCTATAAAAATATAGTCTCTTCACATTGAGATGGAACAATCATAGCTGGGACAGGTCTGTGGGCAGCCATACTGGAATCCAGGCCCGGAATGTGTGTCTGGGGGGGGGGGGGTAGGGTGGCCATGTGTCCTACTTTACAGAGGACAGCCCTCTATTTGAAGGACTGTCCAGTCCAAGTCTGGTCTAAAGACAAAGAAGCATAAGAAAGTGGGAGAGCAGGAGCCTTGACGATACCCCTCAACAGCTTGCAGCATCTACGCAGCAGACAGAGCCAGCAGGCACACTGGTCATAGACTTCTTCACTACAGTGAGTTGCGCTGTATTTCTATTTACATTATAACCATTATTTCTACATTTATGCCTGTACACATGCATTAAGATATCAAATATGTGTCCTGTTTTGTCCTCTTCTTTTGGTGACGCATATTCTTGTTTATTAGCAGAACGAAACTGTCTGCCCTATGTATGTGGTGTGTGTCTGTGTCAGTTTTGTTGTGTATGAGAGTTGTTGTTGTTGTTGTTGATGTTGTGTGTGTCGTGTCCTCCCTGAAGCCGCTTGGGGGAACCGGAGGTACTGCTGTGTTGAGCAGGTGAGGTCAGAAGTCCAGCGTCCTTGTGTTTATACCAAGCCTAGCCAATCCAAAGGCTTCATACTATCAGCCAATGGCAGGAACTGATGTTGCAAAGCCAGCTTCCCTTTTGTACCTGCAGAGGGCACGGAGCCCTAGGGAGTCACAGTCCTAGATGGTTTGCTAGGCTAGATTCTAGCTCCTGAACCTGGGTCGAAGCCCATAGTCACTTTGGGCAAAGCAATCACATACTAAGCAATCAGCCTTTTCATATCATAGCTGAGCATTTAAGATAACCTTTTTAGCTTGTTGCCTGGTGTTTCTGCACCTTCCGAATTGTCCTGCCACATTATTCAGGCAGGCAGGGAGAAACCCCTGCTGGAGACAGAGGACAAGATGGATTGTTCTGAATAGAGTCACGAACCTCCCTGAGGCTGGTAGCGTGATGTTAATGATGGTGCCACAGTCAACATGTAAAGCATATCTTTGTGTGGCTCTGTGTAAACAGTGTTCAATATTATGATGTAAATGAGGAAATCAGCAAGATGCAAAGTGTGAATGGAAACACAGCAAGCCGCAGAACAAGTGCAAACTCAGTGAGGTGTAACGCGGAGGGAAATAGGGTTTAGAAATGGGCTGGAAAACCTTGAAGGAACATTATATGTCAAGTTCAGCATGCTGAAATAGGGATGGACATGAACTGGGGCTTTGATTAAAAATATGAGTTCTGCTGCCGCCCAGAGTGGATAAGAAGACTTGGGCTGTCAGCGTCAAGTATTTGCATTGAGAAAGCTGCAGACACATAAAGGATCGTGTCCATGGGGCTGGTCCAACCAACTAAGGAAGCAAAGCAACTGCTGGGGGAAGCTACCTTCCAGGGCATCTACCTCATCCTTGTAAATAACTGAGAAAGAGAACCGTTGCCTGTACATTTTGGCAAGGCAAATAGAGGCAGCTTAGCCTTTTACAAGCTAGGTAATATTGCCTACATTCTGAAGGATACTATCAAGATGGGTCTTCTGTTCTCCATCAGACACCCAGGCCACAGACATGGCTGCAAAAAGGCAGAAGCAGAGACATGACCGACATTAAAAGATGAAAATGTGAAAATAGTTATCCTGGTCAACTCTTGATCATTTATTGTACTATTTTTAATGTTGCACAGGGTAGCCGGGTGTCAGGGATTCTGGGAGTGTTTTTTGGAGTGGCTCCAATATGAAATTCAAAAGGCATCCGAATTGTGCTGAAAATGCTACTTTCTTGTGCTCAGTTTCTGACAGGCACTGAAAGCTGAAACTGTGGACCTCATCTGGCAGAGTCCAATTTGAACGTCTGTAAACTCTCCTCCTCCTTGTCATCTTAAGGCTCTGACTATGCAGATATCCTGACTGTGACATCCAGTCAACCTTTCCCCTCTCTCATAACTTTCTATGCCCTGCTAACATGATTTTAAAAAAAACAACTTACCTGATCAAGACATCTGGAGATCCTGAAAATGTGCACATTTCTTGTGAATTTCAAGTCAGCCTAATAAAGGTAATAATTACGTCATATGACTAGGCTGACCCTATGAAAAGGAGGACAGGGCTCATGTAACTTTAACAGTTGTGGAGAAAAGGGAATTTCAGCCAGTGTCATTTGGATGCAATTAGTTCCTGGTGAAATTCCCTCTTCATCACAACAGTTAAAGGTACATGCACTATACTAGAGCGACCATATACAAAAGAAGGCAGGGCCCCTGCAACTTTAACTGTTGTGATGAAGAGGGAATTTTACCAGGAACTAATTACATACAAATGACACTGGCTGAAATTCCCTTTTCTCTACAACTGTTAAAGTTACATGAGCCCTGTCCTCCTTTTCATATGGTCAGCCTAGTCATATGGACTTTGGAGTTTTCTTTATGGTCAAGAAGAGGGCTATACCTCTCTCCCTCTTCTTTATCCATTGACCTTTGGCTACAAGAGGAGTCATTTTTTGACTGATCATCACTAGGAAGGCTCAGCCCACCCACTCTGGCTAATCTTAAAGGAGTCTCTACCCCCTCTTGTCCCACTCTTCTGGGGGCCCTGCCTGCAGTTGTGTAATGGTAAATTTTGAAGTCAGGCATTCATCATGACAGTCTCCATAGCTCCCACCCCCAAGGATAGTTGAAAAATGCAGGCAGCTGTGTTGATCCATATCACCAAACTGATTCTAGCACTTTCATCTCTACCAGGACCAGGATGTCAATCAGGCAAATAGGTCTGAATTGCCCTTTTAAGACCCAGGTGCTGCAAAATTCTTTGCATTACAGCGGGGTACAATATATTGTCATTGGGAAAGTTCATTTCCCACCAGCTACTGTGAGAATTGCAACTAAGTGAAAGGAATACTGAGGGGGCAGGGGATGGGGATGGGATGGAGGATGACATCAGAGTCCCTGCTAATCAAAAAGTGTTGGGGCTGTGTTCCTGCAAGCCTTCGCCCCACTACACCACTGCCTACCTGGTGTTCACCTGGATGATTTTGAACCATTATCTACGTTGTCAACAGGCAGACATAGCAAGTGAGAGAATAAGCAAAAGCTACATGGTGTCAATTTGTCAACGTCTCGTCTTCCCTGCCACTGCTGCGCTTGATGCCAGTCTCCAAGTCTTGATTGACACACGGTCATCAGCTGAGAGGAATCCTCGATCGAACAGGAATTTGTCTGTCACTCGCTACTACATACTTTGAGAGTGACAAATGAGATAAAGCGTGATCCTGGTTGTCCAAACGATTCCAAGGGACATTGTAAGTGCTCAGATAGTTAGATGTTTTGGATAAACACCCAAAATGCCCCATTTATCCAGCAGTTCTGGATAAAGGATTACGTTTGGGAACTTGTAGGGCTTTTTTCTGTCTAGCATAATGACCTTTTCCTTTGGGGGGGGGTGTTCCTGTTAGAGCAGAAATATGATTTAGAAATATTTTGATTTGTAAATAAATAGCAACCCAAACTCAGACTCTCCTGCCTGACAGTCAAAGAACAAAAAATCTGTTTCTTTTCATAGCCATCCAAGCACATGGGGATGTGACACATATTCCAATGGCATGGGGTTGCCTTTGGCCATTAGGGAGCATTATTTCACACCCTTGTGTCTGCCATCATAGGCCGAGAGAGAACACATCCGTTTGCTTTGCCAAATATCATACGCACAGCAATATGATAGGAAGGAGGATGTTGGGAGCAAGAAGTAATGCTCTTAGGATATATGTTCCTGACTTTTGTGCTGAGAAAAAAAACATTTAAGGTGCAACCCTGTGCACATTTAGACTGAAAAAGCCCTACAGCTCCTTGCATTCCCCAGCCAGCATACATTGGATTGTGCCCTTCATTTCTTATTTCCAAGATGGATAGACAGAGTGCAGTGAACATAACCAAAACGATGGCCTCTTTTTCATGTGTTTAGATTCCTACCGACCACTCTACGCTGCCTTTGCAACTCTGGGCGCTCACTCTTCTTTGCAACATTCCAGATGGGAATCTAATGCCTTTCACAGTGCCAGACCTATCACCTCTTTTTGTTTCAGTCTCCATCCCACTGCTAATATTTTACTTGCCGTTTGGATAACAGCTGCAGCCCAGGCTTGACGGTTCCAAAATGATTTCCCCCCTTCGAGAACGTCTTACCAAACCAGACCCTTAATCTCCCTGTTGAATGCTTTCTCTGTTCAACTGATATCCCCTCGGCTCCTCCTAGCTTGCTCTCACATTAATTATTCTACATCTGTCCATATTGCTTTCCAGCTGAGGTCCAAGACTTGTAAAACTGATGGAAGTTACTTTGCGTTACTGACATCCGCAGTAGATTTCGACAATCCGAGCCTCTTTTACTGTGCCTCAAGCAGCAGTGTAGTGGAAGGAGAATGAAGGGGTGAGTAGCTCTTCAAACTTTTTTTCAGAACAGAGGTGATGTTTCCATCTGTCAGAGTGCCAGGGTAATTGAGCGATCCTCCATGCTCTGGCAAGCGAATGAGGTGGTAATGTTTCCAAGCAATGCTGTTGTTTGTGGCAGATTAGTATAGAGAAAGTCAGAGAATGAGGAAAATAAGCAGGCCGAAGATGGGCAACTCTTTCCTTTCCTTTGATGGGGTTCCTCCTTCATACGAAGAGCTTAAATCCTGATGCTTCTTGCAAGATGGTTTGCATCCCTAATTAAAAGTCAAAGGCTGCTTTTCAACTGTCTGAAGAGCTTTTGGAAGCGCCTAGGTTGTTTTACAAGTTGCATCTATGGCAGCCCTCCCCAACTTAATGCTCTCCAGAAGTTTTGTACTTCAACTCCCATCAGCTCCAGCCTGCATGGCCACTGGTCAGCAATGCTGGGGGTTGTAGTCCAAAACATCTGGAGGGCACCCAGTTTGGGAAGGCTGAGGTAAGCAGTATGGATGAAGCACCAAGAGGCAGCAGTCTTGAGTGTGTGAGTTTGTGGAGTGGGGAGAAAGGGAGAGGCGAATCACCTCATGTACACCAGCTGTCTTTCTGCTCAAAACTACCTCCTATTGCTTTTTTCCCACGTGGGAGAAAAGCTGCAGGTACCACTTTTAAGTTTTTAGAGCTTAAACACACACACACATGCACCACAAACCACCACCAGGGGACTATCATGTGGATCTCTGTGTAATGTCTTGTTTGGCCCTCAGCCAAAAGTTTTATAAAAACTGAGGTCATAAGACCCTGAGAGATGTTTTGAGTTTGGATGAAAACTATTGATTTGTACATCTGCCTTTGAAACCTGCTCTTTATACAGCTTCTTCTTTGGCATCGCCCATTGAAATCTCCTTCCTCCATCTATCCCATGTGCATTAATCTCTGACGCAAAGCTTCACGAAATACCATTTTTCAAAGCAGCCAAGTACACTTGCCAAATTTCCCTTATCTAGCTCAGTGCAAACAAAAATCAGTCACCCTCACAGCGGTTACCCTTAAAGCACATCCCCCCCTCCGCCCCTGCCTGAAAAATCATTCACCTCATCAACCTTGTGAAAAATACAGGCTCCTTCACTGCATTTTACTTTGGCCAATCTGTACCAAACGCCCACACTAGTTAATATCTTCAAGCACGGGAAGAGGTGTGTATCAAATGGTTTAGATTTCCAATCTCCTCTCATCCATCTGCCATGGCATAAAGTTTGCATGGGAAATGTCAGATGGGAGAAATCTTCAGCAACCAGCTCCAGAAGTGGGTGGTTGGGTGTCTGCTGGTACTCCAACATTAGCTGAATACCCACAAATACCAGGGACTTGCAAACGAACACCCAGAGATCAGCAGGGCAAGTAGACAAATTCATGGAGGTTAGGTCTATCATTGGCTAATAAGAACACAAGCAGAGCTATGCTGAATCAGACCAAGGGTCCATTTAATCCAGCATTCTGTTCACACAGGCAGGATCTACACTACTGCTTTAAAATGGTTTATAACAGTAGCGACAACTGTTGGGGCCCAGGACACACTCCGTATACACTTTTCAAACCGTTTTCAAAGTCTAATATCCTGTTTAGTGTAGATCTGGTTGCAAAAGCCAACTGGCTGTCCATGGGAAACCCAAAAGCAGGACATCAGTACAAGAGCTCCCTCTCACCCATGTTCTATAGCAACTGGTGTACATACGCACACTGCCTCTAATACTGGAGATAGCAAATAGCCATCAGGACTAGTAGCCCTTGATAGCCTTCTTCTCCAGGAATTTGTCCAATCCCCTTTTAAAGCCATCCAAATTGGTGGCCATCACCAATTGAATTCAATAGTTTGACTATGAGCTGTGTGAAGAAGTCCTTCTTTTTCTCTGTCCTGGATGTTCTGCCAATGTCTGCCCTCCACTTTCTCCACACCATACATAATCTATACATCTCTATCATGTCTCTCCTTACTTGGCTTTCCCCCCCTATGCTAAACAATCTCTTCGTCATAGGGAAGTTGCTCCAGACCCTTGATCATTTTAGTTGCCCTGTTCTGAACATTTCCAACCCTACAATATCCTTTTTTTGGGGTCCTTTTATAGTCATGATGGCTATGCTACCTCTGGAATCAGAGGCAGGATGGCTCTGAATGCAGTCACTAGGGAACAACAGTCGGAGATGGCTCCTGCCTTAACGTCCTGTTTGTGGGGTTCCCATACGTATCTGGTTGTCCACCATTGGGTAACAGGATGCAGAACTAGGTGGACCATTGGTCTCATCCAATAGGGCTCTTCTTATGCACTTAGGATATAAGGGTACATGCATGTGCATACTTGGAAGGCTCGTCTTCCCCTTGGGGTTTGGTGACATACTCCAAGGTCCAGGCTGTGTCAATAAGAGGGAAAGAGCAGAAGGTGTTGCTGATGGATGCAAGGTTGGCTGATGGTGAAGTTGCCAACCCACAGGAGCAACCTTTCTGTTGTTCTACAGGTTCTTCTGGCTCTAAGCTATTCTTCAGTAGCAGCATCTGGCTCATCGATGCCATGCCAAATATTGCCAAATGGAAACTCAAATTACTTCTGCATTTTTTTTAATGCAAAGAGTCTCTACCCTGGCTGGCTGTTGAGAAACATTTCACCTGCACATTACTTTCTTAAAAATCTCTGAGGGAAATTCAGCAGTTAGATCATCTTTCATTTCAACACCTCCCTTTCCCCCCTGATGCCTCTTTACAACCTCCATCAGTTTCTCCTAATTTCCTGATTATCCTTCCCTGGCTCAAGAAGAAACTAATCTTTTTCTAAGTTGCCATTTTTCATATTTTTTCCTGCCTGGTGTAATTATGCTTTCTTGAGCTCTTAATGCTGCTCATCAGAATCAAGTCACCTCAAGTTAAGTTAAGACGCCCATTGAAATACAGAAGTTTGTTTGTTTTGTTTTTCTTGCGTTGATTTGGCTCAGCACCTGACCAAGAGACAATGATTGATAGCACAGGAACAGCAGAAGAAGACATGTTAGTAAGAGTGTACTCATGCAGGGCTGAATTTGGAACAGATAGATGGGTCAATCCTGCCACATTGGGGGATGATAGAATATTAATCAAGCCAACTACTCAATCAGTTAAATAAATAATAAACAGAAGGTGGTGAAGCATTTAATCAAGTGAGCCCGCCATCAAAAAGTTAGCAGGAGAATTGGTCCTCCTCCTCTGATACTTCTTTTGAGCGTTTCCATGCTCTATTGTCGATTCAGCCCTGCAGAGAACACTCCAGACCCTTAAATTGTGAATACATTTCACAGTGCAGAAAGATACCGCCAGGACTCTGAAGAGCTGTCAGAACCTCAGTGTATTCTGATACAGCTTTTGGTGCACCTGAGCAAAGTCCCTTCTTCGCTTTTATTCTTCCTTAGTTTACATATATTATGGATGTAAAGTATGTAAGCATTCCTTAATGCAAGCGGCAGTTATAGGACGCAATAAGGTTTGTTTCTGGTCCTTTCATAGCTAGGAACATATAAAACACTTCTTGAACTCTGCCCAGGAACTCAGACTTAATTTACAGAGTATTGAAAACATTACAAAGCATAAATCAGTTCAATTTTAAAGTCCCTCTACGATGTTTTTGGAACGGCCAAGTTCCCTCATTTCACATGGACTCCCTCCAAAATTCTGCCAGCACTCTTGGAAATCTTAATAACTTTGGAGAAAGAACAGGTTTTCTGAGGAGTGTCAGATTACCCTGTCTCCCTTTCCTTCCCCAGCAGACCAGCCTCTGATAAACATGCAGGAGAGAGGTAAGGAAATTACTTCATTTCATTGTGTCCTTATCAATTACCAACATCTAGACACCCATTCCTCCTGCCAGCAACACCCCCATCCTCTCTCACGCACCCATTTCTGGTGCCCTTGAAAAAAACCTAACCAAAACGTTGCCTTCCCTCCCCTGCCTTTGTGCAAACAATAACTAATGGAAAGGGTAAGTGTATGAGTGAAAATATTCAACGGGGTTGGCTTTTGACCCATTTGTTCAGCATTAGGAACAACGCCAGTGCTACATTTCACAGATGTAATGGTTTGGCTCTGGTTTTGTGGATATGGATGAATGCCCCCCGATGCCCCACCCTTGGCTGACCTCCAGTGCGGTCTAGGAGAGGGGAAGTCATATCCCAGACATTTAGTGCTCTCGTTGAGTTGGCTGAACAATCCAGGACTTTCAGCTGTTTATACCTCTGCCTTAGTTGATCTATTTCAGATACTTGGCGGTGTGGTCGGGGTAGATTGCAACTCTATGGCCCAATCCTTGACATTGATAAAGGTACCATACATCTTCAGAGGTGACAATGGATTTGTCTTATGGTTATGGTTGGTTGCTAAAGCTGTTTATTATTAATAACAAAATACTACTACTACTAATAATAATTCAATTTATGTCCTGCCTACATACAAAATACTCTAGGTGGCATACAGAGTTAAAAACAAAGTAAACAAGATAAAGCAATCAATAAAACAATACGACATGAAATGATATATAACAGTCAGCAATAAATATATGTTGTCTTTGTGCATTTTTATGTAAATGGTTTTAAAACTATTTCTTTAATGTTTTTTTTTAAATATTTTTTATTTTTCAACATAATACAACATAAAACAACATAAAATACAATACATTCCACATACCCCCCGTGCTCCCCTCCCCCCCAGGAGACCTTCAATTATACATTATTCTTCTTTCCAAAAGTGTAAAGACTCTTTTGAAGGTATTTGCCCCTTCCCCGTTCTTAATACATATTCCAAAAATAGGCTCCATATATCTCCAAAATCATTCTTACTGGACATTCCCCTCTTTATTTTCATTTTACACGTTAGCTTATCATTAAGTGCCATATCCCATATTTCTTTATACCATTCTTCTATAGTATATATCCCTTGCCCTTTCCAGTTTTTAGCAATCATTATTCTGACGGGAGCCAGGAGGTTGTTTATTAATTCTTTCTTATTTATATTCTTATTTCCTTTATCCCATATTGCTAGTAGAGCCAGCTTTGGGTTTAATTCCAGTTTACTTCCAATTATTTCACTTATTTCTTTGAACACCCTTTCCCAAATTTTTTGTACGTGTTCACAGCTCCACCACATATGGAAATAAGTTTCAACCTCCTGACATCCCCTCCAACAATTCCTGGGCACTTTTTTATCTATCTGATGGGATCTTACCGGCGTTAAATACCATCTCCATACTGTCTTATTATAATTCTCCTTAATTCTAATCGACAAAAGCTTTAACATTCTTGCATCCCATATCCTCCCCCAGTTGTATTCATTAATTTGTTCCTTTAAATCATCTTCCCAAATCATTTTAATGGTTTGTAATCTTTATAAACTACCCATAGAGATTCAGCTATGGGGCAGTCTAGAAATGTAATTATTATTATTATTAATAATAATATAATGTCAGACTGTGAGCTGTATCTTCTTGTGCTATTTATCTTTATATGTGTGGTCCGCAGCCTAAGACCTACCTTGGCAGAAATAAACACAGAAGGGGGGGGGAAAGACAAATACACATATTTATATATTCATTTAGTTTAATTTAAAACATTTCTATACTGTCCTTCAATTCAACATTTCTTGGAATGGTTGATAATAACTAATAAAAGCACCATAAAAATACAGGGACAGGTGGTGCTGAAGACAATTACATCACTGAAGGAAAATACATCAGAAGGGAAAAGAAAAAACAGCCTTTGCTCAGTTGGCACAAGAGACATACTGAGTTCTTCAAGTGAAGTCCCATGACTGAAAAGGCCCTCTCCTCCTCTATAGCCACCTACTTCACTTGAGATGGTACCTTGAGGAACACATTGAGCCTGCTGCTTAATGTTTGAATGAACAAACCATCAAAGCCCTCCAGTATGTAGAAAACTACCACAGCAGGAAGAGAAATGTTCTCCCTGTTATGTTAACTTTCCATGTGCAGGGATTTTTCTTTTTACGCGGGGGACCATTCAAACCGGTGGGTTGAAACCTAAGGCCAATGAATTCAAAAGGACTTACATTAGTCATCACCAACATAAGCCCATTGATGATGCCAACTGGTTTGCTTTAAGGATGACTAAGTCTGGATCTAACCCAGTAAATCCTAACTGCAAGGTGAAGTGGAGGAAGTCCACTATTAACACCTCAGTAGCCTTCCAAACTGTGTAAGTCATCCTTCTCCAAGCTGGTGCCATCTGGGCATGTTGAACTTCAATTCCCACCATCCCTAGCCAGCACAGTCATTGGCTGTGGGGGATAATGAACTTTGGCATCTGGAAGGTGCCAGTATTTGGCAATTCCCTGGCCAGTTTATGGAAAGTTTTCATACATCTCACTACTGTTGCAATATGATCCACATGGGAACATGCGTGAATTTTTTAAAGAATCCCTCCCTTGAAAGAGTTGACCTGTGTGCACTGGAAAGCATGATGGAGATCACTGTTAGCAACACACACACACACACACACACACACACACACAGCACATTGTATTCTCTATAAAAAGAGCAACTCAACTCCTTCCTCTTTTTTCTTTTTTTAGGTTTTGCCCTTCACTGTTCTTGAATGAAAGCCTTTTACTCCACGAATTACCCAATTTGGCCATGAGGCCGACATGATCAGTTACCAATGGCTTCCCTTGGCATCAAGAAAGCAGGATTTCCCCAAAGGTGTTTAGGGCTGTTCATTGCCGAATGCCTTTTTACAAGGCTGTTATTAACATTACACGTTTCATGGGTGAATGAAGTCACTCAATCCCCTCCATTGATGTTTTACAATACACGGGGGCCTATTATTAATAGCCTAGTAAAATAATACACAGCCTGTAGTTATCTTAATTCAATAGCCAGTAACGGACCAGCCCACAGAAAGCCATTTCAGGCTCATGGGTTTCCTAAGTTCTTTGGAATGCAACAGACTTAAAAATAAATAAATCAGATATTAATGCAAGTTACAGAAGGGCAGAATGCAGCTATGGTATACTGCAGAAATGTATGACAACAGGGAGAATCTGTTTTCCTCTAAGTGTAAATGTAAGAATAATTCTGGAGCAGAAGATAGGAAATGTCCAAACCAAAAGTTCTGTATTGCATAGCTAAATTCCAAATTATATTATTCAAAGCTATCCAAGAAAAAGCAAATAAATAACCCTATATATAATATTCATACTGCATAGCAATCTTTTCTTTTCTCCACCCCCTTTGACACTCTTAAAATCATCATTTAACACAGTCAGTTATAGCTGCAGAATGTCACGAGTGTATTCAATATCTTTTATGTGCTTTACAAGGTTATTAGAGAATTTATTTTCTCTTTCCCTTACAGATTGGAAGGGTGGGCAGTGATATATGAGCGCTCCCATTTTATTTATTCGCCAAACTGTTCCAGATGTGATCCCATCACTTACCCAATGACACATCGAACCCGCTGCATGACCTTTACAGTGACCTCTCTGCAACATTTGCCTTCATGCTCTTAAAGTTATAACAGCTTAGGGAAACAAGAGAAATGATTCCCCCCTCCTGCTCCCACCACCTCTATTGCCTGCATTGCTTATAAAAAAAAGGGGGGGATAAATAATATAAAACAGGAATTCTTCAGCTGAGATCAGAAAACAAAGTCTAGGTGGAACGCTAAACTCTGGCGGTTATCTCCCGCCACCATTGTCTGAAAGATCTTCACGATATTAGCCTGCAGAAAACTATATTTCTTCACAAGTTTGGAATGTGCTCTCCTCAGTTGGCTCTGTTCAGCATGCCATATATCGATATATCTTAGCCCCCATTGGCTGTATTCTGAAATTGCAGTGTTTTATACAGTTGTCACTTAGAATCATAGAATAGTAGAGTTGGAAGGGGTCTATAAGGCCATCGAGTCCAACTACCTGCTCAATGCAGGAATCCACCTTAAAGCATCCCTGACAGAGGGCTGCCCAGCTGCCTCTTGAATACCTCTAATGTGGGAGAGCCCACTACCTCCCTAGGTCATTGGTTCCATTGTCATACTGCTCTAACAGGAAGTTTGTCCTGATGTCCAACCGGAATCTGCCTTCCTGTAACTTGAGCCCATTATTCCGTGTCCTCCACTCTGGGTTGATCAAGAAGAGATCCTGGCCCTCCTGTGGGTGACATCCTTTCAAGTGTTTGAAGAGTGCTATCATGTCTCCCCTCAATCTTCTCTTCTCCAGGCTAAACATGTCCAGTTCTTTCAGTCTCTCCTCATAGGGATTTGTTTCCAAGCCTCTGATCATCCTCGTTGCCCTCCTCTGAACACGCTCCAGCTTGTCTGCATCCTTCTTGAAGTGTGAAAAGGGGGTGCGAAGTAGGCTGAAGACACACAGCTCTCTCCTTGAGCACCTTGCTGGGCCTTCCAGCATGTAGTGCCTGAGGTGACTGCATCATTCTGCCTAATGATAGGGCTGGCCTTGGCCAGTTCCTCTCTGAATGTTTCATTGGGTGATGTTGCCAGCAACGAAAAATGAATCCTTCTCACAGAAAGCTTTAGGCAACCCTCGCACCAGGTGCCATTACCGATTCAGCCTAGATTTTCCTCACCCCCTTCCTCCTCGACCTCAGACTTCTTTAAGAACTATCTTTCATTTTGTCCTTTCCTATGACACGTTGCCAGGCATGACAACTTTTTGAAATTCAGTCCAGCCACCTGTCCTTTGTAGGGGATGAACAGACTGACGGACGATGCTGAGAGCTGAAGAGAAAAGAAAAAAAGGAAAAGAAACGAAAGAAACAAATGTACACTCTTGAAAGGAAATAACTCCTGATAAACGCTGCAGTGAATAAACCCTTAAAAAAAAGTTGCCGCCACTTTTGGAGAATGTCCAGTCATTTCAACATCACACCACAGTTTCAAAACAGTCTTATTGTTATGTATAAAAATCTGAATAAAAACATTTAAACAAAAAGGGTTACTTGGGGGCTATTTAGGGCCATAAAACTGAGTTGATTAATTGGTTAGATTAATTATTTCAAAATGCTTCTACTTAAGCAGGCCAGCACAATTTAAATGTTTTGAGAATATTTTAAAGAGAGGTACTTGTGAAAATTCCAGGCAGCAAGGGGCATCTTAAAAGAGGCATTCCCTTTCTAAAAGGAGAACAGTCTTTGGATGGACAGAATGCCTCTTCATCTAAGAAGATGAGACAACAGACACATGCATGATCGAATGAATTTTGCTTCAGAACTATTTGTTATAACTCATATGCCAATTTATGCAGATTAACCCAGAAATCAGCCAACTCATAAACTTAATTGGCTAACTGATGGCAACCCTAATAATATTGCTTAATCAAAAATGAGTGGGCAAGATCCACTCTGTTAAGGACATTGAAGCCACACTGATTGCAATTGGGGAGTGTATGTCTGTTCTTGAAGGAAGTGTGTCTCCTTGGGTAAAGTTCAGAGGATGGGTTTGTTCAAGGTGGGATAGAGGATGCTGCAGCCCACATCTCAGAGAGAGAGAGATCCTTCAGTGAGCAGTGAGAGTTATCCTTGATGGCAAAGCTTACCTGTTCACCGCATTGCAGTTCAGGCATTGACCTGCTCTGGTAACTCTCCTCAGTCACAGTCATTGGAGCAATGTGTGCAGGTAGGAGACCTCCCCTGCTTGGCATTGGTTTCATGCTGGAAGAGAATGGAGCTCTGGCTTCACTCTGCATGCCAGCTTCCTTCTGTTGCCTCCTGAGGCCATCACAATGCTTGATAGGCCCTCATCTGATTGACTTGTCCTCTCACCCTGGGGGCATGGTCCCCCCACTTGACTGGCAGAGGGATGGCATATCAGAGCCTAGAGGTGGAGTCTGAAGGAACATGGGTTGTCCCACTTTGGCAGACTGGGCTCAATTGCCTCTAGCAACACTTCAGCTTGTTGATTCCTCTGGGTGTTTGCTGAAGTTGTGATTGATGCTTCCAGCTGACCTTCTTTCTCCTGAGGCACGTCAACTTCATCAACCATCTCCCATTTGATATTGATGAGACTAAACCTGCTTAACGACCACCAGATCATGCACAATATGTAGGGCTAAGCTGGTTGAATGGGCAAAAGCATTTGTTGCAGGAAGAGCCAGCATCAAGGAGTAGCATGGTTGAGCACCTCAGAGGCGGGGCCGGGGCTGAAAAGACCCCCCCCCCCGGAGCTTATTCACCAGCCTCTCCCTCTGGCCCAGACAATGGAGGTGGTAAAGAGGAGGAGCAGGAGATGCCATGGCTGACTTGCTCACTGGCTCCATGCCTGCTGAACAAGCAAATGGTAGCAAATGATGAGAAAGCGGAGGAGGCGGCGGATGAAGAGCAGCTGGTGACAATGGCGCTATGAAGTACTCACTGAGGGAGGGGGAACAGTGAAGGTGACTTGTCCAGAAACCTAGAACTGGCACTGGATCCAAAAGATAGGGGATGCGGAAATGTTCTCATGGAGATTACAAAACCCATGAATTTCCCCCAAAGGTACTATTCATTGGCCATCTAGACAGCTACATTGGCATCTTTATTTTCTTCTCCTCCTCGCTGGCTCTGTGGTCAAGCCAATCAGGGATCTTGTAGTCAGTGTGAAGCCAATCAGCTTTGGTTTTATGATGACAACACAATGCCAGTTCAGAGTAAGGGCAATGCTTCTTGCCTTCTTCCTGAGGTGGAGGATATTTTGCAACCTTCTCTCAGTTCTCACTGAATCTGGGTGGGTATGTTTGCAGGCTGTAAACCATTTCACACACACAAAAAATCAGTTTCATCATCGTGGATAGGAGATTCCATACAAAACCCCATATGCATTCTCTGTGGTTGAGCCCCTATAACTGTAGGAGTGTTGTGCAATTTATTTATTTATTTATTTATTTATTTATTTATTTATTTATTTCACTTCTAATTTGCTCAATAGCTGAAGCTCTCTGGCCAGTCCACAAAAAGTAATCTATCTTCTCGATCAAAATGGCTTCTGCTGTCTCCCGTGTCAGAGTCTTAATACTTCCAAAGTACCACTAGGAAAACCCTGCCGGCTCCTCCATATTGACCTTCTTTAATCTGAAGTCATTGCTTCTTGTAGAGCACTGAACTAGGCCAACCTCACATAAGTCTTCCCTATACATGATTTCCACTCGAGCATTAATTGCTGTCCCTCCCATTCCTTTTCTCTGTTTAGCCGAGCCATGTAGATTAACTCCCTTCAACTTTTCTCCTGACCCTCTTATCGAAAGTTGGCCTTGGCTGACATCATGTCTTTGAAATGTTCACTGTTGCTGAAAGCATTTTCTCTGGAGAGCTTTTCAAGAGAATATCACCATCTGGATGCCCTGTGACCTAGTTCACTATGAGATGTACTGGCCATAACACAGTCAAGTAGGCTGCAGTCAAGAGGGCGATCTTTCGAGTCCTTTTACAAGAACTTCAATACTCTCAAAAGATAAAATAACAGACTCCAGAAGTACACAATAATAGGTATTACTTTTAGAGATGGTAGGAGGGAAGGTTGAACTTTTGGTCAAAGCACATTAGAGTATCTTGAGCAGATAGTTCTGTTCCTTGGATTCGTACTCAACAGTAGTGTAGAGATACAATGCAGGTATTCATCTTGACTTTCCCCATAGCCATGGTCCCACGAACAATCCAAAAATTCAAGCACCTGTGTCGATCCATATCAACAAACTAGTTCTAGCATTTTTCATCTCCACCAGGAGCATGTCTTTGGTAAAGAGAATGGGTGTTAATTGCCCATTCAAGACTAGGCCACCCCAAAATAGTTTGCATCACAGCAGGGAACAATATATTATTACTCAGAAAATTGATTGCCCCCTCCCCCCACAAGCTACTGTGAGGATTGCAGCTAAGCTCAGAGGGAAAAGGGAAGTCTGAGGGGCTGGGGGTGGCAGATGATATCAGTGCCCCTGCTAGTCAAAAAGTCCCAGTGCTGCAAACCTGTGAGCTCTGGTTCCACTACACCACTAGTATTCAAGCTGATTCACCTGAGTATTGTGTGCATAGCAGGGTACCAATGATTTGGTATACTACCACAAAAATGTGAAATGTGGGTTGAGCAGGGAACACACAAAATGATTTAGCCATCCTGAATCAGAACCAGAAACTTGGAGGCAAAGCAAGCACTGGGTGGGTAAACTATGGAAATATGGGCAGATCTGGAGCCCTGGGCTCAAGCAAGGAGTGCTGAGAGGTAGCAGAGGCATATCGGCTGACAATGGCTCAGCTAGAAGTCGCAGTACCACTCTCCGGCCAGCTCCCCTGGTGGTGCATTTCTGGAAAGGGCCCTTTAAGGCCGCCATTGTTTGCAACATAGATCTACGATGATACAGAGCCCCATCTTCAGTAAACATGGTGACTCTTATGGAGTAGTGGGTAGCTGCTGGGTGCAAGAAGGCGGGTCCAGTAAGTCCAAGGCACGAGCATGGCTGGTAGAGCAGGTCTGTGAGCTGGGATTGGGAGGGGGTTCAGGGGTGAGCACAGGGAAGGGTTGGAGTAGGATGCCTGCTATCTCTCTTGGCCTTGCACCCAGCTTTGGATCCAGATCTGGACAGGGTCTGGTCAGGCCTGATTTGGGCTGGGGTGGATCAGGGCTGATCCGCCAGCCCTGACTCAGCCTCTAAAGAGGGTTAGGTGGTCCGCGCACAACCCTAGTTCTGAACTATGTGCAGGAGGAGGATCCGATTAAAGTTAGGTTTGCACAACTGCAGTTGCCCAAGTGGTTGTGCAAGCAACTGGGTGACCAGTTATGCAACTGCTTTCACAACCAGATGTGCAAGTAAAATGTGAATGAGCTTGCGCAATGGAGAGATTCGGGTTTTGCTTATAGAATATTTGAGTTTATAGAATAACTCTGTTGGGTAATGCTGCTGGCCGTTTTGCCTGTAGTTGGATCCCAGCTGAGAAGCGAAAGCAACATGCTTCTCTTAGTACCAATTGGTGGTGAGCAACAATGGGAGAATGTTGTCCTCCCAGCTTCCCAGAAACTTTGATTGGAAGTTGGACTAACAGTTAGGCAATGAAGTTTGAGACTGTTTAGATTAGAAAAATGGTGAGTAAAGGAGAGGCTTGGTAGAGACGCACAAGTTATGCATGGTGTGGAGAGGGAGACATTTCCCCCTCACAGAATACCTGATCCTGGGGTCACCCCATGAAGCTGATTGTTTGGAAATTCAGGGCAGAGTATAGTTAAACTATAGAATTCACTTCCACAAGATGTAGTGATGGCCACTAATTTGGATGGTTTTAAAAGGGGATTAGAAAAATTCCTGGAGGAGAAAGTCACCCGTGGTTACTAGTCCTGATGGCTCTATACGATCTCCAGTATCCGAGGCAGTAGGCCTACGTGCACCAGGGTGCTGCTGTGCTTATGTGCTGTTTGGGGGTTTCCTGTGGGCAGCTGGTGGGCCACTGTGTGAACTAGATGGACCCTTGGTCTGATCCAGCATCACGGCTCTTCTTATGTTCTTATGTGAATAGAAATAGAGAGGTGTGCATGCATGTCTGAACCAGCCCTGTGCCTATCTGTGTTACAGCAACACCTATGCAATGGTTTTAATTCTGGCCCCCTCTAGATGGATTCCGTTTGACGCCTGTTCCTCCGATTATGCGCATCTTCTCAGAAGCGCTTTATCATAAATGCTTGTATGCAGGAGGTAATTGAGCACTCAACAGGTGACCTTACCGGTTGTTTCAAATGCGCTTTACAAGTAGTTAATGTGGAGAATCACTTGTTCACATAGTCAAAATGCACTTTAACGGCCGCAGCAAAATAAAACTCGCTATTTAACGCGCACTCGATAATGCGCATAATCGGAGAGAAAACGTGCCTCTACGCCCGATTTGCGCTCCGTTCTTGTAGAGGTAAATTTTTTAATGCGCCTTGAAAGAGCTTTAAATGCCTCTTGTAGAGGCAGCCTCTGTTTTCTCTTGTGGCAATGGGTACATCTGGGCCTGCTGCTATCTAATCGAAACACCTGCATTCTGCATTGAGGGAGATTTTCAGATGCACCAACAGAACATCAGTATGTGATAAGTGTTACATACAAATTTCAACATTAGCAGATGTTTATTGGGTTCTTTAAGGCCAAAAAATAGAAGAGGATCCTATTTCACTAATCATTTAAAGAGAAACATCTTCTGAAATGAAAGTTTGCTTTTGAAACGCTTTGAGCACTTGTTGCTTTCAACTGCAGGTGACTGTGGCATTTGGAGAGGTTTGAACAAATTATGGGCTTTCAAAACACTGAAAGGCGTTCAGACACTTTGCAAATTGCAGCATTAGGAATACCTCCAAAATCGGGAGGGGTGTGTGTGGGGCATCTCCATATGGTTTGGCAGAGTTGATGATCTCACCTTGCTTTGCAAAATTATCATGTGCGGATTCAAATCCAGAGGATGGACTTATAGCGCTCAAACAATTTTCTTCCAAATGTGCTTGTGGTCATTTTCAAATTGTAGGGAGTTTAATTGGTTTCTCCCCACTCCACCCCCCAAATGAGATACCACCTTCAGAAGAGTGGATCGTCTCACAAAATATGCATTTCTAAATGCATTTTATCTCAAAGTATTATTATTATTATTATTATTATTATTATTATTATTTATTGCATTTACTCTTTTCTTAATGTATTATCCTAAAATGAGCATTGTGGTATGTTTTCTGAGCTGAGAAATGCGTTGCAAAATCCAGAAAAGTGCAAAAAATCAGAAGGATATCTATGTTCCAATCTGAACATGAGTCTAGAAGCCGTGAATCAGGCTCAGTCATATTGGAATCCAGAGCGTAAAGCTTATCACTTGAGATCTACCAGTCCGATTTTACTCATTTTTGTTCTAAACTAAAGCTTGAGCAGTGTAGACATGCAGAAAATGTTGAAAGTTCAAAGATGTTCAAAGTTCGAGCTTTAATAGCAATTAATTTCCTCCATGCCAAATAGGCAGGGCAGCCCCTCCGCCAGCAGGCCCCAGGCGCAGCTGTGCGATTTAGACTGTCGTCGCGAGTGGGAGGGGGAAGGGATGGAAGCAGCTAATCTGGGCATGTGAGGGAGGAGGCAGAGCTGAGCCACAAGCACATTTCAGAGGGGGTATTGGCTGTGCATGAGCCACATTTGAATTATTCATGCACCCCTCTGTGGTGAGAGGAAGGAGGGGCAAAAGAGCAGAAAAGAGGCAGGGCTACTAGCGTCCATGGCCCTTCAAGGGTTCATACATGCTCCCTCAATTCATGTACGTCAATGGCAAAGTTTGGCCAATGTCTAGCATTAGCCAAGCATGTGCGTTGCAACATGCCCCAGAATCCCTTGCAATGCATAAAGGTTCCATGGCAGACACTGAGAGGTCCCTTAGTAACAAACAAGTCTGCGGATAGGAAATCTGAAAGCCATTGTTCTGACATAGCAGAAGGCGGAAGCTTCGTGATATATCAACCAGCATTTTGTTTCAAGTATTCCCCCATTCATTCTTGAATCTCCTTGCCATAATGTTGCAGCATGGCTCTGTCTGCCATGGAGAACAACTGTGGTTCATTAGGCTCATAAATCCAGGCGGAAGGAAGCCTCTCTGAGAGCCACGGAGCAGCTTATAACAGACCCAGCAGTGGGAGCACCTGCAAATTAGCCAGCCTATGCTTTCTGAAGCAGTTTTTGCATCTGTTGGGGGTGGAAATACTATAAAGAGCAATGAGTGCATATAAAGCATAACCCAAGCCAAAAAAACAAAGACATTCATGTCTAGGTTTCCTTTCAGGGAATCGTTTAAAGTAGCAACACTGAAGTGAGAGCGCTTGGCAGCCTCCAGTGAGTTTCCCTTCAGCCACGACAGCCCTTCCTTTTTGCATTATTATTATTATTATTATTATTATTATTGAGGATTAGGCCATGGTCAGCTTATGTTCATCATCATCATCATCATTAAAATATGGTTGGATGTATATCCAGTGCACAGCTGACCACAGCCACCCATATGCCCCCACCCATATGCCCCACACAGAAGAAACCTGCTTTGCTCTGGCTTCCAGATTGCCTGGTGTATCTGTGGAGCAAGAGTCCTACTTAATTTGCAGCACTACCAGTAGAGACCAGTGGATTCCCAAGGTGAAAATAATTTTTTTTTGTGACTGGTAATCATTTTGATGTTAATGTAGAGGATGGTGTTACAGATAATCACTGTTCATTTCTTTTGGGGTTATCTTTCTTTACTGACATTCCTGGGTTATTTTTGGTATGTGGGTGTTCTGTACAGAATTGTCTTAAAACCTGAACAAAAGTTTTTAAGAAGGTGCAGAGAAAGACAGTTTTGTTGTAAGAACACAAGCACATGCAATGCATAATCTCCTGGTTTTATTATATATACCTTGGCACAATGTAGCGGTGCTCCCAGGAACATGTTTACATGCAAAGCATGCGGTTTTGCCACTGTTGTGATTTATTGATGGTGATACTTAGATCCAACCCTGTAAATTTTTACAATTAGCATGTTTGAATTATGTGTCGATTCCTGGATCACACACACACACACACACACACACACACACCACACACAGAAAAAAATATCTCTACAAAGATTTAAGCGCAGATGGTTTCCAAGTCCTGGAAATATTGCTCTAATATGCCTATGTGATGTTTTACAGATTGCAAGTTCAAATCCATTCATCAGCAGATGTCTAATCAATCTGACAGCAGTATACTACATTAAGGATAAGGGGGGACCCCTACCCATCCCAGTGATATAGTTTGAAGAGAATTTAATGAACAAATAAGTGACCTTTGCATTGAAGCGGGATAAAGATTTCATGCCAGATTTGTCATAATATACACTTGAAATTAATTGAGTGTTTATTAAGACTCCCCTCCCTTCGTTCCGCCTCTGAACGAGGGACCTGCTTATATTAGAAGTCAAAAGATTAGGAAGGATACAGCTGGACTGCGGCCATTGGACTTTTAATGGCAACGAAGAGACACAATTTCAGAAAAGAAATTGGGATTTCAAGCAGCAGCTTGGGTAATAATGAATGCAATTGGGATAAATGGAGAGAGAGAGAGAGAGAGAGAGAGAGAGAGAGAGGTGCTGAAGAAGGATGCTACCACCCATCTGTGGTTCAGGTGCAAGCTACCCCCCCCCCCCCAAGTTCCTCTACATTGCTGAATGATAAAGAGGAATAAGATGGCAAGACACCCACCATAGCTGTTGTTCAGACGTGCATACTCTTGGTTTGAGCAAGTGGCAGGATCAGCATTTTTCATTTGCTATGAACAACAAGAGCCAGGAATAACCTCTTGGAGCAGTGCTCCAGAAGTGTAGCTAATGAAATAATGGTGGACACAAGCTCCAAGCTTAAAGAATGGCTGGTGAGCCCAGGATGCTGCTAGACTGTTAAAGCTAAGCAGCACTGGGGAGTGCCTGGAGAGGACATTGCCTTGGAACATACTGTAAACATAAGATAACAAGACCACGAGCCCAGTTGGACTAGACCCAATGTCTATGAAGTTGAGCATGCTTTTTCCCACTGCAGCACACCAGATGCTTCCAGGAAACCCCCAGGCAGGACACAGGAACATCAGAAGCTGCCTTATACTGAGTCAGACCATTGGTCCATCTAGCCCAGTATTGTCAACACTGACCGGCAGCCATGGCTCTCCAGGGTTTTAGGCAGGGGCCCTGCCTTCTTTTGTATATGGTCACTCTAGTATAGTGCCTGCAACTTTAACTGTTGTGATGAAGAGGGAATTTCACCAGGGACTAATTGCATACAAATGACACTGGCTGAAATTCCCTTTTCTCTACAACTGTTAAAGTTACATGAGCCCCGACCTGGATTTTATCTGGTCACCCTAATATTGCTCCAAATGTGGAGGTTCTAGATGGCCATAATGATTAGTAGCCATTGATAGCCTTTTTCTCCATGAGTTTGCCTACTCACCACTTAAAGCTGTCTAAACACATGGCCATTGCCTCAGCTGGCAGTAGCGAATAATTCAACCAAGCTTTGTGTGAAGGATAGGCCCTGCTCAACCACGAGGGAAACCAGGGCACCTGATGTTGGGCATTGTGAAAGGCCAGCAAAAGGTTCATGATTTGATTTGGTTTTGCTGTATTTTTTTACTGCCAGGATTCAGAAAGAGGAGCTTGTGGGAATTTTAGCCACAGATGCCAAAATAACTTGGCTGGCCTTGGGTATCAAGGCGTAAGCCAGACTTGGACTAGAGAGCCCTTTGTAGGATGCCTTCCTCCGAGATCCTTCAAATAGAGGCCTCTACCCTGCAAAGCAAGATTCATCACCATCCTATCTGAGGATGGGCTGGGAATTTGCTGGACCGGGGTCCATAGCCTCAGTCACCCCTTCTATCCTCATCCTTATCTGTGTCTGTTTGATTTCCACCTCACTCCAGGGCTTATTTGGGTTTGCAGTGAGGAAGTAGACACTTTAAAAAGGACCTCATAACCAACAGTAACTATAAAACAATGCTGTCTACTAAACATTGATAATATTCAAATGGAAAATGGAAACCCCTGCTTCATCTCAATTGGCAATTGGGGGAACATTTGTTATCCCTCAGAGGGTCAGATTTAGCCCAGGGGCTTCTACTTCCTGCTCTATGGAGATATAGTGGGGGAAAGGCAGTTTTTGTAGTATGTGCCTGGCTCAAGCCATTTAGAACAAAGTGTAGAACCTCGGTATACTTCACTCCCCCCATATACCCTAAGCAGTATATGGGGGGAGTGCCTGTGTCCACGGAGGACAGCTTGATTTTACTGACCATCCTGACAAAAATCTGGGCAGCTGACAAGCTTCACTCGAGTAATAAGCGGAAACCATTTCTGAAGTTAATTGCGTCACATTTCAATCGACATTCAGCTGTGGCAAACCGATACTGCAAGGGAAAAAAAAGACATTTCCATCTACCTCTATCACTTGGTTTTCAAGCTATGGGCCTCTGTACAAAAAAGCATTGCTTTAGCAGAGTCCTGCACCTTATAAAAAAAGAGCAGCACTACATTGCAAAATGGGTTTATAGCCCTCTGCATTTCCCTGGAGGAGCCATCTCCTTCCTGTTGGCCAGACGCAGCACCTTGAAATGGCTGCCAACTTTTTAAGAGTTCCTTTTTGGCTATATTCTTCTTTTCATAGCAGCGTTCATGGCTCCAGACCAGGTTCATAAGGAACAAAGTGTAAAATTAATCAATGGATTGATGCACTGTTTGGAATAAAAACATTCCAGGTTCTGGCTCCATTTTCTGCTTCTTCCAGCCAAATGAATGCATGAGCCTGTATGAAATGTAATTTAGTTTGTTCTTTTGCTGCCTGTTGATTTCCCCCCTTCTCTCTCTCTCTGTCTCTAATTCATTTTCCTCTTTGCCTCTTATTAAGTCTCCTTCTGTCTGGCTAGTCTTAACCCTCGAGTGCCGTGGCAGGACTTCAAGTCGGAAATGGAGAGCCCCTGGCAGGGACTTAAACACGGTTCTGCTGGAATTAGGAAGAACATCTAAATAAATGTCAAGCAAGCCTAACGTCTTTACATCAGAGGATGCCAACTGGCAGCGTTTGAGCTAGATCTGGCCTCCAAACCCATTTTATCTGGCTCCTGGCTGCTGTCAGACATGGCTCCTGTACCACCAGGGCACGGCAAGGTGAAGGTGGGCTACAGGCAGCAAGAACAGGTGTGTCTATTTTTCAGACAAGCAACCCAACCTGTCCCAGATGCTTGTTTAGGGGTCGAGGAGAATTAGCTGACCTGTTGTAGACCTGGGGTCTCCAACGTAGTGCCCAGGAACACCACTCTCAGCTACCACCCATCAGGCTCCTGGCCAATCCTGGTTTTTTTATTTTTTGTTATTTTGTTTATGGTTTTTTAAATACATTGTTCTTTAAAAACTGGGAAGCTGGCATGTTGCAAAGTGAAGGCCTGTTCTCCATCTTTATTTGGGTTCAAAACAGCGGTTTTGTATTTTAGAGCTCAGACTCTACTTTTGTCTTGACTGTAGGTGTTTGAGCAAGTTGCTTTTCCAAAAGTCTTACCAGTTTGTCTTCTTGGAAGGGAGCGTTTTGTGACTGGCCACGCCCATCATGGCAGGCATTTTATGAGAGGGCTCTGAACACTCCCTCAAAATCCCAAATGTGTCCACTAGCTCCCCCCAAAAGGTGCCAGGAGTCATCCTTGGCTGAC
This sequence comes from Anniella stebbinsi, assembly GCA_029215795.1. Classification (NCBI taxonomy): domain Eukaryota; kingdom Metazoa; phylum Chordata; class Lepidosauria; order Squamata; family Anniellidae; genus Anniella; species Anniella stebbinsi. Next base: position 1,762,925 of record JARDYH010000001.1, read on the forward strand.
TTAGCTCCCGTCCTTGCAGTTCCATGGGTTTCCCAGAGCTACGCCAAGCACACAGGCTGGGCCGGGGGGTGGGGTGATTTAGAGACACGTGTCCACAGCTACTCCTGCCATCAAGCCCCAGCCTGCATGACTAGTGACCAGGGGTTATGAACATCCCAGTCCGAAACATCTGGAGGGGACGAGGTTGCTTAAGTGTGGCTCAGGCAGGTGGGGCAACGTGCAGTTCAGCCACTCACCACATGGGGCAGTTACACACAAACCTGAAAGCTCTGCGTTTGAATCACGGTAGCCCCTGATACCTTCGTAATAGATAGCACAGGGCAGTTTACAGGTGATACGGATGTTACAAGCATTCGAGGAGAAGTTGTTGCCAAGGCAAAGTGCAGGGAAGTAACAGCAGGATCGACTCCTCCTATGCGACTGTGGATTTTGACATTGCCAGGCAGTCTAGGGGAGAGCATCTATGCCAGGGATGGGCAACTTCCAGATGTTTGGGGTTACATCATCTCTCACCATTGGCTTTGCTGGCAATAAACCAAACATTGCCCATCCCTATCCTACACCATTAAAGGTGACAATGGGAGGGGCCCTGGGAACAATTTACCTATAGCACCGGCCAAGCAAATGTGCATCTTCAGATGTTTTCCAGAATTGGACTTCAGCATTCTTTCACTTGCAATAATTCATGAAGAATATTTCACTGCGTTGCCAAACGTGCAGAAATCAATGCATATAGTAGGTATGATGACTCCTCTTATGTAGCTCATTAGGAAATCATATTTTAATTCCTGTTTAATTACAATTCAATTACTCCCATTTATTACTAGTAATCCTAAGTGGGGTAAAAGAAGGGCTGTATTGGAAATTAATGAAAATGCTACCAAGGTTCATTTGGAAATCACACAATAATTCCGATTTAATTATATTGCAATTACCTCCACTTATTGTAAAGGGAAGTGTGAGAACAGTCTAGGTCACTGCAGAAAATTCCTTCTTAGGAGGTACTGAAGGTTGGCCTTTTTTTTTATTATTGATTAACTACCCCAGCGCTCCTGCTCTCATTATAGAAGACATTAAAATAACAACGTGCCATTGTGCAGATCAGCTGAACTCAACTACAAGGCGTTACTGGGAACTGGTAGTCTGAAAACCTGATAGAGATCAAGGCCCCCCTACCCCCCCCCCCCATGAACCTATAAATAAGGTCCAAATATTTTGGACTTTTTGTGCAACAAAATTTGGTGCATTAAAAAAAAGCCAGAACGTTAGCTTTGTACCTAGAACCTGCACGCCTGTAGCATCAGCAATACTGCGCAGCAAAGGGTTCTGCAGGCAATTCCTACCAATGTATAGACACCAAAGACCATAATCCTGATCTTGTAAACAGGTGATCTAGGAGCCAATCCTTTGCCAGTGCCTGCCATACAACACACTCCCCTTCATGCTTCACAGTTGGAAGCAGAAGGTAGATGGCCGATGTCCTCCTGTGTTTTTAGGCTGTTGGCCACTTGTTGCCTCCACTTCTACACCATCTGTTCTATGACCTCCCACCCCGCTGCATCCTGCTGGGCTCTTCAGTTCCATGGTCCGTGGGAACAGGCTCTTCATTTGGGCTGAAAACGCCATCTTGCTTCAGATTCTCTGCATCCAGCCATCTGCAGCCCTTCCAGCATTTAGGACGCTTCTAGCATTTGGGTAGCAAGTGCCAGAGTCAAAAGATCCAACTTCCCAAGAAACAATTATTACTCTAAGTCCCTTCAGTATATACGTGTAGAGGGGGAAATATATTTTTAAAAAGAAAAATTAGGAAAGTAATTCCTTGTTCTTGCTTCATCTTGTATTGCTTCACATCAGATAATAGTACATCATTGAACTGCATATTCAGGTTTGCAGAGAATGAAAGAGAGAGAGAGAGAGAGAGAGAGAGAGAGAGAGAGAGAGAGAGAGAGAGATCATAATTGCTGCGTTTCTGATGCTTAAACTTTGATGTTCTTTAGAAGAAGCTTCTCTCTCTTTTTCTCTCTCTCTCTCTCTCTCCCACCATGATTACAGGGGACATTGGTCTCTGCCTCCTACAGGATCTATTGTTGACGGATCCTCAACCTGGGATATCAATTAAAGGCCCTTCAGCCTCTCAGAAGTTTGTGTTAGGATTATGCCTGATTTCTTTCAGAAGGAAGGCTTGTTGTGAAGGCTGCCATTAATATTAATCACCGGTGTGTCATATATTCATAACCGATTGCAAAGGCTGAGTGGAGGACACATTTTGCCATAGCAACCCATGGATCGCACAGACTTGCCTTTCCTATATAAACAGTCAACGTTCAGCACCAGAAAGCAGAGCTGCTCTGGGGTGGCACCGAATCCTCCCTGGTCCACAAACAGCGCCAGAACAAGCCATTTGTCCAACCAGGGCAGAGGTAACTATGTGCACCTCCCTCTCCAGCTTACCCCTATGGCTTAAAGAGATGAAAGTAGATATGGGCTTGGGACACCCTGTTTCCCTATTAATTCATGCTGCCCACGTCTTTCACTTCCCTCAAGCCCCTCCTCAAACTCCATCTTTCCCCACGCAGTCTTGAGGTTTCGAGCTCCATCGCACCAGCGATGGAGTGCACTCTCGCCATGCCTGGTGTGCAGATTGGCAGCACGGTACTCACATGATGCCCTGCCTGTCTTGCTGACACCCCGCCTCTTCCCCAGCCTTTCCTAGAACGCTAAGACCTCCATCACACCTAATCCCCCCCCCCCCGGTTTGCCTCCGCGTTTTTTACCAGCACGTCAAGCTTATGATCCCTTTCACCCAAATAGCTGCTCTTTTGCTCCTTTGCTTGTTAGCTCTTCCGCTCCACTCCACTCCACCCATCTCCTTCTCTTTCTCCCTCCAGTCAGGTCCTGGCAGATGAGCACTTTAACCAGACCACCTTTCTCCCAGGGCAAAAATGGAACAACCCTTTAGTCTGGCTCTTTGGGGGCATCGAGGGAGTACAATCCTGTCTCTGCAGAGGTTCAGGCATTGTATGATTTTAAAAAAGGCTTTTGAGCCTGGGATGCAAGGTTTGGGTTTTATATTGAGGCTTGGAGCCGGCTGCTGAGAGAGATTGCTTTTCCCTGCCAGGACCTGATGCAATCCATTCAACCCCCCAGTTCCTTTAAAACTACACTGAGACTTAGGGCGCATTTAATGCATTTAGGGAAAATAACCCAGACTTTTAGCATTCTAGGAAAAGACGGGAAAGGCTGGGGAAGAGGCGGGGTGTCAGCAGGACAGACACGGCGTCATGTGAGTACTGTGCTGCAAATCCGCACGCCAGGTGCACACTAAATCACTGGTGTGATGGAGCTCTTCTCCCTGCTGTGAAAAACCTCACCTGAACATTTTTGCAGTTCAAGCCACAGAGAAAGTCACAAGAGCAGGCTAGCCTAGTTTTTCCTTTAGTCAGTTGGCTACCTGAAAGAGGAAAAGGGGGGGCAGTTTGTTCATCCCCCCTGGCAAGGGCATTCTCTCAAAAATATCAGAACATGTGCCCACATCCTCCTTAACGGCCTCTGCAATTTCCATATTCTCTTTATGGCAGCGTGGCAGAGCATGCTTTCTGGAGAGATGAGCTATCTTGGGTGGTAATTGGGCTGGCTGCTCCCGATGCAGTCAGTGTTGCTAATTTAATATGTAACAAGAACTTAAAAACTAATCAATAATGAAACACAGCCCTCGATCAGCGGAGGCGCTCGTTGGCTCCAGCAAAGAAAACTTTGCAACCAACTCGTCTCTGATGACAGCCTTATATTTATTTTAAAACACAGGGTTGAAACATTATCTGCCTCTGTGTTGTCACTTTCAATTATTTTTGGAACAAAAACACAGGGTGGCTGAGGTGTGTGCGTGTGTGCCGGGAAAGTACAACACATGTTTGAAAAGCACATTCATATTTGATTAAGAGGTGACCAAATTTGGGAGGACATTTACCACAATCCAGGGTGTGGACATCTGGCCCTGAGGGCTCTAGCTCTTCCTCTGATCAGGAATCCCCAAGGAAAGTCATGACAGGCACACAGGTGGCATACTACAAGCATCCCTTCGATGCATGCCTCCACATGGTGAGGAAGGACAGTATCCACAGTGACACGCCGCGAACTCAAACAACGCTAGCGGAGCTCTGCTGAACCTTTCTGTTGCGCAAGTGGCTGCCCATTACTCAGTGCGTGCAAACAGTTGTGTAATGGGTTGCACAATGGGAATTCACAACACATTGCACAAGAGTTATGCAAAACCTCTTGCGCAAACGTGCTTGCACAAACCTAGCTTTAATTGGATTCTTCTCTTGCGTATAATTCAGAACCCAGTTTCTACTACCATAATGTCATTTGCGCTAATAGAATGATACCGTTGGATTCTACCCATCCCTGCCCAGCAGCTGGAGAGCCTCTCTTTATTTGTTCCATGGCTAAAGTCCAGCAGCATTGACTCTACTGAGTGGCACACTCCCATGCCGAGGCATAAGATAGAGAGGTACTTCAGATCAAGGCCAACTGGCGAAGCTGGACAGGGGAAGAGAGATTTGGCTCCTATGCTGCCAGTTGTCTATCACCGCCTTATATTCTTTACTAACACTTAGTAGAACACATCTCTGGATATAAACTCACGCAGGAATGATTCAGATGAATTAATGCTGGGGAAAAGATTGCTGAGCAAAAAGGTGCTGAGTTGGAAGTAGTGCCGTCGGTGAATGATAAAAGCAAACCATCATTCTGAATATGTCTGATAGTGATGCGGCTTGTCTAGAAGAACGGATAACCAAAAGGCACACCACTTATCCCCGAGACTGGGCTGAAACGTTTTTGAAATGACATCTGCGGCGCTCAGCACTCAGATCAACAGCACAGGAATTCCTGCTAGCTGGAAATGCAACAGGAAAGATCTCTCAAAACTGTAATGCGCATGGATGGTTGACTTGAGACAAAAGGCTGAGGAGTGATATTTACAGCAGCATCTCCACTCTTACCCATCGGAGCTTGAAACATAGACCAAAGATACCAAGTTAGAAGGAAACAGAATCTAGGGGGTGGGTGAGAAGCTGCAGCAACAACAAGAAGCCACAAAATGTAAGCCACAAAACTCCCTGAAGCAGTACATAAGAACGCAAGAAGAACATTGCTGGATCAGACCAAAGGCCTATCCAATCCAGCATGCTGTTCCAACAATGGCCAATCCGAGACTCATGGGAAGCCCACAAAAGCAGGACATGAGTGCTACAGCACCCTCCCGCCCATGCTCCCCAGCAGCTGGCATACATTAGCATACTGCCTCTGCTACTGCAGGTAACAGCCATTGTGACTAGTAGCCATCGATGGGAATTGGTAGGAATACAAATTGGCTAGACCATGTATGGAGTATAGTTTCTCAGAGATTTGATGATCGTATGATCAGGTTGTTGTGCTGCGTCACACATCTGTTTCCAAGAGAAGGTGTCTGAGTTCAGGAAATGTCAGCATTATGCTGCTACAAACCATGTGAACCTATCTTAAGCGTAGGTCAGAGAATTGGTCCATGAAAGTGAGGATTGTCTAGTCTGGGTGGGCAGCAGTACCCCCAGGGCCTCAGGGAGGGAGGGAGGGAGGGATTGTGTAGAATCCTTTCCATTTGAATTTGTCAGGTGCCTTTCGTTCCGTCGTCCACTCAGTGGCAGAATTGGATTTGTTCCAATATCCTGAATTTGCACAAATTCACATTCACACAAATTCAAATTTGAGGAAATTTGCACTCAGAAAAAATGTTTTAAACCCCCCAAATTGCACATGTTTACGCTTTAGCCTATGTGCATTTTTAGGTGTGTGTTTTAAAAAATGTATTTTTCTATGATTAAATTTGTTTTAAATCCCAGAAAGTAAAAAACAACAACAAAAAAACCCCAAATCAATAACCAAATTCACAAGTCTGCAGAATCTGTATGACGTGGGGGGAAATCCTGCCTGTGGTGGATGTTGGGGAAGCAAACAAACACTGCCTGCACTTGTGTAAGCAATAAGTCCAGTGAAATCCAGAAGTTGAAGAAATACTCACACACAGTAAGTTGTGTATAATACAAGTCGTTTACTTGTGTTCCAATATAGAAATATATACAAGGCACAACTGGTTCCTCCAGATATATACACAGGCTCCAAATATATACAGTCCTCCGTCCAAATCTCTCATACACAGTCTCCGTCCAAAATACTCCAGCCTGACTCCCCACACAGCCATTAAAATTAGAGCTGTCTTTATACATTTCTGGACCCTAGCTCAGCACTGATCAATTACCTTATCATAGCAGAAACATTACCACTATCAGATTGACCTTTACAATTTCAGACTAGAAAAAACTCTTTCCCTGCTTATTGTATTCAGCCGGCTGTTCTGTCCTTCTGGACACTAAAACTTTTGACCAATCAACTTAGACTTAGAATTTGCCCTAACAGTGGAATCTGTGGGTCAGATCTATATTTTAATGTTGTATTTTTCTCTTGCTTTTTTAAATTTTTAACTATTGTGATTTTATGTTTTATATTGTTGTTGTTCCCCGCCTCGATCCGGAGGGAGAGGTGGGCTACAAATAATAATAATAATAATAATTATAATTATTATAGACTTCCAAGCTCATTTGATTCCATTGCAGAACTCTCTGGCAACCCTCATCTCAGGCAGGGGGACTCTGCCTGGCCAGCTATCTAAGATCTTTTCATTGGCACTGCCAGGGATGGGACTTTGGCCCTTGAACATGCAGAGCATTTACTGACATGCTAGGGATATTCTGCTAAGGTGGCCATGTGTCCTATTTCACAGAGGACACTTCCCGAGTACCCTCCTATCCAGAGAGATCCTTCAGTAGCTTGTTAGCCTCTTGCAACAAATCATTACTAATAAATAGGCACCTCAAAATGAACTTATGTGCATCCCACAGAGCAGCTAGTCACACTGACGGAATCATCCCTATCTCTTCACCGCTTGATACCATGGCTGAATGCTTACCCACCGGTGTTGTGTTTTCCATAATTCTGTAACTAATCAATGCTTCACCCACAGACCAAAAGCAGACTCGACTATTGCTGTTCTCTGCTGTGGAAGACAAAATGCTTCTGCCCCTTCCTAACAACAGAGTCCCTTCTACAGCGCCCTCTGCCGTTGGAGGTGGGGGGTGCTGGCCCTACATAGGGCCTCTTCATCAATGTCACACCTTGAATACCTCCCAGGAGAGCTTCGCCCAGTACTGACTTTGGCATTGTGGGTTCCTTGTTGACAGCTGGTTGGGCCACTGCAAGAACAGAGTGCTGCACTAGATGGACCCTTGGTCTGTTCCGGCATCAGGGCTCTTATTGGAGTCTTATGGTATCTTCAGTGCCATGTGAAGACCTTTTGATGAACCGAGACTTTTAAAAGGTTCTTTTGGGATACAGTTTTAGCACATAGGTTGACTCTGACAGTGCAGCCCTAAACAGAACAAAAAGCCATTGCATCCAATGGGCCTTACTCACAGTTAAGCGGGTACACAGGATTGCGACCTTAATCTGTTTCCGGTTTTCATATTTGGTTTGACTGTTTTGCCATTTTATAAGCATTTAGTGTATAGGGTTGTTTTGATGGTTTCATTTGTGAGCTTCTCTGGGAACATTTCTGTGCTGATAAACATGTAACAAAGAAACACAGAAGCCAAGGGGTCCTCTTCTACCCCCCCCCCCCCATCTTCAATGGGGAATACACAGGTCCTACACACCCCATTTCTCAGTAGGCAGGTTTTGTTCTAGATTATTGATTTACTTATGGAACAATTTCTCAGTTTTGTTTTGCCCCAAAGAAGGCCTCTAAGGTGATGTACATTTCTTAACTTTAAAACCATTTTAAAAAAAAGCACTTCAAAATATCACACGCAGAAACATTCAGAGCAGGAGAAAATCAATTTTAAAAACAGAGAGCAGACTGAACACATTAAAAAAAATGCTCAAAACCACCATTTGGGGGGAAAAGTTTTAACAGCACCAGTAGAGTCGGTTGGCTCTGATGTCAGTGGGGCTGTAAATCCATTCTGAGTTTCAGTCAGAATCAATCAGAGACCTCAAAGAGCTGTCCAAGATTCTGAGCTAATTTTGGGGACAGTAGTCAGCATTGTCGTCCTGACTGGTTCTGTCTGAAACCCAGAGTGGATTTACACCCACACTCACATCAGAGCCAAAAGCCTCCACTGAACAGCATTCCCCAAAACTAAACATAGGTGGGGTTATTCTAACCTCTTTAGGAAGAAAGTTCTACAATTGGGATGCTACCACAAAGAAGGTCCCGTCCTATGGCTAAGCATTGCCAAAAAAGCAAAAATGGATTGTCAAGAAGAGAATGCATAGTTGCCTAAAATGTGCATATGCTAATTTAAAAGGATCGATGCATAATTTGAAATGATGACCATGATGTCCAACAGAAATACAATGGCTCAGTTCGGATGACACAATAAACAACTGGTGTGGGGGAAACAATCGTCAGTTGTTTTGACTATTGTGTCATCCGAATGCTGCCATAGTCAACTCAGCGCTGATCCTAATCCACACCACAGTTGATTATTTATTACCATGTTGTGTGGGGAGTACCCCCTAGTTGAACAACTGTAAAATTGGTTATTATCCCACCATTGACTATCGTGTCGTCTAAATTGAGCCAATATCTATCACCACAGTGGGGAAGACGTTGTTCAGATGTCCTGTGTGCCTGCTCAGTTCACCATCCAGGTGCTAACTCCTGGTGGGTACCTTCAAGGTCCTGCTTTGTCAGTAGCAACCTGCCCCCTTCCATTTTTGGACCCAATTTAAAGTGATGGTTTTAAGCTTTAAAGTCCTAAATGGATTTCTACCAGGGGACCTGAGTAACTGCTTTCTCTCATATGGACCTGCCTGAACATCAAGCTCTTCCTCAGAGGCCCTTCTTTCTGTCCAGCTTGGCCCACAGTGAGGTACCGAAAGGGGTGGGCCCCAGGGAACCATACGCAACCCCCGTGATCCTGCCCATTCTGGAATGGTTCTGTGACATTGTACATTCTACATTCTCATAGACTGGAAAACAACCAGTCTCAGCCGTTAATCGGCATCTAGCCCAACACAGATGGCTCCCATCTCTGCCAAGGGGCCTTATCCAGCAGTCTTGAGCACAGTGTCAACAGCCTTGGCCCTGGGAAACAGCAGAACTGCCCACTATCCATTTGACAAATAGACCAACAGAACTCTAGACATGGGCAAGAGAACAGTCGTGATGCAGCTCTACCTCCTTGATATACGATAGTCTTCCGTATTTCCACTAGTTTCTATGACGCCTCTGACCAGAAAGAGGGACTATATTGACAGTCCCACATTTGGTAGATGAAGGGCCCTTCTGCTTCCCAACATCTCCAACTAACTGGGGAGGGGCCCATTTGCTTCTCAAGAAGCCAGGCAGTGGAATCCTAGTGGTGCTTACTTGAAAGCCAGCCCTATTCTGTCCAGTGGGGATCACTCTCTAGTAAGTATGGGTTTAGGGCTGTTGCCTTAGAAAGCCAAATGGGTTTGATAGGCGCATCGTAACTGCAAAAGGAACAGCCTCTTGCATGCTGCAATCAGGGAGTTGGAGGGCGCAAGAGGAAAAGGCGTGAAATCCTGCATGATAAATATTCTAAGATAAGGGAAGATTTCCCACTGAAAACAACAACAACAACGTGGCACTATCTGCAATCTCCAAAATGTTAACATTAGCTTGGGAATTAATCTGAGTGGTTTTCTTCTTCTTCTTGTAGTCGCTGTTGTGAACCATAATGAGCTCTTTAGCAGTGTAAATAAAAAGATCTAAAGATTCAATAAACTATCACGCTACAAAATGACAATCATCTCGGGCGAGAGGGGCTCAGCGTTCGAACACATCTCGCAGCTGGAGACAAATGATTCTAGATAACATTGTAAATAACCTCTAAGCCGCCTCCTAATTAAACGGATGCTTCCTTTTCTCCTGGGCATTGAATATATGAACCAATTAAGAAAAAGATTATTTCTTCGCGCAGAGACCTCTGCCAGCCCTCCTTAACGGGGAAGGAAACAATAACAATAGCAATAAAAAAAAGGTTCCCACAATGGAGACCAAAGTGACATGTTGGGGCTACAATAATGAAGCATTTCAGCTTTAAGCAAATTTTGCACCTGTAACCTGGAGAAATATAGCCGTAGCACTTGAAAAATTACTTCGATGCTGCAGAGTGCCATGAAAATTTATCTTGGAGATGATTTTATTGCATGGTTACCCCAGCCAATTAAATCAATAAATCTTGACTGTCAGGGAGGTTGGCCCCATGCCAGGAAGAAATGAAATGCACAGAATCGGTAAATAAAAGGTTTCTGACAACTCATTCCAGGAATTATTTAGCAGCAGAGTCCTGAAGTTGTGGATCTTTATTTTCCCTCCTTTTTTTTGCACCCCCCCACTTTTCCCTTACCAAAATAAAAGAAAAAGCAAGTTGCTGCTGTCTCCAGCATTTATTGACATTCTTTCAGAGGAGTGATTATGTTAACCTACACAGAGGAACTCATTTAAAAAATGAACAGGGGGAAGCAGGAATTTTTCTAGCTGATACATTACTCACCTATGAACATAGGATAACAGGGACTTTGATGGGCTGCTTGTCTTGGTATCTGGGGCCAGAAAGCACTTGGTCCAGACTCTAGAAATGGTGTGGATGGCAGCAAAGATATCAATGTTCGGTTCCTCACAGGGCCCAAATATATCCTTTCAGAATCGATGGTTAGGAGGAGTCTGGTCAAGGCTAGCCATGGCCATTACTCTAGGCTGAGAGCGCATGTTCTCCAGGCCAAGGTCCCTGAGAGCAGCTGTCGAGGCAGGGCTGGCCCTCTCATTAGACAGCATGAGGTGACTGCCTCAGGCAGCAGGTGCTGTGGGGCAGCAGTGCTGGTCTCCTGGCTGTTCCACCTGAAGTCCCTGGCTGTTTCCTTCTGCTGGAGGAAGAGCTGTGTAGACCACACCACCTCTCCTGTGTCCCACCTCCTGCCTGGGATAGTATACTAGAGGATAGTATCCCATACCCACTTTAAACTGCCAGTCCAGCTGGCTGCTGTGTGTGGGATGAGAAGAGGGCACCATCTTGTCTGCATGAGGTGGCAAGATGTCTTGTGCCGGCCCTGTTTGAGGCAAAAGCCAGACTTCAGAAGACACTTGTCTGTTGAACAGTCTAGGACAGAAGAACAACTCCCTTTGTCTGCTGCTGCTCTGCTCCCATAAGAAGGTCAGAAGAGCCCTGATGCTGGATCAGACCCAGGGTCCATCTAGTCCAGTATTCTGTTCACACAGTGGTCAAGCGGCTGTCGACCAAGGACCTACAAGCAAGACACGGTCCAAAAAGGTTGCAGGATCTCAGGTAGCAGAGCTGGGGAGCATCTTTTTCTGCCGGAAGTCCTGCCACAGCCAGTCAGGTTGGACAATCGTGGACCAGATGGCTCCATGCACTGGCTCAGTACCAAGGCAGTTGCTGGCCTGGAGATTCATTGATGGCTGTAACATCGCATGGCTGTTGCTGCCAAAGCGAGTCTTGATGTAGCAAAAACAAAAGAAAATACACTGAGGGAAAAAATGGGTTGTGGCCCCCTCCCTGCTCTTGGACGGGAAACATCACAGGTGCAATTGGCAAGGGCAGCTCTCAGCTTCCTCTAAGCAGCAGACATGCAGCTCATCCGGAGGATCGCGAGCCTGGATATTTCCACCCTCATTCTACTGATTTGCATCCCTGGCTAAACCCATTCGGCTTTTATAACGTTTGTTGGCAAGCAGCTTCCCACTGCAGATAATTCGCTGTCAGCCCATCAAGAACACACGGGGTGATTACTGTGAAATTAATGGGTTGAAGCTCAGTCAGAGCCTTTTTATTGAGTTCTTGCTTGACAGGCAGGGAAGGCAACATTGCCAGCAAGCGGGGGCAGGGCCTCCTCTCCATTACAAATGCCGTGGAGGGTGGGATTCGCATGGGCTACAGCAATGGCCTCTGCCAGAGCTGGGGGCACAGTGGGCACGCCGTGACTCTTTTATGTGAGCCTAGAAGAACAGCCCTTGTCAAAGCAATGTTGGTTAGGAACTGCAGCTCATGCTAATGCATTAAATAGTTGGTTTCATTGCTTAAAAAGTTAATTGGGCAGCAGGTTTATTATTTATTTTCCAATAATATTTTTAATACTTGCAACTCTATACCTGGGAGTAAGCCCCATCAAACTCAGCGGGGCTCACTTCTGAGTAGGCATGCATAGGATCATGAAATGAGTTACCTAGGCAGCAGATTTTAAAAAAATAATTATATACATAATTTCAATACCCCAACAAAAGTTGCAGTTGGCAACAGCAGTAGCATTTTAATCCATCTAGATAATGTTGCTTATTGGGTGGATTAAAATATAATAAACAAATAAGTAAAATAAGCCCATGGTCTTTGGTCCTATACAAGAAGGAATGGCTCTTTTAAGATGGTGGCAGCAGAGAGGTGCCACATGCCGCATTAAACAGAAAATAGGGAAACTTGCATTTGGCTTCAGTTTGATTGGTTTTACCCACATGCAAATGTAGGCAGATGGGCAGAGAAATCTGGTGCTAGGGGAAGTCCATGGTGGAGAAACGGCCCCTTCCTAACGGCAAGCCTCTTCTGGAGCACTTCTCCTCAGAGAATGACCCAGAAGCCTTTGAGACAGACATTGTGGAAGACCTCCCCGTATTTCCCTGATAAGCTTTTCTTCGGAACTCCCTGTGTTTCGTCTGCTTATGGACCTCTATCATGTCTCCCCTTACCCCCTTTTTTGCAAGTTAAATAATCCCAGCTCTTGTAACCTTCCTTCCGAAGGGAGATACTCCAGCTCCTTGATCATTTTAGTTGCTCTTCTCTGGAGTTTTTCCAGCTCTAAAATATCTTTTTTAAGGTGTGGAGTCCAGAACTGTACACAATATTCTAAGTGTGGTCACACCATAGCTTTGTATAAAGACAATATGATACATCATCATCATCATCATTATCCCACCTTTTGCCCAATGCTAGGCCTCAAGGTGGCTTTACAAAATTAAAACATGTACAGTTAAACATTATAAATAGAAATATACAAAAGTTAAAAATATATTAAACACGTTTCAATATTTAAACATTTAAAATACTTAACAATTTTAAAAGTCCTAGGCATAGACAGAGGTCCAGATTATTCACCAAGGGCCTGCTGGAACGAAAAAGTTTTTGCCTGCCTCTGAAAACACACCAGTCTCGCTTCCCTGGGAAGAGAGTTGCAGAGCACTGGAGCAGCCACAGAGAAGGCCCTCTCCTGCGTTCCCACCAGGCGTACCTGGGACAGAGGTAGGACTGAGAGAAGGTCCTCCCCTGAAGATCTCAGGGCATGGGCAGGGTCATGAGGGAGAATATGGTCTTTCAGATGGAGTTTGCCTTCTTTGGATATCAAACGGTATGCCTGCTGCAGAGGGAGAAGGAGATGGCAGGGTCCCATCACATGGCTTTGCTGGGGACCAGCTGCCACTTGGCTCCTCCCCTCCCCTCCCAGAATTCTCTCCATCATCAGCCATTCAGCCTGGTGCATCAGAGAGAGAGAGAGAGAGAGAGAGAGAGAGAGAGAGAGAGAGAGAGAGGCCCTCTCCATCAGCTCAATAGCCATTTGTATGCTTTCCCAGAGCTGTCTAGGGCAATGGCTGGGGCATCTAACTTGGCTTATTTTTCTCTCCCTTCCTGTGTCATGTCTATTAAGTGGCAAGCCATGATTTTCATGCATGGGCTGCCTTCAGAAAGCTATCCGAAAAGTGGGTTTTAAAGGTGGTAAAGAAACAAACAAATGAATTGCCCACCTCCATTCAAGCAATAAAACACAAGAACAAAGTGAAACACAGACTTGCAATGCAATCCGACACATAACTACTCAGACGTATGCCCTACTGAGTGCAACAAGGCTTACTCCAAGGATTATGCTGGTTGGGTTTGATGTGAGTTGTAGTCCAACGCACCTGTCAGCCCCAGGTTAGAGAAGGCCAGGGGACTGCAGCCGAAAGAGATCTGGATTTTTTTCCAAGGGGTGGCTAACTATAATACAAATTGAGGACTACAAAACAAGGTACATTTTCATAAAAATTTTATTTTCTTTTTTTTTTAAATAATTCAATGCGCTGGCAGTATAATTAATCCCTCTATGAGAGACACAAATGTACCAGTTTGACCAATATTATTTTATACAGAGACAATTGTGTTTAAAAACAACAAACAACATTGAAAATGTTTGTACAGAAAAGTATTACATTTTTTTAAAAAAAGGAAAAGAAAGAAGATGTAAACATAAATGCATAATTGTGCAAACACATTGGGAATACAAAGAAAACAAGCAGGATACATTTTTTGTAATCTTTACATAGAAAAAAGAAAAGAAACCAAAACTTTAGAACTATACAGCATTTCAGTAATTGCTGGACATGTTAACAGTTACTGTACCTTGATCTGTACAAAAAACATCTTAACTTATACTTAAAACTTTACAGGAATAACATGCTTGTTCCGAACAAAGACACCTTGTGGAATTTTAGAGATGATAGAACTGATGGTTTCCACACACAAAAAGGGCTATTTGGGTGGAATGCAAGCTATCCGGGGGGTGGGGGGGTTGGGGATTGGGGGAGCGATTCTCCCCAAGTCAATTATAATCTAATTTCAGTGGTTAATTAAATGTGGAAAACAAGCTTGACTTTGGTTGGTTGTAGGACCATGAGCTAATCACATCACTTTTCTTTCCAGTAACCAGAACGTAGCATGTACAGTTGATCCAGATGGCTGAAGTTACTGCTACAGAGATACACACACAACATCAAACTAACCCTTCATCCAAAATGTGAGCCTTCTTTCGTTTGAGTCTTTTTTGGGCAGTCATGGAAAACAGGTGTAAGAGTCTCACATTTAGCCAGACAAATCCCAACACCTCTCGAAGAAAAACAGAACAACTAAAAAGAGGAAACTTCCCTTTCGTTTGCCCTCCTTTGCTTTTCCTGTATCTTTATCTTTCAAGCCTAGTGAGGTTCATGCCTCTGTGTCATTCAGACAGAACTGACCCCTGCTTCTAGAGCCAGCTGAAGGTGAAATGCCCCTCATTCCAGGCCTGCATACGTTCAGAGGATTTCAACATGAGCCAAAATAAAGGCATTGTGGTACAGCCCTCTCACGGGATTGATCATCCCTCCTTTGAATTCAAGAGGTTCCAAACTTACACGAAGAACACAGGCCACTTTCTAGGCCACTACTTTGCATGGCAATGGTTTCAAACAAGTCACCCCTGGTCTTTGGCATGTATTTTGAGGCCACACATGCTCTGTTGGGGAGTTTGTTCATGTACAAATGTGTGTGTGTGTGTGTGTGTGTGTGTGTGTGTGTGAGAGAGAGAGAGAGAGAGAGAGAGAGAGACTGCAAAGGGTTACACCCGCTGCTTCAATTCCTAGCCACCATGTCTTCAGGGGTCCCTGTACACAGAGGCTGGGGTGGTGGTGGTCAGCAGACATGACTCTGTTCCCTCCTCCCACCACCCACCCCCTACACCTTTACTTACACCTGAATGAATAGTTCAACTGAACTACATTAGCAAGGGAGGACTATACCATCAATATCAGTATTGACTCTATGCTCTCTACATAACATCACACGTTGAAGTGGTCCCTGGACTATATCACTTCAGGCCACAGGGTAGAGAATCACGATTGTGTGTGTTTTACCATAGGTATGCATGTCTGTGAATAAATGTGATGTCACTGAGAAGGGCGTTTTACTGCCATGTCAGCTTTTTATGTGCAGGATTTGTCCCATCCCTGCCACACCATTGGCAAAGCATTCAATCACCCAGCCTCACCCAGCCACCTGCCGTCTAAGTGGCACAGTCCAGTAACAAGTTCACAATGTGTCGCCATGTTTTCTTAGAGAGCCTCTACCGAAATAAAAGGTGGGGGGGGGACGCAGCAGAGCAGAGCTTACGTCTTTATTCCACACCTTCTACAAATGTATGGGCTTCGAGAAGACACCTCCTGCCTTGGTGGTCTTTCCAAATTAGAGCAAGGACTTGGTTTGTAACGGAAGAACATTTACAACAGGTTGGAATTAATTTTGCCACTTTCCAATGCAATGCGACTCCCATGCGTAGGGCTGGCTGGTGTTCAAAACACAAGGCAATCAAAGGGCAGCAGTCTTCTTCAGCTACTCAGAAACAAGCCAACTGAAAGCCAAGTGCACAGACAGACATTTCATCGTGGTTCCTTTTGGCAGAGGTCACATGTGAATCTCTGAAGCATTAAGAGGCAGTTTGGGCCATTTCATCCAGAACAAGACCAGGGTCAAGAAATCAATGGGTTTAAATTCAAAGAGAAACAAACAGCACTTCCCAGGTTAGGGCCCCAAATGTTGGTTTATTTACAGCTTCTAAAAATCTTTAGATTTGTAACTGGAATCATCACAGCCTTAATCTGTTTGTTTTCCTGTGATATCAAGAGACCTAATTATGGGATCGCACCTGGAGACAGAAATTTGTAACGTTGTGTTGACATTCTGCTCGGTCATCTGCTTCACCTAGCATAATCGTCCACTTCACTCAATTTTTGGAATATCGGTTTGCAAACCAAATCAAAGAAGCCTTTGTCTCTAGATCTGTATCATTCTCTCACAAGCCCCAGGGAAGTGAATGAAATTTGCGTAGTAGCAGAAGTGCTGCCCAAGTGCATTCACAGCGGACTTCAGGGATTGTGAGGCTGAAATGCTAAGACTGCTTATTTGGAAGTAAGTCCCCTTGAAATTCATGAGGTTTACTTCTAAGTGTTAAAATTGAACTCATTGGGCTGTTTGCACCATTGAAGAGGCGTACAGCTGCCCTTGCTATTTAAACAGTCTGTATGGTATTAACAGAAAATAACATTGAGTTCGCACATGCGTATCCACCATTTCGTTGACTAGGACATCAAATATTGACCTGCATGTGAGAATCAAGGTAGATACGGTATGGGAGTTCCATGTTGGAAGCTTCCGATAGCCTTTTCTTTCTCAAATACAAACAAAAAACCACCTGCAAGGTGGCCTGATTTCCGTGGGGATGCTGGAGGACTGAGGAAAGAAGAGTGGCTTTTTTAAAAAAGCTCTTTGCCCCACACAAATTCCTCAACTTGAATCGCCCTCGGAAGCAGCTCTTAGGAAAAAAAACTACATGCTACAGGATTTGGATTGGGGCCGTGGTATGAAAGCAAAGGATGAGTCCCCCCACATGCTATGGCTCCATTCCAAATTGCCCCCGTCCCCAAAGCAGCTGTTTTTGTGAAAGAAAAAGGCATTGGGACCCCCATACATAAGAAGAGCCCATAGAAAGAGCTTTTCTATCCCTTCCAACCCCCCAGCTCCCTTCTGTGGAGGCAGCTGCTACATTCAGTTGGGAATTGTTGAGTGCTCAAGTCATGGAATGATGAGGCATCGAGCGACGAGAATGCAGGAGTGAATCAGTCCTTGGAGGGACCAGCTGGTAAGGTCGGACCTTTTGTATTGGACCGGCTTCTGTTTCTATATGCAGCAATATGTGCGAGCTTTTGCATGGGACAGACTTCTTCTTTAAGCAAAAGCAGACTGAACAGTTCTGATGAATAGTCCTGTGCAAATTCTAAAGCTTGCAGACATATGTGCGCCAACCAAAGCAATGTCTTAAAAAGATATTGTATTACACTTCCATCTCAGCTCACATCTTGAAGTCGTCATTGTACTATTCCAATTTTTCTAATGCTCCTTTCCAAAACTGTAAGGCTGAATGTAACTTTACCCAGTACTTTGATGTCATTTTTTTGCCCGCACAGATTATTTCCTTATGAGGCGTCCCCAATTTCATTGACATGGTCTACAGGTAAACATTTTGCACGCTAATAAAGCTTTGGACATTTACCATCAGTGAGAGAGAGCTGGCAAGAAAAAGAAACTGTGTGATCCTAGGCTGTTTTTCTCCTCCTGCGGCATATATTGGCAGAGCTTCAGAGCAAGGGCTATATACCGTGACTGATTTACACTTCCACAATTGACAGAAACTGACATTCATTCAAAGAAAAAGGTATGGGGGTGAAATGCACTTGGTTTAACGGGCAATAATTCAAAGTTGTAACCTTGGTCAATATTCCCAATGAGGTTTGCGGTAAGGTGAATAGGAACTTTCACTGGAGTCAGGCTGGGTTACAAGGTTGCCAACTTTCTTTTTTTAATGGTCTCTGCTCTTGTGTGCTTTTAAACAGCATCCTGCCCTGAAGAAATGTAGCAAATCAAGCTTTCCCTCCCCTCGTCATGGAGATAAAGCCCTGGTTTAGATGTAACACTAAACTGTGGTTTAACTTTACATACACAAGCCTTGGGCTCACGTGCTCCTTTTCCAGGGTGGCCGTGAACAGGAGATCAGAAGCTTTCAGATCTGATTTCAATTAACTGCAATTTATCTTGCATTTGAACCCTAAACTGTGGTTAATCTTAACCGTGATTTAGAGAAGCAAGCCAATTTAATAAATGTTGGCTTTAAAGAGGCTTATTTCAATAAGCCATAGTTCAACCAAAATTTCTCCAGGTTAACGATAAACTGCAATTAGTTAAAAATGGAAGTCAAGCTTCTGATCTCCTCTTCACAGCCATACTGGAGGAAGAGACGTGACCTTGAAGTGGCTGAATCCATGGCTTGTGTATGCAATGCTAAACCATCATTTTAGCATTATGTTTGAACAAGGCCAAAGATTCAGCTCAGACATCACACTAAATCATGGTTTAGAACCAAAACCCTGGTTCAGTCTCCCAACTCATGCAAGCCATGGATTAGAGATGCTGGTCTGCTTTTGTTTCCTTTCTGCTGAGCACTCCAATCTGTAACTCCGGGAGTGGACCAACAGCTGCAACTCTAGTTTATTAATTCAGACATCATGCCAGATCATGGTTAGCATAACCCACAGTTGGCAAACCCAGTTCAAACCATGCTTTCTGTTTGTGGTTTGCCAAACAACTGCAAAGCAGGATTTGTCAGTTTTGACATTGTGCCAAACCGCAGTTAGGCTTCCTCAACTACAGGTTGTGTGCACACATGCGCATATTGGTCTGCTGTTAAAGACACAGAAGGGCTGTAAATAAAGACGGCAACCCCCGTGACTGCACACTGCCAGACTTTCACTTGGTGACAACCACTGAAGACACAACTCTCTCGGGACAAACAAGATGAGCAACTAGTCCGAGTCAAGGCATCCGCCCATGCAACGAGTGCCCTCAGGCAACCTCCTAATAGCCTTATCCTGACAGCTCATCCGAGGTTCAGAGCAGAGGAAGATCCCAGGCCCTGAGCATCACGCCTTGTGGGATGGAATGGCTTTTGCCAGAAGAATGTGTCATTGGAATTGCAATACCTAAACCCCCCTGCTAAAAGCCTGAGCCGTAATAATGCACCAGCGGGCATCATCTTGGCCACCACTCATTCTCCCATCAGCTGATATGTCCAGCATTGGAAGCCACCTCCCCCTTTCCAAAGGAGCAGAGAGAAGGCTTGAAGGGCCAGGAAGCCTCGTTCACGATGGCTTCCCCAAATGCTCTTCCCCAGCACTGCTGCTGGCCCTTAAGTTACTCATACAGCACTCTTGACTTCCTTCAAGACACCTGGGGTTTATGACCAGAAGAAAGGGGATTGTCTTATAAACATGGCATCTAAACAGATCACACACTGACAGATGTCCCACCCCGGCTGGTGTTTATCAATGAACTGTCAGGAAGCTTTTGGAGTCCTGGTTTATGCAAAAGAAAGATAAGAAGAAACCAACTCAGGACAGCTCCTTTTCTTGCTCACTCCTTCTTGTCTCTCCTTGCAACGAGCCTGTTAAGGAACTGTGAGCATTACCATGGAGAAGAGACCCACCAGAAGTGAGGCTAGTGACTGGCAGACTATGGACATTGCAGAATGGGAATGGGTGGGATGCCAAGCATCGGTCTAAGTTCCCTCTCAGAACAATGGATGACACTGAAATCTGGAAGTAAGTAAAGGTGCTGAGGGTTTGGGAGCAGGATCCTGAGGTGGCTTTCAGCTTCCTCGACTCTGGGAAGGGTCTATGAAACCCCCTCCTATTTTGTGCCGGGCCTCAAACCGAGGGCTGGGTTCGCACATGCATGCCCGTGGGCCGACAAGGGCAACATCAAGTGGTCACCTCTTTCTATGGACGTCATCGTGGATGTAACTCCTCAGGTGGAATGTTCATATCACCTCAGGAAAATGTTTCTTCTATTGAGTCACTTCACACGTTCAGCTGCCTGTCCTCTAAAGGCTCTTCACACCTTACCTTGAATGTGTGTATGAAGGCAGCAGGTTGGTTGTTTGGGGCCATCCCCCGTGCGTGTCCATCATCACCCGTGAAAGAGGTTATGCTCTTTCCAGAGGTTATGCTCTTTCCAAAGTAAACATGTGTAGGCCCTGTATGCACTACTCAGGGGCCTTGAAGAGACAGGGCCACCGTGCATGCGTACAATGCCTCTGCATGTCTACTTTGTATGGGCCTAAGTGTATTCCCAGGTCACAATGAATTCACACAGGGGCCAAGCATGTATGATCTGACCATGCCCACACATTCCATGTAACATGTGAAGTGTCCTCAGGTGAAGAGCAAACAAGTGTAGACTAATCAAGGGATGTACATGCATGTGTGAACCGTCCCTAAGAAACTGGCTATTGAAAAATTAGATAGGTTCCGCTAATCTACCTTGGTAACAGATATGTGAAAATGGCTAAATTTAGAAAGAGGCATCCATTTCCTATACATTACTGGGAAGAAAACCAACACTCCGATCTCATGGGGTGTTTACAGATAACCTTCTAAAAAATGTCTTCTCTTACGATAGTATTTCAAGTCGTGAGTATCCTTTGTCAAGTACACAGAGGTCTAGGATTTCCACTCATATTAAACTAACAAGGAAGAACAATGCAATTAATTGGGCCAAATAGGCCAGTTAGAGTCAGTTGGCAAAGGTCTAACAAAAAGGATAGAAAATTCTGGTTACTTTGACCCCTTCATATTACTTTATATATAACAACAGCAGCAACAACAGCAACAACACCAACAACGTCTGTGTCTTCAGAAAATAATGATCTCCTTTATAGGAATAAATCATTCTTATGATCAGCTAAATCAGTGATTCCAAGTCAAGATTACTGGCCATCATAAAGAACAAACAAGGATATGCTGGCTAGTCTATGCCATACTGGGAGGACTTGGTCTCAATCCAGAGGCCCACAGCCATTCTTGCAAAGCCCCAGATGATCAGCAGGAAAGGGGAAGCGGTTTCCTAGACCAAGGTCAACCTCCAACATGGGGATAGAGGGAGGGAGGCACAAGCAAAGCAGCAGATCTCTGGATCAGGGCCAGAAACAGACAAGCAACTGTGGCTACCAGATGTCCTCTGTTCCCTCTCCCCCCCCCCCCCCCCCATTACAGCCTGAGCATACAGTTGTCAGGAACCTAGTTGTGGAAACCTCTTCCTGTACACAGGATGCCCCTCTATGGGTTGGGATGCTGGTGTTCTGGCATCATAGTCCGGACTAACGTTATGCAGTACATTTCCCATTTTTGACTACAGTTCTACAACCTTGTGGAGTGAAATGTTCTAGGATGTGGATTTTTAAAAAAACCCACCTATTATTAACAGACGTCAATATAACTTTAAAACAACGCAAGAGGACATTTACCTTTAAAACTGGATCTGGGATCAATTTTTTTAAAAAATGTCACACAGATGCAAGGCTTGTTTCAAATCCTTGCAGTGTGAGCCTTTGATATGCTAGTTACCAAGCATAAGAGGATATAGGATTATATAACAGAATGTAGCTACAATTAAATCTCCTCTTAATTATCTAATACATATGGAATATTATTCCAGAGAAATGTGACACACAATGATATTTACATTGTCATAGGTTCAGCATTTTTCCTGTCCCCCTCCCCCCCAAGTGAAATTTACAGTTAAAATTGTTAAGTCGCGAGGTTACTGCAGTGGAATGCTATAAAGTTTATTAATATAACAAATTAGTTTTGTTTTCAGGACCTGTGCTTTGCAAAAAAATAAAATAAAAATTTATGCAGCCGATATTCATTGAATTAAAAAGAAAAAAATAAAGAAAAATGCATTAATGTGGGATGGTTAACAGCACAATCCTATACATGTCTACTCAGAAGTAAGTCCCATTGGTTCAATGGGAGTTTCTCCCAGGTTACTGTACAGGATTGCTGCCTAAGTTACTCACTTTTGTTCTGAACAGTTATGGAATATATTGATCCAAAGTTATGAGATACTTCAGCCATGTTTACTTTCTAGAAAAAGATGTTTCAATGCTCAAAGTTCATCTGGGAACATTGCCCTCTGATCTTCAAGCCCTTACTCATAACGCATGGGGATTCTAATGTATGGGGACTCTAAGTTTTTAGTGGTAAAAGAAATGCACTCTGTACCTGCTCAGGGATACTTTAATTGCTTCTTACTGCCTATGTTCCAGGGTACAGCTCTGAAATTAAAAACAGGTGTCGAGGCAGAGAGCTGGTGAATCCTGGCAACTATTAAGTCCTGTTTATGAACCATGGATAGAAATATTATTAATGACTGTGGCATCCAGCCAGGCAGGCCTATTTGCTGGGCTGTGGGTGGAAAGAGACGGTGCTGGGGAGTCCCCTAATCTCACAGTACAGCATCTGACATGGCCAGCCACAGGATCTCTAGGCAGGTACCTCTTGCTGCCGAAAATGTTGGAAGGAGGGGCTGCAGCCTAAATTATTCACAAATTTATGAAACATATGAACTGTGTTTCCATTCTAGAAAAACATATCTTGAAGCTCAAAATCTGCCTGAAAACACCATCCTCATAGTGTTCTAAAGCATTCCTTCAAAAGCTTTTATAGGTGGTGGCATCCCATGTGCTCTAGCCGCAGGAAGTGAAACACCGAATCCCACAGCAGCAGTGAGCACAGGAATACAGCTGTGTTGGCTGCACTGAGAATACACATCCATACCAGTGTATGCTGCTGGGCTGTGACTGCGGAGAAGTTACAGGCTGCATGCTAGCCTTAGAGACCAGCGTGGGACAGAAGCCATGATGCGTTCGGTTCATGCTCGCCTTTAAAAGATCAGCATGTAGGTGTAGCATGGTGGAATCTATACTTCCTCTCCATTACTGTTCTCCAGTAGCTCTATTAGTCTACGAACCTGTATTGATCCTTGTCCAATATGTGGATTGATGGAGACCAAATTGGACAGAAATTCCCCACAAATTGAGAATGGATGCCATCTAACCAGCTCCTCCCTGATCTCTTGGGATTAGAGTTATCTGGATGAATCCTAAAGCACAGGCAGCTGGATGCTCTTCCACTAAAAATATGATTGCACAGACTAGAAGGGAGCTGGAATGGGCTTAAAAGCAGCATTGTGCTGTTGTGTTAAATCCACTACATAGAATGAAAGGGCAAAACATTGTTGCTTAGGCATCTACATAAAAATCTCCCCAAATCTCCCAAATGATCTCATACTATACGACTGTGTGTGCCGGTAATTGCATAAATGATGTTCAATGTCCAAAATTGTGAAATCTTATCAATAACCTCTGTTGGGAAATGGATCCAGAGCGACGCTGTGTGAACTGCATGGTTTTCATCCAATGTTAAGTTGGATGGATTGAACTTCGACACGTTGGTTTCCGGGGAAGGGTATTTTTTTCATACATGTCCTCAAAGATTTAAGACATTTCCCCAAGAATTGATATCTTCAACAAAGTGCAATACTGCAGGGAATCTACCGTTCCATAAGCACATTATGGATGGCAAGTGTGGCAGGATCCGGGGAAAGCGAGGCAAAGAAGAGGATCCAGACTGATTCAATGGTATGAATACATACCCTGCTCCAGAGCCATTTCCCCCCCATTTATGGCGACTTCCACTTCTAACAGATAAGATATTTTTGTTTTGTTTGAAAGAGGAAAAAGAAGGCAATAAAATTAAACTCTACGAATACAGTCCCGGAAAAGAGTGGCTTTCCATCAGTGATCACCTGTGCGCCGGCGGAGTAACAGGATGGAGTTGTGATAAACTGGGTGACAGTCACTACAAGAAGTGCGCTTCAATGCGAAGCCAATGGAGTCCTTGCCGGACATAACGGACCAGATTGGTCATACTGCTGTGTTGCGTTAATGGACCCATCACCAAGTCGAGGTCTACAAAGAACTCTGCAAAATAGGAAGTAGAGTTATTTTCCACCTTCTTCTAGGACCTCTGTGTACAAATCCATTCACAAAGTATACTTATTTGCTTTAGCTTATTAGTTTTCTAATTAGCTGCTTAACTATTTTTCCTCAAATATAGTTCCAACTGGCTTATAACATTTCAGAAGATAACAACAACAACAATAATAAATCAGCAATGAAATCTAGTAACATTATTAAAATCTCAATGTAGCAACAGAATATGGGGTATGGCTGGTGCAGGGAAAGAAAGTGATGGAATAAATTCTATGCATGTTGACTCAGAAGTTAGTCTTACTGGGTTTAATAAGGCTCAAGTAAGCATCCATAGGTTTGCTCTATAGAAATGTAAAAATAGATATTAAAAATATCATCTGTATTAAGATTGTTAATAGTCATTGTTTTCTAAAGCCTAGGGTACTAGTTTTATAGGTGAATAATAAATACTACTACTGTTACTATTACTACTACTACTGTTACTAATTGAATACTTGTAATTGAATGTCAGAGAGTATGGGATTTCCCATTTTCTCTGTCCCTTAGGATCCCAAGCAGGAAGTGACAGACTGACTCTGTAAAGCGAGCCCTCCACCCCACCCCATTTTACAAATGTACAATTGGGGGAACGGGAACTGGCAGGAGACGGCTGACTAGTAGTCAGGGCGGTGTGTAGGGGTGGTTCCCCTCTGCCTTAAAATGGGGCAAAGCTTTTCAAAGAGGTTTCTGAACCTTCCTGTTTGGAGATCATCCTCGTCATTGACAAAGGCAACTGTCAATAGGAAACATAGTAAAATTCAAAATGTACAGTCTAAAGGTACACCTGCATTTGGCAACTAATGAAGGTTGAAAGAACGTTCGAAACAGAGTGTTACTTCCAAAACATTATCATCTATTTCAATATATCAGTTGTTATTTGCAGAACTGGGTGGGTTGTACCCTTAAGGACTCCTGAGACTGGGCTTATTTGAGCAACAAAAGAGATGATAATGTTTTGCCCAGAGAGAGAGAGAGAGAGAGAGAGAGAGAGAGAGAGAGAGAGAGAGAGAGATGCAAATGGGAATTTCAGCAGCTGACTCTCTCTGCACTTAGCTTTCGGAATAATAATAGCTGGGTATGTTTTCTTTCTGCTGGTTGAGCACCTGAGCTACTTTGACTCAATTCCAGGCAGAATATTTAACAAATCCACAATCCACAGAACTAATCACAAGATTATCTCTGTATTTAGCCAAATGGCATCCCTTTTGTTTGTTTTTATCAAGAATGGATGTCACATCATGTAACCTGTAAAATATGCGTTTTACTGGTCTAACTAATAGCGCTCTTCTGTTATTCTTTTTCTCCCTTATGAACTAGTTCATAAATGATATGAACTCTTATGCATTTAGAACTACTCACATCTCTTAGGTTTTGGGACATGAAATCTTATTCATGCTGTTTATCAAATAAACATGAAAAGTTAAAGGAAGATGTTCTCCGTATCATTTTCTGACCAGATGACCCATCCGGACTGACCCATCCAGACCATTTGATGCCTTCCTGTCTTTTGTGCTGCTGTTTCCCATTCTAAAAAGTTGAATGCTCTTGCTCTTGCTCAGGCTGAGTTTCTGGGTGTTAAAAGCTTTAAGCTACATCATGCTGGTATTTATTTGTATTTTGGCTTCGCCCATTTGCCTTTTGCCCTGCCTACCACCAGTGGCTGTACCAGGAGAAAAATTCAGGGGGGGGGGGCACAGAAAGGGCAAAGTATATTTCTAGGTGGGCGGGCTGTGTCCTACATGTTAAGATCTCCAAAAGAAAAATAATGGTATATCTTACACTAAAACTGCCATACTAATCAGATATTCTGAAATAAGTCATATATTGATTAATATAGGTATTTTTTTTTCAATATAGCATGTATTAGCTATATTCAAATTACAGTAAGGAACGTTTTTTTCAAACAAGGTAGAGTGACTACGCTTAGTGTAAGGAAAGTAAGAGCAAACTGGGACACCTGGGAAAACCGATGCATGCTATGGTGCCATCTCATGCATGTTTAGACAGAGAAAAAAAGTCCTGCAAGTCCCGCATACCCCAGCCAGCTATGCTGGCTAGGGGGTTATGGGAAGTTTTTAAATGTTTTTATTAAAGATGTTCATATATTCAACAACCATAAACATTATAACACAGTGTAATATAATGTATTATGATATGGTATACCCCCTCCCCTCTCCCCAAAATAAATAAACAAACAACAACAACAACAACAACAAAAATACATACATTGGAGTGAATGAAGCTTATTCCCCTTATTACTTTTTTCAATTCTTGATATTATAACTTTACTAAAACTATATTCCATATCGGAAATTTCAGTCCATATCCAAATTCAGCCCATATTCCATCCAAATACAGTCCATATTCATTAAACAAAAAACCTACGGTTTACAAAAACAATGTTAAGGCTCTACAGATTCCAACCAAGCACCAAAAAGCAGGGAAATTGGGAGTTAAGGCTCACAAGCCTTAACGCCACATCCTCCCTAAGGAGGCAGAAAGTGCAAGTGAAATTCTCATTCTCCCAAAGCAGATAAACCATGAGGACAGGGTGGAGAATATGATATGCAGAGGTGACTGTGGGGTTGTGGAAAACTGATCACAAACAACTTAGGGCCACCTACTTCTCTTTTTTTGTTTAGAGCAGCCCTTCCCCAACCTGGTGCCCTCCAAAGGTGTTGGACTACAACTCCCATCATTGCAAGTCAGTATGTCTCATGGTCAGGAATGCTGGGACCTGTCATCTCAAAAATCTAGATATGCAATTTGATATGCAGAGGTGACTGTGGGGTTGTGGGAAATGATGATGAACAACTTAGGACCAGCTACTTCTCATTTCTTAGAGCATCTCGTTATGTTGAGAGTTGCAACCCAACACATTTGGCAGGCACCAGGTTGGGGAATGTTGTTCAAGAACAAGGGAAAGCAGAATGTAGATTTCCAGATGTTTTGGAATTCAACTTGTAAAAGCCCCTATCAGCATGGGCAGTTATCAGGAATGCCGCGAGTTGATGTCCAAATCATCAGGATAGATCTATTTTCTGCCCACATCTGTACTAAAGTATGATGTTTTGCAGCATTAAGATATATGATCAATCAAGGAACTACAAAAGAGCTGCATCATTTAAACTGTCAAAACCAAATGAAACAACAATGAATGAATCTTGAATACCTAATCCAGATAGCCCTTCAGACATCAACATTAGTTTTCAACACATGGCATAGGATGTCTGTTTCTTGAATATCAGATAAAGGATTTCTCTTACTTGTTCAGCAGTGTGAGATCAAAGACAGAGCTACCACCTAATACTTTCATGCACAAGTATTATTTTAAAATTAAGTATGAATTGATTTTTGTCTTCCCCATGATACATAACATGGGAGTTACAGTGCAACACATCTGGAGAGCACCAGGCTGGAGAAGGTTGACTCCTATACATGTCTTCTCAGAAGCCAGTGCCACTGAATTCACTAGGGCTTTCTCCCAAGAGGTTTAGAATTGCAAACTAATCTCATCTGAAAGATGTTCAAGACAGCCAAACTAAATCTCTTCTGCTCCACTGTTGCTTTGGTGAGATGATGTATTGTGCAGGGATTGTGGGGAGTGAACAGTATATTTTTTATAAATACATTTAAAGAAAAAAAACATTGGTTCTTTGAAAGGCAGGATATTGACCAAAAGTTGGAAGTGCCTGGCACATGCTCTGGTTCTAGATCTGTAATGAATAGTGCCCCTTTTTATCAAGAGTGCTGCTATATGCGAGATGTGTGTGAGAGAAATGTATTGGACAAACCCTGTATTTGGTAAGGGTATGGAACAGCATTCCCCATCCTGCTGCCCTCCAGGTGTTTGAGATGACAAGTCCCAGCATTCCTGACCATGGGACATACTGACTTGCAATGATGGGGGTTGTAGTCCAACACCTTTGGAGGACACCAGGTTGGGGAAGGGCTGCTCTAAACAAAAAAAGAGAAGTAGGTGGCCCTAAGTTGTTTGTGATCAGTTTTCCACAACCCCACAGTCACCTCTGCATATCATATTCTCCACCCTGTCCTCATGGTTTATCTGCTTTGGGAGAATGAGAATTTCACTTGCACTTTCTGCCTCCTTAGGGAGGATGTGGCGTTAAGGCTTGTGAGCCTTAACTCCCAATTTCCCTGCTTTTTGGTGCTTGGTTGGAATCTGTAGAGCCTTAACATTGTTTTTGTAAACCGTAGGTTTTTTGTTTAATGAATTTCATGGCTTTGTGTAACGGATGACTGGATATTATACAGTTGACAACCAAGCCAGCGTCAGCCAGGATGTTATACCATCTTGACATCCAATATAAAATCAAAGCTAGTGTTATGTGTTGAACTCACTTTTAACATTAATAAATCAACCAAAATGCTTGCATCTCCCTCATTTTTAAAGATAAAGAGATTAAACCTGGCATCATGGTAGCTCTTAAGTAGGGATATAGCTATGCCAAGTATGAAGCAGATTCGTTCATGCCTTGATTTTTAGGATTTTTTTTAAAGTTCAAACAGAAATCTCTTTGGGGTCCAGGACCTTGAGCAGTACAAGTTTAAAAAATGAAATTAAAGATAAAGAGATGAAACTTGGCACCCTGGTAGCTCTGAAGTAGGTATTTAGCCATGTCAAGTTGGAAGCAGATCTGTTCATCCCTTGATTTTTAGAAATGTTTAAAACTTCAATTAAATTTTTTTAATTAGCTAAGATGCTTACAATTCCATCATTTTTAAAGATAAAGGGATGAAACTTGACAGCATGGTAGCTCTTAAGTAGGGATTGAGCCATGCCAAGTTGGAAGCAGATCTGTTTATGCCTTGAGTTTTAGGAATTTTTAAAACTTCAAACCCAATACTCCTCTTTGGGGTCTAGGGCCTTGAGCACTACATTAAAAAAAGAAAGAAAGTAAAGATGAAGAGATGAAACTTGGCACCATGGTACCTCTTAAGTAAGGCTTTAGCCATGCCAAGTTGAAAGCAGATTGGTTCATGCCTTGAATTTTAGAAAAAAAATTAAAGTCAAACTTTAAAAAAAACTATCCTAAAAATTAAGGCACAAACCGACTTGGCATGGCTCAATTCTAGGGTGACCACTAGGGTGTGGCCTAGTGGCTAAAGTGTTGGACTGGGAGCTGGGAGATCTGGGTTCTACTCCCCACTTAGCCATGGAAACCCATTGGGTGACTTTGGGCCAGTTGCAGACTCTCAGCCCAACCCATCTCACAGGGTTGCTGTTGTGAGGATAAAATGGAGAGGAGGAGGATTATGTATGCCGCCTTGGGTTTCTTGGCGGAAAAAAGGTGGGATATAAATGCAATAATAAATAATAATTAAAAAACTGTCAGAATTTCCCCAGATTTCTCCTGGTTCTTGTTCTATCCTCGGTGTCAGGGGGGATTTTATGCAATAGTCTATAATGACCTGGAATTACACACTTCCCCTTTTAAGGCCACCATTAGCGTGGCAGGGGGGAATGACATGCTTTCTGAAGGTGTGTCATTCTCTCCCACTGCTCCAATCAAGGCCTTAAAAGGGAAAAACGTGTCATTCCCAGGCATTATAGAAAAGGGCCTGATTGGAGCAGTGGGGTGGGGGTGAGAATGACATGCTTTCCCCTCCTCCGCTCCAATTGGGGACTTTAAGGTGGCCCCAGAAAGCCATTTTCCTGCCCCCCCACCAGGTGTCCTCTACTGAGTGTCCCTACTCAGTTCTTGCACAGGCTGCATTTCCATCCCTAGATATTTACTCAAAAGTAAGACCCATTGAATTTCCTTGGTTCTTGAAAAGCAACACACTTGCTTTTAGATTTGCCAGTCTCAGCATTCTATGTGTGCTATGAATGCCTGCTCTGTCTGTTCCTATAGTTTCCTGCAAGGTCCAGCCAGGGGAAGCCAGTAAATTAAACCCAGGGGTGGAGGGTGGGATTCCCTGAGGTTCATCTGACAGCAGGTGCTATAGAACATGGACCTTCCAGGAGTGTTGAGGGTGGATTTCTGGCAGACCCAGCCAGGCAACTTTATGGCCTGTTAGTCCCTCCATTTGGTAGCCCGCAGAGCACCTGCCTCATAAGGCAAATGGCCACATGAGAACTGTTATTATGGCCTGCTACTTTGTTTGTCTTTAGTAGTCTGTGGTCCAGATCTCTTCAGAAGGGGGAATAGTGTTTTGTGGTTGGGGTCAGTCTAAATTATCTCCAGGGGTCCCTTACTCAGTGCCTCTGATAGCAAAGAGATTGAGGATTTTCCCCAACTCTGTTACTCTTGAAGTTACTAGGCCTGTTGAAAATAGATTTTATAACATAAGCATGAAAACAGTGAATACCCCTTTTAACTTGTTAAACCAATGAAAACATGCCACACAAGAAGTCTTAAGATATGAATGGTTTATAAAGAAAAGTAAATGCAAAAGCACATCAGATGCAGAAGTGAAATCTGAAACATTACTATTAGTAGTAGTAGTATCCTGCCTTGTGCCCAATGCTGGGGCCTCAGGGCAGCCTTACAAAACTAAAACATATACAGCTAAAACCTATAAATAGGAATATACTAGGCTGACCATATGAAAAGGAGGACAGGACTCATGTAACTTTAACAGTTGTAGAGAAAAGGGGATTTCAGCCAGTGTCATTTATATGCAATTAGTTCCTGGTGAAATTCCCTCTTCATCACAACAGTTAAAGTTGCAGGGGCTCTGCCTTCTTTTGTATATGGTCACTCTAGTATAGTGCCTGCACCTTTAACTGTTGTGATGAAGAGGGAATTTCACCAGGAACTAATTGCATACAAATGACACTGGCTGAAATTCCCTTTTCTCTACAACTGTTAAAGTTACATGAGCCCTGTCCTCCTTTACATATGGTCAGACTAAATATACAAAAGTTAAAAATATAATTAAATACTTTTCAATATTAAAGCATTTAAAACATTTTAAATACATAACAATTTAAAAGTCAAAGGTATAGACAGAGGTCCAGATTATTTGCCAAAGGCCTGCTGGAACAAAAAAGGGGTTGTCTGCCCCCAAAACACATCAAGGAGGGTGCCAGTGTAGACTGCAAGGATTAGAAAGAAAATGCATGTGTGTACACTATGCAAAATAAACGACACCTCAACTGTTTCTAAACCTTATTAGAAAAACAGGGTGACTAGGCCGAAACCAGCGTTGTAGGCCCAGAAGCACTTTGAAAGGTTTCAACATTGTACTTAAAACTTAACACCGGCCCAAACTAATTAAATGAAGTGTTTGAAGCTTTCAACTTTATAGCAGCATGGACCAAACTCTTAGAAAAGAGGGAAGGAGCACACTGTGTGTGAGTGGAGTGGGGGGGGGGGATAGAAAGAAAGGTATAGCCACCTTTTCCCAGGAGAGATCTGAAGATCAGGTTACCATGGATCCAGAGGAGCCACACCCTGCTTCACCAGGGATCAAAAGAGCAAACTGGCCTTATGAAGATAGCCCAAAATACTCTCAGAGCCAAAGGAATGCATGTTCCAGAAGAGAAAAGAGAAACTCTTCTTCTTCTTCACTCAAAAGGTCTGTGCTAGAGGCAGCGGCCATTTCACTCACCCACCCCACATTCTAAGGCAGGAGGGAGGGGGGAGAGCGACGCTACTGAGATGGCCGCTTCATTGACTTGAATGAGAGGTTAAAATAGTCCTTAAAAGTCAACCGAAGGGAATTTTTAAAAAACGAAAAGCTTTCCACCAACTACAGTCAAGGAGAAAGAAGACCCCACCACTGGATTAATTAATAAGGCTCTAGAAATTATGCAAATTGTGAGCACAAAAGTCACAACCCAGAAGTAATTTTTACAAAAGCAGGGAGACAGGTTTGTATTCCTTTTCTACCTTAAATTGCTCTCCTTCCCTCAGTCTTTCACTAATCTTCTTGACATTTTCAGGTAATGTAAAACAAACATTTCTTTCTGGCACCTGAAAATTTCAGAAAGGTTGGTGAAACATTTTTGATTTTATGGCTGTTAGAATGACCCCCCCCCCCCAATTATCACTTTAACATGGCGGAATGTGTTTTTTACTGATGGCCCTTAACAATGGAGGCACGACTGTGCCTCCATTAATCTCCTTAGCTATATTTGACATATATGTCAGTGACTCCGAATCTATTGTATGTAAAAGAAATTCCCCCCATATATCATTAAATATTAGTGGATCATCTTAGCGTTACGGGAGTTGTGGGATTTTTCTTGTCTAAATATGCAGAAGATTGTGCCTTTAACTCATGTCAAGTCAACATGATGACAAGAATAAAATAGGAATTCTTTTTGCTGCCCTGATGCTGAACAGACTTACTTAGGAGTAAGCACCATCTTGTTACAGAAAAGGACAATATATTTTAATAAAAAATTCAAAATAAGCATCTATGACCACATACAAAGTTTTCCCATGGAAAATCTCTCTGGTTCAGTGTTGTTGTGATTATTTGATTGAAAGAGAGGCACTCTGTATATGGCTAAGGGCATTAATCATGATTGAACATCCCATAGCATTTCTGCAATGCCTTCAACAATGCCCATAATCCTTCCTTTTCTGTATCCTCTCTTCTTTTTCAGGATGTAATCTTATGCATATTTACCTCAGAGTAAGTCCTACTGAGCTCAGAGGGATTTACTTCTGAGTAGACAAATTTAGGATTGTGCTACAACTCTAATTTTTAAGGTGACACAACACCCCCACCCCTGCCATGTTTACCAAAGGAAGCACTTGCTGATTGCTACACCCTATTTGCTTGAAAAGAAGGGTGGGGCACCCTAAAAGAAGCAGGGGCAAATGGGAATTGCTTTAGCATTCCTGTCATGTTGCAGACCTCAAGCTGGATGGGAAAAGGCGCTGCTGCCGGAATCCACTTAACCCAGGAAAGGTCTTGGGGCCTTGCAATTCTTTTTTTCCTTCCCCTTTAAGATTCCAGCAGGCTCTGGGAGGGGAAAGACCAAGTTCACTTCAACCTCTCCTTTTCTCTCCCAGATCGTGCTGGAGCATGGCATGGTATATTATACTTGAATAAAGATATGATGCATCAAAGGATTGGTAATGGCCCTGATGGCATTTATCAGTTGGGTGGAATATAAATCTAAGTTATTAATTATATAATTAAAATACTGGCTTTGAGTTTAAATTTACAGAGAACTTGGGAAGGCAGTTAAGGCTGCAACCCTATGCACACTTATCTGGGAGAAAGCCCAATTTGGCAATCGAACAGAGTGGGTCTGACTTTTGAGTAAACATGCATAGGATTCTAAGAAAAATGTCAGAACTGGCACAAATTGACTCTCACAACCCATCTTAACAGGGGCAGTCCTGTCACTCGCCTCAGTGGATGGTGTACTGGGGGAGGATAGGGCTTGTTGGACTCAATCCCCAGCACAGATCAGCCTCTGAGAGGATGAGGCTCCTGCACCGTACACATGAGCCAGCCTCTATATTGCACCTCAGTGAGAGAAGGTGTGTGTGTGTGTGTGTGTGCTCACGGCTTCCCCCAGGTATGGACCCAATCCACAGTGCCCAGAAACAATGAGCAAGAGAGAGGAGGCAGGAGTCCTGGTTGCCTTCCATTGCTTGCACATCTGCGTACACTCACCCTACCTGCACGCAGGTAACATATATGACCCTCAGTTTCCCCTCACTCCAGCATAAGAGACTTGAAGAGGGTGCGCTTATCCCAATCAGATCATCTGCCCACTGATCCCAACTGCGCATTCCAATCCCTCCTCCGTGCCCTGGAAATTGCGCAGCAGGGAAAGCTAGTACGGGCATCCCCCCTGCTTTCTCCTTGTTGTAGGAGCAGGAGCTCAATTCACCCCACTGGCAAAAGACAGGCAGCTACTCGCTCCCTCCCTCACCACAGCAGCAGCAGCCCAAGGCTCAGGCGCCTGCACCATTCTTCAGTGGCTCTTTCCCACCAAAACTGGGCCGCAGTAGCGCCGAGCAAAGGAGTCGGACGCAGCCAGTCCCACCGGCTGAATGGGTGGGGCTGGTTCCTCCAGCTTGGAGGGTGGAGGGAGGCTGTGAGTGCCGAGGCTCCCTCCTTTACCCAACACTGCCTTGGCTAATTACTGGAAACCCGCAACTGGGGTGGCAACTGGGGTGGCAAGCTCATTGTTTGGGGGGGAGCTTGCTCCCCTTGGCGCCGCCACTGCCCACCACTGGGATTGGGTCCCCATACGCTCCCATGGAATTGAATGTGGAACTCGGGCTACAGAGGTTTCCCATGCCTGGCCTACACACTTATTAGCAGTGGCTCTTCAGGGTTTCAGATAGGGGTCACTTCCAGACTTAACTGGAGATGACAGCAATTGAACCTTATTCATTCATTCATTCATTCATTCATTCATTCATTCATTCATTCATTCCATTTCTATACTGCCCGACAGCTGAAGCTCTCTTGGCCCTTCTGTATGAAAAAAGGGCTCTACCATTGAGCTATGGATACTCTTAATCCTAAATCAGAGCTATCTAGCTTTGTATTGTCTACATTGATCGGCAGCACCTCTCTGAAGTTTAAGAAAGCCTTACGATGGGATGCCATGGATTGGACCTGTGACCTTTTGCATGTACAGCTATGCTCTACCACTGTGCTATATGATCATTCCCCTCAAAATAAAGGAAGATTCCAGTTCTGAATGAAAGGCTGATTTAAACAGGAGCATACGAAGTTGACTTATATAGTCAGACTGTTGGTCCACCCAATGCAGTAATGTCAACACTGACTGGCAGCAGCTTTCCAGAGTCTCAAAACATGCACTCTACCACTGAGCTACAGTCCTTTGTGGTTGGCCTGTCCTATACTTTAGTTATGCATCTGCTGTCAAAGAAGTATCATAAGGACATAAGGAGAGCCGCGCTGGATCAGACCAAGGGTCCATAGTCCAGCATTCTGTTCACACAGTGGCCTACCAGCTGCCCACGGGAAGCCTAATAGCAGCACATGAGTGCAACAGCCGCTCATGTTCTGTTCACCTACATGTATCAGCATCAACCGTGCTGAAGAGTCTGCTTTGAACAGACTCCATGAGATGAGTCACAGACCGGAGCGCTTCCTTCCTTGCCATCTACATGTGGCAAACAGAAGGCAGGCTTTTCAACAGAGTTGTAATAAGAAATAACATCCCAACGTGAATGCCTTGATGATTATAGATGTATTTCCCCACCCCCAGTTAGCTTTTTAAAAAGTCAACTTTGATTGCAGCTCTTGAGTGAAAAAGCCCAACGCTGAGATGTCACTCAGAGGCCAAACTGTGAGCCCCTTTTTGTTCCACTCCCACCCTATATGGTTCTTGTCACATGGAGCTTAATTTTGTTTCTAAGACTCCTTTGTACATCGTTTTTTCAACTTGCTGCCTACTATTAAACACACATCACACTACTGTTTATGACTTCTAGGGGTGCAGCATTTGGTCAATTAGATCAGTAGATTAAACACGTTAGGGAGAAGATTTAATTTCTGTTTTTTAGAAGTGCTTGAGGGAAGTACTTAGAAAAATCTGCAGATGGAAAGCATCATATGAGAAGAGGCATGCCTTCCTGTCTGAGATCAGGAATGGGAATGCCTCTTCTCAGATTATATCTGCTACCATCTAAAAAGAAACCATGCTTTTGTTCTGTGTGACTAGTTAACTTTAGAACTTCATAATTACAAAACTGATGGGGCTTAAGTCCCACATGACAGAAATCAATAGGGCTTTGGTTACTCATGACTGCTTTTCACTTCGATGTTTGATGACATGCATTTTGATATAGAAATGAAATAAATAAAATGAAGGAATGTTTGGAGCACTGTCACCCACCAGTGGAGGAAGAAGCTCACCAGGGCCCCCTGTGTCTAGGGCCCCCTCAAACTTGGAGCTGGCCCTGATGAGGACCAGAAACATCCTTTTCTTTAAATAAAAGTAAAGGAAGCTGACTTTCTGTGACTCCCGTTCCTTGGGATCATGACTCCCACATGAAGAAAGAATGCAGAAACCAACAACCAATAAAGATGTCAATCAATCTATCTATCAGCCAGCCCATACTCTTTGCTTGCAAAGTTTAGACTTCATGCCTGGGCACAACCAGACCGAGAGCCATCGAAGTTCCCAGTCTTTAGAGCAGAGGAAGCATAAAAAAAGGGGGCACCTTTGTTCTCTTTCGTCAGCTTGTCGGCCATATCCCAGTGTTCGTAGCTCCGCAGTACGTTGTTGGTAATGTTGACGTGGCTGGCGGCCATGTGGTGAATGCGCTGGGGAATGGTTATGGTCCCTGCTGAGGAGGACCCGGCAGTGCCTGTGGTGTTCCCAAGAGAGCTGATGGGTGATGGGCTCAGAGACATGGGAGACGGCGTTTCTGTGCTCCTGGGAAAAGGGGAAGAAGATGAAGTTCCATATGGGGAGAACATGCTAATTGTCCATTCAGACATTGGCACAGCTTGCTGTTGTAAAGTCTGGCGTGACTTACAGTAGAGATGCTTTAGATAGATAAAGGGTGGCATCACAGCATTTAGTATTGGAGACAATAAATGTAGGCCAAAAGAAGTTCAAATGAACTTACTTAGTGATTTTATACACATCGCCAGAGAAGGCCATCTAACCCTATTGAACTACAAGTACCTCCTAAAGCTGGGCGCGTGAGTGCAAGTGAAGGCACGAGATATACGGTGACTTGCTTTCTCTCTGGAGAGAGCACATGGTGCTTGTTATAGAGGCAGAGGAGAAGGAAGAAGGAAGAGGAAGGGGAGGGAGGGAGGGAGGAGAGGATATTCTCTATCACCCTCTAGTGTCTGGAAGCATGCGGAGTTGTTCCTATTATCCAACACTTGCTTGCAACCCTGGTAGAACAATCTTGGTGGCTGTGTTAAGAAGAGGGCGTGTGTGGAGGTGTCAAGCATTCACCACAGAGATAAATTAGAGAACATCTCCAGAAGACTGGAAGTCTCAAAAGGTCCGGGAGGTGAATGTGCCTACCTCCAGCCCCTGAAATGCAACCCCCACCCAAGGGCATTGCATTGTGCTCATCACCCAGTTGACCCAGGCAGTTCATATCAGACATTGAGGAATGTGTACGATCAGACTGTGCAGTCTGTGTGACCAAATCGGAATGTGTCTTGTTGTCATGGGAACCTCCGGGAAGGATATCTCCCCCCCCCCCCCGGAGGTGGTTGGGTGGGGGCTTCCTCCACTTCTTCAGTAGCAGTACAGATGGATGGCAAACACACAATGTTTCCCACAGCAAAGCCTGCAGGCTAGACCAACGTCCCAACTCTTTCAACAGAGCTCCATTGCAGATTTTCACTGACGGAGAGTCATTGTGGTGTAGTGGTTAGAGCAGGTGCGGACAACCGTTTTCCTGTTGATGGCTGTATTATCCAGTGGATAATTTGTTGGGGGCAGCTTGTCAGCAGTGGGTGGCTCACCCCTCTTTTTCTTTCTGTCACCACTGGGTTAGAATTAGGGGGAACTAGGTTCAAATCTCCACTCAAGCATGAATCTCCCTGACAGTAACCGGCTGCCGTGGCCTAACCTACCTCACAGGGTTGTTGTGAGGTTGAGTTGGGGAGGAGGAGAAGAAATATGTCCAGTGCCTTGAACCCCTTTGAGGAAAAGTGGACAATAAATGAAACAAAGAAAACAAAAGAAAAACCCAATAAATTAAACTGCTTGGACACCTTCTAGGCACCTTTACCAAACTACAATTCCCAGGATTCTTTGGGGGAAGCCACAACAATGAAATTGAGATACAAATCCTCGTAAGCACGTAGTGTAGACCTGCCCCTTGTTTCTCTGGGCCTCTTTCAATGGAGCGAGGTCAATATAAGAGCATCAGAAAGGCCCCGAGGCTGGATCAGACCCAGGGTCCATCTAGCCCAGCACTCTGCTCATGCAGTGCCTGTCGACCAGCTGCTGACCTGCCAGAGGACCCACGAAGCAGGACGTATTGTAGTCGACTTCCTAAAATAGCCATGTCCACACCTGAATGAACGGCAGTTGTGCACAGAGGAATGTGCAGATCTGCCTTGGACTCAGTAGGTCCATCTAGCTCAGTACTGTGTCTATGAGTGGAGGCTGGTGGCTAAAGGAGAGTTTTGAGCGGTTTTGACTGAAACCTGGAGTGGACTCACTGCCCTACTGACATCGGAGCCACCAGCCTCCACTGGTGTCTATTTGACCAGCAAAGATCCAGGGAACAAACCTTTGGTAATTGAGAATGACTGAACATAATAATTTTAAAAAACAGCCATTTCAATTTCCCCCCTTCACACTGTGAATGTTATTTTCAGACAACTAAATTAAAAAAGCATGAATCCAGCTATGCAATATGTTCTCAGCTTCTAAGATTCCCAATGGAAACCCATCAGGAGCCCTTAAGGCTGTGCCTAATTTGCATATTTTATTAACATCATTCCAGTGCTTGACAATTAATCTGCTGGATAATCCATCAGCTATTCCTCCCCCCACCTCCGAATTGGGTAGTTAGTGTTTGTCTACTGCTTGTGTTAAAAAAATAATGAGCCTCCCGAAAGCAGCAGTCTACCCTTCAAGGTTGTTGTGATACCTAATAGGATTAAAGCTATGTTATTAATAAATTAATTGTTACACAGAGGGCCAAACTGCAAGTTACAATAGATATGTTGGGCGCAGCTCCATATGTGTTGTTTGCTTACTCAGAAGTAAGCACGGGACTCCCGGTATGGACTGGGACTGCAGCGCATGGGTTTAACGGGCTCCCTCTCCTGCCATGACTTCCGAAATCTCCCCTGCATAGCAGTCAGAGATAGCGGAAAAACGAAGCTTCCATTGTGCCAAAGGGAGGTGGATTTTTCAAACTGCTGTACTTTGCATGCGTATGTGTGTGTTAGGGTGTGTGTCATGGCTGGGGAGGGAAGAGTTAAACCTCCACTCCCCATAGGCCATGGTCCCAACCTGAATCAGACCCATACTGACCTTTAAGTAAAGCAGATATACACAGGGAGCTGTATGCAATGGTATTTAAAATGTCATACAGCTAGACCTTAAGGCTACAATGCAGTGCATAGTTTCCTGGGAGTAAGTCCCATTGAATACAACAGACTTACTTCAGGGTAAATATGCATTAGATTGCACTGGCCAAATATATAATAAACAACAATGCTGTGGGTGAAGTCCTCTATATCATTTATTTATACACAAGGGCAAATATTAATTGCTCTATTTCTGCAAGGACGTGGCCGGTTATGTATTCAGTTGAATCAAAACAGGGAACGGACGTTGCTTTAGTTAAAGGGTGGAATTTGCAACCATAAGCTGACATGATGGCAGCCAAGGCTCAGGCAGCTTTGAAATGGGAATTAGACGAATTCATGGAGGACAAGGTTATCGATAAGGCTATCAGGAAGGGTAAGGTTATTAATCATGATGCCTATATGTGATCAGCAGCAGACCTCTTGCATACCAGTTGCTTACAAACCACAGTGGGAGAGGTTGTATTTATCTAATCTATCTATCTATCTATCTATCTATCTATCTATCTATCTATCTCTATCATCTGCCATTTTGCATGGGAACAGTAGCAATAAATGTGTCTCATAGCTGTCATGATTTTCCAACTAGCAGACAGAAAACACTCAATGTGCATTATTGGCTCACCTCTGGTGGAAGGAGCAATGACAATTTGCTCCCAAATCCAGCCTGTCCTTCCCCTTAGAAATGGTGCACTGTTCTTGAACACACTCCCTGTGGGGAGCTTGCGCAAACAAGGGAGGATTCGGAATATTCCTATAGAAGTCTTTAAGAACAGCCATTCAGGCTTGTTTCTCTCTGGCCCCGGTTCATCCAGGCAGTGTTTGATAAGAAGCTGTTCTTTAAGTTACCTACTTAGTGCTGTGCTAATGCTCCAGTATGGATTTCCTTTTAATTCTAACACCAGCAATTAGAAAACATCTGCTGGCTGAAAGCAGCATTGTACAGCTGCCCGTTGCTGAGGCATGCCTTGAAGGAGAGCTTGGCAAATTCCGGTTTCTGGAAACACAATTAACTCCCTTGGCTTAAATATCGGGGGCTGATAGAAAATCCCAAACGTCTGTGTAATATTGGCATGACTTCAGCCATATTTACCTGTTTATCTGTCAGATAGGTGACTTTATCTGGTACCATTTCCTCCCAAAGTATCCTGGGAAATGGAATTTGGTGTCAGGGTACTGAGATGTTTTGGTTATAGATTTAACACTCCTAGCTATAGATTCCAGGTTTCCCAGGAAGAGCGAATGACTGTTAAAATTGAACTGAATTGTTAAACTGCAGGGAACTGGGGCTAAGGTGGGCATGTGCCCTTTTTACAGAGGACAGTCCTCTGTTTGAGGGGGAGCTAGTGGAAAAAAAAAGCAGCTCTAACAATCCCTGAAGTCTGCCCACCCCTTGATCTAGCAGGTAGGGATATCCATCTACTGGGAGGCCATTTTGGCAACATTCCCTGGGCAAAGCAAACAGCTTGTCTAGCTGTAGCAAATTTGCATATCGAGGATTGGAGTTGTGAAAGCACCACTATTTGTGCAAACCACAACCTTGCTGCACCTGGCGAAATCTCCAACAGCTGGGGAGAACGGCAACACGGTGCGTTGGGATCTGGACATGGGGTGAGGTATTCTCCCAGGAATTATGATGAACAGGATGGCTTCCAGTAGGGGAACAGGGGCTGCACGAATTGAGTGAAAATCAGAAGCATGGTTTATTTCTGACCTCTGGGGTAGAATCCAATGGAGTTCTTATGCCCCGGCAATTCTGTTGCACAAGCGGCGTCCACTGCAATTTAGAACTTCCGGGGCAAAGCCAAAGCCAAAGAGAGATTCTCCAAATTAACAGTCT
This sequence comes from Anniella stebbinsi, assembly GCA_029215795.1. Lineage (NCBI taxonomy): Eukaryota > Metazoa > Chordata > Lepidosauria > Squamata > Anniellidae > Anniella > Anniella stebbinsi. The sequence goes on from JARDYH010000001.1 coordinate 1,804,098, forward strand.
TCCGGAATTTAAGGAAGCCATAAAGACTGACCTCTTCTGGCAGGCCTACCCAGTTGAATTTTAAGAGTTTTGTCAGTATTTTAATAACGTATTAGGTTTTATATGTTTTTAATCAGTTTTATGTATTTTATATCATTTGCTTTTAATGTCGTTCCCCGCCTCGATCCAGAGGGAGAGGCGAGTAAGAAATAAATAAATAAATAAATAAATTATTATTATTAAGCTCCACTGACCTGCCTCTTTCCAGAAACAGGCATTGCTGCTCATTTTGGGAATTATCCCAGGAAGCGATAAATGGTGGGTCTTACTTGTGCAATGGAACTGGTGGGACTCACTGCTTGTGGAAGGGAATCAGTGGAGTGCAAGGGAATCAGCGGGGCATAAGATTCTGCCCCTGGAAATCCCGACATGCTCGGGCTTCAGCATTTGTAGTTTCACTGATAGACCCCAGAGCTGATAAAGACTGGTGTAAGACCATTGTTTACAGTTGACACCAATAAAATGCTCAGGAGATCCTTGATATCTGATTTGCACAACAATCCTGTATAGTACAGTAGTAGAAAAGGCAGAGTGGCTTGCACAAGCCCTCCATCAAGTGCGAGGTTAGACAGCCAAAGGGCCATGTTCGCCTCGCTCCATCTTGAATAGTTGGGCTTAGTCCCTGACTTTTAAAATGTGGGGCTTTGTTGGAAAGCCCCGCGATGGCTTCGAGGGGGCTGTTGCATCGTATAATTGACGCAGCACCACCGCTGAGCCACCTCGGGGCTTCCAGAGTGAATAGACAGCTGCCTGGTGGGCTGCACTACACATGACTGGTAGGCTGTGTTCAGCTTGGTAGATCCCAAGGTGTGTTGTAGGGTTGGTCCACAGTTTGCACGTGTAGAACATGCAGGGAATGCTAGCTAGGCAGGTAGGCATGATTGACACTCTACTGTAGTTTTAGATTTGAGACAGTGCTGTTTTAGCATTAATATAAGGGTTCAGATAATTAGTTGACTAAGTGCCTTCATGTATTCACCACTATTACGCCTCCAGTTTTATTAAACAGCACTTACCATATATCAATGAAATATTCATTGGCCTTTCATTACTGAACAAATCATTGGGGGGAAAAAATCATTGCCCAGGAGATTAACTTTACTTTGGCATCCTGGAATGACCCAGTACTTCCTATCCAATTAACAGCTGTTTTTATGGTCCTCATTTGGCTTTGAGAATTGAACTGATGAAGAATTTGGGATCAATCAATCCACATGAGCCTTTTTCTTGTTCTGCTTGTCAGACTGTAACTCATGGAACATTTAACCATAATATAACAACTTATCTTCATCAACAAAGAAGTCTCCTCCCCACACATCCCATTTAACTGCTCATTTCCATGACCAAGGAATACTTACTTTCCGTTGCCTCCCCAAGGGGACGGTGCCTGTGAAACTTTGGATGAATTCTGCAAGAAGAACCAAGATTGGGAATAAAGAGATGGGCCTTTGTTCGCTCAGCAGCAGACACAAAGGAAGATTTAAATTGCATTAATATTGATCACTGCAAGACAAGGCATTTCCTATTTAAGTGGCAAAGCAGAACATTATATATAGAACCATGCCAGCATAATAATCCCTTTTAAGCTAAAGAGGAGAAAAAAGAAACACAGGTTGGATAATTAGCGGGCTCTAGCCAGGAGTATAAAAGTCAATGAAAGACGCAATATACCAGAACTCCAGAATAAATCAGGCACCTTTCATGAAGAAGTGGTTTAATTATCCTTATCTAAAATTCCTTCTGCAAAAGGTACTTTTCATTTTGCGGGAGAATCAGCAAACTTTTCATCAGGACACAAAACCTGAGGATGATAACTTGAAATGAGGGGAAATTGCTCCCAATCATTGAAGATACTTGTATATTTGTACTGAAGGTTGTAGTGCATCTTGCTGATAGCGGAACAGCCGGGCTTTCACAGTTGAAGATGCAAATGTCTGTGTTTGTGTATGTATAGGTTGCAGTAAATGTCCGAACTTCAGGCAATTTAAAAAATCTAGATGAAACTGTGACAGTCCCGGGGTTTTGAGATGCACTATGAGTATCAACAGTGGTTGATTCTGTGCAAGGATCCTTCCAGCGCTGCTGAAGTAGTGGAGGCTGGTGGTTCTGATGTCAGTGGGGCGGTGAATCCGCTCTGGGTTTCAGTCAGAACCAGTCAGAACTTGCACCTTGGACAGCTCCTTTAGAATTTGAACATTTTAAATGTTCAATGTTTTTAATCTTTGTAAACTGCCCAGAGAGCTTCGGCTATGGAATGGTATATAAATGCAATAAGTAATATGTGTGTAATAAATAATACAACAATAATGATAATTCTGACTGGTTCTGACTGAAACCTGGAGCAGATTCACCACCCCATTGACATCAGAGCCTCCACCCTCCGCTGTGCTGAGACACTGGTTTTCTGTGATCAGGTTGCAAGTGGAATTAAAACGGTAGTTCTGCATGGCACAATATAGAACCGTATTCCCCATAAAAATGTTGTGCCCATAGAAAAGATCGTACTGAAGTGTTTATTCAGAAGGAAATCCCATTCAGCAAAGGTCTCACAATTAACTAAAGAGGCAGAAGCCAAACGTTTTAAAAGAAAGCACCCTGGAGGAAACTACTAATTAAAGGACCAGTGGTAGAAAGGGGCATCAATATTACTTTGGTAGTCCAGGCGAGATGTAACGGCCCATTCTGGATGTAACACTAAACCATACTTTAGCCCTACATGAATTAGCACACATGAGCTGCAGTCTTGCCTTCCCCCTTCCTCTCTCTTCCTCTAACACAACCATGAGGATGAGTTCAGAAGCATCCTGCTCTAAACTAACCCGAGTTTATTGTTACGTTCAAACTGGGAGAGAATCCTTGTTAGCCTAAATTTTAGGCAATCGTTTGTTGAAACAAACCAAGATGAAATGGTGGCTTATGATTCAGGCATGTTGTCTGGGGGGCAGGTGGAGGAGGAGGAGGAGGAGAATGTACATCCTTCTACAGTTTGAATAAGCATCCAAAAGATGGTACCTTAAAGTATTCCATCAGAGATCTGGAGTACTTCATTGCGTGGTCCTTCTTTAGTTTAAACATTCTCAGGTAGAGGAGGGATAAACATCGGTAGCTGTCATTTGGGGAAAAAAGAACTACATTACTTCTACTTAATGAAAGGGCAAACGGTGGGCACAATCCAGTCAACGTCATTAAGCACTATTTTGATTTGGTGGAGACCTAATGTCCAGTGCTCGTTGTAAGCCATGATGATCTCCTCACAGGGATCGGAGTGGGCTGTGGCATCAACGGCTCCTTTCCCCTGGCCCTTTCCCTTTCTGCAGTGAGCTGCCTGCTAGCTTCACCATGGCTGGGCGCTGCCTCGCCCAGACACGACCGTAGTTCTCACTTCATCATCGCAACCAGCTTCAAAACCATAGTTGAGAGAGCCTGGAAAGCCATACGTACACCAGCCTCAAGTCCCATTGATTTATGTGGGAGAGACTTAAAAGCACATGCGTAACTCTTTAATTTAAATAAATGGCAATTTAAAGGACACGACTTTGGCTGGATCACGCGCTCTGCTGATTTCTTACATTGTTATTATTTATACATTTATTATAGAATTTGTAAACTGTGCCACTTTGAGAATAATTGGAGGGGTGTACAATAAATTTAAACACAAAATGCAAAGTGTTACAGTGAAGGCCTCGAAAGAGTCCTCTGCCTTTTATCTTCACAGCCACCTTGTTGTATAGGTTAGAGAGAGAGAGAGAGAGAGAGAGAGAGAGAGAGAGAGAGCGAAAGAGAGAGAGTCATTGGGTCCCCCAGGGAGCTTCGTGGCTAAATCCCAGTTTCCTTTGTCTTGGTCCAGCACACTGGCCATGTTGCCCGTTTGCTTGCCCTTTCTTTCTGGACCCAATCCACAACATTGCTCAGAAGGAGACTGCAAGGCTGATGAAGGCTACTGCTCCTTGCTCTTGTCACAGCTCATATGCTTGGAGGAGGCAGGTAAACAGGAAGCAACAGGAAGCAGATAAACAGGAAGAAGGAGGAAAGGCAGGAGGCTTTAGAGCAGACTTCCCCAATGTTTTGGACTACAACACCCATTAGCTGCAACCAGCGTGATGATGGGAGTTGTCCAAAACAGCTGGAGGGCACTAGGTTGCAGAAGGATGCCCTAGGGCAGGGAAACCTCTGGCTTGTGAGCCTAACCTAGCCTGTGGACAGTCCCCATCTGGCTCCCTCCATGGGTCCTACCTCCTGTCCAAGCCCCACTCACAGGAGTCTACCAGGGGATTAGAAAGAGATCAGAACTCCCCCTCTGATCATTGATCAGAGATAACAGGGGACTCCCCCTCTCTGCTCCCATCCCCAAGTCCTCTGGTAGCTACTTGGGAAGAGGAGCCCCCTGTTATTTCCAATGTTAAAATTGGAGATAACGGGGGGATTCCCCTTAGCATGCCACCTCAGCTTCCCATTGGGAAGGTGATCGATGTGCTAAGTGCTTTGCTGGTGTCATGCTCCAGCTGGGGCTTGTGCAGGGGAACAACAATGTCAGCAGGTGAGGCCACATCCAGGGGCATCAGGGGATGCGGCCCTGCCCGTCACATCATCTGGCCCATGGAGGGCCGGGTGGGAGGAATTCTGCCTCCCAGATCAATTCAGCTGCCTTCCCCTGCTGGCTTGATTTGGGCCCGAACAAGTGCCTGATGCTGCTGCCCCCTGGCTTAAACACTTTAGAAATGGGGTCGGGGAGGCAGCTCACCATAAAACTGCAAGTTTCTTGTCTCCTTCTGTGGCTGAAGAGCCGGTGAAGTTCTTGAGTCTCATTGCATACCTTTGGAGAGAGATATAAGGAGCGTGGTGGAGAGAGGGAAAGGCGAGTGTTAACAATGATGTTCCAAGGAAAATGGGTAACCTTTAGATAACACTGTCTCTGAAAACATATATAATGGGACGATCTGTGGTATTTGTATTATTATATTGTACGGTTGTTATCCTTATGCAGTATGCTTTTTCTGGATACAACTGTAGAAGAAGGGCATATAAATCAATGATTTGACAACAACGACCAACCTTGGGGAAAATGCTTTCCTTAGTGATGCAATCGAGAATTACAAACCAGGAAATCATGAGCGCATTTTCTACCCCAGATGAAGTGAAATATATTTCTTTTCCTATTTTTATTTTATTTACAGCATTCATATCCTGCCTTGCAGCATTTGGCTCCTAACAAAGTAAAAAGAAAACCAAAATAATTGATAAAATGCAATATCACATAATACAAATAACAATAATTCCAGCAACGTTACGATAAAATTCTGAAAAGGTGGCAGGGACCAGTTCTAGGTTATTATGGCTGTTTTTTATCAAATCCTGTGCTATTTCTTGTTTTGCGTTATACTGCATTTTATTCCTTTAAGTATTTGTATTGTATTTTATATTTTTAACTGTTCTATTGCATTTTAGTTTTGTAACTGTTGGTAATCTGCCCAGGGAACATTAGTTATTGGGTGGATTAGAATGTAATAAATTATATAATAAAAGCAATAATATAAATTAGACAGCACAGCTCTTCAAATAGAGGACATCTTCAACCAGAGCATAGTCCACTAGCAGTCCTTCAAATAGCAGAGTGGCCTCTATAAAAGAGGACACCTGACCAGCCTAGGTGACCCTCTATTGGTGCCTAATATCTACTCATTTACAAAGCTTGTATGTTTTCCTTCATGAGTACCTGAAGCTGCCTTATACTGAGCCAGGCATAAGAACATAAGAAGAGCCAGGCTGAAGGGTCCTCCTAGTCCAGCATTCTGTTCCCACTGTAGACGACCGGCTGCTCACGGCAAACCCACAAGCAGGATAGGAGGGCAACTGCCTCTGATACTGGAGGTCCCATAGCGTCCATCTTGCCCAGTCTTCTGTACTGCGACCAGCAGTGGCTCCGTAGGGCCTCCGCAAATACTTTCTCCCTGAGATCTTTTAAGCAGGAGGTGTTGGAGGCCGGGCCAGCACACCTCTAGGCCTTATGCAGGTGTTCTCAAGCTTGTATGGGCAATGCGTGAACTGGAGGACTGTACTTTCTGCGAGAGCCTTCCCCTCCCTTCTGAACGACAAAGGAGTTGGAAAATCCCCTCCCTTCTCTCCCCGCCATCACCACTCCTCAGAGGAAAGTGGCACCTCCCCCCCGCCACCTTCCATGCATTTAGCCTTCTGAAAATCAAATCATCATATAAAAACCATTGTTCTGCGCCTTAATACAATTTTACAGGTACTTGTGTTAGAATAAGTAATAGAGTTCAGTGTTGCGTAAGAAACTTTTAAGGTATCCGGGCAGCCTCATTTACAAGGGAGTAATGAAGTGCAGGAGGACTGCACTGCTCTTGCTACACCGGGGGATTGCCGCCCTTGCAATCATCATCATTATGCACTTTAGATATAGGACCCTTTTAGTTCAGCGCCTCTCTCTCCCCCCCCCCCCCCCCATGCACTTGATGATTGCTCCCGTCATACTTGGTGGCTCAGGCCAAACAACAAAGATCCGTATCTGTCAAGGATGTGCTGTCTTAAAGGGAAGGGATTTAAAGATACAATTAGTCTAAACAGCCCTGGCAGTCATATTTCTGGCATCCTGAGCCACTGCGAAGCATCGCTCATTCTCACAAATCAATGTCATTTGCGTGCATCCGAGCTTCTGAATAGCTATAATTAGCAAAATGGATAAAAACAAAGGCCTGCTAGAAGCATGCGCAATGAAAGCAGATCAGGAAGACCACTTGCTTGGGCTGCCTGTTCCAGCTCTGGGATAAACACAACATACTGAGCATGAGTTGGACAAAGAGTCAAAATTAGATGTGAAGGCATCTGACCTCTCTCTCTCTCTCTCTCTCTCTCTCTCAAACTGGGATGGGGATCCTCCAGCCCCTGGGCCAGATACAGGCCGCTTGAGGTCCCCACCCAGCTTGCTAGCTTCTTTGTTGGCTTTTGCCTCCAGCCAAATTTCCTCTCCTCCTTCCCATGCTGCAGTGAGGCATAGTGAGACTTTTCAGGGTGTGTGAGTGTGTGTGTCACTCCTGGGAAGGGAAGGTCCAACGATGTGGCCTTCCCCCATTGCAATGAGGCTTTTAAGGAGCTCCCATTGGTGCCAATGCCCATTTAAAATGTGGGCGGCCCCAGTCATGCATAAAACCTGGAAAGAGAAAGAAGAAAAGAGTCCCCAGGTTTCAAACAGAACATTCTCTTAAGAGAACGCTTGGCTTGAAATCTTAAGAGAACATGCGGCTCCCCTTAATTAAAAGAAATGTGTCTGCCGCTATCATGGCTAGTTTGGCTCACTGTTAAGCAGATTTTAACTCCCATAGGTGGAAGAGTTTAAGGAAACACTCAAATTTCTCCATCAGGGATCAATGGGAGAAAGGTGGTTTCCCTCACCTAGACTGTGTTCATTCTCTCAAATGTATGGGCATATAAATGTGTGCAGTCAGGAACCACATTTCCCAAAAGCATAACTCCACTGCATAACAGGCCCACACAAGACGGAGTGTTGCTATTTTTCACTGCTGCCTCTGAATAGTGGCCAATGAGGAATTTTTGTACCCTCAGAGACCACCATTTCTGAACTGTCCCTTATACCTGAACTCCCCCCTAGAACATCTACATTGTTCCACCTCTCCCTGCAAGACCCCAGATCAAATTTCACTCATTCCATGGAGCATTTGCTCTAATGCCTTTAGTCCTAATCACTAAAGTGCAAGGGCATTGCCTACTTTTATCACTTTGTACCTTTCATTCCCCTCCCCATGGTCTCCTCCAACTGGGTCTAAATTGAGACTGCAAGCCCCCTGGAGCAGAGACCTTGTCTTTTGCTTATGGTACTCTGTAAAGGGAGATGCACACTAAGGGGGTACTATGAAAATGATAAATCGCAACATGGTAGAAGCAGCAGTGTTAGAATTTGGGGCCACCAGAGGAAAGGGAAGACTCCATGTTACCCTCAGATCTTGGCCTCGTCCAACTGATAGGTCTGGTTTAGTTCTGCTTTAACATTATATATGATCGTTGTGCTGCACTGCAACCTCCTCTGTAGTCTCTCCTTTCTGTTTAAACCAGAGCTGCATGCAAATACACATTCTGAAATATTTACAAGGCATATTATTTCCCCAAAGATAACAGCTTCTTTTCAAATCCGGTACATTTCTGCTATGTAAACAAATACTCATTCATAATGCAGAGCGTATACTATTTCTTTATTGATGCTTCTTGGTAGACTCCTGCACTGCCTTCTTTCATGTTAAAAATCTATGTCGCTAAAGTAACACCCCGAACATTATAGCAGTGGGTTCACATGGGTGTGCGCCTTGCATCGTTCTGCACATTTGGGCTGACACATGCATTTGATGGCTACAACATCATAGAATAGTAGAGTAGGGAGGGGCCTACAAGGCCATCGAGTCCAACCCCCTGCTGAATGCAGGAAAGTCATGGCTTACAGGTGTGAATGGCCACCACAGGTAGAACACCATATATAGAACTTCCTTGTCAATTCAAAGACAATACTTCACAATGGAACCAGTTTTTGTATTCAGATGCCAGCAAGAAGGTTAAGAAATGGATCAGAGGGTTAAGAAACAACTCTGAATCCTCAGTGCTTTGCATGGCGAAAACATGCAAAGGGCTCCCATGATCCTTACTATCCTGGTTTGAGATGCAAAGGACTCACACATTCCCCATTACCCTGGTTTGTTGTTATTTCCAGATCGGTCAAATGATGGTTACTGTAAGATATAGTTTGCTTCCAAACCAGAACTGGAAATTCAGTTTAGAGTCCTTTGCAAAGAGTCCACTTAGAATGTGATGGTCCAGATGAATGGATTTTAAGTCAAGCAATCAGTATGTTCCTCCCTCTAGTGGTTTACCAGTGCACCCCTGGTAAGGTCCACCTGGTCTTATAGGTCAGTGATGGGAAACCTATTGCTCTCCAGATGTTACTATACTACAACTCCCATGAGCCCCAGCCAGCATGGCCAATGATCAGGGAAGAATAGAGTTGTAGGTAGCAACATTTGGAGAGCCACAAGTATCTCGGGACAGGTGAAGGAAGGGGATTTGGAGACTACTCATACTAGTGGTTCCAGGTTATGTGTTTATATAGCTTATGATATATAACTGTTTTAAAATGATGTTGTGTGCTGCCTTGAGCATTATGGAAAGGCGGGCTGGCAATATTTTAAATCAATCAATAGGAACATTAGTAAATAGATGACAAAAGCTTTATACCTGTCATGTTTTAGCGTTTATTAAGAAAGGTTGCATGTATTGCATGAGTGCCATTCCAGCAAAGCAAATTAAACTGAAAATGGCTCTAGGACAGAACATATTAATAACTCCAGCAACGTCATGAATCTCATATTTACCAATCCATAAATAGAGCTGGGAATAATGGTCAATAGAACTATTTTTATCTGTCAAGTTTGAATTTAGGCAAAGACTGTGGTTTACATCCATTGGGGGAAAGGATCCTGCAAACTCTTCTTAAAACAAGGATATTTCTCTACAAGGTCTAGGATTCTGAATTTTGGCATGTGCTTGCCTGTGCACATGGGTAGTACACATACATGCGTGCGCACACACACACACACACACTGCCAAAACACTATTTCCTAAAACAATCCTGAAAATAGGACATTTTGAAAGTTTAGCTCAAAGTGGAGAAAAGATCCAATCATTGTAAATCAAGCAGAACCAGACATAAAATGGAACACTAGGGCTCTAGCAGTTTAGTTAAATAGCCATATGTTCGAATGGCGATTTCTAGGAATGTTGAGCCAAAATGGTGGGCGTATTTTATGAATATTCCTTCTTCCACCCCCCACCCCCAAATTTGTTCCTAATTATGCATGACTAGAGTGCACAAACGTTTTGCGCTGCAGGCAATGAAACTAAAAGTGAAATGCATCAGGACAGGGAGCGCTGACCCGGTTCTTTGAGCAACACGGATACATTTTTTTCTTTTACCTCATTTGCTTTGTTGTTACTATGTCAATTATGATTGGCTATGTGATGCTGTGATGCCATCCTATTCACTACGTGATCCCTGATTGCCTAGAAACATCAACACTGATTGCCTGGAATCACATGGTAAAGAAGGCCTTTCAAGTAGGGAAAAAATGAGCCAGGAAATTATGGAAAGCATGAACATGAAAAGCCACCAAAAAAGTACAAAAGAGTAGAAAGTATTCCCATGCCCCACAAACCATTTTACCTTCCGTGAAACAGCAACAGTCAAAACTGAAACCCGTGGCAGCCAGAAAATATATAAATGTCATAAGCAAACAGATGTGTGCCTATGCTCATAGAATGCAGAATGCTGAATTTACTTGTATGAATTTTGTAAATATATATGCAAAATGGGTTCTTACAAGCTGCAACTTTATCTGCCAAATTTCACCCTGGAACAATTTTTTACAGCCACATTATAAAGCTCTGGAAAACAGGATTTATAACATAGATCCCAATTGGCTCCCTTAATGTTTGAAAGATAAAACTAATCCTTTTTAAAAGACAAGTGTCATTGCCAAATGGTGAAATTACTATGCTTTACTTCCACCCACTACATTTCAATTTTAATTTTATGAATATTGCAAATTATATAACACACACATTATAACCTCTAACAGGGCTAATTTATAAGAGCAGTGTCCATCAATTATAAATTTTCTGTGACATTAATAAAATGGCAAGAAGAACTAATTATGATGACTTCTGAGATGAAGATGCCTTGGACTGATCATTAATGAGGTCGAAATGATACTTTTAAAAAATGTAGCAAGTTCTAATTATGAGTGAAATGAGATTACGGAAATGATCACAGAAAAGACATTAACCTGATGAGTTCCACAGTCTCTGAGTACATGGTGTATGGAGATTTTGCTTCTAATGGATCGCGCTCCATAGCATTCCCACACTCAATGAAGGAAAGGGCAGCGTCAGCATAATTCACGGCTTTGCCAAACTTTTCCAGCTGAAGAAATAAAGAAGGAACCCATTCAAGATAATGCTCCAGTTTTGACTTAAAGATCAGTATACAGTAATGGTAAGTACAAAGGGCCATTAAAGCTAGACCATTAAAAAATAATAAAAGTACTAACCTAAGCCCGGCTGTTGCCAGGAGGTGCCCTTTTCCTGCATGTCACTCCTTTGCTGAGGGAACTGCACTGGCTGCCTCTTTACTACCGGGCCAGGTTTAGGGTTCTAGCACTAGTGTACAAAGTCCTAAACAACGTAAGGCCAGGATACCTGAGAGAGCAAGTGCCTTCTCCCTTACCAACCTGCCCCGTCACTGAGGACATCGGAGGACCTGCTCCTGGTGGTTCCACATGGACCTATGGCCCGTTTGGAATCCACCAGGTGAAGAGCCTTTAGTGTGGTGGCCCCTTTGCTATGACATTCCCTGCCCCTGGAGGTCAGGCAGGTGCCAAATCTGTGCTACTTCCAGTGCCTCCTGAAAATAGTCCTGTTCCAGGAAGCATTCCTTAACTGCCCAGCCATTGTTTTTATCGATATTTTGTTTTAAAGTGAACTATTTTAATATGCTGTTTTAATTTTTTTTTATCTTTTAACTATTTTGTTATGTTCACTGCTCCGGAATTTATTTATTTATTTAAAACATTTCCTAGCCGCCTTTCAGGGCAGAAGCCCTCCCCAGGTGGCTTAGATATGGAGCAGTATACAAAAATAAATGGATAAAGCCAAGGACTGCCAGCTCTCTCAGTTTTACAATCCAATCCAGCAAAGGTGAACCATGCGTGCAGCTGATGTGGATATCTATATACCTAGATGAACATCTGTATCCTTCCTATGCTAAGGAGGACTTAAAAGAGCAGTCCAGAACCTCAGGTCTGGACTCCAAATTTGGCTCGCCTGGTTCCCCTAGAGGTGGTCCCCTGGGTTAGGATGGTGTGCACCCTCATCCCCTTCAGAAAGTTCAAATGCCTCCCCTAAAGTTTAGTTACTGGCAGTAAGAGCTTCCAGCTAAAAGATGGGGGGGTATTTGGGGGTAATTTGGCCCTGCACCTTTGCCTTTAGCTCCACCACTTTTGTCTTGGGCCCCACCTACCCCTAGAACGTGACCCCCAAGAGTCACCCTTTACTTAAAATATCTTTAAAGGGCAGTCTGTTGCACCCTTTCTGAGCCCAGAACAAAACATGCCTTTGAACCTCATCCATGCGCCTGCCTCCTCCTCTGTGGCCAGGCTGCCTCTTGGTACTAAGGGCTAAACTAGACATGACATTAAATGCGCCTTTGCACCTAAGATATAGGGTTCCCCCCCCCAAACAACAGCAACAACAAAAAACTACTGTTTGTGGGATCCCAGCCAATGCAAATAGCAGTGTCAGAAGAGTAACGTTCTGCAGTGTGTGTGTGGGGGGAGGGTTCAGTTTCGGGCCCTGATCCAATACTTGAGTTACCAGTCCCCTATTTCACCCACCATAGCAATTTGCACTGAAGAAAAGAACCGGTGCAGGTGCAAAGATGCACTGAACAACTCGTCTAGTGTGGCAGCATGTGTGAAATGCAGCTGGGCAAAACTCCCTTTAGCAGACATAAGAGAACAGGGGGCAGGATCTACACCACTGCTTTATTTATTTATTATTGCATCTATATCCTGCCTTCCCCCCACCAGGAACCCAAGGCGGCATACAGAATCCTCCTCCTCTCCATTTTATGCTCACAACCACCACCACCCTGTGAGGTTGGTTGGGCTGAGAGTCTGGGACTGGCCCAAAGTCACCCAGTGGATTTCCATGGCCGAGTGAGGACTAGAACCCGGATCTCCAGGCTCCCAGTCCAACACTCTAGCCACTACACCACACTGGTTCTCACAAAAGCGGTTTCTAACAGTAGTGACAACTGGCGGGGCCCAGGACCCACTCCATATATAGTTTTCAAACAGTTTTCAAAGTGTCACATCCTGCTTGGTGTAGATCTGGCAAATCCAGGAAAAAGCGAGAGCGCATGACAAGGGCCTGTGCAGGAATAATCGGACAGGGTGTAAAATCGGGGTCAAAATCAGGGATGTCCCTTGTAAGGAAGGATACAGGGGTGATCTGTTGTAGTCATACAATGCTGCATCCCATTGTCAAAGGGGCACCTGCCGCGGCCTTCCAGTAAAAGCACAGGGGATGTCAAGCAACACGTGGCAGGAAAGATCTGCCTGCAGGCAACGGCAGGATGCGTGGTGCCTTTTTGCGTTAGAGCTGCCTGAGAAGCACCCGGAAGTCTTCCAGGCGCGGAAAAAGGTAACAAGATGGAAGACGCGTTGACATGTTGAGTGAATCAGGCAGTGGCGGGAGGAAGGCGGGGGACCACACACACACACACACACACACACACACACACACAGAGCATGTGCCGGCAGCTGTGAGCCGGTGCCTGTAAATATTTGCTAGCAGAGAGCAGGCAGTGCACCAGCGCCTTTATGATGGGCACATTCCTTTAAAGGTCAATCAGCCAGAGGAGGTGTTGACAGCTTGCTTCTGCAAGCCGTCTCGGTGGATAGCATCCTTAATGAGCGTGAGCTCTCCTGAGTCAGGCGTCAGCAATCGGCTCATGCCTCCATCTTGGATTAGGCACATCAAGGGGTATAACTCCTAGTTCAGGGAGGGACCATCGCTCAGTGGTAGAGCACCCGCCCTGCATGCAGAAGGCCCCACATTCAGTCCCTGGCACTTCTGGGGAAGACTGGGGAAGACTCCCGTCTGGAACCCTGGACAGTGTCTGCCAGGCCGTGTTAACAATACTGGGCTAGAGGAACAAAATACTCTGACCTAGAAGAAGACAGTGTCCTCACGTACAAAGCTGCCTTATACGGAGTCAGACCACTGGTCCATCTAGCTTGGCACTGACTGGCAGAGGCTCTCTAGGGTTTTGGGCAGGAATTTTCCCAGCCTTGTTTGGGGAGCCTGGAATTGAAATTGGAACCTTCAGCATGCCATGCAGGTCGGAGAGTTCAGATTTCTATGGATTTGACCCAAAGATTCTGCAGAGAGTTGCACAGAATCATGACTTTTCCTGAGTCACACAGATTGCATGGACTTGTGGACCATTTTTTTTTACTTTCCAGAATTTTATGCAAATTTAGTTGTAGAAAAATCAGTAAAATTTTAAAACTCAAAAAATGTGCATTTCCCCCATAGCCTAAATACAGATTGTTTGGGTGGGTGTGTTTACACATTTTGGGGAAATCTGCGCATTTTCACAAGTACGAATTTGCATTCAGTTACCAGCACTGAATGCTGCTGGTCAGGCTAAACAGGCTGCGCTCAATGGGCTGAAACCTGCCTTCCCTGGCCCATGGGGATGCTTGGGTGTAGAGGCCCTTTCTCCACTCTGACTGTCCCAACGATCAACATTTTGCTGGCTTGTTGGTAAATCCAACTTGGAACTTTCTGACTGCTGTCACTCGGCCAGAAGACATATCTGGGAACACTTTGCATTATTGCAGACGATGTGCAGATCCTGCTAATTAATGTTGCTGCGTGCCAATAATTAGTGTAATTAATTGCACACTTTAATATGGCATGCAAATTAGAAGCGGCCCTCTGGCTTATCCGGATACCTTCTTGCAAGCTGCACTGCAGTGCTGAATAAACTGACCAAGCCAGGCCCAGGGAAATGCAGTCTGGATACCTACCAGGGCATCTGCTTTGTGCTTTAGCTTTTTGGCCTCCTGCATGTAGTAATCTGCGTTGTGAAGCCTAAGGAGACAAGAACAAGGGTAAGAAGAAGAAAGCAGGAGTGGCAGCTGATGAGATTTCAGTTTCCTCACAATGCTTACCTTGGCTCTTTGCCTTCTTACCCTTGGCTCCTCAAACCGATTTTTAACTTCCAGACCTTCTTCCAAGGAGCTCAGTGTAGTGCATATGGCTTTCCTCTCCTACTTTATTGCACAACAACGTGTGAGGTAAGTTAGGCCGGGGCAGAGGGACTGGCCAAAGATTACCTGGCAAGGTTCATAGCTCATTAGGGATTTAAACCTGGGTTTCCCACATCCAAGTGTGATACTCTAACCACTACACCACACTGGTTCCTGATTAAAAATCCAAACCTACAGTGAAGCCATGGTTTGATGTCTTGAAGTAGGTCCTATCTCACAGAGGGATCATATTGGGAGATATCAATGTGAGCCTGAGACTTCAGAGAGACTCAAGACGTGATTGAACTCCCATTACCATGGCTTGCTCAGTGGAGATGTAAAGCTTAACCATGGTTAACACAAACTATGGTTTAGTCGACAATTTCCCTTTGTGGTTTGCAGCCAATTCTTAATCATGGTTCAGGTATTTAGGTGTAACGCTTAACCAGTGCTAAGGAAGATAAACCATGGTTAATCATTATGTCTGCAAAGGGCCATGGTTTGTGAAATATCTGATTAAAAGCACTGAATGACTTCCAAGACAAACAGCACCTATTTATTTATTTATTTTGCTTCTTTCAGTCTTATCAGTGCAAAGCTGCTGGATGTAAAGATGTGATTGATGAGTTAATGCAAAATGGCTAACGGTGGAAACTGAAAGCCCAAAGGGGACCTATTAAACTTTGCTGAACAAGAGGAAAACAGAAACAATTCAAAGTGATCAACCAGAACAAGGATCCATTAGAAAACATAAAATGTAAAATTATGTATCTATATCTCTATATCTAGAAAAGAGAAATAGCCAGCCATGTTCATCCGAACACAATCATCAACAAAATTAACCCGCTTGATTATAAACGATGAGCACATTTGTTTCAAGAGACAGAGAGAAAAAACCAAACACTCTCCAAGATTATGGCCAAGCTAAACTCTTAAATGCCTGTGTGTAGCGGAGGAGAGGGTCCACAGCTCAGTGGTAGAGAGGGAGCATTTTACGTACAAACTAAGGCCACCCTAAATGCAGTCTTGCAATTAGCATCATGCCTAGTTTGCCCTTCAGTCCCCGGGAACTGCGGCCAGGCAGAATAGACATGACGGCAGGAGGTGCAGTGTTGTTTCCTGCAGTAAAAATCCCTGTGACTGTCAGCTAGGTAGGACACACCATGGGTGGTTGTGGCTGCTTCAAGAGGAATCCCTGCTTCAATTGAGTCTGCCCTCGGAAGCGTGAAGCTTCCTTGGATCTGACCCTGCGCAGGGTAGCATTTAATTACCACCAGATTGGGCAAGAGGCGGTTTGAGCAAGACGCTCTCAAAGCCCCATCGCTCGGTGAGTCTACCTTCTCTCCGTCTCTATCATGAGCGGCTGTTCCTCCCCCTCCTCCTTGCTACCACTTATTTGCTTCACAGGCAGAAAGCCAGTGAGCAAGGAGGCCGTGGCCTCTCCTCCTCCTCCTCCTCCTCCTCCTCCACCACCACAGTTGCCTGGGCCAGAATAAATACGTAGCCCAGTAAATAAGCAAGCTGCAATGGTAGAGAGGTGGGGCAACACCAAGAGACTCTTGCCAGTGGGCTGCTGTTGGCAGGTGGCCAACTGTGCCTACCTTTGACGCCAGCCCTGCAAGCCCTTATAATTAAAGCTAGACAATTCCAGGGCCTCGGCAATTTAAAGTCTGAAGAGGAAATGGCCGCGTGTGTTTGGTCTTGCTACCTACATGTCATCAAATGTTATTTTCGGCCTTCTTGGCTCAGGGTTCCCATTGGCGAAGGCAAGAGCTGTGGGCCAGATGTCGTTGTCTAGATGGCTGGTGTCGAGCAGAGCGCTTGGGGGCCTGCTGTGGGAATCTTCCTCCTGCGGAAAGTGATTTTAATTAGCAGCTGCAGCTTTCAGGCTAATAATACCTTCGTATGTCACATAAGGCAAGTCGGTGTGTTTTGAAATTAAAATCCAGGCGCATATTTTGCATCTCGTGGACTTCATGTCATAAGTCAAGCTCAGTAGATTAATTAAGCGCAAGCAGCTACATATTACTCACGCGCACAGCGTCATTAACACCCACTTCCCCAAAGGTGTAATGCCAGCATGGGTGCCTTGTCACATTGCTTGCTTATTAAAATGAAAATGTAAGAAGGTGGACGGCAAGTGAAAACGCTCCGTTTCTGAAGAGGAAGGCTGGAGCTGGGGATGAAAAGTGAGGCTGCCACGGAAAAATAATTCATGACCCCCCCACCCCCCCACACACCTTAAATCGTATCAGTTAAATCATAGATTAATTCTTTGAAACTGTAGCAGAATGTTACATGAAAGAGGTAGTTAAGATCAAGTTGTTAATAAAAATACAGCGATCATGGTATGTCAGGACAGGGAATAATGACCATGTTTTTCTTTCTGCAAGCCACAATGACAGGGGAGGGGCTATAGCTCAGAGGTGGAACAACTGCTTTGCATTCCAAAGGACACAGGTTCGATCCCCAGCATGTCCAGGTTGGGCTCAAAACCTCCTGCCTGAAACCCAAGAGAGCCTTTGCTGCCAGTCAGTGTTGACAATACTGGGTTAGATGGACCAATGGTCCAACTCAGCATAAAGAAGTAGCTAGCATTCCCCTAAACATATAGTAAGACCCCAGTCCTGAATACCAAGCTGATTTAAATGGGAACATTGGAAGTTGACATATCCAACCAGACCATTAGTCCACCCAATGCAGTCGTGTCTACATAAGCTGCTTCCCAAATTCCTGATTCGTTGACATATATCAGGGTCATGCAGTTGTGATCCATCAGCCATAACTGGTGACCCAACAGACCTCATTTGTGGCCTTCCTTGAACTGCAGAAACAAGAAGGTTGTCATGCAATTGAGTCAAATGTTAACCTCCACTGCCATTTTCACTGCTCAATTCATGGGCAGGAAACAGAAGGAGAGAGTTAGCTGGGTTGTAAAATGGTGGGAGGATGGGAACCCATGGGTGGTGTCAATGCTCTTCCAGGCTGCTGCCCACGGAGGGACGTCATTAGCCCCCTTCCCTGCAGTCCTACAATTATTTATTTGATCTGTATCCTACCTTGCTACTCAAGGTGGTTTGAGTATTCAAGGGGACTTAATTCATGATGTGGTACTCCAAGGTGGTTTCTGGGGGGAAAATGGCACCAGCTAGTAGAGGGATGCTATATGTTTTCCAGAGCTCCCCTTGGAATGATGCTACATTATGATGAAGCATCACTTGGAGGGGGGATTGGGGGGGGTGTGGGATAGCAAATGACAAATGGTAGGAAAAGCACTCCTGTGAAACAAGGACAGTGATGAAAGTACCCCAATTTCGCACCTTTTTTTTGTCTCTCAAGCATGGCCAAATGTTTGGCTAGGGAGGCATAAGAATTTTGTTTCTTATTGCAAATCAAGTTGAAACGAGCTTTGAAGTGAATTTAAGACAGTTTAAGTGACCATGAAAATCACTTATTTTCCCATCTTTACATTTGGACCAAGCTTAGTCACGAGGAGAAAAACGATGCACTAATCCCATAGTGTGTAACTCAAGGTTCGCTTTCTAGTGTAAGCACACATGGCCCTGATTCAGCTTGGGATCACCATGCACTGGGAGGGCAGGATAGATTTTCCTCTCACCATTTTCCCCGAAAACCCTACCTTGCGCTGGATGGAGGATGTTAAGGAAAGGAAAATATCTCTATGGGCATCAACGGATGCTTGAAAAACGGGGTGGGGTGGGGAGATTTGGGGAGAGGTGGTGGTGGTGGTGGTGGGGAAAGGTTTAATCCAAACCAGTGCCACATGCACTTACACTAGAGTAAATAAAAAGGTAACCTTCCATTCCACACGACTGTGCAAGTGGAACGGAAGTCTTGTACATCCCTAAGAAAAACCAGATGCCATCAATGAGCAGATGAAAGACCCCTGACAATCCACGAAACACAAACGGAGTGGATTTAACAAGATCTGGACATCCCTCTGTGTAGTGCGGCTCTAACGTTGCATATCCGTTGGGCAGACAGTTCAAGACAGGATAGATCAATGACCTGCCTCAGCACAAGGCAGTTGCTGCCAGAATCTCCGCTTTTGCTTTCTCTTCTTGACTTTCAGCAACACCATTTGAGCGACTTACACAGATCCCCTTGGAGGTGGAAGAGGATTTGTTCTCATTTTTCCGGTGCTTGGAGCAGGTATTGGCCTGCAAGGGATTCGACAGGACGTTCTCGGGGCCAAAGGAGCTGCTTTCGTTGCTGCTGTTCCGCCGGGGTGCCGACTCATCTAGCAGAGGAGACAAGGGTGGTGGAAACAGCTTGTCTTCTCTTTTCTTTGTCACCTTTTTAACAGGGTTGTTGCTGCCAAGGATGGAAGAAGAGATCAGTTGTGATAACCAGAGCTGGCTCAACACTCACACAAGCAAATCCAGGCCAGATTTCTGGAGTCCGTCAGGCCTCCAGATAAGTCTCAAGTGCCTACGCCTGCTGACTACAGGGCCATGGGTTTCCCAAAAGTTCTGCACTGTGAGTGAGAAGGCGCATGTTTACCTGGCCCTCAAAGGTGCTTTCTGGATGTGCATGCTCTACATAATCAAGCCACACCAGCAGCTTTCTCCAGCCTGGTGCCTTCCAAATGTTTTGGACTACAATTCCCAGCACTCCTGACTATTGCCCATGATGGCTGGGTCCTCTGGAGAGTACCAGGTGCTGCTCTCTATCACAACTCCTTAGGGGTGGACGAAGAATGAGCAATGTTCGAAATTGCCAGGATTCTCTGAACATCATCCTGCTGCCCATCTTGTGCTTGATCCCTGTTCCCATTTGCGATCACCGCTTGCTCTGCGCAAACAGGAAACTTACACAAATCAACAACAATCAAATGGGAGATTGGTGCAAAACTCCCCAAATGTGAGCCAATTTTCTACATAGACTAAAGCGGGGCTGATTCAGTCTACTGAGGAAATTTGCACAAATTGAACTGGGAATCAGGAATGAGGTGAACATGAACAAGCACTCAACAATTTGCAAATATTTTGGGTGGACCCATGCTCTCGCTCACACTCATGCTTGCATTTGGAGCTTTGAACAGGGCATCCTGGCATGTTTTGAGAGCAAAAACGAAATTCTCATGCATCCCTAGCTACATTGCCTGAGCATTCCTTCTGCTGCTGGGACCCCATATCTATTGCATGAGCCTCGGTAGCTTCCACATAGTACTGGACCTTCCTTTGCTCTGTGTCGGAAAGGAACGGGTAGTACAGCTTTCCCCAACTTGGTGCCTTGCAGATGTTGTGGCCTTCAACTGAAGTTGTAGCCCCAAACATCTGGAGGGTACTAGAATGGAAAAGGCAGATGTAATAAATGTGACCCTGACAAGAAAATGGCCACTGCACCCAGAATTCTCTCTCCTTCAGAGTGCTGTCCTTGGGTAGCCTACTGCTAAGGCGGATGTCGTGGAAAACATATTTCCCCCCTCTAGAAACAATGACTGTAGTGCAAATCCTTGGCTGTCAGGGGGAAAAATGAAATAGACCCAGCTGACTTCTTAACATGTTAATTTGACCATGGATTTTAAAAAAAAATTATTTTAGTTACTGTCCTAGTCCAGTCAATGAAGATTACTTGAATTTTAATCTTTCCTTAGACAACTCATATTGCATTCTATAGCCATTTACTTTTCATGATTATTGACTCAAATTTTCAATAGCAAATTAAGTCAACAAGAATTTATGTCTCCCTCTTAGTCAATTTAAGTCAGTGTCAGGCATTTATAGATTTACAATACCTCAAAGCAACAAATCAAAGAGGAACAAGCAAAGCAAAGCAGCTTGATTTCTCGATCGGGGGAAATTCAATAGCCTCACCTGGCGGTACGTTGCATCACTTCACCAGTTCTAATGATAGCAGCATCTATTTTAGTTATTTCCTAATTGTGTCCGTTAGCAAATAAAAACCATTGCTGTCAAAATGGGAACTTCATTGCCATTCTCACTAATGCTTATATCTATCTAATACTTAGCTAAGAAGACATATTCAAGATCTTCACGTGCGATCTTAGAGGGGCCGTGCGTGGCCTGTAGCAGAGCACATGCTTGCTTTCTATGCAGAACGTCCCAGGGTCAACTGCCAGCATCTCTACGAACAGCTGGGAAAGAAAGACCCCTGACTGAAGCCCTGGGTGATTATTGACTTAAATTTTCAATAGCAAATTAAGTCAACAATGGTAGAGATGGACAGATCAGCCTATTTCCAGTCGGGGCCATTTCTGCATGCCTTAATTCAGAAGCCCCTTGCATCCCTTTTCCACACCAGCATGCATTATTTTAAAATGCATTTCCTAAAAAAGATGCATTTTGCATACATTTTGACCTAAAATATACATTTTTGTAGCCATTTTAACTTAAAATACATATTTTTATATGAGTTTTTTTGACTGCATTGCAAGATCCGCTTATTAGTCCAGGAAGTGCAAATCAGACTGGTTGACTATAAACGCAGACTGAATGAAATCCTTGAGGATCCCTGATCAGCAATGGCAATACTGATCTAGCTGGGCCAATGGTCTGACCGGAGTAGCTGACATGTGAGTTACTGTAAGTTTAGCATACCTTATTACCCTTTTAGCTTTGAGTGGTGAACACATGGTAATAATACTCTGTTCTGCTAGGGTGGGGGTGGATTGCAAATTATTCCCACCTTCTGCCCCAGGCCAGCATGAGCCTGGGAAAACATTGTATTAGGCAGCTGTTCTGCCATAGTTTCTTTCTCCCCAATAGGATTTCTCTGTGTGTTTTTTTTAATTAAAAAATTAACAGTCCTTCCTGCTCTGAAATTGCTATTTTAACTCAAAAACCGAAGTGGAAGAATAGCCAGTGCAGCCCCGAAATCACTTGCTACCAGCCACTGCCTACGTCCTTTGTTTGCTTGGACCTGTTACAGGGTGGCCAGTGGTTTTGACTCCCTGTTTTGTGCTTTCCAAGAAACTTGCATTTCTGCCTTCTGGTTTTATCTAAATTATCGAAATGGATAGGATTAAGTGTGAACTGGGAGGATATTAATAAAAACACACACCCTGCAATGTGATCATGGTCTCAATTAAACATAACAGATAAGAAAGTCATTTTTTTATTTTGCTTGGCAACCAGAAGCTTCTGGGACCAGGGGAATGGAGAGCTAGCATAGGGGAAATAACTATTGATGAACACAATTATATTTTAACGGAGGATACCAATGGTTGCAGAGCTCTAAGGAATCAAATTAATGACCTAGAAAACAAGCTCAAATTAAGAAACATCAGGTTGGGGGTAGGTCCCTAGGGCTTCATGTAGGCAAGAATATATATATATATATATATATATGGTGATGTAAGTGTAGGAAAAAGATAAACATCTGTTTGAGGTACCCACACAAAGGCAATTTCTATCATTCTTAAACGCATCTAACCCCATGCAAACTGTCTACGCATTTTTTTTTAGACTTGAGAAATGGAGGGTAAATCTAGATAAATTCGTTTGCATTAAGTGGAGCTAGCAATTACAGAGGTATACCAGAGATTAGGAACAGGATAGTTTTAGCTCACAATGGGTTTAAAAGCCGTGGATTACATTTTAATTGCTGGATTACTGAATAAACATAAATATCACTGATCTGTTACAATATGGTGGACTCTGAAGAACAGCAGTCAAAAGTAAATCCTTTAAAATCAAGGAAGTTAAGAACTGGGGGCAAAAACCTGGTCCCTCCCGTAAGATGACTGTAGAAATAATTATTATCAGTATTAAGAATTTCCCAGATGAAGAGAATTATGGGAAATGAAACCTATAGCCTTCCAAATCACTTTTTCTTTTGGCCTACAATCGAGGGATGGACAAATCATGTTGTTTCAGTTTCTATCTTTTACCTTTTGAAGCACAATTTCTTTCCACCTCCTCTCCACATCAGTTTACAAATTTTGGTTAAAACATCCACATGCAGATTTATACACAGTTTTGCATGCATTTTTCCTATATATGCATTTTTATACACAGGTTTCCATAATGTATGATTTTTTTGTATGCATTGTTTGATCTGAGAACTGGATAGCAAAATTTGGAGAAGTGTCAAACCTGAAGGATCATTGTGGTCCAGTTTTTGCATTTGTTTGGAAAGTGTGAATTAGGTCAATTCATTTTAAAATGAGGACCAAATGAATTTCACCTCCATCCCTATTGCTGTCCTTGGTTCAGCAGTTGTAGACCCAAGAATGATGCCTTAAGCAGAACATTAAAAGAATGGTCTGCCCCATGCATCCTACTGAAAATCAGCAGTTTGCTGAGTCTCAAAAGTGCCAAAGGTAGCTTGTTCTGAAACCAAATGTGGGCCTTCTGAGTCTCTGTAGCAGTTTGTCACCAGATTTCAGGAGCAAACTGCCAATTTTCTTTTGCAGTTGTGGGCAGCAGGAGTTCGGCTGCTGGGAATACCGGGGCCTGGAAATTGGCCACCAGACTACCTGAAGTGGTCTTCACCTGCTGTACAGACTACAACCCAGTCCACAAGTATATTTTCATATTGTGTCCTTAGCATTCCAGGCAGAAAGACCAGTTCTGCCTGCATGAACGAAAGCACTTGTTACCTATAAAGTATGCTAATTGCTTTCCATTAATGCAAGAGAGACTTCAGTCTATTGTAGCCACAAAGACATGATGTAATTCATAACAGGACCATAATGTCCCTCTGCATAAAGGGAACAATTGATCGTAAGGAGCAGCTTCCTCGTGACATTTGGCCTGAAAATCGTATTGCAAAGATTTATATTAAGATCAAGAAAAAAAACTCACTCTTTAGCACTGCTTATTCTGTGGTTGGGTATCGGAGAGATGCAGGGTGGAAGCAAACATGCAGCAGAAGGGTCCTCCAAGCGCGGTTTCTTGTTTTCCCCAAACGTGTCCAAATTCTCAGACTGCTTCAATCACAGCAACAGAAACCAAAGGTTATGGTTAAGGAGCATTACAACTTCTCACTCTACCTTTTACCAACCCTTGTAGAACGGAGGGGATTGTGGTGCATCCTTCCAAGGAATTGTAAGTAGAGTTGAGCCAAAACCATTGAGATAGTTTTGGTTACTCTGAAAAAAAGTCTGGTTTTGACGCAATTTCTCCCTTCAAGAAAATTCCCATTACTCTTGGTTTGTAAACTCAACGCACATTCAGTGCAACGCCGAAAGAGTCCTGAGTGATGGCACATCAAATGTGGCTTGAAAACCACAATCCGGATCTGCAACAAACTAATTGCTTGATCACAAGGTAGCGTCTGTGCAGCGTTTTGGCCCTGCGGGCTTGCAATACCCTGGATGAGAGGCCCAGCGACCTGGGCTGCTTTCAAGTGACTTCCATGAGGCTCAAGGCAGGAAATAAATAGCTCAGTTCAAATTCAAGTACAACTGCACTATCTCCATTTCGTTCTCTAGTTCACAAGGAGTGCAACCTGTCCTAGTTCGCCCAGAGGCTGCCATATAGATTATTGTGCAGAACCAAATGGCCACTCTATGAAACAACACGAGTCCTACAGAGAAAACCACTGAAGCCAACTGGCTTTTGCCAGCACTCGAACTGGAAATTGAAACCTTAGTGCTTGAGAGCTGTTATGGCAAAAGGCACCGAAGCAGGCGAGGGAGCCCTTTTTCTGTTGAGGGTCACGTTCCCTTGGACTAATCTGTTAGAGGTGTAAGCTTGTGGAGGGTGGGGGTCAGAGTCAAAAGTGGGCTCTCTTCTCTCTCTTCCCCTTCTTCTTTTTGTCCCCCTTTTCTCTCTGTTTCTGTTACATCTTTTCTCTATTGTTTTTCTTGCTCTGCCCTCTCTCTCTCTCTCTCTCTCTCTCTGCCACCCCCTTTCTCTCTCTCTCTCTCTCTCTCTCTCTCTCTCTCTCTCTCCCTCTTTCTTGCTAGAGCCCCTTCTCTCTCTCTTTTGCTCTGCCAGCCCCTTCTCTCGCTTTGCTTTCCCTCATCTCCCCTTTCATGCCCTCCGTCTGTCTCTTGGTGTTCCCCGTACCTAAATGAAATTAGTCTGAGGGCTGCAGTTTGCACTACAAGCTGCACAGGTTGATTCAACCAATAATGTCAGCAACCTCCCTCTCCTTCCCTAGCACAGGGATGAAGGCTGGTCTTTTGTTTGTATTCATTCTTTTCTTTCAAACAGCTCTGAAACAGGCATGTTTAGAAGGCCGACGGTTCTAATGGCTGATGTTGCAATACTTGAGATGTCCAATATACCCCCCCCCCTTTTTTTTAAATGTCCTGAAACCATTTCCACTCTTTTGAGACCAGAAGTAGAGCCATTTCAGGTAGGTTACAAAAAAGAAAAAAGAAAAGCTCCACTTAGCCGGCTGCAAATATTCCTTTTTTGATAGAAACACCCATTTCTTTTCTAAGAAACACATTTCAGTTTGAAGCACGCTGTCATATCCCACACGATAGGATACCCATGGGCATAAATAACATAAATCACACGATAAAGCATTGTCTCTCAAGTCACAATAGATTCTACTTTACAGGTAGCTGTTGCAAAAAAAGAGGGTGGCTACTTAAGTGAACGGCGTTTTGATAAATCACAGATGTTTATGTAACCAAACCCACATTTTTCAATGTACACTAAAGGCAGGAATCAGCAACTGTCACAGCAAGTTGATTTTAATGGAGGCAGACGTATTTAAGTTGGAACTAAATCTAGTTCCAGAAACATCTATATCCACATATCCCGAAGTCTATTACAAAGGAGGAGACACCCAGGTTTTCTAGACTTATGCTTTTGTGCACAGCTGGGAAGAAAACTCCTAATATGGAGAAATACATTTCCTATTGGAATCATAATTTCCTGTTGAAGCCAAGTGGGGATAGTTCCTTGCAGACACCATGGGAGCCTAAATGAGAGGAGGATGAGGTAGGAGAGGATCTCTGCCAATGGTAGAGAGACCTGATTTTTGTTTGAATGAGATATACCTGGTGTGTTGGAAACTCCCCCAACTGGCTGGACCTGTGGTCTCTGCATATATGCTACTAACATGCAGACTGAAAACCCTGGCAATGCAAAGACCAGTTTGTAGGTGAAACTGCTCAGCAAGCCAGGGCTGGAAATTAGGCTGAAAGGGAGCAAGTGGGTTGGGGACTAAAACGGAAGAGGGGTAAAGGCGACTGGCCCTGAAAGACGGAGGTCTTGTGGTGTGCTTCATCGGAGTCCAATTCCCTGCAAGAATGCTTTCAGCAATGAGGAGGACTCCTCCTCCATGGATGCTGAAAAGATTTTTCTTTGCTGGGCATGGGAGACTGACTGGTCTTGGAGGAATGCACCCTCCCTGGTGCACAACCTGCTCCAATGAATCCTTGAAGCTGCAAGTATGCAAGCGCCTCCATTCATGGCTTAAAAGATGACAGTAGGTGTGGAATTAGAAGATATACATTGCCCCAATTCCACCCTTGCCCACATTGCCAATGAAATTTCCATAAGGTTTTCCTTGTTGCCTCAATGCATCATTCTTTAGCCAATCCCAGAGCATCATGATAGCACCGCCATTACCTAAAATGGCTGCCACCGTGCCCACATGTTCTTAGCCACGAAAGCAGAGGTGTGTGTTTGTGTGTGTGAAGCTGAGTGAAATGTTTCCCGCTGCAGCACTACTATGTGTAAGGTTTACGGACCTCGTGTTTGTTTTAGCCCCATTATGATGTTGAGTACCATGGAACCTCAGTCACCCCATGAAGCAAAGTATTGGGAAACTATGAAAAGTGGCAAATAAATGGAAAACATGGACCTCAAATAGAGGGATTTACCTTGTGCTTCCTTTTGGATTTTGTGGAGACTTTTTCGGCAGCTGGCGTCGGAGACTCTCGGGACTGCCGCCTGTGCTTCGAGTTGACATCTCGGGGTTCCATTTTCCCTGGCATGCTCTCAAAAGCATCTTGCCCGGGGACCCGAGAGAGCAAACTAAGGTCTATTTTCACCCAAAGGTATTTGAGCTCTTCAAACTCTTTCAGAGGGGAAAGGGGTTCGTTCTGCACAATTGGGATGGGAGAGAAGAGCGGCTCCTCTAAGTCATTGCTGTTTTGGTCCATAGAGGCGTTGCTGCTGTTGCTCGTGAAGCTGCTAACACTGAGAAGGTTACCGCTGGAGTCCTTGGCTTTGAGGCCAATGTCGGGGCCACTGCAGGCCTGCAAAGCCTTGGCCTGCAGGCTTTCTTCCTGGTCAGTGTTTGAATCGGAGGTGGATGAATCCGTTTCCACAAACTCCCGAGACTTGGGGACGGTTTTGCTGGGGCCGCGGTACTTTTTCTTCTCAAGGGCAGGGCCCGTGGTCATTCTCGGCTCTTTCCGTGGAGCCGTCTTGCCGGCGGTTACCTTTGTGCGAACTTTGGGCTGCTCTTGGATTTCTTGCGTTTCCTTCTCTTTGGGTGTGCTGCTGGTAATATTTGGTTTGGGCCAATTGTAGTCTTCTGCACTGGAAGTCCTTTCTACCTTTTTGGGCTGCTTTTTCCCGGTAGTCCTTTGAGGAGCGGGTTCGTTGTGAGCTGGCGATTTCTGCTTAGAACTTTTTGCTTCTGCCGGGGCCTTCTGGCCAAGGCGGGGTTTGGCTTTCTCTCGGATGGGGCTACGGAGCACCCTGTCTTTGGAATCAGTCGGAGGCAAGCTGGTGTTAAGCTTCCCTTTGCTTTGTCCTTCAACCTGCGAGTTGTTCTGAGGCTGAGAGCCACTCTCACCGTGATTCTCATGCTGGTTGATGATTATCGTCTTGTTGTGGGGATTGACTTTATTTAACCATTTATCCAACTGCCATTTGTTGGCTGAGGGGGGTTCAGGCTGCGAGAGGGCGAATGATGGAGAAGCCGTTAAAAAGGGAAAAAAAGTTCAGATGTCATTTATTTGCAAGCAAAAAGCCATTAACAAAACCCGTACAAAATTGCAACATGTGTAACGGGAATAAAACACTGGAGCAATTAAACAGATAAAAGGGAGAGCTCAATGAACGAAAGTACAACTGGGCCTTTACACCAAAGTTAACTGTGATGGCAGTCAGGGCATTAAGGGCATTGCTTTTTGAGGCAGCTGAGGCAAAAAAGCACAAGCTCCTGGATCACTTGGCTATCTTGACCCAGCAGCTGGTAACATGTGGTTCTTAAAACATATCCAGCTTGAAATGCAGATATTTAACCATGACTCCAGCTGCTATTCAGGCTGTGGAAGGACAAATGATGGGGAAGCAGTTAAAAGAAAACGTCAAACAAATATCCATTTGCAACTCTTGTCTTCGGTAGGACTTGTGCTTACTTTGAACAGTATTTGTTTTAACTTGTTCAATGCACTGTACAATCGTAGCGAGGCATTTTTTTTTGTTTGCCAATTTATTTTCTTAACAATCCCTACAAAAAGGAAAAGAAGAAATCTGAACAGAAATCAAATCAACTTTCCAATAAAGAGAAAATGGTTAAGGATGAATGTCATCCAGTAAACTACACATCTTAAGGTCTAGGTAGGTACGTGAGGATGCACCTCCTCTCAGAACATATTGGCAGCAAGCTCCTTCAGGGGGCAAACAGTAGCTTCTGGGGTGGAATTTTCAGTGGGAAGATAATGCAGAGGAAAGGGTTAAACCCCTCCACCACACTGCAGTCCTGATCTAGTGGGGCCCCAATCCCTTCCTTTTTCTCTTGAAGGATATATATATATATATATATATATATATATATACTCACACACACATATAGTACCTGGGCAGAGTCCTCTGAGTACAGCGGTAGAATCAGGGAATGACACCCTGCCGTTTTGGACAGAGCACAATGCAGAAACTATCTATTTCCCTAAGATGTACAGTGAAAATAAATGCTTGTGCTGGTGTTGGGTTTGGGAAAGTTTCTCTAGCAATTGGACTGGACAACAAAACAGCCAGGTCATTTCCCCTCCTCTGATCAATGGACAACCCTAAACGTTGTTGCTGTCGTTGTTATTAACCCAAAAGTATGGCGGTGTTGCATTTAGACAGGGATGGGAATATTGATCACAGGGGGCGATTTCTAACCGTACCAATGGATTTTGGAGAGGGAGGGTGTGAGACCTTAGTTTTTACCTCTGGAGTGCCGCTGCGCGACTCTTCGTTGCATTCGCTGTCACTGGAGCTGGTTTCGCTGTCCGAATCGGACTCGGAGCTGCTCTCAGATTCACTGGAGCTCCCAGAGCCTCCACTGGAATGTATTAAGACTGTGTTGTGTGCTGTTGGCAATGCAAGGCCACTGCAAAGGGAGTGAGGAGGGGAGAAAGAGAAGGAGATCGAGAGAGAGAGAGAGAGACATCTGGGTGTTGATTTCCAAAGATCCATCAGTTTATCCATACTTCCATTTTGGCTGATTCAACACAATGTAGGCTTAGGACCATGAACATGGATTTCTCACTTGCTGTGTCTCCCAACAGATTTCTCTTTACAAAAAGGCTTCAACAGGAACAGATCTAGGTGTAGCGCCAGGGTTCTTTTTGCAGGACTGAACAGGCTCAGAAAAGGGTAACTGAAAGGATCAGGGACTTAGAGCTAAGATGAGAATGGGTGAGGAAGAATGGATGAGGATTTTTTTTTAAAGGACTTATTAAAATTTGCACATGTCTACATAAATGGGTCAAGGTTGTCGCCTCATTTTCCTTACAGCTATATGGCAGGTATGTACAACATGGTACTCTCCATGATGGGCATAACTGTATCTACAGAATTCAACCCGTGGGAATTCTGTTCAGTTCGTGTTTTGAATTCAACGTACCAAAATTCGCCAAGGTCTTCATATTTGGGAGAGGAAGAATTCGGGATTAAAAAAGTAAATAAAAAAACTCCAGAAAAACATATGAGGAGAAACAAAATCATTTGGGACTTGATAGTTTAAGGGGAAAACACAACTAACAGAGGACATGAACGAGGTTCATCAGATGATGCACAGCATGGGGAAAGTGGATAGAGAAATATTCCCTCTCTCATAACAGTAGTACTTGTGATCATCCAAGAAAATTGACTGGCAGCAGATTCGGGACAAAAGTAAGTCCTGTTTTATTTAATGTTATACTTAATTCAGTTAAGAAACTCACTGCTGCAAGATGTGGTGGTCATGACTAGCTTAGGCCAATGGACACGGACTGCCAGTTATGTAGCGTATAGCTATAGTTTAAAAAATTCTCACACAGTTTTCTTTCTTCTCACTTGCATGTGGCCTCAATTTGGATCATGGCCATGGTGCACTGGGAAGGAAGGGTTAAGCTTTCCCCCATTCCCACCTGAAATTCCACCCACAAAGGTCAGGGTGGTGGTGGTGGTTAAGAAAAGAGAAAAAACTTCCATTGACTCCAGTATGCGTGCATGTATTTAGGCAGGTTTAATCCCCATTCCTGGAGCACTATGGCCCCTGTCCAAATTGTGGCCATCATATGCTTACACAAAAGTAATGAAAACTACCATGCATAGTTACATGCTACATGATTAGCATGACATATAGTTTGGCCTCTAGATAACTTGAAAAGGGGATTAGAGAAATACAGGTGATTGGGCGACATTTTCTCATTTCATCCCATACGATTTCTTTTTACTAGAGCAGAAAGGGCACATCGATGGTGAAGGCACAACTTTGTCACTCTGCTCATGAAATAAAGGGGAACCCCCCAATCTTGGTCTATCCATAGTCTTGGCATGTTAGACGACACTCTTTCTCCTGAGAAGACCCATTCAAGTAGGAAGAGACTACTCCCAATTCACTGGGGATGAAGAGCTGCACTTTCTCATTTTTGAAGTGGTCTCTAAGGGTTTTAAAACTAAGCAGGACACAAGGATTATGGTCAAATAGCCCAATAAGATGTAATTTATTGTCACACAACCAATGTTGCTTGTACAAACAAATAGCCATCATTTAAATAATTTACCGACTGAAACGTGCTGCCTCCTTTTTGTCTTTGGTTTTTTGGTCAACACATTTATAATTTATACCCAAACGAAGGACATTAGGCAGCTCTAATATTTAGATGTAAACACTTTAAAAATTAATTTTAACGAATGCGATGGGTTACTCCTCTCCCCCACCCCCCACCCCAGAGCTGTATACAAAGAGCTTTAGGCAAATTACAATTCTCTAGAGATGCCCTGGGGGTTCTTTATTTGAAGCCATTTTTTCACTCATGCTTTTGCTAACACAATACTAAAATAAAACCACATACAATAAAACGGAAATCTCTACAGTATCTGAACACTGTCCTTCTCCCACCCGCAATTCCACTACAAATTATAGATTAAGGGCAAAGTCAAAATATTTGCACTTCTAGTGAAATAGATAAAACTTCCTGCACTGCTGACTCCCAGGCAAGTTGCTGATGCTGACTCTCAAGTAAAATATCTATGTACCAAGTCAGGAGGAGCTTTCTGTCATAAGCCCCAACCCTCAGCCCTCCCAGTGAGGAGCAGAGAATTCAGATGAGGATGAGCACAGGCTATTTACTGGAGGAAAGGACAGTCAGTGCCTTATTCAAGGCCCTCCCAGTGAGAGAACACAGATCAATTGATGAGTCCCCAGCAGAAACTGCATCTCCCCAGCCTGCAGGAGTCTTAGCCTGCCAAATAAGTTGAGGGCCCTTTAACAGTCCAGTCATCTCCTCTGGGCGAAGTAGAGCTAACTGCATTACAGGTCTTGTCAACCTGCATAAGCCTTCAGTTGGCTTTAACTCGCTGCTAAGACAACATGCCCTTATTGTTCTAGTAGGAGAGGGTTCCAGCCAGCAGGACCCATTGGAGCTATCCAAGGTCCTATTCTCTTCCCCTGCCGATCTAACTACCACTGGATGCTACCAGCCTCCTTTGTGAGTATCAAGGAACCACAGAACGCTGCATTCTCTTCCTTTGGAAATTTGCCAAAGCTGGAACTTGTGCATCCTTTGAAAGCATTGTAAAACAATTTTATTCACATTGCCTTTTGGTGTCCGGGGATAGGAAGGGATAGAGTTGAACCATTAGAATATTGTTACCTGACCCAGTTACCTGATTAGAATATTGTGACCTAGTATGGGAAGGAGATGGAGTTCAAGTACAGAATGGTTTGATAAATAAACAAGACCTTGTTTCATTAAGTACTGACAAAATGTTCATCGTTAAAACGGGAGGGGTATGTCTGGAGGGACATACCCCTCGCTACTGTCAGGATTAGCATGATCTTTATTCAGGGCAGGCCATGAGTTTCTGCTTGTTCTGCACTCCACCACTCAGACTTTAGCCTTATAATGGTGTGCTAAGAAAGGTGTTCAGAAATGTGTCAGGAAGAAAATCATTCACTGTTCTGTATTCATTCACCTGAGGAGGATGAGGAGGATGAGAGAGAGAGAAAGAGAGAGAGAGAGAGAGAGAGAGAGAGAAAGGGAGAATGCCTGATGATTGATTTTTAATTGATTTTAAATTTCTGAAGCTAACATAGCAAAGTGACATCACTTGTGACTATTCTTTTAAAAGTGGGGCCTGCAAAACAAACTCTGCAGTTTCTGTTTCCGTTTCTGTTTCCAGGATACGCCCTATTCCCCAAATTTGCATAATTTGTGCGAGGTATGCCTGCAAACTGTGCAAATGGCTTTCAAAGCATTTTAAAAACAACAACAACAACCCCAAAACCAGATTTCGGAAATAAACTCCCAGCTCAGCTACCAAATGCAAGCTGAGTTGAGGAAGCCGTTTAATTCGAGCGAGCACAAAAACAGGTGGATTATCTGGTGATGGATATCCCTAATTCTATATCAATAAAGCAGTTCTAGCCACTTTCATCTCCATTGGGAGGAGGCCATTTATAAAGCTAATGGGTCTTTATTGCTCACTCAAGACCAAGCCCACCTGAAAATATTTTGCACGATGACAGGGATAGGTCACAACTCTATATTGTTGCTGGGAGAAAATCCACCTCTCCCCCAGCTACTGTGGGGATTCCAGCTCAATTCAGAGGGAACAGGTATCCAGAGGGGTGCTGGTGCTGGCAGATGATGCCATCATCCTGGCTAATCAAAAAGTCTTGGTGCTTTGGGTCTGCAAGCCCTGCTTCCGCTACCACACTGGCCTTGAGCCATTCCTAGACGAGTGTGGAAACAACCGCCAAAACATCAGCAGCTCTGCTAGCAAAGGTGAGCATAAAGAGAGCATTAATTGTTTGACAAAGACAAGACCAAATAATAGAAATAGACCCAGCATGGCCTTCATTTCTTTCCTGGCAAACAGTAATGCACAGACTATCTCCAGAAGCTATAATATGGCATACAACATAATGAAAAATCTACTTCTGAAAGATTGCTGGCTGGCTCAAAATGACGCTTTTTTGTCTGTACGAAATATGGTGAGGTCATGCTTGCCTTTCATCTTGGATAACAAAATTATGACTCTTGCTACATCTTGCAATTTCATGCTGAAGGACTCACTGCCACCAAACAATATCCTTTCAAAGCAGAAATATTTCCTTTTTGTCTCTTAGCTGCAGCACACTAGTAG
This sequence comes from Anniella stebbinsi, assembly GCA_029215795.1. NCBI lineage: Eukaryota > Metazoa > Chordata > Lepidosauria > Squamata > Anniellidae > Anniella > Anniella stebbinsi. The sequence continues at coordinate 1,837,501 of JARDYH010000001.1, forward strand.
CCCTGCAGTATAATCAGCCACAATGAGAAATACCTTTTCTCAGAGTTGCGCAAAAGGAAAAGTAAAGGGCACCGTGCACATGGGAAGGTGTGCGACTGTTTCCAGAAAAAGGGGAAATGCACCAAATGAGATGGAATGGGGAACGGGAATCCTCAGGTCGAAAAAGATGATTAATTGAGAGAGGTTGCAAGAGGTTTGCGGTTGGTGGTGGGGAAACTCCATCACCTTGGAGGTTCATTTTGGGCCATATTACGTTCATTAAATTCATTGGGACTTACTCCCAGGTAAGTGTGTATGGGATTGCAGGCAAAGAGATCTGCTTACATGATCAAGCCTCCACTTTTTGCTTCAAGCATTTCCTTAAGTTAGAGATTCATTTTCCAAACAGCTCTGAAATGATTACAGCGTTGTCATGTGCATGGCTTAGTTTTCTGCACCATAAATGAAGAGCGAATGTGCAATTTATGTCTCACTTGTTCCTCCCTGCTCACCGCCGAGGCTGTTATTACATTATTTTCAACACATCATTTACTCTTAATATTTTAATAAACCACTTTAAAGGTGAAATGGAGTAGTTACAAATATCACTGACAATTATTAATCTCCAGATTGAATATGGTCCAATCGCTATGTCGTAAATACACTTAGTAATCAAAATAACCCGACACTGGGGGCTACCAACTGGGTAAAGAGTTTTGTAGTTGATTTATTGGGTAAAAGGCAGATAATTAATCAAATAATCAAAGTATTAAATGTAAATATATTTGCATATTACCACAGCCTTGGTAATGTAGTACCTTTTTGAGATACTGAAGGAAGGGTAAGATAATTACAATTTAATAATAAAAAACTAAACTAAAAAAGGGCTAACTTTATTATTATGTCATTTTCATTCCCTGTTATTCTGACACACCAGAACAACAAAAAACCCGCACAAATGAATCAAAAACTTAAGCTGCAATCTTAAATGCATTCTCTAAGGAATAAGTTTCAAACCTATACCAATTTACCCCAGAGCAAGTCCCATTAACACAGTGGTTCTTACTTCTGGGTAGACATGTGTGGGTTGCATTCTCCTGTTGAAATAATGGGACTTATTTCTCAGTAAACCTGCTAACCATTGTGCTGTTAGTTGATCCATCTACTGGTTAAATCAATTGCTGCTTGATAATACTGTGAATCTTTTGAAAAAGATGCAGCTTCCTCAGCTGTCCTGCTTAAACCAATCACTAAAATGAGTCCAAGAGTCGAATCTATAAAACTGACAAAACAGGACATTTTACTCTTTTCTTTTAAGTATGACATTTATATCCTGCCTTCCCTTGAAGAAGCACCATGTGACAGAGAAAGTCCCACCCATTTTGCTTCACAACAATCCTGTGAGGTAGGTTAAGGTAAACAAACAATCACATAAATAAAGTAACAACAATGCCCACAGCTATAAAAATAATACATTTGTTGAACAGGAAAATTCCAAATGGAAAAGCCTTTTAATTTAATTTAACTTTGCATCTGAATATTGGCTTCTGTACACAACTTATTTCTGAGCGTCCAAGAAACTAACTTTCCATGGGTGCAAGAAGCCGCCTAATTAGCAAAAGATGGCATTTAATGTTTTTTTGGATATACCCAGTCTTGAAGGACTTGATGCTAGAGAGAGCTAAATCTGTTTCTCCACCCCCCTCCACCTCCACTCTGAATATCTGGTTAATTATGACATTCATAAAGCGTTAAAAACAAGAGGGTGTTTCTGCTGAAGATAAATGGATTTGAAAATCCTTCTAAGCATTCACTATAAATCACAACGAACTACTAATAAACAGTTGTGGTGGGTTGGAGAGGAAATGAGAGCGATTACAAGAATCTGTTGCCATGCTTTGTCTAATGTTATCTATGTCATGTTTAAAGCTGACATCTTAAATCTTCGACATGAAGGCCCTGGAAGTCAAAAAGCCTCCGTTCTCTTTAAAACAGAGCTTCCAATGCTTGTTATTGTGAATGACAGTAAAAGAAATAGCACAAATCCTCTACATCTATCTGACTGACAACCTTGCCTGCAGGCCCATATCCCTTGCTATTGCTGCTGCTATTGCCACAGTAGGAGCGCAATTTAGGAAAAGTGTGGAGTGCTTTGCAACGCAGAGGTGCTGAGAAAGCCCCAACCGGCCAGTATACACTGAGGTGCTGAGCCTATTTTTGTCCCTCAGAATCAGCGTCGTAAAAAAACCAACCTCTTTCTAAGCATGCAAAACCCCCTTCATGCTTGTTTTCATTCTGTTTTGGGTTTACGTTGGGCTCTTACGGTAGAAGAAATGAAATATTATATATTTATTTTCATTGGACCCATCAATTCCTGAGGAGCAGTGAACGTCTCAACGTTTCCATCTGCCATAATAAAGAAAGGACAAAACTAGACTATATGTCTTTCAGGTCTGCAAGGATGCCTCCTTCTCTTTTAATTTAATTTGCAACCCTTTCTTCCTCATCAATACATCTGCAATAGGGATGTGGCAGGAATTTGTTTGCTTCATGTTTTTAATAAACTGAACTTACCTATTTTCATACTTTTGAATGAATATGTGAACTGAAACCACACTTCTCCAAATTGTACAATGGGGGTTTTCCAATAAAAATGCATACAAAATGCCCACGTGAGGGGAAATAATGTACAACAGGCAGAAGGTTAGTGAAATCGCTTGAAAAAACGAGTAGATTTGGCAAGAGGGCAGACAACCATGCAGGCACTGGGAGAAATGCGTACAAAAAGGCATATGAATTTTCATGCGAAGTTTAAAAAAGAAAATTCTCAGGCTCTGGGATGAACTGAACATAAGACTGGAATTCTCAAATTCTCAAAGTTCAGGACAATCTGAACTTAAGACTGGAAAAATTAGAATTTGAGAGAAACGAACATTGACAGATTTATCCACCCCCAGATATTCTGGGATTTCATTCCAGAACTCCTGCAACACCCTCTCTTCCTGTTCTAACCCTTCTTCAAGACCTCTTTGCTTCTTGTCTTCAGGGGTGTAGTACAGGGGATACGCAGGTGACTGCTACGCCCCAATGACTTTCATAGGAGGACCTGTGTGGTTGTAAATGAGCCTTAGCCAACTGGGCACTTCCCAAATGTTTTGAATGACGACTCCCAACCCTTACAAGTGGCCATGCTGATTTGCCATGCTGATTGGACTCAAAGTCCAAAACATCTGGAGGGCGCCTGGGTGGGGAAAAGTGGCACAGAATACCCAAGGAGATCAGGCCAGCCTCAAAGAAACCTTGCATTTCATGCCTTACCTCTTCCAGGTTAAGGGGTCACACTGACATACTGTACTCCAAGGTCCATTCATAGAAGATAAGGTTATCAATGGCTACTAGTCCTGCAGCCTCAGGGCTCCTCTTGTGTTCTTAAGGCCCCTCAAATCCTGGAGCAAGCACTGAGCCTACACGGTTCTTTTTTTTAATGAGTCCTGGGGTGAGCCCAATGGATTTCTGATGGGTCAGGGGGACAGAGTCCAAAGTCAATATTGTCTATTCAGTTAGGGTATAAATCTTTATTTTTAAAAAAACCATCAGGAAAACAGCCACGTCCTCTTTGATTTTCTGTCAGCTGGCCCCCAAACTAAAAAACAGAACCAGGCTGGGTCATCCTATCCCTCCCCCCCTCTCCCGCCCATTGGTTGGTAGGCAACGTTACTTGCAGGGGTACTTTTATTTCCATTTTTATAGCTGTTTTCGTGCTGCATTGTAACCTGCTGTCAAGAACTCTTTGCGAAAGTGCACAGTGCGTGACTCATCTAAATCCACCGTATGACTCATTATATGGGACAGAGCTCCTGAGGAGCTTTAACATTAAATAAGAAAGAAAGAAAGAAAGAAAGAAAGAAAGAAAGAAAGAAATAGAAATGAAACACTGGCTCTACAGGATAATGTTCTTCCAGGGCATGAATAATTATCAGGCCATATAGAATTAACGCAGAAATTCAAAGGGATTTTCAGCACGTTTGCTACACCATAACTATGTTTACAAATGACAAATAGCAAGCGGGCTCTATCCTTTGCCATGGAACTCACTTCCTCCCTGTTACGGATTCCAGCCGTTTCCCATCAGGAGAATAAGCAGCATGAAAAAAGACAGTTATCTGGAAGAAGAACTTTCTACCAGCTCAGGAAAACAGAGCCCTCTGTTCCTTTGTGCACTTCAATTCAATGCATAGGCTTACCCCTAAGCAACCTCAAGGCTGCAATCTTGAGAACACTTACCTGGAAGTAAATCCTAGTGCAGTCTATGGGATTTACTTATGCATAAACATCTATTGGATAAGGTTGCATGCTACAGTTGTAGACACACTTACTTGCCCCACTGGTCTTAATATTTATGGTTTATTATAACATTCCATGTTCTGCTGTTTAACATAAAAACCTCCTAAAGTAGCTTTCAAGATAAAATAATTGAAAAAACCCATTAAGATTAAAAGCTAAAAACAAAAACAAAACCTAAAATACATAAATTAGCAGCACTTATATAGGATTGCAGGCAAAAAGAGTATAAACTCTACTACCAAAGACACTATGAAAAATGTTTTCAGCTCATGTCTAAAAGCTAGAAGAGAGAATGAAGCACTTTGGGAGGGAATTCTGCATCCGGTGAGTTCCTGCCAACCTGATCTTCACTAATGGCAGGATAAAAAGCAGAGCATGAAAATGCCCAATCTTAAGGCTTCGATGGATTCATAGGGTGGGAGAAAAAATATGCTAAAAGGTCGCTGAGATTCTCTGAACTCCACTTCATGGACGACTTCAAGGCAATTGCTCTTTCTTCTTATGGTTCTGTATTTTCAAACTGTAGTTTTATTATTTATTTATTTATTTATTTATTTATTTATTTCATATTTATTCTGCCCAACAGCCAAGGCTCTCTGGGCAGTTCACAATTAAAACCATAGTATACAAAGGTCAATTTAAAACTTTAAAATGTTATACTCCAGGGAAAGCTTGTCGAAAAAGATGTGTTTAGAAAGATGCTATATTTTCTGCCTCCCGGACTGCATGAGGCAGGGTTTTACAGAGGGTGGAGGCCGCTACAGAGAAGGCCCTGCCATGGAGTCTTCGCGATGACATTCTGTTTGCCTTGGAATGATGAGCAGGGCCTCCTCTGACAATCGTAAATGTCATTGAACCAGGATGGTTTCAAACAGAGGATTTTCCTCTGAAAGTCCTTCAAGTAGAGGACTGTAACACAGGAAGCCACCTTATACTGAGTCAGACCACTGGAGATGCTGGGGATTGAACCTGCTACATTCTGCAGGCAAATCAGGGGCTCTGTCACGCTGAGCCATGGCCTTTCACCAAAACCGCCTTCTGGAAAGTAGGACCCATGGTCATCCTAGTCCCAATTCCGATTGCAACAGAGTTACAAAGAGTGCTTTTCAAATGGCCATCAAACCTCCTTAGAAATGAGTTGTTTGCCTTGAGCCCAGTCCAGATCAGAGCGGCGGTGATGGCAAATAACCACGACACATAAACTTTTGTTTGGTGATGTGATTCGGGTGATTATTTATTTATTTACAACCCCCACCTGCTGCAACTGTTTTATTCATTGTGGCTTATTAATTTGTTGGTCCGGTGATTTTTATAAGCTCTAATTCAGCACAGGTCTCCCTCCAGTATCATATTTTACGCTGATACGGGAAATGAAATGGAAGGATGATACAATTATTGCTTCATGATATGCAAGGAAATATGGTAAATACACCAACGGCCTGAAAGCTGCTTAGCAAAATGATTTTAATATACTAGGCAGTGTGAAAATGTGAAAAAGAATCCGTAATGACAACAAAGATTAGCCATTTGCTCTCTAACCTTATTTACAGAAGCAATCAGAGGTATTCAGGTCGAGTTAATGACCCTGTCTCCAATTAATTCAATTGTCTACGCACAACATTGATGCAATGGCTATATCAGGGACAATTGCAGAGGGAATACACACGACTCCATTAAAAGTGACAGTAATAATGCATTTATTACCAGAAAAAAACACTATTGTATCATAAATTCCGGATGTTAAATTATACTCCATGCCTTAACAGAAATTCAATTAGTGAAATAATAATAACTACGGTGAAGGCCAGAGAGAGAGAGAGAGAGAGAGAGAGAGAGAGAGAGAGAGAGAGAGACAGAGAGAGAGACAGAGAGAGAGAGACAGAGAGAGACAGAGAGAGACAGAGACAAAGAGGGAAGGACTGGATGTGCCCAAAATCCTCAGATTAAAATTTTGGCTGCTTAGTTACCACCAGTTGGCTGTTTCTGCTGTTTCTCCAGTGCAAAGTCTTTATTTTGAATCCATGCCAGAGTCTCCTTCCCACCCCGCACATTTTATGAACAAGTTGCAAAATGAAATCTGAAGCTTTTGAATCCAATTATGAAAGGCACATTGGAATCTATCATTGGTTTAGAAAGCGCCTTCCTCGCCACTGTGTCCGGATTTGTATAGTAATTGAGGTAAGCGCAGGTGCCGTTCATTATGGGCCATTGTGCACCATCTGAATTCTGGGAACGGCAGAATTAAGACAGTTTTTAAAAACTCTGTGTGAATAACAAACAAGCATGATTTGGAGGTTGTTTGTACGAGCCCGGACACAGCTCATCTGGGGCTCCTAAGACACCTGCTTACCCTTTTGGAAACCAAAACACTTGCGTCGGATGTTCTGACTATTTTTCCCGACGATAATTTTGCAGGAACCCTGCATTTCCTCCCTCCCCTCAGGCTGTTATCAGCAGCAGAACTACCAACAAAAAGCAAAACAAGGATATAACAATTATCCAATGTAACACGAAGCTCTGAAAGCTTTAAAGCTGCGCTCTTTGCTTGAGAGGATTGAGGCGCTGGCTGCCTTATGAGCAAAGTCAGAAAATTGCTTCTCACTCGGGTTGTTATTTCTATCTTGGAATCAGCTCTGGTGGAGGACCATTGTGTAAAAGAGCTTATTTCTTCCCCCACCACTTTCCCTGACCTTTGCATCGACGCCTCACATATACAGAACTAAATCCCACTTGTCGCACTAAAAATCAGCAGGGATATTTGACTCTGTGAGCCAGGCTTGGAGGGATTCCTGCCTATGGTACAATTCCAGTCATCTTGTCCCATCTCACCTGGACATTTTAAAGCCTCCCAATGGTCCCATTTAATTTGCTCACAACCTGACCAGATCCACCCGAGGTCCACCCTGTCTGGGCTTACTTGGGTAAGATGGGCGGGAAAGAGAGACAAGACTAAGAGATTGGCCCAAAGTAAGTATGGAGCACGGCTGGCATCAAGGGTAAGCGTAGTCCGGGACCTGGTGAGGGCCCACAGCCCAATGGGGACCCACGACTGTTCAAGGCCTAGAACTGGCAGTCCTCAGAGGCTGAAGCCCACACTGCCAGTGATCCTGGGGATGCATCAGAACCAGTTCCTGGTCCTTCCAAAGTGGGCCCATGTGCCACAGACCCCGTGTCTTGTTCATGTAACCCCCAGGAGGTACCACTGCCTTCTGACTCTGAGAAGTGGACTTTGGACTCTCTAGGCTCCCCCCCTTGTCCAACCTGCCTAACCTTCTTTCTCTTGGAAAAGTCAGTGCTTGCAGGAAAAGGCTGCTGGCCCTTTTAAGAGCCAGAAGGAGCACCTGAAGAGTTTTGAGACAGACTCTCCTGGCTTGACTATCAAAGCCTGCCAGTTGCTCTCAGACTCCGCTGGAGTGACTTGCCAAATCAATAGATCCAGGGTTGCTGACCAAGGTCCTGAACCATAGTTCCAGATATGAGCCAGCCATCTTGACCACACCAGAGCTATTGCCCAGGAAAGATTTCCTGATGGGGGATGACATCTACTGGGAGAGGTACTCCATCAGTATTGTGGTCCTGAACTTTCTAAGTTAAAACTAGCACCTTGAATTGGGCTCAGAAACATCTAGCTTTTCAACGTGTTCTGATCCATTCATGTTAATGTCAATAGGAATGTCTGTCATCTATCTATCTATCTATCTATCTATCTATCTATCTATCTATGGCCCAATGTTCTTCAGAACACATGTTGTGGCACAGTGGTGGCTGAATTTCACTGGGACATTTCCTGGAAACTCTCCAGATGGTTTGGGCCAAAGAAAATGATGTAATTATTGCAATTCCAATGAAAAGATATCATCCAGCTGGACACATGCTAATGGAGAAGTCTACTGCACAATGGGAAGCCTAATTATTAAGAGCACTTCTACACCATGTAAAACATAGAGAGTCACCCAACATGACAACTGCTAATGAAGCCAATAAAAACGGAAATTAGTCAAAGTTAAGTTCCTGTATATCATGCATTAAATAAAGCTAATGTTGTTTGACAGAGCTCCATGGAAGCGCATTGGACTCTCACTTTTTCCACATCATTATCACAGTAAGGGAAAGGTAAAACATGGCAGGAATATAAATAAATTGCAAAGGCTCGTAGACAATATTCTACTGTGAGCCTCATTTGCACTTTAAAAAAGATGCCCTACAGACCTTATGTACTTTTAAGATTCATCGGAAAGATACATGAAGTAGTCTTCCAGTCAAAAAATGTACATATTTAATGGAATTAGATCTCTAGGCTAGAAAAATGTCAGAAGAAAAGGAGAAATATTAAAGTGAATGCAGGGCGTACCTTTCTAGTGCTTCCTTGCTTTGATAAATATCTTTTGGGATGTCATTTGCTAGAAAGTCATGATTTAATGGGGAACCCCCCCCCCCCCCCCCACAACACAGCCTGCAGTATATAATGTGCTCGGCTTATCTCCAAAGTGAGTTGATGTTTTCATACTTGGCTCCAGTCTTATTTTGCCAGCCGGAGCTCCTAATATTTGCCTTTTTATACCTCCCCACTCAACCCTCAATGATTCAAGTAAGTTATGCTGATGGTAGAACTATTCCAGATTTAGACAGAGGGACTGGACAGACATTGGGGGAGTGGACCCTGGAGCTTTTGCCTATACACAGGGGCGAAGTGGACTCAGCCCTTCCAAGGATGCATCGCCAACTCGTTTTGATTAGCAGGGACCCTGATGTCACCTGCCACCTCCTTTTCAGAATTCCGTGGTCTCTCTGAACTTAGCTGCAATCCTTATAGTAGCTGGGGGGATTTTTTTTTTGCCCCAAACAATATATCGTTCCCTGTCGTAATGCAAAGTAATTTTGTGTGTGTGTGTGGCTTGGTCCTGAATGTGAAATGAAGACCCATTTGCTTTGGGAAAGATCTGTTCCTAACGGAGAAAAAAAACATTTAGAACTCATTTGTGGATATGGAGCAATGCAGCTGCCTGCATTTGGGGGGGGGCACAGCCATGGGGACAGCTGTGATGAGTGTCTGCACTTCAAAATGTACCACTACACCGCTGGGGGCAGCAGGGTAGGAGAGGGTTGTTTCTCCCGTGGAAATCATTCCCTCCCCACCACTTTTCCAGGCAGTCACTTTGCAGCCTTTCAGAGGATACAAAGGTCCATGAATCCAAAACTTGCTGTCGGCTGTAAAGTTCCAGCTCTAAAGTCACATTTCATACATGTGAATTAGAAAGCGGAGTGCCAGAGCGCAACTGCTTCCATCAGCTTATTCTCTAACATCCTTGGCACTTGGAAATAAAAGAGAGAGTGAATTCATACAGTGATGCTCCCCAGTGCATCACAATGTTTTAGTTCTCTGCTTCCTACTTCCACAACATATTGTGGCAGCGTCTCTCCCATTTGGCGCAAGTACTTTGGTGTTGCAAAAGGGCAAAGCCACATCCAGCCTGCAGCCACAGCCCTAAAAGAATCCCACAATACTGGTTCTCCTAATAGCATTAAGCTGGCCATATTACTTTCATCTGCCCACAGACAGGATTTCATAGCTGAGGTTGTTATGAGAGCAATGGCGTTCTTTGATGAGGAACAGGAGAAGAAGAGAAACCAGATTCACTGCTTTTATTACATACATTAAAACAACTAACAAAATAAAAAAAATAAAAAAAAATAAAAGCCCAGGGAGACAGACTCCCTAAGATCCCCAAATCAACTGGGGACCATAAAGACTGGATTCAAGGATGCAAAATGGCAACCACTTCTCATGGTGGCTTGATAGACTATGAAGAAGCAGATGTGGAAGCTTCAGCCAGGATAGGTAGGTGGAACCTCCATGAGCAGAGGTTGAATGAATACTAGTTGCTAGGACAAACAGCAGGGATGCCTTGAATGTCCAAAGTTTGGCCACAATGCTGCCACACTAGATGGAAGTTGGCTCAAACTAGCAAGGCAGTTCTTATATTCAGATATGAACCCTGTATTTCAGGTGTAGTGAAATAAAATGGGGAGGGGGCTGAGAAGGGAAGGGACTTGGTTTGGGGAGGGGAGTGGGTGAGGCCTGTGGAGGAAACCCAAGGACCCATGGGTGACGAGATGGGGATCCTCTACAGGTTGCAGGACCCCTGCCCATGCGATGAGCGCACTGCATGAGCTCCAGGTTCTGGTACATCCCAGATATCTCATATCAGGGAGACATGGAAATTCTCCACTCAGACATTACACCAAAAGTGTGCTTTTGCTGCTTCTCCATAATATCTGTGGCTCAGTGACAGAGCTCCTGCTTTGCACACAGAAGGTCTCAGGTTCAATCCGCAGCGTCTCCATATAAGGCTGGAAAATCCTGCCTGGAACTCTGGGGTGCCACTGCTGCTGGTCAGTGTCAACAAGACTGGGCTAGATGGACCAAGTGCCTGACTCAAGAAAAGGCTGCCTTCTATGTCGCTATCTGAAGCACCGCCGAGATGTGTTCTGTGTATTCAGAATGCGAAGCAGCCCATTTGGGGGATTGTGCTATTTCAACATGCAGGTGAAGGGATGACCTATCCGAACATTCTACTGTGTTAAACAGCAGCAGCAGCAGCAACAAAACCCTTCATGTAGAAAATCAATATATTAGGAGAAAGATCGCACCTTTCACTTTGATGTACTAACTATCTAAGGACAATTTTTGCATGGAGGAAATTTTGGACTTTAGACTCAGAAGGTCTGAGTTCAAATCCCTACTCAGGTATGAAACTCATTGGGTATCTCTGGATCAATCATTGAGGAACTCCACTCATTCTATCTATCTATATTTTTTTAAAAATCCAATATTTATAGGTTGCTTTTCAGGGATTAACTCTCTCAAATTGGCTCAAAAGGTATTATCAATGAATGTAAATTACAAGCTATAAAACCCCAGTCTACAAAACACAAAAACACCTCAATATCTTATAATGGCAGCATTAAAATTCCATTAGCAGAAAAATCTATATAAAAACAAGCAGCAAAATACAAAGAGCTTAAAAACAGCAGCAAAACAACTAAAATGTCAAGTAAAAGTTTGAAATGGAAAACAGTTTTCAGAGCCCTCATCAGGAGGGCTCCTCAACACAAAAAAAGGCTCAGTTTTCAAGAACGGCCCCAAACGCTTTTTTTGTACCAAAGCTGAAGGAAGGAACAGATTAACCAAAACAGCTTTCCCTTACTTACTTACTTTATTTTATTTATTTATTGCATTCATATCCCACCTTTTTTTCCTCCAAGGAACCCAAGGCAGAGTACATAATCCTCCTCCTCTCCATTTTATCCTCACAACAACAAACTTGTAAGGTAGGTTGAGTTGAGAGTCTGTGACTGGCCCAAAGTCACCCAGTGGGTTTCCATGGCTGAGTGGGGACTAGAACCCAGATCTCCCGACTCCTAGTCCAATAGAGGTGATGGACTACAACTCTCATCATTCAATGACCATGCTTGCTGGGAATGATAGGAGTTCAGATGCAACACCTCTGCAGGGCAACCCCCGATTGCAAAAGTAATACAAGAAACCCAAGCAGAGCTCAAACAAACTTAGGCAAACAATTTAAAACAATAACCCAAGTGGGTCACCGTACACACATCCAGACAGTGTTCAAAAGCACTCTTAAAAGTTGTTAAACCTGCAGCCATCCAATACTCTGCCACTCACAAGTGGCTTGTCTTAAAACCAGATAATGGTTTACAATTCACACCGTCGTGAGCGTCTTGAAGGTGGTAGAGAAATGTCACAAATTAGAAAACACGCCCATGGCCTGGAGTCTTGCATCTTCACTCATAAAAATAGTCCAGTCACTATTGCCAAGTGTTCAGTAAACAGTCTTCAGATTATTGCTAACTAATACTGTTGGCCTCACACCTTCCTGTCGGGTAATAAACGGCCTTGTGAAGTACTAATTGTTTTGGAGGTACTTTTATTGACTTCCAATATCCACCATTTTCTTCTGCTGCCCTGACAGTAGCGATCACTTGCTAGCTGACGAATGTGAGATGGCAGAAGTTGCTGCCTTTAACAAGTTTGAAATCCCGGCTGAATTGTCAGCAGCAGCCATAACCACAAATTGGTTGGCAATTTTCTTCTCTCTCCCCCTTTGCAGCAAGTCCTGGATGGTTACAAGATGAACCTTGCTTCAAACAAACTGCTTCTGACTTTTATGATCCTTCTGTGATCTAAATGGCTATCTCGTAAGTTATTTCATTGTAGCTACTTTTTTTCCACCCAATTGCTCTGGCTCTGAAATAGAATTCTGAAGATTTCTGGGGACCATTTTCACATGCTTACAGAATTGATTTGCTAAATCTGGAGAGAGCTTTCTGCTTAATATACAACCAGCTATAGGGAGAGGGTGAATTTTGGTGATTTTAAAAAAAAAATTCAGATCCAGTAATTCCAGAAGGCTAGGGTGACCATATTTGGGAAAGCAAAAAAGAGGACACCCAGTGTGTGTGTGTGTGTGTGTGAGTGTGTGTGTGTGTGTGTGGGGGGGAAGCATGCTTTCCAGGGCCTCCAGAAAGTGCGTCATTTCCCCCACCATGTTACTGGTAGCTGCCATGAGCGTGGCGGATGTGAATGACATGCTTTCCAGAAGCTCCAAAAAGTGCGCTTTCCCCTCCTCCATTCCAATCGGGGCCTTAAGGGCCCGATTGGAGAGGAGGAGGGGAAAGTGTGTCATTCCTGCCCCTCCCCCACTGCTCCAATATGGGCCTCCGGAAAGCACACCATTCCCCCCTGCCACACTAATAGTGACCTTAAAGGGGAAAGTGTTTCATTTAAGGGCATTACAGAAAGTTACAGGAAATCCCCCCCCCCACACACGCAGGATAGAACAAAAACCAGGAAAAATCCAGGAAAATCCTGACAGTTGGTCACCCTACGAGTTGGTTAATGTTGAACACACAGTAGAGTTTGGGTAGATGTCCAGTCCAGGTCCAGTTTAAAGATAAAGAACTGTATGAAGAGGCCTTGAAGTTGCCTATTCATGGTTAGCAGCACTCAGACAGTGCACTGAGCAGGCATATCACACAGGACATCTGGTCACAGTCTTCTCCACTATTGTGGAACGGGATGTATTTCTATGTCAATCATAGCTATTATTCATAAATCGGCATATATACATATAAATTAGCACATGCAAATTGTATGAGAAATCTGTCCCCTCTTTTGTCCTCTGCTGTGGTGGTGTGCAAATAGCCGCCCTGTATAAAACTCCAGCTTTCCTACGGGCTGCACAGAGAAGGGAGTGGAATAACAGCATGATCGCAAAGGCGAAGGAGGAGCGCGCTGCGTTCCTCCTCTGGGGCTCATAAGGGTGTCCGTTCTCTTTGACAGCAGAGATCTGGTTCATACAGAGACTTCTGCAGATCCAGCAGTCCAATTTCCTTCCCCCGACTGATACGTGTAAAAGAAAGTAGGCCGAATGAGCTGCTCAAAAGTACTCAGGCCTCCATGTTCATCTCCGTTATGCCAGCGAATGAGAATGAGATGGCAATCTGCAAATGGCTCACTGCATGCATAACGGCGGTGGTTCTGTGTTCAGCCATGCAAAAATGAGTGTGAAATTGCCTCCCTTTCCCCTGAACTGCCTGATGGCCGCATCTCTCCTCTCTAATCCCAACAAGATGCCAAGATCATCTCTCTCAGCTCTTGATCTGATAATGTCACTTCACCTTCAGTCGTTGCCGTTTCGGTGACTCTGAGTTCAAGCTCCATGTCGCTGCAGCGACAACCACCACGACGCCTTCCCTTCTTCGCGGGAGGTGTTTGCTCGGGGCTCACGAAGGCAAAGTGATTTGATAAAGCACCTCTTGAGCTGGAGCCTTGATTCATCTAGATTTGTACAACTATTCCCCTGTATGCTCCATGCTCCCTACACCAAACCTTTAAAGGCACAGATCCTCCAAATGGAACTGCTGCAGCGCCCACTGTTAATTATCAATAGCTGAGTGAACATCGCATTAACTCATGCCGCATGTACGCCACGATGTAAAGACAAATGAATTATTTTGTGTTTTCTCAGGATAGTTTGCAAACACTAGTGGTAAAATAAAAAGAGAGAGGGAGACAGAGAGGGAGAGAGCTTTCCTTTGAAGTATGCTTTAAAGGAGGGGTGTGGCACCTGAGGCCCACAGTCCTCCGGTCGCCTGGTTTTTTCTAGCTGCCAATTGTTTGATGGTTTCCCAGTGCTTGCACATTCCTCTGCCCCCATTCTAAATTCTACATGCCTTCCCTAAGGTTGAGTAACTGGCAGTAACTACTTTAAGCTAAAATATGCTGCTATTTTTGGTATTTGGGCCCCTTCCCTTTTACCTTCCCTCCCACTCAGTTTTGCCTTTGGCTTCACCCACCACAGCAATGTGGGGCCCGAGAGTTTCTCCGAAATTCAACCTTTGGGCTGAGAGTTTCAGTGCCCCCCTGCTTTAAAGGAATCCATGTAACCCCTCTCTTAGAAGCGGATTACACATGCTTCAGTTCTATGTGTGATGAACACATGGAAAGCAGAGGGGAAGCATGGTGGCTGGTCCCATCTTTGACTTCCATGCCTTCATGGGACTTTGTGTGCAGAGCCACACAGTCCTGGGTGCACAATTCTGGACCTGGGAAAGTGGAGGACCCAGGATTGTACGTAGGCTCTGGATAAGCAACCTTAGATTTGTGGCCATGATAACATTCGCCCCATACACTGTCATCATACTTCGATTTCTAATGTTTGCATAGGGCTAGAATTTTGCATCTACGTTGCTCCCAATCTCTGTCCCATTCTTAGCCTACTACTTTGATATCCTTCATCTCTACTTGCCTCATCCTTGCATGCCACATGCATAGAACACAGAGCCCAATAGGTTTTTCAGGATATTCTCTGTAAATTAAATACATACATACATACATACATACAGGTGAGTACTTCAAGATTCCATCCCATATCTCAAGAATTTAAATGACATGTTTTCATGTTGCTTTGGCCCTGCAATGACTTATCTCTCTCCTGCCCCCCTCTCTGTATCTATTTATCTGTGTCATATTGGACAATGATACAGAGTTATTACAGGCCAAGAAAGGAGAGGAAAACACTTGCAAGATCCCTGATGAGAGGTCGTGAGTGAAAATCTGTGAATTGCGAATTATTAAACATTTTAAAGTGCAATTTGATACTTTACGAATCAACTAAGCAGCTCTTATCTCTATCTATCATCTATCTATCTATCTATCTATCTATCTATCTATCTATCTATCTATCATCTATCTATCCACCCTGTGTATATGTGTGTGTGTTATTATATGGAGTTGCTGAATTTAGTCATATGTGGGTGGGTTTTGGACCATTTGTGAGGATGTTGATGTGATTGTATATGACTATTGAGTGAAGTCTAGACAAATTGCTTGTTGATATTAAATAAATGAAGAAATTCCTCTAGCCATATCTGGTCTTAGGGATAGACATGAAGTCACATCTGACCAGAGACACATCTATTTCACCCAGTCACTTTTACAAAAACATTGTCACTGCCTTTGGTGAATTACTTTAGTTAATTTTAGATTTTCATGAATGGCCCCTCTTTTGATAATTACAGAAAGAGTGGGAGAGATAGTCCGGATTTCACTCGACAGGGTTTTGTGGTCCGAAAGGAATATATCAAATCAAATAAGCATGTATTTGGTAATGTTACTGATATGGTGTTTAGTACATTGGTACATGTGGGATGCATGCTGGTGTGTGTGAAAGCAAGCACTCACTAGCCTGCCAGTAGTGCAAGGCAATTCAATGACAATAAAGAAAACAAGCCCTTACGCACTTTGCTGGTCATAATCTTTAAAGCAAGGTGGGCAACCAGCATCCCATCCTGGCGGCTTTTGCAGCTCGCGTGGCTTTCTGTTGCTGAAGGGTGTATGATTCTGTTTCTAAACAAGGCACAGGCTCCCTGCGAGCCTTGCTTTGTTGAAAAATTGCAGGTTTTCTTGCCTTCGCTATGGGAGCATCACTAGTGAGTTTTGGCAGTATCACCAGTAAGCGTAGAAGACACGGCTAATCAATAAAGCTGTTTTTAAAACAGAAACAGCCACAGGATGCTGCAAATTTGAGTGGCAGACTAGGAGATGGGGAAGGAGACGTTTAACCCTTTTCCTTTGGGCCGTTTTTCAAAACCGCCCCCTTCTTTTTTCCCTGTGGGAGAAAAGATCTAAGAGCTGCTTCACTTCAACAGTAGATCTGCCTCACAGGGAGCCAGGTTGTTTTCTGACCCGAATGGGATCCTCCCTCTTAGCTCATTCTTTCATTAATGCAGCATCCTTGCCAGTATAAGAACCAGAAAGCGGCCCCCACAACAAGAAATGTTCCCCTGCCCTGGTTTAGGCAAATATAGTAATGGCAGACCAGGAGATCCAAAATATATAAACCCTTTTTTCCTGCGGCTATTCTGGATAAACTTGAAGCACACAATAAAGCCCACGTTTTAAATGCCGGTCTCAATATCAAAACCCTGGAATATTTTAAAAAGCTTTTGGACCATCTGCATCTTCAATTGACTGCCAAATTCCAAACTGCGGTTCATTCCTTTCTAATTCCATATTTTCACGACAGATTAATGGACACCTTTCCTCTAGAATAAATAAATGCGGCAGCTCTCCCCTTTCCCTCTGAGTCCATTCCTGAGATTTCCACCTTACGAGTGAGCACATTAATTCAGGAATGAGTTCATTTGATGAAGAAGGTCTGTCTGGATATGCAATTTTCTCCTTCATACTAAAAGCCCTCGAAATTGTTTTTTCCTTAAGTGAGAGAATTCTAAAGTGCAAACAGCCTATATAAATCTTAAAAGCTTAAAGGGCTTTTCTGCACCTCCCTTGATTTATACGTAACCTGTGTGGGGAAATGCATGTTGATATTTTATCCATCCCAGTCATTCGTCACGGCGTGTATTCATCTGCTTATTTCCTTGGAGAGTAGCTTTAGGTGCATATTTAGATTATTCACCTTGCTAATTTATGCCAGCTGACGTTTAAATTACAGGCTTTGAACGGGAGCTGAAAAAGCCAATGTTTACATAGCGCTTGCAGCACAAATGTTGAATGTAAGTAGTCGGATTTTGCCACTTCCTCCTAAGTACGCATCTGAGCACTTCAGAATTATATAGACAAGGTGATAATGCCGATAAGGAGGAGGAAGATGGAAAAACAAATATTTCGGCAGAAGGCATATGATTTCTCCTAGCTGTGCATTTCAGGCCTCAGATAGGGAGTCCTGCATCATATGCCGGTTTTCACTCTGCTCTGCTCTCTGTGCCATCAAGACTTGTGGCCAGAAAAGGGACTACAGGCATATCATGCTAGGATAATTCTCATGGGCCAGAAAATCATGTGACACCAGAAAGCCAATCCCATGCTGCTGCATGAAAATATTTTCAGATCAACTCTCAGAGAGTGAACAAAAGAGAAAAAGAAAGAAAGAAAGGGGAAAAAAAAGAACGAATTCCAGTATCATCTGTGATTGGAATCTTTAGAGCCTGTTCCTATGCCCGTTTTTACTCCATAGAAAGACTTCCTGATTTCAATGGAGTTTCCTCCTAGGTAAGAATGATTGAGCCTTTTTCAGTCGCTAGGCCAAGAAGAGGGGAGCCAGATGAAGAAATAATTTGTTAAAAAAAAAGCAGAGAAAACAAAGTTAAAACTTGCCAATGACAGTTAATCCAAGATTTTATACTGAAAAGTATTTTGACTTCTTTGAGTCAACATGTTTATAGTTGCTGCAATGAAATTTTAATTTTGTGCTCTAATGAACACAAATCGATCCGTACTCCATGTTGGCAAAACTTATGATGGCTGCATAATTGAGAGAACTCAGTTGCATAAAAAAAAAGAAGACGAAGAAAACACCCACAAAATATAGCCAGCTGCCAACATATGGAAGTGTAGGATGGACAGCCAATGCAATGAAACTACATCCATCACCACGCTTGGTTAAGAGGAGGCTTTGAAAGCGCTCATGTACAAGTTTGCCGTCATTCTTGTTCCCAGTTTGGGTAATTGCAGGATTACAGACAGTTAATGGTTGGGAAGAGTACATCATCTTCTCTTTAGGAAAACAACAACCCCAAACACCAATATTTAAAATATTATTGAAGCTGCTGCAGTTTGTGTGGAGGAAAAAAAAAAGTATGTATCCCTCTCTGGTCTGTTTACTCATACAAGTAATTGTATCTGTTTGAACTTCCCCCATTCTGCCACCCTCCAGGCATGTGGACTACAATCCCCATTATCCCCAGCTTTTGACCACACTGGCAGGGGATGGGAGTTGTAGTCCAATACATGGGGGGCAGTTAGAGGAAGGGTGTTTTAGGAGATTCTGCTGCCTCTGGCTGACACAGGAGTGTCATAAATATAAGTGTTTTGCCAACATCCCCTAGGGACTGAATTGTGACTGGTAGCAACCGGATTTCTGGATCCAGAAGACTTTTATGGCAGATCCTGACGATTTGTGCATCCAAAGAACTTTTTGAGGGCCTATGGCTAGATCTACACTACTGCTTTATAGCAGTATTGAAGCGTACTGATAACTGTTAGGGAACAGTCCACATTCCATATACCACTTTCATAGGGTTATATCCGGCTTTTTATTCCACATTCGTAATGATTTGGCACAAGGTGTAGATTCGGCCTTAGTCTTTAAAGTACCACGGGACATTTTTTCCTTTTGGCTGCTAGAACCTGACATGGCTACTCATTTGAAATATAGACACATTCCTCTTGAATGAACAACACATATAAATAGGGTGTTTTGCTATATATATAATCTTAAATTCCTGAATCAAGAGATAGCTATAACCACCAGCACTGAATGATTACACTTTCTCAGGGTCCCATTTTAGATTTTGGACTTTTATGTATTTGTTAGCTTTTTAAAGTTTTCCTGAGGAAGGAAACCAACCAACCAACCAACCAGAAGAACAGGCACTCAAAAACGGTTTGCCCATATTTCTGGCATTTTATTTTTATTTTGAGGCCTCATTGCTGGCCCTGAGAGTGTAATAAGTCTTATGGGCCTGTTTATGAACATTCCTTTCCCTTAGTGCATCTGGGAAATGGCTTTGATTTCCACCCATCTCCGGGTCACCTGTTTGAATCATCCCTGTCAGATGTCTCCTCAGGACCTGCTGCTCCATCGTTAGGGATGGGAGACCTAGAGATGCTTGAATCTGCCGAGACTCTCCAAAATCCACATTTGTAGCTCAGTTCATCTCACTCCTGCTCTCAGTTTTGCCCTGTTTTTCTTTTTATTCAAATGGGAAAACTGTGCATTTTCATGTGCATTTTCCAAAGTGGACACTTTTGCCCCATCGATTAAAGCATGAAAATGTGTTTTTTTTTTTTAAAGTGCATTTTAAGGTGCACGTTTTTCAAAATATGAATTTTTCAAATGTAATTGCAAATTCTGGAATTTGTGAACTTTTTTTTTTTAAAAAAAACCCCAATACTCTCATTTATATTTGGGATTGTGAGCAGGGAAAGTGCAAATCATTTGCAAACCGAAATGCAATTCTTGTACATCCCTATACATGGTGAGCAAAGGCAGAGATGCAGAGGACCACACATCAGATGACACATTAGGCAATGGAGGAGGGGGGAACAATCGTCAGTTGTGTTGCTTATTGTGTCATCTGAAGGGCAACACACAACACACACACAACTGACAGTACATTAATCAGGCACTTTAAACCACGGAGTGAAACAACAGGCTTGCACGTTGTTTAGCCCGAAGCACCGTTGTTTAAAGTGTCGTCTGAATTCTGCCCCCCCCTCTCCGTGGAATAGAGTTTTGCTGCCTAGAGCAGCCAAAAAACCTCAGCTGCTCTATGCAGCCAGCAGAACTCACGGTGCATGCTGGGATACGGCTGGGGGACACACGGAGGAGAGGCTGCAACCAAAATGGCTGCCGCAAGTTTCTAGCAGCCGGGGTGTTTGCTGGTTCCGAGCAGCGCTGGCTGCAGCGTGTCGTCTGTGGAGCTCCTCCTGCCTAACGCACGGTGAGTACATTATTTACCCCTCCGTTGCTTAATATGTCATCCGAACTGAGCCCATGTCTATTTTCTACCCAGCCGGAGGGAAAAAACCCTCTGATTATAACTTGCCTACTTTCCTCTTGACAGGGACTGATAATCTACTTATGGGTCTTTGAATGTAAGTCCCTTAGTTAATGCACAGTGCTGTCAAGATAGCCAACTCCTACAATTAAAAAGCTCACCAGCTGGATGAGACCTGATGGATGAGCCAATACCTGAATAAGTGTTACGTCGGTAAGGTGAGAATTACATGACTCAATAAGACTTTGATGTGCATTGGGGAGTGGAGATGGAGAGGTAAACAATAATAAGAAGAAATTCCTCCACTCCTAATCCCCCTTTTCTTCTTCCTTGGTTCATGCCAGTCATCTTGTTGAACCATGGGTTATTGTGTTGTCTGAATGTAGCATGTTTTCTGCGGGGTGGCTCATTTTTCTTGAACAAGCCCATGGTTTGTTGTTGGGTTGTTCTGAGTGGTTACCATGCCATACTGCATGGTTAACAAGCCACCCTGTGGAAAATGCACTATGTTCATACAACGCGAGAACCTATGGCTCAAAAACAGTCCACAGTTAAACAACAGCCCACACTCAACCACTGTGGGACTCCCCAGAGCTGTGCTTTTTTGTCCTTTGCAGTGTGCCATTCAAGATAAAGATTCCCAATTTCCCAGGGCAATGAAGTCCTCCCAAGCACCAGGATGATTCCACCCACCCAAGAAACCCATTAGTTTTTCCTGACCCGATTGTTACAAAAGCTTCCAGCTTATGGCTTTACCTGGGCAACAGGTGGTCTTGAGTGGTGGTGTAGTGGTAAATTTTGAGTGCAGGTGCTCATCATGACAGACCCCCAAGGAGAGCCCCCCTGGCCCCAAATCAGGCAGCTGTGTTGATCCATATCAACAAACCAGTTCTAGCTGTTGGCATCTCCACCCATTCAAGACCAAGGCCAGATCCACACCAAGCAGGATATAACACTTTGAAAACATTTTGAAAATGGTATAAGGAACGTGTCCTGGGCCTGAACAGTTGTCAAAACCATTATAAACCATTATAAAGCAGTAGTGCGGATCCTGCCCAAGGCACTCCCAAGTGCTTTGCATTACAACAGGGAACAATATATATTGTTGCTGGGAAAATAATAATAATAATAATAATAATAATAATAATAATTTACATTTATATACTGCCCCATATCCGAAGCTCTCTAGGAGGTTTACAAAAATTAAAAGAGTGAACATTAAAAAGTCAATATACAAAATTTTAAACCATAAAACAGAAAACAACTGATATTTAAAAAATCTATTCTTCCTTAACAACTGTGAGGACTGCAGTGAAGCTTGGAGGGAAGAGGGAAGAGGGGTGGCAGCTGACCTCAGCATTCCTGCTAATTTAAAAACAGTGTCGTCTCTGCAGGCCCTGGTTCCGCTACACCACTGGCTTGACTTTCTCCTGCAGGGTTGCATGAATGCCTTTCCCCTTGCCTGCCTGACACCCAAATTCTCCTTTTTCCAACTCCTGGGGACACAAGCCACTGCACCCCAGCCTATTATTATTATTATTATTATTATTATTATTATTATTATTTACATTTAAATGCTGCCCCATAGCCGAAGCTCCCTGGGCAGTTTACAAGGATTAAAAACATCCAACATTTAAAAACCAATATACAAAATTTAAAACCATAAAAAGCATAAAAACAAACTACATATCAACTATCAAGGGGTCAGTTAAAAACTCAACATATGCTGTTAAATGCCTGGGAGAAGAGAAAAGTCTTAACCTGGTGTTGAAAAGATAACAACGTTGGCGCCGAGCAGGCCTCATCAGGGAGATTATTCCATAATTGAGGAGCCACCACTGAGAAGGCCCTCTTCCTTGTTGCCATCCTCCAAGCTTCCCTCGGAGTAGGCACTCAGAGGAGGACCTTAGATGTTGAGTGTAGTGTATGGATAGGTTTGTGTCGGGAGAGGCGTTCCATCAGGTATTGTGGTCCCAAGCTGTGTAAGGCTTTTTAGGTTAAAACTAGCACCTTGAATTGGGCTCGGAAACGTACAGCCAACCAATGTAAGCGGGCCAGTTCTCTAGGATTTTGACAATTATGTTTATCAATTCCTCACATTTGTATCTGCCTTTCCTCCAAGAAGCCCAGGGTAGTGGGACATGAGGTCAAGTTTACTGGATCCTTACCACATCCCTGAGAAGAAAGAGCGAGGCTGAGAAATTCGAACAGGAGAAAATTTCTCCAGAAAGCATCATGACAAGTCATGATTTGTACACAGCCCTCTTTGGGCCACCTCCAAAGCTCTAACCATTATGCCACACTGCTGATTGGTACAAACATCCAGGTGAAAATAAAGTGTGCCCTTTCCCTTCCACCATTCATAGGACACAAACCGTAAACCCTCTAGCCAGGAAGCTGAGTTTGTTCACTCTTATCTGACAAGTTGGGCTGAGGAATGCAAACAGTTCATAAGCAAGTGTTCCAAATCTGGCTATTCTTCTACCCCGCCAGAAGGGTTGCTAATGAATTTGTTGCATGAATGCACAGACAGATTGGGAACTGGAGGAATGCTGGCCAGCCCAACATTGTCCTGGCACCAAAAAGCCTATTTGTACCCATACAACGTTTCCTCTGGAGTATGATTCTCATCCAGAGGTGATTTTCCAATAAAATCAGCCTCAATTATTGCTAGCACAGGAGCAACCCTGGAGGGAAGGAGAAGAAGCAATTCAATTGCTGGAAAATGCTGCACGAAGCAAAATTAACCTTGCTGTGCTATTATCCTAGGAAACATTCCGCTCGTTTCTCCTCTTTCTTTGCTATTAATTGACCCTTAGTGGAGGAAGGGAGGGGGAGAGGGGAAAATCTACATACATGTTGTTTAACTCTGTTTATAAAATAAAATAATAAAAAAGTTTTTTAACATTTAGATGCACACATAAAAAAGGAGAAAGGCAGAGGAAACGAAACGGGTTAATCTTTTAAATACTCTGTTGTTAGTCTTTCTATTTTATATAAGAGAACAATATTGCAATTTCAGATGTCTTTCAACGTGCTCATAAAAAAGGACAGAACTGAGCCATGGGGTAATGCGTTTTCCAATCTGAACTGAGGGCTAAATGAGACATTATGCCAAGTATGTTGTCTGCTGACCAAAACAGCAGCCACGTGACTACTGCCCCTCACCCCAACATCTAGTAAAACTTACTCATAACCAGGATATTAGAGACAGGGAATGTGTGCCGTTCCTCTCCAGCTCCCATCAACCCTGACAACTGAACATCTTGGCTGGGACTAATGGGTGTTGTAGTTCAACCACATCTGTAGGATGTTCAGGTTCCCCAGTGTTAGAGTGTGGGAAAGAGAGTGGAAAAATAAAAAGACGGTGCACATACCCTGGACCTTAATCCCCCCCCTCCAGGGTCCTAAAGTGCTTAGATCAGGACACGCAGGGAGAGATATGTAATAGAAAGAAACACACACACACACACACAGAGTGCCCTCAGCCAGCTTGCAGTAATCAGGGAAGCTCAAAAACACCACAAAAATAAATGGCACTCTGAGAATGAGGCAGAACAACGGAAGCCTCTTTCACAGGGGAAGAAAACTTTGAGTGAATTGAGTACAGATTGAGGCACAACACAAGCTCCCCCTCTACACTGTAGGTAGACACAACACTGCCCTCACTCACACCTACATTGTGGTGGATGCAAACTGGCAACACAGTTGATGCTGTTGCCATTTGCAGCAGCAGCAGCAACACACACACACATCAAAAACCCTTACAAAAAAAGGAAGTTGGGTTACACCTGCTGCCCATGGTGAGCCCTACCTGTGTGGAACTGTCGAGCATTTCTCCTCCCCCTGAAGAACTTCAAGGAAGTCACCCTCCCCCCCTCCAATTTCTCTGCCTACAAATAGGGAGGTGAATTTTGAGAGGCCGTTTGAACACAGAGTTCTCGTTTGGATTCTGCCAACAGGACTGCTCTCCAAAGGTATGAGAAGGGTTTTACTATGGTTATCTTCCAGACTGATAAAAATGAGCCTAGCAAAATATGTCAAGAGAATAAATCCCCCAAATAAAGGCAAACTGGCAAAGAGGGAAAGAAGAAGAAGAAAAGAAATGGAGTTGTGATCTTATGCCTAAAGTACTACATTTTTAAGCAGCTGTGACGACTTTGGACTAAATCAGAAAGGACCTGCAAAGAAGGGAGAAAGATCTAAAGAGACAATCAAGCTCAAATAAAGCCACATGCGGATCGCTGAATTGTAGGACCTTTGAAAAGTCAGAATTTACATTAAAAACTCCTCCCCCCCCATATTGGGGGATTAGCATGATAGAATCAAAAGGGATTTATTATGTTTCTTGGCAAACAGTTTAAGAAACTGGTGTCTGATCATTCCTTCCCAACACTAACCTTCCATTTGTCAAAGAGATTTTCGGCGTTTGCCAGAGACAACAAAACGAATGGGGCGATACATTGTTTGTTTTGTGTCTGTCCCACCTCTCTTCCATGATGGAACTCAACGTGATCAACGTGGTGCTCCGATGCTTCTCCCTTCCAGGCACTGACAAGACTCAGAACCGAAAAGCCCAAAGGAGGACAGCATCCAAATCAGGACAAAAAAAGGAGGGGAGAAGCAGGTTCTCAGGATGCATGCTGAGAACCTGCTTCTCCCCGCTTCTTTTTATCCTGACAGGACTCGGGCCTGCTTTGCTCCAGCAACGTGGCCATCATGTCGGCCATCGGACCATTTCCTGAGGCAGTGGAGAAGCTATTATGTTGGTGATGCTGCTGCAAAGCAGCTCTAATTTCAGGAGCAGAACTGCAGCTATAAGTGAGGATGGATGGATCTGTCCTTTTTGGTATCTCTCATGTTCATTTCTTTAAATAAAATAAAATCTCAAGTCCATCCTCTCCAAAATATGGATTTCATGAATTTTAGTCAGTTCTTATCAGAAACTGAAATTCTCATCCGTCTGTACTGGCCAAATTCAACTGATGCCATTCCCAGCATGGAGAAGACCATGTTGTAGCTGCCTGCCATGTAGCTGTTCAAGTTGAGGAGCCCGTCATAAAAAAGGCACACCAACCCTAATTTAGTGCTAACCTGGTTGAATACACAGGGGTCCAAACCCAGACTTTTAAGAACTAAGCACTGAAAACACTGGGTGTGGTTTGATGAAGCTCCCAGCATTGATTCCTCCGACATTCTATGGGGCTATGGGGTAGGATGAGCGATTTCCATATAGGGCTGTCAGTTTGGGAAGTAGCCCTATCCTTATTATTTTGTAAAGTGTTTTTCCTTCCTTGGAATGTTACAATCTCATTCCTCCTCTTCCTCCTCCCTTTGCTTAGCTCTACTGAAATCAATGAAGTACCATGAGCGCTGATTGTGCTGTAAAATTCATTTTAGAAGATTTAATGTAAATCAATTAATGGCCGATCAAATGAATAAAAAAACAAATCATTATGGAGAATCACAGGCATGTTGTCCTCTGAGGAGGAGGAGGAGGAGGAGGAGGAGGCAGGGAGGGGAACAAAACTGAACAGATGAACTCTATGGACAGTTGCCATTTCCAATGCAAAAACGAATGGTAGCTCCATGGCAGAGCATGTGATTGGTGTGGATAAGGTGCCAGGTTCAATCCCCGGCATCTCCAGGTAGGACTGGGAAAATTGCCTGAAACCTTGGAGAGCCACTGCCAGTCAGAGCCAACAATACTGGGCTAGATGGACCCAGTGTCTGACACAGTATTAGGCAGCTGCCTATGTTCCTAAATTCTCGTATTTCTGCTTATGAAGCTTATGAGTGTTCTTCCTACAGTTGTGGAAAGGTATGATAATATGTTTTCCTTTTTTTAAAAAAAATGACAGGAGAGATGTGGAACAGGTGTTGTGACTAAGCCTGTTCCCCTTGGGCTGGGAGAAGGATGTTCAGGAGATTAATCAGTCAGATTCTGATGCAGAAGAGACGGCACCAGAAACATACCAGCCTGTACGGGGAGTGGGGTAGGCGACTCTCACGGGCTTTTCACCAACTGGGAATGAACTTTCACCAGCCCTTATCTCTGAGGGTGTAAACAACCCACAAGCTGGGAATCAATGTTCTTCTGAGGGGGAGGGCACTGAAAGCCTAGCTGATCTGAGAATCCATAGGAGACTAAAGCGGGCAGAGTGAAAGGAAGGGGAGAGAAGGTCGGCCCAGCTAGCTTCTTGCCACAGACTTCTTCAAAACCAGCCTCTCTGAAGTTATAGCGTACTGGAAAAGGACTTTCCCTGTTTCTTGAAAGGACAATTGCATAATCTTGCCTAGAGGAAAGTTCCTAGAAAATTAGAATCCCTTCAGGTGAGAAGAGATGTTAATTGCCTGAATAAAGCTTTGTGGATTTCACGGCAGATCTCTTTATTGTCTCCCAATAAAGTGAGGGGTGTTGGGAAACATGACAACAGGAGACACAGAGCTGTCTTCTTCTTCTTCTTCTTCTTCTTCTTCTTCTTCTTCTTCTTCTTCTTTTTTTCTGCCTTCAGTTCCAGCATAAAGGAGAAGATTATTTTTACTCTTAACCTTCATTCGCGTTACACAAAGAAGTGGGGGAAAGAGTATCTATGAGAGCACTAAGTGTTCCCTGTCCGATAAAGTAGATACAAGATGTTACCAGCTCACCTCTCTTGGTTCCATAGGGATATGAAGACCTATTTATATTTAACACGAGATTTGAAATAGAAACGTGTGTTCTATGAATCACTCTGCTTGCCTGCCCTTTGGGCCACTGAATCATTCGGTGGGGAGGGGGTATCGCCTTTTCTTAGTCCCCTATGGCATCACACTTTCCATGGAAGGATCCAGCAAGGGTGAGCCACATGTGGATTTTCTCCTGCCTGAGCAAGTGATTTGTGAGTGGATCTCATTACAAGATCAGTGCTAGTTTATTGTATGCAATATTCAGGGACTGAAGCACGTTAATGGTAATTTAAGGGGTTATTCCAGGATAGCTGGCAATGCCATCAAGACTCATGTGTACTTTCCTGGTTGTAAAAATGAAAACATTTATTTCCCTGCTTGTAATGCTAAAGTGCAATTCAGTTCTGCAATGGAACCTGCAAGATAGCTTGAAATACTCATTAAAAATAGCCAACGTACAAAAACAAACGGTAGAATCAATCAATCAGGACATAAAAACAGCAGAAACATTAGACAACAGCACTAAGAAAAAAAATGTTCACCTGAAATTCACCACCCTATCCCGAGGTGGTGAAATTGCTTGTGCGTGTGTAAGAGAGAGAGAGGTGTGTGTGTGGTGGTGGTGGTGGTGGGGAATAAAAGAAAATGGTCTTATGAGAAATTCTGGTTCAGTTAGTCCTGAATGAAACTCTGTTGCTAGTTCATACTGGGTAGGCTGACCATAGGAGGACAGGGTTCATGTAACTTTAACAGTTGTAGAGAAAAGGGAATTTCAGCCAGTGTCATTCGTATGCAATTAGTTCCTGGTGAAATTCCTTCTTCATCACAACAGTTAAAGTTGCAGGGGCCCTGCCTTCTTTTGTATTTGGTCACTCTAGTATAGTGCCTGCACCTTTAACTGTTGTGATGAAGAGGGAATTTCACCAGGAACTAATTGCATACAAATGATACTGGCTGAAATTCCCTTTTCTCTACAACTGTTAAAGTTACATGAGCCTTGTCCTCCTTTTCATATGGTCAGCCTAATACTGGGGGAGGAAGGACGTGATTGGCTATGGAAGAAGCATTGGAAGGGCCCCAGTCCAATGCTTCCTTCAACAATATAGAAAGATATTGGAATCTGGGTTGGATCCACAGTTCAATCTGAAATACTCCATTCTATTCACAGGCAGTGAAATTGGAAGGGACATTTTTCCAACTATTATTTGGGTGAGGGATTCTTGAACAGTTACGGTGCAGCCTGAAAAAGGAAATGCTCAGAAAGTTATTTTCTGAGAAATTTTGGCTCAATTCTAAAAAGAGAAAAAAAAATTGAACTAGAATAATAAATTACCAAACCAATTACTGAAAAGCAAACCTAAACAAAAGATGTTCTCAGCTAAAGACATAGCAAGGAAGGGCCGGCGGAATCTCTTACGGTACCACATTCCACCGTCCGCCACTTCTAAAAAGGCCCCTTCTCTTTTGCTCACCAACTGCATATCTGATGGTGGTGGGACACAGAGCGATCTTGTCCCCCTGACAAGGTCAAAGTGTTTGGGCAGGTTCAAATATCAGCCTCATAAGGAAGTTAGAGAAGAGTATAGTTTTGAAGTCAATTCTTATGCCACACCTTCAAAAATTCCTTTATATACCTGGAAAGCATCCTACTTGCAAGACCTGAACCTTAAACCCAGTGTGAAACAATTCCATAACACAGAATGAAATCTGATTCTAGCAGAGAGCCACAATGTCAGCACAGTGCAGGAGCAGAGAATATTTTTTACACTAATGACAACTGAGACCCTTTCTTTCAGTCTCCCCTTCTTTTCATATTGAAGCAGATGTCAACTGTACTTAGGTTCAGTTCAACTTATTAGCGCGTGGCTTTCAGCCAACAGCCATTCCCATTTGCAGAAGGATACTATCACATATGTCTTAATAAGAGAACCGCGTTTTTAAAAATGCATGTGATACGTCACATATGCTACAAGGATATGTGCATCTTTCACTTGCGGTGACAATGGAAGCTACTAAACTTTGCTGAGTGCAGCTGAAGAACATTAACATTCAAGAGGAATTTCTGGTGCCATTCAAACACACAACAAAAAAGACAGCATTAGCAAAAAATGCAAAAGTAAAACAAACCGAGCCATCATTTCTTTGCCATGTAAAACTGTCTTTTTAGTTTATTTGTATAAAAACATGTCTTCTACCACCATGGTTTTCTACCAACTTCCTGAAGTCTTTGACTTCAGGAAAACTATTCCACAACATCTCATCTGGAATGGAACCCCAGAGAATTCTGGGGCATGCTCTAGATAGCAGCATTAGTTCTTTTGAGGCATTGTGTATGCCTGCTGGGACTTGTTGTTGCTCATGTGACCTGAGAGTGTGACTAAGAACAGGGTTAGGGAACCTCCAGCCTTGGGGGCTATTTCAGCCCACAGAGGTTCCCCATCCAGCTTGGAGACAGTCCCTCCAGAGAATTTAAATAGTCATGTCACCATAGTGGGGAGCATTGTGAGCTGCTCAGTCTGCTGTCCAGGTGCTAACTGTTGATGGGCAACTTTAAGGCCCCTGCTGTTCTCCCTTCTTATGGTTCATGATCTTTAGACTGAACTTGGACGAGATAGGTCCTTCAAATAGAGGAGAGACCTTCAAACAACAGACTTATCCTCTGATGAGACT
Organism: Anniella stebbinsi; assembly: GCA_029215795.1. NCBI lineage: Eukaryota > Metazoa > Chordata > Lepidosauria > Squamata > Anniellidae > Anniella > Anniella stebbinsi. The sequence continues at coordinate 1,867,270 of JARDYH010000001.1, forward strand.
AGGGAGGTCCGCCGCTGGGGAATCCGTTTCTTTGTTTTTGACTTGACGGAGTTCCACGCCGTGTATGGATCAATTAGCGTTTGTGAGCCGAGCGGCAGGATTTCCCCTGAACTTCAGGAATGCCTTTTGCACACCCACACCCACAATATGTGCATATTTTGGAGCAATGAGTGCAAATCATGGCTGAATTTGCACAAATGGTCCAGAAATGTGGTCAAATTGCTCAGATATTTGTTCAAATTGCAGAACCTGCAAAAAAAAATGTGCAAAAGGCCCAGAAAATTAATGAACTGGCCAGCTCACTGCAGATTGGGTCAGGTGTTTCAATGGGAATTGAAATGAAGTTGGCAGAGGGGCTGAACCTAGGAAAACCCATTGAATTCCACCCTCAAACAGATTCCTCCAACATCCCTATCTCTGACAGCCCTTCAAATAGAGGACAATACATTAGGGCCCGTGGCCACACTGTCAGGGAAGTATCTCCACCATTATCTATCTTCTGGTTGAAGTTTTTCCTGATATGTTTCTGAGTCACCTCAGAATTACAGCAGCCTTCCCCAACCAGTGCCTTCAAGATGTGTGGGGCTACAAAAGCCATCATCCCCAGGCAGACTGATGAATGTCCATGCTGGTTGGGGGATAGCTGAATTTACAGTCCAAGTTGGAGAAGGAAGTTCTACAGATATCCCTCTTTTTTAATGTTATCCAAGGCAATGCTTTAAATCAAACAACTGGTAGTCAGAAATCCTTGCAGAGCTACCAAAAATCCCCCACTGATTTACCAGATCTTCTCTGCCTTCTGCTCCTCTCTTCTTCAAGGAGTATTGGGTGGGAAGGTCTCAAATCTTATTCTAATGAGCTACACAATATCAGGAAAATTTGAATACAAAGATGGACAACTAAAAAAATGGCATTCTTTTAGTTCCAAGGCCAGGCAAAACCATACCGTCCCACTGATGTTTTAGGCAAGCCAAACTAATTAAAACAAATAAATGGCATAATACACTGGGAAGCTCTCTCATACAAGTCTTGTTGAAGCCAATGGGAGCAGTGAAAAAGTGCTGTAGTAGGCTGGCCCTACCATGAGGCAGAGTGAGCAACTGCCTCAGGTGGAAGATATTGGGGGGCAGTGGCCCTAATACCACTGCTCCTAACCACTCCCTTGGAGGACAGAGCTGTGTGTGCCCCATGGCCTGTCCTGCACCCCTAAAACTAGAATGCTGCCTTCTGGTGTGGTGGTGGATGCTATGCCATTGCCAGCGATGGTGAATGAATTAATTGCTATTCCTATCAGCTTCTATATGTGGAGTGGACTGGGCACTTCCTTGTCCTTAAGAGGCAAAATGTTCTGGGTCAGCCCTGTAAAGTCATTGCCCGGGAGGATTTCCCAGTGGAGTCTGCCCCCTAGACACTTGGGGGGCTGTCCCAGGACCAGTTCCATTGTCACAAGAAGCCAAACTGAGATAAGAAGAAAGAGAGAGAGAGAGTGAGGGGGAATCCACACAGTCCTTTGGAACGTTTTAAACTGTATTTTAAAACGTTCCAAATAGGTGCGTTCTAAAACGTCTTAGGCCACATTACTGAGTACTCACGTTACAGGAGAACAGTCTTCTGTCTTTAAAGCGGTGTGTGCGGTCACACGCTGTTCTGCCCTGTCTCTTTCTCTTTCGTTTTTTCAGTGAGTTTAGGGCAAGGCATTGTGGGGGTTGTAGTTCAGTTACACACTTCCTTCTTAGTTCCTCTGTCATTCCCTAGCGAGTATAGGGCTAAGAATTGTGGGTGTTGTAGTTCACTGGTCCACTTCCTGTTTCTTCCCCACCAATCAACTGCTCAGCATTTGGGCACCAGTAAGGAAGCACTGCCCCCATGAAGCACAAACGGCAAGGAAGGACACATTATTTTACTTAAAACGATGTATTAAAAGTGAAACCGTTGTATATAACTGAAGGGAGTTTTAAAAAACCTCAGATATACAACGTTATAGGGAATGCGTCATGTGGCCCAAAGAGTTTTCATAACCCTTATAAAACGTCAAAAAACTCGTGTGTAGATCTGCCCTCAGAGAGAGAGAGAGAGAGAGAGAGAGAGAGAGAGAGAGAGAGAGAGAGAGAGAGAGAGATGCTTGTACCTCCTGCTTGAAATGGCCTCATTATAAGAAAGCTTCGCTTGCACTCTAACAACCGTGGCTTTAAGGGGGAAACTGTGACTTTGCACAGGTGGGTAAACTAATAAAATGTATCAAAAATACCAAGCAGAATGTAATTAATATGCCTAATTTACTCCCATGGGAACTAATTGAAGCAAAACCCATGAGCACATTCAAAAAGAACTCAAACAGCAAGGCATCAGAGTATAAATTATACATGGAGTCAGGGAGCTCTAGTCTGGCTGGTTGGCTGGATGTCAGAATATACGTTCTTTCTTTCAGTCTCAGGCCTCATATGTGTAGTCATTGTTTAATGTTTAATGTTCAATGTTTTTAATTTTTGTAAACCGCCCAGAGAGCTTCAGCTATGGGATGGTATATAAATGGAATAACATAAATAAATAAATAACTGTAGGCACAACAGTAACCTGCTGGGTGTGTTCACATGCTCAAGCGTGTTCATGGAGGAGAAGGCTATCAATGGCTACTAGTCCTGATAGGTAGTATGCCTATGTTCACCACACCAGTTACTGGGGAACATGGGTGGGGTAGAGGGTTCAGATGCACTCATGCGCTGCTTGTGGATATTCTGTGAGCAGCTGGTTGGCCACTGTGTGAACAAGATGCCAGACAAGGTGGACCCTCAGTCTGATCCAGCCTTAGGGCTCTTATGTTCTTGAGCACAGCAGCAGTGAGGATGAATGAATGAATCTATCAGAATTGCCTTCCAGCACATTTGATTTAAAAATAAAATAAAATAAATCTCAAGTTCTTTCCATCCAATATAATTGTGATAATTCTTATCCAAAATGAACCGGAACCAATTCACAACCTTCTGCACTTGCCAAATTCTGAAGGTACGGCTACTCCCAACACAGAGAGGACCATGTTGTACTTGCCTGTCAGAAAAAAAGTGTTGGCAACTCCAATTCAGCACCATAAACATGATGAATAGACAGAGATCCAAACCCAAACTTTAAAGAGCTAAGCACTCAAAGCCGGTGGAAGCTGGTGGCTCTGATTCTGGTGAGATTGTGAAGCCATTCTGAGTTTCAGTCAGAACCAGCCACAACTCTAAAGGAGCGATCCAAGGTGCTGAACCTATTTTGGAGATGGGGTTCAGCACCCTGGATAGCTCCTTTAGAGTTCTGGCTGGTTCTGACTGAAAACCAGAATCAATTCACAACTTTACTGAAATCGGAGCCACCAGCCTCTACTGACGGTTGGATGGTTTCTCCTACTGTTGATTTTCATCCAGATGGCAGCATATGGAGAAATGTTTAGCTTTTCTACCCTGTTCACTTTACCTGCCACCACTGAAGCAGTTTGAATCTCTTGCCGGGGACTGTGAAAAAACTCTTCTGAGGCTTTAATAAAACACTAGGACGGAAGGGCTATATAATGTTTTCAAATTCCTGTACTCCACGGCTTTGCTCGTTAAAAAGGCAAGAATGGAATTGTTTTTCTGAAGAAGCCAAAATACATGGCGAAACAGGACAAATTGCCAGACGCCTGTTACCTTGAAACTTTGTTACCTTGAAACTTTGTTACCTTGAAACTTTGTTACCTTGAAACTTTGTTTGGTGCTTTACCTAAAAAATTTGCTTGGTGCTTGCACCTTATCTGAGTGGTAAAAGAAAACCCTGTTATTTTTCATTTTTACATCTGCGCTAAATGATTGTACCTTATTTGCGCTTGTTGTATTCTACTGATTGTATAACACACATCTTGCATGTGTAGCAAATGTTTAGCATATCAGCATTTGGAAAAAAAACCCACCTAGTAGAATTGTAACACACGTGTTGAATGTGTAATAATTGTTCAGCTTATCAGCATTTGGGTATTTGTATAAATTTGTCTTGTATAATTGTTTCCAATTGGGGCATCAGCCAATACAATTACAATTCTGTGCTCTTTAGCATTGGTTTGTTTTGGTAATATTTTAAAATAACAGCAGATACTTAAAATGTTGTCACACATTGAACGTAACACGTAGTTTGGCTGTTAGACTGTAAACACTCTGAGGCAAAGACCTATCCTGGTTGCTTAATTTCACTCTGAGAACTACCATGTTCTTTGAGGTTTGAGTTTCTTCATGATCATCATCATCATCATCATCATCATCATCATCATCATCCAACCACCACCACCACCATATCTGAGGCCTTTAAAACTGGAGCCTGGAAGATTGCTTCACTTTTTTCTGTAGAGCTCTTTTAAAACACAAGGAAATATTTTCCATATATGCAAGCAGATTTCCGCAACAGGCTGGTGCAAAATATGATTCCCATGCATCAAACATACCCTGCACTATTTCCCCTCTGTCAGACCTTCCCAAAGATTGCAATTAAAAAACATAATCTTTTTGGCATGGGCGCACTCCCCCTCGAGGCTAGGAGATCGCAGCACTGAATGTGATTATAATATCATTTAGCAGCTATTCATAGATGGCACATATTAATTTATGTAAACCAGAGACAACTTGGGGTATACAGTCATCAGGGAGCTATGAAAAATCGAATGCCTGTCCTTGCAGATCAGGGACTTAAAAAAAAAGAAAGAAAAGGATATGACTACAGAGTAAGCTGAGTCACAATGAGTGCTGTTATTGCCTTGGTGTGGGGGTTTATTTGTGCCTGTTTGCTTGAAATTCATTAAACTTGATTTCCCCCCCCCCCCCAATAGATATTAAAAAACAAACAAAAAACTTACTTTATGGGAATGTTTCGAGGCTTTGTCTTCTCTGCAGTCTATAAATAAAAAAGGAAAGCAAAAGAGCCGTTAGCTAACCTTAGCAAGTATGACCTTTTTAGAGAGGGGGAAAAACCATTTTTTTTTTTAAAAAAAAGACAGTATATTTCTGAGAACCGAAAATGAACACAACTATGGAAATCTCCATAATTAAGCAGGAAGCATCGCAGGAGACACAACTCTTTTATCAATTTTAATGGCTTGGTGCTGACGTTTGTGGAAAAAAAAATGCAATACAACAGTACCCCAGAGATGCAGATGGTAAAGACACAACGCTGCTGAATGGGGGACACTTCATGAGTTCACTATGGCTCACTTTATAGGCACACCCAGCAGCAAGGAGCGGTATCTCTGGGGTGCAATCTCATGCTGCAGAGGTGTGTGCCTGAACAGCACAGCCACATGGGTGGGGAAGTTTGTGGGTCTCCTTCATTCAATCAACACTCTAGAGGAAGGGAAGGAGCTGCCAATTCAATGAAAGAGACCCTCATGGCTGTGCGCAGCCATGTGGCCACGCTGTTTAATGTAGTTCAAGGAATCATGTCTTGTACCTCCCATGTAGGGAGACCAGAGAAAACCTTTGGGGGTAGAGTTCAAGGAATTTTCATAGGCTCAGCCCCCCCCCCCCCTCTATTTCAGTTCCTACTGTGGCACTTGACTCAACTTGTAGCAACTTGGGCCTCTTCATTGATATTTCAGGTATTTTTGTGCATGTTTTTTGCCCTTTGGAAGGTTCTGCAACTTTTGTGAATTTCTGAGCAATTTACAAAAATTACAGCCGAATTTGCGCAAATTACACAAATTATAGCTGAATTTGCACAATTACAGCCAAATTCACACACATGTGGTGATGAATTTCATGCATGTTCAAGAACAAGATTGTGGTGCTTATTCTGAGCGTGGGTCAGTGGTGAATAGATCATGTGGGAATGAGTTGAGTATTAAAGCCCACCTCTGACACATAGCTTTAAAGAAATCCATCAGCAGGACTTCATTTGTTTTTTTAAAAATATATATAGATAGAAAGATAGATAGATAGTTAGATAGATAGATGATAGATAGATAGATAGATTAATGCTTTGGAAATTCTTAGTTTTTGGTATCTGTCTCAAGGTACACTGTAATCCCATACACAGTTACCTGGGAGAAAGCCTCATTGAACTCAGTGGGATTTACTTCCAAGCAGATATGCACAGGATTTTTTTAAAAAAGAAATGTTTTTATTTATATGTTTTGGTAAGCTCAAGACAAACAAATTCATCTAGAAGGATTGCTGCAGCACAGAGAAATTAATTTTAACTTAACTGTTGTCAGCCTTAAACAACAAGATCAGGGAAATTATATGTATCACAGCAGGGAGCCAATTCTTTCTCCAAAGAGCCATTTTTATTAGCCAACAAGAGGAAGGGGCAAAGGATGACCAAATGTTCAGATCAATTTCCTCCTGTTAAACCTTTGAGAAAAACATTCCAAATCCTCTAAATGAGTAACTATCCAGGCCTCACGGCCCTGCACCACCTCAGATACTGAACCTGGTTCCAGTTTATTGCTGAATCCATTGATCTGTATACAGTCCATTTATCATTCAGGAAAAGAGCTGGTGATCTTCACAGTATATTAGAAGAAACAACTCAGATCATCTGTCAACGGCCCTCTTATTTCTGTTTCCCGCTCCGCGGGGATTTCATCTCCTTCCATTCTTCTTGAATTAAAATGTTGCTAAGCAACACCACTGGGGGGGCACAGATGTTAGAATGGCGAGAGTCTATCAAGCTGTTTAAGCGGCTGTAGATTTTCATTGTGAAGCTTTCATATATATATATATATAATATATACACACACACACACACACACACACACATAACATACTTCGATGGCATAATCTGCAGCAAACACATGCTGCTTCTAAATTTTCTACCTATATAATGTTCCCCCTGTCAACGTGACTCCCAGCATCTTCCCCTCATCAACTGCTTTGTCAGCACAGACGGCAGGGAGACCATCAAGAAAACTGGCAGGGTGTCTTGGAGGGGGGGGGGGGGTAAACGAAATCGCATATTTTTAGACACCTGTGATGTTTGGTGGAGAAATTGTCCTGCCCACCAAGCCTATGCCACACACTCGAGTCCTTTTGTGACATCAGCAGCCAGTCAACAAATCCCTTCCCTCCGCCAAAGCATATCTGCATGATTACAGATCCCGTTACTTCTGACCCGTAAAACCTGAACATAGGGAGGACATCAAAGAGGCAGCAGGCATAGGTTAGGAGGCCAAGGGGAGGAGAGGTGGAGGACATGGACATCTGTGTGGGAAGCTGAGTTTGGAACTCACCATTTTCCTGAGTAAATATAAAACTTTTTCTCTTCAGCTGTCCCAACCTTGGAGCATTTACAAAAAAATACCAATAAATAAATTTCTGGCTGCCACAAAAAACACTCCAATCAAAGCCGTGCTACATGAGGATTCATGTTATGCTTTGATGCAAAAATCCATTGTATGAAAACATGCTGTATGCAGCAGTTCTGTCAATTAGAGCTAATTATTATTCTCAGATCAGGAAGAGCACAGTATTTCTTAGTCTCCTTCTCTTTTTGTAGCTAGGGATTCTTTGAAATATACATCGTTGCTATAACTTCATTATAAGAAAATGCTATCTCCAAATTACTCCCCCGTTCTCTTCCCTGGGATGGTTAGCTATTGACTCAAATTGTCTGCATTGAGTAGTTCCCTTTGATAATTAACTTTTGATCATTACTGACTCTAATGGCTCTAGTCTAATATTGTCATAGTCATCCTCCTCAATTACTTTAGCACTCATCACCTTTAATCTTTGAACAAAATGATCTCACTGAACCTCCATCAGCCTGACTACAGAATTAGTAATTTCTGTTTCTCATCTTCGTGGCTAAGTTTGATTTGTTTGAGACGTGATGTGAACTTTTGATTATTAATTTGAAAGATTTCAGATGGCTTCCTCTTTTTCTCTTCCTCTCTCACTTTTCAAAATGGGATATTTGTGCAACCTAGGCAAGTGTAGGTCTACAAGGATATATATATATATATTTGAAATTCATAATTATATGGGCCTCATTAGGGAATTTAAATGATGCAGGAAAAAGTTCACCTGAATATTGCAACGTATTTAAAGGCACAGATGGGCAAATCTGTCCAATTTGTTTTCTCTCAATTTTTTCAGTCTTTAATTTGGTTTACTCTGTTTCCCCATCACTTTGAGATTTATATATTCTCTTTTTAAAAGTTCATGCAGAAATACATACCATTTTTGTGTACATTTCTCAAATACACACCTTTTTGCATGTGATTTGGCCTATTATACACATTTTTACAAGCAATTTCCTCGACTAAGGGGTATTTCAAACATTATTTTCACTTATATGCATCTTTGGGCAGAATTTTCTGTAATATGTGCATTTCTGATTGCATTTTTGAGGGCTTGGAGGACTCCATCCAAAATTTGGAGAAGTGTGAATTAACAGAATTTCTGCCTTTGAGTATAGATCAGAAAGTGAAAATGCCAGCTGAACAAATTGCTGCCGTATCTCTACTCAAAAGCCCAGATCCTACCAAGATGGTAGAGCTGGATGAGGGCTATACCATGTCAGCCTGCAGTTGGGGAATGATAGGGCTGAATACAGAAAACCGGTTTGGCAAGCAGGAGGCTAGAGTAAAAGCCTCCTCTGTTACATCTGTGTTTCCATGTGGTGGGAATGGATTTGGTGCAGTCATGGGAACCCCTGCCTAGACTGACGTGGTACAGTTCAGACCCAGCGTAGCCACCTCAGAATGAAAACACCGCCTGACTGGGAGATCATTCTGTGAAGGACAGAAATGGAATCGAACGAGCCTCAAGTGGCCCCTTGGGGCATTAAGAGGGTTACATCATGTGGCTGCTGCTAATTTTGAGTCTGAAAATGTACATTAAGATAATTAAAGGTAATTGGAAAATGGAGAGCAGATTGAGGCAGACAATTTTGCCACTCCACTTTACAATTTCCTTATGATTTTATCATTATGGTTATATCCCTGGAATACGCTGTGTGATTGAAATGTCACATGTATCAGCACATTAGATAGAACATGCTGTGATTGTGAGACCTTTTTCCAATGTGGAAATATGCTCCTTGGAGATATACAGTCTTGTCCTTCCTACAAGGACCTCAGGACAGCAAACATGGATGTTCTGCGCCCACCCCCCAGACCTCATAACAACACTGTGAAGTAGACGTAGCTGAGAGATGGTGATTAGCCTCTGGTCGCCTGTCAGGTTTTATGGCAGAATAAACGTTTGAACCTGGGTCTCCCTGTTCAAACCTTCATTCTGCTATGAATCTCGTCTGCCACTCTAATAATTTACCACACTGGCTCTCAACCTTCAACTTACTTAGCAACCTTGAGGGAGACTGTGGTGCAACCCTTACTAAAGAAACCAAGATTAGACCCCTTGGGATTAGACAAATACCAACCAACCCTCCCTTTCAGGGTGAGGCCTGAGAGAAAGCAGTGGCCTTGCATGTTCAGGTTGTTCTGGAGGAAACTGATTCATTTGTTCGAGATTCCAGATTGGGTTTGGGCTGGGAATTGCTTTGGGCGCTCCATTGGGTGATTTGTGCTGAGGACTAAATTAGGGATGTGCACTGGATCGGACCTGATCCACGATCCGAGTCCGGTCCAGTGGGAAATCGGATAAATTATCCGATTTCCGATCCCGCAGCTGGATCGGCCGATCCAATCCGAACCGGTCCGAAAAGGCTCCGAACCGGTTCGGCGGATCGGCGGATCGGCGGGCGCCCACTGGCGCCCACTGCCGCTTCCATTGGTGGGCGCCAGCGGGCGCCCGCCGATGAAAGTGGACAGCGGGGGGGGGAGGAGGGGGGCGCTTACCTTCTCGGCCCGTCCGCTCCCGTCCGGCACTAGCAGCTACTACCAGCGGGCTCCACGGCCTGCTCTAGGGTGGCGCGCCGGGTGATGTCATCACCCGGCGCGCTACTCTAGAGCAGGCCGCGGAGCCTGCTGGTGGTAGCCGCCGGCCCCGGACGGGAGCGGACGGGCCGAGAAGGTAAGCAGGGGGTGCGTGGAGGGGAGGAGGGGGCGCGCGGAGGGGGGAGGGGGGCCCTTACCTTCCCGTCCCGGCGGCTCCCGTCCCGGCGCCGGCGCCTACTACTACTAGCAGGCTCCGCGGCCTGCTCTAGGGTGGCGCGCCGGGTGATGTCATCACCCGGCGCGCTACTCTAGAGCAGGCCGCGGAGCCTGCTGGTAGTAGTAGGCGCCGGCGCCGGACGGGAGCCGCCGGGCCGGGAAGGTAAGCAGGGGGTGCGTGGAGGGGAGGAGGGGGCGCGCGGAGGGGGGAGGGGGGCCCTTACCTTCCCGTCCCGGCGGCTCCCGTCCCGGCGCCGGCGCCTACTACTACCAGCAGGCTCCGCGGCCTGCTCTAGGGTGGCGCGCCGGGTGATGTCATCACCCGGCGCGCTACTCTAGAGCAGGCCGCGGAGCCTGCTGGTAGTAGTAGGCGCCGGCGCCGGACGGGAGCCGCCGGGCCGGGAAGGTAAGCAGGGGGTGCGTGGAGGGGAGGAGGGGGCGCGCAGAGGGGGGAGGGGGGCCCTTACCTTCCCGTCCCGGCGGCTCCCGTCCCGGCGCCGGCGCCTACTACTACCAGCAGGCTCCGCGGCCTACTCCAGGGTGGCGTGCCGGGTGATGTCATCACCCGGCGCGCTACTCGAGAGTAGGCCGCGGAGCCCGCTGGTAGTAGCCGCCGGCGCCGGACGGGAGCGGACGGGCCGAGAAGGTAAGCAGTGGCGGGGAAGGGGGCTTACCCCCCCCCGGAGCCGTCCGCTTCTATCCGCTGGCGCCCGCGGGCGCCAGCGGATGGAAGCGGGCGGCCCCAGGGGGGGTAGGGAGCGCGGGGGAGGGGGCTTACCTGCCGGGGCCGTCCACAGCGGATGGCCCCGGGGGGGGGAGGGAGTTAGGCCCCCCCTCAGCCACCCACCGCCATTTTTTCCTCATAGACTTGCATTGCAATGCAAGTCTATGGGGAAAAAAATGGCGGCCGATCCAAAAATTTACGATTTTTGGGTCGGGATCGGACTCGATCCGGTCCGGGGGGCCTCCGATTTTGTCCGAACCGGTCCGGGACAAAATTGGAGGTCCCGATCCAGGTCCCGATCCGATCCGGGGGGTCCGTGCACACCCCTAGACTAAATGGTGGAAGTGCAACCCTCTTGCTTCTTCTGGCCTTCTCAGCAGCATTGGACACTGTTGGTCATGGTGGAGTTACATCCTGCCGTAGCCTGGGCCTAGGAGGCACAGCATTCTGATGGTTAAGGCCCTTTTTCAGTAGTCAGTACCAGAATGTAGTGTGAGGTGATTTCTGTTCTGCACCATAGCCTTTCACTTGTGGTGCTGACCACATGGCTGCATTTTATTCCCCATCTTCTTCAACATCTACATAAAGCCTCTTGGAGAAATCATCTGGATTTCAGGCTTCAGCGTCACCGATATGCCAATGACATGCAGGTCCACTTCTCTTTTCCACCTAAGAATCCAAAAGAGATGGTGGAACTCCTGGAAAATGTTTGGACGTAGTACTTGGATGGATAAAAGAGAACCATCTAAAACCTACTTGAGGAAAAATAGAGGCTCTGTGGGTGGGGAAGTTGGCAGGTCTGTGTAGTTTTATGAAATTGGCCCATAACAGGAGCTGCCTGGAGATTCTGGACTTGGCATTGTCTGGTGAGTCAAAGAGGAAAATGTATCTGTGGCTGAGCAGCTGCCTTCTGATTTATTCAACCATTAGAATAATCCCCACACCTGCATTGTGTCCTTCTTCAGTAAGAACATTAGAAGCACCATGCTGGATCAGACCAAGGGTCCATCTACTCCAGTACTCTAGTCACACAGTGGCAGACCAGCTGTCGCCAGGGCAACAGGACATGGTTCAACAGCACCCTCCCACCCATGTCCCCCAGCAACTGATGCACATAGGCTTTCTGCCTCTGAAACTGGAGGTATCAATGAAGCTCAAGGTGGTATACATGGACTTCATATCATTTGATCCTCACTGAAAGTGGCTCAGTAAGCTTCACAGGTGAGCAGAACCTGAATGCAGGTCTCCTTAACCCTAGTCCAATACTCCTTCCACTGTGCCACACTAGCATCACTGACTTTGCTGACTGTTACAGGAACTGTTTGCAGTTGAAACAATGATAAACTGACCCTCGCGCCCTTTGACGGAGAGGGAAACGGGTCCAGCGTTATGACTACAAGTTGTTCCTGCAAGACAGGCCCCTCCAGCTCAATGTGCTGTGTCTCCCGAGGAGCCCTGCCAGGAGAATCTCAGGCTTCCCCCTAATCTCCTATGACACAAAGCTGGCAACTTTGCATTCGGGAGTCTGAGTGCCACGGTTTAGGTCAGCTGTACCCGGAGGGCGGTGCAAAGGCTGCATATCAAAAGGCCACATCTGTAATGATGGCTCTCCTCTCCTGATGACATACCATGTCTCATATATTCTGCACTCATGCGAAGCCTATGTTTTTCTTCCAGAAGCTCTAATTGGGATGCATTTTTCCAGAGAAAAATGCACACAGGGTGAGCTTTGCATCTGTGGCTGAGCAGCTATCATCTGATTTATTCAACCATTGTCTTGCCATTCATCATTAGAATATAAGAACTGCCTTCCTGGATCTGGCCAAGGCCCATTTATTCCAGCATTCTCTCCAATAAGGAGCCTCTCTGTTCTTCTAAAAATAAGGTATGATGGCTTTCCCCTGTTGTTTGTCCACTGCATCCTGTATATGATCTCTGAACAATGTAGGGAGATGAGATTTAGCAAAACCTGAGCTCATTAATGTTCTCTGAATTCCACCTCAATGCTCATTACACCGCATGTCCATATCAGGTTGCAAAGTCGGCTTTTAAATTTTTTTGCACAAACAAGTTTGTGCATATTTTTTCCAATGTATGTAGCACTCTTCAAATACTTGAAAGGTTGTCACACAGAGGAGGGCCAGGATCTCTTCTCGATCATCCCAGAGTGCAGGACACGGAATAATGGGCTCAAGTTACAGGAAGGCAGATTCCGGCTGGACATCAGGAAAAACGTCCTGACTGTTAGAGCAGTATGGCAATGGAACCCATGACCTAGGGAGGTGGTGGACTCTCTCACCCTTGAGGCCTTCAAGGGGCAGCTGGACAACCATCTGTCAGGGATGCATTAAGGTGGATTCCTGCATTGAGCAGGGGGTTGGACTCGATGGCCTTACAGGCACCTTCCAACTCTACCATTATATGATTCAATAATTGTGCACATTTTTAAAATGTACCCCTTATCTCCCACTGATTATAGTAAGCTGTCCCAGTTCCCCATTTTGCTTTTTGGTTTGGCTTTCAAAAATTGACATTCAGAGGTCTATTCTTTGCTAGGGTTTGGCCATTTTGTGGGGGAGGGATCCCAAGGTGAAGTAGAATCCATGTTGGAAATTGTCTGTGGCATTTAATGCTGAAACCTTCCAGATAAGTAGCAGATCAGCTGTGCAGCCTTCAACAAGTCTCTTCAAATACAAAGCGATGTCCCAGAGGGAGCCTTCATACCCTTGCTGCTTGCTGTACTGCCATTATTGTTGTGTTGAGGCAGAGCCCCATATGGGTTAAAAATCCCCTTTGCTTCAGTGAGAGACATATCAGAAGAGACCTGCTCTTGGCCTCTCTTTTCTTGCAGCTGTTGCCCTTAGATTCTCCTCTAAGATGAAGGTCTTCTTTATCGTAGCCCGCAGGGAATCCATCCTCGCAGTCCCATCTTTCTCCTTCTCTCAATCAATGAATAACTCTCCAGTGAGGAAAGAGCAAAAGCAAAGGATAACAGCAGAGGCATCGCTGGCGGAGGGAGAGGCAGATTCGAGGTCTTGCTGCCATTGTCATGCAGTGCTCAGTGATGGAGCTCACACGCCGGGTTCAGGAGTGTAAAAAGCCATGACATATTTATAATCCATTATAAGGAATCACTTATAATGGATTATAAGTGATTCCTTATAATCACTTATTAGGCACACCGGGGACCGAGGCTTCTCCCTGATCAGTTAAGGCAGATTTCGTATGTACTTCACCCCAGTACAAAGCAAAAGAGAAGGTCTGCATGGACTTGGGTGCAGCAGGCTTGTTGTTTCGATAAGTAAACCAGTTGTTTAACTGGTACTTTTGAGAGTTCACATTTGTTTATTTTAGCCATTTTCCTTCTAGCCTTTTATCACAACAGCGAATGAAAAAAGGAAATATTTAAAGATGGCCTTTCCCCTTAGAGATATATTTTGTGCCCACTTTCCCTCTTCCGGCTGTCACCTAGTCAAATCTAGACCGCAGGAACTTAGATTTGCTTTAAGATCATCCTTGTTTTCAGTAGGGACCAGACGTACCACCACATTTAGCCTATACACACATTTGTTGGTCCCTACTTGGGTAACATCGAAAGAATTGCAAGAGATGCAGGGAGAATTTTCGTAAGACCAGCAAAATTTCTCGGGATAGGTCTAAAGATCCTAGCTGAATGCAGTTAAAGGCCTGTTATTAAAGGGGGCAAAACCATCCATATTTTTCTTTAAGAAATACTGTAAGAAATAGTTCTTTTATTTGTTAAGGGAGCATCATTCTGTCTATGACATCAATGAAACTCAAAGGCAGGTAAACTGTTTACATTAAAATACTCTATCAGAGTTGTTTGTAGCTCATTTTATCCTAATCCATCTGATTTCCCCCCCTATACCTTTGACAAGATGACCTTGCTCCGCATGTGTGTTCAGTATTGGTGTCATTACTGAGAAATGGCTCCTCAGCTCTTCTGCTGATAACAAAATAAATAGAAATGTGGGGGTTTTCTCTGGGAGGTAAACAACTTTTTCAGGGCCTGTCTAAAATGGGGGAGGGTCTATGCAGGATAGTGAAAGAGGCGCAGCAGTTATATCTCTTTGAAATAACACTAGCTCTTTCTTTCAAACAGCAACGTTTTAAGCTGGGTTAAAAAACAGAGAGGTAGCTGATTATAAATGTTCCATACTTTCATCAGCCTAAGCTCAGCCTAAGTTTTCAAGAGCTTCTGGGTAACCAAGTATTTCATTTTGTATGCAATGATTTAATTCAAACACAGCAAAGAAAGAAACAATAAATAACATATTGCAGCTAGACCAGGAAAAGGATGAAGTAGGAGGTGGCTGTCCTATGTGACATTATCTGAGATCTACGCTTGTAAAAGACAATCATTTTAGCAAAATGGGGAAGGAAGGGGGAAAGAAAAGATAAAAGCCCCACTTCAATCAAGTTGGATGGGGAATGCTGGGAGTTGTAGGACTTTTTCCCCAGTCGCCAGTAATTATCGTAGAAGACTATCATCCTGTTAAGAGTATTTCTGCAGACACCTCTTATCAACCCCTGAAGAAGGCCTTAAAAAACAACATAGGCCAAAATATGTTGGGCTTGGAAATAAAGTCTCTTAGCGTCCTGAGAACCTGCTTCTCTCCTTTTTTTGCCCTGAGTTGGATGCTCTCCTCCTTTTGGTTTTTTGCTTTCTAAACAGGCCTAGGATTGCACCTTCATTGCCTGTAAATCCAGCCCAAGGCATTTTGCTGCCTGAGTCGAATGACAGCATGGGGCTATGCAGAGCAGCTGACTGTACTGGAAATTAAAACTTACTTCAACACTGGTAATGAGATAAAGCCCTCCACCCTAATGGAGGCAGCAAGCTAGTGTAAGGGGCCCAGGTTGTGTGCCATGCACAGCTCTATCCTCTAACAGGGAAACAACTAGAGAGTCCGTGAGGATAACTGTCTGTCACGTGAGGCAGTCTCTTTTTCTAATGGTAGGACTGGCCCTCAAATCTCAAATCAAGTTACGACCAACTTATAATTCCAGACTGGTGTCTGGTTGTTTCTTGCGGACCAAAACCGATCCAATTGCACCCCTATTCCCTGACCCATCAAGACAGATCTTCATAAGGAAGCATGCGCAACTGATGCACCGCACCTGTCTGGGCCTTACAAATCAGTCTGGCTGCGGCTGGGAAATATGCATACCCATCAACAGCCAAGACTTATTGCCTGTAAGAAGTTGCACATGACTAGAGCCGGACTGTGCCCAATATCCTCTAAAGTAGCATCCTGAGTGAAACATGGGGCAAAGCTACAGTACACTGGAAGGTCAACTTTGTGATTTGGCCATGAGAATGCTGTCTCTGCACCACAGACAGTTGAGTGATACATTCCCCCAGATTCCACACAACTAGGGAACTGTAACATTTGAAAATGCAGACATTACTTAAGCTCACTTTAATGATACTACTTAATAAAACATTAAGCAGATGTTTACCTGCTGTTAAGAATTTGTGCCTTGTAGGCTGGCCAGCCTGCATATTTTTAAATATATGTATCATAGGAATGAGAGGGCACATTGGTGGATAACTTCAAACAATTTGACAACACTTTTATGAAGCCATCAATGGAATTTTCTTTACCTTTTTTTAAAAAAAGCATTTGATACTGATTATGCAGCTCATAGTGAGAAACACAAGGTCTGTATTGTTAGATCTTTTAGTGAACTGAGAACACAGCATCAATAACGGCTCCACAGCTGTAAATGAAAATTGATTCCAGGCCTAACTCCTCATTTTCCATCTTCCTTTGCACCCACAGAACCAATAACAAATACAAAGCACACACCGGCCATGCAATGTATGTCAAGGTGTCTCTGTGATTGAGACTCCACTCTCCATCTCTTCAAAAGAATTCTGAAACAATCAACTGAGCAGAGTGTGGGCAGCCATCAATGGAAGCCATCAATGGCGCTGCCTCAACAATGACAACCAACCTGCTTCCTTTGGTAAGATAGAAAGGGAGGAAAATCTTTGTATCCTACCAAAGGCTGGGAATGTCCGGGATTAGGAAAGGGTTATGGTTAGGTTGTCAACTGCTGCCTTCTGCATTTGTGGAATGGGATTAGGAAAGGGCAGGAAGAAGTCTAAGGTTGGGCGAACGTGCAATGTCCAAATTCACTGATGTTCTCCGAATTCTTCCTCAAACCTAGTTTTGCCTCATTGGTGTTCCTGAACGCAAGTGTCTTTTTGTTCTGATTGGGAAAAATGCACCTTATTAAAAGTGCACAATTTTTCCCAATTGTAAAGAGTGCATATTTTAAAAATATACATTTTCCTGACCAAAATGTTCCCCTTCTAGGCTAAAGTATGAAAATACAAATTTGGGGTAGGTGGGTCTGCACATGTGTACACATGTGCAAATCTGCATAATGGGAAGTGCACACTTGCACAAGTGAATACAAGTTCAGAAAATTGTGAAAATTCCCAAGAATTGCATTCCTGCTCACAATCACAATGGGGTTGCAAATTTGTGAACAGGAAAATGAAATTCTTGTAAATCTCTAGGAAGAACCAAGAAACTTTGAATCTCTGCATCCATATAAAATAGGCTCTGGAGCACTTGGAATGAAGGTCAGTGCAAAAGCAATTGCAGAACTGATTAGGCTGCAGCTTGTTAGCTACCGCAGTGGAAATGACATCCAAGATACTGGATGGGCACAGGCAAGGCACTGCAAATATAATCAAAGCTCTCAAAGCTACATTTGTCATGAGAGAAAGCAATATCTGGATGCCAAAAATGTTACCTGCTCATTATCATCTTCATCACTGCTGAGTTTCAGATCATCTTCAAGCATTCTTTAGGGGAAAAAAAGAGAAAGAGAGAGAATGCAAAATTATGTAAAATAAACTCCTCCTGAGACCCTCTGGTTAATGGTTAAGTTCTCCAATCAATGGCTAAGTTCTCCATGTGTCCATAACCACACCTAGATTAGGACCTCTAAGAGGTGAACTCTAGTGAATACATTCTATGGTATCCTACTAAACTCTTCCATATTATATCCTACTGCATATATATTGTTTTTGTTTTGTTTCTTGGGGGTGGGTGGGGGATAACTTTTGGATGCCCTTGCTTAATATGCATATGGAAGTCAAATGCAGAACATTGAAGCAAGAGGTGGTGAGCAGTTTTGCATGACCTTGATCCTCATGTGATAGTTACAACCATCAAATGATAGCTGATTTTGAAACAGCTGTTATGGGTAAGCTATCAGAGGCAGAGATATTTTTTTAACCATCTCAACATAGGATCTGATCACCTGATAACTGTTCCAAGTAATGGTTTCAAAGCTGGTATGTATTTAGGGTAATGGTCTGGATCCAGGGTAATGGTCTGGATCCTATCAACACACTCAAATTTTCTTTGGAGGCCTGCTCTAAATCACATGAATGTAAGAATTATGATGGGTATTCAGGGACTTTTCAGTGGTGGAACCAAACTTTCAGACCATCCTTGGCTTGCTCCTTTAGGAACCTCAGTAAAAACATGCTGTTCCAAAAGGCATTTAAGCTTCTTACTTCAAAACCTAGAGCCAGCACTGGGAAAGGAAAAACTTAATTCATCCATCCCACACATTCTCTCTCTCTCATTACTAGAGAGTTGTGGGATTGGGCCATGGAGTAGCAGCTGCCACATCCTTCCAATAATGGATGTCTCAGGACTGGGTGTTGAAGTTGCATGAAATGGAAACAACGCCGGTTCCAGGTTTTCGAGGGCCTTCTCAAGCAAGGCACTCTCAGTGAGTCTACCTTCTCACTGCCATTGCTACCAGCTGCTATTGCTCCTCTCCCTCTTTCTCATCATTGCTTGGCAGGCAGAGAGGCAGTGATCTCGTGGTTTGAGAGTTGGCAGGCGGGACCTTTGCTGGTGGACCACCACCCAGCTGTGGCCAAACAAGGGAACTGCAGGCAGACCAAGGAAGCCTCCTTGCACCAATTGACCAGTGGGTTGGCCGACATTTTGTATCTGTGATATTGGCAGCTTTATTTTTTATTCTGCTTCTGATGATCCCCAACATGGAATTTGCCTTTTTCACAGCGGCCGCATGCTACGTTGATTTTTAATTGGTTTCCCCACTGCAACACCAAGACCCCTTTCTTCGTCAGTCACTGTCAGCTCTATCAGCAATTTTGTGAAGCTTTTTGTTCCAATGTGAATCATTTTACAGTTTATTTATTTGTATTTATTTCCAACATTTTTATACTGCTCCACATCCAAAGATTTTGGAGCAGTGAACAGAAGAATAAAAACAACCATATTAAAATAATGAATACTTTACAATTGCATTTGTCATTTAATACCCAACACCTCCCCAGTTTGGAGATAACCTTTGGGAGCTATTTGCAATCCTCGACCCCTTTTTAACCACCCTAAATAATTTGGTGTCATCACAAAACAAGGTCACTTCGCTGCTCACCCCTAACTCCAGGTCATTTATAAACAAGTTAAAAAGTGCTGGTCCCAATGCAGATCCGTTGGGGGCTTTGCTGTTCCCTCTGTTTCTTTAAGGTGGATCCCTGCATTGCGCAGGGGGTTGGACTCGATGGCCTTAGAGGCTCCTTCCAACTCTACAATTCTACAATGCTATGTTTTTTACTTTAATCAATTACGGATCCATAAGAGGGCCTCTCCTTTTATCCCATGAGCATTACGTTTGCTGCGCCAGGGTTTCTCAGGGACATAGGAAGCGATCTTAAATTTTGTCAGACCACTGGCCCATCTTGCTCACTTTTGTCAACCCTGACCGGCAACTGTGGCTCTCCAGGGTTTCAGGCAGGATTCCTTCTCAGCCCTACATGCAGGTGCTGCTGGGGATTGAGCCTGGGACCTCCTGCACACAAAGCAGGGGGCTCTACCACTGCCCCTTTTACTGATCTGAGTAAGAAAAGGGTTCTGCTTTGGGTGTCCACACCCCTGCCTTCACTGTTCCTCACTCTCTGTGTTCTGCCCCATTCGGTCTTAGGCCCTGTCCACACCAGGCTTGTGGCCTGGGTTGGCCCCTGCTGGTCCCTGTGAGTCGGGCAAGGGATTTTTCTGGGAGAACACAAACCAGAAAAATCTCGATTCTTCCGTGGTCCCGGGAAATTTCGGGGACAGCGGAAGTGTTGCCCGCCCATCCCGGGTGCAGCCATGCTTACTCGTGAGTAAGCATGGCTGCAAACTGGGCATGGAGCCACACTGCGCAGCTTCGTGCCCTGCAGGGGAGAGGGTGGCAGTAGTTTCACCACCCCCGGGCAGGCAGGAGAGGTTTCTTGACACACACGTGAGTTGTTTTTTAAAAAACTGTATGTTTTGGGAGGAGCGCTTGTGCGCTCTCCGTTGATTAAAAGAAAAATAAAAGGTGACCTGATGCATATTGAGCGGGATGATCCCAGAAGTGGCTACTTCTGGGATCTCCCATGCTGCGCCCACGGCACCCCTTATGGTGTAGAAAGGGCCCAAACTGCACAAGAGCCAGGTTTGACCAAGATATGGTAAGCACTTGCTTTCCTGTGTTGAAGAAACCATATATGGAATTCGCCTCAAGAGAAACTGAACCACGGCCAGACCTACATCTTGTGTCAAATCATTACGAATATGGTATAAAAAGCAGTATATAACACTATAAAAGTGGTATATGGAATGTGGTTTGTGCCTGCACAGTTATCAGTGTATTTCAATACCACTATAAAGCAGTAGTGTAGATGTAGTCCAAGGTTGTTAATGAATTTAACTAAGGTGACTTGAAGGCCAGCCACGGAATGCTATGAACAGTCTGAAACATTCCTCGTTTGCTTGTGAACATTGCCAGTAATAATAATAATAATAATAATAATAATAATAATAATAATGAATATTCTAGCTCCCCTACTTTAAAACCACTCTGCTTACTTTCAAAAACTGCAAGAAAGCACGTTAACTGGTTTGTAAGTCATCTGTCTTTCCCTGACCTCTGTTGTCGGGCGGCTCAGCTGTTACAAAATATCTAGACCTGAAACTACTGATCATTAACCTCTTAATCAATGACAGATGCCTCTGTCAAGTGTAAACCCATAAACGTGTGACCAAGATTGGAGATCTTTCCCCTCCTAAAACAAGAAACCCTCAGCAAATATTAATCTTTAACCATTTGGATTTTGGGTGAAGAATGGGCGCTTTGCTACCTGTTTATCTAACTGCCATCTTGGTTTTTACAATGGTATTAGTTGCCTGTGATGTTCATGACAACGGATCATGGCAGCTCTGTTTACCCTTGATTTTTATCAGCAATGGTACATTACACTCTCCTCAAAGGGCCTTTAAGATACGGTTACAAAAACAGCAACTGACTATCAGGCTACATCGCAATGACTATCAACATTAGCTTAATCCTAAATCCTTCCTTTAAAACTTACATCTCTTTTCAGTATGTTAAAACCTCTGCCTTTTAAAAGGAAACCTTTATGCAATCTGTTTTGTGTTATTAAAAAAAAATATAAAGATCTAAGGAAGAAAATGATTTTTTCACAATTGAGCCTGAAGGATTTTTCTTTCTTCAGTCAGCACACATTTTATTTTTATTCTCTTACATGTGAAACATCCTTACTTGACACACTCTGGCAGAAATAAACAGAGAGGATAAAGGAAACTGGAGATCAGACAAATGGAAAGAATAAAGAAAAAAAGAGTAAAGGATGACAAAAATTAGTACAGTGACTGAACTAAGCAGTCATCTAAAGTAGCCGATGAAGAACCCCTTGCCTCAAAGCTGTGCAGATACAATTCTAATGGCTCCAGTAAGCAAAATACATGTTTACTGACAATGAAAAAGACCACAAGTAAAGAGAAGTTGTTCAGCAAGAAGGGCGACTGTTGGAACCATATCGCCAATAATCTAAATGTGCAGGATTTACGTGGCAACAGACATAATGGATGTTCATGAGAAAAAGAGAGGAGGGGAAATGAATTTGGTTTTTTTGTGGTGCTTATAATTTAAAGCATATAAAGGTCACGCTACATGATACATTGGTGGCAGGTCCACTACCTCATCCAAGGCAGAAGGTGTGTGTGCATCCTTTGTTGCTATACCAGTTCCATGCTAGCATATCCTTAGTCCTCAAAAAATCGGGCCACATCCATTTCATTTTTCAACCACTTGAAAATGAACGGGCACTCCTAAGCCCAGGTTCAGATGCTGGTATCTCCAGTTCAAGGACCTGTAGTAGCAAAGGTGGCAAAGATCTCAGCATGAAATCTACTGGAGTGCGATTGCTGGTGATAGTAGACAATTCTTGTCTAGATGGACACAGGGTCTGGCTCAGCCAAAGGTTGATCCCTGTTTTATCTCCAGCCACTTAGGACACAACAAAGTTCAACTGCAAAACATGGAGCTCAAAGAGCTTTGCATCACTAATCCTCGTGAAAACGACCTGGATCTGTTTTGAATAAGTTGCTAACATCTCTCCAGTGGGAGATATGCCACCACGGTATTTAGTTATTGATTGCATTTCTATACCGCCCAATAGCCGAAGCTCTGTGTTAAGCTTTGGATAACATTGTCCAAATTGGGGGTGGGAAACTTGTTGTTGTTGTTTGTCAAGGGGCACTTTTCACAGGAACATAGGAAGCTGCCTGATCCCGAGTCCATCTTAGGTCCTATCTAGCCCAGCAGTGTCAACACACACTGGCAGCAGCTCTCCATGGTTTCGGGAAGTGCTTTTCAAGTCCTATCTGGAGATGCCAGGAATCAAACATGGTGCTTTCTGCAGGCACAGCAGGTGCCCTATCACAGCACCCCCTCTCTGGGGTATTCTGTCAGTAGCTGCACGGTGGCAGAGGGTGTGCCCACACCCCGAGGTGGGTAGGGCCATGCCTTTTCTTGCGGCCACAACCTTTCCTCTCTCTCATGGAGTGTCATCACATGGGAGGTCTAATGCACATCTGCCGTGACTTTGATCCACTTTTTCAGTGCTGGACTGTCATGATGTCATCCCTGTCATGCTGTTCTCTCGCCCTGAGCGAGTCCAGCCCTGAAAAAATGGATCAAAGTCACAACAAATGTGCATTAAACCTCCCGTGTGATGACGCTCATACTTTCTGCTAACCCCCCCTCCCTCTCTGTCAAATGGGTTGCTGTTGGGAGGGCCAGATTCTCTCTGCCAGAGGTCTGAATTGACATTAGGTTGAGGGCTGCCTGGGGCACTAGGGCTGCAGGTTGCCCACCTCTGTCCTAAATGATCTTGCAACCAATGTTTTTTTGTCATGGCGCCAGCCCAGCCTTTCATAAAAGGCAATCAGTGGATATATTAAAGCAAAAGTGAATGCAGGCAGTGAGGCTAAGTCAAAAAGAAAAACAGGCTGCCACACAGAGCGATCTCCAAGGATATTAGGAATTCACTTCATTTTCCATTCTTCTCTGACCCGGTTGACATTATTATTGAAAATACATGTACTTGTTTGTCTTTTCATCCATGGCTAATACACCAGATCACTTTAGGGAAACAAAGTGAGCTCAAGGAGGATTTTTGATCTCATTATTAGAGCAAAGCCATTTGCACCTGATAACGTATTCCTAGCCCAAACACTCCCACCTTTCTGAGCGAGGGCAGTCTGTCGATAGAAGACACCGTTTCTAAAATTCTTTTTGCCCTACTCTGAGTTTACTCACTCAGAGCACGACAAAGAGACAGAATGCTAGAAGCTGACTGGTGAGGGTGTCTGGGGGCCAAAACAGGCCTTACTTTACATGGGCATGTAGCAGCTATGTCTTCTCTTCATTTTTACTCTAGAGTAGGCACAGCCCCCCCCCCCCCCATCTCCATGGAGCTTACTCCCAGGTCACTGGGTACAGGAAAAAACTGACTAAATATGATCCCAGTAATTGGGTAGCAGATCTTTGAGTAACATGGTTTTTAATACTAACAGAAATTGTGGGTGTTTAGCATCGTCTTAAAAGAAGCCTTCTTTCCAGTGTAAGAGAGAAGGGGACCTGGCTCTTCTAAGATGGTACCTACTATGACACATGCATGCATCATGCAGCAACAAAGAAACAATGCTTCTTGCCACAGAACTATTGCTTTTAGCTATATGCAAATCCATGCAGATTTAATGGATTGGTTAATCAACTAAAATTGATTTGATTAATTAGCTTAGATCAATTTAATTGGGCCCTAGCCCTAGATACTAATAATAACATACTTCTTTTCATTATGAAACAACATTCAGTGGCCATTTAAGTTATCATGGAAAGGGTAGCAAATGGAATGCCAATGCGTTTCACGAAAATGTCAGACACGATAAAGTCACATTTTTAAGGGATTTGTCAGATCCGATTGCATGTGTGTGCATGTTCTGTGTAGGAAACCCTCCAACAATTGCTTTCCTTAAGGGATTTCATAATAGAGTTGTGGGGGAGGGCAAACTCCAGTCTTGGGAACTCAAAACAAATGGCAGAGCGATCTGAAAGAGAAAGAGGGCTCTATGTTTTAAAACATTCCCTCTATAAATCTTGAAATTTGATAGTCGCTCATTGGGCAAAATGTGCAAGTCATTTTTTAAAAGTTTCCTCTGAGATTTTCCAAGAGTTATAATTGAAAAAAAAACATCTCAGGAGAATAGAAGGAATTTACAAGCATCAATTTAGCTTGCTATTCAGGATCACTTATTTGTAGAGTATAGTATATACATAATGCAACTGCATTTGATTACACTCTCGTTTTTTTAAAAATGTCCCTCCTTTCCTTACCCCACTTCCTTATTATTTCCCACCAGTTTTAATTCTCTTTCGATTTTGAGGCCGGTCCAGTGCACTTTGATTCAGCAAGGGCAATCTGTACATGGGGACCGGTTCCATGCATGAAAAGTGGTCCTGTACACGCAATTCCACTTACAGGATCCAGTGCAGGACAGCCCATGCATCTTTAATTAATTAATTAGTTAATAATAACAATAATAATATATTTATTTATTACCCACCTCTCCCTCTGGATCGAGGCGGGGGACAACAATAAATATAAATACAAAGACCATAAAATAGTTAGAACATTAAAAACAAATAAAACTAATACATTATTAAAAACATCTTAAAGTTCAACTAGGTAGGCCTGCTGGAAGAGATCAGTCTTCACGGCTTTCTTAAATTCAAGTCGACTGCTAAGTTGTCAAATCTCTCCTGGCAAGAGACTCCACAGTCTGGGAGCGGCAGAAGAGAAGGTCCTCTGGGTAACACTTGTCAGCCTGGTTCTGGCTGATTGGAGTAAATTCTTCCCAGAGGACCTGAGTGTGTGGGGCGGATTATATGGGAGAAGGCGATCCTGCAGGTAACCTGGACCCAAACCATCTATTCATTTATTTATTTAATCTATTTGTTGGGCACCTTTCAAGACTGTAATCTTCCCAGGGTGGTTTGCAGCACAAGAGGAATACAATTCAACATAAACAAGACTCATAAAACCCATCCCCAGCAGACAGAACAAAAAGTTTCCAGTAAAAGACAGACAGAACAGTTAAGTTTTTAAAACTTTCTCAAAAGCAGCCATAGATGGGACCAACAATACATCTCTCAGGAGGGGATTTCATAAGGTAGGGGCCATCACAGAGAAGCCCCTCTCTCTAATGCCCACTGGCCTTACTATTTTTTGTGGTGGGTCAATAAGCAAGGCCTCCAAAGATCCTCTTAAAACATGAGCAGGTGCATACAGATATAGGTGGTCCTACAATTATTATTATTAATTATTATTATTACTATTCTATACTGCCCCATAGCTGACGCGCTCTGGGAGGTCTACATAAGAGTAAAACGATTAAACAATATACAATTTTTTTAAAAAAAACACAAAAACATGTAACACACAGAAAACAGACCTCTAAAGACATCTATAAAGTACTATAAAAACAGATCCAGAATCAATGAAGCTCATCACATAATGCTAAATGCCTGGGAAAAGAGAAAAGATAGCAATGTTGGTGCCAGGTCAGCCTCATGAATTGGGGGGCCACTACAGAGAAGGCCCTCTCCTTTGTTGCTGTCTTCCTGGCCTCCCTTAGAGTAGGCATGAGGAGAAGGACCTTAGATGTTGAACGTAGTGTATGGGTAGGTTCGTGTCGGGAGAGGCGTTCCATCAGGTATTTTGGCCCCAAGCCGTATAAGGCTTTATAGGTCAGAACCAACACCTTGAATCGGGCTTGGAAACGTACAGGCAGCCAATGCCAGCAGGCCATAGCCTGGACCCAAACCATTTAGGGCATTGAAAGGAAATGACAAAGCTTTGAACTGAGCTTGGAAACATGTCAGCAACCAATGCAGCTGATACAGGATTGGTGTAATATGTCCTGACTGTTTATTCCCAACAAGGACTTCAGGTGCCGGATTCTGTACCAGTGAAAGTCTCTGAGTCATCTTGAAAGGCAGCCTTGCATCAAGCCGATTACAGTAGTCCAGCTTAGGTGTAATGAGGGTGTGCATAAGTGAGACCAGGTCCACTTTCCCTTGTTTGGGACTCAGCAGATGTACCCGAACTGAAGGTGGCAGGTGATGAGCCCAGGAGGTTCCTCATGCAATGAATTTGGTCCTTCATATGTAGTGCAACCCTGTCTAATATCCTCTACCCAGATCAGAAGAACACCCAACACACTTCCAACTTGTTTGGATGAAGCGTCCACTTGCCTGCCCTCATCAAAACCACCTCCAAGTACCTGTTCAGAAGCTCCTCCTTGAGATTAGAAGCAGAGCTGCCTGTTGTATGCATATTGGTGACCCTGCAGCTGAAACCTCTGGATGACTTCCCCAGGGCAGAGTAGAAGGCCCCCAGCACCACCCTCTGAAAGTGATCAGAGCCAACATAACACTGAGCCCCCAAATCCAACTCAGCTGGGTGATCTAGAAGAAGGATCCCATGTTCAATGGTATCAAAAGCAACTAAAAGGTCCAGGAGAATTAATATAGTTGCACGGCGCCTGGCCATTCTCTGGCATGAATTATCAACCAGGTCAACCAAGGTAGTTTCTGGCTCAAAATGAGCCCTGAACTTCAATTAGAATTGATCCAAACGATTGGCATCTTCCAATAATCCTTGGAGTTGAAATGATACCACCCACTTCAGAACATTGTTGCAAATAGAAGGCTAGGCACACAGGGCAATAGTTATTACATATTTTGGAGTCTACATTTGGAGTCTACATAAAGGAGAGCCTTTAAAGCACAGATGGACAAGGATCTAGGAAACAGGTGGTAGACCTCAGGCTTCCAAGAAGCTTATCCTCAGGTTGCACATGCTGAAAGGTAGAGAGTGTCCTAGCTGCATCCACCTCTGGTTCTGTTAAAAATGTGGCATCCAAGTTGATGCAGATGTGAGTAAATGTATCTGTCAAGTGCAGCACAAACTGGTTGCAGTGAGCTTTCAAAGATGCTCTGCTGGGGACAGGGAAGGAGGCCCCTCTCCGTTTGGAATAGCTTTGCTGGTCAGCATTTTGCAGACACAATGATGGAGGAGAAGTAAGACTTCTTCCCTGCCAGTATCACCACAGAGAAGGCCGATATAATGGCTTTGAAGATCAAAATCAGCTCTCTGAATTGGGGGCACTGCTGACAATCGGTACATTTGGATACCTATGCCAGTATTGACTACTCTGACAGGCAGAGAAGAATATTTCACATCACCAGCTAATTGATGTTTTTAACCGCAACAGATCGGGGCCTTTTGTGTGCAGGCCCCATGTTCTACCACTCAGGTAAGGTCCTTCCTAGGCTAAGGCTAAACATTGCTCTTATGAGTAGACTTTAATAATTAAGTAGGTGCACTGATGGAAGAAAAGCCAGTTGCTTGCCTTTTAGTCTGAAAGATGGATTCTGAGCAAAGCGACTCCAATCAGGTTTGAAGAAGTAGCAAAGAAATGGATGTTCTATACTGGGGAGGATGCTCTGACACCTCCTAGCCTCAGGAAACTCATCCACTGTTTTTTAAACTTCCCTTTCCTCAGTAAAGTGATGTGAAGGTGGGGTGGGGGAGAGAAAAGATCTTGTGTTGCTAAGAAACACTCCATTTTGTGTTGTCACACTCAATCTGCCTTAGCACCATATCAGTAATTAGTATAATTACAGCTGGTGAGAGGAAAGTAACCCCTGTGGTTATCTATTAGGTAACTCACAATCAGAGAGTGCACTTCATTACTCATCTCTCCATATCATCTCCTAATTTCAAAAGGATTAAGCAACTGAATTCTTTTAGCAAGAGAATGTCTCTATTTAGATGGTCATTAATCTCCACGTGTAAAATGCTCTTCCAGGCAACTCAAATATTATGTTGCTACAAAGTGAATGGAAGCTGCTGCTCTCCTGATCAGGGAAAGGGGCGAAATTAGTTTGGTCCACATTGTAATCAGAATTAGACTGTTCAGTTGCTCCTGAAATAATTTGCGAACAGGAATGCAATTATTCTTCAGGGTTGTGAGTATGAGCAGCGGCCCACAGACCAAGATGGAGTTCTCAGGGGATAGAACCAAGCCACATGGAATTGCTGAGCCAGTAGCAGGCGGTCAGTCTGTAGAACAGGAATAGGTTAGGCAATGGCTGCAGGACCTTGGATAGCTCCAAAGTTGGCAATATGCTTCAACAATAGTCAGGGCTAGGTGGAACCCTCTGATGACGGGTGGCCGACTTGTCACACTCCAGATATTTGGCCCTACAACTCCCGTCATCATTCACCATTGACAATACTGGCTAGAACTTATGGGAGTTGCGGGCCAAAACATCTGGAGGGCCATAAGCTGCCAACCCTGCCTTAGACACCTGTGCAGGCCCTGAAGACCTAGCCTGGCTATGATTTCACAAGATCAGGAATGTCTTAGAAACTTGTACTGTGTGATCTTCTGGTGGTTGCACCAACATCCTGGACAAGTGGGGCTGAGTAACCATGACCTTCATAGCAATTGGTCAGTTGGAACATCCCAACCAGAAACAGAGCTTCTTTAAACAAAACAAAACAAGCCCATTAACCTGAGTGTTATGCATCCATGCCAGTTAAGATGTTTAGGAGGAGGCTTTACCTCAAATCTATTAGAAATCCATTAAATGATATATAATACATGGATGGTGAAATTCCTGGGATTATATTATTGGTGTTTTAAAACATGTTAGCTGTTTTCTTTTTTAGTGTGTGTGGGCCCTGAATCCTGGACCCTGAATCCTTATCCTCAAAGCATCCTTGTCGTTTGAGGAGGCCACAGAGTTCAGCGGTCAGGAAGAGGATTTAGTCACAAAAAGGCATCGTCTGGTTTCCACCTTCCCAGGACCTAGTTTCCCAGAAAGATACCAGGGCTCAGCTCCTCTGCATCCAGAAGTGGCTGCATTGCCATCTTTGGACCCTGATGACCCTGGCCATTAGGGCACATCCTATGTCGTTATAGCTTGTGGCGGTGAAAACAGGCCAACCCCCCCCCCCCTTTTAAGAGACAGAGCGCTCTCTCCAGCCTCGGATCTAGGAATCCAAAATGGCTCTCCCCATTAGCATACGTATATTTTGTACAAATTGCTCCCCCCCCCCACTTTTTTTTGGTTTTTTGGGGGGGTAATGGATATTGTCTTTTTGGTGATACTTAACTTGCCCCTCTAGATATGCTAAAGAAAAAAGGGCCTAAGGGGAGCTCATTGCATGGTCAAAAGAGAATAAGAAATAACTGCACATAAAGTCTGTCTATATCTCTTCCCATGTAATATGGGGAAAAAAAAGAAAATGAAAAAAGATAAGTGAAAACGTATTTGTTTCACTTCCAGGTTTTTGTGCTTGATCGCCATCCCCGTTTCTCTTGGCAGGCTCTGTGAATGTAATATTGCTTGATAACCTGGTTGAAAAATTTGATTCTATTGTTTTATAAGGGGCTCCAGTCTGTCTGTGGACATTTTACCCCTAAGAAACAGCACAAGGCTTGAATTTCCCCAGGCAGTTCAAATTTTCTTTTTTTTTTCCTTTTTGGTTGTTGATATATTTGGCTCCAACCCCAATCTCACACTGCTTGGAATCCAGGAGAATTTCCCTCTGCATGTTGAATTATGGCTCTGAAATAAATTCACAGTTCCTTCTGTGTAAGTTAACCATGTTTCATGATATATTTAGCTCTTGCAGAAAGTTTGTTTACCCCGCAAAATTATAGCACATGATATATATATAGAAGAAAAATACCACATTTTGGCTTAGGGTTTAGAATGGCAAATTATTTCCTATGTCTTTTCAAAGACTGTTTTCATAGACCTCTGAAGTCTATTTAGTTGTCTAGCTAAATACTTGGTTACCTGGAGAACACCAACTACAGGGAGACAGCAATAGCTCATTAGAGAGGAATTCCAATGAAAGAAAACACTTCTGTGTAAAGGGGAAAAAATCTAAATGGATACTGTATTTTTTCTTCAAATAGCAACATATAATTGTCAAGGAAGAAATCACATGGTGATCAGAAGAGACAAAACACAGACCACAGCCACACAGTACAGGACTTAGTAATGATTTCGATGGATCAAGGGGCTCAACCATTTCTTATGCTGGTGTCAACTAATTTTTTTACTTGCCAATATCGGTTCCTTCCTACCATGAAAAGAAAAATCTATACAAGTGCTCTATCAGCCTGCCCTTACTTTAAGATCAGAAAGAGAGGTCCTTCTCACCTGCCCACCAGTGAGAGATATTAGGTGGGTTTCCACAAGGGAGAGGGCCTCCTCAGCAGTGGCCCCACACCTGCGGAACAAACTCCCACCGACAATCCGCCATGCACCATCCTTACAGGCTTTTAAGAAGGCCTTAAAAATGTTTTATTTTATTATGGCCTTCTCTTAAATACTGTTTTGCTGTTGTCACCCTTGCTATTTTATTACTAGTTTTTAAAGTTAGCTTTTATTGTTTTAATTGATATTTTACTTTCATGTTTTTGTTGCTTTTAAAGTGTATACTGTTTTTATGTATGGTTGTTTTTATATGTGGTTGTAAGCCACCTTGGGAGACTTCTGCCCTGAAAGGCAGCTAAGAAATGTTTTAAATAAATTATCTTAGCCAGGTTGGAGCTCTTCTTTAATAATTATTTGGAGACCTCTTCCCTATTGTGTGCAAAATCAGATATAATATTCCTGCAATTTTATTTTCTTGGGGTACAATTCTATGTATGTTTAGACAGAAAAAAATGACCTACAATTCCCAGCATTGAAGAGATACAGTATTATAGCAGAGGCTGACGATGGAGTATCCAGCGACTCCGCGAGTAGGATTACATTGGATCAGTTTCAGTTGGTGAGTACCGAGGACGTGGACAAGCTGCTTGGACAAGTGAGGAAGACGACATGCCCTCTCGATCCCTGTTCTTCTTGGCTGGTCGCCCAGGGAGGAGATGCAGTTAGATCACAATTGCAATATATTATTAATGCATCTCTCAGGGAGGGCAGTTTTCCAACATGTTTAAAAGAAGCGGTAGTACGGCCGCTTCTTAAAAAGCCCTCCCTGGACCCCCTGGACCTTAATAACTACAGGCCAGTATCAAATCTTCAATTTTTGGGCAAGGTGATTGAGAGGGCGGTTGCCTTCCAACTCCAAGCAGTTTTGAATGACACCAATTTTCTAGACCCATTTCAAACTGGCTTCAGAGCGGGATACGGAGTTGAGACCACTTTGGCTGCCTTAGTGGATGATCTATGCCTGAGTATTAACAGGGGGAGTGCGTCCCTGTTGGTACTTCTGGGCCTCTCAGCAGCTTTCGGTACCATCGACCATGGTATCCTTCTGGAACGCCTGAGGGGATTGGGAATCGGGGACACTATGCTTCAGTGGTTCTGGTCCTACCTCTCGGGCAGGTTCCAGATGGTGATGCTTGGGGATAGCTATTCCACAAAGAAGGAGCTGCTGTGTGGCATACCACAAGGTGCCATCCTTTTCACAATGCTGTTTAACATTTATATGAAACCGCTGGGAGAGATCATCTGGAGGTATGGGGTGGGATGCTATCAGTATGCTAATGACACCCAAATCTCTCTCTCTATGCCTTCGATAACAGCATCAGCTAAGGATAGTGTGTCTTCTCTGAGTGAATGATTGGAGGCGGTAATGGACTGGATGAGGAAAAACAAACTGAAGCTGAATCCAGACAAGACAGAGGTGCTTGCTGTCAAAGGCCGCAATCTGGGTTTGGAGGTGTGTCAACCAGTTCTGGATGGGGTTACACCCCCCCTGCAAGACTGTGTTCGCAGCTTGGGGGTGCTCCTGGATCTGTCACTCCAAATAACAGCCCAGATAGATGTGATGGCCAGGAGTGCCTACTATCAGCTTCGGTTGATACACCAGCTGCGCCCCTTCCTAGAGTTGGAAGACCTAAAGATGGTAGTGCACACGCTGGTAACTTCAAGGCTCACTTCTGCAATGCGCTGTACATAGGGATACCTCTGTGCCTAGTCCGGAAACTTCAACTTGTTCAAAATATGGCAGCCAGGTTGGTCACTGGTACACCTAGGGGTGACCATATTATGCCAGATTTAAAATCGCTCCACTGGCTGCCAATTAGTTTCCGGGCAAAGTACAAAGTGTTGGTCATTACCTTTAAAGCCCTACATGGTTTGGGTCCAGGTTACCTGTGGGATCGCCTTCTCCCATACAATCTGCCCTGCATGCTCAGGTCCTCTGGGAAGAATTTACTACAGTCAACAAGAACTAGACTGACAACTGTTACCCAGGGGACCTTTTCTTCTGCCGTTCCCAGACTGTGGAATGACCTGCCAGAGGAGACTTGTCAACGTAACAGTCTTTTAGAATTTAAGAAAGCTATAAAGACTGGTCTCTTCTGGCAGGCATATCCAGTGGAATTTTAGAATGTTTTAAGGATGTTTTTAGGATGTTTTATTTCTATTTTAATAATGCTTGCCATGTTTTAATCAGTTTTATGTATTTTATCCTATTTTATATTTACTGTTGTTCCCTGCCTCGATCCAAACGGAGAGGCGGGTAAGAAATAAATTTTTTTATTATTATTATTATTATTATTATTATTATTATTTCCTTCCTATACATAGAAGTGTTTCCTTTTATTAGAATAGCAGGCTGGGGGATGATGGGAGTTGTAGGATGTTTTCTTAATAAGTACGGATAGGGCCGGGCCTTTAAAATGTCTTCCCAGCTCAAAACAAAATGACAGGTTGTGCCCTATGTGAAAAGTGGAGCTGTGGCCAGATTCCGTGGCCGTCATGCAGCCAGGGCTGGAACGTGGGGCACAGGTCCAGGGGCCTGAGGTGTGGAGGGTCCTCAAATGACCTCCTAAACTGGAAGCAGTGGCTCCGCCCAGCTCAGCCCCGGTAGTGAAAAGAAACGCCATGGCAACTAGGAGAGCCTGAAAGCTCAATGGTGCACCATTTCAAAAGCAAACTTTTTAACAAATTTGGTTTTGAATAGCAGCAATCTGAACCAATTACATGCTGCCTTTGGGGGGACATTCCATGAAAGCACAAGAGCAACATAAAGATTGCCCCTTCAGTGTTCCTGTGCCCTCGTTGGCTGTGCCCCTGCTATGGCCATGACTGAGTGGTTCAGATTGCTGCTACTCAAACCAGAAGGGAATAAAAGTTTTACTTTGAAAATGGCAGACAGGGCTAGGAGGAAGAGCTGCTGCTCCCACTGCTCCCACCACCAAGTAAAAAAGGAAAGAACGGGAAGAAAGGCTGGCAGCAAGGGGCTTTGGGAGAATGATGGGTGGGCAGTCCCGCCCGCCCCTGCAGCATATAGTTCTTAATTCTTAATTAAAAATGCTTAATCAAGAAAATACCCTTTGGAGGTATAGAATTAACCCATCTTTAGACCAGATCAGTAATGATGCTGCAAAGGCCTCTAGGCCCTTGCTGGCACCGTTGGGAGTATGACTGAGCCTAGAAACTTTTTGGTTAAGAGGAAATGTATTCGTGTGGCAAATTTAATAAATAAATTAAATAAAATTGAATCCTCCCTGAAACCTCCTCCCCTCTAGGATAGCCACGTGTCCAATAATTGAAGGCCTGCCAGGGAACAGTCCTCTGTTTGAAGGTGTCCCCCCTTTTTTTTACAGACTGTCCTGTCCAATTCCAGTTTAAAGACAAAGAACCATAAGAACTCTTGCCCATCGACAGTCAGCACCTGGGCAGCAGATGACTGAAGAGGCAGGTATACAGGTTGTCACCTGGTCACAGTTTTCCACACTATGGTGAGATTTGCGGTATTTCTGTATAAATTGCAATAATTATTTCTAAATTTGCATCTCTACATATAAATTAGCATATGCAAACTATGGAATTTTTCATCTTCCTTTCATCCTCTTTTGGGGGGGCTCTATAAGTGGCCACCTCCATCACACATCTCACTGTATTATTTTCCGGTGGCACAGAGGTGGTGGAGAAGTCCCATCTAGGCCAGGAGAGTGGCAGGCTTCCAGAAGGCCTCAGGTGCTCCTGCACATAAATGGTACCTCCAAGTCATCTTGGGATCATACGAACTGTAGCCATTACACTCCTGTGTCACAATGACCTCTTTGCCACCACTGGAGAACCCATTGTAAGCTCCTAAACAGCACCAACATGAATGAACTCAGTGGGCAGATCTAGTACACCATCACGAACCTGCCCAGTATGAGGTGAGAAATGGCCAAGAACCTATAACCCTTGAAATCCATTCAGGCTGCTCCTTTGGGCCACTCCAGCCGAGGATCCTCTCCGCATGATAGAGAGGATCCCTGGGGAAATATGTGACTCTGGTGATTCGCATCCCATTCACGCAACCTTTTGCAGCCTATCCACACTACTGCTTTAAAAACAGTTTAAAATGGTTTATAACAGTTTTGAGAACTGGTGGGGCCCAGGACTCATTCCAGATACAGTTTTCAAAACGTTTTCAAAGTGTTTTATCCTGCGTGTGTAGATAGGCTTTTGGTCTCAAACTGTTAAGTGTTACTGTTTACTGATCAGCAGTTACCTCCCCATAGTCCTCCTTAATCTTCTGGCCTAACCTTCAAATTCTTAGATAGGATGTGGTCTGCAAGTGGCCAAAGACATAAATTAAAAGCAAACCAAACGATTAAGCAGTTTCCGTGGTCGCGTTTTTGTTTCCTCTCTTGCTGGAGCAAAGAGATGTCCGTGTGCTTGAACGCTGCATGCATTTCATTACACTTCATCATTTCCCTACCGAGGCAAAAAAGCCAAAACAAATAAATAAACCTCAGTCCCATTTCCACAAGTAAATAAATCATGCCATATTGATTGGGGCATATCTGGTTGCTCTGTCTACAAGCACGCTCAAACCACATTGGTTTCAAAGGGAGAATCCTCCCCATCTACTTGTGGGGATTGCAAAGTAAATAGGTGTCTCCCACCCCACTTTGATTTCTCATGCTTCTCGTTGTTTTTAATCAACCACCCATCAGGGCTGAATTGCCTTGTAACTGTCACCCCGGCATTCATTTGACAGAGATAGCGGCTATTGTTAACACGAGCCTGCACTTCTGCCCGCTGAACTCTGGTTGACAGCTCTACAATAGCCCCCTCCCCTCCATAGAAAACTGTGATTTACTAGAAATGGGAATGTGGGACAATAGTCCCGTCCGTCACTCAGTCTCCTGTGAGTTCTCCGGCATCAAGTTCCTCCACAAAGCTGCGAGGATGAAATACGACATGAAAATAAGATGGCCGTTAACATGCGCATGGTGGCTGCATATGCCAGGAGAATCTCCGAAGGTGAGTTGACAGAACGCGTGTGAAGAAAAACTTGTCAGGAAATACTGCTTGATGGGGCAAGGCAAAAAAATGACATTGATGGCCTTTTTGTGTTTCCATTTTCTAAAAAAAGCATATTGTTCCAAAACAAATAATTGGTTTTTATTCCTCTTAGTTATTCATTGTCTAATCATTCCACAATTGACCTATCACAAGTCTGGGTGGAAGCTGTAAGTCATGAGTAATTAAACCTTTAGGTGTGATACTCTTTCCTCATTTCTATACGTGTTGACATGAAAATATATTGATAAATTAAGAATCTGTATATCCTCCCTTGTGTACAATTAAAAGCTTCCAAATTACATTTGACTAGGCATGAAATCTCACTACAAATCTCCCTGAACGCTGTAGTTAACCAATGTGGATTTAAATGCTTTTAAATAAAAAAAGAGGGATTTTTTTTCCTCTCATGAACATTCATTTATCATTAAATGGGACAAATCTAGGGAAATTAACCCCTTCCATAATGTAGCTGCCAAACTTTTTTTATTTCAGCCAAGTTCTGTTCTGATTGTAAACATGGGAGGGATGATAGCTCAGGGACAGAAGCCCTGCTTTGCATTCAGAAGGTCCCAGGTTCAATCCTTAACATCTCCAGGTAGGGGTAGGAAATATTCCTGCCTGAAAACCTGAAGAGCTTCTGCCAGTCAGTGCTGACAATGGTGGGCAAGATGGACATAAACCTCACTATACTTTCTGTATTTATGAGCTTGCGATGGCAACCAATGAGCTTGTTTCTGCTGAAATCAATGGAACTAAATGAGCTTCAACACAAAGTTGCTTCTATGCATGTGCTGGAACATTTCAGTCTCCTATGACCGACAGCAGGCTTTCAGACTTCCCCAAAAGCTACTCCTGAAGACTGGAGGCTCTACTCAGGCATCACTTGACACAGCACAAGAGGCTGTAGCTAGAAATGAACATTAAGAACATACAAACATACATGGAAAGCCTACAAGCAGGATATACTGTAAGTGCCCTGGCACCATCCTGCCCATGTTCCCCAGTACAGAGGCATGCTACCTCTGATACTGGATTTAGCATATAGCTATCAGGACTAGTAGCCATTGATAGACATCTTCCATGAAAAGCCATATGTATAAGCAGATATACTCTAGGCACTGGTCACAACCACAATCCATCTAACAGATAGGTCTGTGGGAACCTGTTGATTTCATTGGGCTTCAGTGCGGTTCAACCTGGGTTGGATTGTGACCAGTCATTCAGATCACCTGACCCCACAGAGCCTCACATGCTTCAGACACGTTATGTGCTCGATGAAGCCTATGGTACATACGCTCAGCATACATTATGTATTCCTACTCCACCAAAGAGCTCAAAAACTCCAGAAACTTTTTAATGTGTTTACTGAGGCAAGTGTTTGGAAGCTGGACTGGTTATGATTGCAACAGGTAATTAAATGGGGCTGCCAGAAGGTGGCAGTGAAATAGATTTTGCTGCTGCTATTTTATTCTTTGCTATGTGTACTATGATTGCTAAGTTGTTTGTCATTGTTAAACAACCACTGTTAGATAATTTTATTATAAGCTGCCTTGAACTGGGTGCAGAGGAGGAATAAAAACATAGTGTGGAAACCATCTGTGAGCTAGCATTTAGGGGGCCAAACTGGTGAAAACCTGCTGAGCTCAATTTCCAACTGAGATTCTGCCAACATCCCTAGGCCTAACAGGAGCAAGAATGTCTGTTACCCATTGTTGTAGATGGACTACCATCTCAACATATCTCAGATGGGTTTTTATAGAATCTGGGGCATTGCTAAATGGTGAAGCTGAGATAGTATCTTCATGAAAACATAGAAAACTGACTAATACCTGGTCAGATGATTTTAGCTCTCCTGTCACATGCTACTTACTTAATCCTTTTAGCTGGGGATGCTGGGAATTGAATCTGGAACCTTCTGCATGCAATGAACATGCTCTATCACTGAGCAAAGGTCCATTCAAATGTAATAAGGTTTGGTGATACTAAATGTGTTCACTGAAAGATGGATTATATTTTTCTTTTCCCTGGAATGAGATGGGAAAGACCTGTGCCTGGAGACTCTGGACAGCCCCTGCCAGTCAGGATTGTCACGCTAGGTTAGACGGAGAAACAGTCTGACCTGGTATAAGGCAGTTTCCTATGCAAAGGGTTCAATGTGGGGCATGTGCTTTCCCAAGAGGATGGATGGCATTCAGAGCTCTGCCAAGAGCAATGAATACACCCAAGTACAATGCAATGAGTTCATCCAAAAACCAAGCCAGGCAATTGGTAGACTCCAATCTACGTGACGTCTGATTTGGAAATTGACTTTTGTGTTCTGGACTATTTATATGGATACTCTAGATTGGTAAATTCCAAAATTCAGTGCCATCATTATCCATCATTAAATGAGATAGAAACAGGTCAGGCCATTAATGATGGCAAAACCCAATCGTCTCAGTCTCTCTCTCTCTCTCTCTGTTGGACTGTCCTCCCTCCTCCACCCCATCTTTTTCTTAGAATGGTTTACATTAGGAAGGGAACGATATTACATGAAAAGCTTCTATATTGTTTATGTGGGGGGGGGGGAAACCTTTCACTCTCGAAGTAGCTAACACAAAGCTTTATCTGATTTATTCAGCAATCTATATAAATCTGCTTTTATGTTTTATTTGATTCCAGCCATTAGCCTGTGCTAGGAAGTAATTCTAAAATATACATCATATCAGCAATTCAGCATACTACACCACATTAATCTACATAAATCTATACCTGTTTGCAGGCCCTGTTTCGGGCTAACCTCACAGCACAGAAAAAAAAAAAGAGAGAGAGAGAGAGAGAGAGAGAGAGAGAGAGAGAGAGAGATTATAGTAATTCTGTTTGTGGGTTTTCTAGGAAAGTCAAGGTTTTTCCTTAGCCTTTGGCAGGAATACAGATGTTCTCAGCTTAAAAAAATGTTATGTTTAAATTAACTGCATCATCATTAACATGGTTTTATGTTTTCAATTTCAGAACGAGAAATTGCATATTACGACTAGTATTTCCTCTGTATGATTGATTTTCAAGTTAGAGACTTGGAACGGGAAATCATTTGGAACAGAATACACAATTTAGAAACTGTGCTCCTTACAAAAGCTTAAGTCTCTTGTATTAACCGAAATACAAAATAAAAAAATGGGGGAAAAGTTAATTCCACTTTGAAAAGCTGAAGGAGACCAGCTGTCGATGCTAAAGCTTTGTTTTTAAGAATGATTCTTTTTGGGTTTACTGTTACATATGGAAATCAATGCCAAAACTTTGCTCAGATTCTGTAACCAGATAATCCTATTTCTATTAATGGAATACACTACACAAACCTATCCAATACAATTATTAATGTATTTAATTATTTACTTCGTTAGTTAGAGCACTTTTACTATGGAATCTGCTCCGTTAAGAGTATCAAGGTGCATCTTTTCCGTTTCGCCTTTTAAAAGATGTAGCTTCTAATGTTTTAAATGTTTTTACTGTTTTTAATGTCCTTATTTTTTGTTGAAAGGTTTTATTGTTTCTATTATTGAACACTGCCTTGATGGCTTTTTCTTTTTCTTTTTTTTTTAGCAGATAAGGAATATAAATGTTAATAATAAATAATGAAATAAACAAGAGTCCCTTCTCAGGTTTAGAATCTATAACACTCTAACTGGCCCATTTCGTAGAGTTTTAAAGAACCACATTCTCTCACATGAATCCTGAGGTAATCTTCTGAGGCCACTACTCTATGCGCCCTCAACCTCTGAGGTTAAATTTATGGCTCCTGTGGAAAAGGTCTTTTCTATGGTGTCACAGAAACTGTGGAGCTTTCATAAGAAGGGAAGGTTATAACATGAGCCCTGCTGGATCCGACCACAGACCTATCTATGCTAGTATCCTGTTCCCCACAGTGGCCAACCAATGCCTCTGGGAAGCCCCAAAGGAGGATGTGAGGGCCCAACCCTTACACATAGGTGAAGAAACCTTTTCCACTTTCCCTCTCTCCCGCATGGCCTCCAGCGCTTATGACTGACATGGATTGCGTTTCCTTGTGTGCCTTTAAAACTTTCTCCTCACAGAGTTAGGATAAAAGATACACTGATAGGAGCAGGCTTGGCCTGCTGTGAGAAATGCCCATACATATCATTACTTGTGAGGACGTGCAATAACCTGGAAAGCTTCCTTACCTGCCTTGGATTCCAAGGCAGGTGAAGGCGGGGGAGAAAAAGGCACGCAGACACTTCTGTGAAGGTTTACTGGCCTTTTGTTATAGTGCTGTTGCATTGAAAAGGCCTCTGTCATTATTTGCCGGGTGATATTTCAACCTCAGGTCACCGAGGTTCAGAGAACAATCAATTAATCAACTGGTTACCCGGAGCGTAACCATTTCCGATTCAGTGTAACTGGTAAAATGGGAGAGAGGGCATTGTGGACAGAAAGCTCGGGTAGGTGTTTGGCCATTCCTCAGGAATCCTTCATTAGCTGCATTTAATTTGTGTAATTACATAGTTTGTACCAATGCACTCAAGGCAGTTTGTAGCATAAAGTAATGGCCTGTGATTTAATAGACCTGAAAGGAAAGGGACGAGGGACAATGAAGCAAAAGGAGATGAAAGACATTCAAATGCCATGGGCACTGGAAATATGGCCACTTTGGGAGACATTTCTGGAAAGGAGAAGGAGCCGAAGGGCAGTTAGTCTCAGCTAAGCTGATGGAGGAAGCCTTGCTGTCTCATACTCTCCCTCTGTCAGCCAGGTGGGATGGTGCAGATATTGGCAGTTCTAGGAAGAGAATAGCTAATCTGGACTTGGTCCACAAGAGAGGGGACATTGTTCTCTGAGCTCTCTTTCTGACACGTCCAAGTAGAATGGCTGCAGGTGGAGACCCATGCAACTTAATATTCAACTAGGTCATATACAAAGCCACATGATCCATAGGGGGTGCCATCTTTATATGTCCATCTGTCGATGACAAGGAACAGAAGCGGCACAAGAAT
The DNA here is from genome assembly GCA_029215795.1 of Anniella stebbinsi. Classification (NCBI taxonomy): domain Eukaryota; kingdom Metazoa; phylum Chordata; class Lepidosauria; order Squamata; family Anniellidae; genus Anniella; species Anniella stebbinsi. The sequence goes on from JARDYH010000001.1 coordinate 1,907,798, forward strand.
GCCATTGCACCTATGGAGCTCCCTGTCTAAGAGGAAAGTCTGAACACTTCACTGTCCTCTTTCCAGAAGCTACTAAAACCCACCACCCTCTTTAGGAGGGCTGTAACACAGCTTCTGTCTTGTTTTGGAAGTGGGTTTTCTTGTACTGCCATTGCAAGGGGCAGCAACAACAGCAACAAGGTTGGCAGCCTGCCCACCCCCCAGTTTGCCTTCTCCACAATACCCCATACTGAGCATTGTTCCAGGGCACTGAGTGGAGGGAAGAGGGCAGGTGAAACCCAACAAGGGGCGACTATGGCTCCATCTTGTCTCTAATGCAGGTGCAAAGAGATGATTGTACAATGAAAGGCAAGACACTCATACACACTCCCCAACCACCTCGTGAGTCAGGTAAGGACAAGAACCCAGAACCTAACCCATGAGAACTTTTCTGAAAATCTCTTCTCCTTTGAATGTCTTTTTGAAAGCTATTTATTTTCTATCAAACTGAATGAGAATGGTTGAAAAAAAGATGTGGGAGGAGCGTTCAGCACAGCACTTCTGGAAACTCGCAGCGATTGCTTTGAGCAATTCTTTCCAACACCCCTCACCCATACATGTCCTGTTTCACTACGTATCAAGGAGGCATTCCAGTAGCCCCAGTCCAAAAGCCTGCCCCGGCCCAACCCAGAATCAGGGGTATGGGTTGGGTAAAGGGTTTGCATTGGTAGGATAGGAAAAGAGCAGAACTACAATCCACTAGATTTACTTCCAAACAGTGTGGATGAAAATTATCCATTAAAGAATAAGGGCTTTAAACATTTGGATTATAAAAAAAATGTATTTTTTTTTTAAAAAACTGATTTTAATGTACACACATACACAACATTTGTCATAAAGAATAACTTGATTAATATTAATTCATTTGAATAGTGCAGGCAATTGGCAAAGTGATCCATTAAGCCATGGATCCTATAACATATTCTAGTATGAATAAAAATCAAAGTATCTAAAAGAATTATAAAACATTTCCCATCATAGAGTATTATTAACACTATTCAGTTGTAAATTAACATGGCTTAGCAGTCAGATCTGCCCCATTGTTTAGGAAATATATAAAGAAAGATAACTGAATAATGATTTAGAACAATGATTTAAAGGATTTAAATTGATGTAATGATGGAAATTGGCCTTTTTTTCCCATGCTAGAAACCTAGCGATCCACCTTGCTTCCAAGAAAATGTACTTCGAACTGGGCTATTGGAAAGTTATAATGGAAACTTTCATAATATTCTCCAGGTTATAGTAAGCATTAATTTTATAGACTAATTCTTGGAAAGATGAGGGGACCAGTACATACGATTAACCAATTGGTTTTTGATTTTCAGACTGAGTCATTTTCTATGGAAAACGGCTGCACTGCCTGACTTTCCAAACCATCACACTTAGCAATTCCCTTTCCCTGCCCCCTCCAACATCTCACAAATGGGGATTGCAATTTGCTGTTAACAATTACAGTGGGGTCTAATAAAAGAAACACTTTATGCATCCATCTGCATTATTCAAATAGGTACAGTATGTTCTTATCTACCCAGAATATGGAGCCAGTATTAGATTCCTGTATCTCTTGTAGCCTGACTGCAGTGGGGGGAGAGAACAATTCTAATGGACTGTGCAATTAAACACAACTTACAATGGGAGGAACAGGGACAAAGGCAAGTCAGATTTCTACTGTGGGAAGGCTGAACGTCACAGAGTTTGCACAATTTCAGAGCACTGTCTATCAGCATAGAACTAACAGCCCAATGCTGTGATGCTGTACTGAAAGGCCAAGGAGCAAATGGGGTGTTAAATCTCAGGTCCATAGGTCAAATTTGGCCCACCTCATGTCCCAATCTGGCCGTCCACAGCTCCACAAATGGCCTCACCACTTCCCCTCCCCCATCCATTTCCCCAACTGCTGGTTTCCTACCCTTTCCCTCCATTTTAAATGGTTGAAATGGTCAGTGAAGATTCTCCACGTTCTCCTGGTCCTGTACTCCTTATGAAGCATCTAGCCTAACTCCGAGAAGACGGCACTCCATCTTACCAGCTTTTGATTTAAGTGACAAACCTAGGCTGACCCTATGAAAAGGAGGACAGGGCTCATGTAACTTTAACAGTTGTAGAGAAAAGGGAATTTCAGCCAATGTCATTTGCATGCAATTAGTTCCTGGTGAAATTCCCTCTTCATTACAACAGTTAAAGTTGCAGGGGCCCTGCCTTCTTTTGTATATGGTCACTCTAGTATAGTGCCTGCACCTTTAACTGTTATGATGAAGAGGGAATTTCACCAGGAACTAATTGCATACAAATGACACTGGCTGAAATTCCCTTTTCTCTACAACTGTTAAAGTTACATGAGCCCTGTCCTCCTTTTCATATGGTCAGCCTAGACAAACCGGCATGGCTCAACTCACAGGAGGATTCCTCTAGCAACACCGTAAGGCTCAGATGCAATAAGGCAATACAGGAACAGGACAATGTGGGACATCTCTGGACTCCATCCTCCCCATGATGATTTGGGTCGGAAAGATGACCCCAAAGTCTGGGTGCCTGGAGGTTCAGTTGTAAGCGAGCACAAGTTCTGAAATTGCAAAACATCATCACTGATCATGGGACACGTCAATGAAGCATTAGCCTTAGCTTCCGGTTTCCTGTGTAGCTTGAGCCAATTTGAGATAGCCTTAACTCTGGTCTTAAACAACCTAATTTTATATAACACAAACAACTTTTTTTTAATCACAAAAGCCTAGTAAATCAACAAATTAGAATAGACAAAGACTTCTGCTTTAGGTCTCTGCCTTCCAACTGTTTTAACCCCACTAGCCAATCTCATCTCAGGAAAGAAGAGCCTATTTATACAGTGAAGTTCTATCGGCACCACAGACAGTCAAAACAGTGTATTTGCCTCCTTTCTACTTTCAAAATAACCACTTTATATTTCTCTAAATAAATATATATTGACTTTATCTGCTGCACCTCAATAAAACTCAACATCCTACCAGTTCGCCACTGTGAGCAATAGCTGAAATCCTCCTGATCCTTACCTGCAGGTAAGACCATGGTTTGCAAATCTTGTTTCTACTACAACTTCTTTTAATATAAACATTACATTAGCATTTCTAAAACCGTTCAAAGTGGTCAGTTGCAATCCTTACAAAAACCCTTCAAGGTAGTTCAGTGCTAGTATCCTCATATTGCAGACAGGTGTGCGTCGATGTGTGTGTGAGTGGTGCAGCTAGGTAATTTTAGACCCCGAACGCACACATACACACCCTTTAGAGTCGGTCTAAAGAGAAGGTCCGTCAATGGCGGCATGGAACTTTCCACGAATGGTAACATGCTTAAAAACCCTCTGGCCCCTCGATGGAGCAATCAGATGACTGCTTCTCACAACTAATGTTTCTCTCCTCCCTCCTCCACCTCCCTCCTTCATGATTTACAACTGCTTCTACAAGCCTGATACTACAGCAAAAAATAACGTTTGCCAACCCTGATAAAGGAAATACTCTGAGCATGTGGAATGCCCTATTTTAAACTCACTTAAAACTGTTAGTGGGTGGTTCCGCTGACTGGATGGAGGGTGTTCAACCTGTTCTGGATGGGGTTGCACTCCCCTTGAAGGAGCGGGTTCGTAGCTTGGGGGTTCTCCTAGAACCATCTCTGTCACTTGAGGCACAGGTGGCCTCAGTGGCACGGAGTGCCTTCTACCAACTTCAGTTGGTGGCCCAGCTATGTCCCTATCTGGACAGGGATAACCTGGCTTCAGTTGTCCATGCTCTGGTAACCTCCAAGTTAGATTACTGCAATGCACTCTATGTGGGGCTGCCTTTGAAGGCAGCTGCAGCTTGTACAAAATGCAGCAGCCAGATTGATAACTGGAACCAGTAGGTTCAAGCATATAAGGCCTACTCTGGCCCACTTGCATTGGCTGCCTGTATGTTTCTGAGCCCGATTCAAGGTGCTGGTTTTAACCTATAAAGCCTTACATGGCTTGGGACCACAATACCTGATGGAACGCCTTTCCCAACATGAACCTAAATGAACACTACGTTCAACATCTAAGGCCCTCCTCCGAGTGCCTACTCCGAGGGAAGCTCAGAGGTCGGCAACAAGAGAGAGGGCCTTCTCTGTGGTGGCCCCCCAATTGTGGAACGATCTCCCTGACGAAGCCCGCCTGGTGCCAACATTGTTATCTTTTCAGTGCCAGGTCAAGACTTTCCTCTTCTCTCAGGCATTTGGCAATATCTGAGGAGCCTGGTTTTTTTTTGTTTTGTTTGGTAGCTTTTTGAAGTGTTGTAGTGGTTTTAAATGTACAGATTGTGTGTATGTTGTATGTTTTTGCTGTTTTAATTTTTGTATATTGTTTTTAATCCTATGTAAACCGCCCAGAGAGCTTCGTCTATGGGGCGGTATACAAATGTAATAAATAAATAAATAAATAAATAAGTATCTCTGATCCTGGTCACCATCATGATTGCAAGAATAACATGGAGTTTGCTTGCCCGGATGCTGCTCTGTTCGCTGCTGATCCAACCAGCTGCTACTCTCAGGGTGGTCATTGGTGTGTGAGGGTGTGGCTGGGCAGGGTTGCGGGGCCCTGGCCTTTGGCCCCAAGGCCCAGCCCCGGGTGCCCCACTGGATGTGTACTGAACCCACTGTTATGGCTCTAGACAATTTTGGACCATGTGAATTGACTTGGAAAGGTTCAACATCATATACTGGCAAATCAATGTGGATCCAATCAACACACAGGTGTTTTCAGCCTCCAGCGCTGGCTTTCCTAAAGACTTCAGAGTGAGATCAGCAGAACATTCAACAAGGCATGTAAAGGCTTAGAAAAAGCCATGGTATTACTTGTTGGCAGCAGGAGTTGAAAAATCTGTTGGGTAAGCAATATAAACAGTCAAGTACTCCCATTTACACTTGGTTTTTTATTTTTTAAATGCCTTTGGTTTTGATTGTATCATAATTTTGTCTTAATTTCTCCAGGCAGTAACTCCTTAGTACAAGGGGGAAAAGGGGGCAGGATTATTGATCCAATAGGTTGTAATAGCTCTTTTTGCTATTCATCAATCATTGAAATGCATATTCATTGAGCTTTAATCTGCAAATTTGTCACATTTGGAAGCCATTATGCTTTAATGGATTTATTGTGTTTGTTTTGTGGTTTTTTAAATATGATGCATGATCTCTGCTTTGCTCATGGCATGTTCAGTCATTTCTACTGATCTAAAAAACTGAGAATAAGGGAAAAATCACTATTCGTAAACAAACAACTTGGTCTCTGGTGTGTTGCAATTATTATTTTTCAAACAAGCAAGTATGTAATTCCGTATTATTAAGGCACTATGTAAATAATTACAGCATATTTGTGGGGAGGTGTTGAGTTGAATCTAATTTATATGAATAACTTCAGATGTAGGCAGAACATGCGCTAAACCAGGGATCGAGAAACAAGCAAACAAACCAGGAATGCTATTGGTATTGACATGTGCATGAGTGTAGGCTGGCAGTGAATTAACTCCCATGTGGGTGGTACCAATGCTGCCAGCTAGTAGGTCTGGGGACTTCCAGATCTAATCAGGTTGTTGACAGGATCTAGCCTCTCTTTGAGAGACCCTGCCCCTCCCCCAACATAGGTGCAAATCTTCCTCCAAAAGTCAATTCAGCCAAGAACTGCCTTGGCTGGTTGAGTTAACAGTGCTACCAATGGTTTCCAAGAGAATCAGGCTGATGAACAAATGAGGCCTTTCTCTGAATCTTGACCTAAAACATTGCCAGCATGTAAGGCATGTGGGGCGGTCTCAAACCAGGACACCAGCACCTAACTTTTTGCTGTAGGACTGGAATCAGTACCTAACATTCTTGGGCAGCTGTCAGGGCCTCAGCACCCCACCAGAGCCCACTGATCATAGGTGTGCTCAGCTCATTTCATTAGGGTGTGCACCTTAAAGGCCTTGCTTGGAACGGAAGAGGGGAAGTGCACTTTATCACCCCCCCCCCCCCACTCCAACTAGGGCTTTAAGGCTGCTAGTAGCATGATGGGGGGATTACGCACTTTCCGGAGGCTCTGAAAAGTGTTTCCCCATCTTCCATAAAAGCCCCTATTAGAGCGTGGGGGGGGGCACGGAAAAGTGAACATGGCCCTGGGAAATTAGAGCGTGCTAGGGCACACCCAGCGCACCCTGTGTGCACATATATGCCACTGATTAGGTTTTCTCTGCCCTTCTTTCAAAAAAGTTTCCAGGCCCAATGTTCTGAGTAGCACCAGCTGGCTGGGACTAGCCAACATTTATATTTTCACACACGGCATCATGGGAGATTTAAATGGTAGGTAGGGCCAGTTGCCTGGTGCTGCTTGGAGTGTTGCAGGTGTTACTGCCTGGTAGGGACAACCAACAGTGATGGGGGGCCTGTCATAGGGTACTTTGTCTAAGGTCCCCTCAAATCGGGAGACAGACTTGTCCTGCACTGCCAGTGGGGTGTACTACAACAAGACTTGGGACTTCAGCTCTCTTCTATGAGGCTGCCAACTAACCTACAGTAGGATCCCTGAGACCCAAACCCAACCCCTATCAATCTAGACCAGGGGTTAGCAATTTGTGGCACTCCAGATGTTTTGGCCTAACTGGTTGATGAGGGGAAGCTGTAGGACAGAACATCTGAAGGGTCACAAGCTGCCTCCCTTGAACTAGACAATATAAAGCCCCAGGAGAGGTCATTTTGAACCATGACAACATCAACAACAACCCCAACAATAACAACAACAAAACAACAACACTGAATCAGCTTGTCAGATTCCTTTCTCTCTCCTACAGGCTGGGATTTTCACTTAAGTTTAGCCAAGGCTTCCTCAGTTTTGCCAGGCCTGTTTTAGTGAGCTGTGAATTCTTCGTTAAATGGTACTATTTTCCACGGATATATAAAAAAAGAAAAGATTTGTCCCCTGGGCATAAAGTACAATAAGCTCTGACAAAAACAAATATTTTTAATGACACAGATCTCTTTTATGATTCCAGTTTCTTAACTCAGTGCTTATGGAGTTAGGGAAATGGCACCTTCGTGGTTTATCTTTCATAGTTCCCTCTATAATGTGTTTACAAAGTCACTGTTACGGCTATATGCTTATATTTTTTGATAAACAGCACATGCCACAGAAGTGTTCCTTTGGAGAGTTCATACTTCTTCTTCTTCTTTTTTTTTTAAGAGCCCTATTTGAAGGGTTATTTAGCTTTCTTCCAGGCACAGAATCCCCTCAAAGGCATCCACCCTTGTGGCTTGTCAGCAACAATTACAGAATTAAAGGCTAGGTGAGGGGAATGGTCACATTCAAATATAACTAGTTTAATTTTCTCTTAAATCTTGCTGGGCACTTTCTGTTCTTATCACATTGTTTGCTAAAGCTGCCTGGAGAAACTACCAACCTAAAACGAACATGTTGCCACATGGCCATGAAAGAACTGGCTAATGGTAACACAGAGGAATGCAGGAGTAATGATGGTGTGGACATCCAGCCGGGGCTCGAGGCCTGCTGAGAAATTGCTGGCTTGGCCTCCCAGGTGCCAGTCCGCAGATCCCCGAGTCAGGCAAGTGCATGGCCGCCTGATCCTTCGCCAAGCCACCATTTTGCATAGGAAGGGCAGTTTGGCCTATTTTGTAAAGGCCCATTTGCCCAAACGGTGGCTGTAAAGGTGCCATTTCCTCACGATTACAGTCATAAATGGTCTAGGACCAGCTGGCCGGTGGGGGTCCAATGAGTGCCATGCAACCTGGACTGGGGTGAATTCATCCATCCCTATGCAGGAGTGCAGACACTCAAACTCAGGGGGCAAAAATGGCCCTTCAGAGTCCCCAAGCTGGCCCTCCAGGGTTCTCCAGATGGCTCCTCCCTCTTCCCCGGCCCCTCCCCCGACTGCTGTCTTTTAGTAGTGTCCTGCTTTTCTGCAGTTCCCCCCCCTCTAAAGATTGAAATGCCTCCCTTAAGGCTCAGTTACCAGCAGTAAGAGCTTTAAGCTGAAATATGCAGGAGTTTTGGTATTTTGCTCGCCCACCCCGCTTTTGCCTGTGACTCAGTCCCGTTTTGCCTTTGGCATCACCCATCACTGGAATGTGGCACCGGGGTGATTATCCAAAACTGGATTTCGCCCTCGGGTCGAAAGAGGCTTCGCACCCCTGGAGTATGTCCTAAATGGAAGCCTACCAATACCTGTATAAATAAATACACATGGTGGTGCTAAATGAAGTTGTCATTTTGAAGAACACACGCTGTACATACGTGGTCCAATTTACTGGACGCACTTATATCCTGCCTTTCACTAATAAGTCTCAAGGTAGCTTCCGACAACAGTACACAGTAATTTCAAAACCACATCATATTATAGTATAGTTTATGAAAGATCTAAGTTAATGCCCCCCTCTCCACAAAACATGAGGACTGGAGCAATTTTTCCCTTTCTCCACAGTCCTCTTCCTGTCCCGTCATAAACAAGATTAGTCAAGAACAATCCAGTATAGAAAACATAGGAAAAGCAATTGTGAATAAGAACCTCAAACCCTTTCAGTTCCCCACTCCTCTCTTTCGTCTTCCAAGTAACTCAGTATCACATCTTTACAAGTGAAACCTGATAAATGGCTTCCACAACAATGAAGTATATATAGATCTTGGCTTCGGGAGATGCTACAACGTCTCTTGTTTTTAATTTCTATTGATTTAAATTGCTAGATACACAGATGGATGATTACCAACAACGCTATCTATCCAAAGTGGCTATATACTAGGATGTGCCAAATAAAGGCTTGCTAATAGAAAATGTTGAGTTTGGGGATGGGGTGGAGGGTCATTCTACTATTTGTTAGGCATGAAAAGGCTTGAACTGGGACCTCAGTGCACCAGACATTGATTGCCACTCGGGATGCTGAATGAAGTGGGGAAATGCAGTTCTGGCAGACATGCTACCCAGAACCCCCTTGGCTTGGAGAGTCATGTGACTTCCAATCTGTGACACTGTGTGGAGCTTGAGAACTCTACCTTCCCTCAGTCTGCACACCTCATCAACAAGGGAGGCTTCTAGGTTCTTCCACTGTGCTGTCTGCCTGACAGAGGCCTCTTTCTTGCCCACTTGCCCATGGTACTTGCTTCTTGTTGAGCCCAGGGTGCCTGACACTCTGTTACTTGGACTTTTTGCCCCCAAGTAGCACCAGAATTGTCCGCTTGACCACAAAATGTCCTTGTGATCGTGGAAACAACTGTGGTGGACTACAGCACATCTTTATCTTAAACGGCGCTGAAAGTCCGGTCTTGTTTACTGATTATTCATACCGCTCACACTCCCTGTAGCCAAGAGTCTGCATAATAATGATGATAATAATAATAATAATAATAATAATAATAATATATTTATTTATTTATTACCCGCCTCTCCCTCTGAATCGAGACAGGGAACAACATTAAAAACAAATGACATAAAATACATAAAACTGATTAAAAACATATAAAACTAACACATTGTTAAAATACCAATAAAACTCTCCCCCCCTTCCAATCCTTGCATTTTGAACTTGAATGTGGATAATGTTGTGTCTCAAGGAGCACTTTTGGCCACAAACATGGGGGCACCCAATATAGTGCTAAAACAATTGAAGCCTGTAATGGTGATCTTTGGGTCTGATATAGGCCCCCAATAATTGAAGGCTATAACGGTGACCCCACACAATGTAAGGAAATGATGGCAAACTTGCACATTATAATCTGACATCAATCTCCCTAGTAAGGGATGTCTGTGTATGTGCATACACACCCCCAGATTACACACATGTGATAGCAATTGAATGAAAAGTTTCCTTTAGAAATACTTACTTTTAGGATGCCTTCCCTCTTGGGCATTTTAGAGGCTGCCTCTTTAAATTACAGAGACAACTCCTCCTCCTAAAGCTGATGACATCATAATAATGTCAACAGCTGACATTTTATAGAAGTTTGTCTACCTCTAGGTAGGTGGGTGATTTGTGGAGGGCTGTGTATACATCACAACCCTTAATGTCCCATCCCTCCCAGATGGGCTGGACCCAAGCCGTAAGTACCATGATATCCACATAAAGTCTATCAGGATCAAAATAGGTGTCATGTTAATTGTGTGAGTGCAATTAATGAATGCAATGGATGTGCATCTGCATTGAGACCATAGGAGTTGGGAAGGGGGAGTGCAATCCTTACCCCTGACATGGGCCCCCAAATCACCCCCAAGTCACTATTTACATCAGGTCAGAACCCTCCATAGGTACCTATGCAGGCTCCCTCTCTGATGCAACAGCATGGGGGGACCCAAACCAATTTCAGTCTAGGGGCCAGATTCAGTTTTGGAGAACTCTTGAGGATCACATGACAGTGGTGAATGGGTGGGGCTAGAGGGGAAAGGGGCAGGACCAAAATGCCAAAAGCAGCATTGGTGGTTAGGGAAAACGGGGGTGGGGTAACTGCCCTCCCCTCCCCTCCCAATTCCATTCATTCCACATTACTCCAGTCCTTTTCCAGCTTCACTGGCAGCCGGTCCAAGTCTGGGCCCGATTCAAAGTGCTGGTATTCTCAAAACCCTAAACGGCTTGGGGCCAGGTTATCTGAAGGAACGCCTCCTCCCATATGTCCCTGCCCGGACCCAGAGATCATCCACAGGGGTCCTTCTCCAGAAGCCCCTGCCAAAGGAAGAGAGACAGGTGGCTACCAGGAGGAGGGCCTTCTCTGCTGTGGCACCCTCAGCTGTGGAATGAGCTCCCCAGAGAGGTTTGCCTGGCACCTACATTACACTCTTTTAGACGACAGGTGAAGACCTTTTCATTTTCTCAATATTTGAACAGTTCTTCAGTTTGATTTTTAACCTTGCTGTTTAAATTTGTATTTTAAATCTATATTGCTGCTTGGTTTTATTCTGCTTGTGTTCTTATATACTATGTTTTTATACTGTTGTTGTTTTATGTTTTGAATAATTGTTACAGTTTTAATTTTTGTGAACCACCCAGGGAGCTTCGGCTATTGGGCGGCATAAAAATGCAATAAATAAATAAATGATAGTTATTACAATTTGAATCCACACAATAACCAATGTTCTCTAGGCAGATTACAAATAGTTAAAAGATGAATATGCCATAGGAGACAGTTAAAAATATAAAATATAGATACTCAAAAGAATAAAGTACAATACAAAACACACATCACAGGAATAGATAGATCAGCCATAAACCTCTAGAACTAAGGCTCCAAAAGTTTTCTGCCTGGTTCTGAAAAGATGTCCGTGTAGGCATCAGGCAAACGTCTTGGAAGAAGGCATTCCATAACTGGGGTGCCACAATTGTTGAAATTTTGGATAATAATAATAATAATAATAATAATAATAATAATAATAAATGTCCTTCTCTCTTGTAGCCCCCCCTACTAGCTATCTTTGCTGGGTCCACCCAGAGGATGGCCTCTGAATATGACCTAAGGCTCCAAGCAGGTACATCCTGGAGGAGACATTCCTTTAGATACTCTGGCCTCAAGCCATTCAGGACTAAAAAGATCAGCACCAACAGTTTGACTTGTGCTTGGAAATGGACTGGAAGCCAGTGCAGCTGATGAAGCCCTGGCGATACATGATCATATTGGCCAGTCCCAGTTAGTAACCTAGCAGCTCTGCTTTGAACTAATTCAAGTTTCCAAACTGTCTTCAAAGATAGCCCCCCACACCACACATTGTAGTAATCCAACTGGGAGGCTACCAGAGTGTGGATGACTGTCTCTTCCTAGATAGGGTCACACCTGATATATCAAGCTAAGTGGATAAAAGGTGCTCCTGGCCACAGAGAACACCTTAGCCTCAAGTGTGAATGATGGCTCCAGTAGCACCCCCAGGCTGCGCACCTGGCATCTCAGGGGGATGTGCAGCCCCCTCCAAGACGGGTTGAACACCACTCGACGAGGCAGGCGAACCATCTGCAAACAGCACCTCTGCCTTGTCTGGATTGGGCTTCCTTATACCAAGAAGCTGCTTCATACCAAATAGTACCAAAGCCGGCCAAGTTATTTTAGCATATGAGGTAGAAGATCCCACAACCACTTCTCCCCCTGCCTGACAATAGAACTACTGCAATAACAACAAAAATATCTAACAATGTGCTGCCCTCCCATGATACTCAAAACCAGCTCCTTGAAGTAGCTGCCTAATGGTAGGACCTGCTCTGATCTGGAATGGAAGAAGTTTCTCTCTACCTGATTGGGCTATTGGCCCATCTACTTCAGCATTGTTTGTATCAATTGCAGCTCTTTAGGGATTCTGTAGTGGATGTTCCCAGTTAGAATCTGGATATGCCAGGAATCTGGGACCTTTGCATGCAAACCATGCACTCTGCCACTGAGCCATGTCCTTTCCGCTATCCATATTGCCTATTTAGATCTACCATTCTTGCTTTCCCTTCTTCTTTCTCCTTCCTTTCTCTCCCCTCCCAAAAGATGATCTGTAGCTCCGCTTGTGGCTGTTGCGACTCTTCCTTATGTCCGGATGCAACCCAATTGTAGGTCATGACCCATCGGCTGTAGACCAGGGCATTAGACCTTTACACATTTTAAGCCGAAATCCACCTTCACTGCTTAGGCCTGGTTTGTTGCCACCTCATCTAGTTCTCTTTGCATCCCATAAATTGAGTGGAGGATGATTTGAATTTCATGCTACAGAGAACTCTTTCTCTTGAATCGCAACAGCTTTTTTCACTTAAAAATAAACCTTTCCAAGATATAATCTTTTGTTCTTCCATTTCTTTCTTCTTCTTGTTCCTTCTTTTTTTAAAAGTAAGAAGGAAAAGCAGATTATTTCAATTAAGGACCTGTCTATGACAATTGTAAGCAACCCTTCTTCAGAGTTTAGAGTAAGTAGTACTTGCAGTTTTAAGTTTCTTTTAGGTATTTCTGTCAGGATCTCATTTTCAAGGCACTGTTGCCATGGTAGCCTCTTGGAATTTTAATCTAGTACTAAAGGTCAAAACAGGTCACCAGTTTCGGTTCCTCTTCAATATTAGAACACATACATACACACACACACACACACACACACACACTAACCAAGAAAACCTCAACCTTAAAGGAATCCATAGGGGCCTCCACAAGATTCTCAAATATATGGTTTGTATAAACCTTCACATTTGTCAGGTGCTATGGAAATCGAAGCTAAATCAAATGTGGTGAATACTGGTTCATAGTCTCTCTCTCTCTTTCTCTCCCCCTCCTTCCTTGAGGAGACATTTCTCTCAGAGTGAGGTTGGAGAAGCCATTTGGAAATACTGCGAAAGTCAAACATATGTTCACCTCAGCTTACACACTTTAGTTAGAGTGCACACCTAAATTAATATGTTCACCACTGAAGAAACAACTCCTTAAAATCCAAAGGTGAGCTCAGATTTAATTTGATTGGTTTAGCGATGTGAATGAGAACTTAATAATATCATCTTTGCTGAATGACTTTTAAAGATTACTAATATTTTCTCACTCTCCCACTGGTGAGTTCCAGTGTGTAGGCAGGAGGGGAAAACATGAGTGCTGGCATTTAGTATGTTCACCTCTCTTCCCCAACCTGGCGGCCTTCATGTTGCCTGGGGGATCCCGGGAATTGAGCAACACACCAGGTCCGGAGAAGCCTGTGACCCAGGATCTTGAATACTAGGAGTTCAGCTGGTATTGGTGGTTTGGTGCTAAATGTTTGTGTCTTGCCCAAGCATGGTAGCAGCAATATGCACCGGAGTCAGTCAAGACATGACCAACAGTTTTCTGCCCCACTGGGCTGGAGAGGCATACGTGCGCCACACCACACTCCCCAGGGATTCATTCTGAGCTGGGTTTACATCACTCTAGAGTTTATTCATGATTCTGTGGTGGCTCAGTCATGGCCTGGGGCAGGAGCAGGCAACCTGGTGGCCTACAGATGCTTTGGACTTCAACTCCCATTAGCCCCAGCCAGCATGGCCAATGTTTGGGGATTTTGGCAGCTGTAATCAAAAACATCTGGAGGCACTTGTTTAAATATGCACTTTTTAAGTTTGCACATTTTAAAAAAAAGTAAATTGTAAGAAATTCAGACTTTTTAAAATACAGACTTTTTAAAAATCTGCATTGTGACGCTTTATTTAATGGAGAAAAAGTGTGCACTGTTGAAAAATTCAAATTTTCCTCATTTGAAATGTGCACTCCTCCCTTTAACAAATGAACAAACGAACGAACAAACAAACAAACAAACAGGGGAACGGGAGTGAGCTGAGCCACGCTTTGAAGTTTGGGTGTCATCATGTTCCCAGTCTCTGAGGTATCATGTCCCCAAGCTATGAGGCTTAGCAGCAAACAAGGAAGACTCAATGAGTCTCCCACTTCAGGGAGACCCCTCAGACCCCTCCCCAATACCATCCAGGACTGGGGATGCAGCCCTCCCCTCTGCCTCAGAAGAAGACTCCCACACAGTTTCTCCTGGCCCTCAGCCACGTAGGAGCATACAGCTACGTAAAGAGCTGTGGCCTTTTAAGGGCTACAGCTAGCCCTCTGAAAGCTCCATACCTGCCAGCCTACTTAGGGCCTCAGTTGCCTGCAGTCCTTTGCTGAGATAACAACTCTCCTCAGGAGAAAACATTCCAGTGAGCATCCCTGAAGTGTTCTGTCCAAGGTCCTGATATTCTTCACCTTGTGGGAGACGCAGCTTTCCTTGACCTGGCCTTGCTTAGCTGGATGTGGTCCTGCTTACTGGACGTTCCTTGCTTAATTGACTTGACCCCACTCTACCTGACATGAAAGCATCTGTGAGCTGTGAATGTGGTGTGCTATAGATTCTTCTGCTGGGCAGCAAGCCAAGACAGAACATTCTCGGCAGTAAGAAGGGTCCAGGCCAAAGCAGTCTCAATACAATACTATAGTTTCTGGGTTAACTAGGTGCCAAAATCACAGTTTGCCCATCCAAAATTGGGAGCTAATGATCAGCTACATTTGTGGACTCTGTCCCAATAGAATGTAGTAGACTCCATGTCTCTATCTTGGTTCTCACTGCCAGCCGGCCTGTTCCTGCCCCATTGAAAGCATCAATTAGGTCTAAGATACGCATGTAAATAATTCAGCACTGGGTCATTAAAACATAACCAAATTAAATTCCTCTTGTCACAGAATCTGTTAAAGTAATTTATATACATGTTGAGAGCAGACCATTTATTAGTCCAGGCTAGCAAATATTTTATTTTGACGGGGAGGTTAAAATGCATGTGAGCCATCTGAATAATGAAAACAAATTAAAAGACTCATTTGGAAATTATTTTGAAGAATGGCCTCATCTACAGGGACATACTAATCTTAATTATTTGTCTGCATTAAATATAATCTAAATTGTTTATTATTATTATTATTATTATTATTATTATTATCATCATCATCATCATCATCATCATCAACATCACACTAAATACTTGCCCGTGAACGTCTTCTGTGCAAAATGGATGCATTCAGGAGAGCCAAAATATTCATCCCACTTCTGTCTACCTTTACAAATGTTCATCTCTCCCCCCCCCCCCCCATGTAGGCAGCCTGGTTTTCTTCTTCAGCATCATCCCCCCATGCCAGTTCGATCATGGGCTGCTTAACCCTTCTCCTCCAGACATTTTTTGTACCTCAAAATTGCCCTTCCCAATTTGCTTTCCTACCTGTAAAGGAGGAAACCCTCCCTCATTTCCAACTCACAAGTGAGAAAGCTGATTGGGTGGGGGAGCAAGTTGAGAGAGAGAGAGAGAGAGAGAGAGAGAGAGAGAGAAGTCAGGAAATGAATGGGTTAAGAATTCCTTCTTGCTGCTCTTCTACTTCTGACCTCGGGTGTTGTTGTGTTTAAACAGCCCAGAATTGGGAGACTGTTTATGTGTCTCCCACATGCTGTTTGGTTTGGCCCACAAATGCACTTCCACAAACAGAATACTTTTCATTTTCACTCTGCGTTTATGATAATATTAGGCTCACGGTGCAGCATGATGAGTGCAGGGCAGCCTTCCCCATAATGGTATCCTCCAGATGTTCTTAGATTACAGCTCCCAGCATTCCTGTCTATAATCCATGCTAGCTGGGGCTGATGGGAGTTGAAGTCCAAAATGTCTGGAAGGTACCAGACTGAAGAAGGCTGATCCAGGATCTCTAGCAGAGAGGGGCCATTTCTTTTACCCGCTATCTTAAATGGACAGGCCGGGAATTAAATTTGGTTCCTTCTGCATGTAAAATATGTGCTCTACCACTGAGCTACGGTCCCTCCCATACATTTCCTAACACTAGAAATATTAGAAGTAGGGCATCTTCCAGTCAAATCATTTGAATTAGAAAAGACAGACATATTCCTCTTTGTTTTGCACTCTACAAATATAAGAAGTTTACAAAAAGTTTAGAGCTTGGTTGGGGTGGTGTGTTGAAAGGGAATTCAAATACCACACCTGACTAGTTTGCGTCTTTTAATGTTCCTTGTCAACGTTTAGATAACATGACTGCATTTTGATTTGAATTTTCTGAACGGCAGTATTGATTGTTGTCACATTACCCAATATGAAAAGCTTGCCGTGAAAACTCTCTTGACACCCTGATTGCTCTTCACAAGGGGTTCCTGCTGATTGGTTTGAAAGAATGAATTACTTTTAATTCAAAGCATGAAGACGTTGCCATTTTTGTTTTGTTTTCTATTCTCCCAGGTGGCTCCTTTTGACATGGCAGAAAGGTTCCAAAAAGAGAAGATGAAACACTCTTCAAGAGCAGCTAGATATCATGAAGCGTGTTTCCGTTTTCAAAGAGACTTCCAACAAGTATACTCAAAGCCTTTGGGTTAGGAATCTAGTGTCAATTATCATTGAAAGCTCTATTTTTCATGAGAGAACCTGTGGCATTAAACAAGCTCAGTAATAGGTCTTTGCTTATTTTTATTTTACTTTTGAGCTCTTTTAAGACACCCTTTTGATTGGAATTTGTTAAAGTGTTGACACAGCTGAGCTGTGTTGAAGATTCTTGATATGAGACCAAAGGGCTACTCAGGTGCAAAATGCAAGTGGGCTTTATGTATTTCAGTACGCATGGTCTGTCTATAATCCTGCAAGTAGTTTAAAAAGATCTTTGCGTATGTGGGCAGCAAGGGTTTATGTGAATGAATTTGAAAGTTGTTTGCCAAGGATTGTATTCAATGTTAGTCCTACGTATAACAGACCAATTGAAATGACTGAGAAGCCAAATTCTGGCTCGTCATCAGGAAAAACTTCCTGACAGTTAGAGCAATACGACAATGGAACCAATGATCTAGGGAGGTGGTGGGCTCTCCCACATTAGAGGCATTCAAGAGGCAGCTGGACAGCCATCTTTAAGGGATATTTTAATGTGGATTCCTGCATGGAACAGGGGGTTGGACTCGATGGCCTTATAGACCCCTTCCAACTTTACCATTCTATGATTCTATGAGACATAAGCTAGACCAGTGGTCTTCAACTGGTGGGTTGCGACCCAAAAGTGGGTCACGGGATCAGTCCAGATGGCTCGTGGCAAAGCTGTTGCCACCATGTTGGGCATGGAGAAGATTGTGAAAGTGGGTTCCATGTTGCAGGTTGGAAGTCAAAGGTGGATCTCAGGTCTGGACTAATTTAAGGCATCTGAGCTGGACTAACAATGAATACTACCCAAACTTCTTTTTTTCCTGTTTGTATCGAACTTAGGGATGGAGCTACATACCAATTTCAGTTTTACTCAGCTTCTCATTTTCCCAACCCTACATGTGTTTCATCCTGTTTCTGCATCAATTTGTGAATTAAAAACAGCCTGCATGGGAATTCATATACATTTGTGCACATTCCTCCTAGTATACCCATTTCTGTATACACTTTCATGGATATATACATTTATGTGGGCATCTCCCCCTAATATATGTATTTTTGTATGCATTTTTAATCAGAAGAACTCTGGACTGCAAAATCTGGAAATGTATGAATATTCATGTGTAACTGTTTTGGTTTATGTATTGGTTTGGGAAGCATGAATTAGGTAAATTTGTATTAAAATGCAAACCAAACTAAGTTCTCCTCCATCCCTAATTGAGCTACATCGGTCACTGCTGATTGCACCTAATTATCATTGTCATCATCAGTGCATAGAGCTCCCCATGATGAGGTCTGTTTCCCTGTGCATAGCTTGCTGAGATCTGACACTGGAAAGCAACCTTGCCCCCAACCCTTGCCTTAAAAGCTTGGGAGCATTCTCTTCCTTTACTTGCAGATGACCTGCCAATCTCAAAATAAATTTCCCACAATGCATTTCCACCAATCTCTGGACATTTTATAGAACCATGTGATATTGTCATGTCATTAATCTGTAATGTGTGAACCTGCCTTAAACAGGAACAAGTGAACTCAATGAACCACCTCTTTTCAGTCAGATGGATGAGTTTCTCTATTAACTACCTGTGATTGCAAGGACACACGTCCACGGTTCAGGTTTGTCTTGACCCTGACAGTTGCATTTTGCAATTGTTCCTGAAAGCTTGAAACCATTAATTTTGGTCTTGTTTTGTTCTGTTTGGTTGCAAGCCCTTGGCCCGGATCCACCTGGAAGCTATCCAGGACCCTTTTAAACCAAGTACCCTGTGCTGTTTGTCTCACTGCCGAGTACTCTTGAAGACTTCCCTTAAAAGCTCAGCTGAAATAAAAGAAGGATGTTAGACATCCTAATGGGATCCTTTCCTTGTCAAATAACTTTCTAAGCTTGCTCTGTTAACACACTATTAAAAGGTTATGCTCATAGGCTAAGGAAGCTACTGGAAATTATTGAGTACTTGGAACAGCAGTGTTTGAAGAATCAGGCCTAAAGCTGGTTTCCTGTTCCTTCAAATGACTCCTCCCTTCCTCTGACCGCTCCTTGGGCCTGGAACTGCCACCCAGAATGCCTCTGTGATTCCACCTCTCTTTCTTCAATTTACTTCTCAAAAGTCACCTTTTCTGCGAACCCTTTGGCATCGCTCTTTAGTCCCCATTTCTGGATTCAACTAAGCCTAAATTACATGTAACGGCGATGATCTCATATCCCCCTCTTTTTACTCCTTCCTTCGTTTCCTCCTCTGTGTCTCTTGTCTCCTTTGTGTTGTTTTCTGGATTGGAAGCAGGCTGGGGTATAAGGCCTGACCTCTCATCCTTTATAAGGCACCATCTTCGTGGATGATGCTATATTAATCACCCTTCTAAATAAGTGAAGTGCCATGAGACATTTCCTTTCAGTGCATCTGATGCAACCTTCCCTGGAAATGTTGTGAATAGCTGTATCTAAATACCATCCTGAAACATGTTTCTCTTTTCTTTTCTTTTCTTCCTAATACAGGATTTCTGAGGTCATTTTCTATTGCTAGAACTGAGTCAAGGCTCAATGCTAATCAACAAGAAAAAGGTACTACCTGCCAATCGCAGGGACCAATGTTGCAAAACCCTTATTCCTGAAGCACACACACAGTTCACTTGGCTAAGTCTTTTAGACTGTAGGTGGAAGAATCTCATGTTTGAATGCTCTGTGCTTTCTCTCTCCCCTCCTCCCTCTCTCTCTATACACTCCCCCCTCTGAACATAGAAATCTAGCATACCAGGGAGAAGGCTAGAACCTGTTTCCCTGACATGCTAGTTTTCTATGTGCAGGTTGGTTGTGTCTTGATTTTAATTTTGAGAAAGCACTCTAAATGTGGTGCCCTGCCTGCAGTCTACCATTCCCAGCATTCCCCAGCCAGGCATAGGATTGCACTCTACGAATCCTGGTGATTAATTAAATTGGGGAGAGTTAAGTGTGTGCTTAGCTTAGGTTGAGCCCTGTTCAATCTCCTTGTTTAAATGGGCCTACCTAGAGGATGGTGTGGGAGAGCATGCGATAGGGCAGCATTGTAGAAGCGGAAGAAGTGCAAACAGGAGTCAGTGCTCAGAGGTGAGACCACGGAGAGCCCCATGTAGGCACCTATGAACTTTTTGGAAAAAGAAGAAGAAAAGGAGAAGAGTGGTGTGTACGTACAAGAGGAACACAACTGGAAGGGATTTACTCATGTGGGATCACAACCCTATACAGCAAGGAGAAAATATCATCGGTCCTAATGCCAGAGTTTAGGATGTGAGAGGAAAGTCCCATCCTCAGATGGGGCTTTATCACCCTCCCCAAGGAAGCAGAAAAATAGAACTTGACTCACTAGATATGTAGAATGCCCTCCAGATATTTGGGACTTTAACATCCATTATCCCCAGCCAGCATGGCCAATGGCCAGGGATTATGGGATCTGTAGTCCAAAACACTGGAGGGCACCGAGCCGATATCCCTACCCTAAGTTATCGTTAACAAAACACACCTAATCCCTCACAGGAGTTCTTGGAAGCTGCCTCAAGCCATTTATCTATAGGGCAAGGGGAAAGCAATAGCAAAGGCTTAGGTGATCTTCATTTGGAAACTAAAAATAAAAGTAACGTTATATTGCAGCTTTGATCCGTCATGTGTAAAATCCATCACCTTCCATCAGATGGCAGTTCATTCCTCCCAGGATTCTGATTGATAGTGCTGGAACCTTAGATCAAGCAGCAGAACACAGAGAGGCTGGTTCATAAAATGTACATGCCGTGTCTCTGGGTTTTATATCAGGGCTTCCTAGAGAGAGCTTTGGTCCCATTAAACGCACTATATACCACTGAGCTCAGAAGCATCCCCTTTTCCCACTCCGAAAGCCGGCGTATAACTATACACCATGATTGACATGTCTATTACTCTTTGTTACAAAGTACTGGAATGCTGCCTTTTGTGATAAGCCCATCTAAAGTATTTTTCAAACCCGAGTCATGACACATCTGTTTAAAGGAGCAAAACCCATAGTTTTTAAAGGCAAAAATGCCAATTACTTTATTGTAAGGACTCTACATGTCGGTGTAACCTTTAAATAACTTGGACTCATATATACACAAAACAACTTGTGCTTTTGGTGTGCTGACATCATCCTACAAAAGTAGGAAGTAGACAGGGGCATGTGATCTGATCCTGGCTGAATAACATCTGAGCATCTCTCCCTCCCCCCCCAAAACAAAAACAACTACAATCCTCCCCACCCCAGAAAACCATCACTGTTTTGCAAACTAGCCAAAAACAAAATGACAGGAGCCGTTTTGCTACTACTCTCCTATCAAAAGATATTAGCCAAGATGGGCTGAGCATATCTGCTCAGGCCCAGAGTCCCTAAACATCCTCTTGCCAGAAGCTAGAAATGATTGACACTGTAAGTCCAAGCTTCTGTTTTCCCCTGCTGTCAAGCTGGAGAATTCTCAAGCACAATGCGGTTTAAGTTCTCCTTGCTAAATAAAAGCTAGCAGACAACTGTGAGAGGGAGGGAGGAGGAATGCTGACCCCCAGGCAGTCCCAGCAGGCAAAATGCCTTGACAGCCTCAGAAACTGAGAAGGGATGGCTGCCGCTCATCTGCCCTGCAAGGGGGTCTCGACTTGGCCTCTTGCTTCAGGGTTTTGTCCCTCCTTGGCTTATCTTTCGCATCCTGCTGTGCCAAGTGTTCTGCAGTGCCCCACTGATTCTCCCAGAGAGGTCTTTGTATATTTGTAGTGTACACAAGCCAGCTTGGAGAGGGGTGGCAACAGTCCCAGGCCCACCCAGCCCCACACGTTCCTAGCTGGGGCAGATGTCTGGCTTGCTTCAATGTATTAACTGTCTGTCATTGGTAAGTCTCCAAATAATGTACCACCTTCTTCTCCCAGTAGTTGCTCCATCCAGCCCAACCAATTAGCCACATTTTAGGTCTCTAAACCAAACCACATACTACCTTCTTTTCCCGGCAGCTGATCCATTCAGCCCAACCAATCAGTCACACTTTAAGTTTCCAAACCACATACTACCTTCTTCTCCTGGCAGCTGATCCATTCAGCTCAACCAATCAGTCACACTTTAAGTTTCCAAACCACATACTACCTTCTTCTCCCAGCAGCTGCTCTGTTCAAGCCAACCAATCAGTCACACTTTAAGTTTCCAAACCACATACTACCTTCTTCTCCCGGCAGCTGATCCATTCAGCTCAACCAATCAGTCACACTTTAAGTTTCCAAGCCACATACTACCTTCTTCTCTTGGCAGCTGATCCATTCAGCCCAACCAATAAGTCACACTTTAAGTTTCCAAACCACATGCTACCTTCTTCTCCCGGCAGCTGTTCTGTTCAGGCCAACCAATTAGCCACCTTTTAAGCCTCCAGGGGCTTCCTTCTCTGCTCACCTCCCCACTGTACTTTACAGAGAAACAATGTTATTTATTCAGGACAATCTGAATAAGTAATAGCTAACTGCATCTGTTAATCAAATGAGTTTCTCATACATCTCTCTCTGCCTCCAGCAGTGCTTCAGTTAATTAATTTAATAAAGCAACTAAGAGTAAACCATCTAAAACTCATTTATGGTTTTTAGAAACCATGGCACCAAACTGTAATCTGTAACCACTGGTTTGCAGATTAAAACAGTTCCTGCTGTAATATAGCAAAGGGGAACATTTGTCCCTCTTCTGCCAACCGGAAAGCTTCAGGCCCTTCTTCCTCCATTTGTCATGCAGCAAAAAGCAGCACCTACCAGTGGTGCAAATTAGGGGCTTTGTGCATATCAAACTGGGAATCAGGAATGACACAAATGTGACCACATGTTCGATAATGTGCAGGTTTTTTTTTGGCAGACACATGCTTGAGTTTGGGGCTTTGGACAGCCACGTTTGCATTTTTGCAAGCAAAAACGAAATTCTCATTCACACCTAAATATATCCTATGCTTGGATCACCTGTGGCCAAAGGCCATGCTGGCTGGGAATCAAGACATCTGCAGTCTAACACACCTAGAGGACACCAGTCTGGCAAGGCTGCACTGCACCGTGACCGAGAGACATGTGTTCCTCCCTTCGGCTTACTGAAAAGTGTATCAAGCTGGAATTGAAGAAGTACTTACGATTTCTGTGGCACTGATTTGGTCGCAACTTTGCCAGGAGGCTCGCTCCATTCTGAAAAGAAAGAGACCATATAAAAATAATTGCCCTGCATTTAATGATAATCTGGTGGCAGCCATCAATGGGAGAGGATGTCATGAGAGGCCACCACGCATAACACCACGGAGCATTTAGATGAGATAACAACAACTCAACACTGATCAATTTCAGCAACGTGGAGAATTAATTTCCCATCTTTTATCTTAAGGACATTGAGTCGAGGGAGAAAAACTGAGGGTTGAGAAGGAGAGCAATGAAGACTTACTTTGTACATTGTATCCTGAGGTCAGATGCTGCGAATCCTACAACGGAAACAGACAAAATGGCAACTTCACTTAGGAGCTCAAGAAGGAAGATCTGTATTAATTTGCAGATATTTGGTTTGGTGAAAATCATGATTTGTGTAAAATAGCAGCTCTAAATAGCGCAATCTGCATAAAATTGAGTTTTCAAAAGGTCTCACGTGTGCGGATTAGACCATTTATGGCTGTGAAGTTGCACCAATGGTGCTATTTACAGCCACGTTTTTGAGGAAATGACCCCACAATTTTGCGCAATCCTCCCTCTCCCCCAAAGTTCCCAGGTTTTGGAAACTATCGCACGGCTTGGCTTGCAAATGAAAACTCAGCCGGGTCCATCGCGGGGATCCGTTGGGCCCCAAAGTGGCTGAATTTTCCCACGATGGACAACTCAACTTTTTCTTTCGTGTTTCCAAAATTGTATTATTATTTTTAGTAACGTTTATTGCTAACTCCCTTGATCATTCCAGTGATAGGTGGAAAGGCAAGGTATACATATTTTAAATGAATGAATGGAGAGAGACTTGCTTTATCTGTGGCCCTGAGAAGTCATGGGTGCATGGGCGCAATCCATGCACATCTCTAGTGTGCAAGATGAGGATGTGGCAGGACCCAAATCTTGGCCTCATGCGTATTGCCCTGGCACGTGTAGGACATGGCGTGCGAACGGCAGCTGATGCGCGCATCCATGCCTTACCTGTCTGATTACGATGAATTCAATTGTAGTTTTTAGAAGAAGATCCCTCCCACCAGCCCTTCAGCCCATTCTTGTTTTGTTAACAATATCAGATCTATAGGATGCTGAAACCATTAAAGCCTTTTCTCAACCTTCTCTTGGGGCGTGATTAGTTCCTAATATTCTGCCACACTGCCAGACAATCCCTTGTGAAGCAAATCATGCCGTAACGGTAAACATGGCACTTTATGTTTGAGAGTCGGAGGGGGGAAATGAATTGCAAAAATGAACGCTCTCCATTCCTAATGCATTATTACACCTCGTCTGGGAATAGTCAATTTAAAGGGGCCCTATAACGAGGCATGTTTTCCATCACGGTTCCCACATTTTCAAGAGACATGCTGCGGAGTGCTTGCTACTGTTCTCAAGTGGCTTCGTTCAGATGGGGGCAGGGAGTGTGTGTGTGTGTGGGGGGGGGGGGTGTACAGTGTATGCAGTCAAATCAAGCAATTTTAAGTCCCTATTGATTTCCATGGAAGATAGAGCAAAGCAATTTCCCCATTAAGACATATGGGGCTTAAAAAAGGCTCCTCTGTTTTGGGTGGATTGTTCATACCATCCCATTTTAAGATGTGTCCATGCTGTTTTGTGAAGGTTCTCATGTTACTATGCTTAAAGGAAACTCTCTCTGTCTTCCAAGGGAATTCCACATGTGCAGAAACAGGCTCTTGCACACATGTCCAAGGCGGATATTGATGTTCATCACTGATCTATCTGGATGCAGCTTTTGATTTTGATGGGATTGTGTACATGTCCTTTCTGCACCACTAGCTGTGGTGCAGGACTAGATGTGTACGTTTACAGCTGGATTGGGGCCAATGGATTCAATCCCATCATTTCATCCCCCTGAACAAATGCATGAGTTGGGTA
Organism: Anniella stebbinsi; assembly: GCA_029215795.1. Taxonomy (NCBI): domain Eukaryota; kingdom Metazoa; phylum Chordata; class Lepidosauria; order Squamata; family Anniellidae; genus Anniella; species Anniella stebbinsi. The sequence continues at coordinate 1,932,756 of JARDYH010000001.1, forward strand.
TGCGTTTGCAAGTCTGCTCTGAACTTACCTGCACTTTGCTTGGGATGGGAAACTTATTCTGTTCAGCCTTCCCAGGTGTGTGAATAGCAGTGAGAGGTGGAGGCCAGGAATGGGTCATCTCCTAGCAAGGAAAGAAAAACATACAATGGGGCTTAATTCCGAGTAGGAATGTATCAAATTGCACTGATAATGCCTGAATTTGGAAGCTTTTAGAAATGTTTAGAGAGCCACAGGAGTGCGTAACCGACGCACCCTGGAATGGGATGCAATGCAAGGACGTTTACAAAATCAAGGCATTTTTATTTTCTTCACATGGTTAGGTCTTCCACAGTCATGGTGGCGGATGGGAGAGGCCTAGAGTTCCCTTTGCAAGGGTGCATTTGGGCGTGGCGGGAGTGGGGGTAACTAACCCCATCCATGATGATTGAGAATGCTTTTGCTGGCTTCAAAGATGCTTCAGCTAACGGATGTATTTGCCTTTCACGTATCCCTCCTTCCTGGGGGAAAAATTAAACATTGTTTTAATTGACTCCATGTGTCTTATTATTAGGGCTAGCCAAATCTTCTCCTCCTCCGCCTTCTTGTTGTTTTCTAAACTAGCTGTAGATGCCCTCAGGTGAGGAACTGAGAAGGGTACATACAGAAGATGCCTAATGGGGGGGGGGAAGAGAGGAAGAACTGCCACACCTTGCCTGTAGGTCTGTACAGGTAACAGACCCCACAGCAGCCAGAGGGAATGGAGAGAGTCAGCAGGAGACTCACATCATTCTGCAAGGCAGGTCTGGGAAGCTGGTGTTGCGATGGGGGTAAGAAAACCCAAACACTTAAAAAAATGCAGACTACAACTGGAGTGTCAGATGGATTGCTCTCTTTTCCAAAGCTTGGTTGCTTCAAAAAGGGGGGCCAGACAAATTCCTGGATGATACATGTGTCAGGAGCAACCATGCCAAGAGATCTCCCAAGAGCCACAATGATACCTAAATGGAACCTGCATGACTAGAGGTAATATACCTCCAAAACCAGCTGCGGGCAACATCAACCTGCAGAGGACTATTGCCTTTGCTTTTATGTCCTGCTGGTGGGCTTCCCAGAGACATCTGCTTGGTCAATGTAGGAAACAGGATGCTGAAGGAGATGGGTTGATCCAGTTGGGCTCATCTTATGTTTCTGTGTTCTTATACCTCTGTTCCATTCTTGCTTTCTACTACTACTATTAAACATTTATTATGGGTGCAATCCTACACAGGTTTAGTCAGAAAAAAGTCCTACAACTCTCAGCATGCCCCAGCCAGCGTGGCTGGCTGGGGGATGCTGAGAGTGGCAGGATTTCTTTTTGTCTAAACAAGCATAGGATTAGACCCTCAGCTTCTATAGTTTGGTGGCCTTTTCTGCAAGACTACAGAGGGACCATGGTACAATAATGGAGGGCAAGCTTTCTGTGCAGAAGGCTCCAGGTTTAATCCCAGGACTTTCAGTTAAAGGTTTCTCTAACTGCTGGACTAGGAAAGATTCCTACCTGAGGCCTTAGAAAGTCATGGTGGGGAGTTGTAGGGCTTTTCTTCTGTCTAAACCTGCATAGGATTGCACACCTAGTGATTTAGAATTTCCAGAGTGCTTCATGGACATCATCTCAGCCTTCCTTTTGACAACCTAGGTAGGTAGGTTTGCCGCTTCTCTGGTACAGATGGAGTGGGTAGCTGAGAATTCTTCTCCGACTCGGATTTTGATCTCAGCTGGAGATGAACCTGAGTACTTTAATGGCTCACTTCTCATTTGAGGTGGACTTTGAAGAACCTCCAAAATTTGTATCTTGCATGGCTTTGCTGGACATATCTCTTTTGGAAGAAATTTTGCTGTACCTGTTCCTATCTAGGTGTACCACCAACACCCACTGCCTAAGCTATAAGAAGCTGGTCATCCTTGAATCAAAATGTACAATTCCCACCCCTCAATGGAGCAGCATAGCATATGCAACACTGCATCTAAGGTTGGAAAAAAAGGGTGAAACTCTGTTTAAAATTCACTAATAGAAAGTGACACACAATTTTGTCTCTTTCAATTCTAAAACTTTGGCAGGGTTTCTCCAAGTAAACAAAACACAGTTTTTTTTAAAAAAACTACTCAGTACTGGTGGTTGTTCAAGGGGTGTGTGATAATTTGTTCCATCCACCTAGAGAAGCACAAACAAAAACAAACAAACAGAACCAGTGAAACAATGCCCTATCACATCTGCTTCCTTTAAGAACTCCCGGCATTTGGGCTTTGCCCCAAGAAAAGAATGTAATTACAATTTACAACCATAAGACAAGGCTGTAAATAACCAAAGGCGCTTGGTATTATTTATATACGTATGCAGGTATGTTCAGATATTTCCCTGCTCTATTTCCATTACCAGATGTAATCAATTCCAATTGCATGTACAAAATTCAGCTGACAGTTACAAAACAGATTGATACACCAATAAGAGCAATGTTGAGGCAAAGGTCGGGGGGAATGAGCAGGTGTCACTTCCCAGAGTTGACCCTGCATTGCGCCCCCCTGTCCTGAGTTGAGATTTGTAATGAGGTTGCAAAAATGCCCAAAATGAAATCCCTGAAGAAGCACCAAACCATGGTGCTAAGCCCGTGAAACCTAGACATCTGAAACTCAGCATGCATACTAAGGGATCCTAGGAGTGTGGGTCTAATGGTTATTTTAAAACAACAACAACAACAACCCCCCCCCCCCACTTTAATGCATTTAAATGTGGCCATGTTGTTGAAGCCTGCAGTAACAGCTTCAGTCACTAGAGGAAGACTTTCCTAACCAGCATAGAGCTTGCAGTCCATATAGTGTGTGTGTGTGTGTGTGTTGGGGGGAGAGGGATTAGCAGGCCAAGGGGCACAGTCATACATCTGCTGCTCCCCCCTGCTATGGGAAGCCCACCCCCAGAGAATGGAATGGATGGACCCCTCCCTCGGGGGGCTACAGGAGTGCACATGGCAGAGGCTCTGCCTAGGGTGCCAGCACACACAACTTCATTCAGATGGCACAGGCACAATGCATCTGACCACTCTGTAAATTTGCTTGAACCCTTGGCTGTATCAAACTATGGGCTATTCCAACTTGTGCAAAGCTGAGTCCATTTGCTAGTAAAGAAACATTAGCTAAGATAGCTAAATGGAACCTCCAGGTTCAGAAAGAGTACACCTTTGAATACCTGGTATTAGGGACAGAGACCATAAGAAGGGCTATTGCCTTCATATCCGGCTTCCCAGAAGTAGGGGGTTGGCAACTGCTGGAGAAAGGATACTGGACTAGATGGGTCTGAGTTCTGATCCAGCAGGGCTCTTCTTAGTAACTAAATCTTCGACTTTTCAAACACTAGCAATGTGATGAGCTCCATAGCCCTATTCAGGAGTTATTGGAAGTGTGTTGTTTAAACACATCGCCCTGTATGTGTGGAGGACAACTGTCTGAAGGGGAGAGCCTCTTCTACCCGTGGTGGCTCTCCACATGGCCCACCACACAGGTTATCCAGCACAGGGCAATGGGAGCATCAGCGGAGGGGAGGTGGGGCTGGAGCACTCCACCTCCTGACATGTTTCTATGACGTGCTTCCAGGAATGCCTGAAGAGGGCAATGGAGTCCGTCGCCTTGCAAGAGTCAGTGGTGTGAACTTTTCACAAAGTGCCTTTAATTTCTGGAGTGTTTCCTTCGAAGCACTGGAAAGAAACGTCTTCAGTTTGACTGAGGTACAAAACGAAGCCGTGTAACGGTGCCTGATGATGGAATTATCCCTGAAACCATTTAGTTCTACCTTATGCACTAAGCCCTCCAAACCACTGTAGCCTGTCACTAATCTGCATCTTTGCAAAATGCCCAAGCTGAGTCCAGCCAAACATCCTAAAGGATTTAAACACATCAGCCCCAGCCAGTGGCACACATTAGCAGCACTCAATTTAGCATATAGGAGGATTCAAAACCTGAAACCCTCCATTTCCTTAGCCTAATCCTAACTTGCTTTCTCTAAGCTATGACTCCATTTCATTAAAACGAGATACTGAATTATAACAAGGCCGTTAAGCCTATGCCCAGGGTTGTGGTGAAAGAAGCTACTGCGGTGCCGTCTGCAATTTATTTGCCCCATGCAGAAGATGCTTCCAAATTTGCTTGCTTGACACAAAAACGGCAAACTGGAAGCTCCTTCCCCTTATTCTGAGTGCCAATAGCCTTACTAAGACACGTGGTGGGAGAGAGCTGCTTACCATAAGCTACTATAGACAGAACTTCCTTATGACGTGAATATTGTGCCCATTGAGATCCGTTGTCCATACTTTGGCAAGGATGTAGCCTTGTCTAATCGTAAGTTTATCCTCCCAACTGTTAGTGGCCTTGTGAATATGTTTGGTGTGCCATGGGCTCTGGGCTATCACAGAATTGCGTTCAAATCAACAACACATGGCTGTCATGTTCATAGTATTTCAGGATCCAAAATGTGCTGGACTCTTTTGATTAGATCAATAATAGGGACGTGTGAGAATTTTGTGTTTGTGCTCAAAACATGAGAGCATGCGCCATTCAAAGCCCCGAACGTGAGCGCGAGTGTGCGTCTGCTGAAAACGTTAGCATATTGTTGGACATATGCTCATGTCTGACTCATTCCTGACACCTGGTTTTATCTGAGCAATTTTCCTAATTTGCGCAAATTCTCCCAGTAGACTGGATCAGCCTTGCTTTAGTCTATGTGCTTTTTAGTTGCAATTTTTATAATGGAACTAGGAACGATCTCTTGCGACCAATTCTCAAGGGTTATTCTGGCCACTCTAAAGAGGCTCTGACTATCATACTCTTACAGGCCAAAGATAAAATTGTTACAATTCAAGTTGCAAAATTTCTACACCTTGCCATCTGTCATAGAGCTCAAATGGTGGGTACCTGAGATGGCTGTTTGTATATTGTGTAATGTGTAACGTTTGTACATAATGACAAACTGTATTTATGCCTTTTCTTTTTTATGGTCTATTGACTTTAATAAACTATGATTAATTGATAGTCTATGGAGGAAATTTGCGCAAATTTCAGGAGATCTGCAAAAACCTCCCATTTGATAGCTGCTCAATTTGTGCAAATCTCCTGTTTGCACATAGCGAGCAATGATCACAAGTACAAATGGGAATCACGCATGAGAAGAGGGGAAAGACCATGTGATCTTGAACATCACTAGTTTTCAACCAGTTCTGCATTGCAAAAAAAAGGGATAATGCATCACCAAAATACAGAACAAAAGAGGACACAGATTTAAAGAAAATATGCATATACTAATTTATGTTTGCATACAAGTTTAAAAATAATTACTATAATTTAAATTGAAATACACCTTGCATATTCTGCTTTGAGCTTTATAATGGAAGAAAGATGGCATATAAGACTAATCAACATATATTGTAAATAGACTCCATTCCTGAGCACTAGTTCGTGGCTCTGCCTCTTTCTCGGCTCCTCCCCTCTCCCCTTGAAGATAGAAAGTTTGAGAACTGCAGCACCTGGTCATGCCCCACAGTTATTGTATTGCATTGTGGGAGATAATGATCATGTGGCACCACCTTATGCATGCACAGGCAGAAGGCGGCTGTGCTAGGATTTCCAAAGCCCCCTTTCTGCTTCTCAGTGATGCTATGTAATTGCAAACCAATGAAGGGGAACATTTTTCAAGGTTCTCCTTGCACTATTACCATGTGTATGTCTTAAAGCTAACAACCCTTACAGAAATGAGTCACCCAAGTACTAAGTTTTCACTGTCATCTCTCAAGGGACATGACTTGTTTTCCAGGCAAGCTAAGCCAAGAGGGTCCAAAATGCTACTGCGCATTAACCCAAGAAGCTTTTGAGGACCTTGACTTAATTTTTGTTTTTTAAAAAAAGATCTTAATTATTACTCTGGCATTATCTTTCTTGCCTCCAGCTGGTCATCAAATGCTTGCAGGCTGTTCATTAGCAACAGTTTATCAGGGGGTCACGCAGAAAAGCTGGATAGATGCCCATGTAAAGACCACCCAGGACAGCCATGATTACGATGCTAGTTAGCCCTAAGCAGCAAATGTTATTCATAACTCCAGCAAGTGTCAAGCAGTGACAATTACCAGTTATCACACAAAGCGGAACTGGAGAAAACCTGCCAAAGAACGCTCCCCCCTCCCCTCCCCAGTACAACATGCAATTTATTATCATGTTCCAGCAATTACCAAAGGGAGTTGTTGATCTCGCTTTGCTGGAGAGATACAAAGGCGAGACTCTGCAACGCCACAGTCTCTCCCTTCCCTCCCTGCCTCCCGCTCTTTACAAGGATAACTCATGTTCTAAGTGAGAGACGCCCCAAAATGACAACTCCACTTGCAAAAGGAGACAGAACGATGCATTTAGTGGAATCCCCCCAGCTCGAGCCTTTTCAAAGAGGAATGCCGTGGCAGCCGGCAGAACCGCTTCTGAGGACGGCGCGCTCGCTTCTCAAACATGAGAGCTTCCTTGTAGTTTTCACTTATCACATTAAGAAAAATGGTAATGAGGGGATCATGACAACTTCTTCTTTCTGAAGGCAACAAAGGCAGAAGTGCTCAGGCAAAGAAATAAGAATGAATGATCGCTACTTTTCTTGGAAAGAGGCCTCCAGTGAACAACTCAAGACCGCTGCGCTGCTCTCTTGTTCCTTTTAAGCTGGAGAAAAGAAAAGGAAAGTAGCAGACAGCTCCATGACTATATCTGAGCAGCACACCTGGACTTCAAGAGCTCTACACAGTTCTCCCCTTAGGGCTCCTTTCGATATTGTATTTCTCACCTCTTAGGGCCTCTTTGCACATCGGCTTTCAAGGTGTACACCCAAGATGTTTCAAACGTACGCCTAAAACGGGAAGTGAGAATGCAGCAAGTACATGTTTACAACATGGACACCAGGCCTGGACATCTGGGTCTAGCATTGTTGGGTGTGCCACTTGAGAAGACCCATGTCCAAGCAGGGGGCCCAGTGCGAGCCCCCCGAACCACTGGTCTAGATCCTTCTCCATGCTATCGCTGCCTGTTCACCTGCTCTCAAAGATGAAAAGAACTAGGAGAAAGAGCATCGACTCTGCTGTCTCCTTCTGACAAGTGAGGTGGATTGGGCCCAGAAGGAAAGAGCAAGTAAGCAGGAGAGCTCAGACAAGCTGGAGAGGGTTCAGAGGAGGGCAACGAGGATGATCGGGAGCTGGAAACAAAGCCCTATGAGGAGAGACTGGAAGAACTGGGCATGTTTAGCTTTGAGAAGAGAAGATTGAGGGGAGACATGATAGCACTCTTCAAATACTTGAAAGGTGTCAGACAGAGGAGGGCCAGGATCTCTTCTTGATCAACCCAGAATGTAGGACACGGAATAATGGGCTCAAGCTACAGGAAGCCAGATTCCGGCCGGACATCAGGACAAACGTCCTGACTGTTAGAGCAGTAGGACAATGAAACCAATGACCTAGGGAGGTGGTGGGCTCTCCCACATTAGAGGCCTTCAAGAGGCAGCTGGACAACCACCTGTAAGGGATTCTTTAAGGTGGATTCCTGCACTGAGCAGGGGTTGTACTCGATGGCCTTATAGGCCCCTTCCAACTCTACTATTCTATGATCCATCTATCTATCTATCTATCTATCTATCTATCTATCTATCTATCTATCTATCTGGTTTGCATCCATCCTTTTTGACAACACAAAGACTATTATTTCGGGACAATGTGTCCTCTTCTGCCAATTCCTTGCACACAGGCCTTTAGGAAAAACATAACTTCAGAGGCATTATTTATTCTTGATCTGGTCTTATGCTAACGACAATTTTGCCTTGAATTTTGCCAACTAGTTTTGCAGGGTGTGCTCTGTTAATAACCCAATGCAAGAATGGAATGCAATCTACAATGATGAACAAATTATGTTGCTTATGGAAGTAAACCACTAGAAAGTGTAAAACGAATGTGTCCCAAATCAGTCCATTATACAAAACCAATTATCCCTGACCAATCCTTAATTTTTCTTGAGGTTAAGAGCCATTGCTTGCATGGTCCCCATCAATGACAGACACAGAATCACAACTTCATTTAACTTTAAACATCTGCTCTGCATGATGGGCGGACCACACATGCCTTTGCATTCAACATCCATCTTAAATGTTTCACTCCTTGTAAAATACCTTTTGCTCCTGGGCTTAGACTTTATATAGGAAGCATTGGCCAAAAACTGGCTTTTGCAGAGCAGTTATAAAGAACAGAATACAGAGGTTTCTAGTTGATTTATATTCTTTTCAATGAGGTACTGTCAACTCAAAATCAAAGACTCCAAATGAATAGTAGTGCTCCCTTCTTCAATGCTTTAGGCTGGAGTACGTGATACGGAGAGTGCAGAATGTTTGCTGACATGCATTGCTCATTGGGAGGGCACCTGCTTGCGATGCAGAAGGTCCCAGGTTCAATCCCTGCTGTTTCCAGTTAAAAGGATCTGGTAGGAAGTGTTGGGAAAGGCTCCTCTCCAGAGAGCAGTTGTCAGTCAAAAATACAATACTCTGGCCTGGATAGGTAAACAAATAGACTGACCTGCTACAGGTTAGCCTCCAATGTCTTTTCCTCCACTTTTCTCCTATAACACTACAAAATGCATGGCCTGATGTCATCTCAATTGAAGTTCTGCCTCCACAAGCAACAGCAAATGAAATGGTGTGGAGAAACATGGAGCCATGAAATGGTATGGAGGAGAGGAGTCAAAGGAGAGGCAGGGCTGCCGTTTTTTGGCAGTAGCTATTCATTGGCTGCATTCAGACAACACATTAAGCAACTGAGGGGGGGGAGGGAAACAATCGTCAGTTGTGTTGCTTATTGTGTTGTGTGGAGGGTAACACGCCGCTCACAAACCACTGACGGTATGCTATTCCGCCCAAATAAGCAACGGAGAGAAACAACTGGCTTGCAAGTTGTTTAGCTCGAAGCCAGTTGTTTAAAGTGTTGCGTGGAGGGGTGAGTGGGTTAATGGCATGTGGTGATTGGGTTAAAACACAAGCCCATAGAGGCAGGCAGCAAAAGCGACCAAAGCGGTGGCTGCCACTCTGCTACAACTGGTGCAACTTGCAGAGGCTGCTGGGATAGAACTGGGAGGACTGAGGGAGGAGGGAGGGTGGGGAGAGAGGTGGGGGCTGTGTCAGTCAAATGCTGGGTGGACTATTAGTCCACTCAACGCCATCCCCAACCACCCACAGTTGTGTAGGGATATGTTGTGTGGGGAGTACCCACAAAATAAACAACTGTGAGTTGGCTACTCAACCCACCATTGACTAATGTGTTGTCCAAATGCAGCCACTCTCTATGATGGGTGGGTTTGTGGAGTTCCAGATGTTGTTGGGATGCAGGACTTTGCCTCCGAACTTAGCAGGAGTTTGGTCGGGGCCACCCCCAGGTTGCAGGGCCTTTGCTGTGCTACCTGTTAGCCAGCTTCCTCTCCCATCAGTGCCCCTCTATAGATGATACCAGCCATCCTTGCCTGGTGGTGAGTGGCAGCAGGAGTGGGGGGGGTGCTCCTAAAAGCATGGAGGGCTTGGGGTTGCCATGGAAATGTCTCACAGTGTCCTGTGAGGGCTTTGACCAGTGTTGCTTGGGGGCAGGGGGAGATAACCTAATGGTGTCCAGATGTTTGGGACTCCTACTACAACAACCCCTGGCAGTTGGTTATGCTGGCTGGGGCTGATGGAAGTTGCAGTCCAAAACATTTGAAGGGCACTAAGCTGCCTATCCCTGCTGCAGGGCATTGTGGGAAGTTTACATGTCAGCCACAGGGCAGCACAAAGCAGCACAGGGCAGGCATCAGAAATGGGCCCTTGGCAGCTGCCCAAACATGCCAGGTTCTGACGCTAGCTCCAAGCTACGTCAGATCATAACATCTGTCAATGAGCCATGCTTATAGGAGTTCTGGGCCTGGTGTAGCCACAGATTGAGTAACCAGGAGTTGTGAAGATTGCTGTTGCCCAGGCAAAGGGTCAGCCTGACCTTCTAAGTCTTTCCAGTCCTTTCCAGTCTAGTGGAGCCAATGGGATCTCACAGCCCAGGGAATGCTCTGATTTGTCCCACACTGGGCAGATCTGAAGGCTCAACTTTCCAGCAAATGCTCCAGCCGCTCTTGACAGAAGGTCTGATTTATTTACTCTTCTGTTGAAAAGTGCTGGTTGTTACTCATTCTTCAGACAGCAAAGGGCTAGGTTGCTAAGTTACTGATATTTGACATCATATCCTTCCCAAGGTGTTCCTACATTTGACAGACTCACATGATTTACTAGACTGTGCAGCTTTCTGTTTGCTTGCCCAATGACGTCCGTAAAACCATTTGAAATTCTGATCGTATCCGCTTCCCCCACCCCTCAAGCCTCCTTGACCTCTTCCCAGCCATGCTTCCAGGTGCCACGTGGAAATATTGAAACTGCTCGTGGGCTTGTGGACACATCTGCACCCACACTCGATGCTGCACGGTGTTCGTCAAAATGCTGTTCTCACCCTGAAGTTCTGTGCTATTCTGCAGCATCCTTTTATATCTCGGAAGAGGAAGCAATTAACGGGGTGGCGTGGAGGGTGGGAATGATGGGCTAAACCCATTAGTGGGCTAATTTTGCTTTGTGAACAAGTCACCTCAGCTATGGCTGCTTTGTATTAAGTCGATTAGTGTTTTTTCAAATGGTACGAGAAAGGTAATACCGCATATAATTTACTCAGTCAAGGGCATTTTCACCTGCTGATCAATTTACATATTCTCCAATGTCATTAGATTGAAGCTAGTCATCAGAAGGAGAGAGGAGAGAATAAATTATAGACTTTTGTTCATTTAACTCTAGTCATTTTATTCTAATTGTAGGCAGGTTTTGTTTTGCTCGGGACTATGAAGCTTTTAATTAAAATCACACCTGTCCAGCTATTTGTTCAGAATGAGGGAACACGTGTTCCTAACTAGAACACTACTGTTCTTGCAATGGATATCTATTGAGACTCACAGAGTTGACTTGCACATTACATCCACCACCACCCAGGGACTGCTTCTGCCCATAGGGGTGCAAACACTCTGCTTACCACGTTCATCTTCTGCATTGCATAGAAAGTCTGTCCCCAGGGGTTTCCAGCACTGATATCGACATAGCAGGATCCAATGAGGTGCTTCTTCCCATCGATTCTTTTCTGCTGATTCCGTTGTGTGAGTGGTGGGGTCCTGCCAACTGCATAGTGAAAGGAGGACCTGCCAATTTAAGCAACAACGACTTGGCACTTCCTGAAACAAGCAGAAATGCTCCTGAGGCAGGTTGGCGGAGCTCCCTTATACAAGCTCCACTGACCTGCCTCCTTCCAGGAAGGCGCGTTTCCCCTCATTTTGGGATTTCCCTGTAAGCGCTAAAACGCTTTTGCACAACAGGTGGTGGTCGCTTGTGCCACATAGCTGGTGGGGGTGGAAGCGCATCATTGGATTCTGCCCAAACTTTCCATGTAGCGTCCAGTGGCCCTGTGTGTTTGTGATTTATTTATATATTTACTTATTTATTTAGAGCATTTATAAACCATTTGCATCTACTGATTTCAAAGCAGTGCATGCAAATCATCAAAACATAAAAAAAATCCACACACAAACACATTGAATATATCATATCAACATATCCATAAACAGATGTCTTCAACATGCACTTAAAAATAAAAAAGTGTTGGCGCATGTCTCAGGGGGAAGATTATACAACATAGTTGTCACCACTATGCTAAAGGATGTGCTCTATGCAACTGTGGGGCAGACCTCAGGAGTACGTGGCAGCCTCCACATGGGGGAGGTATTGTACAGAAGCATTTGTTCAGAAGCTTCTATGCAGGGCCTGTAAAGTATAACCTGGTCCTCCTAGGTCCAATTTTGTCAAAAATGTTATATCTTGGTTTGGGCTGCTTTTTTGTACTCCACCTTAGGACTTCCCCTCTAAAGGTATTTTGTTCTTCTGCAAACCTTGAGGTTCCCTCTTGTGCACAGGTGGTATACCTTTGGCTACATAAGGATCCACACTCAGAGAATGGCTTCACTATGAGTATATATTGTATTTATTCCATTTTCAAGCCACCCCTCATCCGTAGAGCTCAGGCAGAGATCCATTTCCACCTCTCCCCATGTTATGTTCGGCTGGGGGAGAAGGATTGGCTTGAAATCACCTAGCAAATGTCATGGATGAACAAGTCTAATTCTGTATTCACTGCACCACGTTGGCTCTCCAGAATCATCAGATGGGAACAGTTCTACTTACCCGTAATATCTCCTCCACGCAACTGGAGTCATTGGGAAGGGTAACCTAGAAGGGGAGAAAATGAAACAAGCAGTCAATTCAACACTAAACAAACTTTACTGACAACATTAAACTTAGAAGCCACATAGCAGGGGTGTCAAACCTCTTCTAGCCCAAAAAGAGGGTTCAGTTTCGGAGAAGCTCTGGGGGCTGCATATCAGCGGTGGTGGGGGAGGCTAAGTGTGTGGCCAAAATATACAAAATGCCAGCGTATGGCTGTTTAAAGTTCTTCTAGTAACTTAAGTCTTAGGAGAGGTATTTCTCAACCTTTTAGACTGGGGAAAACAACACAAAAGCTGGGAAAACACCCAATGATTGGCAGTCATTGGAAAGGGGTGTGGCCAGGGAAAGGGGGTGTGGCCATTTGAGGAACTCTGGCAGGCCATATTGGGATCCCAGGTGGGACATGTTTGGCCCATGGACCTGAGGCTCAACACTCCAGGCATATAGGATCATTACGTCATAGTATCAAACACTGGCACCGTATACGCCACAAAGCATCACTTTTTGGTATATTCATAAAGAACATTACTTAAGTAACAAATCAGTGCTCTGACATTATGCATTTCAAGAACGGTTTTTAGTGCTTTTAGATTGCTGCACTTTTATTGCTGCTCGTTTTATTTCTGGTTTTATGTACTGTAGTGTTTTTACTCTTTGCTGCTGATTTAAACTTGGTTTTATTATGTGCTGTTTTCATTCACTGTTTTATGGTTTGTATTTTAGGTTTTTAATGCATGGCACACCACCCAGAGAACTTAGGTTACTGGGCAATTTAAAAGTATAATGAATAAATCATCAATGAATAGTTTCCAATCAAAATCAAACACGTTACCTGAACGGAGAGAATCTGTTCCCCAGCACTACATGTTACTATCATCTTCTAACTTTAAAAAAGTCTGTTGGCTTATTTGTCTCTGTTAATTTGCATGCATTTAAATATGCCCATTGAGCTGAGGCTTTGACATACTGGAAGGCAGAACATGTATAAAGAATTATTTTTTTTAAAAAAAGTTATACAAACTGAAGTAACATCTTTCTTGAACAAACTTCATTTCCCACTGCCAAATCTATTTTTTTTTATAAAAGGAAGCAGTGTCTGAGGAAAATCACATTACTATGATTGCTGTGGGTTAGGGATGGTGGTGAGGTTATTAATTGTCCAAGGTTGAGGCTGCAAAATGAGTTCAAGTCCTTTTTGCTACAGTGCATAACTTAAAAAGCCAAAGAAGTCTGGGTTTCAGCTGGATTTTTTTTACTTCACACTTTAGTTACTTTCCTAATTAAACCACTTTGATATATTGATGCCAAGAGACATTGCTCAATCTATTCACTGTTTAGGTCACTGGCCTTCCTGAGATTTGGAAATCTTTTAAATCTATATGTGCTTAAACTTCACACTTCTTAACTGCTCACTAAAATGTAAAGAAGAGAGACAGAGTTGCTAAAATAACACAATTCCATTCCATTTATAAATCACATTAATTGCATTCTACTTTTCTAGCAGTGTACAGCCCAAGTTCTAATGCAAGATCTAATTAAAGAAAAGTGGAGAGTTTAAAACACACGCTCACCCCCCCCCCCCCCTCCATGCACACACAGAGACACAAAACAAACTACTGGAATTGTAACACAGAAGTAACTGTTTAGCCTCAAATTAATGAGGCGCTCTGCTAAGCAAGAATGTCCATAAATCCCTAATGAGGATTTTAAACACATTAAAACTTCCAAATACAAAGTGTTTGCTTTTTTTTTTATTTATCCAATAACAAATAAGCCAATAATTTTATGCCTCTAAATGACACTATTAACTGTCACGGCATGTTTTATTTGACAATTGCTCCATTCAAATACAGTAAAAACCAATTAATTTGCCTGCTGCGAAAAGTTTCTTGATAGCTTTTAAGTGGGCTTCACTCCCGCCCCCTGGAAACGTACGTAGGAGGTCAATGGAAGAGCCGGGTTTTACTTTAAAATACACTGCAATAAGCTATAGATTTTCTATTCTGTTTACATTTCAAATGAATGGTAAGATAACCTCCAATATTTTGGAGGTTCATCTGTCACATAATGTCACCCCAATAAGTAAAGAATTCTAGGATGATCATTTTATGACTAGTGAAACAGTCCAATATTTGAGATGGGATCATTGCAAAATTACCACTTGGTTCTCTCTTTAAACATTGCCCAGAAATCGAGCACTGAGCCTACTTTGTTAACAGCCTTGATAACCACTTCCCACTCTCAAAAATACAGGAGCACAAAATGTATCCTTGCAAATTAGTTTTTAAAGTAGCATCTATCCACCTAGGAATGGGTGAAGATTTCATTTCAGTTCTGTTTTAATAAGAATTTGCCAACAATTGCAGATTTTTCCATATGTGGGACAAAAAGAATTTGAGATTTAAAACCAAAACTGAGATTCATCCATCCAGGCCCAGGGCTTTGAGTGTTTCACTCTTTAAAAAAATCTGGGTTCGAATCCCTGTGTGTTCAGCCATGTTGGTGGCACTAAATTAGGATTGCCACTTCTTTTTTTTCAGATGGGCTCATCTTTAATAGCTCTATGGCAGTTGCATAGAAAAGGGAATTTCAGCAGGTGTCCTTTGTATGCCTGCAGCACCTGGCAAAATCCCCTCTTCATCACAACAGTTGAAGCTGCAGGAGCCCTGCCCTCTTTTGTATCTGGTCACTCTAATATAGCTCCTGCAGCTTTAACTGTTGTGATGAAGAGCGGATTTCACCAGGTGCTGCATGCATACCAATGACACTTGCTGAAATTCCCTTTTCAATGCAACTGTTAAAGATTCAGAAGCCCTGTCCTCCTTTTCATATGGTCACCCTGAACCATCTATTTCCAGCCCATGTTAGTTCCACAGGCCTCAAACATGACTGTTCCATCCAATTTCCACTTCAGATTTGTAACTTCAAAAAGAACAAACACACAGTATGAATTTATTTTCATATGCAGTTTCCCCTCACCATTTTGTATTTTGTATATGCCTTTTTGTACACAATTTGTGAGCCAAAAACTTCATGTAAAAACTTCTGAGAACTGCAAAACCCAAAGGATAACTGTGTTCTGATCCATATATAAATCTGAGAAATGTGTATTAGGTTGGTTCACTTAAAAATGCAGAGGGAATGATATATGTTAATGGTGTGACCAAATTGCTGGTCATTTTACCACACCACCTATTATTATTATTATTATTATTATTATTATTATTATTATTATATTATTATTATTATTATTATTATTCTGCCTTTTTCCCAGGGTGGTTTAC
The DNA here is from genome assembly GCA_029215795.1 of Anniella stebbinsi. NCBI lineage: Eukaryota > Metazoa > Chordata > Lepidosauria > Squamata > Anniellidae > Anniella > Anniella stebbinsi. Next base: position 1,948,371 of record JARDYH010000001.1, read on the forward strand.
ACTGGCTTGTGCTACTGAAGACTGCAATACTGTTTTGTGGTGAGCTCTCTGACCTATTGGGCATGCAATCTCAAAGAGGAGTGTACCAACTTGTACCTATGCATAAAGGAAGCCGGCTCATTTATTCAGTAGTTCTGCATCCCTTGGAGTGTGCATCATTGTTTCTGGGCCAGCCAAAGAAGACCAGCAGTTCTTTCCAAAATCTACCGAGGACAGATTGCCAAGTAGTTCTCTTTTTTTGGCACAGACAAGGCGTGTTCACCAGACGTGAGACTGTGACAAATCTAAGATCGTAAAAGCTCTTTGCAACTCTATTAGAACGCTTTCCAACTGATGGGCTATCCAGAGACAGATCGGTTTTTAAGTGGAAATCCCCATTTATATCAAAAGAGGCTTCAGCTGGCAACATCTCTCTTTTTGCTGGAAAACTTTGAAAAATAGGCTGCAAAATGCAAACCAGTTGCTACAGAGAATGTCTCTGTGCAGCTGAGGGCTGATAAAAAGGCCAGGGAGTGTACTTCTGTTCCTCTAATGCAGCTTAAATTGACAGCCAATCTAGCCACTGTCATTTGAAATCTTTCTGATGGGGGAGTAATTTAGATAACTGATCCGATTTAGAACAAACAGTTATGCCCTTTCTTTAAATATTTCAGTTATGAAACTCATTGTTGCGTTTCAAAAGGGGGTAGTCATGTTAGTCTGTCGCAGCCAAATCAACAAAGGGAATTTGTTGCACACTACAGACGAATACTTTGATCACCGTATAAGCTTCTGTGGACTACAGTCCACTCCATCAGTTGCAAGTGATGTTGAGTTATAGGTATGGCTACAAACATGAGGGGAGCGGTGTAAACAATGAGGTCAGAGAGGAATGAAATAGGGGGAGTAGAGACAATGGCAATTCCCTTATTCACAGTGGATTTGTGTGTTGTCACGCAGCATAAAAGGCGGTGTGTGATAACACACCTGTCCTTCCATTGGTGAGCTAATTAACACATGCAGTGTATAAAAGCTCCCAACAACTTTTGTCCCTATCCAAGCCATTCTACATATCTTAATTTATCCCCATTTTACCATTTGTTTTAAGGCATAATCCTATGCTTGCATAGTCAGGAAAAAGGTCCTACAATGCCCAGCAAGTTGTAGGACTTTTTCTGTCTACACGGGCATTGGATCACAGCCTTAATAAGAGTAGAACAGATGAATTGTATCTTGATGAATTGTAGTTCAGCTATTTCGTATTGAAATCTATTTTTGAAGTTCCTTTGGGTCTCGAATAATTGCCTTAACATCAGTGAAAGAGCGTCCTGAGAGGCTGAAAAGTTGCATTACTAGGGATAGGAAAGGAACCTTTTGGATCACGTTTTAATATTAACTGACCCAATTTGCACTGCCTGAACTACGACAAAAACTGGAGTACAATTAGGCTTCAGTTTTCATGCCTAATGCAATACTCCCATCAGAATACATGTGAAAAATATGTACATTAGGGGAAAATGTGTATAAAATGTGCACATTATGGAAAATGGCATATAACAAGGCATATATTAGGGGGAAATGCTTGCAAAAATGTGTTGATTAGGGAAAATACATAAATATGTGTATTATTTTTTATGTATACTCAAATGCATGTGTATTTTTATGGGGACTTTATAACCATTCACAAACTGATTCAAATATGGTCTAAAATAAACTCGAACTTGAAAAAAAATTAAACAATATAGAAAGTAAAAGGCATTTTCTTCCTGCCTTGACAAAATAGCTATTTTATTACACGTATGCTGTGGCCCTCTCTGCTTTGATTGTATAATCTAAACCTCTTATCTTGATTGCTCTTTTGTCCAAGTAACAAATTATTTGTTCAGGGGTGCCACTGTCTGCAAACAGGTGGATCAGCAGGGTTCAGGATCCATCTCTAGCATGTTCGTACTCGGGGGAGGTTTGGGATTGTGTCTTTCTAGTTGTGCTTACCCTCCTACCCTATCTCATTTTGAAAAATCTAAGTGGAGCATCAGGTTGCCAGTTGACACAACTATTTCTGAAGAGGTTTGCTCACAGAATCATAGAATCATAAAATCATAGAGCTGGAAGGGGCCTCTAAGGCCACGGAGTCTAACCCCCTGCTCAATGCAGGAATCCACCTTAAAGCATCTCTGACGGATGGCTGTCCAGCTGCCTCTTGAAGGCCACTAGTGTGGGAGAACCTACCACCTCCCTAGGTCATTGGTTCCATTGTCGTACTGCTCTAACAGTCAAGAGTGCCTATCCAGGAGCAAATTTACCGGCTGCTTCAGGTTGCAAGGTTGAAGTGGACACCGTTTGCATATCTTTAATGAGCTATAGTTTTTCATAGCATAAAGCTTGAGTGTTCATACCTGGGTAGGGACATAACTGGGTGTGGCCAGATCACATCAGCCCTATGGGCCCCTTCCAACTCTACTATTCTCTGATTCCCTATATTTCCGCAAAAGGTAAAATCAGTGGGGCTTTGGACGGCAGTCTTTGGTATGGAAATTGGGACCAGCATGTCTGAAATGTCATTTGTGGGATGTTGTAGGACATGCCATTTCTACTGGGTTTGCAGCTGTAGGGCAGATTCTTCCCATGGGGCTCACTTAGCTTGGGTGCTGGGGGATACAACATTGAGGGCCATTTCACATCTGTGAGAGTCAGAAATTCTGTCCAGGCAGTATCTGTGGTGAGTGTAAACCTGCTGCTCCACTGTATATAAAAAAATGGATGGCTCTCTTTAATCAAAGTCAAAATGTAGACAAGGGAAATCTGGATTCTGTTGGATCCCTAGCATCTAAATTAGAAAAGGTATTTTAAAGTGCTTAAAGGGAATTCCAGCTGATACATCAGAATGTTTGGTCAAGCTTTTCTTTTTCCTTTCTTCTTCTTCTTCTTCTTCTTCTTCTTCTTCTTCTTCTTCTTCATTATTATTATTATTATTATTATTATTATTATTTTTAACATCTATCACCTAATCCAGATTTTTTTTTTTTTAGATTGGGCTAACACCACCTGACATTGCTTCACTTGTGACCTTTTCCATCTGTCAAAACAGACAGATTTTTATCCTGCAAGATTCAACCCAAAGCCTCAAAAGGTGCCGCACCAAGCATTAATCCATTCCACTAGACAGTCATTGAAATTATAATTCAAAGTTCAACTTCCTTTAGCATTTCCTGCTGAAATATTTTCGGCATCCCAGGGCAGAAAGTCGAAATCTGGTTTCCTATGGAGACCATATCTAGCCCTCTCTATAAACGTTGGCTGTGAAAATTCCTTATTGTCAGAGAGATCAGCAGATGCAGCCCCCCCATTAATTTTCTTTCCTGGATGCTGCTCACTTTGAGAAGCCCTTCTTTTACCTTAGGATGTTGACCTCTGCTGCTGGACCCCATCAAGAACAGACAAGAAGTGACACTGATATATTAGGCGGCTGGGAATACTTCAGGGAAATTCCCAATAGCAGCCTTGGCAGACTTTTCTATTTCCATTCATTTTGACTGATGCCATAAACAGAATAAAGTAAGATTTGTAGGGGAACCACAGAACTGGAATCTGTTTTAGCTGCAGAGGAAAACTGGTCAACTTATATACTTCTCCAACTTTGCAAATGAGTACACAAAAGTTACTAGCCCAGAACATTCTTAGTAACTAACTAGCCAGCCTGCTAGTTAGTTACTAGCCATGCATGTTTATGTTTGTTTCATATAGTCTACAAATGATGAAGGGCCATTTTGTTTTTTTGCTTCTCTGCCTAGAAGAGATTCTTATTCAACCCAGGTACCCAGGTAAATGGCTCTTTTCAATTCAGTTCTGCACTATCAAAAGCTATTCGGAATCCACAGGGGTGGTTGTGGGTGAGGTTCCCCCCCCCCCCCAATGATTATTCTAGACTGTAAACAGAAGTATACAGCAGAAATGAACAGGGAGTCTTCAGTTCATTCCTCAGCACTGAATATATATATAATCACGAAGCGGGGAGCAACTGTTCGTAGCTGAAGCTGAAGATAGGACAAACAGCATTGGGTTCAGATTGCATCAAGATCAATTTAGGTTGGCTATTTTCCGCACCCCCACCCCACAAAGCATCCCTATGCTTTTTAGACCATGGTGGCAGCTACTGATTGAACCTAGCCCAACTGGTGATGTCATGCCTGCCCTGAAGGATTCTTTGGAGGATGAAGTGGAGCTCCCTGAACTGAACATTCCAGAGGAGCAGAGTGGTTTTGGAAGCCCCAGGAGTGATCAGGGGATCCTACGCCATCAGGAGTAGCATTAATAGACTCATCTCCTCTTCTGATCCAGAGATGGAAGCCAAGCCCCCACCTAATCCTACGAAACACAGGCGATTGAGGGCACATGCTCACCTGGCTGCCAAGTGAAGAACTGCCCATCTTAGAATCAGAACTCCTTGTGAGCAAAGGGCTACTCATGAGTAAGGCATTTCACGAGCAACTTTCCAAGGCATCTCAGATGATCTGTAGCAGAACCCTGGGTAGGACTCTAACAGCGCAAGCTCAAAAGCCCTCAGTTCTCATCAGAACATTGCTAGGACAATGCCTGCTCTCCAGGTCTCAGACTTCTGTCTGGCATTCCTTTGCTACCTCAGTATTCTTTGGACATTTGAGAAATGCCCAAGCTAGGACTGACCCCTCATGGCTGGCTCCTAGCTCCCCAACCTCAGTGCGCAGAACCTGAAACATTTGGTGAGCACCAAAGATTGACTGGTGGAATGGTTGCCTGAAGCAGGACAGTATGGTGGTGGAAAGCCATCATCAGGAAGGTGCATCTCTATACATGGATGCACCAATTCAGGTGTTGTTTCTGCTCCATGGGTGCATCCTGGAAGCTGTTGTGAAAGGCGCAGTTTACCTAGTAATTGAGTACATAGATATAAAAACCCTTCCATTCCATGGTGTTTTGTCTAGTTCAAAGTCAGTTCCGTTTTTACTCACCTTATTTAAGAATGTTAAGATTCACTGCATGGTTGACTGAGACTTTCTTTTGATTGTAAACACACGCACATGCAAAAGCACACATACACACACTGACTGCAGCGTTGGGAGAAATTAGAGGAAGAACAGTCTAGACATTGGCTGCATTCAGACAACACAATAATCAACGGGGGGGGGGGACGATGACGACAATCGCCAGTTCTATTGACTATCGTGTCGTCCGAATGCTGCCATAGTCAACTCAGCGCTGATCCTAATCCCCACCACAGTTGATTATTTATTACCATGTTGTGTGGGGAGAACCTCCTAGATGAACAACTGTAAAGTTGATTATTACCCCACTATTGACTCTCATGTTGTCTGAATGCAGCCAGTCTTTATTATGACCTTCCTGTGACAGAAAGGGTCAATCTTTCTTTCTTTCTTTCTTTCTTTCTTTCTTTCTTTCTTTCTTTCTTTCTTCTCTCTCTCTCTCTCTCTCTCTCTCTCTCTCTCTCTCTCTCTCTTCTTTCTTTCTTTCTTTCTTTGATAACTGCAAATTCTGCAGCTCAGAGGTTTGTCTCCAGGGTAAATAAAATAATGTTTGTGCATTATTGGTAAACTTCTTAACAGGGAATGAAGAGCAGGCTGATCAAAACAAAATGAGAGCATTCACAGAGAATAAGAGTGAGGGTAGAGGAGAAGGAGTTAATATTTAATAGGATGAAAGAGGAAAAAATATTTGTCATGTCATGAATGCCTGTCGAGCAAAAATGTTGACATAAAAGACTCCTTCCCAATTGATGAGGTTCCAAGACTTAATTCCATGTGTCATGGCAAGATAACACACCGTTATATGCATATGATTCCATGGCATGTGATTCAGTGGAAGCAGGTCAGAAGGAGACCATTGTCCCCTAGACCATTTTTTTTAAAAAAGAAGCAAGTTATTTATTTTATGTTGCTTGCATGAAACCTGTAGACTGCAGACTTGTTAGGCCCTATCAGAGTACTTGAATTCTTTTAATTTTGACCGCCCTGTTAGAGCAATCATTATTACATATTAGGGAAAACGTCATTGTTTTGAATCTATCCCATATATAGATTCAGGGACATTCTCTATGGCATGATGTGTGCTTCACTTTGGCAGTGGTATTAACGGCAAAAGAGGTGATTTTCGGGGGTGGTGGAAAAGAGTTTTATAGTCCCCGTTACTTAACCTTTTCATGTCCACTGCCTGTTCACTGCTGCTTCTTTCCACAGCCTGCAGCTTTGGCACATTTCTTTTATAAAAAAGGGCTACTGCCTGAGCTGATCCCAGCCAATTAGGGATCCTATAGGCAATGTGATGTCATCATGTCATCATGAAGCCAATCAGATTTAGTTTCATGATACAATCAAGAAGCCTGGTTACAGTGAAGGCAGGACTCAAAGCCCTCTTTCCGAAGAGGTGTTCTGACAACGCCATGTAACCAATTAGCTAAACAATAATGCCACAAAGCCAAAACCAAGTGAGGACAGTGCCCCCCCACTGAATAGCTGAACATTATTGACCCATTTTGCATGTCCCCAGTAATAATTAAAACACACTGTTCTGTTTTGTATTCGTTCTGTTAGAAGCCCTGTTTTTCCATTTATATTCTGCTCTCAGGTTCCCTCAGAATTTGTCCCTAGTAAATGCATGCCAAACAGGTGCAAATCCACAAAAGTGTGGGATAGATGGGTAGGAATTTGTTACTCCTAATATACACCATGGACATTGTAATGTATGAATTGGCCCACATATTCCTGTCAATGTGGGCAAACAGCGTTACTCCTCGGGATAGAGAGAGGGTAAACAGCATAATATGGGAGATGCAAACTAGCAATTTTCCTCCCTTCTGTTTCTCTAAGTAATCGTTGAATTGCTTAGACCTGGAGGAGAGCTCTCACTTCGCCACTGTAGCAGCAATAGCCTCTAGTACTGAACATACTGCAGGAAGAAGCCATGGCAAACAGCTTGAGAGATGAAACAAAGAAAGGCCTAATTGCCATGCAAAGCACAGCATCTCTCAGATGTGATGAGAAACGTGACTGGTCCCGGGGAAATTTCAAAATATGACCACCCAAGCATAACAGAGAAGAATGGTGAAAACCAAGCAAATGGCAACAAGAAAGGGATGGCAATTTCTACCTTAGTTCATTTAAACAAATACCTCCATAGAGTGACTTTCTCTCCAGCACCTTGTTTAAAAATACATTTGTCTGTGCTAATAAGGCTGATGGGTCTATATGGCTCTGTGTAATCTACAGAGACTGTTCAGGGGGGAAATGAAAACTTAACACATCATTCAACATTATTTTTGTGCCAATAATCTTATGCCATTATATATAAAAAGCACACCCTGAGATTTCCCCCTCAAGATGAAACACACCCACCCCACCATGAATTAGGGCATATGGATGTTTTCTGTGGTTTGGGAAGATACATAGTACAGTTTCTGCTCATTTCAAGGGGGCTTGTGAGGGTTGCTTAAGCAAACCTGATCATTAGTCCAAACTTAAGGGCATATTCATTTTGAAGTAAGTCGTATTGGTTTCAACTGGACTAACACCCCAGTAATAGTGCACAGGATTACGGGGAAATGAATGGAGGCCACAATGCTCTTAGTGGATTGTAGTCATTTGGCTACAATCCAATAATGGAACGGAAGGGGTTTTCTGCATGTCGGTTCCAATGCTGGATTGGGAACTGAACACACAGATGTGAGGTGGCTATGCATCTAGATGCACAGTAGTCAGTGGAATCCACATCGATACTGCAAATCTTGGGTAGGGATACGCTGATGCAAATGTGCATACACCATTTGCTCTCACAGGCTACTCATTGGGCACAACACACAGTTGTGTGGGATTGTCTCTGGATCAGTGCTAATGCATTTCATTCACCACAACAGCAGCTGGAAGACTGGAAATAATGCAACCTGTTGGATTATAAGTGTGCGGGCAGTGCTGTGAAAGTTTATCTTTGTGCAGTACTTAGGAATTTTGCATGCTTCAATTCGGCATCATTAATTTGCAGTTCCCCAAATGATCAAATCAATTGTTAAATTTGGGGTTGTTTCCCTGAATGATCACACTTCCACTTTGTTTATGCACACTGAGGCTATCTAATTACTGATGCCATCACTTTCACCTGCCTGCTGCTGTTGGATGCAGGGCAGAGGAGACGGAATAGGGCAGACAAGGTATCAAGAGCAATGTGCCTTAATTTCCTTGTGTTCGCCCAGCGTTGACAAACAAGTTGAGAAAAGAGCCCCCTGATTATTCAGGGTCTCATTCCCCTACATTGAACTGGCTTCATTTTTCTAATTGCTTTTTTGTTTGGTAAAACTAATATGGAAGTGCTCATTCAGGGATTGTGGGAATGGGTCTTATACACAGTTGGATACTAAGTACTAAGTGGGCTGGGATTCTACCTTACTGATCTGTTGTAACAGAGGAGGAAAGGCCAGATCACTTTTCCATCTAGGTGTCACTTCAGTTGCCTCACAATCTTCTGAGAACTTCTAAAACACCTTTTAATCTTCTGGAGGAGTGAAGGTAGGGGTGCAGGAGAAATCTGCAACAGTTGGATTTCTTTGGATCCAACCTGCGGATTGCACAGTGGCTTGGCTTTTTCAGAGTCACGTGGGTCTTGCCTACTTGCAGACAGGTTTTTCACTTTTGGGAGGGATTTGTGCAAATTTGCATTGGTGCTCATGCAAACTAGTGCAAGCAGAATGAAATTCTGGTTAAAAAAAAATGAAATCGGATTCCATCAATAAGTGGATAGTGGAATGAAAGACACCTGACAACCTGTGAATCACAGATGGAAGAGATCAACCAAATTGGTCCATCCCTAATTGGTGTGTTTTCTTCAGAACGAAAATACCAGAGTTACTGACTTATGGGGAATCTGATGGAACTCATGGTAGAACTGGCAAGTTGAATAAAAGTGGGTAACATGGGATAAGCCAAGTATCAAGCACAGCTTGGTGGAAGGCATGAGCAACATTGGAATGGAATGTGTGGTTTGCAATATTAAAAAAGGGATGAATTAAAAAAGGGGAGAGAGAGAGGCAAGATTCTGCGTGTTCTGAACACAATTAATCACTGTGAATCTGAAGAGAAGAATAAACGACAAGAAAGCTAACACTGAGTGACCTTCCACTTCTGGAAACCACTTCACCACATTGCTTATTTACTTTCATCTGCAGAATGAATGTTGTCTGGTAGTGTCAGTCCAAACGATCTGGCAGACTCCACCAGAGTGTCGTTGAGTTATGGGCAGGCTTTCCAGTTTGCTATCGCTTCCACAGGGAGATTTTTATTTATAACCTTCCAAACCCCAGTTGCCACAAACTGCTGGTGGATTCCTACCTCCGCCCTCTCTGTCATCTGCATTCTCTATTGTCAAGAGGGAATTGTGCCTCCAGGCAAAGATTCCGGGAACCTGCTACGCAGCGCTCTGTCTCCTTCTCAGGGCATTGCAGCTACCTCTCCATGGGCTCGCCAGCAACAAACACACATTGTCATCGCAGTCGAAAGAATATACCATCATTGCTGGATACTGTTACTCCTAATTACAGCATTATGGAGGTATTTCCCTAGCAGGGTTTGCTTTACTACTAGCCCTCTTTCTTTCTTTCTTTCTTTCTTTCTTTCTTTCTTTCTTTGGGAGGAGATATTTATCCAGAGTGTTATACAGTAGCTTAGAGGGTAGAATCAGACATTTTTACTTTGGGGGCATCTAGTGGAGGCTGGTGGGTCCAATTTCGATGGGGCTGGGTTTCAAGCAGAACCAGCCACAACACTAAAGGTGCTATCCAAGGTACTGAACCCATTTTGGTTCAGTACCTTAGATAGCCACTGTGTGTTTTTTTTCCAGGCAGTTTTGTAAGGGTTGGGGAGCAAGATGAAGGGCTCCGGGAGATCAGAGCAGTCAGGATTTGGGTTTGCTTTACCGGTCACCTACAAAAAAGGTGCAGAACCTCTTTTGGTCTGAGGGCTGAATTCCATTTTGGAGCAGCTCTCAGGATCTTCATTCCAGCAGTGGGCAGAGTTGAAGGCCACAGGAGAAGGGCCAAAATATAAACCTGAAAATAATAGCAGCTATAAGGGGTCTGAAAACCTCACCTGTGCTAATGCCCTTGGAGTGTGTAACTAAAGAAGTATCTAACGGAACCTCTGCAAGCAATCAGGCTAATTGCTACACAGCCGCAACACTTGGGAGCCTTTCGTTCTAGATTTGGGCCATGCGAAGATAAAGGAGCAAGAGGAATCGCACTTCTAGGCTTGGTGATCTCATCCTTTTTAAGTAGCGCTGAGAATATGCACTCGGCATAACCAGGCTTATCGCTGTCGTTCAATGAGATTAAACTTGTAAATCTCCGATATCTTTTCCCTTTGATTCCAGGCTGCTCCAACATGGAGTTTACAGGAAAATAAAAAATGGGACCTTTGATCGAAACAAGAGCACCAGGGCGCTGTAAAACCTTTACATCTTCTTCATGTGTAAAAGCAGGCTCCCGTGAGATGACCCATTCTTCAAAGTCCAGGCAGCAGACAAAATATACAAAACCAAGCAAGTAGGGGGCTGATGATGACCTCAACAATGTGCCTTCACATTTGGGACCCTTCAAAATACCATTGCACAAGGCTAAATTTATAGACTTGTTGCCACATTTTGGCCAGTTCAAGGGGGGAAATTTTGAAGGTTCTGTTTGGGGGAAACATCAGTAGAAATTTCATGGGGAACAATGTTTTTAAAAAATCCAGTTAGTGAACTAGCTTGCAGGGAGGGAGACAGTGCCTCTACCTGAATCTTATAGCCTGAGGATGAGTGGAATGTATTTGGCTTCCCAGGCAGAAAGAATCAATATCCCAATTAATCATATATTGTTTTTGGACCACAATGACTGGCAGCATTATAACCCTTCCAGTCCACCCACCCACTCACTGACAAGATGCGAACACCTGAGCTGGGTTCGCATAATCGTGGAGGTCAAAGAAGCCACTTTGGCTTCTCCCCCTGCTCCCCCCACATGCTGCAGGCATGACCTTCATCTGCATAATTACCCACAATGTTGTCTGAAACCAGCACATGGTGCAGTAAGGGTTGCTTCAGATCCACCCCACAACCTCCACTGCACATCACGGATTGTAGGGTGGGTAGAATGTCACCCCTTCACCGCACGCTGGGTTCAGACAACGTTTTAAGATGTTTCATATGACTGTCCTTGGAGGTCAAGTTTTAAATTTTCTTTTGCTCATCTTGCACACCACTGAGATCAAATCAATTACTTTTCAGACCAACCATTTGAACCAAACTAATTATAATAGGTTAGAAGTTAAGAGAAAGAGAGAAACCGAGAGAGCCAGAGAGCCAGGACATATTTTTCACTCTTATCAGTTCTCCCAATGTGCTAAACATGGACTGAAGGCTGGACTAAGAATCATTCTTAATGATTCCACTTTATTTAAGGCTAAAAACATTAATTCCCCACTTTTGTCTTTATTTCCAAGATAGATGAGATGAAAGATGAACTCTACAAGCCTTTGAAACGAGAGCACTCAGAAGAAATCTTTTCTCCCTGATAGTAATATCTGAGAAAACTATTATTTTGGAACATGATTGCATTTTCCCTTCTACCTCACTACCATTTTTTACTGTTCAACTACATGAAAAATTACCTAACCTGTTGGAATGGATTTCTTGACCCACGCACTGCTACATTAAAGGGTATAATTTAATGCAATCTAACTAAATTAGCATCAATTAGACAGGCTAAATTAAAGGGCATGTCACTAATAAATTTTATGCTAAACATATTCCTGATAATAAGCTCACTAAAAAAAAAGCATAATGAAATAAGACACTTTTAAACACTGCTGAAGTTCTAAATATGAATGTATAAAAATAATGAAACCTAGTAGGTGAATTCCATAGCTGCCTTCCATAATTGCGTCACAGCAACATTATAACGTGGTGATTAACGTGGAGTTTAAAGTAATGGGCCGTATCCTGCAGTTAAGCAAGGAACCAGGGAAATACTTCACTGGGAGCCCACAATCATGTAGATTAACTGATCTCAAGATGCAGGCTTGCCAGAAATGGATTATATAGCACTCGCGTGTTCTGGATGTGTGTGTGTGGTGTGTGTGTGTGTGTGTGCGGCAATCCTGAGGTTTTGTAGAAGCTTATTAGGGATTCCTCCATCAGAAGATCAGGTCACTCATTACCTCAGATATTCTGCTGGAAAGTACATAGAAAACTGCCATATACCAGGTCAGAATATCTGTCTATCATGACACCCAAACATGGGCCGCTATGCTGCCCTGAGGATGACTCCAGTGAGGAGGAGATACAGGCTGCCCCAGTAGGGAGGGGGGTGGGAGAATTGAATTGGGAATGAGACTAACATAAGCACACAAGTTTGGCAATTTATGAACATTTTCGGGGGTCACATGCTTGCACTAGCATCCAGAGCTTCAAATGTTTTGTGAGCAAAACTAAACTCTCATGCATCCCTACTCTAGACATGGTTTTTAGAGATCCAGTGTTATGCCTTCCTTATCCCTGCTGGAGGGGGTGGGGGAAAATAGAGGTATCAATTTTGTACCTGTATTCTCCCTCCCCCCTCCACTCACTTTATTATCAGCTGAGAGAGAAGATTCAAGTTGGAAAATGGGGCAGGAAAGAAAAGAAAGCCCTCTCCATCACCATGGCACTAATCCAGCCAATCATGGGTCTCCTGTGTCTCCTCTACTCTGGTCCTAGAACTGAGGAATTACTGTTTGTTGGCATGTATTCATTAGCAGATGGGATCATTTTTAAGAAGTCAGGTGCTTTGATATTACATCGTAATGCTGTTTATTACAGACCACCAAAGTGGCTGAAGTTGAAATCTTGGGAAAGTTACTAATTAGCTGCCTGCACTTAGAGGACCCAAGGAGAGAAATCTGAACCCGTTCCTTCAATTTGTAAACCAAACCAAACCAAGCCAAACCAAAAATGATCGTTTTATTTTGGCTGCCTGAAAAAGCTAAAAAACTCTCCATCAGTTTGGTTCATTAACCTATAACTGTACAAAAGCAGGAGTCAATTACATTGCCACATCAGATGTGTGTAAAGATAATTACCCTGCAAAGAAGATGTAAGGATGTCCATAAAGGCAGTGAAATGTGACCTATTAAATCAAGCCGAAGCCTATTATGGGTCAAAAAACTCATTTGTGGGGCCAATAACCTCATGGCTCTGGGCAATCTAGCATGAATTCTGCAGGCATCTTTTTCAGATAAACTTGAAATCTTTCCTTTCTGTTCTGCTTTCAAGGCTCTTGCTAACTAATGGAGATCAACACTGTAACTCTTTACTCCATCCATGTTCCCACACCTTCACTAGCTCCTTCTGGTCCTCTGTGGCATTGTTCAAGATGCTTGTTTTGGCCATGAATAGTAATTTTGGGTCCAGAGTATGTATGGTAATACCTTCTTCAACATTTCCCATCATTATCTTTAAAGACTGTGTGAGAATATCCTCAAAGTTAGTTGTCTTCTGCCTTCACAAACTTGGGCCCACCTTTAGCCTAAACCTGCATTTTGGGGATGCACTTCTTCACTTTTTACCAAATGTGGCCCCATATATCTAGAATGCCTTTCCAAGGGATCAGTGCTGGCTCCACCTTTCGGAAGACCTTTGGACAAGGCCATCCTTAACGCCCCCCCCCCCCCTTGGTGAGTCAATCTTCTCAGCTGCCATTGTCACAAACTGCTATTGCTTTTCATGCCGTTTCTCCTCATTGCTACCACTTGCTCACTTGACAGGCAGAGAGCGAGGAGGTCGTGATATCTCCTCCTCCTCCTCCTCCTCCTCCTCCTCCTCCTCCTCCTCCTCCTCCTCCTCCTCTTCTTCTTCTTCTTCTTCTTCTTCTTCCTCTTCTTCTAAATTTTTTCCAATTAGTTTCCTGTGAGTGTTGTGCTGGGCTGTGAAATGGATTCTAAACTGCTGTTTTGCAGGGCAATCCTATGCATGTTTTCTTAGACATAAATCCCAAGGAGTTCAGTGGGGATTTACTCAAGTGCCTAGGATTGCAGCCTTAATGGTTTGGTTTTATTGGACAAAGGCGTTTTGGCCTGTAAGGTGGCATAGATGAAAAATAAAAAAATAAGCATTTAATAAAAAATAAAAAATAAGCTGGTCAGACCTACCTTAAGTCAGTTTGTAACTTGGGAGTGGGCCCTGACCCACCGGCTGATGACCAACGCTTGAGATTCGTGGTCTTGAACTTCTTTGAGCCTGAGAGCAGACTTCCATTTTGGAGGTGCTCTTGGTGGCTGCATCCCAGGGGCGTGTGGGACCACAGGCAAAAGGGGCAGGATGAACATATTTTGTCTTAACGCTCTTGCTGCCACTAACTGAGACTTAAAAGAAACATTTCAACCTATTATGATTGGGGGGTGGGGTGGAATCCTGCACAAAACTTAGGAATCCACCAAGCAATTGGAGTTTGGGGGAAAGAGGGTGGGCCGGGGGCAGAGGGTGACAACCTCTGGAGAACCTCAGGTCATGATGCCAGGCAGGTCAAATTTGTCTCCTGGGATTGAAAGCAAGTACATATAGAGGGATATGGAGAGCTTCTAACCTCCATATTCAGAAATACCATGTCTAGGAGGAAGCTTACTCTGAGATGCTAGCTTTCTTCAGGCGGGGGATGCTTTTTTTTTTTTTTAAAGAACCACCACTTGGGGATTATTCAATCATGTGTTCCTCCATCTGTATTCTGAAGTGCTACAATCCCAGGACCAAGAGATATTTATTGTGCTGAAACATTCAAGATTTCTCTTCTAATGGAAAATCTACATCTGGTATAATCCACTGATTTCTACAGAACAATGCCAGTTCATGCCAGGATAGGATTTGATTGTATTTGTTTTAAAATCTCCCTTCTTAGAGGTTAGATGGAATTTTACATTTTCCCTTCATAAAGCCACACTATGGCCCATAGGGAGGCTGACTCTAAGCAAAAGATGTGTCAGCTCATTCTAAAATCTATTAACATAAGAGTCTTTAATTTGATTTGCAAAACACTGTAACAAAGTCCCATCTAATGTTGCCTTAAGGGATACAATCAGGGTTGCCAGAGATTAAATTAACCTAACTGATATTTGTCCTGTATTGCAGGTTGCCCAAGAAAAAAAACAAAACGGCAGTGCATTAACCCTGGTGTTCGTTCCAGTGCGATGCACCCTCAAATTGAGCAAGAATGTTACCTTTCCAAAAAAAGAAACAAAGGGCTGTCCAGGGTAGGAAAACTACATCCCTCTTTGCTCCATATTTTTTTTTTAACCTCACACTTAAATAGAGGTCATTGGCATCTTTACTCTGAAGTCCTGACAGCTTTTAGACTTTTATGGACGTCAAAGGGGCATCATCTTTCTACCCCACAAAGCCTTACTTTAATAAGAACCCCTTGCGTTTGTTGGGTGCAAGGAGGCTGAAGGATAGTACATTCTATTACGTCATGGATCTTGCCTTGGAGATCTTGTAAGATGCGACGGAAGTGGCATCTTGATCTGGACATTTCAGCAATCAGGCTACAGTGATTTGTCTCCTGTGCCACAAGTGCTTAACTCAATGGCTCTAGGGTGCCATATAGGCTGCAGTACCAGTCTGTTTGAATATTGTCAGCTGACCCCCAAGGGCCAATCCTTTTCCACCAGGCCCTATAAAGCTCAAGCTTCAGAGATGCTCTTCAGTCTGATCAATTTGCCTCCGTTATGATGATACTGCCAAAGCATCTGGCTACTTTACCTGATTACTGCTGTTAGAATGCCCCAAACTGTACCAACTCAGATGTAAATTTGGACTCATATATGGAATGTTCATCCTAAAATATGGCTTATGGGGTGCAGTAGGAAACCGGCTCTGCCTTTTGCATCAGCCTCCATCCATCTGCACTCATTATTTTGTAGGTGGCTTCAGTTGGTGGATCTCAGAGTATTTGTAAAAAGCAGAAACAAATTAGATCCTGGAAGCTTGACATCTGTCGTGCCCTAGAGCATGCACCAGTGTCCTTTGGACTTCTGGGCTAGACGATTAGCAGTTCCTCAGTTGATGAGGAATGTAGAAAAAGTGGGAAGATTAGATGTAGGAACTCTATTGCGGTATAAAAGAGGTTTAATGCCTAGTCACCTAAAGGCGATTCTCACTTGCCACAAGTGACCAGCAAGTAACTATTTACAAATCTCAACAAATAGGACTTCTGTCACAATGCTGCTTTCCTTATACATGAATGTGTGAGATACTGGGTCCAAATGCTCAGCTTTGGAAACACTTACATACCTGGATAGGTTTGCTTCCTTTAAAGCTACGACTGATAGCACACATGTGTAAACCTAACCACAAACCTGCCTAAAAGCCTGGGCCATTACAAGTATTTTAGCTCAAACTTGGCTGCAAATCTTGCTTGATGCCATGGTGTTTTACCTGGAATTGCATATATGCATTCATAAAGAGGGTGTATTTCGTTTTCTCATTAAAATGGGATGTTCCCATGAAAGGCGCTCTTTAAATCACACTTGGTGCGCTCTTCCATGATGTGATTTGTCTCGACTAAATTTACTTTTCTTTAAGCAGGTAATAAATATAGAATGCTTTCCCCATCTGTATATCTTTTAATCGACTGCAGTCATTTAACCTAGACCCTCTAACCAGATTAATAATAGAAAACGTGTCATAACAATTCCTTACCACCCGATGAATTATCATTATTGTTTTGGCATTGAAAATCCTCTCTGTTACCTCAAATTACCCTCCTTTTCAACTGTGCACAATACATGAATCATTTCCCTAATCGTACTTGGTAGTAAAAATCACATCCCAGTACAATAGAAGCTTCTGACAAGCTCTCTTCTGACAGCATGCTAAGCTATCATATTGGTGTATTCCCAAGGACCCTCTACATCAGTTGTCTCTTTTTCCTTTGTAACAGTTGTAAGTTCGGGAATATATATATATATAGCAAGAGCACCCGAGCATTTATGCACTGGGAAATCTAATTTATCTCTGTTCTTCTCTTAACCTTTCACATTATGGCTGAATTCGGACAACGCGATAGTCAATGGTGGGGTAATAATCAACTTTACAGTTGTTCATCTAGGGGGTACTCCCCACACAACATGGTAATAAATAATCAACTGTGGTGTGGATTAGGAGCAGTGCTGAGTTGACTATGGCAGCATTCGGACGACACGATAGTCAATACAACTGACTATTGTTTCCCCCTCCCCAGTTGCTTATTGTGTCGTCTGAATTCAGTCTATGAAAACCTTGGCTCCAAAGAGATGTGATGTGGAATTCCTTGAATTCATTATGGTCTAAAAAGTTTGTCTTCTGAAGGGTTTTGCGGAGTAATGCAGCACCCATTGCTCTGGAAAGAAATCAGGCTGATTTGAGTGTTCTAATTGGACACTTGAAATTTCTTGATGTGTGTGTGTGTGTGTGTGTGTGTGTGTGTTTGTTTGATGAACATGTGAACCAACCTATTCAGGGATCCCATTCTTAAGAGTTCCATTCAGGGCCTCTCCTTAGCAGTGTTGAGCAGATGGGGCTTGCCGGGCTTTCTCTCTACGCTCTTGGCCATGGTCTCTGGCTGCAAATGATGGTGTGGGGTACGAGCCCAAATTTGAGTCTGGGCAAGCTGAAACGAAGCTTGGCCCAAATTGAATTTGGGCTGCCTTATTTGAGTGAGGGGGAACTTTGCATTTTGAGCCCTCCCCCCTTCAACACCCTATCCCTAGTTTTGGGCTGTATGTTTTAAAAAATGCTTTATAAATGTACTTTTGGAATTAGACTGTAAGCTCCTGAGGGCAGGGACCTGCCTGTCTTTGTTTAGATTACACTGTACATCCCCGTGTCTATCATTGCAGCAAAATAAACCAGCAGCACCACCAGATTTGGGACAACAACGACAGTGTGGAACTTCCTAGATGCCCAACGTCTGGCAAGCAAAGGCCACTTAAAACCCACTCACATAATAAAGGCAGGCACCGTTACTACGTTGACATTAAGCACCACTTCTAGCCTTGTGGGGCAAAAAAGAAAATAATGTGTGGATTTGGACAACCAGACTCCAGAGGTACCAAGCACTGAATGAGCAAAGATGCCGTTATTATAGCCTAACCAAGACCTTTTGCTCTCACATTTAATAGAATGAACTACATGTAACCGACCAAGCTGTGTTTACACTGCAAACCAAGGTTGCCATTTTTAAGAGTTGCAGCTGTTTATATCTGCCTCCCAAGTGAAATAATCTCTCCCCGCAACCCTGGGTTATGGAGGCATGTAGTAATGTAAAAACAAGAAGGTTCTCCAGGCGGCAAACTTTTCTTTCTAAAGCTGCACCATTCCAGCCCTCTCCTAACTATTTCTTCATAGAGCTTCTTAAGCCACAAGCACAGGGACATAATACCAGAAGTGCCCCTACTGGTACTTTCACGCTGCAATGTGTGACCCAGATTCAGTCAGCCTAAGTCACAACAGACTGAGGGTGCTCCGCCCCCCAGCCCACCCCCTGAGCATCAGTTAATTGAGCAGAAAGCGGTGCCGTTTACCCACTGTGCCTCCCATTCACTGAAGGCAACCTGATCATGACAATGTTACCTTTGGACTGACCTGGTGCACAACAGGGGTCAACTGGAGCTCTTCTGCTCAATTAAATGATGCACTGGGGAAGCACCATGTTTATGGAAACACAGAAGACAGAGACAGAGATGTCCAAATGAGGTTGTGACCCTGGTTGTACCTGAGCAATGCAAAAGAAGAGTAGGATGAAATGAAGCTGGCCCAGCTGGTGGCGGTCACTCACATCCTCATACGGCAAGAAGCAGATCAAAGGAGAAGGGAGGCAACAGGTTCCATGGAAGACTGGAACGGGCTGTAGCTCAAGGGTGGAGCTTGTGCTTTGCATGCAGAAGGCTACAGGTTCGATTCTCCAGACAGGGCTGGAAAAAATCCTGCCTGAAACTCTGGAGAGCCACTGCCTGTCGTTATGGACAATACTTGGCTAGATGGACCAACACTTTGGATCAGTATAAGACAGGTTCCAATGGAAGGTGAATACTGGAAGGTGAATTTAGCCTTGTCTACAGTGCTCTGGGTAGCCTGTCAACTTCTGTCTCAATATTAGTTTTTGAAAGGGTTCTTCATTGTGGTTTTAAGGCCCTAGAGAGAAAGGTACTCGATGTCTATCTCTGACTTAAGACTATTTTGGATAAAGTTTGTTGTCGGCTGCTTTAGAAATTCTAACAGAAAAGTAGCATATCAATATTTTAAACAATTACATGAAATGGAATAACCAAAGTAACTTCTCTCTACATCTCTCTATAGGCAAAATGACATTCATCAAAGGTAGGAAATTGCCATGCTAATTTAGGTTCCATCAAAGGATGCTGAGAGTCACGTGCTTCCCAACTGACACCTGGGAGATGGAACCAGCACTGTCCTTACCCATTATCATTGCCTGCTTCTCATTTCTGATTTGGCCTGTCTTTGCACTAACTGATGAAAATGCGACTTTTCCTGTCTGTTGAAGATTAATTTGATTCACATCCTCTTTGTTCTAATGATATATCCCATTTCTGCTGGTGGGGCAAGTTTCGTTTTGAAACCACGTCTGTATTTTATCATAACAATGAAGCATTTCTGCAGCACTGGGGAAAAAGAGGGACTTGAACAGGGCTTCTGCTGGGCTTGTCAGAAGACAGCCTGGCCTACTCCAAACAAATTAATATTTTAGCCTACTAATCTACAGGTTATGCAACTGCCACTCAAATATTAAAATTGGTGAACTTTTTGAAAAACAGAGTGAGCAGGCAAAACCTGTTGCTATAATTGATCCCTTTGATCCTGAGGAAGTGTAAACTTTGCATGCCTCAAAATGGAGCGAATTGAAAATGGAGGGTGATATTACCCCCGTAGGCAGAAGAGCAGCCGAAATGTCGACGGGAAAGCTAATTATGTTCAAAACAAACCTGAAACAGAATAACCATCTCTCTCGTTCCAACCTTCCCTGACTCTGTAGAAGCCCAGCTATTATGACCGAGAGAACTAATTTATTTATTGGTTACTTGATGAAGGGATGAATTGAGAGTATTCATCTTTGAAGAGAGTTATTCAGTTAAACGTTGTTTCAGCCTCAGCCCTGCTCTGCTCTGCTCTGCCCTCTCTCTCTGCTCCGTTTCCAGGACGCTGCTCTGTTTTGAGAATGCAACAAAATGTCTGATGAAATGTGGACCTTTCCAACAAGAATTGACCAATACGACCTGTGGGTGGGTGGGGGTGGTCCCATACATCACAACTAAAGCTGTGCGCAAATGACTTCTTGAAATTTATGGGCAGAGAAAATGGGGAGACAACTGCGGGGGGAGAAGAAATTCTCCAACAACTTCTCACAGGTAGGGCTCACCCTTGGAAGGGTTGTAGCACGGCTTCTTTCTCCTTTCAGAAGGGTGTTTTTTTCACAGGCAATGCAAGTTTCAAGAGCAGCAACTGTGTTTGCAGACTGGCCCCCATTTTGCATTCTCCAGAATACAGAACCCACCAAAGCACGAGGATGGAAATTTGGGGAAATTCTGCTAAGTGGCCTGTTATTTCTATTGATGTAAGAAAAGAAAATTTGCAAGATATTTCCTGAGAAAAAAAGACTTCCTACAAACTTTGGCTGAGCTCTAGGTGTCATACTTTAGGGTTCAGCACGTTCCCCAAGATCTTCCAAATGAAACATATTTTTGAGGGGTGATTGTGGATACATCTTGTCTCTCATGCAGGTGCAGAGAGATGACTGTACAATGAAAGACAAGGCAGTCATACACAGTCCTCGGCCACCTCATAACTAAGGTAAGCACAAGAACCCTGAACACAACCCATGGGAATTTCCCCGAAATTTCATCTCCTTTGAATTTCTTTTTGAATGCCATTTCTTTTCTTTCAAACTGAATGAGTAAGTGAGGCAGGATTTACCTTTGCAGAAGCCATGTTGATATTTCTTTTCCAGCAGGGCTTGTCCTTCTATATGCTCACTAAATTTTATTTTTACCCAGAACAGATGTTAAGGTAACTGGCCTATAATTTCCTAGATACCTCTGGCTTTCTTTTAAAACATTGGTGTTACATTGGCCATTCTCCATTCCTGTGGTACAGAGGTTGATTTTAGGGACATTTTGTTAATTTTGTTAGAAGATCAGCTATTTCACACTTGAGTTCTTTAAGAATTCTATGATTTATACCACTTGGGCCTGGTGATTCATTATCTTTAAATTTAAAGTTAAATTTGAGAACTTATCTTTTGTCATCACTATTTTCTTCAGTTCCTCAGACTCCCTGGTTGAAAATATCAGTTTAGGCACAGGTATTTCTTCAGTGAAGACAGATTAAAATAATTCATTCACCTTCTCTGCAATGTCCTTATCCAACTTTAGTATTCCTTTAACTCTGTTGTTACCCAATGGTTCAACGGCCTCCTTAGCTAGTTTCCTACTTCTGATGTAAAGAATGGATGTGGTAGCAATGTGCTCCTCAAGATGCTTTTTTGCATCTCTTATTTTCTGCTTGCATGTTTGTGATCCTTTTCATTCTCCTCATTTGGGCAAGACTTCCATTTTGCAAAGGAAACCTATTATCTAATAGCTTTCTAGACTCTATTCATTAACCATGCTGGTGACCTCTTGAACCTGGTGTTACTTTTCCTAACCTGTGGTAAGCATTCCAGCTGAGCTTCTATTACTGTGGTTTTGAGTAACTTCCAAATATTTGGTAGAGATTTAATTCACTTGACTCCCTCTTTCAGCTTCCTTTTTACCAGTTCCCTCATTTTAGAGAAGTTTTCTCTTTTGAAATCAAAGGCGACTGTGTTGGACTTCCCAGGCAATTTTCTACTCAAATGTATATTAAATCTGATTTCACCTTGAATACCATTTCAACAATACTCACATCTCTCACTAGGTTCTGTGTGGGACAATTTAGGATTTAATCCAGAGTCTCCACCCCTCTACAGCACAGTCATTTAGTGGATTGAGAAATTTAACCTCTTTGTCATGACTGGAGCATGAATTTATCCAGTCAATGTGGGGGAAATTGAAGTCACATGTTAATGTGTAGCCTGCAGATGATTCCCCACATGGTGGCAGAGCCTGGTTTAAAACTGTGACATATCCTGGCGCTCAAATCTTATTTTGCATGAGACAAGAACCATTTAAATGAGACTTAAATTCCAAATGTACACATCTGCATTTATCCAATCAATCAGTTGACTGGACTGGATACACAATTAATGCTTTTCATACACAGCATCTGGTTTTTATTTTAAACATGTTTTAAAAATATTTTTATTAGTTTTCTTGTTCAGGCTCATAGTATAATTAACATGAATGACAAAACATAATCAAAACAAAGGAATTCAATAAGCATATATTATCAAGGTTCGAGAGAGTCCATCTGAGAGCTAAAACTCAATTCCGTAGGTTTATTTAATCTTGCTATGTAGAGCTATGAACAAAAGTATCTCTCTAGGCAGTTCCACTTGCCAATAAAAGAAACACACACACACACACACACACACCTTGTCCAATATTACTGTGATCTCAGTTTACTGGTTCTGGACACACAAAGTGACCTCTTGTAGCCTTTATTTGGAGGAATTTGGCCCAGAGAGGCAGAAATCAAACTCTGTTGCAGAACCTGTCACCTCTCATCAACTTGTGAGTTAGAGTAACCTGAGCAGAGACAGCCCTGTTGTGCTTTGTAAGAAGCAAGATGACAGTAGTCAGAGCTTGGAGGTCACTGGTTTAAATCTCGACTAATCCACTATGTCATTCCAAAGGCTGCGATGAGGGCACTTTCAGCAACCGGAAACATTTCCTTGAAGTTTAAAATCATAATTATCCATTGGCAGAGCAAACAAACTGCTTTAAAGGGGTGGAGGGGAGAAGATGAAGAAGGAGCAATACGGTCACAACAACTTGAGATAATTGGCTAAGTATGTTGCTATTGGAATTGACCGGAACTCCGACTAATGCGAATAGAGATCAGCATTCTTTTGACAACAGCAAATTAGACGACAATTAATAAACTTTAGTCATCATCATGATCAGATTAACCGGTCAATCTGGGAAGTGATCCTTTCAATTAATCTGTGTGCCTGTAACAATAAGCAGTGCACTCTGCTCACCAGCCAACCAAGGTTATGCATCAAAGAGGAAGAGGCACACTACACATTGACCCCACGAGGCAGAAGAAGAGCCCTGCTGGATGAGACTTTCCATAGTCCGGCATCTGTAGTCCAAGACTTGACCACACCAGATGCTTCTGGAAAGTCCACAAGTAGGACAGGAAGGCTGGTTTCTTGTTTGCCTTCAGGATCTTGTTTTCAAAGTTAGCTTGCTTGTGAACATAGAGGGCCCATGGAGACATTACAATTAATAGCCATTGAGAAATCTATTGCCCATGAATTTGTGTTTAAAAGCCATTTAAGGTACAGGCCGTCACCACATCATGTGGTTTTGAGTTTCTTAAAAGCATTGTGTAAGGCAGCCCTTCATTTTTTTTCTGTTTTGAATTTACCGCCAACAATTTTCATTGGATAACCCCCAAATTCTAATATTCTGAGAGATTACAAATAATTTCTCTTTATTCACTTCCTCCCCACAATTCATTTATATTAATCCTTTTATTACCATGATTTTAAAAAGACATATAAAAGAGCTATGTTTATTCCAATTTCGAACATTTAGAACGTTAAAAAGCTGTAGTTTTTTTTAATGAACTAAAAGAGTCTGAAACTCTTCAGCATTTCCTTGTAGGGAAAGTGATCCAATAGTTGTGATCTGGAGGGCATCTGGAGGGCATCAGTTCAGCGAAGGTTGAAGTACAGGGAATCCATCTTCACAGGCAAGCCTTGCTCAGCTATAGGGCAAATGAAGCATTTGGCCCAGGAACCAGTCTGGCATGGGATAACCACTAGCCAGAATTTCTTAGTTCTTGTCTGCATTTTAAGACCAGCCTGACTGTTCTGTCAGTGCAATGTGAAGGGGGAACGGGCTATGTTGTGGGAACAATTGTTGTACAATGCAGGCAAGGAAAGAAGAATGATTTAAATGCTGCCAAAAATTATGGTCTTGTCCAATGTAGTGGAGATGACTAAAAGTCCTTTATTCAATTACAAGAAATTGCTCACACATTCTTGGCAGGACGTCAAAAGTCCATTCAGGAAGACAATTAAAAAAGCAAAATGTGAGTACTATAATTAGAACCCTATCTGGTCAAGGGCTCAAATGGGTTCCTCCCAAACTGTTAAAAGGGATCGGCCCTGTGAATTGTGCCCATAAAGGTATTGGGTAATTGGAAAATGATTATTTTCTGTAGCAGAGGATTGAGAACAGTTACAAATGTTCCAGAAATGATGTACTTTGGTATCCCACAAACCTATACTAGAAAATTTCAGTGAGACTTACAGATTTGTTGGCAGGATCTCCACCTCTATCATCTTATTACTTGCCTTCTTGGGCAAAACTCCAACTCCCATTTGTAGCTTGGGCAATCAAGTTGTGTCAGTTTCCAGGCCTCACAACAAGCTTTCTCAAACTCAAAGGCAGGAAGAAACCCTTTGAGCTTCCTCTTAACACATTCCACTTCTGTGCTTGGCCTTCTGATTTATGGTATATTAGTAATAGCACCCAATGCATAAGTCTCTGAAGTTCTCAGTTTGATATACAAAACCGAAGAAGAACCAAGATCAACACAGTTGCATATGAATAACCTGCAGTTGGAGGAAACGTAGCTCAATGGGAGAGCACATGCTTTGAATATGGACGGTCCAGGTTCATCCCTGAAACAACAGAAGATGCCTTAAACCCGTTTCTGGCAGAGGTTTGGCAAGCATGAGTCCATCCATCCCTAAATAACACCCTCAAACTCTTGAGGACTTGGGCCAAGGGGGCACCAGCATGCCACAGCCACTCCCACATCATCACAGCTTGAAATTGCTTAAAATGCCAGCCCCCTTCAAAAGACCCCCTTCAGAGACAGGGCCAATCAGCCTAAATTTAGCTACACTCTTATTTAAGCTGCAGCCCTGTTTTGTTGGAGCGACATACAGACAAGCCTGCCTTACTTGCAGCCCCAGCACCACTCAGAACTTTCCATGGTGCTATTCTATTCCTGTTCCTGAAACCTGATGCTGTCATGAATCCAAGCCCTCCAGCTGCGATGTGAGACAATAAAGAGGTCTACCAAGCAATCCACAAAACTTTATTCAGCAAATAAACATCGCTTTGCACCTGAAGGAGGTGTAAACACTAGGAGCTTTTCTTTAGGCTAAAATTTGGCTAAATAAACTAGGCAATTGTCCTTTCAACAAAAGGGAAAGTCCCCCCCCCCCCTCGAGCCACTTTTGCTTCTGGGAAGATTCTTCTGAAAATAAGTTAACAGAGATGATCGCTCCTTGCCTTCTTTTAGCTCTGCCTGCTTAAGCGTGTAGCAGACCCTGGTATTGGTCAACTCTGAAGTCCCTTCCCCTTCTGAGAAAAGCTGAGTTCCCACAGACTCTGAGTTGTTAGCATTCTCTCTGATAAAGTTCAGTGAAGATTCATCCCTGAATCCTGAAGAGCCTGGGAAAATCTCTTTCCTCACCTCCTGTGTTGGCTGGTAAATTTCTAGTCCTTTTTCTTCTGTTTCAGAATCTGATTCTGATTGATAGCCTGAAACTCTCACACTAGGGAGAACAGGCCTGATCCTGACAGATGCTGACCATTCCTGAAAGTTGATCCTACTAAAGGAAAAAAACCCAACCACAATACATAAGTGAATTCTGGAAGCCAGGCCTCACCAGCACTAAAGTGAAGCTACGCCCCTCTCTCAGCAGAGGAAGACGAGAATACGTTGGCTTCAGTGCGTGTGAGGTTATAAGGGCATCACTGATTCATGTGTAGTTTGAAATTTAGATACGTTACCAGTCTTTGCTAGTGATCCAGGGGATAAGGAACCATATTTGCCATTTCCATGGGATTTATACCCTGTACAGATTTACAGGTGTGAGATTTTTTAAAAACAAAACAAAACAAAACAAATTCACGAATGTACTAATAGTCATACTATTCAGCAATGTGATTATAAAGCAATTCAGTTAGGCTCCAACAATGAAAGCTTCTACTTCCTAAATTCATCTGCTTGAGAAAACGGGAAGGAGGAGAGGGGAGGAGAGAAAGAGAGAGAAAGAGAGAGAGAAACATTTCAGCCTTAGCCATGCTGGGATTTCATTTCCCCCCTTCCCTTCCCTATCCCACGCCTCTGTGTGAAATTAATGAACAGCCTCCCAAAGTTACATCTCCAAAATAAGCACTACGTAAGGAGTTAATATTGGACAGCCCACAAGTTGTAATAGTTGCATGGCAGAAATGTCACTGCTAATTGGCAATGTACTAGTTAAAGAGAGATGAAATATGATTAAATGAGCATAAAAATTACCTTTGAGGGAGCAGGAAACCAAGAGGAACATAAGAGAAAAGGAGGAGAAGCTGGTATAGGTGTATGTGTGTATATGGCCACAGGTGATCAGACTTTGTATTTATATAGCACTTCTCCCAAGCTTTTCAAACTGTGTTCTGGGGGACCCCTGGGGTTCCCTAGAACCTCATCATGAATCCCTCAATGAGAAGAGCAACAATGGCAGAGAAGAGCTCCTGAAAGACAGGACCCTAACCACTATCAGTTCCCCCCCAAAGCACAGCTGCAGGGAACAAGGAGTGTGTTCTAGAGTTCACACTCAATTCACGCAAAACAACAGCGAGATGGCCTGGGCCAGTGCCCTGCGTGAACGGAATGCACACCCCAGAACATGACCCAGAATCCTTTGCAAGATGCCTGCCTTCCATAGAAAATTCTCTAGGGTTCTTCAGCAGATGATGTGATCATTATTTCTTTAATATTATTTCACTAAATGTTCTATCACTCTTTTCCCCTAATGGCTCAGAGCAAAACCACATTGGAAGTAAAAACAACACTTATCCAATCATTAAGTGAACAGAATAAATAATATCACAACAACAGACTAAAACCAGCAATAACAACAACCCATCCTGAAATAGCCCTGAATACCATCTGGGGAGGCAAAGGGGGCACAGTTCTTCCGCCCCATTCTGTATTTCAGACCACATGCGATTATTATTCAGAAATACATATTCCTCTGGCTATGAATTAACCACAACAAATGCTCTTTAAATACACCACATTTTTGCAATTTCTTGAATATATCTAACAACCAAGCCTTTGAGCAATATGCCTCTTCCCCCTGCTTTGGTGGATTTCTGCACCCCTTAACCCAACCGGAAATAGCAACTCTGCTCCCCGTGGCTCTGGAGGATGCTTAGTCATTTTGGCTGAAAACCTGAGTTTGTGTTATAAGAACTGAGGTGGCAGCTAAAGTGCTTGAGGTGTGTTAAAGTTAAAGGTAACTTGCTGTTTTTTTCCCCTGAGTTAAAAGCAAAGCAAGACAATCTGGTATGAAATCCATGAGATGCTCCAGAAAACATTTGAAATTATTATACTCCTGGACCCAGTGGTGGTCGTGAAAGAGTTGGAAAACAGTTTGTAAGCAGAAGAATGATATTGTTTACCAGTGATATCTAAACTTCTGATTGCCAGAGACGGGTTTCAGAGAAACCTGTTTCACAAGTAGCTGCAGCATCATGGGAACTGTTTCTTCAAAGTGTGATCCCATGAGGCCACAGGCACCATATGGATGATGACCAGTTGCAGGATTCGTCTTGTAGACCATATTTTTCAGAGATCTCTGCAGGGATAGCTATATATTAAAACTGACCCCTTAAGAAGACCCATAGTCCGGGCCGAAACGCATAGGGCTATTTCTTGGGATAATAAAACCACATATATTCTTTTTTCCAGTATCCTGGGACGTCATCTCTTTATTCCATTGGATCATTTTGGATGTTCTCCAGTTTGGTTTTACCCTGATCACTCACAAACATCTCTTGAGGTCCCAATTTGTAGGGGATCCAAGATCCACCCACCTTATTCCTGTTTGGCTCATCAGAGTTTAGGAGGTGTTCATGTTGCAATTGGAACAGTGGGCTTACTTTTTGGGGAAGAGGTTTTCAAGTTTTGGATTACTGGTCAGACTACATTACGTTTCTCTATTTCATAACGAATATAGAAGCACTGAGAGGTTGTAAGCTTTTCAAACTGTGTTTCAGATAATACTGGGTTACTTGGATGTCCTTCCAGAGTTCCTTCTCAATGAGAAGATCAGGAATGATGGATAAGCTTCCCTGAAAGTTGGCTTGCCCACAGCTACTGCTCTCCTCCTACAATGCATAGTCACAGGAGAGCATGTTGAAGGGCAGCTTCCTCCAACCTTGTTCCTTCCAGATGTGTTGACCTCCACTCCCACAATCGCTAGCCAGCATGACCAACACACCTGAGGGTGCCAGGTTGGAGGTCATGATGTAAGTCCATAAGTATCAATGGGGAGGTGTAATGGAATCCGGACAATATCTGGTGTGAACTGAATGGGCACTTTGGAACGTAACTGAGAATCTTGGCAATTGCACAGAGGTTCTGCGATAGGAACCCTTTTGCAGGCAAGTCAGTGCAAAGTTTGGGGGAAAAAATCAAACTCAAGGACATAGAGCTGGATGCAGGCTCAGTTGTGCTTAGTTCCCACTGAAATAAGTGGACCTTGAATCATGACTAACGTGTGCCATTGAGGCCTATTTATTTTATTTATTTATTTTTATTTATTACATTTGTATACCGCCCCATAGCCGAAGCTCTCTGGGCGGTTTACATAGGATTAAAAACAATTAAAAACAATATACAAAAATTTAAACAGCAAAAACATACAACATACACACAATCTGTACATTTAAAACCACTAAAACACTTCAAAAAGCTACAAAAAAACAAAACAAAACAAACCCAGGCTCCTCAGATATTGCCAAATGCCTGAGAGAAGAGGAAAGTCTTGACCTGGCGCCGAAAAGATAACAATGTTGGCGCCAGGCGGGCCTCGTCAGGGAGATCGTTCCACAATTGGGGGGCCACCACAGAGAAGGCACTCTCTATGTGCTCTAAATTCAACTAACTTACAGAACAATCCTAAAATGGAAGTGATGGTGGTGAGATTCTGTTGCAGAGGGACCACTAAGCTTTGTTGTGGTCAGGACCGGAGATGTATGTAGGACAGCATAGTCTCTGTCCATGGTTTTCTTTTTTTATTTTCCATTCCCTTGACACCAAAGGGAGGGAAAATAACTACAGCAGCTCCACGAGTTTGGACTAGTGGACTAGTTTGTGGACCTGTTTGGTGGGCATGATGCCCTACTTTAAAGAAGACAGTCCTTTATTTAATGATGTCCTCTATTTGAAAGGTTATCTACTCCACGTTTGTTTTAAAGAGGAGAAAAAAAAACGTAAGAAGAGCAGGAGACTTGATTTTGCCTGTCAACAGCAACTGGACAGCGGGTCCACCGGTCACCTGGTCACAGATAACGGTGAGATGTACTGTATTTCTCTTTAAATTATAGCAGTTCATTCTAAATTTGTATATCAGCATATGTAAATTGGTATCCTTGATTATTCTCTTTTCTGGTGATTTATTTCCTCTTCTGTTTTGGTAATATGGAAGTGGCCAAACTACCAATGAGATGGAAAATCCCTACAACAAATAGGTCGGTGGGCCAGTTGGGGGGCCTTCCACACACACCTATAGAAATTACTGTTTCAGCCTCTTCTACTGCAGTCACAGATCTTACTGCAGAGGGGCTTCCGGGGTGTAAGTATCATCCGGCCAGCAGAGCATCACGTCTACTACATTTAATGGTTCCCTGGTTGGCCTTTGGACACTTTTGGGTTGCTGTGTTCATCTGGATCCAACTCAAGGTCTTTTCCTTGTGTGTGAGGTGGGTTTGTCTGGGCTGTGGGCACATGGAAAGAAAAGAGGGAGGGGTAGAACATCTTGGCAGACAGCAAGAAATGTGTCCGGGGCACATTGGTGCACATGGCTACCCCACTGCTTACTCCTGATGGAATTCATGCATTTATTGCGAAAGTATGCATTAGGGCTGTACACTTCTTTTCCCCTCTCTTTTTTCCCCCAATGTTTTTAAGGAGAGGAAAAACTTAACAAAATAAAATAATCAGCGGACGACCCCTAAAGAGGTCTCTCCCATTTGGACACCTTAAACCAGCTAAAAAAGATGAGAAGATTGATCCCTTCAGCAGAGCAATTCTTAACCTTGAGGGATAAAAGTGGCCAGTATTTTCCCCTCCCTCTACACTCTCTGAAGTACTTAGAACTGTCTTGTATACTATATATTCGTGTCCCTCAACTTTGGCACTAATTTACATACTTAATTTCTGACAGGTTGACAATCTGCACCTTTCTCTCCCCGTGGTGTGAAGTGAGAAGTCAATTGTTATTCCGTGTATCAGTTACAGTGGTAAAGCCCCTAACTGTATTTTATATAATGTGCTATCTGCAGAAAGGCAGATAAGAATTTGATTTAACATCCAATTAAAAGCCGTCATTGAAAAATTACTTCAAATAAACCTTTTATTTTCTTTAATCAGTCTTCAATTCAAGCCTTCCTCGGACCTAGTGAACCAAGTGCCGGGACTCATGAATTTTGATTAAAAAATTCGAGCCTATTTCTAACTTAAGCAGATTTTTTTTTGTTGCACAGTTTGATAGAAATTTAATAAATCTATGAATCCTCACCAGCGTCATTTATCATCTTTTTTTCCACAAGGCTGGCCCATTATGCCTAGGCAGTAAATTACGATGGAGCCAGCAAACCAAAACTTTTCAGTCTGATACTGAAGAAGAGATATAATCACTTGCATTGAACCATATAATTATAGTAGAATATGAAACTCTGAAACATTAGGTCCCTGTTTTGAATATATAATGGCCAGCCTTTGAGAGCCTGCAAAGATTTCTAGCTGATCTAATATAGTTCAGTTTAGCGTCATATTGAACAATTTGCCGTTAATGAAAATGACAGTAAAGCGCTATAAACAGGCAGGGAACCTTTGTCAGAATTATTAGCGAAATTTCCCTCGAGTGAGGATAAACAAATCACAGCGCCAAGTAATCACCCCTAAGACTTTAGATTTGGTGGCTGTTTGTTTTAGAACAACCCGGGCAATCCAGCGTTTACTATCTCTGCCTCGCTGTCATGTGTTTAAGACTAGAACTGTGGCCCACAACGAATGAACCAAGGCAACCCACATAACTAAGATGCAGCCAAATGGTTGGCGGAGAAATTATTGGCACCCAGGTGCTCAGCTAACCTAGGGGAGGTTTAGGAGGGAGGGACAGAGAGCAGGGTTGTGTAAGGACTACCCCCCCCCCCCCAATGGTTCTTTGTGCTCCAGTGTGCTGTGAGCCGGCATGATGGAGAGGCAGGAGAGAGGAACAAACCCTACCTCACACTTTCCCATCGCACTGGTGCCCATCAGTCCCAGGCAGCATAGTCAATGGTCAGAACCCTCTCTTTCCCCTGTGCATATCTACGGCTGCTGCTGCCGCACAGCTTCAAGGAAAATGAAGAGAAAGACAGGGGATTCTGAGGGGTGCTGGTGGCGGCAGACAATGTTCATGTCCCTGCTGATAAAAAGATGTCAGCCCTGCAAGGCCTGGCTCCACTACACCACTGGATAGCAGCACTCTATTCAAAACATCAACATGTGTTGGGAAGAAACTGTTCATTTGAATCTACCGCCAGTGATGGTAGAGCAGAGGCTGTGCTGTAGCCCTTCCCTAACCCAGCATTAACCCAGTTTCTAGAAAAAGGGGTCTTCTAAATGCATTCAGGTGAACTGTTTCTGTGAACAAAGCTCATGATGTAGAGGCTACTGAAGATTTAGTTTACCTTCCTCAGCCTGGTGTCCTCCAGATGTTTTGGGTTTCAACTCCCTCAATTCCTTTATTGCGGCCGAATAGCCAGAGAAACATAGAACACATCAGTACAATCAATATAATAAATCAAATATACAATGATTTAGGGGAAAAGGTACATTAGATCTAAAATCAGCTTATGTTAATAAATGAGCTCTGCTGGCCAATGATCAGGGATGATGGGAGTTGTAGTCCAAAACAACTGCAGAGCACCTAATCAGGGAAGGCTGTTAAACTTAATATTAAAACAAATACTATATCATTGGTATCATTGGTTCAAAAGTCAATCTCCTGCATTTTACTTTATTGCCACACAGTGAATTACTGCATAAAACATTTATTTGTTCTCCCCTCTCAACTTATCTGTGATTTAAAACAGTAAAATAAGAAAAGAGCAATTCCGATGCCTTTGGTTTTGGTTAATGGAGGAGGAGAGCTGCTCTTTTTTTAACCACATGCTATGAGAAGTTTGTATTATCCTTAGTTTTATCCTAGAACAAAAAGGCCGTATCGTCTGATATTCAACAGGATGTGAATTGCATATATGCACAGTCTTGAGTTGCCATGGGTATATAAGAAATTATCTGAGCATTAAATATAAAAAATTGCCTGTTTGGAACAGAGGCAATGGTGCTTTCTGTCTTGATTTTGATGTTCTCTACACGAATCACCCTACTGACCCTATTTTTCAGCAACTTCATGATCTGAGTTTTCTGTTGAATACCTCAGCAGGGTGCAGAAGTACAATTCACAGACATAAGAGTCTGCACAAAGCTCTGTAGATTTTCTCCTGAACAGCACCTGGGCCAAAGACATCTGCAACATCTTTACTACTTACATCTACTCTTTGCATTGCTCAAGAAAAAGTGTTTGCAGCTGCTACAACCCCACGAATCATGTGTGTGTGTGTGTGTGTACAAATACACACACATACACACTTAATCTACTGTCCCCACAATGATTTTTAGGGGCTTCC
The DNA here is from genome assembly GCA_029215795.1 of Anniella stebbinsi. Taxonomy (NCBI): domain Eukaryota; kingdom Metazoa; phylum Chordata; class Lepidosauria; order Squamata; family Anniellidae; genus Anniella; species Anniella stebbinsi. The sequence goes on from JARDYH010000001.1 coordinate 1,981,286, forward strand.
AAATGTCTTCCATTATTTAAAACAGAACAACATCTGTTTGACAAATGCCATTGTTCTGTGGAACACACCTTGTCCCTTTTATGACATTATGGATCAACCCCACCCCACCCCATATTGCATCAATGAGGTTCACAGACATATTAAAGTGAGGGCCATCAGCTAAAGAAAAAAAGCAAAAGGTATTTGAAAAAGAGTGGTAGATTCCCCCCCCCCCCCCCCCTGGCCCATGAAGGTAAAAACACCAATTATATAGATCGGTAAAGCAGTGCAGGGAAAGAATAAACTTTCTCTACTCCAAAAAGGCCAGGAAATATGTTATAGGGAGGTGTGTAGGAGAGTAAAACGGAAAAGAGCAGATAGACATGAGGTCAGAAGCATGGAATGAAACTGAAAAGATAGTATGTTGAGTCCTCACTTGAAAAGGAAAGAAGAACAACGTGTAACAATAAAACAATATGAATCAACTCTATAAAGTGAAATGCAAACATGTTGGACACCTTTCATTGATGGGAATATGTGTGCAATTTCAGAATAACTGTTCAAAATTGGCATACACATTGCAATTAAACTGATTTTAGGTAGGACTTGATGGCCACAAAGTTGGGCCAGCATGATTTAATAAATGCAGCTCTGGTTATATTTTATTCCAGTTTTTGGCAGGTCTTTATATAAAGCTCCTTTGACCATAGTACAGGAATTAAGAGAGATAACATGATCTAGGCAAAGTTAAGCCCTTTTCAACAGGGGGCTGTTAAGCATATATGTTATTACTAGAAGTGTACTGGTATCATTTGATTAGCTTTCCTATTGAAAACAATGGATCTAAAAGACCTTAACTTTGGCAGGATTGTGCTCACAGTTTGTAAAACAAGAAATGGTCTTGCTTGCATTGGACTCCAAACTGATTGCTTTTTAAGAAAGAATATTTCCTCTAAAAACATATTCAGACAGTTTTCAAAGACTGCAAAAATTTGTGAATGATTTGTGATATAGCTGAGACACTAACACTTCATAATATTTGATTTTTTTGTACAAAACACCTCTCCTCTTCCACTGAGCTAGACAGAGAACCAAAGGAATCAGTAATGCTCTTTTATTTTCATTTTTTTTTAAAAAAATAGAAGATTATCTGAAAGTGAAGAATAAATAAATTCACAGTAATTCAGTGTGAGGGGGAAAATGAAACGCACAAGAATTGCTTTTGGACAATGTTATCATCATCAGTTCCAAATTAAGTTTTTTAGAAGATGTGTGAAAACTGTCCTGCAACTGGATTCAACATCCTGATCCTATGCATGATTACTGAAAAGTAAGACCTACTCTTGTGCTTTTGCTCCTAGGTAGGGATGAACTTGGTCATTCAATTAAAGGCACTTGCAAAGATGAGTTTCCATGATTGAATTTTTGAAAGCAGGTTTTGGATGAACACAGTTATGCTGGCTGGGGAATGCTGGGAGTTGTAGGACTGTTTCCATATAAACATGCATACAATTGCACCATTAATTAGGCAACTTGGTGGATCTCAATGAATGATTTTGAATATCAGAGACTGTGAGTACATAGGCTCACCGCCTCTGATAGTGGAGGTAGCATATAGCCATCAGGACTAGTAACCATTGACAGCCTTCTCCTCCAGGAATTTGTCTAATCCCCTTTTAAAGCCATCCAAATTGGTGGTCATCACTACATCTTGTGGAAGTGAATTCCATTGTTTGACTATGAGCCGTGCGAGGAAGTACTTCTTTTTATCTGTCCTGAATCTCCCACCATCAGCTTTATGGGACAAACGCCTCCACGGCATGCATCATTTTATCATGCAGACAAAACAGCTCCACCCATGTACGAGAGGAAGGTATGTACAAGGCTTGGGACTTTGCAGTTCACACTGCAGGTATTGGAGCAGGTCCTACTTGGTCTGCTTAAAGGTTTCTCCCCCAGCCTAACCGCACTGGAGATGCCTGCCTGGTAGGCAGAGAATCCTGGATCCTGATGAATATTTCCTCTGAGAGCCTCTCTGCATTTGCTCACTGGAGCTCCCCTGCTGCTTAAAGAACTGTCATACTGAGGCAAAGAACAAGAAATAACAATGCTCCAAGTTGATTTTCCCTCCACTGGGATATCATAACTTTTTCACCTCCTGCGTTGTATTTTCAAGCTCTGCCACCACCATCAACTACTGCGCCAAAACTGTTTCGAACACAGAGGAAACCCCGGTGGCAGAGCCAGAAATACTGTTATCCTCCTTCCCTAGCGGATACTCTTCCCATGGGGAAAATGCATTTCAACCCAAGCTCATTCTTTGGTGCAATGTCAGGCAGGGTGGCATGCGGACGTCCGAATGGCCGATGGGAGCCAGCTTGGAAATTTGGCTTCATATTTGTATGTTTTGAAACAACACTGCTTCAGGACAAACTCCGAAGAGAGACATCTGCATCATGTTCCCTGACAAACTGCGGCTATAATGTGGATCTCTCTGTGCAGAACAATTTGTAAATGTCTCATTAAAATGTACTTTTTGTTCCTTTCTTCTTTTTCACCTCAAACCAGGCTCATCTGCTTCCTGGCTATTTTCGTTTTCCAGGGAGAAAATGTCACATTCCGCTGTCAGACAATATAAATAACCTTTAAAATTCTCTCTCTCTCTCTCTGCTCAGCCTTCTTCCTGATTTATCTTGCAGTAAGACGAAAATTCGTAACTAGATAATAGGTATCTTTAAAAAAAATTGGGTAATTGGAATCTTTGGATAATAGGTATCTTGTAGAAGAAAAATAAGACGCTAACAGTTTAACAACGGAAAATTCATGATATATATCTACATGTAGCACACTAAAACTTATCCCAGGAAAATTTTTGGCACTTGGAATTTGGGAGAAGGGACCTGAATTGTGCCCCCAAATGATCCTTCCAGCTCACCTTTCCAGTCACCACCAGTTGGTGGTGGTGGTGCACACCTATAGACAACCACTATTTTTTCCCCAGAGGTCCACTGGGAACTCTGTTACTGGTCATGTAGCAATAACATAATCTCTAGAGTACTTTTTGGGGGAATATGGTGGCTAACCACCCCTCAGAGGAACACCACTTACCAAGAAGGTGGCAGTTTCTCCCACTTTTGCCCCAGTTTTGCTGCCTCTGAAAAATGATCAAAACGCCCTCAAATTTGCTATCTTTGACTGGGAGAGAAGGGAATCTCATAGAATCATCTCAGGGCTAAAAGGACATTTCTGTAACTTTGTGTCTAGCACCTCTGTTTTTCTTTCATTTTTAGTCTAGAGTAGACTCAGGGGGCCTGATCCAGAACTTGAAAGCCCACACCCCCATGCTAGCATCCTGATCCAGGTGCCCCCCTGCACCAACTCTAGAGTAAACACGGAGGGGGAAAAGTCATAACTGCTAGGTGCAGATTTGAATCATGTCTGTTTTCAACCTCCATGCAGCCTTTTCTATATTGAACAGGGATTTTGGTGGTGGAGGAAAGGGACAGACTGCTCCTCAGAACTTACCCAATCCCCTCCTTTCCCCAACCTCCTTTCCCCAATGCACAGACACATGCAATTGATACATGCACTCACATACACAGGCAGACATGCTTCCATTCAGTCACCACCATGTGGGAATCAGAAAGGAACCATATGGGGTGAAGCCAATAAAGATCTGGTTACAGCCCCAGGCTGCCCCTATTCATAATCAAAAGTCCTTGTTGATTTTTTTAAAAAAGAAATGTAAACATCTGCTTCATGTATCAAATCACCCCCACATATGAAATTGTAGCTCTCTCTTTCCCATTTCCCTCTCTAACGTCTTATCATACGTATGTCCTACCACTGGTACTAATAATGTATGCATTAGCTTGATCTGCAAATAAAAGATCTAACAAGAAACAATGGGTTTCTGCATCAAATGCATTTCTGAATGCAGAACATAAATTCTGGTTACATGAGCCGCCTCCTGGATGACTCATAATACATTTAATATGGAGTGAGCTTGCCTTGAGCCAACTGGTTGGATGTTTCTCTAAATCTTAGGGCCTCATCACCCATGGATCCATCTCCCCTCCCCAAATAACCTCCAATGTTTCACAGAGGGAAGTAGGGGTTTGATTATAACACCATTGTTCTTATAACAAAGATCACTTTGCAAGCCTTGTCCCCTCCACTGTGACACATCATAGAATGAACTACTCCTTATCTCTGCTACTGGGCATCTTCCACTGATCTAAAGAACAAACACATTTTACTATACTAGAAAATCACAGAGGGCCAGAGCAAGCCATTTTGCTGCTTGACGTGAAGGACAAGATGGTGCTCTCCCCATTCCATGTACAGAAGCCAAGAAGACTTGCAGTTGAATCTTCCTTCAACAGTGGCAACAGGACAGCATCCTCCGCCACACCTGAGGGCAGCAGGCTCCCTGGGGGAACATGAGTCTGTCTGTGTGGCACACATAGATCTCCCTTCCAACACCTCATTTTGGCTCCATGTTGCCACACCATCTAAGAACATCAGAATATAAGAAGAGTCCTGCTGGACCCAGGCCAGTGTTCTGTACAGTGGCCATCCAGACGTTGATGGGAAGACCACAAGCGCATATGTTCCCCAGCAACTCTTACCCAGCCACATTCTAGTTCGACTGATAATTTGGCCTGTTTTAAGGTAAGAAGAACATTTATTTCAGTTGCTCAGATCCATAATTTTACTATCAAATGGCACCTCATTGGCCAAAGACTTCACACAGCCTTTGGTGCCTCAGGAGGAGGATATCTTTAGGGAAGCTGAGTAGTGTAACAAACCTTTTCTCTAGGGAAGAGGCCAAGTCACCTGGGGACTTGTCAGACTATAAGAGGGAACTGTTGTACCAGAGAGATTACAGCTTTGAAATTCCCTTGAGCTTTCTCTGCAGCTCTTGCTCCCGGAGGTGATGAGGGAACCTCCTCTTGAGCCCTCGCAGGTAAATCCTGATGCTTTTTTATTTTAATGCCAGTTTCAGAATGGATTTTTCTGAAAACTGACATACAACTTCTGTATTAATTTTTAGTACATCTCAGTATAAAAGAAAAGAAAAGCCAGGTATGAGGATGCCTCTTGCTATCCGAAAGGAACAAGGAGGGCTGCTGTGTGCCATGTACACCTTTGCTCACCATATGCGCCTTCACATATGTCGTTTCTCTCTCTGGCCATGTCTACACCATGTTTTTTCCACGGGGTCATCCCTGGGTCATCCCTGGGCATCTAAATGATGCACAGGGGATCTCAGCGGCAGGCAGGGACAATCCCTCCATTTTCCCAGGATAACAGGTTCTCCAGCTACCCCAATTTTCCTCACAGTCCTGGGACCATCCTGAACACCACAGGAGGTGTGGCCGCTGCTCCTGCCTCCTCACAAGTAGCATGGCCTTCCAAGTGGGCACAGAGCTGTACGGTACCTTTTTTTCCCAGATCAAGGTTGCGTGGCTCCTCTTCAGTAAAACAAAAATGGCGGTCACGACATCCCTCTTGCCTTCTGGGACATTATGCTTCCGTCTAGATGCTGGGGGAGGATCGCGGAAGCAGGTAAGTCCACAATCCTGCCCCCTCCCTCCCTCCCTCTACACCCTTAAGTGTAGATGACCTCTCTCTCTCTCTCTCTCTCTCTCTCTCTCTCTCTCTCTCTCCCTCCCATGAGCTACCAACTGCAATCACCATGGATTTCAGAGGGAGAAAATGGAACAGTACTTCCATTTGCTTACATCTCTTCTCTGACCTGCTGAATTGCTACCTGCTGAACCTCTTAACAAGATACCTAATCCCCAAGTTTTCTTTTTTCCTCCAATCACCCAGTCCCCTTTCCTTTTGTGTCATGACTTTAACTGATCTTTGAAACGTGCTGTGAGAGCCTTTTTTGGCTGAAAAAGGGAGGTAAACATGTTTTGAATGAATGAATGAATGGATGGATGGATTTATTTGGGGGGCATGGAGATAATCTTAGGCTGCAGTCCTAAACTGGGGAATTTAGGAGTAAGCCCCACTTTTGCATGCTTTTGTACAGAACTGTTCTGTCAGGACAGCGCTTTTATTTCCAGATTGTAAATGTATATACTCCTAGCTCAATATTTATACATGCTGAGAAGCAAGTGAAAGAGAGAGAGAGAGAGAGAGAGAGAGAGAGAAACTTGCTTATTAGCAGCTGTTGTGAGGCCTCAGCATTTCACAACAGGCACAACATTTTTCTGGACTAGAGTCATTAAAATTTGCACTAACATGACCGTAAGATTTTTAAATAGCTGGCATGTGATATTGAAAATAATAATAATAATAATAATAAGTTTTCAGTAAAACCCGCTTGCCTTTTTTTAATTATCCAAGCGAAGTTCTCCAGTGACTTTCAAGGACCTGCCAAGTGAAATTGAAAAATGAAAACAGAGTCCCTTTTGTGCTGGCAGTGAGCCAAGGGGAACGAAACATGAACCTGCCGGCCAGTGCCAAGTCTTAGGCATGCTGTGCTGAGGCAAAGTGATTAAACGGGTCCACAGTTTAACATTACACAAACCACCACCCAAAGGAAATCATCCTATGAGGGGAAACAGGGATTCAGATTCCCACGTGTTTCTCCCCACCTCTCTAATCTCCTAGTGACCAGGAAATTAAAAATAATCCGGCAGACAATAGAAGGATTCACATTTGAGAGGGGGGGGAAATCCCTCACCCTTCCCAGGTAATGTGTAATCACAGTCCATCATAAAACAGTGGTTTCCAAATTGTGTTCCTAGAAGGCTCCTCAATGAGATGACTAGGGATGTGCCAATCTGCAAAATGTGACCTCGTCAGAATGAATTCCATCTCGAAGCTCATTCCGACGCAAATCCGTATCAGATTGCAAGTTTCCCCCTCCCTTTTTTCATGAAAATCCATGCATATTTTCCCAGACGTACACATCTATTGTCCACATCTTTGAAATGGATGGATTCTGCTCCCATTGTTTCAAGAATATTTGTGGCATTTTTCAAAAGTATCTATTTTTCATGCCCTTTTCTCAAATGCATTACTCCGCAAAACCCTTCAGAAGACAAACTTTTTAGACCATAATGAATTCAAGGAATTCCACATCACATCTCTTTGGAGCCAAGGTTTTCATAGACTGAATTCAGACGACACAATAAGCAACTGGGGTGGGGGGAACAATCGTCAGCTGTATTGACTATCGTGTCGTCTGAATGCTGCCATAGTCAACTCAGCGCTGATCCTAATCCACACCACAGTTGATTATTTATTACCCTGTTGTGTGGGGAGTACCCCCTAGATGAACAACTGTAAAGTTGATTATTACCCCACCATTGACTATCGTGTTGTCTGAATTCAGCCATTGTTTCTTTGGTCCCGGAATCACATTGCAAGCTTGGGAAAGCATATGGGCTTTGACCTCAGATTGAGTGTGAGTCCATGTTGGGTCCAGAAGGTGCGAACTGGGTAGATCCTGATCAAAACCAAACTCCAAATCAACTCCGATATGCCAGCGATGTGACGTGCATGATATAGCACTCCCAAAATGAAACAAACAACCACAAGTAGCACATTCAGTTGATTTTTTTTGTAGTTTTATATTAATATATATATATATATATATATATATATATATATATAAACTGGATGCAACAACTGAAATGAATTTCTCATACATCCCCAGAGATGGCCACTAATGGTAGCCAAGTTTCCCTGAAAGTTTCCACTGCCGTAGCTGCATGTAAGGCTTATGCTTCACACCCAGAAGCTCCCAAGTTCGAACCCCAGCATCTCAAGTTCAAAAGACAAGGCTGTGGCATGTCAGGAGTTGTAGGACTTTCTCCTGTCTAAACATCCATAGCATCCATTACATCTCACAGATGCCTAGATGAATCCTTTTAAATATCAAAAAGGCAGGAGAAGATGTGAAAAAGGTTTTTTTAAAAAAATGTTCTAGATTGAATTGCTCAAGGAAGGGTAAAAAAAAAAGGAAGAAAAATATAAGGGTAGCAAAACAAACACGAATGGGTCCAAATGCCGGAAAGAAGACAGAAGATTTTGTGTTAACATCAAGATGGACAATCCTCAATTAAAATGCCTACAGGTTGTTGTTGATATCATTGATCAGGGATGTATCCAATTGATGTCACTGATGGAATGGTCTTTGATCCAGTGAAGGATTCTTCCATCAATGGAATGAAGAGGGGGGGCAATTTTTGGTGCTTTCCTCTCCCTGCTGCAGTGCCTCCCCCTTCAATCAGTATGGGAAGCGGCGTGAGGGGCTGCAGGGATGGGGGATATTGCCAAATATCATGTCCGTCCTGGTTCTGCTGATGGAAGCCTCCTCTGGATCAAAGAACATTCTATCAGTAGAGTGACACCAATTGGATACTACACTCAATGTGCAGGTGTTTTGACAGAGTAGCTTCCGCAAACATGGTAGGTCTTGGCCCTTGAGGAGCTCACATTCTAAATTTCAATCATCTCTCTCTCTCTCTCTCTCTCTCTCTCTCTTTCTGTGTGTGTGTCTATGAGGGAGAGAGGGACAGAGGACAGTCATGAAAGGTAAGGGTATCAGAACAAACTACAATAGAATAAATGTGAGGAAATGCATTTAGGTCTCAGACTGTTTGGGGATAAGCACTAAAACAGGACTAGGCCTACAACTCCCATCAGTCATAGCCAGTGCAGCCAATGGAGACGGGTGATGAAGGTTGTAGGTCAAAACATTTGGAAGGCCACAAGCTGCCCAACCCTGATCTCAGACATTAAGCTTTCACAGCATGGGTAGATTTGGAAGAGGGATTTTCAGGAAGAGGGAAGAGAGAGAGGGAGAGAGAAATGGGACTGTTTAGGGCAGTATCCAATGCTGGAAGCGGTACCGATGCCGGCAACCTGCCAGCTCTAAACACGTTGTGCTCACAGGAACGACTGGTAATGCAACAGCAAAGAGCTCCACTGACATGCCCAATTCTGGAAGTGATTGTTTTGGTCATTCCTGTTAGTGCAGCAGCAGCAGCAGCAGCAGCGGATACTACCCTGGGGAGGCGTTCCAAACCTAAGGGCCAGCAACGCAGCATGAATCGCTCCTGCTGATCTCTTTGCCCTTTATTCTTAGCCTTATTTTCCACACCAATCCTTCTTTATTTCTATTCTCTTCTTCTTTGACAAAATGCACACACACACACACACACACACACAAAACAAACGCAAGGGAGAGCAAAATCCTCTTTGCAGCTCACATGCCCGTCCCTTTGCTTTGTGGTGCAATGAACATCAATACGCAAAGAGATGTGATTAAAAATACGTTTGCTGTAATTCCTCTCCCTCTTATCCCCCTCCTCCTCCTCCCCTTTCTCTGGTCACCCACCCCACCCCCGTTCCGCAGTGTAGCAATATAGGGCAGGTGACGAGCTCAGCTGGAGAGCCTTCTCTCTCATTTCTCTGCGGCCACAAATCAGACATCTTGGGCTCGCAGCAGGACAGGCTCTACTGGCAGTAATTGGTACCATCTGTAGCTGTCAGAGCTCTGCCTGGCATTCCGGCATTTCATCTTCCCAGCCCAAGCATTCATCACCAGTCCAAAAACCCAGCCAGCTGACACTGAAAGATTAACTTGAATTGATTTGCTTGGATAAACTCGCCTGTGTGTGCGGCGGGCGCCTCGCTTGGTGCAGAGCATTCCTGTTTAATAGCCGTCCCGATCCCCCAGATGTTGACGAGGCAATTGTCTGCTTTAGCTCTGATCTCGCTTTCCACTCCCCCCCCACCCAGCGCATCTCACCCCTAATATGTTCTCAATGATTATAATTTAGAAGGGAGTGAATTAAAGAGAGAGAGAAACAAACTTAAGAGTGATCAGGCCACCGGTTAGAATGGCGGAAAGGTAACAAGCATGATGGGCAGATGGGCAGACTCATTCCATGGGAGGAAAGGATCACGTTGTCAAATAGTAGAGCTGGAAGGGGCCTCTAAGGCCATCGAGTCCAACCCCCTGCTCAATGCAGGAATCCACCTTCAAGTATCCCTGACAGATGGCTGTCCAGCTGCCTCTTGAAGGCCTCTAGCATGGGAGAGCCCACCACCTCCCTAGGTCATGGGTTCCATTGTCGTACTGCTCTGACAGTCAGGAAGTTTTTCCTGATGTCCAGTCGGAATCTGGCTTCCTGTCACTTGAGGAGACCATTATTCCATGTCCTGGACTCTGGGTTGAATGTTTCATTCAAGTTTTACTTATATGTTTTAGAAATAATTATGTGTTCTAATTGTATTTTGATGTATGTTGCAATGTATTTTAATGTATTTAAATTATCTTGTTAACCTCTTAGAGAGATTTTTCAATATGGTAACTGGTATATGAATCTAATAAGTAAATAATGCAGAAGTAAGCGGTCTCAGACTGAAAGGTGACACACAAATTTATAAATAAAATAAATCAATAAGTTTGCCACTAGGTATATGCTCCTAAATGGCCTATACCTAAAAACATAACAACAGAGTGTGTGAAGCAGCCTACAGATATTTACTGCACTGACTAGAACTTAGTTTTCCAGTGCTCACGTTATATCACAGCATCAAGTGCTGACTTGACTGGCGTATGTGAATGAACTGCCATCAATCAATCAATCAATCAATCAATCACCACAGATCTGAACATAAGAATTTGCCTTATAGCAGCTCAGGCAATTCCTCCATGTCACTCAGCCTTGTCTACGCAAGGGAAATCCGCAACAGAATCAAAGCAGATTACTATGAATCTGATCCACAGGTTCCTCAACGGAGTGATTTTTCTGGAGTCACGCAGATTCCATGGACTTAAAAAAAGCAGCTGAAAATACGCATTTCTCCCATAGCTAAAGCATGAAAATGCACATTATTCAGGTGATTCACTTATTTTCACGAATGCAAATTGAAACTGGGAAGTTGAACACTGGTTGCTGTTCTTCAAACAGCCTAGGAAGGAGATGTTAGCGTCATCTGTGGGCTCCTGGTTTTGAGGCTTTTTGCTACACAGCTGCCTGAGATGGTGGTGGTGGTGGTGGGGTCCTGGAAGCAAAGCCTTCTCCGAATCGGCATCACAAAATCACTGGCTCAGTCACTAATGCTGCAAAGGCCGGCACAGAACCCGAGCAGAGGAAGATTCCAGCCACCATTCCGGAAAGGATGCGGAGGTATGGCCGGTCTCTTGTGTCCTGCCAAGACCCCTTATATGAAAGGTCAGGAGGCCTCAGCAGCCTCGTAATCTCTGGCTTTATCAACTCGGAGATCTCCCAGCCGGCCCCCCCAGGAGCAAGGCAGAGAAAGCTGCGTGGCTCATATTTTCTGAAATGCCCAAGAGCGCACTCAGGAGCAAAGCTCTCCCTTGACAATGAGTCAGAGTTATGTGGACCACTGGTTTAATATTTCCAGAAGTGGGGGAAAATGCAGGGTGGATGGCAGGAGGTTCAAAGAGACAGAGAAGTACTTATTGCGAGTTTAATGCATGTAGAAGGAAACTCTTTAGGCTCCAATCCTGGGAACGTTTCTTATTGTAAAGGGGGAAAGGCCTTCCCTATCCCTTTCTCCTTGTCATTATGGTTGCCAACTTGTTTACCGGCCCTGCTCCTCTGCCTGTAATCCAACTCTGACACACAGAAATTAAAGGTCTCTCTCTCTCTCTCTCTCTCCTGGCATGGAGGGGATGCAATGGGGGAAAAGATTCAGCTGTTTTAAAGTTTTGTTTGCAGGGTAGATGTTGTTAAAGGCACAAGAGCAAGGTCATTAAAAAAAACATGCAAATGAATGTTTGTGTGTGTGCACTTTTCATTCATGGTGTTTCCCCGATGCATCTACCATGTGTAGAATGATTGTTTTATGTCTGAAATTATGTATCACCAGCTGATTTTGTTTTCACTTTAATGGAATAATTGCTGTTCAACATTAAAGCGTTTGATGGTTAGGGATTGGGGATCACTCCATAGGCTGCTAGAAGCCTCATACATATTCCCTCTGGTTTCTAAGACATTTGCAAAAAGTTGTCGCCATCTCTCCCCACCCCCACCCCCCGCCACACCAGCCATGAGATCTGGAAACTTGTTATATATACAAATGCAACATGCTTGGTGTTTCCCACCACTTGTAGCCATCACAGTAAAATCTATATCCCAGACTCAGTGGTACAATGGCAGTCATGTAGATTTCTAGACTTACTGCCCATAGGGTTGGGGTGGGGTGGAGAATGACACAAAAGGTGAGAAAATAAGTCCCCCCTCCCATTTTGCGTAAGACTTAAAAGGGAGTCTGGGCTTATACAGAGACATCGTCATCTGGAAGAGAATTTGCTCCCGTGTTGTTTTCAAGCTTCACCACTTCTTTCGTCTTATGATTTGCTATCCCCTTTTTTTGCAAAAGACAAACTCTTACACAACTTTCTGGTAAAGAGAAGCCAGGTAAATATTATGTCATGAAACAACGTGCAGTTCGGCTCAACTGTAGCAAACCATCTGAAACAAATGCAGTGTCTATATTGTTTGCCTCTCTCATAAACAACAATGGCAACAGAAATCTAAAAGTATAAACAAGTGGGCCCTATAGTTGCCAACTTCTTCACCACCTCTACTCTTGCGCCTTTAAGAGCAAGGTGATCTACAGAGATTAGTGGATGGTAGTGTAGCATCTCCATCCCATGAAAGCAATTGCCTACCGATTTCAGCAAATCAAGATGCTGTTACAAAGCACAGAAGTGGAGCAACTAATTGCTTCATTTCCTGGTCATTTGGCAACCCCAGGACTCCACAGGCTTTACGGATTTTCCCTTGAAATCATCAGGCTGGCTATAAATACTGTCTTAGGGAGGGGAGGAAATCCCTCCACACCTGTTTCTATATTTTTTCTTCTTCCCTCCCCATCCGTTCTGCCATTGCACTTTATCAGAGGTTTACATATTTCTTAAAAGCAGATAGAAGTCATCTGCAGAGTGGAGTTAAATGCATCACAGATATAGAATGCTCTAGCAGGGGCTTTCATTAAGTCTAACATGATTTACGGGACATAAGACACATTGCTTCAAGATTTTTATATCACTGCAGTAAGTACTCCAGGGATATTTCGACCCACTTGAAATTGTTTTAGCTACGCTATTACCAGGGTCAAAACGGATGGCAGCATATATCAATTAGATTGGAGCAATTTTAAAAACCTGCTTCTGGACAGTTTAGAATTCACATCCTAAGGTTTCTCCCCCTCCCTACTACATCAAAAGGGATGAAAATGGAAACATAATATTGACCAAAGCTGCAATCCTAGGCAACATTTACTTGGGAGGAAGTCAATTGAACACAGTGGGACTTCTGAGTAAATATGTACAGGCCTGAGACACCTGGGTGGAACTAGAGATATATTGTGAACTACCCAGAAAACTTCGGCTATTGGGCAGTATAGAAGTATAATAAATACATAAATAAATAACTGTATTTTGGGGAAGCCATTTCTACCTGCAGCATTTCAAACAGATTGCTCTTAAGGCTTGAGTACATACCGCACTGAGTGCATCACCAGTGATGTTCACTGTCCAGAAGACCTTCTGTCAAGGGCTGAGGGAAATCCGTCTCTTTTAGACGAAGCCACCCACAATTTCACAGTGGCCCTTCTTCAGCATGAGTTTCAGAATACATGTACTAGAAAATTCATTATATGAAACGTTTATCCCATGAATAAATTAGAGACTCTGGAATACAGTGCAATAACCTTTTTTTCCCTGCTGGATGAATTTTTATGGGTAAAATAATGTGAAAATTAGTAATATTAAATATGATTCTCCTTAACCCAGAATAGTCCCACATACCATTGTGATGACATGTACCGGCATTTTGGCATAACTGAAAGACTAGTCGCGAAATGGAATTGGAACTATTTAGCTTAGAGTTCTGGGGGAGGTGGGAAAGGCCGGCCGGCCAGGCAGAGACAGATTTTCCTTCGGGGTTAACAGGAAGATCCTTATTGATCTGTGAGTAAATGATAGCGCTTTACCCTACATGTGCTATCCCAAAGAGTTTAATTAACGTAAACCTCAACAGCTTTAGATGCTACCCACATCGAACCAAGACAACATCCCAGCACTTGAATGAAAAAGAAATGCTGGATGAGGGAAATCCACAGCTAAGTGTCTACAGCACATTACAGTCACAAGACAATATATGAAGCAGCTTAATAGCAAGTTAGGCCAATAGTGTGCAACCACATTAGTGCTGAGTTAAGGGTTGCCATGTCTTTTCTTGTCCCCCAACAGGCTTTTCATCTTTTATAGCCGGGTGGCAGACAGGTACATCATGGTCTTCTCCATGCTGGGAAGAATTGCATCTATTGAGCTGATGCCAAATTCTGGGTGATAATTTTGTTTCAGTTTGGTTTCGATAAGGATCTACCAAAATTCACAAGGTCTCTATATTCAGGACAAAAGGAGATGAGATTATAGGGGTGTTGAAATGCACTGATAACTCTTGTGGCACAACCCACATTCCATATACAATGTTCATAGCATTATACGCTGGTTTTTATTCCACATTTGTAATGATTTGACACAAGATGTGGATCTGGCCTTAAAGAAAACAAATGAATGCAGAAGAAAGTCAAACGGACAGATTCACATAAACCCACGTCCAACATCCTGGCCCAAGTCTGCTCAGGCAGACGACATCTCCCCAAGATCACAGGGCCCTTCCAATCCAGCCACGTGTGATTCTGAGATGCCAGGGTTGTACCTGGTGCTCTGTACAGACCAAGCATGTGTTGCACCATGGAGCTAACTGTTCTACTGCTGAGCTATAGAATGGCGGGTTGTTTTTTTTTAGCCATTCCAATAAGTGGTGTGCCCTCGACTGGAAATGCCAAAGGATGACACAGCTAGTTGTCTCTCTGTCGGTGGACTGCAGAACCACTTTCAGACAGATTCTACTTTGCACAAGCCTTTGGGGGGACACATTCCAGGGCTGAGGGGCCAAAATACAAAAAACAAACTCTGGGTTAAAGCTCTTACTGCCAATATCTAAGCCTTGGGAGAGGCATTTTGACCTGTTAGAAAGAGGGGAAATGACCCAAAAGCTGAGAAACCATCAGACCCTAGAGGGTTTGGGGGAAAGCCAGTTTGCCAGGGAAAGGGGACATGTCCTTTTGACCTCTGGAGGGCTGGATTTCACCCCTGAGGGTTTGTACTCTTGTCTATAGCAAACTACATCCCAGCAATAAAATGTGCGAGTCTCTAGACATGACTTGCCTCAGTCACGTTGAGAGGATTCACTTCTCTGCTTTGCATTCCCAGGAAGCAATCGGAATAGACATGGATACTCCCAATGCAATGGGCCCAAAATTTGCAAATGTTACTGCCAGGATGGGAAACACCACTGCAACCGTAGTAAATGCTCCACCAGCCTTTGTGCATCATCTTCTCATGGGTGCAACGGATAAACTGTCCCCCCTAACACAGCATCTGAAACAAAACCTTAACTGGTCCTTAACACAGAAGTAGCGATCAGAATGTGGGGAGAACATCTATCCCAAATCAGAAATATTTATGGTGAAAACTCTGTATGAGAAATCAGGGAAAGGGAAAAACGGAGAAGAGGGTTCCAGTAAGAGAGAGGAGGGAGAGGGAGGGGGGAGAGGGAGGGAGTTGAACTAAATGCATAGGGCTTAATAAATTTAAGGAGTCTGGAAAAGGTTACGAATTGAATTATTATGCGGTGTAGAGACTTACACATGGAGTTCCAAGAGTACTTTCACATGTCTGCATCCCGGGAGGGTTGTAGATAGTTCTAAAGCCATTCTTCACACCCTACTTTTCATGCCTGTAATGTCCCCATATTTTTACTGCCCCTCCTCGCATTGGGGCTTTAATTTCCCCCCAGGCCAATATTTCTGTCACCTTCTCCCACCCAGCATGTTTCCTCCTCCCTGTTCCTTTTCCACCCTCTTTCCAAATCAAATACCACCTCACATCCTCCATCAAATTGAATAGAAACTCCAGTCAAGTTCCATAGAAATGCGCCCAGCCCCCCCCCCCCATGTGTACCCCAAATTAGAAAAAGCACCTCCAGGAAAGAAAAAGAAAGCAAGGCAGCTGGAATCCATAAGGGCCCGTTAGAGACACAAACATCAGTCACTTCATGCCAGCTAAGTCAACACAGGCAACAGCGGGGTGCCAACAGACACAGCGATATTGGAGTTAATTTGCTATATGCCTAATACCCCTTCATACGCTCAATGCAAAAATACAGTCATTTGTGTAATGGGTAATTAAAAGTGCTAGAGAAGTCCGGAAATATATGTGCTTTCAGTTTATTGTAATTAGTCGTTAAGTAGTGTGGGCATTTAGAAACATTTACTGCGTTATTATTATTTTTAAAAAAGATCTCCTTGCTTTGCATTTAAATGGAAGGGTTTATTTTGATCTGGGTCTAGATCACACAGTCCCACAGCCAAGTCTACTGGAAAATAACAACAAAGAGTCTTGCGGAACCTTAAAGGTTAATAAAGTTGTGGTGCAAAGCAGAAAAAATAATATTCCCTTTAAAGATCAATGTTTGTGCTGCACAGATTGTTGAGGACACTTCTACCATTAACAATTTGATCATTATTTATTTATTTACTTATTTGTTCAACTGATGAGTCGCCCTACGGGCAAAGCTGTCAGGGTGACACACACAATAAAAACAAATACAACAAAACCAATGGTAAAGATTTTGTAAAAGTTTTAAAAGTAGCGACCATCATTTATAATGATGTTCAGTCAAGAGACGAATATACCCAACCAGTTAAAACATGGGAAAAAAGGGTTTTAAAACACAGCACTAAACATGCAATTAAAAATAAAACAAGCAAACATTATTTTAAAAGGCCTGGGAGAATAGAAAGGCGCTGAAAAGTCAACGAATTAAGTTCACCTTTCTAGGGTGAGCATTCCACAATTTGGGGTCCACCACAGAAAAGTAACCTCCGAACAGTGTCTGCTATAAATCTTCATGGAAGAAAACCATACTGGTCTACATGAACTAGTTTCTTTACAGGACCTTTCAGACAGTTTATTAATATCACGTGAAAAGTTTATAATCATTATTTAATAATAACATTGATCAATAAGTGCCCATCTTCAATGGATTCTTTCCTTTTAATAATAAAACAATTTTGGAGCAGGTCTAAGTCTCTGGGAGTTGGCCCCCTTCCAAAACCCCACTGAAGATGTTCTGAAGATGAGGGATTAGTATTTCCTTGAAGCATTTATAAAATTATCCAGTTAAGCCCATCTGGGCCCAGGGATTTATTAGACTTAAGACAAGAGACCACATCCTCTACCTCTTCCAATGTAATGGGTCTACCCAACATAATGGGTCTATCAAAAACCCATTGGATGCTTGGTGGACTCAGGTTTGGAGGAGCTATGCTAGAGTGACCAGATACAAAAGAGGGCAGGGCTCCTGCAGCTTTAACTGTTCTGATAAGGAAGGAATTTCACTAAGTGCTACATGCATACCAATGACACTTGCTGAAATTCCCTTTTCAATACAACTGTTAAAGATACAGGACCCCTTGTCCTCCTTTCCATATGGTCACCCTATGCTTGTGTCCTTCTGATAGGCATCTGGTTGGCCAATGTGCCTAGACAGGCCTTTGGTCGGATCCTGCTCTTATATTCTAAAATCTGCTCTCAGCCAGATGGGTTACAATCTCACAGTTTAGCCTAATTTCGCAGGGTTGTTGAGAAGAAAACCAGGTAGACTGAGACGCATGTATACTAGGGATGTACAGATTCTGTTCTGTCTGTATTTCGCAGATTGCCAGGCCACTCACCTTCCGTTGTCCACTCATGGACACAATCAGATTGTTTTAGGGATGTAAAACAATTTCATTTCATGTGTGCCTGATTATTGACAGGGGGAGTGTGTCCCTGTTGGTACTTCTGGACCTCTCAGCAGCATTCGATACCATCGACCATGGTATCCTTCTGGAACGCCTGAGGGGATTGGGAATCGGGGGCACTGTGCTTCAGTGGTTCCGGTCCTACCTCTCGGGCAGGTTCCAGATGGTGATGCTTGGGGATAGCTGCTCTGCAAAGAAGGAGCTGCTGTGTGGCGTACCGCAAGGTGCCATCCTTTCCCCAATGCTGTTTAACGTTTATATGAAACCGTTGGGAGAGATCATCCGGAGGCATGGGGCGGGGTGCTATCAGTTTGCTGATGACACCCAAATATATTTCTCTATGCCTTCGATAACAGCGCCAGCTAAGGATAGTGTGTCTCCTCTGAATGAATGCTTGGAGGCTGTAATGGGCTGGATGAGGAAAAACAAACTGAAGCTGAATCCAGACAAGACGGAGGTGCTTGCTGTCAAAGGCCGCAACCTGGGTTTGGAGGTGTGTCAACCGGTTCTGGATGGGGTTACACTCCCCCTGAAAGACTGTGTTCGCAGCTTGGGGGTGCTCCTGGATCCGTCGCTCCAAATGACATCCCAGATAGCTGCGACGGCCAGGAGTGCCTACTATCAGCTTTGGCTGCGCCCCTTCCTAGAGTTGGAAGACCTAAAGATGGTGGTGCATGCGCTGGTAACTTTGAGGCTTGACTTCTGCAATGCTCTGTACATAGGGCTACCTCTATGCCTAGTCCGGAAACTTCAACTAGTTCAAAATATGGCAGCCAGGTTGGTCACCGGTACATCTAGGAGTGACCATATTACGCCAGCTTTAAAATCGCTCCACTGGCTGCCAATTAGTTTCCGGGCGAAGTATAAAGTGTTGGTTATTACCTTTAAAGCCCTACATGGTTTGGGTCCAGGTTACCTGTGGGATCGCCTTCTCCCATACAATCCGCCCCGCACGCTCAGTTCCTCTGGGAAGAACATACTGCAGTCAGCCAAGACTAGGCTGACAACCGTTACCCAGAGGACCTTCTCTTCTGCTGCTCCCAGACTGTGGAATGACCTGCCGGAGGAGACGCGTCAACTTAACAGTCTTTTAGAATTTAAGAAAGCTATAAAGACTGTTCTCTTCCGGCAGGCATATCCAGTGGAATTTTAGAATGTTTTAAGGATGTTTTTAGGATGTTTTAGGATGTTTTAATGCAGTTTTAATAATATGTGTCATGTTTTAATCAGTTTTATGTATTTTATCATGTTGTTGTTCCCCGCCTCGATCCAGACGGAGAGGCGGGTAAGAAATAAATTGTTATTATTATTATTATTATTATTATTAGCACAAATGTGAATTCCCCCCCTCCCAAAAAAGGTAAAAAGCTGGTCCACAAGGCCATGGAATCCTAGTGACTTCGAAAAAAGCTGGCCCACAGCAGGTTCTGCTGCTCGGATTCACAGAAACCCGACACATCTGAACCCATTGTGGATTTCTCCAGCTTTCCAAATGTGGGCAGTCCTGGGATAGGATAAGCATTATCTAGTGTAGGACTGAGCCAAGCCCACCCCCCTTGTGGGGTCTCATTTTGGTGAGGGGGCAAAAGCCAGCTGAACTTTTAGCATGATGGTGCTCCTCACAGCCTACGCGGCTGATGGTCACCATTTGTCTGCTAAAACTTTTCTCACTCTGGATTAGCTTCAGGGCAATGTCATGTGATCCCAGATTGGGGGTGGGGCTTGAAGCAAGCATTTAACTTCCCCACCCTTGGATGGTCCCATGTTTGAGCCAAGCATTGCCTTATGAGAACTTTCCACTCAGCTTTAATATATCAATATTAGAACTTATAATGGTCCATTTACTGGAAAATTAAGTACAAACATGATCAGATCAGTGGCTGGGTATGCATTAGCCACAGTGACAAATTTGGGGGATGCTCAAGTTACTGATTGCAGAAAGGATGTTTCTTAACTTCTTGCTGACATTTTATTAAAGTTGATTTCTTGGGGTGTTTTGTGCATTGTTGCCATTTTTTATTTAGACAGTGAAACATGTATATTTGTACAGTTGGATTTGTTATGGCCCTTGGCCAATACAAAATAAGCCACTTTCTTCCCCTCCGCACTCGTATTTGAAGTGAGAAAACATTGTACTAGGATTGCGCAACCTTAATGGGCTCCAAACATTGGTGGGGAAAATGTGTTACTGCACGAGAGAACTTCCTCCTTTGTGCTAATGTATTGCTGCTTGTGTGAAGTCTAGGATGTCCTGGGGGAAATAGCGAGATACCGGGATTGTTTGTATTGCAGAAATAAAGTTGTTGCTGGTAGTAGTTTTTTTTAAAAAAATTAAAGCATAATTGGATTTGGTTAGTGTATATTATTAATTAAGTCATCACACTACTGCAATTCAGTGTGAAATGTGCTAATTTTTAAAACATGATTCAGCTGACCTATTCTTCAGTGAAGGCACTGAATGAATCATTTGTATCTCATTATGAGATGATGCAGTGTAGTCGCTAAGCTTGTTACAGTACAAACCAATACGCGAAGTAACTTCCATTGAGTTGGACTAGATGGGCCCTAGGTCTGATCCAGCGTGGGTCTTCTTATGTTCTAACTCCAAGTCAAGGGAGGACAGGATCAATATATTCCTACTGGGAAAATTCATTTCTCCCCCAGCTACTGTGAGGATTGCAGCTAAGCTCAGAGGGAACAAAGAATGCTGTGGGGGCATGGGGTGGCAGATGATATCAGTGCAAATAAAAATACATTGGTGCTGTGCCCCTGTGAGCCCTGCCTCCACTATACCATGGTGCAAGGTTAGGGTTAGGCAGGGAGACAACAACTTGCCCAAGGTCATCCAGGGGGCTTTGATGCTGAGGGGTGATTTGAACCCAAGACACCTTAACTATTCTATCACACTGCCCCTCTAAAATCAAATATAAGCCTAGCCAATGCTCTTTGAACATATTTACTTTGCTTTTGCAATATCAGCTTGAAGATACTAAAAGCAGCTCTTTACCTTCTGCTGTCAATCTGCCCCCTCACTGAAATCTCTTTCTCCTTCCCCCACAAACCTGAAATGGCAGCTCCAAAGAACCTGATCGCTTCGGCTGGCCTAGCCTCAAATCCAGTACTGCTTGAAAATTACAGTCATAAGGGCTTTGATGTTTAATTGATGGATTGGTTCAATGTATTGATTAGAAAAAACTTTTGACTGAATCAAAATTCTACAGCTCAGTTAATTGACCACAGTTTAATTGGTCATCAGATTGAAAAGCCAAACATTATTTTGAATATTTATGAAAACTGCAGATGTCAAAGCAGTCCTCAAATGGGGAATCTCCATCTTTTCTGTGTCACAGGAGGGAGATGCCTCTTCAAACATGTTGTTTGCATGGCTGAATATCAAGAAAGTGTGTGTTTTGCTTTAGATCTATTGAGTTTGCTCTAGGGATGTGGGAGAAATTTGTTCAGTCTGCATTTCAACGGGAACTTGCGGTTCATGAACCAAAATACGGTAAGATTTCAATACTGCAGTTCTCCAATACAGAATAAGCACTTTGGTTGTGGGACCCAGTAACTCACCCCACGAAGCAAAATATACACAGCACGTAATTTAAAGACAAAGAGAGAAAAAGTTTTATTTGGCTTAGAATTTGGCTTATGTTATTCTTGTTAGGTGACCTCTCTCTCTCTCTCTCTCTCTCTCTCCCCATCCTGCAACTCTGAATGGTACGAAACGTATTCCATTTTGTCCATGTACCATTGGTCTCAGTTTGCAGTCATGAGATATGATAGTTTCCATGTGTAGGGAAAAAGCACGAAAGCTACAGAGGTCTAATGGCTCAATGCAGTGTCCGGGTGGGGGCGTAGGGAGAATGTGTTCGGAAAGAAGGCTATAAACAATAACCGCTATATTGGCCATGTTCCCTTGAAAACAGTCCAACAAAATCTCTTTCCCCTTCTCTCCCATCGATCCTAACATTTGGTGAACTGAAAGCAAGCAAGGAGGAACTCGTCATTTGGGTCTTTTTGCAAATACCAAAATAATCGAATGGCAGCTCAGAACCGGAGGCTGTGATCTGCCCTTCATTTCACCAATAATATATTCCTATCAGTTTGCAGCGGTAGGGAGCACCCTGCTGCTTCTTAGCCTCCGTAATGCTCAGGCTAATTAGGAATGCTACGCTGGAGGGGGGGAAAAACCACAGAGCCCAGGCCTCTTAATCCTTCGCAAGAACCTGACACCTTTAACCTTCCTATAAACCACACTGACTGGCAATGTCTCCATGGGGGGCAGCTTCCAGATGTGTGCCGTCAGAACGCAGTCAGACTCTGGCTAACTCCCATGCCACCTGCCTGGTGCTCAGGGTAAGAGGACAGTGGACCCCTATGGAGGACTACAAGTTGTCCACCCTTGTGTCTAGCAATGTAAGCTGAAGAAGCGCAAACACTGAAGGGATGAGCAAAGAGAGGTTTGAGGTGCAAGCTGATCATCCGTCAGGGCCGGTCCTACCATCAGAAGGAGTGAGGCAGTTGCCTCAGGTGGCAGATGCTGGGAAATGGCAGCAAGACGTTGGAGGACAGAGCTGAGGGCCATGTATTCTGCTTTGTGTCCCCTAAGCAATTCTGCTGCCTTCAGGGGCAGCGAAGGACGCTCCCCCATCACCAGTGTTGAAGACAGACTCAACTGCCGCTCCAGTTGGCTTTTGTACGTGGAATGGGAGGGGGGCATCTTGTCCTTTGCCTCAGGCAGCAAAATCTCTCAGGATCTGTGAATTCTCTCTCTCTCTCTCTCTCTCTCTCTCTCTCTCTCTCTCTCTGTGTTATATTCCTTCTGTTAATCAAATGCAGAGGTACCATCCCACCATGCTCTTTTTGCAAAGGCGCAGTTTAGGGCCGAACCATCATGAACGGCATCTCCAGCTTTCTAGGACCAGCCCCAGCTCGTAGAGCTGAAAACCCCTACTGCAGTTCTTGGCATTCACACCTCAGTACCCCACATAGAGAGGGGATTTTAACTCTGACTCTGAAGGTCCATATGGTATCTGCTGGACACAATGCCTGTTCCATCTAATGCACTCCCTATCAATGGCTTTTCAAGAAAGCCCTTTTGGGGAATGCCAGCTGAAGTTAGAGCTTGTGAAAACCCGCATGCAACAGCTGTACAGATGGGTCATCAGTGGTGCTATAGAGCCACACCGTTTCCCTTTCATTGCTTTCACATACTAGTCTTCTGCGCAAGGTTCATGTGGGCCTTTGTCTTTTCCCTGGCTCCATTCCCCCAACCCTCTACACACAGGTCTAAAGTGAATCAAATGCTGTATATAAATATTGGCTGCTCTAATACTTGCTTTTTATCTTAACTGTAATAGGCAAAGGGCTGCAGTGAGTGGAAGAACTCTTCTAAGCAAGCCTAGAGGGGCCTGTTTAGAGATTGCATCTTTGGCAAACAGCTCACCGCCACTCTTCAAACAAAGCTGAAATTACGACCTTATGTTATTATTTCTCAACAACTCCGGACTTTCTGATGTAAACTCCTGTTGCCCTTTTCCAGTGTGGATTTGACATCTTGCCACTTTTGTTTAAAACGCCCTATGAAAATTCATCACCAGACTCAACTGGAGAAGGCTGCCTCGCTGGATTATAGACACTGAATAATAAATAACATACGTGTTGATTTATTCTCTGCAGCCTCTGGATGTAGAACACCAAATGTGATGTTGGAAAGGCAATGCCATGGAAGATCACGGCCCACCCCTGGGTGGTTGAAGGACACCAACAGGGTACAGGTTTCTGTACCGGAGTCATGCTTGGATCATTTAAGGCCATGACTACTGTTGCACAATAAGTGCAAAGCACACAAACATACCATCAGTTCACAATTGTCCCTGGTTCATAGGCACACAAAAGAGAGTAGCAGCACCATCAATCCGAGGCAAAGGAAGGAAGGAAGAAATAAATGTTCAACTGGGGGTGTAAAATGGAGATCCTAATCCCACCCTGTTTCCTAAAGAGAGCGAGGCTGTTACAAGACCCTGGTTAATCTTAGTGAGCCTTTGGGGAACAAATAAAAAGAAGAAGGAATACTGCTCCTGAGAATGTCAGCCTTTTGAATTGTGCTGGAACCTTTGTTGTAGCTAATAAACTATTTTCGGAAACCATTTGTTCAGACTCATATTTTACTCAGACTGTTACAAACATTCATAGAGTGGTGGTCATACATTTTTCTTCCCTTTCTTTTTAATATGTCTAAACAAAAAGGGTGATCTAGGGTGCAATCCTACGCATCATTAGACAGAAAAAAAGTCTTATTACTCCCAGCATTCCCCAGCTAGCATAGTTGTCTGGGGAATGCTGGGAGTTATAGGGAGTTTTTTTCCCTGTCTAAAGATGCACAGGATTGCCCTCTTTTAGCTCTGCTCTTTTAAATCTGTATTTTAAATCTCTTCATTGCTGATCATTTATATTCTGGTTGTACTTTTACATTGTGGTTTTAAGCTTCCAGACTTTATATTTTATGCCGTACCTTGTGTTTTAATATTTGTGACGAGGATGGTTTTGCTTTGCCGAGATGGCAAGAGTAGTGTAGCAGTAAAAGCACATGGTTATCTAGGACTTAGCCATGAGCTTATATTTGAGCAGGTGCCTGAATTCTTTGAAGGATTAGAATGCATTGCTGATCCCAAATCAGTTCAAGTCAGTGGAAATATCCATGGCGGAACTATCATTCCAATTCATTACAACTGGATTTCAAGGTTGCTCTTCAGTTTTGATGTGAAATCTCAGTGGATTTCAATGTCCAGAACTGTCCTAGGCAAATATGACAGGCAGTTTGCATTTCCTAAAGGTCAGGTTGCTATAACTCAAGTCATTGCAGTTATAAAAACAGAAACAAACAAACAAACAAACAAAACCACACACAAATCCAGAAAACCATGCTGTAGAAAAATATCCTGGGATGAAAAGTGGGTGAAACATCTCAAGCAAGACATAAGATGATGGAAGATTTGGAGAACAGAAGTGCATGCTCTTGGCCAATGTGAACTTTGGGGAAGTCCCAAGGGAGGGATGTTTGAAGAGTACAAAATCTACAGACATTCAGACAAAATAAAATCCATAGGCATTGTTTGACAGAGGAACCCACTGGCAAATTGCATTGGACATCCACACTGTCTATCCATCCATCTTGTTTTATTCTAGGTATGTCTACCTCCTTCTCAAAGCCAATTAAGGAAATTACTGCTACCACTTGTATACCAAGCACAGACATCAGAACTGAAAATCATTCTCTATCCAGTCTGAGCCTCTAGGACAGTGGTAGGCCATCTGGTGCCTTCCAGGTGTTTTGGACTACAACTCTAATCAGCCTCAGCCAGCATGGTTGATGGTAAAAGATTGTGGAAGTTGTAGTCCAAAACATCTACAGGGCACCAGGTGGCCTACCCCTGCTCTAGGTTGGTCACACGTCCTACTTTATAGAGGACAGTCCTCTCTTTGAAGAACTGACTAGTCCAACTCTGGTTTAAAGATAAAGAACATCAGAAGGAAGAGGAGGGAGATGGTGGGAGCAAGTGAGCCCACACATTTGGGATCAGATCCTCATTGGGTCACGGCTGGCTACAGACTCTTACATTCCAATATCCTGGCAAGGATGGTCTATCCATTGTGCTGATCTGCATTCCAGCCCTCAGAAGATCCTCACAGAGCCAACTGGTTTCCAGATTGGTCTGGGAGATGTTCTCACAGGCTTTGGCCTATTGACATGTAGAATAAAGAGCAAGTTGACTATGGCCAACAGAGCATGTTGTGTCGTATTATCATAATGCGGCCCCTGGTTTACAGCAGGGATGAGAATTATTCTCCTAATTATCCTGAAGTGACGTTTTGCGTTATTTAGTGCCCTATCTGCATGGTGGCAGTTTTACATCTGAGAAATGTTCATTGAAAGAAAAAAAAATTGGGGGGGGGGAATATATCTAGATTTAGATAGATATAAAATAACTTTTATGTTCAGTCCATTAACTAGTGCTAAATTAAATTGGAATTGAATCAGCATTATAGGGGAACATGTATTAATACTAGGGAACATATGACAACCATATGGGTGTCACATTAATCCATTATCATAAGTACTTCTCCAGTAAAAGCCAATTAATTCCTGGTGACCCCAACACTTAAAAGAAAGTGAAACCTATGAATACCAATGGCAAAGCAGCAGAATGCACTTTTAAAAAAAACTACACCACCTTTTGCTGGTTCAAAAGAGGGGATTATACCAAGACATACTTGCAAAGGCTATCGACTAATGGTGGCCATATGCAAATTAAGAGGACCAAAATGTCAAATTTCATGGGTCAGTCATGGCCAAAATGGGAGATATCTCAGTGAGACACAGATTAAATAACAGGAATCCTCCCCACAAACACACAGTTACAAACAATGACATTTCAGCCATGTCTTCTTTCAGGATATACCATTCCACCCTCACCCCCCCCCCCATTTCTGTCGTTTCCCCCCAAAAGGCCCTCTGCCTACTTTCTCATCTTTGGGCCATTTTGGAGGCTTACCCCTCTAGTAATATAAACCTCAAGGTTCACCACAGCCTGCTGGTAGGGAGAGGCAAATAAACAATGTTCGCATTCACCCAGATTCTCCAAACATCAACTTGATATTTTTCTCTCCTCGATTTCTGTGAGTGTTTACAATCTTGGTTTGTTTTGCACAAATGCAGAAATATTGCCAATCGAATGCGACTGAACAGGAAAACTGTACAAATGTTGCACATGTTCCAAAATTGTGCAACTTTCCCTCATGGATGGGGGAAATGCCACCTTCTCCCATGCAACCACCTTCACCCCTGTCCATAAGCTCGTCTGAGGAAGCCCTTCTTTCGAGACCATCACCATCAGAGGCATGTTTGTGGCAATGCAAGAGAAGCCACCCTCCCCACTTCTGCTGTGGGGAGTGCCTTCTGAGCCAACCTCTGCTCAGGGAAAGCTTCCACCGATGTGAGCAGACCCAGGATCCAAGTCATAAGCAAGAGCCACCATTATTCAGACTATCAGCACTTTTTCTGTAGCAGCAGATTGATGGGACTTCCCGGGCACCTGTGGACTCCAGGAATGGAAAGGGTGGTGGAGCCACACAAGCAGAAATTCTGTGCAGAATATCCAATTAAATATCCAGTCAGTCAAGTTTTCAGAAACCTAAGTCCTGTTGGGTGGGGTGTTGTGATGTTATCTGGAGGCCAGGTTGCTGGGCTGTGGTGCTGTGTGGCCTAGATAGTAAAGGCGAGACAGGGGCAGCAGCAGCAACAAGTGGTCGAGGATCACCTCACAGATGTGTGTGTGTGTGTGTGTTATATTTTCTTTCTTTTTTAAAAAAAAATACATTTTTTATGTTGCGGTAAACAGATGGAATGCACCTGAACAATTGTTATTTATTTGTTGCTGTCAGTTGAATTTATGCCTCTCATTTTATCATGAACCACAAGACTTCATAAAAATGTATCTTATTTCACTGATCTTTAATAACCTGGAAACCTGTAACACAAACCTGTAATGAAGCACCCCATATACTCCAAATTAAAAATAAATAAGTGACCTCAAAGAGGTTTTCCCTTCAAAGGCGCTTCCATTTTAGTGGTTTGGTTTATATACATATAAACAAGGTGATACACCGGTAAATATTTCCAGCACCTGAGAGTATATAATGCAAAGGAACCCGCTGAACAGCTATTTATTCCCAGCACACGATTTAGCATTTGTTTATGCAAACCGTATAATTGGAAACTCTGTCCATTTTTCTGCTTGTGCTAAATATTCTGTGTATAAATACTTTTTCATAGTAGATAAATAGGGTTTTTATTTAGGTCTTATCACCTTCATATTACATATTCATTGATTTCTAAACTGCTTTAAACAGCTCAGTAGATGCGAAACATTATGAATTCCATTTTGGCACCTTGGTATTAAATTTGCATATCAGGTCACGCACTGCTTGACATACATGCAAAATTGCACTGCGGCTATTTTATTACGACTCACAAAAGATATTCAGGAACTGCACATGAGGCATCAAAAATAAATTAGAAGGGATAAAAGACCCAACGGTGGGTCACTTTTCATTGTTTAGGGGTGTCTAAAACAGTTTATTGAGGCCCGTCCATAAGTAAGCGTTGAGACTAAGGCATCTTTCACTGTATCTTTGTCCCTTGCTGGATTTTAATTCTTTCAGGTAAAACCATCCTCATCTTCAAATTCTGAAGATGAGGAAATTATGTATCACATTTTGATTCAAAAGTTTTTCATTCCATTAATTGATAAATGTTGGAAACAGGTAAGTGATGTGTAACACTAAGCTTGGGTATGTCACATACTGAGGCACGTGCCATGTCAGACATATCTGCTTGATTTCTGGTGCAGGTAACACGTTGGCTTTCAACTATGGGGGGAAAACCGAGTTCAAATCCCCACTCTCAGGTATGAAGCTCACTGGGTAACACCGGTCCAGTTACTATTTCTCAGCTAAACCTACCATACAGGGCTGTTGTGCTGATTAAATATGGGGGAACCTCATAATGCCACCTGGGCTCTTGGAAGGAAGGTCAGGATATAAATGTGATTGATAGCTTTTTCAGAGGGGAAGAATACATGTATCTGGGATTACTCCCTGTGACAACACTGCCCTCACTTTTTAGTTATTAAAATAATGGCACTCTGTCTTTCCATCAAAAATATCCCCAAAACGGTGACCAACACAAAAACAAAATCAAACCATTGTAAACAATTGAAAACAAAGCTAAAGTAAAAGTGTAAAGATATCTGACAGAAACCACAGCAGGAAGAACAACCTGCAGTATGTCAATCAATAATCACCCCATGCACAGGAACACTAAACAATATATTCAGTCTCCATGCAGACTGAACACCCTACAACATGGTCAAGAATCACCAACTGCTAGAAGAAAAACAATGATGGGGCCAGGCAGGCCTCTCTTGGTCGGGCATTTCATAGCTTAGCATTTACATAGCACTTATGAGTGTGCAAAGTGCTTCACGTATATTATCAGTCCCAGTAATCCTTAGAGCCAGGGTGGCCACTTGCGGCTGTCCAGGTGTTCTAGCCTACAGTTCCCATCAGCTCTAGTCAAGATAGCAAATGGTGAGGAATGTTAGGACCTATAGGTTTACCATTAAGGACATTGTGGGAAAACATGGCAGTCCAGCTGGCTTCCAGCTACAACTGCACAGTGGTGCTTGAAGTGTCCAGGAAAATCTAAACAGGTAAAGCTGACTCTGAAACTTTAGAAACTTTAGTCTGCTCTCCAAGTTTAGTTTGCGAAAAGAGTTCAAAGTGAAAACTTCAGAAGAGCATTAGAATATTGCAGATGGGCACTTGAGGCATAGTGGCTAACCTAAGGTCTCCTAACCATTATCCTAAGTTTCTCAACTCATCCTCTTTGCCATTACGTCAATGATTATGGTACAGTCGATGTGTAATTCTCAGAAGCACATGCACTGGAGACCACTCTGCGAAGTCAGGGAATGCTCTGTATTGGCAGCCTGACGCTGTGAATTAACCATTGCCTCAATTTTGCCTCCTGTTTGCAAAACGAGACTCTATGCATTTTGGTGTCCCTCCACAGAACCAGAAGATTGTGGGAAAGATGTCCAGTGTGCCAAGAGCTACACTGAGAGCAGTTTGGGGCTCAAATGGGTAATTGGGGTGGCGAATCAAATTCAATTTGAAATTGAACGTTGATAGCTTTGCCCTTATTTGCAGATCATCTGCAGATGATAGGTCCAGCATCATTGGGGATGACAGACAAGTGCAGGCAGGCTCACCAGGTGTAATAATTCATTGACTAAGTACCTTTACACAGCTAGGTTCATCATCTATATCTATATCACAAGATGGGCTTCTACATACTTCTATTTGAGAACATAATATAAAGATGTTCAATCAATCAATAACGTTTATTGCATTAGTCCTTGGACCATAGCAGCCACAACCAAGAACCAAAGATCACAAAGGTCTGTAATACAGTGCTCATCAATTAGAATTAATCATTAAAATAATTAAGGTTAAAACATATACGGCTGGTTAAAATCAGTCATTAAAACTGAAACTAAAACTTATTCCTAAAATAAGCTTTAATTATGAAGTATATAACATTATAAACATATCGGAATGCATTTCTCATATTTCAGAATCTCCCTGACAATTTACAGAATATTTCTCCCTATGTTCAGTGGCCATTGCTGCAAAAGAAGCAACTCTCCAAACCACATATTGGTTAGTTCCTTGCAGCAGGAATCCCAGTTTCTTCTTTACATCCCAAAATTTCATTTTCTTTCAAAAGGGATCTAAGTAATGGGCTCTAATATCAGTATATAATTGACAGTATATAATCCCTCTTCACCACAACAGTTAAAGTTGCAGGGGCCCTGGCTTCTTTTGTATATGGTCACCCTAGTATAGTGCCTGCACCTTTAACTGTTGTGATGAAGAGGGAATTTCACCAGGAACTAATTGCATACAAATGACACTGGCTGAAATTCCCTTTTCTCTACAACTGTTAAAGTTACATGAGCCCTGACCTGGATTTTGTCTGGTCAGCCTATCACAAACAATTTAAGTCTTTAAAGAAGTTTTCTACCACTGAGCTTTGGAATGGTTTTATAAATGCTCTACAGCAATCATCCAGCGAAAAAATGGTACAGGAAGGCACCATTCCTACTGCTGTGTTCATGGACATATGAGGACTAAAGTACATGCCTGAGGGGCACATAGGGATACATAGGTGTGGATGTTAGAAGTTACACTTGTGTTATTCCGCTGTCGTTAGCCCCCTTACCACACCACCTGTAACATGTGCAGGATTGGAGGAAATAGGCATGCAAATTTTTGTCTCTGGCATAAAATGGCCATTCAGTATATTACTGCTACAAGTAATAATAAAGTGATGATGATGATGATTATCCTTGGTTAGGTTCTGAACCCATCCACCATGAGACAAAGAACTAACCATTTAGATCACTAACAATTGTGATGTGTCCTGCTATTTTTATCTTAATCTTAGTTGGAGGTGTTAATCTTTTTTTTTATTATTGTATTTTACACTGATTAAAATAATGACGTTTAATATAGCATTCTTTTACCCTAAGTCATTGAGAGACTTTTTTGTTGAAAAGCTGCTGATCAATGTATTAAACAAAGAACAAAGAACTAATTATGGTTGTCTGGAATGTGTAGTAAATTGTTGCGAGATTGGATCAATCATCATCCTCAACTCACTGCTGATGGAGATTAGAACCCACAATGTTCAACTTGTAGCTAAAGCACCATGCATCGTATTCCAAAAATGATTTCAGACTAATTCCTCAAGTAACCCAGAGAGGCGTCATCTCTGCCTACTTTGGGGGGAAAACACCCACGCCCACATATGTCGATCTTTATAAAGTGTTACTTTACTGCAGGACACCATGCTAAATCCTCACATTCTTAGCACTTTGTAAAAATGTTTAATTTATGTTTATGTATTCTTATTCAAAATGTTAGTTAACAGCCTGTAGGGACCTGGTAATGGGATCTTTTCCCCCCTTTTTAAAAAAATGTTTATTAGCTACATTAATGACTGTTTCTGCAATTCTGCTACAAAGACTCATGCTAATGAATGCCAATTAATTCCAAAATGATTTTAAACAAAGGGTGATGAGAATAACCAATCAACCATGGCCGTGTAAAGAGCAAACAAGTCACTCTGACCTATTTTTCTTTTCCTTCCATGTTGCTTTTTGATGACAGCTAGCATTGCTATTTTTCCAGTCCACCTATACAGTTCTGGTGTATACCGTGCAACGTTCAGCACTATAACACACACACACACACGGATCAGCTTGTCAACCATTTTCAGAAAAGAATGTTCTGAGAAACACTCTGAGAATGTTCTTTTTGGGGCTCCTACCAAACTGCTGGATAATCACTTGGAGGGGTGGGAGGGGCAGGCTGGGGGAAATCTGGTGAAATCCCTTCCCCAATTTCTCCACCAACATATTTTAATATCATAGAAGGAAAAAGCTGGCCTGGTGCCACCTCCTTCCAGCCTTCCTCTCTTAGTCCATGACTTCTTTCACTCACGAGTAAGAACTAGCAATTTTGTTTGCTTCAGTACAAGCGGATTCTTTTTCATCATGTCTGAGAATTTTCTCTTTGGAGAATGATTTGCCTTCTAGATTCATATTTGCCAGTACATCTCCAAATCTAATTTTTCTGCCCCTCAAATGAAGTGGAGTATTTTGGGATGCTGTCTTTGCTTTGCTCTGCTCTACCCCCTGGATCTTTTAATTGCATGTTTCAGTAACTAGGTGGTCAAATCCCTTTATGTATCTATTGCAATGCACAAAGTGGAATCTAACTGCTGTCAGAATAAAAATGTTAGTATTTAAGGTGAGACAGGGGCCCTTGTTGCTTCTGCTGCAACAGTCTAACAAGGTGGTCCTTCTATCAAACTTTTACGTTTTGAAGAGTTTCTCCACATATAATGGCATCATTGCTTTTTCAAAATGGTGATTGTCAATGGACATTTTCCCTGAGAACATATTACAATATTCGATGCTTTATTTCTTTTTAAAAAATGTCCAAGTTGAAAGCAGGGATCGTAGTTTGGAGCACATGCGCCCTAGGTTTAATCCCCGAAACCTTGCCTGAAAATACTTGCCTGAAATCCTGGAGAGATACGGCCAGTCCATGTTGCCTAAATTGGGCTAGCTGGATGAATGGTCTGATTCAGTATGAGGCAGCTTAGGCATTTGACAGCATGTGTGTATTTGAAAAATGGGCACACAAACACTTTTATCAGTGGGAGGAGAATGAGTATATTCCAAAAAATGTGCACAATTGATGCACAGGTTTGGAAAAATGCACATGAAAGACATTCATGTGACAAGAAAGAAAGTTCCAAAGCTCACAATGTGATACGCACCTGAGATGGAACAAACTTCAAGGTGGAATTTGGAGTACTCCTGTGAGCTTCAGTTTGGCTGATTTGCACATCCCTATTAGTGATCTAAAGTTGGTGCTGAACCTGAGAGTGAATACCTCCGGACTGTGCTCATGACATATCCAGGGTCATCTAAGTAGTCCATTTGTGCCA
Organism: Anniella stebbinsi; assembly: GCA_029215795.1. Taxonomy (NCBI): domain Eukaryota; kingdom Metazoa; phylum Chordata; class Lepidosauria; order Squamata; family Anniellidae; genus Anniella; species Anniella stebbinsi. The sequence continues at coordinate 2,014,299 of JARDYH010000001.1, forward strand.
TGTCAATGGGCCCAGTTATGGCCTCCAGTTATGAAAAAGGGCCCTTTAAGTAAAAGGATGAGCTACCATTTCCCACTTTTGGTACTGCTACCCGCCACCAAAATACAAGTGGAGGGCAAAATGACACACCCACTCCCAGTGAAAATGGGCTCACCCCCCTTTGGCCACAATGAGAGTGCGGCTCATTTTCAGCGCCACCATTACATCCACCCTTTGTTCTTCCCCTGCCATAGTTTCACAAAGATTCCTAAGGCTGGCTGGGCCTTGTACACCTGGTGGAAGGAGGAAAATAAAAGTTTCCTTTTAAACAATGCAAGAGCTAACCAATGTAAAAACCTAATAATTAAATTACATTTAGCCGCTGGCTATTATTATTCTGCACTGCTCTCCCACCGAGGCAGCCACGGTGATACGATTCAAGCAGCAATCTAGCAGAACACTTTTCATTGCCCATGATTGTTGTGCCGAGTAAATTGGCTCGCATCATCTTTGACTCTAATTTGGGTTTTTAGAACAGTTAATTTGAACTTAAGCACCTATGGAAATGTCATTATCGGGAGGTGTCTACGTTGGAATCCTCTTTCTAGTGGCGCTGTTGAAAACCGGCTGAGCAATGATCGCTCCGGTATAGGTTCCTTATGCTTTCAAAGGCACCATTTATCAGAGATTTATCAGACAATGTCAAAGGAGAAGAGTCTTTTCACACACAGCAGCTTTGTGTGACAGAAATACCACGGAAAAGCTAAGATGCATTTGTTTTATTTTAATTTTTAACAGTGGCCTGTCCTGTGAGAGTGCAGGTCTGTGTTAAATAAAGCTGGGTACACCAAACAATTATTAGCTCTGATTAATCGACACACTAAGAACATATTATTAGCATGGCCTGTGATTGAAACTTCCCCTTGGAAAAGGCTGAATCACATTGTTGTGAAACCCGTACAGAGCCTCTTTTGAGTCTCGTGATCGGGAAGATACAGCAGGGCATAGCGTGGCTTCCTAGCAGGGCACCTCAATGTCTCCAGATCATCCATCTCCATTAAAACTCAGTGGCTGAATTCGGACAACACGATAGTCAATGGTGGGGTAATAATCAACTTTACAGTTGTTCATCTAGGGGGTACTCCCCACACAACATGGTAATAAATAATCAACCGTGGTGTGGATTAGGATCAGCGCTGAGTTGACTATGGCAGCATTCGGATGACACAATAGTCAATACAACTGATGATTGTTCCCCCCCCCCCCCAGTTGCTTATTGTGTCATCCGAATTCAGCCAATGTCTGGTTTACAAGGTATGACAACCCACACTCAATTTTTGGTATGGGTTGAGTGTAGGTTGTTGTTGAACCATGGATTGTTGCATTCTGTGAATTCAGACATGCTAACAAGCCATGATTTGTTAACCACAAACAACCCACAAAGAGAACCCATGCTTTGTTTTTGAGTTGTGAACTGTGGGTTGTTTTTGATTAACAAACCATTGTTTGTTAGTGTGGCTCAGTTCACACAATGCAGGAATACATGGCAACAACCCATGGTTCAGCGACAACCCACACTCAACCCATTCTCAACCTTGAGTATGGGCTGTCATGTTATCTGAACCCAGTCATTGTTTGCAAGCAGAATAAATGCTTATGGACAATGGCTGGGTTCATACAACACAAACAGAGATGCACTCAAGAGAGACACTGAATGCAGGAAGATCCATCCTAGACCATCCATCCCACCCCACCAAGGCAAAACTTCAAACATAAACATAAATGTCTCCAGTTACAGGGACATGCAAAACAATTGAGGAAACATCTGGCTTGAAATGGACTCTGGCAGTAAGCGGGGTGGCTTTGAGTGTGTTTCTCTGCTAGCTGGCAGAGAGAGGCAGTTGGAAACGGCACACTGAATTAAAAATGAGCATATCTCTGAACAGACACAGGACGGAGTGTCACTTTTCCTCATCGAGAGATGAAAGCCATGGATTTAACCATATCTTATGTCCGGAATGTTAACCATATCAGGTTGTGACATAAACGGACCACATCAAAAAACCAAGAATGAAATCAGAGAATTGTTTAGCGGAATGGATGGTGGGGTGGGGGGAGAGGAAATGCTCATGGATTGTTTTTTTTTAAAGCAACACATCAACAGGAGTAACGTTGCTCTCTTTTAATCAGAAGAAATTAGCTTGGCTGATGAGTCAACTTACAAAGAACTTTGTTTCCCAGCAGTTAAAGGATGCCTCTTTGAATCTGATCAACTTTTAAAATAGAAGGAAGCCCAGCAGTAAATAAAACCCTGGGTGCAAGAGTGTGACCAGCTTTCCATACCATTTCCATGTAGAAGTCCGGGGGCTTCTACATGCTGGCCCCATGATAGAACCATCTGAGGCCCACTGTAATATATTTGCTAGGCACTTCCAGGATAAAATCTTTGGCATCTGCCAGGACTTAGACTCCAGTGTTATAACAGGTGAATCTAGTGAGGTGTCCAGAGCACAGGCTTGTCCTGTTTTCTTGGATGAGTTTCAGTTGGCACAGCTCGATGACATGGACAAGGTGCTTGGACAGGTTCGTGCAGCCACCTCTGTATTGGATCCTTGCCCCTCTTGGCTTATAAGAGCTAGCAGGGATGGAACAGCCGGCTGGGCCAGGGAAGTGATTAATGCCTCTCTAGGAGAGGGAGTGGTCCCAGACCATCTGATAGAGGCAGTAGTGAGACCACTCCTGAAGAAAGCTTCCCTGGACGCAGAAAATCTTAATAACTTTAGGCCGGTGGCAAACGTTCCATTCCTGGGCAAGGTCCATGAGCAGATGGTTGCTGGCCAGCTCCAGGCACTCTTGGATGAGGCTGATTATCTGGATCCATTTCAGTCGGGTTTCAGGCCTGGTTTTGGCACGGAATCAGCCTTGGTCGCCCTGTATGATGACCTATGTCGGGAGAAAGACAGGGGGAGTGTGACTCTGTTGATTCTCCTTGATCTCTCAGCGGCTTTCGATACATTGACCATGGTATCCTTCTGGGACGACTGGCTGAGTTGGGAGTGGGAGGCACTGCATTGCAGTGGTTCCGCTCCTACTTGGTGGGTCGGCTCCAGAAGGTGGTGTTTGGGGAACATTGCTCGGCCCCGTGGATTCTCCAGTATGGGGTTCCACAGGGGTCAGTCTTGTCCCCCATGCTGTTCAACATCTACATGAAACCGTTGAGTGCAGTCATCCGGAGTTTTGGAGTGCATTGTCATCAGTACGCTGATGACATGCAACTTTACTTCTCCTTTTCATCTTCATCAGGTGAGGCTGTGGATGTGTTGAACTGGTGCTTGGCTGCGACAATGGACTGGATGAGAGCTAATAAACTGAAACTCAATCCAGACAAGATTGAGACGCTGTTAGTGGGTGGTTCTGCTGACCGGATGGAGGGTCTTCAACCTGTTCTGGATGGGGTTGCACTCCCCCTGAAGGAGTGGGTTTGTAGCTTGGGGGTTCTCCTAGAACCATCTCTGTCACTTGAGGCGCAGGTGGCCTCAGTGGCACGGAGTGTCTTCTACCAACTTCGGTTGGTGGCCCAGCGATGCCCCTATCTAGACAGGGATAACCTGGCTTCAGTTGTCTATACTCTGGTAACCTCCAAGTTAGATTACTGCAATGCACTCTACGTGGGGCTGCCTTTGAAGATGGTTCAGAAGCTGCAGCTTGTGCAGAATGCAGCGGCCAGATTGGTAACAGGGACCAGAAGGTTTGAACATATAAGACCGATTCTGGCCAGCTTGCATTGGCTGCCTGTATGTTTCAGAGCCCGATTTAAGGTGCTGGTTTTAACCTATAAAGCCTTACACGGTTTGGGACCACAATACCTGATGGAATGCCTTTCCCGACATGAACCTACCCATACACTATGCTCAACATCAAAGGTCCTCCTCCAGGTGCCTACTCCAAGGGAAGCTTGGAGGACGGCAACAAGGGAGAGGGCCTTTTCTGTGGTGGCCCCTCAATTATGGAATGATCTCTCCGATGAGGTCCGCCTGGGGCCTCATCTGTTATCTTTTCGGCACCAGGTCAAAACTTTTCTTTTCTCCCAGGCATTTTAACAGCTGAAGTTGAGGTTTGATTGACATTGTGGCCAGGCTTAACAGTTAAAATGTTTTAAAGTGTTTTAATGTCAGCTGTTTTATGTTTATGGTTTTAAATTTTGTATATTTTCTTTTTAATGTTCAATCTTTTAATTTTGTAAAATGCCCAGAAAGCTTCGGCTATGGGGTGTAACCTGTAACGCATGTTTACAAAGTAGTCCAAGCTTTGCATATGGAAGCCCGCATGCATACATGGCACATAGGGCTTGGCCTCTAATACCATGGGATGTACCCAACAGTCTGATTAATTTGAATTGTGTCAGAGCCCAGCTGGGTCCGAGGCAATGAGGAGGCAGCCAAGGGTGGCCATTTATGAATGGCCCCAAAAGAAGACATGTATCATCCCAAAAAGGACAAAAGGGGATACAACTTTGCATAAATTTCGCATGTGATAATTTATATGTATAGATGCAAATTTAGAAACAGTTATGACAATTGAAATTGAAATACAGTATATATCACCATGGTGGAAAACACTGTGAAAAGGTGGCCTGTGTGCCTTGCCATTCAGTCTGCTGCTCCATTGATAGGCAACTGTTCTTTATCTTTAAACTGGAATTACACAGGACAAACCTGCAAATAGAGGACTGTCCTCTGTAAAGAGGATACCAGGGTACCCTACAGGCAGCTTCAAATCAGGACTGTGATGTGCAGGAGAGGGGAAGGATTTTGTAACCTTTCCTCCTGTACTTTTCCCATTGAAAATCCCCCCCCCCCCAAAGCTGCTAATTTCCCTCAAGGTGATAATAGCAGCAAAAATAAAATAAAAGGACTGGGGGGAGGGCACATTAAGCAGGGAAAAGGTGCAGGAAGAAAGAAAGGGTTAATCCCCAAGTCATAGTGCTAGTCTGGATCTCTCCTCCACTCCATAGATACTTCATTCATTCATTCATTCATTCATTCATTCATTCATTCATTTATTTATTTAAAGAGATCAATTCCAAATCAGAATAGATTTCGTTGACCCTGGCTAACACATTACTATCCCACCCTCCAGCCATTGAGTTCTGACCAGAATTCATGAGGGTTTGCCTCTATTTGATCCTAACAACAATCCTGTGGGGCAAATTAGGCGGAGTTGGAGTGACTGGCCCAAAGCCATAAAGATAGCTTCATAGCCAAACAGGGGACCTCAACACAGAACTCTTTGATCCAAGACTTACAATTCTATTCACTCCAGATGACTTACAATTCTATTCACTCCAGTCCCATCAGCCACAGCCAGTATGGCCGGTGGGCAGGAATGCTAGGAGTTATAATCCAAAATATCTGGAGGAATTGGGGAAGGCTGCACTACGTTACATTGGCTCTACTAAGTGGGTGGCACTGAAGGCAGAGAAATATGTTCAAATATGCAAGAAGTACCTGCATGCTTTAGCGTAAAGCTCCTACAGTTAGTAACTAAGCCTTGGAATAGCATCTCATTGGGGGAAAGACAGCGGGGAAATCTCCAAACAATTGGTAGTTGGGGAAAAGGGGATGGACCAGGGGAAAGTGGGTGTGGCTTCTGGGGGAACCCTGGCGGGCAAGATTTTGCCTCCAGGCCTGAGGTTCGGAAACCCTGGTTTAAGTGTAAAGCATTTCCTTGGCTCTTCCAGAACGCCTGATGCCTTCCGGCTGCCACGTCCTTCTCCTCCAGCTCTAACTCCCCCTCCACTACCGCATATTTTTTAATATTTGAACACAGAGTGTCAAAATCTTCATTTTGTGAACGAAATGGGCTTGCTACTATTTCTCCCCCTGCATGGATGTTTGAAAACCAAACATGAGCAACGTGCAGACAGATCCATTGTTTATTTACGACCCCCGTGACAATCCCTGTGGCGTTCTGTGCCTACCATGTTTGACAGATAAAAAGAGTTATTTACAGACGCTGTGTTTATTATGTATGAAGATGGAAGTGGCTCTAGTGCTTGTGAAGCCCCCCATTCATCCCCCTCCAGAGCAGGCTTCTGGGATAGTTGTAGAACTGCGCAAGGGGAGCATTATCCATGCTCACACACCGATCTAGCATGGATATCGTCTTAATCTCCTGAGTGTTAATTCTGCAATGCATTTTAGCTAGGTCATTTTCACATGGATTGGTTTCTGAAAACTTCTGGAGAAAGTGGATCCCTTTCGGCTTAGCTTGACCCAAAGAATATATCGAATTGCATTTATGTAATTACAGTGTTCGCATTTTTCCCATTCAAACGCTCAGAGTGGTTGTCAAATATATATATTAGAAATCTTTATAAAATAATACAAACACAACAAAAACAGATTACTCATCAGCATGGACAAGAGCAGAAGTCTAAGATTGTGGGGGGAGGGTGGATTTGAAGAACAGACCAATAAAAACTTTAGCCACGGATTGCCCTCACGAAGCATATGAAGAATTAAAAGGACTTAATGCGTTGTTTAAATGATAAAAGCATTGGAGTACCTGTATGCCTAATCCTTGAATGTAGGGCACTTCAAAGAGGACCTCCAAATGATGTGTGTGTGTGTGTGTGTTCGGATAAAATGAATATGTGGATTTCTTTGATAAATAGGGTCTATGGGTGCAATTTTAGTGGAGAAGATACAAGTGCATTCCTCCAGACATTATGGGCACCAGTAGATACAAGATACAAGAGATATAATTGTGGGAAGATAGGGATTGTCAGTGAGAGGCTTTATTTTCCCTCATTGCTATTGATATGCAACCAAATTTTATTGGTGACATGGCCTTGCGATGTCATTACGTTCACTACATGATCCCTGATTGGCTGGGATCAGGCAGTGAAGAAGGCCTGCCATGTAAAGGCAAATGGCACCCAACAGCTGCAGATAGGGAACAATGTCTGAGAACAGGAGCAAAAAGAAAGAAAAGTGTGAAAGAATGGGAAAGGAGCGTTTTTAGAGACATGCCCGAATGGCAACTTGCACAGTGAAAAATCAAACCTCACAGTATTGCTACTTACACTTGAAATCTCTTTCTTTGCATTATGGACTATAGTTGAGGGAGGGAGGAGGAAGCAGGGAGTTTCATTCAGAAGGGAACTGTTCTGAAAAAGCCGTGGACCACTCATAAAGTACAGCAACAAAGCTATATCTCAGCAGCAACTGGGAGTGAGAGGCGTATATATATATATATATATATATATATATATAGAACATAGTCTTCATATTTCAAAGATATGCCCTCCTCGTTCCCTCCGAGGAAACCAGCCCAACCTATGTAGTGAGGCAGATGGCTAGGCATTGACCATCTCCATCTGGGTTTCAAAGTCCTCAACCAAGGAATGTTGTGCAGCCATGACTTTAAATGAAAAGAAACAAACAGTTGCGGGAATTCACCAATTCCATTAAGAGGACATCATGCTGGTTTTATTAAGAAAACCCTACTTTGCATATTAAGGAAAATAACGATCTCAGTGTTTACATTTGAAAACAGAGGCATATGTAAATTGAAGTCGCTAGCAGCAGAAAGGACTGCTTATTTGTCCAATAGCTTTAAGTGTCGTTCCTTGCGCAGCTATGAAATATACCCCCATGGGTTTACACATCTGGGGAACGTAATCGCATGGAGTTATTATTCCAAGGAACTGGAGCAGGGAAAGCAGCAGGAGGTGACCTAACTAAAATACAATTGGGCCAACCTTATTTATGAGTTTTGGCAAGAACTGGAGGCCGCATAGGAGCCGTAGAAGGGGAAGCAATTCTGGCATCCCCCATGCCAGCCACCTAGGAGAGAAGGTAGGCCGCAAGGAAGGAGCAGCAATTGGAGACATGGTGGGCTAACTTTGGGAAGCTGCCCACCATTTTGATTTTTTTCACAATATGCTGGAGTGATGGCATGTGATTTCCCCCTCCCAATATGGAAGCTTTTTGAAGCAGATACTGGCTGTGTTTCTGCTGATAAGTGTTCCGTATATACAATGCGAAGATGTTGGAAGGCAGCAACGAAAGAATCAGTTTTTAAGTCCCAGGATGGAGCTGGCTGCGGCCCCACAGTAATCTGTTGGCTGGCATGGGCGCAGCTAGCAAATGAAATCACCAAGAAATGGAATATTTACCATCGCAGCTAAGTATCCTGAATTTGTGCATATTATGCAAATAGCAGCTGTACAAAAAAAAAAAAAACCCAAAACACACACGCCCCGGAAATCTGCAAGCTGGCCTGATTCTATGGAGATTGAGTTGGGCATAATGAAGTCACCCGCACATGTGATGCACAACAGAGATTCAGGTCTGCTTGGAGAGATGTGTACATGGTGAACATAATGGTGCAATTAGACCTGATTCACATGATATTGTATGTCTGCCCCGGATGACAAGGGTTCCAGCATGCAAGAGACAGAAATAAGGGGACAATTTTTGCTACAGATGGATGGATCTACCAAGTCGGATTCCACTCAGTTTCTCATTTTTCCAACCTTATGTTCATTCTGTCTACTTCTGCATCAGTTTGGACGTCCTAAAAATCTGCAAGGAAATTCATACAAAGTTTTATGCACGTTTCTCAAAATGTACACATTTCTGTGTGCACTTTCCCAAACATGTCCCATTACTGGCAAAAGGCAGGCGGGCGGTGGTGGTTGTGGCAAAATAAGGGAAGCAGAAGCAGCTGATTTGGTGTCTCCTTTCACTCCCAAACACAAAATTACCCAATTTTGGTTGAAAATTGGGTAATTTCCAACCCAAAGTTATCTTCATGGGACTGTTGGCTCATGTCGGATAAAAACTTCAAAAAAGGACTGCTTTACCGTGCAAGTTTCATTACAAAAAAACGCTACAGAAACCAGATCCTCTGCCCTAATACTTCTAACACTCATGCAATAGCCGACCAGCTAAATAACTTGTATCTACGATTCATGGACAGCTGCCTGGGTATGTATTCAATGCTCTTTCCCCGTGTGTGTTTTATTAACATATTCCCACATGAAGCTTTCACCTGCAGCCTTTAAGTGTTTTTTCCTCATATTTGGACCAGGGACAAAAGAAGTACTTGTTGTAAAAAGCTAGAAATACTCTCCCAAGATTTCTGTTCATTTTTTGCACTTTTGAAGCAACAATATCAGCTCATCAACTAGAGTGTGAACAGTGGAAGCCATTTGTACAAGCATATCTGTAGTCGTCCAAAATTCGTACTAAATAGATGGAAACATGATGCAGAATGAAGTGGCAGATTGAAGTGGTGGATGGCTGGACTGTACTTCTTCAGACTACAGGTGTGGGTTCAAATGTTTTGAATGCTCCCTGAGGCTCACCAGGGAAGCTAGTAGCACCCAATGGCAATGAGAATAATGCAAGAAGAAAATATGACTGTGGATCGCTCCAAGTGAGTCCTGCTGTCTGGAACTTTTTCCTATTGCAACAATAGGAGGATGTTGTCTCAGCAGGGAGCAAAGGCCAACTGAAACCTTATGTAAGTTGATAAGACCTGTAATGTAGTCATCTCTGCCTCTCCTAGAAAAGTTGACTGGACTGTTTAAGGGCCCTCACCTGATTCTGTATCCTGAGACTACTGTGAGGCAGGGTTGATGGAGGTTCTGCCAGGGACTCATTTTTTGAGCCAGAGGATGATGTCAGGACTGTTTCCTCTGGCATCAGGGCCCTGAAGAAGGCACTGAATCTTCTACCCCCAAAGAAGTAGCCTGTGCCTTGTCCCCATCAGAATCCTTAGCTGCATACTGGAATTATGGGAATCATGACACTGGCACAGCACGAGACTCTTGACTCCTGATTCTTGGTTCCTCTGAATATTGCCTGTCGCTCAGCCCTGACAACTGGGTATGTTCAGGCCTGGGTGGCAGGTGGTGCTATCTAGAGGTCTCAGCCCCTGAAGTGGGCTCAGCCAAGCAGCATTAGACAAAGAGAGATGCATCTCCAGCCAGAGGTCTCTTGATGAGACCCGTCATATGGCCTTCATTAAGAAGTATTGCCAAAGCAAGACTTCTCACAGTATTTACAAATACAAACCACATGGCCAAGCCTTGTAAGACTGCTTGAACAACCAGGCTCTGGGTTTGGTTTTGGCTTCAGTTGTTTTATTTTATTTGAAATATGAACCAGGAGAAGGGATTTCAGCCTAATGCTTGTTCCACTCCATTATTCTTTTCCTCTGAAGTTTTTAAAAGCAAAGGGAGGTTTAAATACGGAATGGACGATCCACCCGCAAACAGAGGACATAATGTAATGTTATTTAGCAAATCGACGTAAAATGAGGAATTAGTTAACTCAGTCTCCCCCCCCACACATACACAGTTTGTCCTTCCATTCAATTAAAAAAAAAAAACCTCTTAAACTGACTGTGCCTGTAAAATTTTATAAGTCATATACAAAGCTCCTTGCATTTACTGCTCGGGTTGAATCAATATGGTTATCTACCTGTCAATTTTTCGTGCTCTTTAATCCAGAAAGAGTGCAGGTCCTCTTTTTTTATAGCTTGTTGAGGAAGTACTAAGCTAATCAATATATCCTGTGATAAGGGGATGATTTGAAACGCATATAACAAAAGCTTATCATGTCACTGTACACGGAACCTGCCAAAATATTTTCTTAGATGGAATGTCAAGAGAAGCCTCCATCTTTCATTGCTTAAGAGGGTAGTGGCAGAAGCACTATGGGACCTTGAGCTTTGCGCATTTGGGTGGATGTTCAGTCTCTGATTGCTTCCTATGTATTAGGAAGCATAATGATCTACACTCACTGACGCTGTTCCCAGAGAGGAGGAGGCAGGGCTAACAAAAGAGGCTTGGACAGGTCCAAGTGGATCCATAAGCACATTCTTGAGCAATAAGTAAACTAGTGAGGTGCTGAACATTTCTTTCACATTTTTCATTCATTCATTCATTCATTCATTCATTATATTTATATACCACCCCCTGGGAGTCCCCAGGAAGTGGTATATTTCTATACTACTTCCTGGGCAGTTCACAAAAACTAAAAACAATTAATATACATCATACAACGTACAAAAACCATTTACATAAAATGTATAAACAGAGAGTGTGCATGCGTGCATGTGCAAACATCCCCCCCCCCCCCATATATATAAAAACAATTTTTAAACCACTAGCCAAAGACAATCCGGAACATATTTCAAAAGTACATCGTTCAGACAGACTAGTCGACACGCCCAAGACTGTGACCTGGAACATACCCATTTTAAAGATCTAGTGCATTATTTACCTTGTTCAGCTGGCCCTTTAAACCAGACAGAGTGGTGCATCCAGGTAAATAAAGCAACGCCACCCTCTGCTGTAAGTTTTGAACATTAACCACAGCATGTGCTCTGATACATTCTAATGATGTTCAACTGATTCTAAAGCATTCCTTGGGCCTGTGCATTGCAGGGGAAGATAAGCAGTCTTTTAAGTAAGCATGTGTACCATTACTGATCTTCCAAATGAGAAATCTGTAGGAAGCTTCAAAGGAACCCCAAGGAGACCTGGAGCGCAATGTGAGAGCTACTGTTGTAGATAAATGATCTTACATCTCGCCTTAAAAGGGGGGGGGGGGAAATGGCCCTGATGCTTGTGGTCAAAAATACTTTTCTGAAACTCATGTGCTCCCAATCCCAATCCAATCCTTTATTGCAGTCCATAGACCAAAGGAAATATGACAAGAGTGAAGTTATTACAGAATATATTTTTTAAAATTGTTAATAACAAGATCCAACACGCCTTAAAATACTTTATATATTTCATAAAAGTTAAAACACTTATCTTAACCAACAACCATTGCTCTGATGGATATAGCCACATTCAAAAACTTGGCCACTGGTATCGTAATATCCTCATTTGTGCCCTGTAGCAAGAGGTTTAAATGATATCCTGGGGTGAGATTTGTTAAAGGTCGTATAAAAGGCCAGATTAAATCCTCCCTTGCTTTTTGATAAAAGCATCATGAGAACAAAATGGGCTCAACAGTTTCTACGTCTAAATTGTTACATGGGCAAATTCTGAGGAACCACGGAATCTTCTTGAGTCTGCCCTCAAGAACCTTCGAAGGGAGGAAGTTGAACCTGGCCAACGTAAAGGCCTTCCTGTATTTGGGAATGATTAACCATTTCAAGTACAGCATTCCATCTTTAGTAGGATTGGATGACAACCCCAGTGATTGTGGCACACAAGGGCCCCATGCCATGTGCTCCTTTAAAGAATTCAATATTGGAATAGTTCCAAAGGGTGTGTGTGTATGTATGTGTGTGTTTTCCTGCTGAATAGCTCTAGAGTTCCTAAAGACCAGATAAATCTCTTCCTTTAATCAGTGTGCTTCATAATTTTCACTCAGTAGCCAAGTGGAATGCGCAAGAGACACCCTGCTGAGTTAGTGCATCTGAAATAATTTGTAAGCATCTGATCCCTAAAAGGCTTAAATGCACCAAAGCATATCAGGATTGTGGATTTAAGCCCAGCGGCCGGTGGACCAGAAGCTAGAGTGGTCTCTAAACCTCTTGTGTGTTCAAGGATATGCATTAGATGTAGCTATGTAACTCCGATTGAAGCCTGGGATGCAATGGAGCGCATCCTGCCTGTGCTTAAAGGGCCACTGCACCATCTAGCAATTTGTTTCTGGGCACAATTCAAAGTGCTAGTTTTGGTCTTCAAAGCCCTCAATGATGTGGGCCCAAGTTACTCCAAGGGCTGCCTTTACCGATAGGAGTCTTATCATTAAGATCTTCTTCGGAGCCTTTCCATCTTCTGAAGTGCAGTGAGCAGTGATGTGAGCAGGGCTTTTTTGATGATGGCCCCTTGCCGCTGGAACTCCCTTCCCCTGCAAATTCAACAGGGATCACTCTGACTGTGTTTAGTGGCAAGTAAAAATGCCCTTATCCTCTCTAGCATTGAGTGGTATCTCATCTTGTTGCTTGCCAAGTCTGTTTCAGTGGCCAGGGCTGGTGTCAAGGGTTGACATTGGTTGGACACCTGCCAAGGGCTCACAACCCAGCAGGGACCCACTGGAAAGGGTCCCCTGGAGTTGCTCCTCATGGCTTGCTTGCTTGCTGAGCCACCTTTTGCTCTGGCTTGGACAATGGTAGCAGCAACAAGAGCGGCCAGTTGATGCCACTCCCTGGCTCTCAGACTGCCTGCTTGCCTGCCAAGCAAGTGAGCGGCAGCAAAGATGGAAAATGGAAGAGCAATATCAACAAGCAGCAATGGTGGTGAGCCAGTAGGGCTCTCCGTGAGGGAGGGGACCACTGAGGGTGTCCTGACCAAGGGCTCCCAGAACCCTGGAGCCAGCACCGTTTCTGCCAGACGGTCTTGTTTGTCTGAATTCCGTGGGGTGTGATTTGAACAGGCTTACTGTTTTAAAGTGCTCTGAGCCCCGAGTGAGAGATGGGGTAGATTTTTTTTTGTAATGTGCACATATATTCTGACATGTCAAGAACATGACGTCTTTGTGGACATCTCAGCTTTGCCAAATGGAAATTGAACTGCTTTCTTTTTCCTGTTCTTTCATTTCCTTTCTTTCTTTTTTAGACCGGGGGGGGGGGGGTTATAGGGACCACAGTGTGTGTGTGTGTGTGTGTGTGTGCAGATTTAAAAAAGCACAACACCTATGCTGCCATCTCCACCTTGAAGTCCAAACAAGTCCAAATCAAGGGTTTAAAATAGCATGTCATTGGGCCCTAACTTTTGACGCATCCTCCCATGCAAGACACTTTCCCATGGCATCATTAATTGACCCCTGTTCTGAAATATGTGGCTTTGATCCAAAGGTGCCCTTCTGCTAGCGTAAAGCCTTGACTTAGTGGAAGAATGCTGCATCAGAAAAACCAACCCCAATTCCCAACTCCCATTTGTTTAAGGGTCTTTGCAAGACATTTGATGGCTCACCAGAGCTTATATGCTACAGTTGGTGAACATACCAGTATATTACTAATTGACCACACTTCTCATGTTGTCATGCAACCCCCGACACACTGCTATGCTGCACTGTGAGAAATCTTCCACAGCCACTTGGATAAAGTTCGTGGCCTAATGCTAGCATATTAGAGCCTTGTCCTGAAAGAAGTCTTCCTCTCTAGTGCTTCTGCAAGAGTGTTGATGGACCGGCCACCACTAATAGACCGTAGTGCCGAACTGCAAGGAAACGCCCTCTGGTGCTTGCACAATGTTCATGGGCCAGCACTGATTCATTGTAGTGCTGGACTGTGACGAGTTTTCCTCTAGTGCAGGGGAGGGGAACCCCATTCAGCCTGGGAGAAACTCTTGGGGACCACCCACATCCCAGTGGTGGGTGAAGCCAGTGAAAAATAGGGTTGTGCCAAAGGCAAAATGGATGGGGATCAATAATAACAAAAATAACACACACAGAAAAAATAACAGGTTATTGTAGCTTGAAGCTCTTGCAGCTAATAATTGAGTTGCAAGAGACAGATTTCAAGTTTTTAGAATGGAGAAAAATGCGAAGAAGGCAGGGAACACCAAATAATTGGCAGTCATGGGAAAAGGATGTGGGGAATCCCAGAAGGGTAGACTGAGCCCCCCCCCCCCCCAAATGGCCAACCCTGCTTGCACAAGCATTCATGGACCAGAACTAAGAAAGTGTAGGGCTATGTTGTCTTCAATTGTCCTCTGCTGCTTGCCCAAAGTTCACAGACCTGTGCTGATGCATTTCCCCTTCTGCTCACATGTCTTTAGATCCAAGCCCTTAAGTTGTTACTAGCCCACATTTACACCATGCTGTAAACACCACTCAAAGTTCTGCTGCATCCTGACTGAAATCTTCTCATTCAAATTTGCTAATGGATTTGTTTTAGTTTTTAATAGACAGAGAGAGTGAACACATTTATTTGCCTTTGCAACCTCATTATTTTCTTTGCATGCAATTATTTCCTTGCCAAACAATACGGGTGACAAATTGCAACAGACTACTCCAGCAGATTTTTAACCCAAGGTAAAAATAAACAGAAACATCTGTAAAGCAATCTTGTACAAAGCTACGTTTATTAACAAATACATTTTTCTAATAAAACACCATCTGCAAGTAACCCCCAGCTTCCACTCGATATAAATAGGCCTTTTTACGGTTTTCAGATGCTGTTCCCAGAAAATTATTCCAAGCTCTCCTGCAAAACACATCAGTCTTTGTTGCCCTCTGGAATGTTAATAAATAATGGCAAGGGATTTCTTCTTCTTCTTCTTCTTTAAAGCAGTCAAGCAAATTATTGGCTTAAAACAATTATTCCCCCTCCCCCCCTAAAAAAGGGGAGAAGAAGCTGACCTTTTACAATAAAGTACCCTAAGAATGTATGGTTCCTTATTCTTGATATTACCAGCTATGAAATCGATACTTTGGGAACTCTGATAGGCAAGTCCTGTTATATCAATCTCCTTGGAGGTATGTGTTAGGTACGCACCGCCTTACTGAGAATCTCTTCGAAGCGAAAATAATGGCACCAGGTTTATGCCATACGGATTTACTTTGGAGTTCTGCTCATATTCAAGACCAAGCGTACACAATACTAGAGAAAGCCGGATTCGACACTAGAATAATCAAGCCTCTGCAGGAAAGCTCCATTATGCAATCTCAATGTATTATGTTTACTTTGAGGAATAGATTCCATTTCTGAGAGCCCTAGAGAGGCAGAAGGACGGAGCACCGTCTCCAGCACTTAATCATGGAGGCTTCCTGAGCAAGCACCTCCTGGCTTCTGAGATTTGGCCTGCATGTTTTAACGCTTACATCCACAGCCATGAGAACTAAAGGCAAGGTTTTAACGAAATGGGGAAAAAAAATTGCAGTGTTTTCCAAACCATTGTGGCACACTCCTCTTTCCCCCCACTGGAAGTACACTTCACTCTTCCAATGGACTTTTAAGGATATCTTTAAAAGGTTGATTTTTGGAGTATGTAGGAGAACAACCTATCTTCCTTCAGAGAAGCTCACCCACTGTGTTTCTGTACATGTTAGGGTGGCCAGGTACCCTACTTTACAAAGGAAAGTCCACTATTTTGGAGAGCTGGCAGGAGACCAGTCCTCTATTTGAAAATATCCTCTTTTTGAAGAGGAATCCAGTCCCAATCTGATTGAACATCAAAGAACCATAAGGAGGTTGAGCAGGGTGATTGGAGTTGCCCATGAACAGTTAGCACCAAGACAGCACACTGAGCAAGGCACACTGGTCACTTATGCATTAAAACCTCAGAACGTAAGAAGAGCCCTGCTGGATCAGAACAAGGGTCCATCAAGTCCAGCATTCTGTTCACAGAGTGGCCAACCAGCTGTCGACCAGCACTCTTCAAATACTTGAAAGGCTGTCACACAGAGGAGGGCCAGGATCTCTTCTTGATCATCCCAGAGCGCAGGACACGGAATAATGGGCTCAAGTTATAGGAAGCCAGATTCCGGCTGGACATCAGGAAAAACTTCCTGACTGTTAGAGCAGCGTGACAATGGAACCCATGACCTAGGGAGGTTGTGGGCTCTCCCATACTAGAGGCCTTCAAGAGGCAGCTGGACAGCCATCTCTCAGGGATTCCTGCATTGAGCATGGGGTTGGACTCGATGGCCTTACAAGCCCCTTCCAACTCAACTATTCTATGACTCACAAGCAGGACACGAGCAGGAATTCTACTCCGCTAAGGAGAGATGGTTTCTATTTTATTTAAATTACAGTTATTGCTTCTGAATGTTCACCTATACCTATAAATTTGCACATCCAAATGTTATGGAAATTGGAGTCCTCTTTTACGTGATATATTTCTTCTTTTTTCTTTTCCTTTTTGGTGATGCCTCAATGGCCACCCTAGCGAAAGCACACCTCTGTTCTGGGCATGCCTCCTCTGGGGACAGGTAACTGTGCTCAGCCTCTCCAGTGGAGTGGCAGAAGGAATCAGTGGTGCCTTGATGCAGACATGCAGCAGAACTGCCCATCCCTAGAAAAGGTCAAAGGGAAGGAGACAAAGGCCAAAGCAATGAATCCTGCAGACACAGCGAGCAACCTCATCTGGATGGGTGGGTACGCTTATCTCACACTGGAGCCTTCTACAATGTAACGTATTTATTACTTCTGGCAGGCCATCAATTCCCTCTTGGCACACCAGTGTGCTGTGGCTCACAGTTTGGGAACCACAGAGGAACTGAGTAAACATGCATAGGCAGCCAGAGCCTATGCATGTTTACTCAGAAGTAAATCCCATAACCTCCCAAGTATTTTCCAGTTTAAATCAAGGACATGCTTGTAATACCACTATTCTAAGAATGAAGATGTCTTTCCAAGCACCATCTCCTCCACAATTACACCTTGCTAAAAGCTCTTCAATTGCCTGCTGAATGGTGTACTCATTTACCCAGCAACAACCATGTGAACATCGTTGAAATGCATCCTTTTAAAAATGCACACTTGTAGAAGTTTGCATTGTCATACTTTACTTCATGGGGGAAAGTGTGCACTTTTTAAAAATGTGCATTTTTTTCCCTTTTTCAATGAACCAATAAAACAGGTCACAAATAAGGATAGGAGCAAAGCCAAACCAAGCCTCGAAGTGGAGTTCAGAGGATTTCAGAGAGCTTGTGCATCCCTGGATTTCCTATTCCTACCCAAAATTATACACAGTTACACACCAAATAAAGCATTTCCTTTCGCAACAGGAAAGAAGAAAAATGAGTTCATTCAACAGTATTAGAACTGATTAGCCATCACAGATGTTACAACAATAAGAAGCAGAAGCAAGACCCAATGAGTGGAACTTACTACCTGTGGATTGGATTGCAGCCTTGGGGCCAAAACACAGGATGCAGGAGAATCATGATCAGATCTCCCTTTATATATACAAAAGGGTTCACACAAAACAGCCCTCCCCCATATTTAAAGCAGTTGCAGAGAACTGTGGTGTAGATTAGAGGAGTGGTCTTTTGTTCCCGTGTTGTCTCTCTAGACTAAACAGCTGTCTCACCACTAAAGATGCTGTTCGCTGCCATGCCATGGAAGAAAGGCCTGTATTATCTCTGCATTTTATGGTCAACTACGAAAATAAGAAGAGCCCTGTCAGATTAGATCAA
This sequence comes from Anniella stebbinsi, assembly GCA_029215795.1. NCBI lineage: Eukaryota > Metazoa > Chordata > Lepidosauria > Squamata > Anniellidae > Anniella > Anniella stebbinsi. Next base: position 2,032,400 of record JARDYH010000001.1, read on the forward strand.
AAGTCCTTCTAGTCCAGCATTCTGTTCTCACAATGGCCAAGCGGATAGCCACGGGAAAGACATGTGTGCAATAGCACCCCCCTCCCAAACATGTTCTCTAGCAACTGGCATATCCAGGCATACGGCCTCTGATCCAAGCTATCCTTAGTGGCCATGGTTAGCCGTATCCCCCATGAATTTGTCCAATCACCTTTTAAAGCTGTCTTACTTAGTTGGTGGTGGCCATCACTACATATTGTGGAAGGGAATGCAGGATTTCAACTCTGCGCTGTGTGAAAAAGTACTTTCTTTCATCTGTCCTGAACCTCCCACCATTCAGCTTCCTGGGATGACCTTGGGTTCTAGTATTATGAGGGGGTGAGTGTGGAAAGCCTCCCTATCAACTTTCTCTACACCATGCATAATATGATGCACCTCTTTCTTGTCCCCCCCCATTACTCACCCTTTTTCCAAGCTAAAACTCACCAAACAGGGAAACGGTGCAGGGAAATGCGTTAAGCATAGCATTTGCTAGGGCTGTGCATAGTCCTCACAACTGACCTCATAGGTCGATTCAGGAGCTCTCGATTCAGCTCAGGGCACTTCGGGACCTGGCAGATCTGCTTTGGTTTGGTTCTGGGGATGGGAGGGAGGGAGGGAGGGAAATGGGGAATCCAATGGCCTCCCGGTCAGCCTTGTGGCACGTGGAGGACAGTGGCTCACTACTGCTCTGAATTGGGCCAAAGTGCCACAAAGTGCTTCAGACCTGTTCCGATCTGCTTCGGAGTGCCTCAGCCCCATCTGGTACCACTCTGGCTTGGATTCGGGATTTGGCCCTGAGATGGTGCACAGCTCCAATCAGACTTGGAACATGCACAACCTCTCTGCATTAAAGAAACAACAATAAGGCGGATTCCTGCACTGAGCATGGGGTTGGACTCAATGGCCTTATAGGCCCCTTCCAACTCTACTATTCTAGGGTTCTAACAAAACCCGATGTTTTGTTTGTTTGCTGTAAGATGCCCTGATAATGTGCTTGAAGGGCATGGTATAAATCTAATCATAGCTGGCATGCCTCTGTAGGCCAGTTGCTGAGGAACAGGAGCAGGAGGATGCGATTGCATTCATGTCCTGCTCGTGGGCTCCCCTTAAGCATCTGGCTGGCCACAGTGTGGATGGAATGTTGGACTAGATAGGCCTTGGGTCTGATCCAGCACTACTAGGCTGACCATATTAAGAAGAGGTCAGGGCTCATGTAACTTTAACAGTTGTAGAGAAAAGGGAGTTTCAGCAGGTGTCATTTGTATGCAATTAGTTCCTGGTGAAATTCCCTCTTCATCACAACAGTTAAAGATGCAGGCACTATACTAGAGTGGCCATATACAAAAGAAGGCAGGGCCCCTGCAACTTTAACTGTTGTGATGAGGAGGGAATTTCACCAGGAACTAATTGCATACAAATGACACTGGCTGAAATTCCCTTTTCTCTACAACTGTTAAAGTTACATGATCCCTGTCATCCTTTTCATATGGTCAGCCTAAGTACTACCCTTCTTATGTTCTTATAAACAAATAAAAATAAATATTCCCCTTAAAATTTAAATGGCACTTTCTAGCAAAAACAAACCAAAAGCAAGCAAACAAACAAGCAATAAACAGGCCACTAAGGCAGCTTCACATCGCACCCAAATCATCCATTTTGTCCCTCGCTACTAGCCATTTTCTAAGCAAAAAGAAATTGTAAGTGCAGCTGGGCTTTATTTGTGCCCCATTGTCAGCAATTAGAAATAAAAGCAGAGGTTTGTCATTTCCCATCTGGAAAAGGAAAGGGTTTCTATGCACATAGTAGTCACAAGCCAATACAGACCTAATTGCACTTAAGCCCAATGAGTTTCAAGCAAGGGTGCAAAATATTTTGGCAAACCTCAGAAGTATGGATGAATGAGAAATATGTTTCAGTTCGGGTTTTTTTTAAAAAATCAGGATTTATCGAGTTTGCACCTTCTGGACCAAACTTGGACAGGGACAGAATCTGCGGTCCAAATCTGTACATTTCGGAGCTTGCAATGTGATTCATGAACCCCAAGCAATGCGCTCGACAGCATGCATACGATTGAAAAATGTGCATGAAAGACCTTGTATTTTTTTTAAAATGTGCACCAACACATTTTAGTCAATGAGAGAAGAATGCATGCATTTCAAAAATGTGCCCATGGATGTGTACATTTGTAAAATATATATATATGCACAGATTTTCATGCAAAAAAAGAGCTTGCAACCTGGGATGGAACCGAGTCAGAACGAGCTTTCAGATGGAATTCAGAGTGAGCTCAGTTTTGGCTGATTCACACATCCCCACTCAGAAGTCAGGGACACTTCATCAGAAGCCAGATTAGTAGTGAAGCAGCGGAGCATGGCGGAAGGGGAGAGAGACCCACTTCCATTGGCATGGTCTTCTCATTTGCTCTTCCATTCCAACTGCTCCCTCATTTCAGATAGTACTTAATTGAGGGGCACCCAGGCTCAAACGTACTTGGGGAACCCTTCCTCCAAAGAGTGGCTGCTAGTTATGAATAATCCATGGACTAAGAAAGTTAGAGGAGGCCTCGGTACATCTAGTAGTAGTAGTAGTAGTAGTCGTAGTGTGAGGAGGAGGAGGAGGAGGAACCTGCTTCCTGCTCTCTTCTGCAACCTAGTTGCCAGTGGTCAATCTCAAATTTTGTAGCTATTGGGGTTCCTCTTAAACATGCCTAACTCTTTTGTGACCAATGCCTTCTGGGCAGGGATGTGGAAATCAGCAAGACTTGAGCTCATTCAGGTTTTCTGTGTTCCCCCTCAAACCTTGGTCTGACTCGTGTTCATATCTGACTGGGAGCTTTTTTCTTTTCATGTGAAAATCCCAAAATACTCGGGTGCATACTTGGTTGCACATTCCACAGTATGCAAACTTCTCTTTGGTGAAATGGTGTCTGTGCCTCCTTTTAAAAGAAGCACACACCTTTAGGCGTATTTTTGTAACGCACATCTCCCCTCGTAGAAAGCATCGCAAGCTTGGGACCGTACAAGCTTTGACCACAGATTGAGCTCCCATTCAGGTTCGGGAAGAGCGAACAGGATAAATTCTGGCCATAAACGAATGGAAACGAATTTCTCATACATCCATACGTTTTGGGTGAGTGTTTGAAAAAGTAGGACTATAGTAGGATTAAGAGGCTGACAATTTAATAGGAAATTTAAGAAGCATGACATCCTGAAACACTGTAATTGGGATAAAATATGACTTACTTCACTAGCTTGCGGAATGGTAAGCTTTGGTAATTTATTCTTTGAGCTGGGTCCAGCGGTCTTTCCTTCCAGTAAAGTTCCGATGGTTTGGTTGCCATACACACCTTCAATTTCTATTGGCGGTTTCAGTTCAGGTGAGTCATTTGGAACTTGGTCCTGGCCATCCATTGGCCGAACATAAGCAGTGGGTTTTTGCTGGGTCATGCTACTCTTACAGTGAAGTCCTGGAGGGAAGTTCGGAGTTGAAAGACTGTTGTTTGCTGACAGTAAGGATGTGGAAGGGAGTGGAGATCCAGGTCCATGACCCAGAAACTCCAGATCCACTGGAGACTTTGAATGGTTGCTTTCTTTATAAGAGTGTTCCGCAACGGTTGATTTTGGATGATTATGCCTTCTTGAGTGTGAAGACGATGGTGTCGTGTTAGCTTCCTCACCTCCCCCAGTTTTATGCTGATCAACCTGACAGGTGTAGAGGTCATCATATCTGCTTTGTGGAGGCTCATGAGAAGAACTATGTTTTGTCCTACTTTGCTGGCTACCAGCTTGACTTGGCTGACCAGTGTTAGAGCCATGGTTGCCACGGGTCCAGTCAGTTCTGGATTTCCTGCTGCTCTGGTGACCATGCAGCAAACTCGAATTAGATGACATGGAAGTAGGGGGAGGCATTGATACCGAGGTGTGCCCACTGATTTGATGGGGTGGGATCATGCGGTTTCTTTGTTCAGGGAAAAAACTCGGTTCAGTTTTATCTACTGGGGTCTGTGGCACTGAATTCTTTGGGATGCCTACAAGGTGACTCTGGTTAGAATGGTTGGTCAGCAAGTCCTTCATCTCATCATAATTCCCCAACGTATTCTGGACACGGTTGGCAAGAGCATCACCTTTGTTAGTCTGAAATATAAAGAGATGACAATGTTAAGAGAGAAATTATCCTAACACTTGACATGTGTAAGTAGTAGTGCGGATGAAGACAAAAAAAATGTTGTGCTTGGAATATAAGTTTGATCATCTCATCCCAGAGTGCAGGAAGTGGAATAATGGGCTCAAGTTACAGGAAGCCAGATTCCAGCTAGACATCAGGAAAAAACTTCCTGAATGTTAGAGCAGTATGACAATGGAACCCATGACCTAGGGAGGTGGTGGGCTCTCCCACACTAGAGGCCTTCAAGAGGCAGCTGGACAACCATCTGTCAGAGATGCTTTTAGGTAGACTCCTGCATTGAGCAGGGGGTTGGACTCGATGGCCTTACAGGACCCTTCCAACTCTACTATTATATGATTCTATAATGTCCAGATATATTCACAGGAGAGCTCAATTGCCTTGATTTTTTCCCTTTGCTCTGAAATTAAATTGTGAAAACTATAAAATTATGTGCCAATTTTGCACCTACATTGTCTGCATTTGTCATACTAGGTGTTCAAGGTTGGCAGCCATTATCAGTGCATGCTCAGAAGTTGATTACTTTCAACCCTTCACTCTTGATGAAACGATGGTTTATTAATTAGCACTTTTAAAAAAGATGCTGAACCTATTTTGGGCTTGCTTTCAGTAACTTGGGAGAGCTCTTTTAGAGACAGGTTCTTCTGACTGAAACCTGGAGTGGATTCACTGCCTCATGGACAGCAAAGCCAGGATAGCTCCTTAGAGTCCTGACTGCTTCTGACTGAAACCCGGAGGGGATTCACTACTCCACTGAGCTCAGAGCTACCAGCCTCCCCTGTAAGTACCTATGTGTTCAGAGATACAAGTGGGTCCTTGAATAGTCCTCTTCGAAGTAAGAGAAGTGTGTAGAAGAGGGCTGCAGAACCTCAGGCATGGGAGCCAAATCCAGCCCTCCTGGGACCCAAATCTGGCACTCCAGGGTCCCCCAGAAGGTCATTCCTCTTCCTTCCAACCACCTGTCATTTGGTAGCTTCCCAAATTTTGTACACTCCCACCATTCTAAAAGGTTGAAATGTCTCTCCTAAGGCTTAGTTACTGGCAGAGCTTTAAGCTATAATACACTGGGATTTGGGCCCTGCCAATTTTGCCTTTCATCCCACCCACCACTGGAATGCAGCCCCCGAGAGCTTCTCCAAAATAGAATTCAACTCTTGGGCTGAAAGAGGTTCTACACCCCTGCTGCAGATAGACTTGCGGCTCGGGCAACAGGAGTCTCAGGCAGCCTATTCTGTAAGAAGGTGGACACAAATCTAATTGTGGACTACTGTATTGCATTGTGAGGGCATCTCTTCCTTCCTTCCTTCCTTCCTTCCTTCCTTCCTTCCTTCCTTCCTGCCATGGACTGTTATAATGTGGTTTTGTGGGGTCTTTGGCCTTAGACCAGCTTGGTTGTTTGACAACTTCCTTCTAAATGAGCATTTAGAAGATATATATATATATATATATGTCTTGAAGAAACATAAATACAGTTGTCTACTATATTTGTAAGGCCTGCTCTACTCTGCTTTCTGGAACTGCACAGCATGTGTTTTGCAAATCAATGATTCACAGTTATTTGCTGTAAAGTGCAGCAATTATTAAGCAAATTCTGACTCATTGTTGGCATGATGTTTTCATCTTCTGTGTTTTTCTACTTTACATCTTAGACTGTATCTGCTCCTTCTTCCCCCACCCTTTGTCCAAATGTGCATTTAAAAGATTGAGAGTTTGTACACAGATAACCTTTTAATATGAGGTTACCACTCAATTTATGGACAAGCCGACATCTGAGCAATAGCTAGAAGCAATTCCCTAAAGTGAGGTGAGAATTCACCAGGGGAAACCTCAGACTATGTGTAAAAAGGAGTGTTGGGGAAGGTGGGAATTGCCTGGAGAAACCTAATGATGATACAATCTCTATAATAAATACATTTTCTAACTGTGGTTATTATGACGGTCATTGACTTTTTATTTTTTAAAAATAAATAAAAAAAGACATTAAGCATTATTCCAATAACCCTTCAGTTTGTGCTCCCACCTATCAGCACTGATATGAAACAAAAATCCCATTATTCCCAAACTAAAATCAGCTTCCTGACTAGGCATGAAAGCCCAGTGCCTGTTCTGAGTCATGCCAGGCCAGGCAAGAGTCATGTCAGGACCTTGGATAGCGCCTTGCAGGACATGCTGGTTGGAGTATTCTTCCAAAAGAAGCTGTTGTCTCAGCAAAATACTACAGTCAACTTAAGAAGGCTGGTGGAACCTGGTCTTTCAGCTGTACAGTTCTTCCAAATGATATCTTTTTCTGCAACTCATGCCACCATCTCTGAGGGACAGGAGAAGCTACAGGGGGGTAATTCTCAGAGTCTGATAATGGAAGAGCTACATTCTCAGGCTGCAGAGGTATAGATGGGGGTGTTAAGGGCTTATCCTGAAGTGACCTGTAAGTACTCTGGATCCCAGTATTCCTCGGTGTAATGTAAATCCTCAGAACCAGGAGACATTTCAAAGGGGACATTTCAAAGGGTCCATCCAATTCAATACCCTGTTTCTCAAATTATCTAGCTCAGTGCTGCTGGGAAGCCCACCAGCAAGGTATGAAGGCAATATTTCTTCCTTGCCATTGCCCTCTAGCAACGAGTATTTATTGGCATAGTGCCTCTGAACATGGAAGTTCCATTGAATGTATGCCAGGAGTGGATAAAGAAAATCCACATTTTTGGGCGAGTGACGTGCACCTCCAATTTTAATCCTCAGGGGAAAGAAGTTTTGCGGTAGTCTTTCCACATTTGAGGGCTATACTTGATCTCTCTTTCCTCCCTGTTGTTGTTGTTGTTGTTGTTGTTGTTAGTGATTAAATTAGGGGCAGAGGAGCAGTTGTCAGCAGTTGCAATTGACAAGGCAGAGCCAAATTTATTCAATAGTTTCGATACCTCAGTAAATTCTGCAAAAAAACTTTTCGCTAAACAACTTGTCAGGAAGTACTGGTCTCCAAGGAATCTGAAGGACTGATTTCCCTTGAACCATGTAAACTAGACCTCTGAAGATTTAAATTGCCAGCTGGGGTGTCTGTATTTGAAATACCTCTGGACAGAGCTGCCTAAATCACTTGCTCTGTTCTGAGGTGAAGGAAGAACCTTCAGAGTATAGGAGAGCATGTGGTTTGTCATGGATGGTTTGGAGAGGTACAGAGGTTGGGGCAATATTTAGGGATACCTAGATAAACTAGAGATCAGCAAAAAGGGGGCCCAGGGCGAAGGCCTGGCCCCAACCCAAGCTGCCAGTTGTGACTAATTTAGCTCCCATTCATTTCAATGGGTCTACTCTATGTAGAAGTAACATTGGATAGTCCCCAGCATTAGGGAGAACATCCCCAGGATATTCCCACTGATATACTTCCAAAGGAGCATAAGATTATGAAAAAGTGGGAGGGATGGGGGGTAAAATATATGCATTTTTCCTCTTTTTGTTTCCTTTGAAGGATTGTAATCAAGGAGCCGTGTACTGAAGTAAATATTTAGAAAGTTAATCAATTGTATAAGGTTACAAAACACTCTGTATGCAAGAAGCAGTGTTATGTGTCTTTTTTTTTTTTAAAGAAGAACTGAAGTCGGTAATTTTTAGTGGCAAAAAGTGCATTCCGTTTATGCCAAGAATAAGCTCTTTGTGCCTGACCCGCCTCCTTCAACCCAAGCCGTACAATGAACCACTTGGGCAGCAGCCAAAGCTGGCCTCGGTACGCCCCCCCTCCCGCAAATTTAAAACAAGGAGATTCCATTGTGCTTAAGGGACCGGGAGGAATTACAAGGCAAACACCAAACAGTCGCTCACTTGTTTGCCTTCTCTCCTGTCCTCCCTGCAGGATTGCTGAGACAGCATTTGTGCAAAGGGAGCCAGCTAGATTGCGGACACTTAGGCAATTCTCAACTAAAGGGCCCAGCTATGCTTGGCAGTTTTTCACTTCACTGGAGTGTCTGCAAAGGAGAGGAAATGGGAACAAGCAATTGTCCAATAACACGGACCAAGAGGACAGAGGTCAGAGAGGACTTTGTTTTCTTTTATTTATGGAGAGCAGTCCATATCGGTGTTTTATTTATTTTGTCACATGTGTTTCCTGCCCTTCCTCAAAGAAGTTCAAAAGAAGATATGTCCCACCACGGTCCCACCGTTAATCGTCTCAACAATCTTGTTGGGTAGGGTAGCTGAGAGATGTTGAATGGCCCAGTGTTGTCCAGCGAGTGTCATAATTTGAAGTGAGATCCTATTCTGACCCTACACTAGACTCCTTTTAAGGACAAAACCCAAAATGGGAATTCAGATATCGCTAAACAAAATTATGAGTTTTAATTTATGTTTAAAAAGACTATTTCTGACATTTTGCATTTTAAAGTTGTTGTCCACCCAGAGTCCCTAGGATGGGGCAGGATGACAAAAATACATACACAAATGGCAACATCCAGAGGTGCATCTGATTTACTATTAATGTACAGGACTTTGTGGAGTCACCTGTGGTGAATGTATATCAACACTAGCCAAAGAAGCTTCTGCATTTGGTAAACTGGAAGAAAGCCATTCATTGCTGTAGTCCAACCTTCTCTAACCTGGTGCTCTCCAGATGTTCTGGACTACAGTTCCCATCAGCCCCAGCCAGCATGGCCAATGTTCAGGAATGCTGGGAGTTTTGATCCAAAACATCTGGATGGAACCAGGTTGGCGAAGGCAGCTGCGTAATTGGGCAAATTACAGCTGGAATTTGCACAAATCACTCAGAAATTGGCGCAAATTGCAGAACTCCTCCCTGCGACAAATACACAAAAACATTCCTGGAGTTTGGGGACGTACATCCCTAATAGGAAGCAGATTTTACTGAGACAGACCATTAGTTCAGTACTGCCTAAGCTATCTGGTGGCAGTTCTCTTGTGCCTTCTACAGCCCTATGTGGAGATGCTAGGGAAGGAGCCTGGGACCTCCTGCATGCAAAGCAAGTCCTACCATTCAGTGCTCTGTACCTTTTCTCCCAAAATTTAGCCCATCCTCCCTCCCTCCTTTCTTTCCATGTCTTCTGAACATCTAGTTGAATCTCTGATTCATCCCTGCTATTTTCTGAAGAATTGGGAAATGTAATTTCTGAAGAATTCCCTGACTTCAATTACATGTTTGTTTTCTGAGTCACTACTTGCATGCTTCACACTCTTCAGAGGTCTTAGCTCATTCGGAAAATGTGCACCTCCCCGCTTCTTGGCCCTGTTCTTTTTAAAAAATAATAATCAACTACCAGAATCCTTTTTCTTGGGTAAATTCAAATTGCTAGTTGGCTCTGATTATTCGTGCCCCCCCCCCCCCCGGGCAGACGTCAAGGCTTAGTTCACAAGTGATACTTCAGCTGACGTCTGGGTGGTTGCTTTCCCTTGTTTCCTTGTGCCTTTGAGGGGAAGGGTGATCTGCAGAAGAGAAGAGGAGTTCTTGTTTCAAACAAGAAAGTGCTCAAAAAAGAGTTGTGCCTTCCCCCCCCCCTTTTAAAAAAAAGACTTCTGCATAATTCTTTCCACAATAAACTGGCCACAGTCCACACCATCTGGGGCCCCTATTTCAAGCCAACTGGCTTAAAAGACATTGTAGCAAGTCCAATTGGCCAATTAAAATGCTGGGGATACAGGTGATTCTGATCAACTTGGTTAGAGATATATAAATGGGTCTCTACAGAAATGTATTCGTATGTATACACATTATTTTTTAACATATTCCCTGTTTCCTCTCCTCTTTTCTCCCCTTTGTAGATTTTATTCTTTTTATTTGGTGCTCCTTCCTTCCTTTCTTCTCTCTCATCCTCTCAGTGGTCCATAAAGCGTTCTCTGCATTGTGAAGTGACCGGGTTCTCAGTTTGAACTATTCCACAGCCCATGCCGTTGTCAACATGAAAGCATTTTAACTGAATTTATTAAATTGAGCTGAAGGACATTCCAACAATCAAAAGTCCCCATGAAGAAGAAAGCATTTGCACAGAGCTGCCTGATGGAATCTCAGAGAACTTGGATAATTGGATGATTGGGATAAATGAGGATCAGGCCATCCGATTTCTACTCTAACGGCCAAATTATGACAAAAATAGCCATGCATAAGCTAGCAAAGCTTCGGTGTGCAACATGGAAGTTACGAGTGAGAGCAAGGACATTCAGAAGTGAGGATCCATTCAGGACAGAAATGATATTAAGGACGGTATACGGAATTAAGGGAAATGGATATATAGCTCATATGCAGAAAGTCCCTCAATCCCTACCACCTCCAGTTAAAGCAGGGGTGTTGATGAATCTCTTTCAACATGTCGGCCAAATTCCGGTTCAGAGCAGCTCTTGAGGGGCAGATTCCAGTGGTGAGCAGAGCTGAAGGCAAAAGGGGTGAGGCCAGAAGGCCAGCATAGTTTAGTTTAAACTTTTGGTGCCGGATACTAAGCCTGAAGAGAGTCATTTCAACCTTTTTAGAGTGGGAAACAACTGCAAAAAAGGCAAGAAACCACCAAACAATTAACTGATACAGGATCACAGGTGGCTGAGCGAGGAAAGAGTGGAGCCTGTTGTTCTGGAGAGCCATAACCAGCCAGAGTTGACCATGGTGGACCAATGGGCTGAATCACTGTAAGGAAGCATCATATGTGCACAAATTAATAAACAAAGGCTCATATTAACTTCCATCTCTGACAAATTGATGCACTGTTTCCAGGGCAAAATAACAAGGTACTAAATATATATTTTGTTCATGGAGCATGCTCCCAAAAACCTGGGGAGGCGGGGAACTTCCAGATGTTGTTGGATTGCAATTTCCATCAGTCCTAGCCAGCATAGGTAATAGTGAGGGGAAATGGGACTTGCGGTCCGACAACATCTGGAGGACAACATATTCCCTGTCCCCCATGAAAAGTTCTCATCTTTCATATGATATGTCCATAAGATGGAACTGAGGCACAGGGTGGTATCTGTCAAAGGCGGTCATGGAATGAAAGGAGAAAGGGATGTGTGTATTTCAATGCAGTTGAATCCTTCGGGGAACGCTGCGGGCTGTTAACCAAAGCAGCAGAGATTTTCAAGGGGGGCATCCCTTGGTGATGAACATCGCAGGCAATAAAGCACCTTGGAAGAATTGTCAGAAGAAGCTCCGCTACCTTGGCAATACACCAAACATTTTTAGTCACTCTCCCGAAAGACAGCTTTGGATGGTTATGGCTGCCTTCCTTTTTTCAGGAAGAATTGTGTTTCAACAAGTGAAGTACACTTCATTAACTGTAGGGATTATGTATCAATTAGGAAGTGGTAGAGGTGGTAGGATGTGCCAAATATGCACCAGTTCCAATTTTCTGAGTGAAACTAGTGTGTGGGGGTGTAGTTCTGCAGAAAGATATTTAGATGGAGTAAATATATTTACCTACTCCTCCATCCCCTAGCTCATCCTGGTTAATGCCATTGTTCTCTCTGGTGGCTGCTGCTTCAGCACTATTATTTTTCTTCCTGGATTACTCACATGGGTGATCCCAACCAATTAGGGATCACATACTGAATGTGATGATGCCGGTCTCACGATTTTACTATATGATGCAAAGTAGGGTGAGGGGAATTTACATTAATGCCAACGTTTTCTCAACTGGTGAATAATCACCAAAAATAGAGTGTGGGGGGAAAACTAAATAAACATTGCTGAAAAGGTGCAAAAAGAAATAAGAAGAAAAGAGAATGGGGGAATCATTTTAGATTAGCTCTGGTTACACCCATTTTACGTTACATGAAGGAATCCATACTTTGCTAAAGAGCAAGAAAAGTGGGCAACACAAGGGAAGTATGGTCATGGTGGAACCCAATCTAGACAGTATTCATATGCATGAGTTAAGAGGCTATTTCTGACAGAGATGGCTCAATACTGCTCAGTTATTGTTCAGATATCTATATTTTAGGCACCTTTTGCAGGTGGGTGGGAGTTTCTTTTCATTTTAAATTCAGTTTCGATGAAAAGAAAGACAGACAGTGGAACAGAAATCCCCCTTTCTGGTGGCAACATTCTAGAAAGATTCTGCTGGAATAATAATGGACTCTGACATTTGGATAAATGTTTCTGGGTAAAGTGGAACTTTAAAATCCAGGACAGAACCTGGCAGAGGTGTGTTCTGTAAGCATCAATAGTCAAGCTAATTTTGGGCTGTACCACTTCAGACTGCAGGCAGGGGGAACTCATATAATTGAATGTCCCACCAAAATACTCCCCCCAAAAAGAGGTCTTGGACAAAATAACGATAGTATTCTGTGTTGGGGAAATACATTTTTTTTAGTGAAGTGAGATTTAGTCATGGGGATCCACCCTTGCAGACTCAAGTAGTAGAGCCCAGATACCTTGGTGAGAATTAAACTAATCAATACACTTATGCAGAAGCATATTTTGCAGTGTGTGAAACCTAGACGATGCCCTCTCTGAGGGCCCGAGGCCTGTTTAATGCTTTGGAACGTAGGAGTGGAGGTAGTGGTTTCAAATGAAATGAATGCCAAATAGAGCTTCAGGTTTGTATTTACCTTGTAGGGTTCTCCAAAGAGATTAAAGCCAGACGCAAAAAGATCATCATCCTGCTGGATTTCTTGATTTCTCCGTTCCCATTCCTTTCTCTTAAGTGCATTCCGGTCTTGTTCATAGTGACTGGAATTTTTTAAAAAAGAGACAACCTGTTATTCTTCTGAAGTCCACGAAAGTTTATGCCACAATCAATTTGGTAATCTTTTAAGGTGCCACAAGAGTCTTTGGCCTCATCTACACCAAGCAGGATATTGCACTATGAAACTGGTATGAAAGAGGTATATAAAAAGCAGGAGCCACACCAAGCAGGATATAGAAGTATGTGGTATGTGTCAATGGGCCCCAACAGTTGTCAGTGCACTTCAGTACCGCTATAAAGCAGCAGTGTGGCTCCGGACTTTTATATATTGCTTTCATACCACTTTCATAGTGCAATATCCTGCATGGTGTAGATGAAGCCTTTCTTGGTTTTGCTGCTACAGTGCGACCTTCTTCCTGCAAAATATGTGTTTTACCATTGACCGAGATGGCTCCTTTCCAAAAAACAACAACACACCACCACAGCTACAACAGTTTAAAGTGTACTGAGTATATCTATCTATAGAAGCAGGGTGTAGGTTGTGTGTGTGTGAAAAACATTTTAATAAGAGAAATTTATGCATCCAGAATATTTTAGCAGGAGTTTTGTTTTAATAATAAAAACCACTTTTATAGCTGTTTTGCGTGTTTAATTAAATTCCACCATCCTAATCCAGTCTGACATAAATCATTACTAAAACATAATTATATAGTAAATAAGCAATACAGCATTTACTATTTTCTAGTAGGTTAAAAAAAAGGATTAATAAAAATCAAACTCTATAATTGCTCAAATCAATGTGCATAATTATAGTCTGGCCTTCTAGGTAGCACAGAGATGTAATAAATGGGATATAGGGTTCGTAACTGTAAATCAGCATTTTTTTAATGGTTGTGTTGACAAGTCTCAACACTCCTTTGTTTAGAAGAGAAAGCAAATGGAAAACTTGGTTTTACTATTTCAGTTTTACACATCCGGGCTTCCTGCTTCATGGTTACATCAGGATATATCAGGATTCCCTTAAAATTGCAGGTCTGCACCCTAAACATTTGCACCAGTACATCTGCTTGAGTAAAACCATCAAAATGTGTCTTCAATCCTAGTGCAACATCTTGTTTTATAGGAAACAGAAGATGTGGGAAAAACCACCCTAGAGATGTTCTTGAATAAATGTCTCATTTCATTCCGAATACATAAACTGCCTTATTTATTACACTTTCTTTCTTCCAAAAAGCTCAAGGTGCACTACGTAGTTCTCTCCTCCTCATTTTATCCTCACAATAACCCTGTGAGGTAGGTTAGGCTAAGAGAGTCCACGGAGAGCTTCGTGGGAAGATGAACAGGGATTTTAACCCAAGACTCTCCAGGCCTAGTCCCACATTCTAAGCACTAACCCTGGAGAGATGGCCACTAATGTATCTATTCAAGCATGCCTTAGTTCCAACAGCTAACTCAGCTGCTCAGTGCCACCAGGACTGTAGTCAAAACAAGGATACTGAGAAATCAGAAGTATCAGCAAGTTCAGGGGATCACTGAGCTTTGCAAAAGCATCCCCACAGGAGCAACACCCCTCCTCAGAAAGCCTGAGGACTGGTCATACTTTATATTTGCAGAACATAGCATGATAGTTGAAAAATAAAACGGAACGTGTGAGTGGAGAAATGTTGTCTGGAACCCAGAACAGGAGCTCTCATTTAGGGAGGAATGAGAAACTGCAAAATGTTGTTGCAGGTTCTACTCTCAGTTGTAGTGGGTCTCCAACACTTCAAGCAGGTGTCTCTCCTCCCCTACTATCTAAGGTCCATTTTCATTGCAGAAGCCAATAATTTAACCTGGGATCTTAAGGATGTGCTTTACCATTGAATTATGCTCCTGTCTTCAATGTCTACCAGGAACTCCTATCATGCTACACTGTTCGCATGAATGGACAACTTGCATTCTCCACAACGGGCCACACCTTATGCCATTCCTGGGCATTGTGGGGGCAAAATGATAGCCACCACAAAAAAATAAAAATGGCCACAACATACCAGCTGTCAAATCCCACTACCATACTTTCCATGCTTCTCATTTTCTTACCTCCAAGTTTGGCAGTTGGTAGGAGGGCAGATGGCATCATTTATATGGTGGATTTAGTCCAGAGGTTCCAGTTTCTAGCCCCCAGTTTAATCCTTTCAATGTTACACCCAACATATTTTTTTAATATTTTGGTTGGAGACATTGAAGCTGATGAACAGCATGTACTGGGTAAAGCTCTTGCCTTCTGCATTTTAACAGACAGTAGGGGGTCTCCCATCCATTTGACTCCTATCTGTTTTGAGCCAAGCCTGAGCAGCCAGTGAAAAGTCCTCATGTGACCTTGCAAAAGAGGGGCAGTTCAAAGTGCACTGAGGTAGTGATAAAAACAGGGCATGTAAAGCCAGCTCCCCAATATGAGCTGCCTCTTTGAAGCCTTGGCCTGACATGTCTGCTTAGACTGGTGAGACCTATGATTGGAACATTAAATTCCACTCTGATGTCACAAAGCACATTACAGATGTGAAATCAGATCGTACCATTGGCAAATTGTCACTACATGTGTTGTGACATCATAGTATCATAAGGTCACCATGTGCTTTGCAGCCAGGGACTTTGGTGTCCAAATCCAGCTATTATGGGATAAGGATTAATCACACTGTAGTAATGCTCTCTGACACTGTGCTGCTCAACAGAACATACATTAGTCAATAGTCACACATCAGCACCCATTCATAATGCGCAGATCTGCGCGCAACCAAAGGCCACTGATGCACTGCCACCTAGAATCTGTTTGAGAGAAGATGGTGTGTTTCAAACTCCAGACCTCGAAGATCAAAAACATGTACTCTGCTCACTGATACCACTCTTAACACAGAGTGTGTATTGTTCCATCCCCTGGTATGTAAGTTTTATTACATTTCTATATATTCCCTATACATTTCTATTTGTACTAGTAATGTTATGATAGCCAAGGATCAACAGACAAATGTTGCACTTTTCCCAACTGTATGCGCCAACTTCAGCCCACTTAATTTATCTCACATTGGGACTTTGGGGAACTGCCCAAGCCCTCTTCCATGTTCTCTAGCCTTGATTCCCCTCTCTGGCCTAGAGGAGGACTTGGGGAGGGGAGGCTTCATCCAGTAATGCATCATCTGCTAATCTGGGGCCTTCCAGGCCAGAGAACATGGCTTTACCAGATTCCTCAGACTCAGAGGGCATACTTCTAATTCAGTCTTCACCATCTCCATGTTGTAGAAGCCAGCAACTGGAGAATTGGACAATGGGTCTTTAATATGTAGACAGCTCCTCAGAGGGGGCAGAGCTAAGAGCAGGTTCAGATCTACCAGCCTTCAAGAGGCCTCTGCATGTTGCTGAGACAACAGTTTTCCTTGAGTACATTGCAACCCATGCCTGCTATAGTGATCTATCCAGTGTCCTGACATTGTCTTACCTTGCTGTGTTATCCAGCTTTATCGGGCCTGACTCTGCCTCACTCTTCTAGTAGGTGCAACTGCTTCTGATCAGCTGCCTTGGGAACCTTGAGCTGAGCTAGACAGAACACCGTCTTTGCAAAGTGCCCACCTTGAGTTCTATCGCTTGCTTTGATTTTATGCATACACACACACACACACACACAAAATCACCTTCTAGACACAGTCTAGAAGAACAATAGAGCAAAGAACGATATAGTCTCACATCTCTGCTGGAGTTGAATTTAATCTCCATCCAGCTTTTCTGCACCAGGAAGATAACCAAATATCGACAACGTTTGCCTTTTCTGCTCAGCATGCCAATGTACTGAAAGATTCACACAGTGAGGTATAATGAGGTATGAGCTGTGCTGTGATGGGGTTGTTGCAGTGTATAAAGTCACCGATTTCTCACTGAAGCCACAATTACTAATTTGAAGCGCTGTCTAATTAAAACCACAGCTATGTATTTAGCCTCTTGTTATACCTACTGCAGTTTTATAATTACACAGACCTCTTTATCTACTCAATTAAAGTTCTCTGGATGCAGACAGGTTGTATTTGAACCCACCAGCCCCACGGAGACAGGAGGCGACCATCCATCTCCGGAGGCGACCACGTATGCAATCTTGTTTTCACATGGAAACAAAATAGAGCAAACAAAGCCACAATGAGTGTTCAGTTTGAGGATAATGTATTTGAAACCATTCAAGTTTAAGCTTAAGTTAAGGCGGTGCTTAGTATTTGTAAATTTAGTTTTTTGGGGGTCAAAACTAGCCATTCCTGTTGGCCGGACAACCTCTCCTGAAAAATGAATTGCACATAACATTCGTCCCCCCACCCCTGGTGTAGTGTCTGGTGCCATTGCATTCCCTGACTTTTGCTACTTCCTCTTTTCTGAATTAGTCACCTGGGTGATCCCTCCCCATCAGTAATCACATAGTGAACCAGGTGGCATAATGATGTTACGTCACCAGCTAATCAATTCTGACTACATAATGATGTTACTGAGGGCAAAATGGGGGGGGGGAGGTAAGAGTGAGGGTAAGCAAGGGCAATGTAAATCTATAATAATAAAAGATGATTTGTGTCCATCCCTTCCATCAGTGCTACAGAGCCAAAACCATGAAAAATTAGATACCTGAAACTTGGAATGCATACTAAAGAGATGCTAGGGATGTGTGCCTTTGGGTTATTTTGTTTCTAAAATATAGCAATTTATATTAATTAATTTAAATATGTCCATGTGTTTGAAAACTGTAGTAACATCTTCAGCCACGAGGGATCAGACTTCCCTAACCAGCACATAACTTTGCAGTCCATACAGTTTGAAGCTGGGGAAGCTGAGTTGAATAAAGGACACCGTTATACACCTGCACCCTCCTCTCTGCTGTGGGGCACCCCCCTCAGAAGAATAGAGTGGTTGGACCCCACCCGCAGGGGGCTATAGTGGTGTATATGGCAGGGCCATGTCTAGGATGCCAGCAGGCATGGCTTCACTTCCAAAGGGCAGGCCCAATATGTCCAACTATGTCAGCCCTGTAAATGGCTTGAAGACCTCACTGTCTCAAAGGAAGGGCCATTCCAACCCATGGAAAGCCAGGTCCATTTGCAAGTGAATAAGAAGCAAGCATTTTCACAATGAATGCTGGGGGGAGGGGTATAATGAAAAGAGGAAGCTTTTTCAGCAATGAAGTGAAGAATGGTGAATAGTTCCAGTATCCCCCCCCCCCCCCCCCCCGATTAGGCTTGTTTGGATGTTGCAGATTTAAGTTTACTTTATACCATTTACACAATCTACTATCCTAAGATAAACTCTGACTTGTTTACGTATTCCGGGACTGAATCAGAGTCTGAAGATGGTAGGAAGAATACCAACCGACCCCCAGAAAATTCCAATACTCCTGGCTCATGTCTTGTTCATGTCATAGATACATGATCCTGACATGCAGACACAGCCAGAGTGCCAAATCCAGAGTTCCTGAAAGACACAGAGTGACTTTTGAGTGGCCTGGGGTAGAGGGATGTGGGAGAAGCTGAATTCTTTCTCTCCTCTTTCAAGATGGCAATCTAGGCATAACGCCCATTGAAATAAGCTCTTGATAGTCCTCACTGTTCTCATAAGGAGCCAATTCAGGGATGCCTTTCTTCAGATAGTAGAGTCTTCCCATAGGTCCATTGCCCCACAAAATTCATACTGGGGACTGTTTTCTGGAAAGTGGTCCTGCATTAAATCTGAATCTCCTTCTTCTTCTCGGATTTCTTTACTATGCAGCCCTCAGAAAACCACACAGACCAATATGCATTTTGCATCTGAAAATATGTATATTTCAGGATTCGCAATGTGTTCTGCGGAACAAAACCGCACCCCCCCATGTCCAATGAAGCCCACACTTCTGAAAAGTGTGCAAAGAAAAACACTTTCATTTTAAAATGTGTCAGTGGGTTGGATGCATACAGAAAATGCCTATAGTTTGAAAAATGCACACAAAAAAGTTTTTAAAAGGGATTCTTTCCTAGCAACACCTGGAGATGCCAGAGATTGAACCTGGGACATTCTGCATGCAAAGAAGGGCTCTACCATAGCGCTACAGCCCTTCCCAGCTATGGTCCCTCCCCAAAGCCCTGAACAGGAGCAATCCGTACTGATGGCTTTTAAGCAGGTAGGACAGTCCAGAAATGTTAATGATAAATAAGTAAATACTGCATACTGTTGCAGGTTTTACTTCCTTTAAACTGAAACTAAGTTTCTAATCATCATGATCGGGCCAAGGCAACCGCGCATAACTAAGATATTGCATCACAAAGCTCTCAGAAACTATTGCTCCTGCTGGCTCCAGTTCTATCGTTGAGCAGCATCAGCATTTCAGACAGCTGAATCAGATTAATCACAGTCCAGGATGTTCATTAGCAAAATGGTAAGCAATGCACATATTTCATCTGTACATATTTATCCATCATTTCCATTTCCACCCCAAAATGAATGCCAACATGGATAGTAGATATGTATCACCGAGCTTCAAAATCAATCATGTCTAGCGATGCTGCCAAATTTCATAATTAGTCTGCTCACCATTTTTAATGCTCTCTTCTTTAACAGGCCTGGACTAATGGTTTATGAATACACTATTATGTTCGGAATCGATTGTGAGCTGCTGAGCATGCGCAGCCAGTATCTACAGCATGCCGTTTCTGCGCATGCACAGCATTTGTTCAGCTTAACCCTTTCCTTGCCTTAATCTGCTGCTGCTTCTCTCCTTGCTGCCGCTCCGGCTCCCACTTGGTAGTCATCCTACCATCTCCTTAGTAGCTTCCCTCATCTTTGCCATCAGCAACGCAACTCTGGCTCTGAGGGGGCATGGTGCGATTTCAAGCTACAGCTCCCAAGATGCACTTCGATATTTAATATTTCTGCATGTGCAAAAGCTTGTTTATGTGAAACAAGAGTTCGTTTTGAGGGAGAACTCTCATCTGAGCCTACACGAGCGAGTTCATTATTTTCCGAATGAATAACGAATTCACTCAGGGTAAGTTCACTCATCAATAGTTATGTTTTGTCCATAAAATATAGATGCTTCTGTCTTTGATGTTCCAACTTCTGTACCATACCCCTCAAGATGATCCTTTTTTAAAACAAACAAACAAACAAACAAACAAACCAAAGTGCCAAATCTACTGAATATTTGTATAGCGCAAGGCCAGAAACAGCAGCGTGCTTGATACAAAGTAAAGATTAAAGTATTTGTACAAAAATGCCAGGGTAGTTGTAGAGTCAAAATTAGGGATGTCTATTTGTATCTTTCTTTCTCTTGTGCAAAAAGCCTTTCACGTTCTACTAGGTCAAAATGTACAAGGTCAATCTTGTCTCTCTGTCAGTTTGGAACAAAATTCTGGTAACATCTCAGGAGAAAACATGTGATGTGATATGTTGTTGCCAGTATCTTTTGCAGTGTTGGGCAAGCAACCTCTGGACAAGCAACCCATAATAGAGGGGTTTTTAGCTTTAGCAATGCAAGCATCCCTTTGCCAAGGAGCTACGAGCATCCATTTCCGAGGGATAATTTACAGGTGCATGTTCATCTGCAACATCTGGTGATGATTTGCATGTGTGAATAGATAATCACAGACAAACTGTTCATAATGATCAGTGACCTGGTTATCTTGGGGAGAACCTCAGGAATTTCCATTCCTGCCAGGGTATGCATGGGAATTACAGCTTCCCATGCCTCCCCGTTCAATATATTGGGCTGGGCAGCATAGGAAACAAGTCCCATCGCATTTCACCTTGAAATGAAACCTGAATTAGAAAGAACATGAACTCCTGTCTTTGCTGTGACCCTTTGCTTTTTGATGGACACATTACTTCTCAGTCATAGCTACATTAGCATCCAGGATTTCTCACTTGACTTACCAGGGAAGACCAATCAATCAATCAATCAATCAATCAATGGAAGTCCCTTCTAAGGAGGGCTAACATGTGATACAACCCTCGCTTTCCCCCCCTTTCTTTCTTTTTTTCAACCCCCCCCCCCCCAAAGTACAACAACACCCTCAACACCTTGGTAGCCTTCTGGTTCTAAGTTCACATACCTCTGATCAGGGGCAGCCTAAGACATTTTGCTGCCTGAGGTGGAACAACAAATGCCCCCCCCCTCCTTCAGGTAATGTTGTATTGTACACAAGGCTGGTCAAGTTATTTTGGCACTTGAAGGAGAATATCGCACAAATGCGTTTCCCTCTTCCTGGCAGTGAAAATACAGTGATGATAAATAACGAATGATGGGCTGCCCTTTCAGGACACCCAAAATCAGCTGCCCTGACTTTGCTGCCTCACTGTGCCCAATGGTAGGGCTGATCCTGCAATGAAGCTTAGGCTATAAGAAATGTGTTCACTTTTAAGGTGCCATAAAACTCTTCCTTGTGTTTTCTGCAAAGGACTGACACAGCCGCCCCTCTTGGAATCTGTTACTCCAGGAGTACAGAAGCTGATTCCCCCCCCCCCACACACACACACACATTTTAAAAGGGCTTCCAAATCCTTTGCCAATTTTCAGGCCCCTTCAGACATCCCAAGGCTTTTTGAATGCACAGTTATTAGGTAAGGGAGCAGTACCCCTGTTCCATAGAATTGATATCCCAAAATGTCACATGGAGCAGATGTAATAACTCCTGCCTATTCCCAGTTTTTCAAAATTCCATAATTCTGCAAAGAGATCCATAGCTCCTCATTAAGCTTTGGTCTCTCTCTCTCTCTCTCTCTCTCTCTCTCTCGTGTGTTCAATACAAAATTGTTCATTTCAAACATCCCTGCTTTTCTTTCAGTTAGAAGATTTCAGTTCTTCATAATAAGACACCGAGGTTGTGAAAGGTAACTAGAGGTATGAGAGAAGCTATGATTATTAAGAACAACAACCACCCATTTTGTTCATCTTTTAAAAGCAGGGAAATTCAGAACCAAAGCTGAAATTCCATCCTACCTCCACATGGCATTCAGATTCTCCTTAGAGCCACAGCAGGGTACCTATCTAACACAGCCTCCTAATCCACATCCTTTATCCTGGATGTAATTTATCTGGTGCCAAGACTCCCTAATGAATTTCACACATGTGTACTTAAATTTGTTACAGCTTACCAGTTCAGTGTGATAAGCAACAACTAGAATGCAGGATTTCAAGCTTCTCCCACCAGATATATGAAGGGGCTCAACTAATGTTAGAATATTTATCACTTTGGGGGAGGAAAAGGGAAAGCGAATTGTGGCAGTTTCATTAGGTGTGTTAAATTGCAAATCCAGCTAAATATAGAAATTTGGGGAATGGATTTTGTTGTTGAGATGAATTCATTGCACCACTGAATGCTGTTTGTGTATTGTAACTGTTGTAGTTTTTGAAATGCACCACCTCCAATTTCATTTTTCAGTTTATCTAACACAAAATGCAAGTTGACAAGGAGGGATTTTAATAGCTGGCCAAATATCCTCTGAATACACATTATTAACAACATTTCAATCATGGAGATCATTTACATGCGTCATCTTTCAAGAGACAAACAGATGCATCCAGAAGGGTCTCTTCCAAGCTTTTTAAACAAAAAAATTAGATAAAAGAAAGGAAGAAATGGAGAAATAACAGGGATCCATTCTTGCATCGCCACCTCGTCCTACAATGTGAGTGTAAATACATTTCTAGCAGTGTCCCTCTCAAATAAAATTGTGGTTGTTGACACCAATCATTATCTTGTTTAATAAATAAGTATTAATGGTGACTCTGTTCATTTCCCCCTTGCCCTCATACAATGCTGTTGAGCAATCATATCTTCAGGGGGACCATTCTGATTACAAAGTGATTGGGCTCTGATTTACACATCAATTACCCACATTCATGGAGGTTTTTCTGGCTCCCAAGGTTGACATCAATGCACCACAACCACATAAACACTTTATTTCAGACCAGTTCTTGATAACTCAGGCTGATAAGTAATCATTTCAAGAAACAATATGCTGTGAGACAGGGAACAATTGCATTTTTATCATTGGCTCCGCTGTATAGTTTTCCTTTCCCATGATTAGGCCTCTATTGTCAGATGCATGAAATCATGAACTTTTTACACAGAGATGCTAATGGTGAGGCTTCCTAGATTCAAGGCCAGGGATGAGCATTGGTACCTCAAAAAGCCATGCATTATGATGAGGCCCCTGAATTTTTCTCTAGCTTGCATTAAAATCTGAGCTGGCTCCTGACTTCTTAAAAAAAAGACTGCTTTTATAGCCTCTTACTTATAAGATTATATTTTAAATCACCTAAAAAAAATCAAACATTTTTTAAACAATTTGCAATTAAAATTCAAGTCTAACAATGCATCTACGCAAAAAGTCTTAACCCAATCAAAATGGAGTATGAGAATAAGTTTTAATTGTCTGAAATGCTGTTTCTGAGGTTTTGTTGCTTTTTGTTTTTAATTGTTTCAATTAATTGCTGACTTAATTATTGATGAATTAATTACTGACTAATTTAATTATTGACTAATTGACTTTCAAACCAATAATTGACCCGAAACTCAGTCATCCATTAAATTTGCGTTTCTCCAAATTTTGTAATGGAATTCTCTTATTTTTTTTTAAAAAATGTGTATGTTCGAGAAAAGCGCACACAAAAATGCAAATATTAGTGAAAATAATAATAAAATGCATTATGTTTGGAAAATTGCTTGCAAAAATATGCATACTAGGTAAAATTGCAAAAGAAATGGATATATCTGTGCATAAAAATGTGTAGAGATTTTCATGTGGACTTAAAAAAAACTCTCAAAGTTCAGGACAAACTGAACTTAAGGTTGGAAAAATGAAAAGAAGAGTAACAGAGTTGTTCATTTCTCTCTCTCTCTCTCTCTCTCTCTCTCTCTCACACACACACACACACACACACACACACTGCTTGCCACCAGCGATTTGCCTTGTGTTTTCCCTGTGTATGCATTACTACTCCTGGTTTTCAGCTTGCCTGTGGTCCACGGACCACGCTCACCTGTAGATCTGAGCTACTCAGAGCAAGTTTGACTGAAATCAATGCCATTTACTTTAAACCAAAACGTTTAGGATCTGGCCTGTCCCACTAATTTGGTTGGAAGTGTTCACCATGTACTTGATTCTCTCCTACGGAAATCCACAGGACTTTTTACAAGCGCTTACAGATTGTGTCATAATTGAACGGTGCTGCCCCAGGAATTGGCAATGTCAAATGATGAGGCATTTTATTGCAGAACAGCACTTCTATTGCTCTGTGAAGCATGTCTGTTTACTAACAAGTTACTCTCTCCACTCGAGAGGACGCACTCACGCAGTGTGATGGCTCTGTGCCCAAGCGCTGTTAATATACAACTCTTCGAGGGCAATAATGCAGGTAAAGTTAACAGTTTAATAGGATTACTCCTCATTTTGCTCATCAATTATAGATTGAAGGAGAAATGTGCATATTGCCTTTGTAAGCTGCAGATGGATTCCCATTGATCCACTGGACCCAATATCTAGACAAACAGGCACTGGAAGTTCCAATATAAATTAATTCATTGGTTATACAAGAAACTTCTGGGCTAGATTAATTACTTCCCAATAAATTATTTCTATCTCTGTAGAAGCCTTCCTTAATTGCCTCCACTTAGCATAGAAACATCTGCTTCAAAATAAAATTTCTAAAATGCTGATAGAAATGGGAGACGCCTTGCATTTCAAATGGCAAAAGTATGCCTCACCTCTTCCATCAGCCTACTCAGAACTGGACAGCTGCAATTTGAACAGCAATTTGGTAGACTGAAAAGCATCACTCAGGCTCTCCTGCTCCAACGCTTTGTTTTTATTGCATGAGCCAAAAGCGGTGGACTCAGAATTACACTTGCTACAAACACTGACATGTTCTGGAGAAACATTTTGCTGTTTCCTAGAGAGAGGATCTCCTGTTGTGTGAAGGATGTCAGGCATGGGTGCAGTCTATGCACCATCACCAAGCTATGGTCAAAGCAGAGAACTACAGAGTGAGTAGCCAAGAGACCCTCTTGGGGGCCCCACTGCATGCGGAGGGCCAGATCTACACCTCCTGTTATATCAATAGGATCCTATCTTGGCGACACTACTACATCATTGTTGCGTCTTGATACCTCGTAGCACACACAATGCCATCTGTTATGGTATTTCGGATAATACTGAATAAAAAGTGGGAAATAATGGTAGAACAGTGTTATATGGAATGTGTAATGTGCCCCAAAAGTTATCCTTGCACTTCAATACCGATAAAAACCCAGCTGTGTTTGTTGGGTGCACGTGAAAGAGCTTCTTCTCCTGCACCGGTCACAAACCACAGAATGTGGCCTCCTCCAAGACCTACAATGAGCCCCCAATTCTCTTGGCTGTTGGATGGAGTATAAAGACGCATCTTTTTTTCCAATTTAGCCTAATAATATAATGGGCAGCAGCAAGCCAAAGCAGAGTATGCAGCAAGGTACTCTCTAGTTAAAGCAATGAGAAGGCTTTGGCTCTGATATTCATAGCCATTTTATGTGCCTGGATGCACCTTTCCCGGCATCATTGCCACATCCTTCATGGTCGTTGTCCAGACTAGTGTAGACGCATCCATGAAGACCATGTCAATGATACTGGGCAAAATACACATACGAATATAAAAATCTGCCTTACACAGCAGGTTGGCCACTGTGTGAACAGAATGCTGAACTAGATGGACCCTTGCTCTGATCCATCAGGGCTCTTCTGATGTTCCTATTTATTTTTAATTGTGTTTTAATGCATTTGTTTTATTATTGTTTTAACCAAGTTTCATTTATGATGGCAAGCTGCCTTGAGTGCCATTTTTCTTGGTGGAAAGGTGGGATACAAATCAAATAAACAAACAAACAAATAACCCACCATTGTCCATTCTGACTTTCGGTAGCTCTCCATGGTCTCAACACATGTGCCTTTCATATCACCGGCTGCCTGATTCTTTTTTATTTCCCTCTTAATCTGGAGATGGCAGGATTGATCCTGACACTTCCTTTGTCCCCTTATGCTGTGGTCCCTCCCTATGTATGAAAACATTCTTGGTCTTTGTTGCCTAAATTTACTCTCTCCCATGCATCTTTGTCTCAGTATAACCCTTTATAAATGACACATCCATATATTCAAGACATATAATTATCCAAATCAATTTTGGGGATGTCCTTTAGGCCTTCTGGATGAATGGAATAATATTGCAATGTAATTAAACATATTTAAGACCCATCTACCCTCGGAACTTGGGATGGGGGAAAATGATATATCATTATGGATTTTACTCCTAACTGAATGTTTGCTTGATCTGTTGTTGTTGTTTTTTATTCTTCCAATTACACTGAACCCATAACACCACATGCGTGGAATGCTGCTTTCATCATATACAGTGTGGTATGAAGGGGGGAAATCTTAATGGTCTCTTTTTCATATAAACACAGAGAGTTGAAAGAGTCAGAGTCTCTTCTTAAAATAATCCACAAAGTACCATCTGGAAATGAATTTTGAGGCGAGTTTATCAAGTTAATTCAGCTGATACAAACCGACAGATTTCAGGCAATTAACCTAATATTTGTCCCCTCCCCCACTTCACACAAGTTTCAATTCATTATAGCAAATTAAACATTTTTTCCCACTTGAAAGTGTTGAAGTGCTAACACCTAAAGCCTGGAGCTGTGTTTATTATTGAATTTTTACTTTGAAAGGGATCATGCTTCAATAGGATAAAACCAGAGTGCTAACTGATACCATTTATAATAATTATGATAACAGTTGAATCTTTTTGGCTTTTATTTGTGCAAAAATGCAAAGAAATGCAGAGAAAAGATGAAGACTTGTTTTCTCATCTGCAAATTTGCACCACTTCTGCCTGCTCAACTGTTTCTTCTGCGAATCCATGGATCTAGAGGGTGAATGATTCTCCACTGGAGAGGGGGAAAGGGTAACAATCTCTGAGTTACCCCAAATATCTCAGTTGTCAGATGTCCCCAAGGATGAAGGGTACATTCCACAGTGCTGTTAACTGACAGGAGAATATTTAGCTCACGGAGGTGGCAAAACTTCATTTCAAGTAAACAGAGGAAGGAGAGGAAATTGTCACAACTTTCCCCAGTAAGCCATCTCTCCCTGGATTTTTCTAGAAAGTCTCTTTCCCACCCCCCCACCCCAAATTAACCACCCTCAAAATTTATCACCCCAATCCTCCAAATGAGGTGGTAAATTTCAGGAAACAAGTTCCAGCTCAGCACTCTGACAGGTGCCCTGTGTCTGGGAAATTGTTTATTTCTTTATTTATTACATTTGTATACCGCCCCATAGCCGAAGCTCTCTGGGCGGTTTACATAAGATTAAAACAATTAAAAACAATATAAAAAATTAAAACAGCAAAAACATACAACATACACACAATCTGTACATTTAAAACCACTACAACACTCCAAAAAGCTACACACACAAAACCCCCCCAAACAAAACAAAACAAACCCAGGCTCCTCAGATATTGCCAAATGCCTGAGAGAAGAGGAAAGTCTTGACCTGGCGCCGAAAAGATAACAATGTTGGCGCCAGGCGGGCCTCACCAGGGAGATCGTTCCACAATTGGGTGGGCCACCACAGAGGCCCTCTCTCTTGTTGCCGACCTCCGAGCTTCCTTCGGAGTAGGTACTCGGAGGAGGGCCTTAGATGTTGAATGTAGTGTTCGGGTAGGTTCATGTCGGGAAAGGCGTTCCATCAGGTATTGTGGTCCCAAGCCATGTAAGGCTTTATGGGTTAAAACCAGAACCTTGAAAATTGAGGGGAGACCAACTTTGTTACCAGCCAGAAGAAGAAGAGCAGCTGGGAAGCTGGATCTGCTCTATCCCAGGCAGAACGCCATGCCAAGGGGAGATGAGCCTGGCCCCAACTGATTGCCAGACAATAAGCAGCTGTGGGCAGCTTGCTCTCCTCTCCCTGCCAGGAGGAAGTCTCTGCTCAAATTGCCAGTTGCCCAGGGACTTCAGAAGCAAGGAGAAGGCCCCTCTTGTCATAGTGTGCTGTGTTTTTAGGTTGCAGTCAAAGGCATGACCTATACTACTGTTTTAGAATGGTATTGAAGTGCACTAACAACGTTGGGGCATACATGACTCATTCCATATACCGTTTTCAAACCACTTTCAAAGAGTTATATCCTGCTTGGTGTAGATCTGGCCTTAGACACATTTTCCAGAGAGTAAGCCACACTGAGCACAGTGGGGCTGACTTCTGAGTAGACGTGCATAGGCTTGAGCTATTAATCTTTTATATGCCAACTTGGAGATCATTTGATTGTTGGAAAGTTCATAAATAATGTCATCTGGGTTGTTGTTGTTTTTCTTTCTGAAGAATTCCTTTGCCAGTTATTTGCTGCCCAGAACTTTGTCTCCTCACTTACTTCAGCCAGCTCAAGGGTGATCCCTGACCATAAAAAAACAAAACCCCACACACTAAAAAGATGGTTGGGATGAGTGGCATGGAAACAGGAAGACACACTGGAAAAGTATGTGTTCACAAAACAGCTCAGAATGAAAGGCTAGGCCATTCACCAACTGTATAAAGCCAGATGGGATCCTATTGGTTCCTTGTGTCATCTGATTGCTGTTGGGCCAGAAGCTGCAGTACCACTCTCCGGCCATCTGCAATGGTGGCACTGCAGTGCAATGGAAATTAAGGTAGCAACTTTGAAAGCTTGCAAGCTGTCATGGTGGCACAGAGAGTAAAATGTTTGGGCACTGCTTCTAGAGTTCTCAGTTCGTTATAGGGATTTTTAGAGTATAGGTCCTCTACTCGTTTCCACAATTTGTTATAAAGGAGAGTACAAGATTCTGACTGTCTCAGATTATCTACCCAGACTAAAATTAGCTTTCCGTAAAATGTAGCTGCTATCACATCCAAGACAAGGGGGAAGCGTCACTGCTGTTACAGCAATTTGCATTTCATTATCTTCCACTCTTGCAGAGTCACGTTTTGCATCCACCAATTCCCTATTTTAACGATTCCAACATTTTAATTCATGATTTCTGTTCATGTCAAGTCACGAGGTCAGTATCGGGTGAGACTCTCCAGTGGCAAAACAGATGCTGAATGCATTATGATGAAACCAAAAGAAGGTTATAGAACGGTGCCAAATTAATCTATAAGGGAGGCAGGAAGGATAGATGAAGCTGTAAAAGTGCACTAGATGACTCTAGGGGATCTCCTTCCCTGCCCCTTCCACACTTCTCAAGAACATATCAACAAGGAAGGTTTAATGTAGTGCTGTGCTGAAAATTGCTCCCATTTTTTTTTACCATTTTCATTCAGTTGGATAGAAAAGAAATTGCTAACAAAAATAAATTCAAAGGAGAAGATTTTTTTTTTTTTGCGGGGAGGGGGTGAAATTAACATGGGCTGGGTTTGGGGTTCTTGTGCTTATCTTACTTATGAAGTGGCTGAAGAGCATGTCCCAGGGTCCTATCCTACATTGTACACTCATATCTCACGCGGCCTGTAGCCTCTTTGGCTCCCCACATTTCAATTAAAGCAGAGGGGGTAATTCCTCCCACAGTTTTTCCCCCAGATCAGGAAGCACAGGTAACCTGGGAGGCTACAGAGCAATGGAGGGGGGGAACACCTGCAACACCCTCAGCAGCCTCACAATGATTAAGCTGAAAAACACCACCATAAACTCAAAACCTAGCTACTTCCGAAATCATGTTATAGGTACCGATTTAGTCAAATGACTGGTTCTCCTGTTTGCTCTCCACCTAAATGCAGCCTAATTTGATTTCATTCATTCTTTATCTCATGCATCATTCCCAAAATCTTAAAAAGAGCTTTTAAAAAAAAGAATAAAAGTTTAGAAGACTAAAATAACTGGAATGAATTCCAAGAGTGCAAAGGTTCCTAAACTTTGTAACCCGCAGCTTTCTAGCTGTAAAGAAAAACACACATTCCCCTTCAGATTTATGGTTCCATTCCAATGTGTTAATGAACAGTAGAAACTCAGATATATGGATGCGAGCACCATATTGTTTCCATGGGCCTACAACGGTGTTTGGCCCGGACTGTATTCTCTGAAGTTTTCCTTTGTTCTTCAGATTTATTTTATGCAGGTCAAAGATCACTCTACCTGCCCGTATCTGTCACAGATGGCTAAGAGCACTTCAACTTACAACTCAGTTTGGAAGCGAGGCGAGGTGAAGCTCACAGAAATGAGCAGACCAGCCTCCAACCTCATTCTGTTCTTCAAACTCATGCCGTTCGATGCTGGAAGGCTAAAAAATTCAGAGCTAATGGTAGCGGCCAGCTTCTGTATTTTTCTTTCAGAGGCACCAGGTTAGAGCTCTGTCTTCTATTGTACAGCTTCTCCCAATGGATACATGAAACACGTCAGCAGAACTCATTATCACCAATAGCCCAGCAAGCACATACAGGATCCTGCTGGCAAACAGCAGGACCTGATGAAAGCATGCAAAAGGATGCCTTTCCCCAGCAAGAAGGGCTTCTCGGAGAAAAGATGGAAAGCGGCCGGCTGCCCGAGCAGGTGGCTTATCATCTTAATTTCTGTGAACCGGGAACGCTCATCTTACTTAGACAAGGGAACAAATGGAGGATATTCTGCCCTTTAACCACTCTGCTCTTGATGTTACAAGAACATCACATTTATTAGGGAGCTGTGAGGAGGGGAAGGGAGGGGGGACCACGGTGCTTCGTTTATAAAAACGAGGGAGTAACACCCTGGGTAGAATGACACACTCTCCAGGGAGCCAGTAGCAGAGATGGGAAACAAAACTTCACTTCAATGGCTTGCTCCCGTTCTCCTTTGCAACCTGTCCCCCCCCCCCCAATTCATTTGAACAGGAAGAGTGTGCCTTTCGAACAAGAAAACTGAGTGTTTTTCAAAAGGGTACACTTTTCCTCCAAGGACTAAAATGCAAAAATTAAATTTTTTAAAAGTATATATATATATATCACTTTTCTTTTTTTTTTCTTTTGAATGTTAATGCAACTTTGGGTATTTGTGGAGGATGTGCGTTCATGGTTATGAATGGGGTGTTTTTGAGTGATTTGCAGGCCAAAACAAAATACTTGCACAACCCTAGACAGTAGTTAAGAGAGGAAAAACCAGGGAATTCACGGCTTTCATTTTTGAACTTCCCATGTTTGATATCTCAAATCCTCTCTAGTCCACACCAGTTGAGATCCCAAATGGCAATTCCATTCAGTTTCGATCTATAAGCCAGTTCATTCTCTTTCTAAATATTACATTTATTGAATTTTATTAATACAACGCTGGGCAGCATCTCCTCCTTTGGAAAAGATTTAGGGAATGCTCCATGGCATTTCACATGCTATGGCTGTGGAGGGTCGTCTTCACATGACTAGGCCCTCCATGTGATCAGCACTCTGCAGGCTGATGTGTGTTCACCTGCCTACATGTATGGACACACTGCAGATGTCAATACGCCATGCAAGGGCATCAAGGGTCAGGGAGGCGTGCAAAGCCAGGGGCGGGAAGCTTCTTGGCCATGGTGTGCAATCGTGTTCATTTGAATACTGCACGAAGGGGCCTGTTTTCCTCCAGGGTCACATAAAAACAAACAAAAACAAACAAACAATCCAGGAGCCAGGGAAGGGGTTGTACATACAAATCAGTTGTGAGGCAATTCTGCACGGCTCCTATTAAATCCTATGGTACAAAGCAAATGCTTTGCAATCTGGGACATGGTTCATAAGTGCCATGCCTTCACTAGAGGAATCCTCCTCAGAGGAGGAAGTGGAGCCCCCAGAAACCAGGCAGACACCACATCAGGCACTGGCACCAGACCAGGAGGAGCCTGGGCCTTGGGGCAATGATGCTCCCGGGAGCCAGGGGAGTTGCTCAGCCTCTGCTCAAGAGCCAGAGTCCCCTCCCCCTGACAGAGAAGAACCGGGAGCCGTCTACCTTGATGGCCCAGGCTCCTCCTGATCTGGTGCCATTGCCTGACGCGGTGTCTCTCTGGTGTCTGGGGGCACTTCTTCCTCCTCTACGGAGGGCATGACAATAAGCGCACCCTCCCATATAAAAATGGATGGCTGCCATTCACTCTTACGTTTCCCTCTCCCCCAAAGGGCTAGGCTTGGGGGTAATGCTGGAGTGGAAGCAAAACCTACTTCTACTGACATGGACCTGATGGGAGGGACAGTGCACGTCTGTGCAGAAAGAAGAGAAACACAGAACGAGGCAGTGCTGTGCAGTGGTCATCCTGTCAGGCTAAAATTGAGAGAGGCTCCAGTTCAATGAATTTGAGCCAGATGTTATTTCTCAGCCTAATCTATCTTGCAGGGTTGTTGTGAACATAAAACGGGAGAGGGCATGGGTGTTGCCTTGAGTTCCTTCAAGGAAAGGTGAGCTATGAATGTAATGAAAATTGCCCCTGCCCCACCCGCCTGCCTGGGGTTCCTGCAATATTCAATCCACTTCATACCTATCCTTTCCTAAATATTGCCAAACATTTTGCTAGTACCTTGATGTTAGCCACTAAGTACAAACATTCAGCTGGGGAAATATCACTAGCACGGCTCGTAGCATGTTCCATTCCCATAGAAAATGGGTATTATGCAGTGCACAGTTCCATCGCTGTAGAATGTCACTTAATACCTTCTAATACAAAACAAGACTTTAAAGCTTCATATCATAATTCAGTGGAACATCCCTTATCTCTCTCGATAGTGGATCTCAAGTAGCAACTGCATGTTATTGTGTTTTAGGGATTGACATTTTGTGTGAACACGCTGATTTTCTCTTCAAGGCATAGACAATTGGCATTTTATACCAAGGAACATTTAAGCCAACAATGGCTCCTATCAGTCTGAGGTATTGCTGAAATTGCTGATGTGAATTTCATTCCACTCCTCCCCCCCCCAGCTCTTCATCTTTCGACATCAATAGCAAGTAGGCTTTTCTAACAAATAAGATAAAATACGAATGAGACGGCTTCTTTCTCCTGCCTTTGATTGTCCAAAAGATTGAGGAACTAAGTCAAAACAAAGATGTGTAATGACATGAGAAGGAACGTGAACAAAAAGCTCCATATTCATATGAGCGAAGCGGAAGCATCGAGATACTGCATCTTGGAAGGTTTATTGTCGAGGCACTGAAATGGAATTGCATCTTCCCACTTCCCATTGCGATTTGTAAAGGACTGTTCAATGATGCGTCTAAAGCAGGCATGAGGCAGAGGGGAGGGCTGACTCCAGGAATACTTCACTTTCTCTCATTTTCAGAGACCCGCTCGGCCTCCTCAGCAAACAGGCCCATCCCAATAGCCACCCAGAGCTGTGAATGAGGTGGCCCACTTAGGCACGGCCAAAAGAAGAGGAAATGTATCAGCAAAGAATGCATCACCAATTTAGCACAACATTTGCACAGGCAAATGTAGACGCATGAAAGTACATCAAGAAAAAATATCTAGGCTAGAAAGAGAAATACAATACATCTCACCCTGATGAGAAGGCTGACCGGGTGACTTGTGAACCTCCTCAGTCTGCTGCCCAGGTGCTAACTCTTGATGGGTAATTTCAAGGCCCCTGCTCATCCTTATTTTATTTGCTTACGTATTACATTTATATCCTGCCTTCCAAGACACTTTGTCACTTACCATGAGAACATCAGAAGAGCCCTGATGCTGGATCAGACCCAGGGTCCATCAAGTCCAGCCTTCTGTTCACACAGTGGCCACCTAGCTGTCGACCAGGAGTCCTCAAGCAGGACACAGGTGCGACACCCACGTTTCCCACCAACTGGTACATATAGGCTTACTGCCTCTGAAGCCGCACATAGCCATCAGGACTAGGAACGTGGCCATTGTGGAGCAAAACAACTTCAAAGGGAGATTAAGAGTGAGAAACTGTGGAATAATAATAATAATAATAATAATAATAACGATTTATTTCTTACCCGCCTCTCCGTCTAGATCGAGGCGGGGAACAACAACATGATAAAATACATAAAACTAATTAAAACATGACAAATATTATTAAAACTGCATTAAAACATCCTAAAACATCCTAAAAACATTCTAAAAATTACACTGGATATGCCTGCCGGAAGAGAACAGTCTTTATAGCTTTCTTAAATTCTAAAAGACTGTTAAGTTGACGAGTCTCCTCCGGCAGGTCATTCCACAGTCTGGGAGCGGCAGAAGAGAAGGTCCTCTGGGTAACAGTTGTCAGCCTAGTCTTGGCCGACCGCAGTATTCACCAGCAGGTTTAATTCTGTTGTCAGATGGTTGAATCAGGATAAAGGTTTTTGTTTTGTTTTCCTCACTACTACTATGCCAGGATGTATTGTGTTATCATCATCAGCAACAACTGCACTGTAAATGACCATGGTTAATAATGTGATTGTCGCTGAATATACTTTCTGCACTTCATTTTCTTCTGTTTACAATTCCCCCCTCCTGTCCACCACCTTATATATAAACCTGAAAATCTCCATAATGTTCCATGAGTCCGATGAAGTGGACTACAGTTCATGAAAGCTTATGCCAGAATAAATTTGTTAGCTTTTAAGGTGCTGCAAAACCCGCTGTTCTTTTTTACTTAATGAGGTACTCCTGGCACCTAATTTACAATCTTGTTTGCACCACGTTAAAACCTATCTTTTTTATCCAGGCATTTTAATTTGTATAACCTCCCAGTCTGTCTTTGCAAGTGAAGCCATAACTGATTTTTATTGCTATCTTCTATTATGATTGATGGATATTGAGTTTATAGTATTTTGCAAGGCCTTTAGATAACTCATTTTTAGTCCAGGAGAAAGCAACATGGAGCCCTCCAGGTATTTTGTACTACAACTCCCTCACTAGAGCTGATGGGAGTTGAAGTCCAACTGGAGGGTGCCAGGTGCGTTGCCCTTGAATCTTATATGATGAAGGGCAGAATGGAAATGCTACATATAAAATCATAAATTTTGGCCTTCCCCATATGGACTATAAGACCATTTTGTTTCCATCTGGTTTCAACTGCAACTTGTTCTCACTGTGGTTTGGCAGCTGTTTTTTCTTTTGTTGGAGTGTTTTTGTTTACTGCTACATGAATAGTTTTAAATTGTTTTAATGTTGTCTCTGAGTTACTTTATTATGAATGCTTTGAAATCTTTGGGTGAAATGCAATCTGAACATTTGCAAATATGGAAATAAATCAATACCTTAGTAAATCAAATAGAACATGATCAGCTATTTAGAACATGCACCCTCAGTCATGTCCAACATAATGGTACCCATATCTATGTTAGATCAGGGTGGGCAGAAGGTAAGCTCTGGATCTACTGGTAAATCTCTGAGTGATCAGCAAGTGTTAAGACTCCCAATTGTTTAACAGGAGCAACAACAACAACAACAAAATGACCCATAACACCCAAATTAGCTTGCTGAAATAAAACCAGGAGTAGATTTCTCTGTGAAAGTTCTGTGAGCTCAGTTCAGCTCAGACAAATTCCTAGGCGTAGGTTCAGAAGTTGCTCAGAGGACAAGTGAATGTCTTTTACGTCTTGCTCTGCTTGGTAGAGCATGGGGTCCTATTTTTTAAAAAACCCAAAAACAAAGTAGATCCAACAAGCCTGAAGTCTGCCTGCCCCTCTTTTTGGTGTTATGACGCGAGATGTTTACATGGATGTCCACAGCACGGTCATCACAACTGCCATGACCACACCACCATACTCCTCTTGAAGACAGACTAGCAGTCACTTCTGACCAACTACAAGGAAACTCTTAGCAGGAGCTCTTAGCAAGCTCTTCTCTCCTAGCAAAGAAGTCAGAGGACTATGGGAAACCAACGACTTAGTACTTTCCCCTACATAATCTCCAATGCCTGTTGATATTCTGCTTAACTCCTACTTATTGCTCGCCAAGCTACCCCAAATCCTGACTTTTTAATCAGCCCAACCTTTCTCTTTGAGATGTCATGTGTTGGCATACCTCACCTTGTCCCTACATCTGTTTCTCTGGTCTAGGCAGTGCCAGCTCCAGGTTCTTGAAGGCCCATGGGCATGGCCTCCTCAATAGGGCCCCTCCCTACTAATGCTCATTATCCTCTTTCTTATCATTGCTGCCACGTACTTGCTTGGCAGGCAGAGAGCCAGAGGTCGTGGCATCTCCTGCTCCTCCTTCTGACCACCATTGTCCTTTGGGCCACAGCAGGAGGCAAATGAACCAATAAGTGGCAATGATGGAAGATGGGAGCAACTCCAGGGGGTTCTGGTCAACGGCAACCCGCTGGAGTGTGAGTTCTTGGCAGGTGCCTGGCCATAGTTACCCTTCTCACCAAACCTGCCTGCAGGTCCTCCTTCACCTTTGCCACAAAAGCCCTCTACTGCTGCCAGAACCTAGTCTTGGCAAGACTGAGATCATCCAGCATCCAATCGTTGCAAAGGACTCTGCCTCCTCCACATGGCATTATAAACACAGCCAACAAGGTACTTTGTTTATTGAGACTCTTTTCCCTCCTTCCAGAGGAAATAAAATGTAGTTTGGTAAATGTGCCAGCACCTCCATGAATCTTATAAATCAAACACGGAATAAACAACAACAAAACCACTATTTGTATACGGCAACATTTCCAGTGCCTGAGAGAAGATGGGGAGGCAGATGTAGCTCATTCAGTATTCAGGGAACATTCTGACACGTTTTCAGCAGTAGATATTTTTAACCCTCCCTTCGTACGTAAAATGAACAAATACACAAAAGGATGGTCTTAATTGGCCCGTTTTATGTACCAAGGAATAATGGTCTTAAATGGCTTGAAGAGAATGCCACATTTATCTCTCCAGTGAGGGAAAGACATGATGATTCAGAAACCGAGAAGCCAGGAGGATTGAGTCATGAGTGGAATATATATTGCTCCTTTTCAATATATTATGTATTCCATTCTGACTACAGCCCCCTAAAGGCACAAGGAAAAAAAAGAGATAGGCAAAATCTAAATGTTTCATTTCTGTTCAACGTAAGTCATCTTGCACCCTCCCCAACCCTCCCTTTTGGATTCTTTTTAAAACTTTCTTTTCTCCCTGGGATTTCCAAATCACAGGCCTTCCGGATGGTTGTTTTAGCAAATGTTGTAAACTTTCAACTATCAAAATAACCTTAAATACTTTTCTTCCTGCTCAAGAAGGTGGCCCAAGGATTGCTCTCGTTCACAAACAAAGAGTCAAGGGAGTGCTTCCTGCAATCAAGATACTTTTTGGTGCACTCCCATTGAGTGTGGAAGGATGAAACAGCCTGTTTCCAGGTTGTGTCTCTTTTGCAAGCCTTCACCTATAAGATCATTCCATCCTTTTTCCACATTAATCTGCACATTAAAAAAAAAAATCTTCAGAAAAACTCAAATTTGAAGCACCTTTTCTCTTGCTCAAAAGGACACATTTCTGAAGGTATTTTCTCTCCATTGCATGTTTTGAAATGTGTTTGGAAACTTTTTTTGAGTCAAGAACTGCACTGGAACATTCGAGACAGGTGACAGGTAACTAAGTTCTGATATGAACAATAACATGAACAGAAAATTTCCCAGAGTTCGGGGAACAACCTGAGGCTTGGCTCACAGGCACAAAGCCGGATTTCCCAGCATGGATGTCCCTAATCTTTAGCCAGAAAAAGTCTCACAACTCCTAGCATTCCCTAGACATTATGCTGGGTGTTGTAGGACTTGTGTGTGTGTGTGTGAACTTGCATAGGACTGTGCCCTTAGATACCTTTCTCAAAATAGACTCAAGGCAACTTACAACAAAAAGTAATGCTCAATGTCACTTCACTGGCTGCCAATTAAATTCGGGGCGAAGTATAAAGTGTTGGTCATTACTTTTAAAGCCCTACATGGTTTGGGTCCAGGTTACCTACGGGATCGCCTTCTCCCATACAATCCGCCCCACATGCTCAGGTCCTCTGGGAAGAACTTACTACAGTTGGCCAAGACTAGGCTGACAACCATTACCCAGAGGACCTTCTCTTCTGCCGCTCCCAGACTGTGGAATGGCCTGCCGGGAGAGATCCGCCAACTTAACAGTCTTCTGGAATTTAAGAAAGCCATAAAGACGGGTCTCTTCCGGCAAGCCTACCTGGTTGAATTTTAAGATGCCTTTTAATAATGTATTAGTTTTATATGTTTTAATAATTCACTAGTTTTATACGTTTTAATCAGTTTTATGTATTTTATGCTGTTTTGTATTTAATGTTGTTCCATGTCTCGATCCAGAGGGAGAGGCGGTTAATAAATAAATTATTATTATTATTATTATTATTATTATTATTATTATATCATCATCTGAAAATACTTTGCAAATAATGCCCACCTCTCTTTTCCCCATATCTGTTCAGATGTATTGGTTTGAGAAAATGAAACAGCCCTTAATTCATCCTTCCCCATGAAAACAGAAAATCTCCAACAAAAATATGAGGTGGGGATGCCCGAGCGCTTGGGAATGTTGATTCTTCCGGTCCCAGAAAGTGTTCCCCCCCCACACACACAGACGCCTCCCAAGGGCCATTCAGTCGACTTTGACTGGTGAATTTACACTAGCAAAAACCAGACTTCTAGGTGTTCTGCCTGCCAAACAAGATGCTGTGGATGAGGCCAGCTTGTACAGTGGGGGAAATGCACGCACACAGTGTCTAATTTCTATTCAGCAGACTCGTTGCTTCAGTTTTGGAGATATATTAGCAGAACGCTGCCCCCACCACACACACACACACACACACACACTGACAGTTCATTTCCTTGCCTTAACTTGAACCTGATGGAGAAAGAGAGAGGGGGGAAAAGAGAGAGGGGAAAGCAAAGGGTGTATGTGTGTGTGTGTGTGGGGGGGAGAAATGAAAAATCAGCAGGTAATATTTCCTTTCCTTTCAAGAGACAGGCGAAGCTTCATGAAGTGAACAGGGTTTGGTTATTCCCAAAGCAATCTTTTGTTACTGACAGTTCTGTCTGAGGCGCTATGGGTTGTGGGTCTGTTTTGCCCATGGCAAGTCAGGTAAGAGCCTGCAGCGTCTGTAATTTAAAATCCAGTTATGCTCCATCAGGCCGCCTTACGCCAGGATGGCAATGCGTTGCTGTTTTTCTTATTTTTCTGTTTTTCTTACACAAACACCTTTTCAAAAAATGCTTTTCTCTCCCCGCCTCCCCCCCCCCCCCCCCCAATCTGGCCACTGTGAGTTAACTCAAGCTCTCACCCATGTCAGGGCCCAGCTGTAAAATTATGTGCGGAGAGGAGGAAAACATGGAAAATCTCATTTCCGTTCACCAGGCTCATAGGTTCTATTGCCGACACGACAATAACAAAGCATGATCTCCCCCTGCCCAACCTCAGCTTCCGAGTGAAAATTCAGTCCTTTGCATTAACTTGAGTGTGATGGAGCAAATAAAGATAGTGGCCTTTCTTCACGTGATCATGCTAGGGGGGAAAGCCATGGTGGCTTATTTCCCCCCACACACACACCGTGCACGCTAGTTGCTGGGGAACATGGGTGGGAGGGTGCTGTTGCGCTCATGTTCTGCTTATGGGTTTCCCATGGGCAGCTGGTTGGGCACTGTGTGAACAGAATGCTTGGATTAAATGGACCCTTGGTCTGAGCCAACAGGGCTCTTCTTATGTTCCTAAATCACGGGTGTGCTTTTCACATTTGCTGTGCCATAAATGAATTTTGTTTCCTAGTATCTTACATATATAGGCCTTTCTTCACATGATCACGCTAGGGGAACCGTCCCTCTAGGTCCTTGGGATTTAAGGGGTTCCTCATTATACAGATCTTCTAAGAACTAAGCCACAAATGCAGGTTCTGACTCAGATGTTGCTGTCGCCATTGAAAGCCAAGATGAGCCATCGCACAACTGCGTGCAACGAACAAGCAACGGACAGAGATTTTAATTCTCCTCTTGGTAACTTGCTGGCAGGCTGCTTTACAAAGTAAATATTTAGCATTGAGAAAAACCGCTTGACAACAATTTACAAGAGGTTCCAAGTACTGCAGATTACACTTTACCTTAAACAGTTTGACAAAATCAAGTTGACACTTGTTAAGGAAATGTTCCCTAACTCTCAAATTGAAGAATCACCAGGAACAGCCAGAGTTCAGTCCAACAGGTTTATTCAAAACAACGTACGAAGGAGAGAGAAGTGGCACATGGGTAGTACCAAAGCTCTCTGAATCACAAAGACAAAACTGATTCATTTATCTCTGTTACAGGCTTTGACGTCACATACCACTCACACCCCCTCCTCCTGTGATGGAGAAACACCAATAAATGTTTCAACTAAACAATATCTTAAACCATAATAAAACAGTATCTGGGGCAACTGATGCCTCAAAGTAATTTTGCTGTTTCCTGATAACCTTCGATCACTGTAACTTGGTGTTATTTGGTTTCCTCTAATGGCCAGTATTTTCCTTGCAAAGAACTGAAAATGTTTACATTGGGGGTGCCATCTTGTCTGTGTTTGAGGGCCGTTGAGTCATGTCTAATTCACAGTCTATCCGGAGGAAGAGATTGAGAGGCTCGTTATTGGGAGAGGATGTTTTGGTTATATCGTTCTGTGTTTTTCCTCTGAAATGCTAGAATGTGAGGTGTGAACTTTACCCTGTTGCAGTGAAATATGTTTCTACTTCACTCAAAGCATTTCGTTAGAGGCTTGGGGGAAACTAGAGTTTCAGATTTTGATTTTATATCAATGCCCAGATCAAAAATCTTTATCACACTTCTGATTGTTGAGCTGCTCTGGAGAGGCCTGTACCAAGCTCCTGCTAATGCTACAATCCAATTTCAGCCTTCACTTACACAGGTGCAAGTTTCGTCAATGCTGAGGAAGAGGCATGGCTGCAACAGACCACAATTTTGGCACAGCGTGCAAAGTATTTAATGCTGAGCCCGGCATCGGCTCTTCTGTTTCTCTTCAAACGATTAGGGCAATAAGAACTCTTGATTCACAGCGATTCCCTAGGTTCTTTTTAATCTGATTTCTCATTGTTCGTTAAGGATTGAAATTCAGTAATATCCTTGGATGAACCAGCTAAAGGAAAACCCTACAACGATGTTCAGGCTCAACCCAGTGTATGAATGTTTACCAGGGTTGAAGTACAGTGATGTTATATTCAACAGTGTATGTCCTATGTAGAAATCCCTATGAAGCACCCAGTGGAAATTGAACTCAAGTGCTTCCAAGTAAATGCTCCTACACTCCAAGAGTTTCAGTACATATAATTTAAAACAACAACAACAACAATGGCATATCCACCATGTACACCAAACATATTCATTGCACTTGTGTGTATTTAGATGTGGATAAGCAGACTACGATGCTGTGACTGGCTGTCCCGTTTGAAGATGTGTGTATTCATCAAAATAATATGGGCTTTTTATCCATGACAGCATTTTGACAACATTATGGCTAGGTTCACACATGTATATACATCACTTGGATGTCTCTACATTTGATGAGTGGTTCCTGAAGATGTTAACTGATCCCATGGACAGTTCTATCAGTAATGTTCTACCTGTGATGGCTCAGTCACATATTCAAGCCATCACCTGATGTTGTATCAACATGCATGCATAGAGCAGTCCTTTGTCTTGTACTGAAATGAATAGCTATGAAGGAAAATGTTGTGTGAGACTGCTATTAATTCTCTTTAGTTTGCAACTAGAGCCTGTATATAACAGGACTGGTTGAGAATCTGCTTATATCTCACATGGAAATGAATGGGACTCAGAGCCTATCTACACTACTGCTTTAAAACGGTTTATAACATTTTAAAGCAGTAGTGTAGATAGGCTCTTAGAAGTGGTTAACTTTGGATGGATTGGATCCTTCTGCTTTCTGTTTGGTTCATGGATATCTACAACACTATAGTCTGATCCAAATGCAAAGAGAATTGACAAAGCAAAGTCTTCAGGTGGTCAGTTAAGCCTGCACATGTTTGGATTGCAAATGGGCAGTGTCACTTTTAATGCCCTCCATGTAAAACAACAACGACAGCAACAACAACAACCAACAACAACAACACCTCCCAGGGCCATAGGCAATTGTCCAAGATGTGGCAGGAACAAAGCACCAAGAGCCAGAAGTTGAGCCAGGGGTTAAGAGCAAGGGAACAAGAACATAAGAAGAGCCTTGATGCTGGATCAGACCAAGCATCCATCTAGTCCAGGTCTCTGTTCACACAGTGGCCAACCAGCTGTCGGCAACAAACCCACAAGCAGGACACATGTGCAACAGCACCCTCCCGCCCATGTTCTCCAGCAAATGGTCTACATAGGCTTACTGCCTCTGATACTGGAGGTAGCATGTAGCCATCAGGACTAGTAGCCATTAAACCATGAACAACCAGGAAGACCTGTTTCTAAAGAAGAACCTGAAAGAAGCTGGTTCTAGAGCTATCCAAGGTGCTGAACCCAATCCTCAAAACAGGTTCAGTTCCTTTAGAGTTCTGACTGAAATCCAGAGCAGATTTACAGCCCCACTGACTTTGGGTCCAATAGCCTCCATGGCCGCTAACTATCCCAGCCTTGTTCCTTGTGGTAGTTTCTACAAGTAGGGATATATTTTTCCACATTCAAAATGTGGCATCCCAGGCATGCAGTCTGAAGTGGTGCAACGCCTCAAGACACTATCACCTTGTTCTGCTGCACCTGACTTAAACCAACCTTGAGGAAGTCTTGCATTGTGACACTTCCATGTTTGGCTGCATAACCCCCCCCCCCTCCCCAATTTCCATCTCTAGTCCTCTTTCATCACAATATTTTATTGCATGAATACACCACAATGGTGTTCTTCCCCGTTTACTAAATGTCCCAGCCCTTTGACATTATGAAAGCAACAGACTATAGTATACATATGCAGGGATGTAACAGGCCCCACTTGACGCAGTGGACGGTCTTCTCCCTTAGGAACACGTCGTGGAAATTCAGATTTTAAAAATGTTGGGAGGAGTAATTCAGATCACAAAAGGGGAAGTCACAAGAGTAACTAGCCAACTGGAAGAAAACCAACGGCAGGGAGGAAGGTGGCTGGAGTTAGGTCATGAGATTACTGGCTCATCAGTCCAACACTGCCAGGAAAGTGAGAAACTAATTGTTATTACACATTGGCAGAGCAACTAGGCTACAGTTAAGTACTATTAGGGTGTTTTGCAATTCTAGTTTAGCACTCAGGGCAGCCATTTATGGATCGCCAAAAAAAGAAGAAATGTATCACTGAAAAAGAGGTTAAAGGATTTGCATAAAATTTACATGTGCTAATTTATATGTATAGAAGCAAATTTAGAAATACTGTATATCATTTAAATAGAAATGCAGCAGATCTCACCATAATGCTGAAGACTGTGCCCAGGTGACCTATGTACCAGCCTGCTGAGACTGCTGTCCGGATGCTAACAGCTGATGAGCTACAGATCTTAAATCAGAATTGGAAGGGCAACCCTTCAAATCGAGGACTCCTTCAAACTGAGGACTATCCTCTGTAAAAGAGGACACACGGCTACCAAACAGTGTATGATTAGGAACATAGGAAGCTTATACCAGTCATACTATTGGTCTGCCTCTGGCAGTATTCTTCCAAGCTGTGCTACCAGAAAGACATTTAACTGAAGGCGCTGTGGACTGCACCTGTCCTTCATCAAACAGGTAGGAAAACAGCTACGGGCAACTCCTGAACAGAAACAATTCCATGGTGAGGCCATGACTAATAGCATTGACTAATGACTGGGAGTAGATTCATGGTAGGCCAAAAGTAGTACTTGATACAGCAATTTATGGTATTCTTTGCTGTAAGATGTGAAGATGGGTGCTAACTTCTATGGCTTTTAAATGTACACAAATTCATATTGTTCCCCGCCTCGATCCAAAGGGAGAGGCGGGTAAGACATAAATTTATTATTATTATTATTATTATTATTATTATTATTATTATGGGCAGTAACTCTCCAAGATATGAGAGAGAAAATAATGGTGCGCTTCTAGTAGAGTTTAATGCATGTTGGTTCCAAGGCAAAGTCCTACTAGGGAATATTGCACCAGTTGAGTTCCTTGCCATCCTGCAAGGAAAGGTGAATCCCTGGCAAAATTTCCCTCCATCTGATACCTTCTGTATGGAGAGCTCGTGCTTTTAATAAAGAAGCAGCTGCCAGCCACTGGCTGAATGATTAATCAATACACCAGTAAGCTGACATCTTAAGAACTTGCTGAACTAAAGCATTTCTTTTCTTACCCATTCTGCATTTACAAATAAAGTGTTCAAGTATTTGACTAAAGCCTGTCAGCTTGACTGGGGGGGAAATATCGGAGTCCTATTTAAATGACATTTACAAAGAATGAGATTTTATCCCAGCCGCTGCTCCTTATTGCTAATAATAACATCAGATTAGTGGATTTAGGCCAGACAAGTAGCAGCAATGTCTTTTTACCCCTGTGAGCCCTTCTTAAAATGGCTCTTTCCATCTGTCTAGCCAGCCCGTCCTCTTCTTGCATGGGCTGATAATTAGGTATTACATGGAGCTCCAGTGGTTACCATGTGGGACAGCTCAAACAAAGACTCATTGTTACTAAGATAGCACAAAACCTCCATCAAGACCCTCTATTGCTTCTCCTCTAAGATCAAAAAATACTTGGGTACTTTTTCTCCTCCTCCTCTTAATAATAATAATAATAATAATAATAACCATTATCATTACATGGAGCCATTTTATACTACTATGCCAGTTTTAGGACTTAGAACAAGTTCTGTTTATTCATCATGATTAGACACCGAACTGAAGTTTATTTCATTGGCATCTAACTCGCTTTGATGGAAAAAAGTAGAATTCAAGCATCCATAAAGATATAATGGTACCACAATGAATGTGGCACTGGTTTGATGTTGGGCAAAACCCTCCCTGCATTAGATGAACCGGTTGCACAAAGGGACAGTAAATTAGTCAAAAACAAAGTCGCACAAGCAAAAGACTGGAGTCTTCCACATTCCATACCTTCTTTGGCTTTCAACTTTCCGCAACTGTGCAGTTTGCACAAGTATTCATGTGCCACGGATTGCAGCCAACGAGGTGTTTCACACTTCCTCCATCCATGTTTTTGCAGTGAGGTCATTAACTAAAACTGGAGAATAGTCAAGC
This sequence comes from Anniella stebbinsi, assembly GCA_029215795.1. Lineage (NCBI taxonomy): Eukaryota > Metazoa > Chordata > Lepidosauria > Squamata > Anniellidae > Anniella > Anniella stebbinsi. The sequence goes on from JARDYH010000001.1 coordinate 2,077,365, forward strand.
CCAGCACTGGCTACTCAGACATAGATGAGTAGTTGCTTTTTGTTTTCTGGATCTCAAGTTCACTTCATGAGTGTCCCCCATAGTCGGTCCGATAGTCAAGCTTTATATATCATTGCAATTCTGCACATCATTAGGTGGAAAAGAGTCCTACAACTCCCGGCATGCTGGCTGGGGAATGCTGGTACTTGTAGGACTTTTTCTGTCTAAATATGCATAGGATTGTGCCCCTACGTGTTTTTAAAATGCACAGGCAAATATAATTTGTGACTGGAACCAGTTTGGATCACAACTCCCAGAATTCCTGGACATTGGCCATGCTGGCAGGAGCTTCTGGGAATTGGTCCCAACCATCTGGAATCTACCTTTTGCCCAGTCCCACCTTAAAAATGTTAGAAGGGTCACCGGTTGCCTAATCTCCATCTGCCATCTCACTTCTGCAGATAGGGGGCATGTGAAGAAGAAGCCATGCACAGCATCACAACCAGCTCATCTCTATTACCACCATAGCACCTCTTCACCGCCTCAGAACTGTGCAATCTAATAAAGTCTACTCACAAATACATTCTACTGAGTACAAAGGGACTTACTCCCAGGTAAGTGTTTATAGGATTGGAGACCTCTTGGCTCAATTGTCCCTCAAACGTACGTTAGGATTGACTCAAGCTCCAAAATTTGCTTTTCTCACACCTCTTGACCCAAAACACCACTGGCAAGGTCAGGGAGGAAGGGCTTACAGAAGGTCCTGCTTTGCCAACAGAAAGTCCTAAATTCAATCCCTGGCAACTCCTCGTAGGGCTAGAAGAACTCTTGCCCGAATCGCCAGAGAGTCATGCCAGTCAGTGTTGACGATATTGAGTGAAATGGACCAAGGCAGCTTCCTATGTTCCTAGGGAGGTGGTGACTGTTTCCTGTAGCAAATGTTGTCATCTCCCCAGGGGCGATTTGCCCACCTCCACTGTAGGTCAGTTTTGTCTCGTTAATTTAACTTGTTCTTCAGATATTTCCCTCACTGGTACTCCCTTCCAAGACAGTGAAGGGCACCATGCACAAGCAACCACTGCATTAAGATGATAGCAAAGGATTATTATAATGAAGACTCTGGCTGTTTTAATTAATGGCTCGTCTTTAAATGCAAAAGGAAAGGATGACAGTATAAATGCCAAATCCTCTTAAGCAGCAGTTCTGTAGTACATTTTGGAATTTATCTGAGTTTCAATGCCTGCCTTCTGCTTTTGGTTTCAGAGTCCTTTTTGCCTTCTCAGCTACACCACTTAATGGTAATTTAGCTAATACCTGACACTTCCCTCTCTGTGGTACACATCTACACTACAGATTTAAAGCAGTTTTAAGTGTTGTGGCTTCCTGCAAAACAATCCTGGGGATTGACGGTTTGCAAAGCTGCTATGAATTATTTGTAAGAGATTCCTAGTCCTGCAATCATGATAGAGAACAATTGACATAGGAACCAAGGTGGCTGACTTATACCAGGTCAGGCTGGGTGTCCATTTAGCACAGTATCTTCTGCAAGGGCTGACAGTAGCACTCCGGGTTCTCAGGAGAAGGTATTTCCCAGTAACTGCTACCTGATCCTTTTAGATGGAGATGCTGCGGATTGAACACAGCACCTTCTGCATGCAAAGCAGGTGCCCTACTACTGAGCTAGGGTCATGATGAGGAGGCCATGGGCTATCCTTCCTGAATCCAAAGGTATGGCTTCTCCAACCCAGGTCCCTTGAGGTCAGCAACTAGAGCATAAAGTGCAGAAGCTATCATTCTGCTGACCAAGGTGGCCAAGTGTCCTAATTTGCAGAGGATAGTCCTCTATTTGACTATTCTCTGTCAAATAGAGGACTATCCTGTTTGAAGAGCTGCTTGCTCCAAGTCTGGACATAATGAACCCTAAGAAGGGAAAACAGATGGCAAGGTGTATGTTTCAAAGATGTGCACAACTGATGCACACAAGTATGAGTGTGTGTGTGTGTGTGTGTGTATATATATATATATATATATATGCATAAAAATATGCATAGATTTTCACATGGAAAAAAACCACACAAAGCTCAGAACAAGCTTTGAGATGGAATTTGGAGAAATTCTACAACCTTGAGCAATTTATTTATTTATTTATTTATAACCTGCCTCTCCCTCCAAGTCGAGGCGGGGAACAACAATACATATAATACAGGGACCATAAAATACATAAAACACTTAAAAACAAGTAAAAACAAATAAAAACTAATACATCCCTAGCTGAGAGAGAGAGCAGGTAAACAGGCAAAGAAATCAAGGCCCATCAGAAGAGCCCTCGAGCTGAAACCAAGGCCCATCTAACCCAGCATTCTAGTCATACAATGGCCAACCACTTGTGTGTGAGAAGCCCACAAGTAGGACACGAGTCCCACAGCACCTGTCTGGCCATGTTCCAGAAACATAGACATTGTGCCTCTCATGCCGGAGGGACCATATAGCCATTAGGACTGGCAGTCATTGATGGTCCTTATTCTCCATGAATTTGTCCAATCCCCTTTTAAAGCCATTCAGATTGTAACTATACCCTGTGGTAGCAGATGAGTTAACTATGCGCTGTTAGGAGGAAGAGAAGTAGGGCCAGAGGGATAGCAGTGCCCCCCCCCCCCCACTGGGGTGTGAGCCTCAGCAGGTGCCCATTTATGCCAACCAACACTGGTAGTATTGGGCTAGATGGTCAAAAAGTATGACCTGGTCTAAGGGAGCTTCTTCTGTTCCTAGTTCAATTCCCCAGAGTCCCTGACCATTGTGAGAGTTAAGTGTAGTCAGAGTTTTCAGCTGCTTTCAGGCAGAGGTGTGTGTATCGTGCTGATTTGGGGACACACATTACCCCCAGTCCAAACTGGCACACCAGTAAGCGGCTGGATCAGCAGGCTTGGGGCAGCTGACTACATGAAAATCCCCACACCCTAACTGGTCTCTTGCTACTCCTCTTCCTTTCCAGTATTTTAAACAAAACGTTCTCAGGAGAGGTGGCCACCTGGACAGGCCTTCAGTAAATACTGCAAGCCTGACAGCAGCTGTACACCCAAGATAAGACCAGCAGTTCTCATGAAACAACAGTCTTCGTACGTCATGCAAATCTCTTCAATTGCTGGGCCAGTTTTGTTTTTAGCAAGCTGCCGGCCCAGACTAACCACATCCCCCCCCCCCCCCACAAAAATCCGTTACTTAACGTCAGTGAAAACTCTATTTATGTTTTGAAGAGCTTGGCTTTAACTCAGTGATGGTAAGGATGTAAAATCCATGGTCACATTTGTAGCAGTTACAAATCCCATGACTTGTGTGGGGGGGGTGCGTACGTGCGTGCTTAAAAGACAGCCTATTTACCTCTCTATAAATTGGAAAGTGTTTCCAGTAATCAAAAAGCAATGCACCTAAGGCTGTGTAGCCCAGCTGTTCCCAATCTGGTGCCAGATGTTTTGGACTATAGATCCCAGCATTGCTGACCACTGGCCAAGATGGCTGGGGATTATGGGAACTGAAGTTCAAAACATCTGCAAGGCACCAGAGTAAGGAAGGCTGATCTAGCCTAACTTGAGTCACCACCTCTGGATTTATTAAAATTCTCTCTCTCTCTCTTGGGTGGCAAGAAAAGACAACGCTAGAGCTGAGCCTGAGGGTAAGAGGTGGAGTCTCATAAGGTCTGGAGGACACAGCCGAGTGGGTAAACGCAGCACAGAATTGGCCTAATTCTCTCCCCCCACCTCAATACTTTAAGGCTACAATCCTATAACCACATTTATGGGAATAAACCGAAATGCATTCAGTGAAAGTTACTTCTGAGGAGATACATATAGGATTGCAGATTAAGTCCACACTCCTGTGCATACATATCAATTCGCATATGCAAATCTTATTCAACTTGGTATCCTCTTTTGTACCATTTTGGGTGATGGGAGACTTCTCCATGATGGTACCTCACTTATTGAACTCTCTCCCCAGGGAAGCTCACTTTTCTATCTTTTCAGCACCCAGCAAAGACCTTTTTAAAATTATTTCTCCCGCACTTTTAATTACTAAACTGAGAATTTTTAAAGGCTGCTATTTTTAAAATGCTTTTTAACAATGTTTTTATCCTGTTACAATTGTTGCTGTGTTATTGTGAACAAATATTTATATTGAAAAGCAGTGTAAAGATGATTTAAATAAATAAATAAATAACACCCCCACACCCCAAATTGTATCTTCTTTCTTTGGCATCTCCCCAGAGGTATGATTATCTCGTGACAGCCACAACTCCACACACATGCCCACACGCCTGCCCGCCAGAGAATCTCGTTGTATCTTATTGCTTAATTAGCCACCGGATGAAACACTCATTCTATTTCCATCAACTTAGTGTAATTGCCCAGACTTGCATTTCAATGAAAGGAAAAGTGAGAAAATATAAATGAGTGAGTTAGAAAAAATAATGACTACATACATCTATTTTGTCTGATTAATCATGAAAAAAAAATCTGTCATTAAGGGATTAAAGTAAAGCCACTTTACTCCTGCTGATCATGTTCAGCAATTTTAAAATTATTTTATGATCCTGATCAATGTAATAAATGAGAATGACTGTTAATTAGTTGCATCTAGCAGGTGGGCTATGAAAATACTATAGAATATCATGCAATGTAGGGTTTATTGGGGCTTCTTTCTCTCTCTTTTTGGGTTTTCAGCAACACTTCACAGCTACTTCTGGCCTGTGTTCTTTTGCGCAGGAAAACATTTAATGCTAACTATTCAGAGAGGAAATGAAAGTATTATAATTTTATTTTTCTTTTAAAGGAAAATCCCTGCCCTGGCTCTCAGGCTCAAACCTTTAATCAGGAAACAAGATCTGTTATTCCTAAGTAATGGAGGCTTCACAAACAACATCTCGTTAATTTAGGCAATCTCAGCTGGCCCTTTCTAGCTTTCCTGGCCCCTCGGGAGAAAGGCTTTTGAAGAGAAAACACCCCTCGGGATTCAACCTGAGATAGACACTAAAAGTGTTAACTGCTTTCTGGTGTTGTGTACCTAATTAGCAACACTGAGAATTTAATAGCGGTTATCAATGTCATGGGGTTGACGTCTTACCCTAAGGGACCAGGGTGGATACATGGTGAGCAAGATCGTTTGGGTATGTGTGTGTGTATGTGTGTATGTGTATGTGTGTGTGTGTGTGTGTGTGTGTGGATACCCAGGAAGACAAAGAAGAAAAGCATAAGAGTCATTTGAGGGGTGAGCATAGTTTTGCATTGACAATGAGTTCATGCCCTTATTTTTAAACTCTCCAACAACATCATGTCCCATATTTTCCACCTTGATTCCCCCTTGTACCCATCCTCACCCACTCTGGACTGTGCAACATTTCAGATGCCCTATACATGAGGACATAGGGACAGCCTTGGTGGATAAGGCAGACATCAATCTTGTCCTTTCCTCCCACAACGGCCAACCAGATGCATCTGGGAAGCTCACAAGCAGGTTGTGAAGGAAACAACCCTCTCCTTATTCTTCAAGCATCATTCCCAGGGCCGAGGCCTGCGCCATACCAAGCACAACCAAGCAGTGAACATTTGTTGGCTGCCTAGGGGCTCTTTCATTAGCAAATACAGCATTTCTCATCACTGGGAGAAGCTGCTCCTCCCAGGGCGATCTGAGTCCTATGCTACCCACATCCCCACTGTTCTCTCCAGTTGGATGAATTCCTTGCTGTTATCTCCCATCTGGAGGAGGAGGAGGAGGAGGAGGAGGAGGAGGAGGAGGAGGAGATATTGTCTTCAGTTGGGAGAAGGGGGATCCCCATTGTTATCCTGATTGAGGATGACAGCAGGGATTCATCCAGGGGTGGAGCTTGGAAGCCTGCAGTCTCCATTTGGAATCCACTCAGAGTAGAACCTTTAGTGCATTGGCGTTCTCTCACTCTCTCTATGGAACTCCCTGCCAGTTGATATCAGGAAGGCACTAATATTGCTTCTCTTTCGACATTTGCCGAAGACATTTTAATGAAACAAGACTTTCCTGACTAATCAGCCACAGGTTTTTATTGATGCAATCGGATTTGAAAGGATGGAAATCTGTATTATTGTTGTTGTTTTTCTTGTTATTATTCCCTTTTTATTGTTCATTGCTCAGATATTTTATGGGATGTAGAGTGGTAGGTAAATAAGAATGAATGAATGAATGAAGTTGCCCATCCCATTATAGGGAGATTAATTGTATTTCTATTTAAATTATAACTATTATTTCCAAATTTGCACATATTCAATGTATTGTATATCTCCATATCCTCTTTGGTCCTCCATTTGGTGATGCCTTTTCTCAATTATTTTTGCTGATGTGTCAATGGCCACTTCACCTTTGGCTTGGTCAGTCAGGCTGCTTGTAGGTGTATAACTATTTCATGACAGTTCAAAGCACTGTGCCATTTTTTTTTTTTTTTTTTGGCAAGGCTCAGTTATTTCAGTGAAAGCTATTTCAGGGGTGTTTATGGAAAATCCTGCATTTTGCTCTTTTGTGCATTTTTTGCACACCTGTTCACAGCTACCGTTCCCCCAATTTTTTGCTGCTTCAAGGGGAGGTGGAAGGGAAGAGGAAACTCATTCCTGTTGCCAAGGCAACTGGGTCAACATTCCTCACATTGGGATGCACGTCCAAATGTACAAGCCGTTGAAAGTCATGCAATGCAGCAGAACAGCATTATGGATTGGAATGGGAGGTGTGTTTGGGTGAGCATCTCACCTTCAGGAACATCAGCCTGCCTGCCTCACAGGGTGACTACTTACGCATGGCCAAAACATCAGAAATAAATCACCAGGAAAGAGTACACAGAGTTGCATATGCCAATTTCTATGTGCGGAGATACAATGCATCTCACCATAGTGAGGTAGTCCATGATCAGGTGACCTTTGTGTTTGCTGCGTAGTCTGTTATCCCGGTACTATTGATGGACAAAGTCAAGGCTGCTCTCCTCCCTCATTGTGGGTGTTTTGTTTCGGACTTTAAACTGGACTTGGATAGAAAAAACTTTTGAATAGGGGAAACCTTCAAATAGAGGACTGTCCTCTATAAAGTAGGACACATGGCCACCTTATTGCCTTGGAAAGATGTTTGTATTCCCTCTTTCCCTGACACCTGCTCTCTTGAAAACTGGTTTTTACCCTTTTACCAAGGGATGTGACAAGTTGCTCGGGTCTCATTTCACAGAGGGGTGGAAATGTTCATGGAACAGATACATGCCCCACTTTAAGAACATAAGAACATTAGAAGAGCCACGCTGAATCAGACCAAGTTCCGTGAAGTCCAGCACTCAGTTTGCATGGTGGCAAATCAGCTGTCGACCAGGAACTGACAAGCAGGACACCTGCGCACCAGAACCCTCCTGACCTTGTTCCCGAACAACTGCTGTACATAGACTTACTGCCTCTGATCCTGGAGGTAGCTCATAGCCATCAGGACTAGTAGCCATTCATAGCCTTCTCCTCCAGGAATTTATCCAGCTCCCTGTTAAAACCCTCCAAATTGGTGGCCATCTCCACGTCTTTGGGTAATGAAACCATAATGAAACCCATAGTGAATTCCACACTGGTAGCATTCACAATGACACACATACCGTATGCCAGGGTGGTAAAGCTCTTTCAATTCAATTTTGGAGATGCTGTTATAGGCCCCATTCCAGTGTTGGATGGGGCTGAAGACAAAAGAGACAGAGCCGAAGGCAAAAGGCATGGAGCCAAAAATATAAGCGTATTGTAGCTTAACGCTCTTACTGGTGATACCTATGCCTTTGGCGAAGCATTTCAGCCTTTCAAAATGGGGAAAAAACTATACAAAACCCAGAAAAAATAAAACGGTCAAAACATATGGGGCCTGGGGAAGGGGGACCCTGGTGGGCTACGTTTGGACTCTAGGAGGGCCAGATTTGACCCCGGGCCTGAGGCTCCCTACACCTGTTGTATGCCAGTGAAGAAGAACAAAAATGCCTATGGAAGCCCTTGCGTTGCTCAAGATTGAATTCTAGCTCTTACCACTTTGCACCGAGCTGGTTATCAGAACTGCACTGCCCTATTGCGCCACAGGCATGTGGGGTGTGAGAGAAAGCATTCAGTACCAGGTTAAACAAGCAAACATCGGCCCACACAGTTCTGTCAAATGTACCAGAAGCAAACATGGCAAAATCATTCCTGTTTGTTGTCAGTAAAGAGCCTCCTGCTGAGACGGAGCTAGCGATCAATTTTGAGACATGGCAGGTCAACCTTGAGGTTCTGAACTACATTGTTTGCAGAAGATTTCTAGTTATTAGAGCAAGCAGGGAGGTGAGAGAAAGAGAGAGCTCCTTCCCCTTTGGAAATGGCCAAGATATTAGCCAGCATGGAGGCAGGGGAAGGACTTTAACCTGATCTAGTCAAATGGTCCATTTCCAGCAGGATCAGCTTTATTGACATACTCGAAGCAGTTCTATAGGTAAATCCACAACAGCTTACTCAAGCACAGATACAGATATACTTTAGCCCATCTGCCCATACATATCTATGCTGAGTCTAAAAGAAAAAGTAAAGTATATTTTCAAGGCTTGGTCACCTAGAAGGAATACATTATTTGCCACAGGTTACCGGCCGAGCGATTATTGACAAAACTCGCTCAACATTTGCAACCAAGCAATGGCCAAAGGGGGGAAGAATTAAATTCCAGGCAAACTGTTCTAGGTTTAGAACCAAGCATTTCACATGCCTTCATCATAGAGCTCAAAATACCAGACATATGTTATTTGGGGAGAAGGCATAACTCAGAGGTAGAACACATGTTTTGCATGAAAAAGGTCCCAGATTCAGTCCCTGTACTTCTATATAACTATTTAGAGCAGTGGCGTAGGAAAAAAAATAGCTGTAACAATAACTAACCTCTGATAGGCGAAGGCACCTTAAGAAGAAGCAGCCTTGGATGCTGGAGGGAGCATATAGTCATCAAGACTAGCTGCCATGGATAGCCTTGTCTTCCAGGAAGTTATCCAACCTCCTTATAAAGCCATCCAAATTGGAGGCCGTCACTTACATATTGTGGTAGTGAATTCCATAGTTTAACTATGTGCTAACTATGACCAATGGGCGGCGGGTGGGTGTGGAGAAGCAGTGGTTGAAGAATGAAGTCACTTGTTTATATGACGCATGACAATGGTTGAGATGTGGTTGATGCCAAGTGCGGTACCTTTTTAAATGAGGAACTTGATGCACAGTTAAGACAACCGCTGAAAATAATTTGCATGCCTCGTGCACCCACGATTGGGATCTGTACTGCAAAAATGACATCTCTGCTTTGGCAAATAAATGTCCTGTCGGTGCAGTGCCAGTGGAAGAAGACAGAAATGTCAACCAAAATATCAACAGAAATGAAAGGATAGGTTTCTTCTTCTCTCTCTCTCTCTCTCACACACACACACACACACTTTAAGTGGGGTAGAGGAAAGAATTATAATGGAAGAGGGAGACGCTTTCACGATAATTTTCTCCATGCTTCTCTGTAACGGCTTACTGCTAATCCCAGTGGCCCGCATCCAGATCCCAGGAAGCCAGACCTAGCAATCTCACCTGCTGACTCTGGCACTAAATATCCTCCACACACAAGCGCTGATTTGAGCCAAGGGTACGTCGGCCTCTTTGGATGAAAGGAAATTGGTGTCAGCAGTCTCCTGAGCACATTTTAATAATCAGGCTGATCATGGGTGTACGGCAGCTGCTCTATTGATGGTGTTAGACAGCAAATAAAGGGAGATGCCAGGAGTGCCCTCAGATCTGACATAACGAGGGAAACATCAGTCATTTGGCTAAAAGGCTCATAAAGGTTCCATCAGCTGCGATGCGGAGGAATCCATCCTGTGTGGAGCTAATGAGGAAATGTGGCAGTGTTAGCAGTCTCTTTAGACAGTAACAAGTTGCGAGGGAGCTGCATTTCTGACAGAAAAAAAATTGAGATTGGAAAAAAGCAGCAGCAACGAGGAAGCAATCCTGCCTGCCCCGCCCTTCAAGGCTGTCAAGTGATTCCGGTTTTTTTTTAGCTGATTATCTTCTGCCTTTTAATGAGTTCTGACAAACTGATTAATTCAATGGCTTCCAAACTGTCTTCTGAGAGAAACTTGGGGTTCCTCAAAAACACAGCAGATTTTGGGTTTGAGGGGATGATCAGCAAAGTGGATCCTTCTCCTATATCTGCAGGCTTCCAGTCACCATTTCAATTTCCCACAATGGCCGAGAGTGATGCCTCTGGAGCACTGTGGGAAATTTAAAATGGCAGACCTCCAGGTGGAGGATGAGGCCAGGGTCAGCATCAGCGGTGGATTGGAGCCCAGGGCTGCCCAAGGAAATCAGGATTGGGCACCTTGTGGCCTACAACTCCCATCAGTCCTAGGAAGGATACGCAGTGCTGAGGAACGATGGGAACTATAGGCCAAAACATATGGAGGGCCACAAGTGGCCCACCCTGCAATAAATAAATAATGAGATAACGAAATTGGCAGACTTGAGCATTTTCATCTTGCCCAAAAAGTGGAGCGGGGGAACGAACCTCTCTATTTATTTGCTATGCTGCTCATTGTATAAAGCAGCTAGAGACAGATTTTTATCCCATTTTCTTTCTTGTCCTGAGATGTCAGATTTTGAGACAATATCTTATGTACAGTTTCGTTATTTGCTGCAGCTGCTTTTAAAATCAGATGGAATTATGTATAAGCATATTTATTAGTGGGTCAAAATTATTTGATTTGAATCTTCATTGTGGATTTATTTTGGGGTTCCCCTTTATTCTCTCCTGTTTTGCAATGACCTTTGGTTTTAAGCAAATAAAGACTGACTGACTGAGTGATTGATCTTGCATTACAATATCCCTTTCTCTTTCTCCACTTCTGCATTTTATATTATTATTATTATTATTATTATTATTATTATTATTTATATCTTTTTTTCGCTGCTGGTGGTTATTCTAGACAGACATGACGGGTTTTGCCAAGTCATGCTGTCTTTTACTGATTTAGGGATTTCCTGACTATTGAGCATGTTTTACGTAGGACTGCTTTCTGGATGTTGGTGTGGATGTATTTTGGTAGGCCCAGTTTCTGAAGGTTTTCTATATAGTTCTTTTTGATGTGATGCTGGTGACTGATGTGACTAATGGAATAATTGTGACATCATCATCATCATCATCATGCTGCTTAACATTCAGCCTGATGAAGAGTTCTAATGAATTCGGAAGCTTGCTCACTTCTTTGTGGCTTTTTCCAATGGTCCTCCAAATAACATTACCCCAATACTAGGCTAACCAGATAAAATCCAGGTCAGGGCTCATGTAACTTTAACAGTTGTAGAGAAAAGGGAATTTCAGCCAGTGTCATTTGTATGCAGTTAGTTCCTGGTAAAATTCCCTCTTCATCACAACAGTTAAAGGTGCAGACACTATACTAGAGTGACCATATACAAAAGAAGGCAGGGCCCCTGCACCTTTAACTGTTGTGATGAAGAGGGAATTTCACCAGGAACTAATTGCATACAAATGACACTGGCTGAAATTCCCTTTTCTCTACAACTGTTAAAGTTACATGAGCCCTGACCTGGATTTTATCTGGTCACCCTACCCAATACGTCTGTTATTTCTATGTGTGCGTCTCGATTTGCTTGGTAATGGAATTTTGTCAAGATGCACTAATGTAAGTTAAGGATCATTGAATTGGGAGGCATCCTCTCCTCCTCAGCCCATTTATACCTCACAGCTGTGTCTTGTTAATGTATTTTTCTCAGATTACTTTCTGCCTTCTATGTAGTGTTAACAAGATTGGTGGTTAGGAGAACATACTGGGTTGAGTCTGTGCCTTTGTGTTTGTCATGGGCAAGAAGAATCTGGGAAATTTTCTTGAAAAATGAAGGCATGCCCTAGAATCCTTACTTTATTTTTTTCTTCCTCCTCTTCCTTTTTTTTTTTTTTTAAACAAAGTACTGAATGCTAAACAATCCCAACGTTTACGTTAAGCCACATGTTAACAGCTGCCTGCGTTACAGGGCAACCAGCTGCACACACACACAGCACTACCTGCACCAGAATGTATTTAGCACCATATTTCAAAGCTTTGTAACATGCCAACATGCAAATTAAATTTTTCGCTCCAAATGTCAACAGCGGGGTGATTTCCTGCCATCCCAAGTATCATTTTCCTGAAGCAGTAAAAGTTACACAGTCAATCTTAGCTTATCTCTTTCGTTTCCAAACATGCATGCACACACATCATCTCCACAAATGCACACGCTCCCGACCACACAGACACCGCTTCCCACAGGGTCCCTGGGAGTTTGTGATTCATATTCCAAAAGCTATATATGCTGGAGCCCTTTGAGGAGGTGGAAGGATGTATATGAATGGAGACATTTTTTTTCTTTGCCAAAGCTGCCTGTTTAGCTGGAGAAATGTGAGTTCCTTTTAGAAAGCAGGTTTTAAACTAGTACAAGGAACCTCACCAGAATTAACCTCAGCACCTCCACCACCATTGAAAGAAAGTCACGTTAGTTTCATTTGTATACTAGTAATGTAAGAACATAAGAAGAGCCATGTTGGTTCAGAACAAGGATCCATCTTGTCCAGCTTTCTTTATACATGGTGGCCTAGCTGCTGCCCACAGCACACCCAAAAGCAGGATGTGAGTGAAAAACCACCCTCCCACCCATGTTCCCCAGCAACTGGATTACATAGACTTACTGTCTTCTTTACTGGAGGAAGCACATAGCCGTCAGGACTAGTAGGCATTGATAGTCTTCTCCTCCATGAATTTATCTAGCTCCTTTTTAGAGCCATCCAAATTAGTGGCTAGCACTACATCTCATGGAAGGGAATTCCATATTTAACTATGTGCTGTGTGAAGAAGTACTTCCTTTTATCTGTCCTAAATCTCCCATCATTCAGCTTCATTGGACAAACCCCTTTGGATTCTAATAATGTGAGAAAGGGAGAAAAAAAGTCTCCCTATTCACTTTCTGAGTTCTAAAGGTTATTATATTGTAATGATTAAAGCTGCAATCCTATGTATGTCCCACTGAAGAAATAATTGTTATTATTAACAGAAATGCAATACATCTCCTTTATACCAGTCTTACTTATTTATTTATTGCATTTCTATACTGCCGAAGAGACGAAGCTCCCTGGGTGGTTTACAAAAATTAAAACCATGAAAAACATTTAAAATATAAAACAAACAACAGTGTAAAAAACATAATATAAAATACAGTATAAAAGCACAATCAGGGTAAAATCGAGCAGGAATGAAGAAATCTATACAGTTTTAAAATACAGATTTAAAACAGCAAAGTTTTAAAAAAAGCTGATAAGCTATTAAAATACTGAGAATACTGGGCAGATATTCCAACAGAGGAAGCCGTCCAATAGACGACTATCCCCTGACACCCTTTCAAACAGAGGACCATCTTCTGTAAAATGGGACGCATGGGCCAACCAAGTGGTTGCAATTTACATCTCCTCAGTGTAAAGAACTGGTGAATTGCAGCTACACTCCAACCATAGTCCAGCACTGGCTCCTTCCAACCAGGAGACCTGGGGCAATTGCTCCCATGCCTGACCCCCAAAAGGACCTGCTTGGTACATCGCTTGAAAACATTTGAAAATCACTGCTCAGCCCTTTTCAGCAGTCCACCTGATCACTGCGGCAGACTGATGGAATCAAGGCCTAAAACATATTGCACGTTTCCTTCTGACAGTGCATTGAGAGGCAGACCAGCTGTACCTCAAACCACTTTAATCTTGCGTCACACGAGCCCCATTTAAACAATCTCAGCTGGATGATGAAAACAGACGGTGAATGCCGCCGCGATGCCAAAAACAAGCTTCCCAACTGTTAACCAGGGAGAAACATAGTTGTGTTTTCTTAGTTCTTCAGTCACTTAAAATGTAAACTTCAGAAAAAGAAACCGTACAACTCAATTTCTAATTGTCGGGAGCCAAGACTCTAGCAGTTTTCAAACTGGGGACCTCAGAGATTTGGGGATGTGGATTATTATTATTATTATTATTATTAACGTTTCTATACCACCCCATAGCCACAGTTCTCTGGATGGTTGACATAAGATCGCCTGTAAATGCCACACCCTACTCTGGCCAAAGCTGGGGAATGCTGAAGGGAGACTTGCCACTCAAGCCAAGTTGGTTTTCTTGCCTGAATAGACTGGATCTGGAAAGGTGATACTACCTGATCCTAAGGATGGGTGAGAATTTCTTTCAACATCTTTTTTTTAAAAAATAACAACTTACCAAAATGTGCACATTTCTTCATGAATGAGATGGAAAGAATTTGAGAGGTTTACCCATCAAAGCAGAGGTCTGTTTGCCTAACTCAGGATTGGGGAATCTCTTAGCCCGCAGACGTTTGGATTTCCTCTGAGGGTCCCCCTCTTCATCACCTCCCCAAACCCCACCCACTGGAGGCTACTGGGGGATTGGGGAGGAGGCAGGGAGAGTAATCCCCACTGTTATCCCCCAAACCAAATCAGTGACCACGTCCAATGCTCCTCCTAGCACACTGAGTGCTTTCCTTGTCCTACATCCAACCCAACGGGGGAAGGTGTGAGGCAGGAAAAGCTTCCCTTACTGAAGTGTGGGATCGAGGCTTGTTCCTCCAACCAGAGCCTTGGCTAGAATGGCTTCAGTGTATGAAGGCTTTCCCTGGGTGATTTTCCAGGTTTCCATATTCCATGGGAAACGCACACAAGTGGAAAAGCCTCGGCCTTTCAGAAGTGATCCCTTTCAATTCATGGAGGAGGATGGGTATGGTGACAGAGAGCAGAGCATGCTTTCCCCTCTGGTGTGTTGATGCTATATGGAAAAAGGATGACTGCACGGGGCTTCTATCAATCTATCTATCTGTAGCCCATGTCCATTAAACAAGTCTTGTTCAAGTCCATATGGTGTGTGTGTGTGTGTGTGTGTGTGTGTGTGTAAACAGCATGAATGCAACCAGGACCAGTAAAGGCCAAAGCCTTCCTTAACGACGTACGTTCACTTTGATTTGATCTTTTGAGTGAAAAATGGCCATTGTATATGAAAAACGAAATGACTAATGGGAGATATTTCAAACGATGTCTGAAGAACACACACAGTCTGCTGCTGTGAATGAAATCAGAGGTGGTCTTTAACATTTATTCCTTTTCATGTTATCAATCCCTGAAGAAAATTATGTTTATTGAGCTCTCTGATCCCTCCTCCTCCCTGGATCAATCGATATAATCTCCCTCCCACTTTCTTGCTGCTTATCTACAAAGAAGACTGGGCTATAATCATGCATTCTCTGCTTGCTACAAATACCCTATGATATATTATTAGTTGTCCTGTGAATGTTTAGGATATTGCAGCATTCTCTCAGGCATCCCTAGAATGCCCTTTCCTGTTTCTTAATTCCCATGAATCCTATGCGCTAGGATTGCTAACCAGCTACAATGGTCTGGCTAGTAAAATGACGTGCTCACAGGTAACCATAATTACAGTCTGACAAGCTAAGAAACACACAATTCTGGCAAGGCTTGAATTGCAACCCACCAGATTCTATGGGGCTCCGCTTATTTATAACCTGCCAGTTTGTGCTCTGGCTCTTGAATTGCCAAAGTCTGACCCAATCAGTTAGATTCAATTCCATCTCTGCTCCTGATTGGTTGGATTTTATCTTTGCTGAGCCTACCCTAGCTTCACACAGGGGATTGGTACTTTTTGAAATGTTTCTGATTTCATCCTTAATGCTAAATTGAATGCACAGAAAAATCCTCTGCATGTTGATCCTGCTGTTCACCTGCTGATAGTTTTCCCTCTAGTTTCATCTTCAACAGGGTTTCTTTCTCCCATCCAATGAAGGATCAGGTAGTGAATGTGATGACATCACAACAGGAAACAGTTGATCAGATTTGGCACTGTGACAATGTCACTGAGGACAGATACAGCCAATTCAGAGTGAGGGGAATGCTTCCTCCATCGACTTGCCCTCCAGCTGGGCTGAAGAAGAAATGTATAGCAGAGGAGCGGAAGGTTATATGCTAGCTCTTGAGACTGCTCCTGCCTAAGCAAGATGGATGAAATTTTGCAACCTGAACTTCCAAATACTATCCTTCTCTCTCTCTCTCTCTCTCTCTCTCTCACACACACACACACACACAGAATTTCAAGATCACAACCTAGCAAAATGGCATAAAAGCACGCATTGTCAAAATATGTATGGTTTGGGAATATACATTATTATTAAGTACACACCTATTAATGATGTACAAGTTAAAAATGATTATTGTTTCAGAAAGGAAATTAGATGTGCACAGATGGACGGGTAGAGTGGCTAAAGAGAATGAGAATTGTGTCTGTGTGTGGGGGAAGGAATTAAAGAAAGAACCAGGTTCATTGAGCCAAGTGGCTCCTTTTATGTTAATAAATTGCTACTTTACTCTCTGATTAATTTCCTCGTTCAAACAGCCGGGAAATCAAAAGGAGAGATTTTAGAGCACTCGATGAACTCTGTGGAGATACTGGAGACTTGGACAAATAATAGCATAAAATGGTTTATGAAACCAGAGGGTTTATGGTCTATAAATAACTTCCATGTAGTTTTTATTCTTTACACGTACAGTATTACAGAGAACTGGATGATAGCTTTTCACTGCAGCCCGGGTGAGTTCCTCCACATACACACACAAGGTAATGACAATATTGATCCTGGAGAGACATGTTTTTGAGGCAGATGGACACATACACCCACGCACACCCACACACCTATTCAACAAGGCCTAAAATGATGGGAAGTAGCAACTGATTTTTTTAAAGGTCCCTTTACGTGCCTGTCTCTTGCTTATGCAGTTCTATAATACCAGCTCTCACTCTAATACATTTGAGACATGTTACCACGTATAGCTTTATCTCCCTCTCTCTGCATCAACTTGCTTCAAGGATGTGACTTTCCATAAAACCACCTTTTATTTTATGTATTTTATGACTCACCTTTCATTTGGTCAGCCTGATGTCTGGCAGGTGTCTCAGAGAAAGCAAGAGCAAATTTTCTCTTCCTTTTTCCCTGCCTCCCCCTCTCTCTCTCTCTCTCTCTCTCTCTCTGGACTTAAAATCTTCCCTCTTGGGCGAGATTTGAGATTTTCCGTGGGCCGAAATCCAGAGCCGTGCCACGACTTGGGTTTCCATGGCTACTGCTCCAAGAAACCAGATTAATTATTCAAGAGGCTCATGCCATTCTCCCGGCGTTCCTTATGGAACGCTAGGAGAAGCTCCTTCCCTTTACGGCAGGAAAAAAAACCCAGTTATTTAAAGGACTTCAGGCTGGGCTCTGAATACCACCGATATTTCCTCATAGCATTATGGCATCTTTAAGACAAGACTCATCAATATTATTTAAACACCCCGCAGTGCATGAATAAAGCAAAATATTCCCTTCCTCATCTCTCCCCACCCTACCCAAACTCAGCGGCTTCCTCTCCATCTTTCGCCTCACCGTTCCCCCCCCAACACACACACACGCTATCTCCACAATATGCTTTAATTACAGCAAACGGGTATCATCCAGCTGTAATCCTGACAGAAACAAAGTTGGCTGCTTTGTATGCAGGGGAGAGAGATTCCGCCACCCACGTTTCACAAAGGATGTTGTTCCAAAATTGTATGTGTGTGTATATATCCCTTGCATAAAAGCCAGATTTTTCACAAAAAGTTGTGACTACGCTCATCTGCTGCTCTCTGAATATTTTAATAACCATAATCAGTATCAATAGACACAGCCGTCTTCCTAGATAATATCATCAAATACAACATTGTAGCCAATGCTACATACAATGCATACATTCATAAACACATGTAATCATAGAAGGCTCAGGACCTATCTACACCAAGCAGGATAAAACACTTTGAAAACGTTTTGAAAACTGTATATGGAGCTCTGTGTCCTGGCCCCAACAGTTGTCATTGTCGTTATAAACCATTTTAAAGCAGTAGTGTCGATAGGCTCACAGTCAAGATTCTGTCTCTAGCACTGCCTTGTAGTGTCGCATCAAGACATAGAACCCAGGAGAGGCCAAGGTAAATGAAGGTGCGGAGCTATGGAACATATATTTTAACATTTCACAGATAAAAGGGATATTCTTGAGTACTTATTTACTAGGGCTCTACAAAAGATCCTCCTCCCATTCTTGTGGGTCTATTCTCCTTTTCAGGATAGGCAAGGTGATTTTTAGGAGGCAGTTTAAACTTCCTGGAGGTGTTCAACACTCCTTTGTAATGGTAGATACCATTTTAGATTTCCCAGAAAACCATGTTCTGAGGGGCACTTTGGCGGGTGGGAGGGAATGGCACATGCTATAAAAAAACAATATGGTAGCCACTACTTATTGGAACTGTAACTCCCCCCCCTCTCCCGAAATTTCCCTCAGAATGGGACATTCTGGGAAATCTAAAGTGGCTTGGCAGAGCATTGGAATGTTCCAAAATACAGAAATACTGCTTTTTCCTCTGTGTACCTGTTCTTTCCACCTATACTTCTCTCATGCTGGGTCCATTTATAAATTTTTTACCCACTCCCCATGTGAGCTTTATAAGGGACATGGCCCAATACAGATTACCCAATTCCCTACATCCTCTCTGTATTCCATTTATAAGAGAAGTACACTTTTCATCTCCAAAGGAAGGCCTTTCTCTGTGGTGGCACCACAACTTTGGAATTCCCTATTTCAAGACATATGCCTGGTGCCAACGTTGTATTCTTTTCGGATGTTGGCCTCTAAAGCCGTATTCGGTATGACCTCCCAACACTGAAGGAGCACTTTCTGCCATATGATCCAACATGCAATTCAGGTCATTCCTCTGAGGCCTTTTTCTGAGATAGACTGAGTGGCCAGGTAGGTCATGCTTTTGCATACAAGGTCCCAGATTTGATCTCCAGTGTCTCTAAGTAGGGTCCCGGGGGGGGGGGGGGAATGTGCTTTAAACTAGGGATGTTATGAGACTTTCGTTCCAGTTCGCAAATCATGCACATCCGTTCACAACCATGAGTGTGAACATGCACAGGACTATAATTCTTGAGAATTGTTTATAATTTCCTAAGCGTATGCTCACATCTGATTGTGCAGACTTACACTTCCAAAAATGTGAATTTTCCCCCAATCACATTTTCATGCTTTAGCTTATGAGTGGGAGGTGCTTGGAAAAGCATGCATTTTTCATGTTCAAAAATTCACGCTTTTCTTATAAATTTATTTATTTATGATTTTATTTAATTCTTTGTTTATTTATTTATTTATTGCATTTCTATACCACCCAATAGCCAAAGCTTTCTGGGCGGTTTACAAAAAAATTAAAACCATAAAATCATTCAAAATATAAAACAACGAAGCATAAAAACATAATTTAAAATACAGTATAAAAGCACAACCAGGATAAAAACCGAGCATCCATGCAGAAATTAATACGGATTTAAAATACAAATTTAAACAGCAAGGTTAAAAATCAAACTGCAGAACTGTTAAAATACTGTGAAAATAAAAAGGTCTTCACCTGGCGTCTAAAGGAGTATAATGTAGGTGCCAGGTGAACCTCTCTGGGGGGCTCATTCCACAGCTGGGGTGCCACAGCAGAGAAGGCCCTCCTCCTAGTAGCCACCTGCCTTACTTCCTTTGGCAGGGGCTGACAGAGAAGGACCCCCGTGAATGATCTTAGGGTCCGGGCAGGTACATATGGGAGGAGGCGTTCCTTCAAATTAGGGCTTTGAATGTTAATACCAGCACTTTGAATCAGGCACAGACCTGGACCAGCAGCCAGTGAAGCTGGAAAAGGACTAGCGTGATGTGGTCTCATTGGCCAGTCCCCGTTAATAGTCTGGCTGCCCTGTTTTGTACCAGTTGAAGTTTCAGGACCGTTTTCAAAGGCAGCCCCACGTATAACGCATTGCAGCAATCCAGACAAGAGGTTATCAGAGCGTTATAAAGAGTGGTGGGGGAGGGGCATTCAGGAGTGAGAATAAGGCAAGACAAACATCAAGTTGGAAAATGAAGGACTGAAGGAGCTTGGCGATCCCTCATTCTCCCATTTCTACTTGAAACCCTGGAGCACCGCTGCCTGTCAGTGTTGACAATACTTGCCTAGATGGACCAATGGCCTGAGTCAATATAAGGCAATTTCTTATGATACGATGTCGCGATGCAGGAAGACCTTATCAGCGGTGACACCAACACAGTGGGATGTATACTGGCCAAGAATGTGTTGTTCCAGCATGCTTTTGAATTTGGATCGTAACTGGTGTGGATTCATATTAATTGCAGCAAATGGTTGTTGTTAATAAACTGCTGTTGATTTTGATATGTTGTGGTTTTTTTATATTATGCTTGGAATTTTAACGTTTGTTAGCTGGCTGAAGAGGTTTTTGTTTCTGTTTTTTTTTTTTAATGGAAAAGCATAAACAAGTGTTTAAATGAAGACAACATTGCTATAAGCTGCTTTGAGTTAGGGTAGGATATACATCCAATGAATGAATGAATGAATAACTATATCAACACATAAAAATAATGCAGCCTACAATACTCAGTGGGGATATCGTCCCATTACATTTGACACTGTGGTTCAGCCGCCCCTGCCGGGGACTCCAGGGGTGGAGTGCAATGACCCTGTGTGTGATGTGCAAGAACTCAAAGGCACATGGCGCCCACCCCAGGGGTCCTTGCTCTATTACAAGCCTCCAGTGCAGACATGGACATGATTCCACCCATCACAACGATGGGCATTTTGCTAATATAAGATAAACAGCACGTGCCATGTGAAAATGTGTCAACGGTGCTTTCAAAACAGCACACTTTCCGCCTCTAGGCTGTCAACATTTGTCATTTTGTGACATTTCTGTATAACTCGGAATATATTTCTGCTCTTTCCCTCTACCCTGATGGGTACAAGCTACAGAAACAATAGCAAGAATCGGAGAAAGGGGGGTTGATTAATTGCTTATTGAACTAAATTAATGGGCTTTGATTCACTGCCTGACTAACAAATCTCTCCCCCCCCCACCCACTTAGAAGAATGGCATGACTTGACTGAGTGTCCCTCAGCCTGGTCACAAACACAGATTAAGAAGCAAAGCGGAACACAATATTTTCCTGTGATCTTTACTTTTTATTTTTTTTTCTTAGTGCAGCAGCACGTCAAAATATATTCAGACCAAAGGGCAGTTTTCAGCTCTCTCTTTTTACAGAGCTAGACTATTATCCTACTGTTTTATGTATGCAATAAAGCAGCGGATCTATAGAACATTGTAGCACACTGTGGTAACCCATGGCCATGATTCTGCTTTCTCTGCATGTGTACAGCACATAACGTGAGGGATCTAGCCCAAATTGCTCTCCCTAGGTCTTGCTAATGCCTGCCCTGGGCTCCCCAAATGAGCACCAGGTGCCCCTCCAGTGTATATGGGGAAGTTTAATTTCCCATATAGTGTCACACTGACACTACACTGGGGGCAATATTGGAAATTAAAACGGTATTTTCCATTGGCTTCACCTGGCCAATTTACCTGGGAGACAACCTGGCACTTATCTGGATTTGACGCTATTGGTGGAAGCAGTGGTGATCGCTACAGCCAAGAGTGTCTTTTACCAACTTCAGTTGGTAGATCAGCTGCGATTAGCGATGTACGGGATATTTGTTTCAGTTCATTTCTGATAAGGATTTACCCACTGACCCCAAAAGGTTGGGGACACTTGTCCTAGGACCATTAGAGGTGCCCAGGAGTGCTAGGTGTTGATGTCAAACCTGGCCCTATTCAGGTGCCTTGAACAATAGCAGAAATTAAGTCAGTGACTTTTCCCCATCGCTTTATTTCCATTTTTTTTTAAAAAAAGCCTCAAATGTTCATTTTTCTCATCTCCATCTTTTGAGTATGTATGTGATTATATATATATATATATATATATATATATATATATATGGTTGGCAACATACTCACTAGCCATACACAGCGCTCCACTGATCAAGACCAAAGATAAACCATAATTTTCTTGACAGCAAAGCATGAGTTGAGCATATTTAACTCTGCACCATTTCATAAACTCTATGATGTTGCAATAAAATCTGCAAAAAAAAATGTGATTAAAGATTATACTGCATGAGGAGAGCAAGGTGATGGAGGAAGTTAAAATGCAGTTTCCCGATCTCAATTATATGCTCAGCAAATAAAATAAACATGCTATTTGCTAATTAAAGTGCACTCTAATGTATCCTGGAACTGCCATAAATTATACCAACATTTAATTTTTTGACTGTTTAACAATGGTTTATGACTCTGCCTTACCAAATTAAAGGCGGGAGAAAGAGGAGCAACATTTTGCGCGGATATATTGCTACTTCCCTCTTTATTTTGTTTGGGATTAATTGCAGCTGATCACCGCTGCTTCTGTTGTTATTGTTTTTTAAGATAAACCAAACCCCATAATAAATAACTGCCATGGTATTTATTACTGCTGGACTATGTACTTTCATCTGTACATTTCAAAGGTGTAATATCCTGCTTCTTAAACATAACTTGATCAAGCGACAGGAATTTTAGTATTGACCCTGTTTTAGGTTGCCAGCTTTTTAGAAGCACTGCTCCTGAACACACAAGGGATGCCTTCTCATCAGTCCAGCAGCTCATCTGGCCCAGAACGGTTTGTCCCTCCAAATGACCATGGGCTTTTCAACTTCTCAGGTAGAGAGAAGTCTTTCTCAGATTGCAAACTTTCCCAGATTGTGTGAAGGTTGTTAGGTGGTTGTTAATAGGGGTGCTAGGAATTCTTCTATTCTATTTATCTTTGGTCCCCATCTGAGACTGAAAAACAGAGAAGGGTCATGAAGCACCCAGCAGCCCATAATACATGGATTGAGGGCCACTGGGGGCATGGTGGGTTCCAAAATTGTTTAGACCGTTAGCAGACAGAAACATAGGAGATGAAACTTTCCCCATCACTTTTTCTCCATGCAAGATAAGTCTTCACCTTTGTAATTTTTGAAGAAAAGAATCATAAGATCAAACCATTAAACAAGCCCCCAAACAAACAATGCAAACTCTTTATCTTTTCAATTTATGCAGAATGTCCCACTCCAACACACTTTTAACTCACAAGTAAATCCAACTGAACTCAGCAAGACTTACTCCCCAAATATGTGTGCATGCTGAATTTCATCCTCTATGAACCACATCAGGATTCATAGAGTAAAATATTACAAAGTATCTAAAGGAACCAGGATCAGCTAAGGGAGATCATGGCTCAATCCACAAACTACATTAATTAGCTTAGCCCCACTGAAGCCGGGCGGCCTATGCCAACTTTTGCTAAGGCAATAGGAAAATCAATTGGACTAAGCAGGCTTAGAAGGAGATACTTTGGCTTGAATGGTTTACAGATGCCTGCAGGCTGTAAATCATAGAACTACGGAGCTGGAAGTGACTTCAAAGGCCTTCTTCAACTCTTTGTAATTATGCAGGAGTCACTGGGCCGATCTGCCCTCATGCAGAGGTTCCAAGTGCAAGAAGAAGAAGAAAGGAATGCTGGGAAATAACTATATTAATTTCAAATTTTAAAAGGGGAAATCTTAATATCAGCACCAGGTGGAAGCAATTCTATTCATGCTGAATCTACAGAAAAAGGTGACTCTGGTTTTGCTGTCAAAAGTTCACTCAAGGAATTCTAGTCTTGGAAAGCAACTTGTTTGGTAGCTCTCGGGGTCAAATTGCTTGTAATGTGGACCCTGTCTTGGAATCCTGCACTTGGAGTTTTAAACTAACAGAAGCCAAAGAGACAGGGCCCTAATCCAGATTGGCAGTGCAGGATCGGAGACTCTCCCACCTTGCCATCTTCCTACAGAAAATTGCACTCACACGTACGCACACGCACGCACACACACACACACACACACGGAGCTGCTATTTGGTTTATCTGAAAAAACAATTACAACAGAAGCAGTGGTGATCAGCTGCAGTTAATCCCAAAGAAAATAAAGAGGGAAGAAGCAATATATCCACACAAAATGTTGCTCCTCTTTCTCCCGCCTTTAATTTGGTAAGGCAGAGTCACATAAACCTTTGTTAAACAGTCAAAAAACCAAATGTTGGTATAATTTATGGCAGGGCCAAAAGGGAGGGGCCAAAATACCAGCCTATTTGAGCTCTTACTGCCAATAACAAACCATCCAGAGAGAAGCATTTCAACCTGTTAAAATGGGGGGGGGGGAAACCACTTAAGAACAAGAAAACCAACAAACAATTGGCGGTACGGGGAAAGGGGGCTGAGGAAAGGAAGCAGGGATATCTGGGAACCCTGGAGAGGCAGAAAGGGACTCAGATGGACTGGATTTGGCCTCAGGTACTGAGGTTCTGAGCTCCTGGTTTAATGTCACGCTGTGTCAAAAATTCCGAATGGAACTTTTTCAGTAACCTTCATTGAGGCGTGCGTGTGGGGCGGGGGAGAGTGACGACGTTGTTCAGCCTGTACAGGTGAAGTCCTATGCATATTTAGACAGAAAGACATCCCGCAACTCCATGTAGGGCTGTGCCAAAAGACTACTTGCAGAGATGAGCTGCTGCCTCCTCTTGAAGATTTGCTAGTTCGATTTGTTGTCAGTTTCAGTGTTTACAACCCCACAGGTTACTAAATCTGTTAGGGACATTTCAAAAGTCGCATCGCCTAATCCTTTTCTTTTATGTTTCCCTTGATGTCTCCAAGATCTGACAAGGCCTTTACGTCTCGTCTCGCAAACTGATCCCTTCTGCTCGAACAACTGTGGAGCAAGATTGCGGCAAATGTCGCCCTGTCATTGAGAGGATGTATTTATAAAAGCAGAATATTCAACACCCCGAATTGGACTGCTACCAGCTCATCCATTTTGATGCCAATAGACAGGGGCTTCTGCTGCTTCCATTCAAAATAAATGTCAAACCAAAGGTGGCTCCTTTCCAACTTTCTAGATATTCTTTGGGAAAATGCATGCCCATTGTGCTACAGACGTTGGCAAACACGGAAATGGGACATTATGTGGAGCCTGAACCATAATTACAGAAACAGGGCCAGGCTTTGCAAGCCGCAGGTCTATCTATTCTAGTTAACAACATGATATGGTTCTTGATTTCAAAGGCTGACTCAAAGTGGCTTCATACTGATATTTAACCATGGTTTGTTTTAGGGACATCAGAAAAGCCTTGCCAGATCAAATCAAGCCTTCCTCTATTGCAGCATCCTGTTTCCAACAAAAAGCCAGTTAGAAAGTAACCTGGTTTGAAAACAACATAATCATTCTTAACATGGTTAGGTATCAAACTGGAATACCTATACCATGGTTAAAAATGGGCTCAAAACCAGAGTGTAACAACTTGCGTTGAAGTGAATTTGCATTTATGATGGTCTACAATAACCGTGGTTATGTTTTACATCTGGTTCAGCTCCAATATTAAGCTATGGTGTGGGTTGTTGAAATCTGGCTTTATGAACCCCATCCCCACAAAGAAACACTGGTTTGTTATCAGCTATAAACCACCTATAGAATACATGGTTTGTTGTTGTCTGACAAAGTTTGAAATGTGGCAAAAGGAGTGGGAGAGAAACAAACTAGCAATAGGGAAAACAAACCACAGTTTGTTCATCTGAAATACAATTCATGGCTAAAGCAACAAACCCTGGTTAACATACCTAATGGCTTAACGTTACAAACTGAGCCCTAGACTGAGGAAACCACAGTCAAGGCAGTTTCCACATCTGTACTGCTTGCAGCCTAAAACTCAACACAGGGGATTTGCCTCCTGCTTCTCTTCTCTCCAGCTAAATCTAGGGTGGGGACATGAACATCGGTTCTTAGCTTCCTGGTGTCTTGTTTTGTTTCTGGGCCTCTGCTGAGCTAGCCTTCCTAAATTGTACACTTGAAAGAAACCCTCTTCCTTCTCATCACTACCCTGTTTCTATAGAAACAAGAAGGAATCTCTGCTCTTCTCTTAATTCTGACCCCCCCCCCCCCCCCACCGGTAATGCATTTGGGGAGTTTTTCACGGTGCCAGATCATACAATTTCTTTATGCCTGCAGATAACTCCATTCTTAGCATCATTTCAACAACCGAAGAAAAGGCTAGATAAAACAGGCAGGTGAACTCCATTTGCAGGCCACATCAGCTACCATACTAATGTAACAGTGGTCCCCTGATTTTCACCCCTACATTCCAATGGCCATCTTGATGGCCCAAGCCTTTGAAAGCGAAATATTTCATGCAATGCTGCCTTGCCTGAGTTAAAAGAGGTCAAGAGAACACTTCTTCTTAAACCACCGGTTGAGGTTTAAAGTTAGCAATACCTTTGCAGTGGCAGTGTGGAAACAAGATCTCTCTCATCAGTATCACCAGCAATTATTCTCGAAAACAACAGAGATCCTAATCACACAGCGAGCCCCTCTGCTCAGATGGCTGCCTTCGTCGGGCTTAGACAACTATTACGCTTGCTTGTTTTGATATTGTGGTTCTTCTTGAGACACAGGATTTGCACAGGAATTACCAGGGCTTGTAAATATTGTATCTGCCTTCATATAATCGCTAGGCAAACATAGTGCGGAGTTAGAAAAGAGTTTTCTAACACAGGCTGATTTTTAAAAATAAATAAAAGCAACATAAGAATCAAGGGAAGAATGATTCCACAGCAAATGATATATCTCATGTTTTATTCACCAATGGGCAGGTTTGGCAATAGCTTTACTCCTAAACATCAGGGGTGAGACCTCAGGCTCAGGGATGAAATCCTGTGCTCTGGGATTCCCCAGATGGCCGCCCCCAGTTCCTCTGGACCGCACCACTGAAATGACCCCCCACCTTGTAGAGTTTCTCCAAAACCTTTCCAGTCCTTTTCCAGCTTCACTGGCTGCCAGTCCAGGTCTGGGCCCGATTCAAAGTGCTGGTATTAACATTCAAAGCCCTAAATGGCTTGGGGCCAGGTTATCTGAAGGAACGGCTCCTCCCATATGTACCTACCCAGACCCCAAGATCATCCTCAGGGGTCCTTCTCCATGAGCCTCTGCCAAAGGAAGGGAGGCAGGTGGCTACCAGGAGGGGAGGGCCTTCTCTGCTGTGGCACCCCGGCTGTGGAATGAGCTCCCCAGAGAGGTTCGCCTAGCACCTATGTTATACTCTTTTAGACGCCAGGTGAAGATCTTTTTATTCTCCCAGTATTTTAACAGTTTATCATCTTAGTCTTTTAACTTTGCTGTTTTAAATCTGTATTTTGAATCTGCTTGCTTTACCTTGGCTGTGCTTTTATATTGTATTTTTATAGTGTGTTTTTATACTGTTATTTGCTTAATGCTTTGATTTGTGTCTGATGGTTTTAACTTTTTGCTGTGCTCTGAATGAAAAAATGAATGATGTGTTTGTTGTTTTTTGTGAACCGCCCAGAGAGCTTCAGCTATTGGGTGGTATAGAAATGCAGTAATTGAATGAATGAATGAATGAATGAAGAAATGGAATTCCACTCTCAGGTTGAAAGAGGTCCAACCCCCCCGCCCCTTACCCTACATGGTGGATACTGTAGTGTGATGGTGCCCCCACCACCTTCCCTCCTTTCCATCCACCCAGTGCACCCAGTCCGGCCTCCACTGCCACATTCATGCATTGGTGGTATGTTCTTAAAGGCGTACACATGTAAAATCTGACATGTGTCAGCTCAGGGCCTCTGGAATGAAATCCAGATAAAATCTAGGAAATTGGGCAGCAAACCGCTACGGAGCAGTAAGTAGTTCAAATTTAGCTTGTTCCCGAGCTAAACTTGACCTATTGACTGCTGTGCAGTAGTAAATGACAGGGCGGATATTTGACATGGCCATGAATTTCAGCAGCAGTGGGCACAGTGAGGTTTGATTGGGGGCAGAAGAACCAGGAACTGACAGGGACAAGATGCAGCCTGCAGGGGGCCACGTGCTCCCCCCACCCCTGATGTAAATACATAGCCACCTGCCTAATGGCAAGGAACAGGCTCCCAAGGCGCTAGGAAAGTCACTGCCATAAACTGAATGAAAATGGTGGGATATTTCTTTCCCAGTTGTCACGTGCCACCCTAGCATCGCTGGACATGCAGATCAGCAATTTTGATGCATTTGAAGGCAAGTACATTTTTGTGGATATATTTGCAAAGTGATAATGATAATAACAACAACAACAACAATAAAGAAAAATAATTAAACAGTCTAGTCTCACAATAAAATAGTTGCGATTTCCAATAATTGCAAAAAAAAAAGAGATTATTTTTTTCAAAGACTGCATTTGATTTACATATTTTGGTTGAAGAACTGGACATCTATACCCCAGTTATTTACACGCTATACATCAGGACTCGTTTATTAAGAACATCAGAAGAGTCGCGCTGGATCAGACCAAGGGTCCATCTAGTCCAGCACTCTGTTCACTGCTGTTGGCCATGATCCACAAGCAGGACAGGAGTGCAACAGCACCCTCCCAGTATTTGTCTGACACACAACCTTCAGAGAAATTCTACAGCCCACAATATGCTTCGTTATGCTCGCCCTCCCTGTTCACCAGACAGGGAGCAAAATTGTTTGAGCTTTCCGGGACTCTTCCTTGCGGGAATTCCTGTGAAACCCGCAGGTAGACTGTGAAATGAGAATCTTGTGGGAAGATGCACGGACCAACTGTGATTGGCTGTGGCTATCTAAGACATTACAATCTACACATGGGCTTCATGGCAATTCTTACTCCAAATACTAAGAATTACCCTTGGGTGCAGAAATTATGTAGGGCATGAAGAGTCCCTGGGGATCACTTCAAACAAAGGAAACAAATGCCTGCACATATTGCATTTCTATGATTATCGCACACTGCAATCAATACGTGGTTTACACAAAGTGCTACCCATGCAGGAAATTCAGCACACTTGACATTCGGGGTGGGGGGGAGAGGCAATGTGCGCAGAGACGACTTTTGAGCTATTAGCTCTGGAACCTCTGAGTCTAGAGACAGTATTCCTGTGTTGGGGGAAAACAAGAGGAGCGCGTTGCCTTTTTTAATGCACTCCTGCCAACCTTCCTTGTAAGCTTCCTAGAAGCATGATGATTGGCCTGGAGCCACAGAACCATGAGCAGCAGGAGAAAATATCTTTGCGCACTTCCATTAACTCTTGCGCAAGTGCTGGTAGAAGACTTCTTGCAGGGTGGCACCCTAATGGATCAAGAGAAATAAAGCTGGACAAATCAGCCTGAGAAACAGATAAAAAGCTGAAGCATACAAACTTCAGTGGGCCACAAATATATTTTTTTTAAAAAAGATCTAGAAAAAAGTTTATACAAGGATTTGTACAAGAACTTGCACAAATGGAAGGACTTCTCTGGATTTGTGACTGCCTTTCTCACACAAGACTCTTCCATATGGATGGGAAAACAAGTGTTCTAGAGTGGTAGAGGTGTATTATCTTCTTCTTCCCTGCAAAATCCCCAAGGGCACATGCAGAGGCTTACCACATCAAAACAATATAAAACAAAATAAAAGGCGTAAATGCAAGCAAGAGGAGGAAGTATTTATGTATGTATGTATGTATTTATTTATTACATTTCTATATCACTCTATAGCTGAAGCTCTCTGGGCCGTTCACAACAATGAAAACCATAAAATGCAATATGATACAATGCAAAACAAAATTTGAAACTACATTATAAAATAAAATAATAATAACAACAACCAAATAGAAACTAGCAGCAATGCAAAGACTGAAAATACAGTAACAGATTTAAAACAACAGAAACTGAAAAACTAAAATGTTTGGGAAAATAAAAAGGTCTTCACCTGGTGATGAAAATAGCACAACAGAGGCACCAAGCGAGCCTCTGCTGGAAGCAGAAAGTGGGCCAGGGTTTGATCCAGCTGGGCTCTTCCTAGTGTGATCAGTGGTAGAGAAGGTCCCAGGTTTGTTCCCTGACATGCCCAGTGCAAAGGAGTGCCTTTTCTGAAGGGAAGAACAAGCAAGACTGTGCCAGAGACTGAGATAAGGTAGGTTCCTTCGTTCCTTAGCCAATTTATCTACAATGATATGCAAGCCAGCTAGAATGCAGGATGCAACTTTTAGAAGTGAGACTAATTAACTCGTGACAAATTCTGCTTTGCTTCATTTTGGTCTTCTTACATCTGCAACGCCATCTCCAGCTCTGCCATCAAATGAAACTGAATTGCTGCATACTTGCTTTGACCACTTTTTTTGTTGTTCAAGATTATGTAGCAAAACCTAGAATATCCCATTGTCGGCCATTGATTTATCTATAAAACAGTAACTGTAAAAATGATGAAAGGGGTTCTGTACTAGCTGGCCTTGTGAGGCAGTTTATTATTCCAGCATTAATGACCTCCTTAGAGGTCCTTACTGGTCAGGTAATGACCAGCTAAAGAAGTGAAGGGCCTGAAGCAACACAGCCATAAAATCTTGCATACCGGATGGTCCCAGCACCTTGTGATTCTATTAAGAAAGCAGAGTGTAAAGTGTAATGAAATATATCTCCAAGAGGCATCTTGCCTCAGCCTTGTGCTTTATGTTTGGTGCGATGTCTATGGCCTGATTCCAACTACACAACTAATCCCTTGTTTACACTAATGCCTAGTGTAGTGCAGGAAGAAATTACTGCTTTAGGAAAATGACCAGTGGTGGTATTAAGAATGCTTTGTGCTGCTGGCAAGATGGGTCACTAGTGAGTGAACTAGGTTCTAGTTAGGGGACATGCTAGCGCTCTTCAAATACGCGAAAGGCTGTCACACAGAAAAGGACCAGGATCTCTTCTCGATCATCCCAGAGTACAGGATGAGGAACAATGGGCTCAAGTTACAGGAAAACAGGTTCTGGCTGGACATCGGGAAAAACTTCCTGACTGTTAGAGCAGTACGACAATGGAACCAATGAACTAGGGAGATCATGGGCTCTCCTACACTAGAGGCCTTCAAGTGGCAGCTGGACAGCCATCTGTCAGGGATGCTTTAAGGTGGATTCCTGCATTGAGCAGGGGGTTGGACTCGATGGCCTTAGAGGCCCCTTCCAACTCTACCATTCTATGATTCTACGATATGTTACACCCATTCTCCAAAGGTTGCTCTTGGTGGAAATCAATGGCAATCAAAGGTTGAGAGAAATCCCCCCACCACTCCACCCGTCAAACTTCTGCACCTTTTGCAGGACATGATGAAGGGCAAATTACTGCCATGGACTCCCGAAAAACATGACACGATGCCGTCACATGCACCATTTATTCCCTACCTCCAAGTTCCAATCCTTTATTGCAGTCCATAGACCAATACCTCTATTCCTGTTCTTGGGATGCTATATGAAGGGGGAGGGGAAATTCTGGATGTGACATCATGTCTTCCTTTTATTAGAGTTCAGCAGCAGCCACATGTCCTCCAACGTCATCTTTGCCTGGGCTGGATGTTTGAATATCCAAATGTTCATTCCCAATTTTGCTGGGGTTTAAGGTAAAGGGGGGGAGGGGGTAAAACTGCTTCCCCTCTTTTGCGTGACAGAGCAGGCAGCTTTCAAGAGAGAGAACAAAACTTTCAGCTGTTATGCCCTTCTCCTCCTACTAATCGTCTATATCAATGTCCATCCACCCTTGAAAACCCCAATCCATATTCACCAAGCCTTCCCCTTGCTCCAGCTGCTATCAGTCTAGGCTATATGGATATCCATTGCTAGAAGTAGGATCTTTTACAGTTGTGGCCCAGAGATTGTAGAATGAATTCCCTCTGGAATGAAAACTATATAATTGACAAATGGCTGTACAACGGTTTCTGTTTTTCCTTCTTTAACTTTAGGAGTTCTCCCAAAGTGGGCTTTTCTTTGATGATTTTATTATTATTTATGGTTCAGATTTGCCTTTTAAAATTGTTCTGTAATGTATTTATCTTTGTTTTATTTTGGGTTCCTATGTTTCTGTGGTTGTAAGCCACCTTGAATGCCTGTTCGGAAAAGTGGCATCTAAATGCTCAGCAGCCCAGTTCCTGCACATGTTCACACAAGCAGACATGGAGTTCTACATTTCTTCAAAAAGTAAATCCCACTGAGTTCAAATAGTCTTACTCCCAGGCAAGCAGCTATAAGATTGCAGCCCAACAATGAAATTGTATACATGTAGGCTGACCAGATTTTAAAAGTCAAAATCCCGGTCCCCCCCCGCCCCCCCACCCAAAACAACCCCCCCCAAGCCACCCCCCCCCAAAAAAAGCCAGCCTGGACCTACCGCCGGGTTCCTCCGTCGCCCGCGCGGCCGCGCGGGGTCCTCTGTCGCCGCCCGCGCGGCACAGGCGGGAGAGGGCCGGATCCGGAAGTGACGTAACCGGCCCTCTCCCGTCTCTTCCGCGCGGCCTCTGGCCTTTCTGGGGCTCGTCGCGATGGCGACGAGCCTCGAGGAGCCCGGACGCCCGCGCGGAAGAGGCGGGCGTGGGCGTCCGGGCTCCTCAGGGCTCATCGCCATCACGATTGAGCCCCAAGGAGGCCAGAGGCTGCGCGGAAGAGGCGGGAGAGGGCTGGTTACGTCACTTCCGGATCCGGCCCTCTCCTGCCTGTTCCGTGCAGCCTCTGGCCTTACAAGCCCGGCAGCGGCGGCAAAGGCGGCGGAGGAGCCCGGGAAGTAGCTGCCCCAGCAGGTAAGTGCCCCCCTTCGTGCTTACCTGCAGGGGCGTCCGCTTCCCAGGCTCCTCCACCGCCACCGGGTCTCGCTGCCACCGCCGCATGACCCCCCGCCACCCCAGTTTTCCCCCGGCTGGCCCGGTTGGCCTCTGGATTCCCGGTTAGGACCGGGAAATCCCGAGCCACCTGGTCAGCCTAATACATGTCTGAAGTAAACCCCACTGAATTCAATGGGACTTACACCCAGGGAGGTGATATAGGACTGCCACATAACATGGATGAATAAAAAATAGATATGAGAGGGTAGGCTGCCTAGGAATTCTTCTTGGGGGGGGGGGTAAGTTAGTAATATTTATGGACTTCTCTGAAAAAGTTGATCAAAATAATAAAGGGTTGGGGGGTTGGTTCCATCTTGTATAGTTATTTGCAGCCATGAAATCAGAACTTATTAATTTGGCAGTGATTGTTACAATTCCACTAGTTTATGGAGAATATTTTGAAGAATCAAAAGTTGGATATTGCTGATATTGCTTACTTCTTACTGTTTCCGTCACATAACAGTATACGTGAGAAGGGAATTAAAACTGAGGCTTGGTAGCAATAACTCATGATCAAGGTACGGTAGTGGTATATTGCGCCATAAAAGAGCAGACAAGGTTTGGAACTGTACCCCGGACGGTCTCTGGCTCTCGCTCTCGGAGGCAGGGAAGAAGCGAGAGCGCTCATAATGGCTTCCCGGTCTTACAATCCCATAACAACATTGATTTGGGTCCTGATTTATGACATCATTTGTCCTTGGTAAGAGCCACTCACCAAGACGCCTCAAGGGAGAAAAAAGTAAAATAGTGCCTAGCTGTGGAAACTTTTTTTTTCTTTTTTAAAGTAAGGATAAAGAAGAGGATAAAAATGTGTAGGAAAACCAAGACTGAAAATTTCTTCAATTGGTCCGTTTTGTCTTGCCACAAATGAGCTTGACAAAAATGTATCCATTTCCCCTTGATTAACTTGTGTTTAAAACACACACACAAAAGAGTTGACTCACGTAATTTGAACTAAAAGTCTGGATCCTAACGAACTAGTGTTATAAAACTAGATTTTACTTGAACCGCATATAAAAAGGGAAAGCAAATTTCTATATTGGAGAAAGGGGGATTATTATTATTATTATTATTATTATTAACATTTATATACCGCCCCATAGCCGAAGCTCTTTTGGCGGTTTACAAAGATTAAAAACATTGAACATTTAAAACCAATATACAAAATTTAAAGCCATAAAAACAGACTACATATCAACTATCCTGGGGGCAGTTATAAAATTCAACATATGCTGTTAAATGCCTGGGAGAAGAGAAAAGTCTTGACTTGGACCTGAAAGGATAACAATGTTGGTGCCAGGCGAGCCTCGTCGGGGAGATCATTCCATAATTTGGGGGGGGGGCACCACTGAAAAGGCTCCCTTGTTGCCATTCTTCAGCAACTACTCTTGGGGCAGAAGAATATTTGACATAACATCTGACCCCTTCACAGATGGTCTGGCTCTATAAGTTGGCATTGCCTAGCAGTAAAGTTGGCATTGCTACTAAGGAGTGCATGCACTCAGATGGTATGAGGTCACTGATGTGCAGCAGGTGGAGGCTGAGGAAATACCGTGTTTAAGCGATCCCTTGAAGTGGAGTCATGGCTCTATAGGGCAGCATGTGCTTTAGGTGCAGAAGAGTGCCAATTCAATCCTTAGCAACTCCAGTTAAAAGAATGGTCATGAAAGAAACCTCCATCCAAGGACCTGGAAATCCACCATCAGACATTGTAAGCAATACTGGGTTAGATGGACAAATTGTCCGATTCAGGATCAAGCAATTTCAAAGGTTCTGGTCATGTCAGGAGCCACAGGGGGGATTTGAACAGAACTGTTGAACCTGTTTCAGCCCAAGGGCCAAACTCAATTTCAGAGAAGCTCTGAGTCGGCAGCGCCAAAGTTCTGCCCATATTTTAGCTTAGAGCGCAATTTATTTATTTATTATTGCATTACTATCCTGTCTTTTTCCCTTGTTAAGGAACCCATGGCGGCATACATAATCCTGCTCCTCTCCATTTTATCCTCACAACAACCCTGTGAGGGAGGTTGGGCTGAGAGCCTGTGACTGGCCCAAAGTCACCCAGTGGGCTTCCATGGCTGAGTGCGGTACTAGAACCCGACTCTCCCAACTCCCAGCCCAATACTTTAGCTACTACGCCACACTGGCTGGGAACGAAGCCTGAGGAGAAGCATTTCAAACTTTTTAGAATGGGGCGGGGGGACTGTCAAAAACTAGGAAACCACGAAACAATCAGTGGTGGAGGAAAGGGTGGGGCAAGCAGAAGGGATGAAGGCACCTCAAGAAACACCCAGAGGTTCAACACCCCGGGCTAGAATTAGGATCTCGCAGCTCAATGTAATGCTCCCCTGTTGGGCGAGTGATCAGGACTCCAACTGAGACTTTCTTCTTGGCAATGAAGAATTTGCAGGCCCACTCAGGCTGGTTGTTGGGTTCTC
This sequence comes from Anniella stebbinsi, assembly GCA_029215795.1. Lineage (NCBI taxonomy): Eukaryota > Metazoa > Chordata > Lepidosauria > Squamata > Anniellidae > Anniella > Anniella stebbinsi. Next base: position 2,112,573 of record JARDYH010000001.1, read on the forward strand.
CTAGATAGAAAGGGCTACCTGTTTGGGTCAGGACTTTGCCTGAGCTATTAGCAGTCTTCCTGGGTCTGGGGCATTTGGGCCTTTGACCCCCTGGCACAGTTCCTCTCTGTCAGCTGAATGTGGCAGCTGTCGGAGGGACCCCGGAAAGCAGGAGATGGATAGATTTCACACCAGTCCTTTGCATTTCCCAGCAAGCATGAGAGAGCAATACAATAAAACATCCATGAACAACTCTGAGCAAAACAGTGTTGACACAATTTGATCTGAAATCTGATAAGGCCACTGGGCTTGGGTTGGGGAGATGCCCATTTGTCGCTCCTGACATAAAATAATAACCAAATTATAAACTTTGCCATTGGAGGGTTAATAGGAAGGGGAAAAAAATAAACTGCTGACCTTGCCAAACAATGAAATACATCTTGCCAGCCTCCCTATAATTAATCTAAGTATGGTGCCATTACGGTGAACGCTGCTTTCGTGGATAATTCCCAAACGAAGATGCCCTTTGTTTAGCTTTCTTCTTTCTGTAAAGAGCTCCACTCAAACGCATAAGGGGTTGCATAAGAGGAGGATTACGTCTGGAAGCAATATCTTAATCAAATCCAAATTTCTTCCGTAAAACAAGTCTCTGGGCTTTTGCAGAATTAGTAGCATCCAATGCCTTCGGAGAGAGGCGCGAAACGGCGAGCTAAAATAACACGCAGCAGGAGATCTCACTCAGCCATCTTGCCTTCAGCTGTCTGCAAGTGCAGCTATCTAACCTCCAACCTACACCCCTACACACTATGTGGCCGTAAACCACCGAGGCAATGTCTAATTTATACTCTGAAAATGCCAGGTTAGAAACGGAGCAGCAAAGAGATCCACCTCATGCGGCTTACTCGTTTCTGCAGAAACAGACGGTTCCGACCCCCATCCTGGGTGCAACTCATTTTAAACAGCGCTCCAGGACAAGCTAGCATCAATGAAGGCATTATTGGGATTTGTGCAATGACAAACAAGAAAGAAAGGTGTTGGGGAGGAGGAGGAGAACCCTTTCTCAAGGGAAAGAGTGGTAGGCGTGGTGGGGAGGGAGTAGGAAGAGTAGGAGAATGGCCAAGGGGGAAACAGGGGTTAGGCACAGGGCGGTCGTAGGAGGCCAGGAGCTGAGAGTTGTGTTAGTGAGTAAAGGTTGAAGGACACACCCAAACCCACCAGTGCAAATGAATGCTCAGGCCATGGCCTGAGATAGATATGAGAAATCCATTTCAGTACAAGCAGAATTAAATTGAAATAAAGAAATGCATCCACTTTCCAAAGTCAGTATCCAATAAGGAGGAAAGTCTCAATGACTCTGTGTGTGCTGCAGATCCAATCCTGTAGATCCAACTCTGCAACATGGAGTGCGTCATGCCAAGTTCCAGACAGGCTGTGAGGAGAGAGGCCCCCAGTCACCCAGCCACAGCAAGAATCCACACAGCGATAAAACATAATATTCTACTTTTTTTTTTTTAAAAAAGATCTGGTTGTTGACATAGGTTAACTCCTGGGGGTGAGTTCATTTCACCCATTGTTGTTTCTCTTCTGATACCAGGTCGAGGCCCTGCTGTTCCAGAGAGCATTTTGGGGCCTTGGAGGTTGTCCGTGTTGCTGGTTCTCTTTAGGGGCATGATGAGGGGTTTCCAAGATGGGCTAAGTGACCACCGTACCCCAAAATGCCACCATTCCCACGTTGATGGTGACCTTGCTCAAAGCACTCTATCCTCCATCTTGGAACAAGCAGCGCCGTTGGGTCTCGGTAAAGGTGGATTAAAGCCACACAACCATTTTGGCATTGTCATCATTTGGATTTGCTCAGCACACATTCTGGCGAGAACAGTAGGCTGAAGTATATGTCGGTTGCCCCTTTATGTCAGATGCTCCTTCCCAACCAACATAAATGACCCAAAAGGCACGATTTGGCCATTCATTGTGTGCGCTTTGCTTCAGGGTGGGGGCGGGGGGGGGAGCTTGATTCATTGAAAAGACAAACAGACAAACAGACAAGGCTTGAAACTTGGCTCGAGAGCCTCTCCATCAGCTAAAAGTGTGCAAAACTGTGGGATTATACATCCCCCCAATCAATTTCTAATTATTGTTTAATTGATTTTGAAATGTACAATGGGACTTTCCCTGAAGGAAAAAAGAATTAAGAGCAGGCTTGAATCAAGAGTAAAGAGAGACTTTAGTATCCAAGAAAAAATGACTAAGGCACTGTGCATTCTTCCAAGGAGGAATCATTTTATGGCAATGAACTCGGGTTTTCCAAATTGCAAATCAGGACGATGCGTATCAATACAGCATTGGAGACATGTGCATTCCATATTTTGCCTTCTGCTCCACTACAATTTCTTTCCCTTGCTACGTTTGTCTCTCTCTTCCATGATCCTCTGCTTTCCTTGGTTGTCTTCCCCACCATCAAAATTGCAGCTGGAAATGCTTCAGGGACAGAGACCTTGGGGGAATCTACACTGCAGTTATTAGGGATGTGCACTGGATCGGACCCGATCCACGATCCGAGTCCGGTCCAGTCGGAAATCGGATAAATTATCCGATTTCCGATCCCGCAGCTGGATCGGCCGATCCAATCCGAACCGGTCCGAAAAGGCTCCGAACCGGTTCGGCGGATCGGCGGATCGGCAGGCGCCCACTGGCGCCCACCGCCGCTTCCATTGGAGGGCGCCAGCGGGCGCCCGCCGATGAAAGTGGACAGTGGGGGGGGAGGAGGGGGGCGCTTACCTTCTCGGCCCGTCCGCTCCCGTCCGGCACTAGCAGCTACTACCAGCGGGCTCCGCGGCCTGCTCTAGGGTGGCGCGCCGGGTGATGTCATCACCCGGCGCGCTACTCTAGAGCAGGCCGCGGAGCCTGCTGGTGGTAGCCACCGGCCCCGGATGGGAGCGGATGGGCCGAGAAGGTAAGCAGGGGGTGCGTGGAGGGGAGGAGGGGGCGCGCGGAGGGGGGAGGGGGGCCCTTACCTTCCCGTCCCGGCAGCTCCCGTCCCGGCGCCTACTACTACCAGCAGGCTCCGCGGCCTGCTCTAGGGTGGCGCGCCGGGTGATGTCATCACCCGGCGCGCTACTCTAGAGCAGGCCGCGGAGCCTGCTGGTAGTAGTAGGCGCCGGCGCCGGCCGGGAGCCGCCGGGCCGGGAAGGTAAGCAGGGGGTGCGTGGAGGGGAGGAGGGGGCGCGTGGAGGGGGGAGGGGGGCCCTTACCTTCCCGTCCCGGCGGCTCCCGTCCCGGCGCCGGCGCCTACTACTACCAGCAGGCTCCGCGGCCTACTCCAGGGTGGCGCGCCGGGTGATGTCATCACCCGGCGCGCTACTCGAGAGTAGGCCGCGGAGCCTGCTGGTAGTAGCCGCTGGCGCCGGACGGGAGCGGACGGGCCGAGAAGGTAAGTAGTGGCGGGGAAGGGGGATTACCCCCCCCCCCGGAGCCGTCCGCTTCTATCCGCTGGCGCCCGCGGGCGCCAGCGGATGGAAGCGGGCGGCCCCAGGGGGGGTAGGGAGCGCGGGGGAGGGGGCTTACCTGCCGGGGCCGTCCACAGCGGACGGCCCCGGGGGGGGAGGGAGTTAGGCCCCCCCTCAGCCACCCGCCGCCATTTTTTCCTCATAGACTTGCATTGCAATGCAAGTCTATGGGGAAAAAAATGGCGGCCGATCCAAAAATGTACGATTTTTGGGTCGGGATCGGACTCGATCCGGTCCGGGGGGCCTCCGATTTTGTCCGAACCGGTCCGGGACAAAATTGGAGGTCCCGATCCGGGTCCCGATCCGATCCGGGGGGTCCGTGCACACCCCTAGTAGTTATACAACGTTAAGTAAGGGTTACGACCACTCAACGGGCCACATGACGCACTTACTGTTATGTCTTTTCTTCATCATTTTTTACTCCTGTCTTCCAAAATATAAACTGTTTCTTACCTCTGATAAATTGTGGCAACATGGAGCATGTGTCTCGGCTCAGCGTTATCGCGACGTCTTGCAATTTTTTCAAACTTCCCTTATTAACCCATTGCTGATGTGTGGGCGTGGTCATCTGTTTTTGGCGGCGAAAACAGCAGTTGTGCCGGTGGTTCTCCTCGTGTTTAGAGTCCCACTCGGCATTGCTCTGTGTGTCATTATTTCTGTAAGAGTTCTATGTGGTTTTATGGTGCGCAAGAAGGATTACTCGGTACAAGGTTAGTTTTGTAACAGCAACAACAAAGACAGAGGGGGTTAGGAGGAGGTGGGCGTGGCACTGTAATTATCCAGTAGCAGCAAGTGATGGGTAAAGAGACGACGTGGTGCTGCAAGCGTGTGCCCTGCCTTGGTGGACTAGTAACGGGAGAGAGGAACGACAGTAACACAGCAATAACAACATGTGTCCCGAGACGTTTTACATTGAGGTAATTTTCAACGTTACGATGACTGCTTTACAGCATTACAAGCATATGTGTAGATTCCCCCCTTGTCTTTTTTCTAATGGAACCATGTGACATCTTTGGAAACTTTCCTCCAAGGAGCTCAGTGTGGTATACATGGCCCTATCTCTCCACTTAATCCTCACAACAACCCTGTGAGGTAGATTGGGCCAAGAATTAGTAGCTGGCCTAAGACCACCCACTGAACTTCTTGTCTGAGTGAGGATTTGAAACTGGGGCTCCTCAGTACTAGCCTGACACTCTAACCACTATGCAACACTGCCTCCGCAGGTCCAATAAACTTGGCTGGCGAGAGATTCCAATGGGCTCTGGGCAGCTACACACGTGTCCTAGTTGCTGATTTGTGAGTCAAGGAGAGCCGGATAATGTCTGTGGCTCTGGGAAATACCTGACTGCAAAAAGCAGCAGACCACAGAGCCAAGGGAAAACTGAGCACAATGCAGCGTGTGGTTGTTGTTGTTGTTTTGGTTCTTGATCTTAGCCTTGGAGGCTTTCAGTCAAATCTGAATATATAAATCAATTATCTGAGAAATCCTTACAACACACCCTGCAAGGCAGGCCAATGTCATGATCATCATGGGTCAAATGGAGTGCGGAACTCCCCTGCTCAATACCCCAGTTCTATAAACCAGCACTGGCATCACTGAAGCAACCTCCGTTGAGTCGTCAAACATTGCCAGGTATTCCAGAACACCCAACAGTCCAGACTCCAGGGGCTTCTCTTTCTTATCAAGAAGTAGGAAGACACACAGAGGCTTAGAAGCAGAGATGGTTTTGCAAGATTTACAGGCACTATTTGAAACCAAAGGTTATTCTACGTGTCGCCATTAAGGACTGTTAATGGTACTTGATAATATTGATGTCAGTCTTTATGGAAAGCAATATAATTAGTAGTGCTATTACTCCTATACTTCCTTTGTTGCTCTAATTGCATCACCGTAAACATCATTTACTCTGGAGGAAGAGGAAAGGGGGTTTTGTTTTGCTTTTTTAGTGCCGCAGTCTCCCCTTGCTCCCTCCTCCACCCCCACCCCCCCAGTCCGCTGGAAGACATGAAACTGAGATGCAAAAGGCTACTCGTGCTTTTTCAGCGCCGATGATACAAGCAACTTCGAGGTTTCCTGACCTAAGGAACAAACTCAACATGGAAGGCAATATATCAAACTGACAGTATCACTGTGAAAGGCGCACGAGAGATGGAGGAATGGAAGAACGGCTCAAAGTGTGAGCGCTGCAGTCACCCTTGGTGTTCGTCTAGCGCCGCTGATTGATTACCCACCCAGAATCGGCAGAGAAATCCACAAGGTTGAATTCCAAGATTGGAATGCGCTCTCCAATTCGGGGGGGGGGGGAGGGGTAAATTCCATTCTACCTAAGACATTATTGGGCAGACATTTTGCAGCAGAACACAATCACTGGGTAGGTGCCCTGACCATGAAGACAGAGGCCAAGTGTTGGGACATTGGGCAGTTGACTGGACAAATGTGGTCAATTGACTGCAGTCAAATATGCCAGGAAGTCAAGGTTGCCGTTGTATCAGTGCAATTCCCCCCCCCCCCATTGCATCGTTGTAGCATGGAGCCCTTGGGGGCTGCATTCCAGCAGTGGGCGGGGCCGAAGGCAAAAAGGGGTGTGGTCAAAATCCCACCATATTGTAGCTTAAAGCCCTTACTGTCAGTAACTAAGCCTTAGGAGAGACTTTCAACCTCTTTAGAATGGACGGAAAAGAGTTCACAATAGCCTGGGGGAAGAGGGCGTGAGCATCTGGGAAACCCTAGAGGGCCAGACTGGGACCACGGAGGAGCCTGATCTGACCCCCGGGCTTGAGTTCCTGCCCTCTGCCCTAGGGCCTGCGACTTTTTCCTGAATACTTCTACTCCCTTCCCTCCCAATTAATTCATGGGTTCTTATCCTACTACACGGCAAGCACCACAGAACAGGAAGAGAGACGTGGTATTTAGCAGGAAGCCCACAAACACACAGTGACCTAGTTCTCACTGAGGTGTCTCACCACCTGTGTCTTGGCTGTACCGGTGCAAGCGAGGGCTTGCCATGTGAAATGTTCCTCCAGATGAATGAAATCCTTCCCCACAGAAAATTAACCCACTAGGGGAAGGGAAACAGCATAGTCTTCTACCTGACATGCTAGCTTTTTACACTCAAGGATTTGTGTGTGGTGCAAGGCAGCTTTCAGTCATAGGAGCATCAACCTGCTGTCTGACACAGCACAGTCCTGACACAGGCGTCCCACCTGAGTGAGAACTAGGGCAGGGATACAGTCCACAAATGCTCAAAGGTCAGAATTTACTACAAAGTCCATTTCATTTGGGATCCTGCACTAGGAAGGGCTGGGCTGAACGTATGGAGCTATTGTATGTCAGCTGAAATCATTGGTCCTTCCAGCTCAGTCTGTTCTACATTAAGCAGCACTGACTCGGTGTGACATGGGTACTGAACCTCTTTCAGCCAAGGGGGCAAATTCCATTTTTGAGCTCTTGGACAACACATTCCTGTAGTGGGTGGAGCCAAAGGCAAGAGAGTGGGGCCAAAATGCAAGCCTATCGTAGCTTAAAGCTCTTGCTGCTAGTAGCTGAGCCTTCAGAGAGGCATTACGATCTTTTACAATGTGTAGTGTAGTGGCTAAAGTGTTGGACTGGGAGTTGGGAGATCCGGGGTCTAGTCCCCACTCAGCTATGGAAGCCCACTGGGTGGCTTTGGGTCAGTCACATACTCTCAGTCCAGCCTACCTCACAGGGTTGTTGTTGTTGTTGTTGTGAGGATAACATGGAGGACAGGAGGATTATGTACGCCGCCTTGGGTTCCTTGGAGAGAAAAAGGCGGGATATAAATGTAGAAAATAAATGAATATTAGTGTTTGGGGGAAATGGGGTGAGTGCAAGGGAAGGGGGCAAGGAAATCTAGGGAACCCTGGAGATCTGGCTCAGACCTCAGAAGGGCCAGATTTGGGAACTCAGAGAGGAGTGTCACCCACCACTACCAGGAAACGCAGAGGATTGGATTTACAATCTTCTGCATGCATGTTGCATGCGCTGTATCATTTCCCTGTTCTTCTTTGTTTGCCTCCTTCAAATCTTCTAAAATACAATAGTCTTTGGAGTTAGCATAATTTTCTTTATCACTATTCGAACCGGACTAATATGTGACTGGTCAGTTGGCCAAGGGGTTGATGTTGAGATGTTAAACCTTCAGCTACCACATGGAGCGACGTAAAGTGGCCTCCCACATCACACCCACACTTATGCCAACCCTACATCAGGCACACAAGAAAACAAAAATAATGATAACGCAGTGCGTCGGTATCACATTTGCCAGCAAGAATGTAAATTTGAACAACAGACTTCACAACGCTCGCCCTGAATTGTAATTCAATTTATCCATGAAACCAATTTCTGTCCTCGGCGTTTTATGTTTTATGGTATGAAACAGAATATTATTTGCTGTAATGTAGTTTATTTAACCTTAACCTGATGCCGTCCAACAGCGGAGGCAGATACGTTCGAAATGTTAATAATACGACATGCCACGCTGATTAAAATTTCAATTGTGTTTCCCCTCATCTCCTTTGGAAAGTTAATGAATTAATGAATCTTTAAAGGACAGTCGGGAAGGCCTTCAAAAGAAGATGCCTTTTTGAGTAAGGAGAGAAAGTGGCAGATTACAGCTTAATGGCTTCGGAATAATGGTAATTTCCCTATTTTTCTCCACTCGCCTTAGCTCAGCTAATGGCTTCATTAGCCACACTCTCTGTCGAATAATGGAAGACCATGTCACATCCATCTTAGTCACATCACAATAAAACCAGTTAAATACAATTCAGCTACCTGCCGGCTGCCTGGCGATGTTAGAAGGCCGAATTAGCAACACAATCAATATAAATTTAAGTGTATTCTTTTTCCTCCCCAAATAATAATAATAAAAATGAATACTGAGTGTGTGGCTAAAAGATATGTGATGTTTCCATGTTGATTAAATAACTCTAGGCCAGGAGGTTTTAAAATATGTAAGAGGCCTACCTAGGTCGATGCAGAAATGTCAAGTAGAGGGCCTTACATGGGAACCGCAACTGAAATTCAAAGTTCTCAGTACTGAGGCCACTGCCTCTTCATTGGCTCTTGCACAAACAAAAACCCTGCCGGCTGTGGCTGCACAATGTCACGGACCTCCAGTCTTCTCCTATCACTAGTGTTCAAAGGATGAAAGGGCGACAGTGCAAGGGCAGAAGTGCATGCTTTTCATGCAGACAAGGGCCCAGGTTCAGTCTGTGGCACCTGCAGTTAAAGGCTCAGGCAGCCAAAGGAAGACACCTAGAGACAGCGGAGAACCACTACCAGAGTAGACAATACTCAGCTTGATGGACCAGTGGTCAGACTCAATACAAGGCATGTCTATTGGTTGCAGGCACAGAGCAAGTGAGAAGCACCCATGGTCCTATAATGCCTAACCTGCTGCCAGTAGAGGCTGGTGGCTCCGATTTGGGTGAGGCTGTGAATTCATTCTGGCTTTCAGACCAAATCAGCCAGAATTCTAAAATAATTTATCCAAGGTGCTGAACCATACCACCCCACCCCCAAAGATAGGTCCAGAACCTTGGATAGCTCCAGTGTTTTGAATGGTTCTAACTAAAACCCAGAATGGATTCACTGCCCCACCAAGTTCAGAGGCACCAGCCTCTACTTCCTGCTGCCCTTGTTAAAAATTGGCCATCAAGTCTAGTTTGGCATCAACTAGGGTTGGCATGCCGGTCAACTGAGTGGCCAGCATCCATGAAGGGACAATGTGCTATGTTTTTTTTATTTTGTTATGTGGTCATTCATTAGCAAGGGCAAGAGGACACATCTTGGCTCAGCTCTTTGGAAGTCAGGGACAAATTGAGCACCAGGGCAAAGGATGCAGACAACCTGGAGAATGTTCAGAGGAGGGCAACAAAGGTGATCAGGAGTCTGGAAACAAAGCCCTATAAGGAGAGACCGAAAGAACTGGGCATGTTTAGCCTGGAGAAGAGAAGACTGAGGGGAGACATGATAGCACCCTTCAAGTCCTTGAAAGGTTGTCACACAGAGGAGGGCCAGGATCTCTTCTCGATCAACCCAGAATGCAGGACATGAAACAATGGGCTCAAGTTACAGGAAGGCAGATTCCGCCTGGACATCAGGACAAACTTCCTGACTGTTAAAACAATACGACAATGGAACCACTGACCTAGGGAGGTCATAGGCTCTCCCACATTAGAGGCCTTCAAAAGGCAGCTGGACAGCCATCTGTCAGGGATCCTTTAAGGTGGATTCCTGCACTGAGCAGGGGGTTGGACTAGATGGCCTTAGAGGCCCCTTCCAATTCTACCATTCTATGAGTCTATGAAAGCTCCTCCTACTGGCCATGCCTGTAACTGCAGGGGTAACCAAACAGGAACAGGATTACAAGCAGTCCCCAGTGGCAAAGGGTCACCTATGACTCCATCCTGCTTACTGCAGCCACCAGGGTGCGCCCTTTCCAGGTGATCTGGCCACCTACGCAGTAGAGCACCTGTGACAGAGTAAACTTGTTTCTAGAAGAGAAGTCGGCAATTTCAGGAGGTTGGGGAGCCATTCTCACAAACACACCAGACTCCCTCCCACCACGAGCCAATTCTCCTACCATGGCTGTCACTGCATGGAATTCCTGGGCCGGGGGGGGGGGGGGGATTTGCTGGCAATTTTGAATGGCAAACTGTTATGGAATGCTACAATGGCCAAATTGAAAACAAGCTGAGTTTGGCCATTGCAGCATTCCACAGAAGATGGTTCTGAGTTTTTGCATCAAAATCAGTAGCTTTTATTTTATTTTATTTTGCTGCCAGTGCAAATTTTGGAAGCACAACAGTGGTGGCAGAGGCCACACCAGGGAGCGACATTGGGCACATGTGGCTCATGGGCTGTGTGTTGCCCACCCCTGCTCTAGAAGAACTGTCAAATGGCTACCCCTACCCCAAAGAGTGGTACCAGATGGACTTTGCTTTTTCATGATGATCCTATAGACTTCCCAGTATGGTTTAATCTATCAAGATGCCTCCATTTCCAACCCCCCCTCAAACTACCCAGCCAAAAACATGAATAAGAAAGTCTTCACTGACAAGAAGCATGATGCTCAAGGACCTGCACGGAGCATTGTGTTTCCTTTGTTTTATTGCAAGCTACACAAATCTTAATGCAGGCTGAATGTTTTACACAGTATCCAGTAATAAGAAGTCAGCCTCTATCTGTGCATGGTACAGTAACTTGTAGGTTTATAGTGTGAGGGGCAGGGAGGGGGGAGAGAGAGAGAGAGAGAGAGAATTGCCTGGAGGTAATCTCTTCATTCAGATAGCCCCTACTGATACTGCCACTTTGGATGCCTTTTAAGAGACGGCCTGCTCCTTCTCTTTGCTGACTCTTTCAGGGAGGCTGGTCAAGGGGCAATCTTGTTACCTTGGTGTGCCAGAAAGAAGAGAAAAGCATCGCTGGTGCCCCAAGGAGAACTAGCAGAGCAGAAGGTCAGGTAAGTTACCTGCCATTTAGCTGGAAATGCATGGAGTTAATGTCAGGGGAAGATGGAAGGAGAACACAATGCAATTCCCTTACAATATGCAATGCAGGTATAAGCACATGCAAGTAATAAAGGTCATACTTGGAGTGGGGGGGGGGGAAGAGAGAAGAAACTAGTTGTCAACTGTAGGGGAAACCTGTTCTTTTTGAGTTGCATCTTCAGAATTGTGCAGCTTTGGCTTAGAAGTGAAAAAACGGATCCTGTCTCAGTAGCTGGCATGGACCTCATATAATGTTCAAGCAGGTCTGGTCTTACAAGTAGACAGCTCCTTAGAGGGGGCAGAGTTCACAGCAGCTCCAGACCCACCAGTCTTCAGAAGGCCTCTCTGTGTTGCTGAGACAATAGTTCTTCTTGAGTGAGTTCCAGCCAGCATAGATCTATCCAGGGTCCTGAAAGACCCTGACCACCTGTATAGCTGGACTTCTTTTAAGTGCAACTGATTCATATCAGCTCCCCTGGGAACCTTAAGCCAAGCTGTTCGGGACAAGGATTGAAAAACAGAAAGATATGGCTAGTGGGTTGTACTGGGCTTGGTGGATCATAGTGTTATTCAAGCCTGTGACAGACCATTGACCTAACAGAGATATAGCCCCACTCAGCCATGCAGCACAATGGACCATTCTTTCAACCTAATTTTATTTCTTTAATTGATTTTCCTCTTGCAAGGAAAAGGAAATCCTAGTCAAATACTTTAATCTCTACACCATGTCACGCTCTCATTCATCATGTGTTAGCCACAGATGTTGGCTAGCATTCTGCAGAACTTTTGAAGCTTTTACAGAAGATTGCATGGGTACTTTTCACTGAAAACGATGTTGCTGTGGCACATTTCTGCTAACTGAATCCTCTCTTCTAGACACCCCAACCCTTTTTTCCAGCTAGCTGTTTCCAGAACGGAAATGTTGTTCTTTGGTAGACAGATTGTTTCTTTCGGGAAGATACATATCCTTTTCCTTCTTGGCTTAAATTACATACCAGCTAGATTTACATACAATGTAGGTTCCCCTCAGAATTCCCCCCCCCCCTCGGTATGTGTGTGCAACCGCAGGCTTAAATTCTACTTTTCCTATTAAAGTTTTGTGTTTAATTAAAACTGTCTTTAATTAAAATGCAAATATTCCAGGACTCCAACAATAAATTGTTTACACTAGACTGAGAAACAGCTCTCAAAGGCTTTGAAGAGAGAGCATACCCATTGCTGGCTGTACATTCAGGCTTCACTCTTCAGTGGAAATGGGAGAGATTTTCTGTTCTCTCCGCAGATTGGCTTAATCTGTTCTAAACAAATGAAACCTATCCCAGTCTGTATCAAAGATTCATGGATAGAATGTGAAACAATTCCCAGTGTTATCTGCCGTTGAGCAAATAATTAGAATACTTCAAGCTCCTTTGTTATTTCAAACAATTGTTTTGGCCCATTTGGCTAAAAAGCAACATTAATAAACTGAGTCTAAACTAAAAAAAATTGGTACATACATTTACATGTTTCCTTTTCACTCAGCTATTTCGATCTTTGCACTCAAGTTATTCTAAATTGATCTTTGAACTCAGGTTATTCTTTCCCAACTAGGGATGGATGAGAATTCCATTCCTGCTCAAAACCCCAAATGCAAGGCAAGCCAGAAATGCAATTCTTGTGAAATTTTCACATTCACAAGTGCTTACTTGTGCAAGCACACACTTCCAAAAATGTGCACATGCACAAATCCCCCATCTTCAGTCTATGGGGGTGGGGATGGGAAGAATGCACATGTTCTATTGAGAAAAATGTGTTTTTTTTCCAATTGGGGAAAAAAATGTCAATTTTAAAATACAGATATTTTCCTGATCAAAAATCCAAATTTTTCTCAATCGAAAAAGAACAACACTCATATTCAGGAATGCAAACAAAGAAAAAGAAGTTTAATGGAAGAAGTTGGAAAACCTCAACAAGCGAGAACGTTGCACGTTCACCCAACCCTATCCTCAGCCTGGTGCCCTTCAGATGGTTTAGACTACTGGTCCCAGCATCCCTGACCACTGACCACCCTGGATGGGGGCTGAAGGGCGTTGAAATCCAAAATCTCTGGAGGGCACCACTTTGGGGGGTGCTGTTCTGAATAATTTGCTGTGTCCAATCTTCATTTTTCACTCCCCTCCCCTCCCCTACAATATAGGTTGCAGATGTGTCTAGACTATTGTCTTCTCCTACATGAACCTGAAGAGACCGTCATCAGAGGCTCTGCTCTGGGTGCCCTTGTCTTTTGGGGGCAGATGGGTGGCTGGTGGTGCCATCCAAGGCCACACTCAACAGAATGAGCAGGAGGGCTCACATGCACAGTGGGCCTGGATTTCCACATTTTGAAGTAAGTGAAGTAATACACAGTACTATTTAAAGAGTGGCCATTGGACCATGAAGTCCACGATCTAAACCACCTTACTGCACCTCTTTGGGTGGCCAATAGGATGGGATCTTTCCTGTGGTGGTCAGTATTGGCCTTTAAAGCTTTAAATTATGTGCGTGCCAGTTATTGAAGGATTGCTTTCAATATACACACCAACCTGCCTGTACTTTGAGATCAGCATCAGAAGCCTTACTTGTGTGCTCACTTGTAAGAGCAATTGGAGTGGTGGGTGTGAGGGATAGGGCCTTCTTGGTCGTTTCCCCCCTTGTGGAGTTCTGTTCCAACTGATGTCCACAAGGCCTCATCATGGCAGGTCTTCAAGTGGGTCCTAAACACTCACCTGTTTTCCTGGGCCTATAATTGAGTTAAGATTCTACTGGGGCCATTGTGTATATGATGTGTCTGGTTTTAATGAATGATCTCATTTTATCATTGTTTTTATTCTTATTATTGTCTTACAGTTTTAAGTTTTGTTGAATTCTACCTTGGGACAGCTAACCCTAAAAGGCAACTTATAAATCTTTTAAATAAATAATCACATTTAAAGACAGTATAGCTCGTGAGGAGAATCAACTGAGAAGACACTTTGCCACTCAGTTACTGAGTTCTCACTCCTCATCCTCGCCAGGCAACAGACAGACTTGCTGGATTGCTTAAGATGGACTTGCTGGATTGGTCCCACTCAGAAGGTGCTGTGCCTTTAAACGTTATCACTGGATGAAGTCATGGAAAAGCAGTTCCCCTCCACATCGTATGTGTGTGTGTGTGTGTGTGGTGTGTGTATGTATATATCTATATATCTATATATCGATATATCTATATATCACACCTCAGTCTCTCTAAATCCAGAAAGAGTAGGGTCCCATGCAAATCCGTACCATAGCCATGTGTGAAAAAGCATGCAAAACATTGCATTTTATGCATATCTGTCTCAATAAGCCATAATTGGTTCCTCACGTGGGGAGGGGGAGTTAAAGTGATACAGCCCTCCAAGATTGCAGAGACCCATCTTTGTAAGCCCTGAGAAACCTCGAAACACAATTACAAGAAAGTAAACAGCCATAATTGTACACTAAATGCCTTTTTAAAGAGCCAAACGGTGCGTTTATAAGCTTTAACTCCCACTCGCTGTGACTCTAGAACAAACAGTACATTAGCGAACACAGAAACAAGGAGGAAAAGAGAGAAACCGTACAGCTCTTTTTCCAAACCAGGAGTACTTACAATTTCCCTCAAAACCATATATGTGAGATATAGACAGACAGACGGATGACAGATATCATGTAGATATATATGAGAAAATTTGCGAGCTTAATATGTGATCCTATCTTTAGAAAACGTATATGCTTAACATAAACAACATGGAAACTGATCTTGTAATCCTCTGGAAATGAATATTGCATTCTAATCTCTATTCACCCATAAGGGAAAAAGAGGTGCAATATAGGAACAAAAAGGGTAAAGACCTATAGAAAACCAAGCCACTCTGTAAGACTCCCTCCCTTCACACACACATTTAATACAAATGTACCTTGTCTCTAGAGGGTCAGACTCCCTGTGCATTTTGAAGCAAAAGCCCAACTGCACACAGTTGTGATTGGTTGGTCTATGATAAGGATGGATGTATCTGTCAACTTTACCTCCTCGGCGTTTCTCATTTTTTCCCATTCAAAATTCAGTTCATCCTCATTGTTGAGGTTATTTTTTAAAAAAAGTTTGCATGAAAATTTGCACACGTTTTCCCAAATGCAGCCTTTTTTTTTTTTTTTTTTTTGCAATTTTGCCTAATATATACACCCCTTCACACCCCTAGTATAATACATGAATACATTTTTGTGTGCAATTTCTGCTCATCCGCTGGGAGATTTTATTATATTCGGCAGTAAACAAATGCCACAAATAAATAAATGAAATACAGTCTACACATTTTTGGACGCTTTTTATTTTAATTGGCGAACTCCATCATGAAATTCAAAGAGGCACGAATTTTGGAGGAGGACAAAGTTTCAGTTCACGTATTGGTTTGGAAGTGCGAAATTAGGGAAGTTCACATTCAAGTGAAAACCAAACAATTTTCTCCCTATGCCTATTGGCCTCCCACAATGTCAACGAGAAAACCTGCCCTTCCAATTTCTGGACCATGTTTGTCCTTTCAAAATGCTTCCTATTATTATTATTATTATTACTGATGATATTGATGATGATAACAATAATAACAATTTAATAAGTTGAATAATGAATTGCTAGGTGCAATCCCCCATTTCAAAGCCCTGTCGGCTACTAAATACGGGGCACATCAGTTATTTTGTGGGATAATTGAGGCGTGGGGAATGGCTACCATTTTAGATTTAAAAGAATGGCCCATTCTGAAAGGCACTGGTGAGAGGGGGGATTGCACCCCAATCTCCAAAAAAAAGTGGGAGACTGTTTCATCTCCTCATTTGTCTTCCCGTCTCCCAAATTTCGGCCAAACTTCTTTGACATTTCAAACATTTGGAGCAGTACTAAATGAATGTTCTTATGGTACTTTTAAATATATATAAAGGGAGGGGGCATTCATTTGAATTGTGTGTGTGTGTGGCTGTCTTTTCAGTTGCATTGCATGGAAGATGCCCAGCTCATTCCACAACTAAGGGTAATGCTGCAAATGCTCCTTTCACATCACGCCTGTCTTCACCCTAACCCTTTGAACCTGTGGTTTGCGCTTGTAAGAGAACAGCAACAAGGTTTCACATCTGTTTTAAACCACTCTGGCTTCCTCTTTCCTCTGGGACAGGTGGCCAGGGGGCCGTGAGAGCCATAAGGGGCAAACACTATTTTCATTCCACATTCATTTTTTGCAAGGCTTGAGCGAGCGGCAGCATGCGCTGCGCCAGCCACATCCCGAAGATCAAAGCAACTTGATCAAAACCCCAGAGCTCCTCTGCACTCAGCGAGATGAACAAATGAGATGTGCACAAAGTCAGCTGCAAGTCAATTAAAATTGGAATTCACAAAACGAGATAAGGGCACTGTTAAATCTACTCTTCCATCCAACAATGTGATACAACTGAAATGGTGCAACTGTAGCGGTGCAGAGCATGAGCCGTGAACTGTCCTCAACTAAAATCAAACCAAGGTCCAGCTTGCATCCCACTCAATAATATGGGAATATTAATACCAGCCTACCTTTTAGATGGTTGTTCAGGAGTTACAGTACAGTCCTATGCATTTTCATTCAAAAGTCCACTCTGCCTATGTTCAGTGGGGCTTTTTTCGTTAGTAAGTGAGTTTGGGATTGAAGCCTTAATTTTTAATTTCAACAACTTTAATGCAGTTAAGGAAACCCAAACATATGCTAACATAAACAAATAGAGTTTATAATTACAGAGCTCACTCCCATTAGATATAATTAGTGTTCTCATGGAAACTTATATCCCTATTTATATCCTCTATTTCCTTTCCCTTTCCCTGTTGTCTGCCCTCTGTCAAATATTAGATTGTGAGCTCGGTGGGGCAGGGACTTATCCTGTGATGCTTTGGAAAGCATCACAGCACACTGAGGGTGCTATAAATAAATGTGCTCAGGTTCATGTCATCAGTAGGTTTAAGCAGCACTATTTCTTTGGAGAGGTCTTAGCGGCAGGCTCAAAATTATTGACATCTTCCATGAATACGGAGGCAGGGAATCGCTATTAAGGTGCACTACACTCCAGACGGAATTGGTCCTGCTTTCATCTAGGGAGGACAGTTGTACAAATGAGAGAATTTGTGCAACTTTGCAGAGATTCACGCAAATCTCCCTTCTGATCACTGCTTGATTCGCACAATTTCCCCATTTGCATGGAGTGAGCAATGATCGCAAACAGGATTTAGGTACTAGACCAGCAGCAAGGCGAAGTTTGGAGAATCTTAGCCATCTCGAACATTGCTCCTTTGCCCATTCCTAGTCCTGAGGCGCCTGTCTCAAAGCTTCGCGATTTGCCACAGCCAGAATAAACTGTGCACGGCTAAATGGACAAAGAGTCCAACCCAGTGGAGGCTGGGAGCTCTGACTTTGGTTGGTGTTTGAATCCACTTTGAATTTCAGTCTGAACCAGTTAGAACTCTAAAGGAACTACCCAAGGTGCTGAACTCCTGAACCAAAATAGGTTCAGCATCACGGGCAGCTCCTTTAGACTTCTGGCTGGTTCTGACTAAAACCCAGATTCACAGCCCTATTGCAATGGGAGCCACCAGTATGAGGCAGCTTCCAGTCTTACAGAAGATGGATACTCTGGTAGAAATGACTCAAGGCGTTGAACATATAATGTTGCCTAGCATGGACTCAGTACTTCTCCAGGGTCTCAGGCAGAGAAAGAACTTTCCTACCATCTGTTACCTGATCCTTTTTAATGGAGGTGGTCGGGATTGAACCGGGGACCTTGTGTATGCAAAGCAGCGACTCTCCCACTAAGCTACAGTCAGTGAAGCTGAACAGGTCTGGCTAGTTCTTTGCATGGGGGAATAAATCTCCATCTAAGCTGCTGCTAGACAGAGAAAGCTACTGGCTAGATAGGCAAATGATCCAACCTGGTGGAAGGCAGCGTCTTATCTTACTAGGGATGCAGGAGAATTTTGTTTTTGCTTGCAAAATCTGCTAACATGCCCTGTTTGCAACTTCAAATGTGAGTGTGAGCACCTGGCTGTAGAAAATGTTTGCAAACTGCTGAACATAGGCTCGCATTCGATTTACTCAAATTTCTTAAATTTATGCAAAGTTCGTGATTTGCACAAATTTCCTGCATAGATCGAATCAGCCCACTTTAGTCTAGGGAGAAATTTAGGAAATTTGGAAAAAGTGAGCAAATCATACAAGGGAACGTTGCACAAATTTTACCTTCAATCGCTGTTCAATTTGCATGATTTTCCCATCAGCACAGAGAGCACAGGAACATGAGCAGCGAAGCTACTGTTCAGAGAAGCCTACCGATCTTGAATATTGCTCATTCACCCATCCATATAATGTTACCCTCCCTCCACCCACACTCTTTGACAAGAGTACAGGACAGAGGAGTTACAAGAAGGGTAGACTTCTCTTATAGGGCAGAACCACTGCTACCCCCCCCCCCCAAAAAAAACATTCTAGCCTTTTTCGACACCTCTGAGCTGGCTGAACTTCTGCATAATTCCTTGAAAATTAATTGGATCACCTTCTTATTAGCCTGATCCAGAAAGCGTGTCCTTTGCGTCTTCTTCAGCACTATTGGTTTTGTGCACAGGTGGATATATGCATATTTACATGTGGCGATCAAAATATCTGCAAGTTAATTGGTCATGCAGCTCATGCCTTTGAGATGTATTTAACGTCTGCCCTACTCGGAACTAAAGAATATCGGTAACAATTCAAACACACACTCCAATGACGATGGCTATTAATGGGACAAGTTGACTCTCTTACGAAGGCCAACCCAACGCCTCCCCAGACTATTAAACTGAACCCTACCTTGTTTAACTGGAAATTACATTCCGCTCAGACAAATAATATAAGCTTTATCAGGCTCTCCATAATAAGCTCTCTTATTAAGCGAGATGGCGAGAACCGTGTCACCGAGGAGTACGGCTGCTTGCTGAGCTGGGCTTATCATCCCCAGGGACTTCAACCTGATCTTTCTTAGTGATCTACTCCTCCTCCGATTGCTGCGCGCAGCCACTTTAGCCAAGCCATTTACTGAGACAAGAAGCAGACTTAACGTGCTGCCTCCATCCACAGATCACTTTAAGGACTTTATAGGTCACGCACTGATAGACTTCTTGCCGTGCCTGTTCAGGTTGGTTTTTTTAGCCTCTGCTAAACAGTTTCCCCTAAAGCCACAAACAAGAAATGCTTTGCCTCTGTGCGTTCATATATATATATATATATATATATATATATATATAAACACATGCACAATGACAAACAACTGAGCTACTTGGGCCAAAATAATTAAAGGGATGCTCTTTGGGTTGTGTGTTTGTGTGTATTTGTGTGTGTTTTAAAAGCTCTCCTGCCATATGCATAGAAGCCACTGTAAATCTACACACTTTGGGTGGACTTTTCAAAATAGATCAGGGAAAAGAGGGGCCTAAAAATACCACTGCTGTATTGAGTGTGTGTTAATGTCACTAATTGCCCTGAGGCTTTTGCAAACTGGACAGATTTGTAGGCTCTGATCAAAACCACTATGGGAAGGATCCAGATTTAGGCACGTGCATTTGGGCCAGCGGAAGCCGACGTCCTCATGGCTTTCTCCCTACGGCAGTCTGTCCAACCCCCGAAAAATGTGCACAGGGGATCAGGGACCTTGTTGAATGGGATGAGCTGTGGTGAAGGGAGGGAAAGGAGACCCCACAACTCAGACAGAGAGGCACCTGCAATGGAAGGCAGATCCTAGATCCAATCCTATGATCGGTATGGAGAAAATGAACACACAGAGATATTTCCCCCCTCCCTCCTCTCCTAATTCACCCAATGAATAAGATCACTCCATGAAACCAACTGGCAGCGGATGTAGAGGACAAGAAAAAGAAAGCCTTTTACACAGCACATCATAAGTAAACTTGTGGACTTCTCTGACTCAGAGTGTGGGGGCGGCCACTAGCTTAGGTGACATGTTAAAGGGATTAGGCAAATCTGTGACTATTATTAATTATTGTTATTTCCAATATTTATATACCGCACAATTATCTAACACAGATTCCAGAGCATAGGTTTAAATGGCAAAAGAAAGAAGATTAAAAAAGCAAATTAAAATTGTACAATTTAAAAACAAAGGAATCAGAAAAAAGTGGCTAGTCAGTTGAGGAAGGCTTCTCGAAACAGAGTTGTTTTCAGGAGGTGCCGGAAGCAGCCTAAGGTTGGCGCCTGCCTGACCTCCAGGGCCACCACACTAAAGGCTCTTCTCCTTGTGGATTCCAATCGGGCCACAGGTCCATGTGGAACCACCAGGAGCACGTCCTCCAACGAGCTCAGCGATCGGGCAGGTTGGTAAGAGACAAGGCGCTCTCTCAGGTATTTGCCATGATAGTGCAAATGGAACCTCCATGAATGGATGCCACACTTCCCAGCTCCCTGAATTTCTGATCAGGTGCTCTTAGATTTCCCTACACCTTTGGCACGACCATCCAGGCAAGCTGGGTTACCTGTATTCCAGGGTAAGTTATTGGCAAATGTCAACTGTGTTCATCCCACACTGCAAAGCAAAGAACAGATTTGTATGGGAGCATTATTATTATTATTATTATTATTATTAAAGAGCAGGCCATAATGGAATGTATTGTCATGTTTAGATGATGAATAGTCTTTATTCCATGCTAGAAAAAAACTGTGAAATTGAGCAATTGAGGTGTTGGTGGCAGGCAGACACCGTGGAAAGAGGAAAGAATAAGTGCGCCCATCTCAGCTTCTGCCATATCTTTTGGCAATCAAGAACAAATTAAGAACACAAGGGTGTAAGAAGAGCCCTGCTGGGACACACCAGAAGCCCTTCTAGTTTCATCTAGTGCACGATCCTGTTGCGGCAGTGACTTGCCAGATCCATCCAGGAAGCCAACAAGTAGAGAAGGAAGGTAAAGCATCTCTTGCCTCATTTTCATTGTTGAGTCTTTCAAACTTCTATAGCCAGATGTTTCTCTAACTTGACAGTTAATCCTGCCCTTAATCTAGCACACAAATATACAGAGGAGCAAAAATCTATCCTCACAAATGCCAGGAGATGAGGGGAAAATACAAGTAATGAAGGGCTTTGCATTACTGTCTTTCCTAATGAGATCGAAAGTGGCAGATGTAAAAGATTTCATTCAGCCAACAATCTCTTTTTATGATATGAATAAACTACTCAAACAGATTTAATCCTTTGCTAAATCAGATTATGAGCGGTAGACAAAATCACAACTTTATTCAATATGCCATTTTATCCGGTGTGACTAATGCATTATTTGTATGAAGTTAAAGTGGAGCTTTAGAAGACGGAGAGGAAGGGGTGGGGGTGGGGGAATACCCTATGAAATAAATCAAACACTCTCTTTTATATAATCTTAACAGACAGATCCCATTTGGATTCCGCTATACACAGCTGTTGGTTAAAATCATTGACCAGTATCCATATAAATTAATCAACTGAGGTAACGCAGGCTCGGCTGTCAACGTTTGCTCCTAATCTACATTTAGAATTCACTCTGGTTTCCTAAGACCCCCTGGAATAAGTTTATCACCACCACCCCTTTGCAGAAGATTCACAACCAACAGTAAAACACCTACAGAAACACACTTTAGCACATCCATCTCTATTTCCCCCCTCTGTACCCAGGAGCACAGGAATTGAGGATATCTATTAGACTCATTTGAGGCCAAGCTCTCATAACCAAATAGCCCAGAAGGTCCCAAGGCCAATTGTCACACTGCATTTGAAAGACACTCATTAAGGATGGGCAGGACCCTCAGTTCCATTTTCTCCTGCATTTGAATTTTTAAAATCTGTTTTCTCTCACTCACACACATGAAGAACTTTGCAAATTTGGGCAAGTTCTCAAAAACGAAATGAGCTGAATGAAATTCTCATCCATCTGCACTGGCCAAATGGAATAGGTACCGCTGTTCCAAGTATGGAAAGGACCTTGATGTACCTGCCTGCTATATAGTTGCAAAAGATGAGGCGCTTGTCAGAAAAAATGAGGAGCTTGTCAGAAATCCGGCACTATCATACTTGAATAAACAGAGATCCAAACCCAGACTTTGAAGACCCAAACACTCAACGTTTCTGGCCTGGATGGAGGGATCATTCAGTTTAGATTTCTACCACATCATCCCCCTCTCATCTCAAGTTATTTTTCCCCCCGAAGATGAGAAATTTGAGAATATTGGTAAATTCTTGTCAAAACCAAATTGAAACTAAATCCTTATCCATCCATAACATTAGTACCCTTTGGGGAGCTCTTGCAGTATCTTAGGCATCCAGGAACATCATGTCCTATTGGAACAGGGGCAAGTTGTGCATCTTTTATCAAAAAGAAGCAGGGAGGGCCCATTAGAAGCAGGCTCTTCAGTAGGACATGGCACATTCCCAGAGTTCAACAAGAGCACCTACTTTGCATCTGGAAACAAAGCCCTAGTAGGAGAGACTGAAAGAAATGGACATGTTTAACCTGGAGAAGAGAAGACTGAGGGGAGACCTGATAGCACTCTTCAAGATCTTGAAAGGTTGTCATACAGAAGAAGGTCAGGATCTCTTCTCGATCATCCCAGAGTGCAAGACACGGAATAATGGGCTCAAGTTACAGGAAAACGGATTCTGGCTGGATATCAGGAAAAACTTCCTGACTGTTAGAGCAGTACGACAATGGAACCACTGACCTAGGGAGGTTTTGGGCTCTCCCACACTAGAGGCCTTCAAGAGGCAGCTGTACAACCATCTGTCAGGGATGCTTTAAGGTGGATTCCTGCATTGAGCAGGGGGTTGGACTCGATGGCCTTGCAGGCTGTTCAGCATCCTGCTTCTCACAGTTAGCCAACCACATGCTTCCAGGAAGACTCTAACCAGGTGATGAAAGCCAAAGTCAACTCTTGCAGTGGCTTCCTAGTAACCACTGTTGATTACCATACTGGCCCTGAATCTTGAGGTTCTGTATAACTAACAGGTTCTTGATCGACCTACCTTCTATGAATTTGCCAAATTTCCTCACTGGTGAGCATTCCCCCCACTTTTCTTGCTGCTAATGTGGAACCCAATTCCATCTTTTTCTCTGGGGTCCCTGTTTTGCTGCAGCCAGCCATACGTCTACACGGCAACAGCCCTCCTTTTTTAAAATAAGAAATTTTGACCTTGTGACAGGAAGGTCCCCTCCACTGACTGACACAATTGCTTGCCTCCTCTGCCCCCAAGAGCAGCAGAGAGGCTGGATGTGTTGTGTTAGCTTCAGTCAGTACCAGCAACCTTTTCCGTAAAAATAGCTATCATTTCCAGTGTCCAGAAGGGGATTTAATAATAATAAAAATGCCCTACAACTTGAAAGCTTTTACTTTTCAAAGACGGCTGGCTAATGGTGCTTAGTAATCAAAAGAGTTGTTTAAATTGTTCTAGTGTCTCTTGGCCACGAACTCTCTGGCCCTAATTATCTGCAGACTAATGGAGATATCTAGAGATAAAAGGATGACATAAAAAAGGGAGGGGAGGAAGAGAGAAACAAATTCCTTGTCAGCAGGGACTTGAAGTCCACTTCAGTCAACTTCTAATAATACGACCGGCATTCAGTTGAGAGATACACGGACACGGAATAATGGGCTCAAGTTACAAGAAGCCAGATTCCGGCTAGACATCAGGAAAAACTTCCTGACTGTTAGAGCAATACGACAATGGAACCCATGACCTAGGGAGGTCGTGGGTGCTCTCACACTAGAGGCCTTCAAGAGGCAGCTGGACAACCATCTGTCAGGGATGCTTTAAGGTGGATTCCTGCATTGAGCAGGGGGTTGGACTCAATGGCCTTAGAGGCCCCTTCCAACTCTACCATTCTATGATTCTATGATTTAAAGCAAGCTGGCCGATTGAGAAACTCACAGTACAATCTTAAGCAGAGGTAAGGCCCTTTCAGACCAATAAAGTGTATCCCCGACTATGAATGCTTAGTAAGTATGGGGATATTGCTCTAGAAATAATTATTTTGGGGCTCTGGTCAAACAAACATCTGAGAACAAACCTTCAACTTCTGTGAGCTGCCCACTTCAGTGGGTTCCCTGCGTGCTTCCTGAGAGAGGGTTCCTAGTACCACCATGCCAAAGACATGGTGCTGCCATGCCATCTAACTCTCCAGAACTGATGTGTTTGTGGTAAGAATTAGTAGGGAAACAAAGAAGGGTTATGAATGGAAGTTGATGATTTCTGGACTCTACCAGAAAATTCTGTGAATGAGGCACAACAAATGTCTCATCTGGAAGCATGCCAAGAGCCTACATATACAGACAGAAGCAGACAAGGATGTGATACAGCCTGCCTGGGACTGTACCACTTCACAATGCAGGAGGAGGAGCAGGCATGTAGGTAACTCCCACTTCCAGGTAATCCGGAATGGAAACTCTCTCTGTGTGTGTGTGTGTGTGTGTGTGTGACATACTAATTCAACCTCCCCCAGCCTGCTGTCCTCCAGCTGTCTTGGACGACATCTTCTAGAATTCCTGACCACTGGCCATGCTGGTTGGGACTGATGGGAGTTGTAGTCCAAAAATCTGAAAAGGATCCAGGTAGAGAAAGGCCGATGTACAACGTGCTTTCATCATTATCCTAATTACTAATAAGTGCTGCAACTAATAATAACTCATTCTCCGAGTGCAGATTCTTATGTCTGTCAAAATGGCATCAAGGTGTGGGTATCAGCAAGCTATAAGGAATCCCAAACAACCTTATTAGTGGGTGGGCGGTGGTGGGGAAGAGCAAGGTCTGAGCATACTCAGTGGCCACGGGGTGCTTGCTCATTGTTGAGGGAGGGTGGAACGGAGCAAACTGGAAGAGGCCATAGCAGGCTGGCTGGCAAGAATTCAGCACTCCACACACTCAACATTTTGTTGCTGGTTGCACTGTGTTTTTGTTGTTGTTGTTGTTGTTATTATTATTATTATTATTATTATTATTAATTGTAATTAGACAGTCCTATCAGCATGCTTGACACCATTACAGAGGCAAGAAAGATGGATGCCTGTCTCCAAGGAGCTTAAAATCTCAGACAGAAATGATGGAGGGAGAGATGAGGGAAGGGTCAAAAGAATGGGGGTTAAGAGTTACTGGTTACAGTTGAGAATGAAGATGAAGGGTGGAAACCTCCACATCTTGAGACAGGAAGAAGTCCTACAACTCCCAGCATTCCTAGCCAGTTATAGGCCATGGAAAGTGGGTTTTGAGGAGGGTTTTGAAGGACAGGGGAGGGTGAAACCAGCTCCAAGGCAATAGACCACCTTGTCATTTCTGCCCAATGCCCTTAAATGCAGGGATGCTGAATTTGGCAAGTAATGTCTTGAGTATGCTTGCACCCCAGGGTCTTTAAGGTGTTATTCATAGCTAGCCCTGCCTTAATTACAGAACATGTGCAACTCACGAGGAGTTGGGTGGCATACCAAAATGCTCTTCCAGCCCCCAACCCACTATCTAGAGAGAGAAAGAGAGAGAAAGCCCTGGCCTGACATACTGAAATGCAGCAAAGCAGAATATAAATTATATGTGAAGCAACCTTATTCTGAGTCAGACAACTGTTCCATCTAAACCAGGGAGGGTTTAGAGCGCATACTTTGAGCATGAGAGCACATGAAGCCCTCCCCTGCAATCCTACACTCACATCCATACATTCAACTCATGTTGATTTTCATGGGGATTTATACATGCAAAACACAGCCAATATTTACATTAACCTGTCCAAAAATTCTGGATTTTCCCCCTTCTCCCATCTCCACAGCACACCAGTTCTTGATAGCTCGACTTTTTGAACAGGGCTTGCTTTCTGTCCTTTGGGATTCCTCTATTTTTAAAAGTCATAACATTCTTGGATTACTCATTAGCAAAACAACGCCGTGTTCATTGCACTGACTTTGTCATTTTGACCCATCAGCTGTGTGCACGGCCGTCTGTTTACAAAACACCAGGTTCCACTCTGGTTTAACATTCTTTGCGAGCCCATGTAAGACAAGGAAGAATTTAGTATGTTACGGGGTAATCAATTGTGGGGCTTATCCCACCCCACCTCACCTCCTTCCCAATCCTCAACTCGGACTGTATTTTTCACTCAGACTTGGCTGCTTATTTTGACAGATCCTAATCCCTCTACCACATACCAGAAGCCTGGCAAGTCATTTCTTCATGTTGCCAAAAAAACAAAACAAAAAAATTCAGAATGAAACTGAAAACTCTTCTAACTAATTACTTTGGGGATATGTCCATAATATTAAGCCCCTAAATAAACACACTTTAACTTTCTAAAATATAACAGAAGGGAAAGGAGAAGGGATTGTGTTGGGTTCTCTCTCTCTCTCTCTCTCTCTCTTCCATTCAGTATGTCAATTTCCTCCTACTCTTACCACAAGAAAAGGGGTATATCTACTCCATTTCACATGTACCCATCAAAACCATCACCCTGTTCCAGCTTTCAGGGTCAGACATTTATGTAACAAGCAATTTAAGACCTTGGGGTAATAAAGCAGAGAAACTGAAAAGGTGTCCCACAGCAGCACATGAATATATATATATATATATATATATATATATACATATACATATGGAGTGCAGAGGAACGCCCCAGAAATGAGCAAAGTTGCAACCGAAACAATTCACCTTTGTTTGAGATTCTCCAGTCCCAGTTGAGGAAATATATTTGACTGCACCCCCTTGGTGAGGGGCAGGCAGTGTGGTTTGCATTCGTGTAGGAGACAGACACACACAGACAGACAGAGGCCTCCTCCACACGGGGCGTTTAATGAGCCTTGAAGGCTCATTATAAATTTTACCTACACACGAGCGGAGCGCAAAACGGGCGTACAGGCGCGTTATCTCCCCGATAATGCGCATTTTCGAACGCGCGTTAAATAGCGACTTTTATTTTGCTCCTGCCGTTAAAGCGCATTTTCGCTGTGTGAACAAGCGATTATGCGCATTAACTACCTGGAAAGCGCTTTTTGGGCATCTTTTAATGCGCTTCGCCGCTTCTCGCCGCCTCCCGTGCAGAGGGATTAGGAGTAAATGCGCCTCCGCGATAATGCGCATAATCGCGGAACCAGGCGCAAAGGCGCATTCTTGTGGAGGGGGCCAGAGAGACCTGGCCTGCAGATGGGCCATTCTCAGCTCCGTCGGCCACAAGGCAACCTTTGACCTTTCTATTTATGTAACCATTTAGTGAGTTTAAGCTTCTTGTATAAACGGCCGTTTTCTCGGTTTGATGTAATTGGGCTAGTGTTGATGCCTAATGTAAATCACCCCCTCGCTCGCTTTTTATGCCTCTGAAGCTTCCTTGCTTGCTTCAAGGTACAACTTGATTCATTTTAACGCTAAGAGAGGCATTGTCCTAACAACTTGCCTGCCAATTCTTGTCCCTGAATTTGCAGTACACAACTCTCCACGCTCTAGCAACAATACTCACGTTAGAATCCTAGGCACACCGTTACCTGGGAGTAATGGCCATCAAACACGGTAGGATGTATTCCCAAGTTAACATGCCTAAGGATTGTGCTGTAACCCACAATTAAATAACAGATGTTGGGCTTGGCAAACCGTATGACAGCATTTATATACCTATAATAATATAATATACTACAGACACAGAGCTGTGGCGAGGCGTTCGTGGCTTGGCTAAGGCTGCGCTGAGCCACGTACACACTATAATGTGAACCCAGAATCTCCCAGCTTATGCTTAACCACCGTGCTGAAGCCAGTCTCTGCATCTACCCTGCTACATTTCTCCCCACACCCCATTCTAAACAAGAGAACAAAGGTAGGAAAAGCTATGACGTTTAATGTGCCTAGGTGTTACCTTAATACTTCTGCCTTGGCTTAGATTTCAGCACCTCACTACATGCCCTTGGATTTCTCAAGATTTCACTGATTTAGTTTTCCCAGAAAATTTGGAGGGGAGGGGGGCTAGAAAGAGAAGAAATTATTTGTTTTTGTTTTTAAAAGTGATCAGTCCTTCCTGGTGGTGAAACAGTGGTGCCAAAGTAGGACTATGGTTCAACTCCTACAGTCATCTAGTAAGCCGTGAAGCTCACTATAGTAAGCCATGAAGCTCACTAGATGACCGTCATCCAATCACTCTCTCAGCCTAGCCCACTTCAAAAGGTTGTTGTGAGGATAAAAAAGAGGAGAGGGGAGAGACTGACTGCTTACTGGTCCATGAGTTACTTAGAGGAAGGGAGGGGCAAAAATGCAATACATCCATACATACAATGGGGTTTTCCCTTCCCCATTTGTATCATATTAGTTATGCATCAAGGTAACTTAATTATTTAACTCTGTCTTTCCATCAAAACCTATTACAATAGACATTACACACAAAGGCAAACCTAGGTTTGCCACAACCATACATTCAACAGAGAAGGAGGACTTCTAAATTGTACCTGCGTGATCACACCTTTGCTTCATTCACATGCTATGTTTTTAGGTGTATACCTAAAATGTAACATGGGACACATTATGTCGATGAACATATCCCAATTAATCTCTGCCTTGGAATTTCTATCCTGCAGTTTTAACACTGGAGGTATTCTGAGCCTTTATGGAATTCACTTCCGCAAGGTGTCGTAATGGCCACCAATTTGGATGGCTTTAAAAGGGGGGGTAGGTTTGGATAAATTCCTGGAGAAGGCTATCCATAGCTCTTAGCCCTGATGTGCTACCTCCGGTATCAGAGGCAGCAAGCCTGTATACATCAGTTGCTGAGGAACATGGGTGGGAGGGTGCTGTTGCACCCGTGTCCTGCTTGGGGGTTCCTGCTTGACAGATGGTTGGCCACTGTGTGAACAGAGTGCTGGACGAGATCGATCCTTGGTCTGATCCAGCATCAGGACTCTTCTGATGTTCTTCTGCTCTCTGAAATGTTTCTGACCATTCTCCTTCACCGGCCTTTCCATCTGGAATTCCCTCCCTGAATGCCTACATGGTGCCTCCTCTCTCTCTCCCTCCTTCCTTTCAACACCCGCCTCAAAGCCCACCACTTTCGTAAAGTTTTTGGTTGATCCTCCCTGACCCCCAAATCTTTACCTCCAACCATAATAAAAGGCGCCTTTGTGAGTATCTTGGGGCAGGATTCCAGTTGGCTAATACTGCAAAGCGTCACATACATCCCATAAACAACAGTTAGTCATAATAAATAAGTTGATGAAATCCTGAATTAATAAAGGGCCTTGTTGCCGTTCACATCTGTCACCTTTTTAATAATGCCAAATGTGTTGCAGTCATGGACAGAGTATTGAATTTGGCCATGATCTACCCAGATGGCTGTGGGCCCGTCATGAACTCTGAGCCTCATTGTACCAACTTATTGGGATAATGTGAGGATAAAACAGGGAGAATCCTGAGGATGCCAAATGGAGTTCCTTGAGTAGGAAACAAAATGTAATGAACAAATAAATACTTAAGCAGAGTTTTACTTTGGGGTTCATTTGCTGATACCAGAAAAACACAGAGATGTAAATGGACAACTCTGCAGAAGAAACAAAGGCGCCAATTATATAGCTGCAAATGCTATTGTTATTATTTTACTGAGCCAGTATCAATATGTCTGCCACTTTCCAGCCTAAAATAAAAAGCAACAAGCAAACACACCCCAAATTCTAACAATCTTCCCCAAGCAGCT
This sequence comes from Anniella stebbinsi, assembly GCA_029215795.1. NCBI lineage: Eukaryota > Metazoa > Chordata > Lepidosauria > Squamata > Anniellidae > Anniella > Anniella stebbinsi. The sequence goes on from JARDYH010000001.1 coordinate 2,142,297, forward strand.
TACAATCTAAATTTCCACCAACACACACCTTCATAGTCTCAGGTAAATCCCCATATCATCTCCCCATCTTCTTTTGTATATTTGCATACATGTGTTGGACACATAGCTGAAATTGGACAAATTCATTCAGGCCAGGGTCATTTGTTCTTATTCCAGAAACCTCTTCTCTCATGTCACACTAAAATGTGGGAAGAGGCTATTTACCAGAGAGATATGCACAAACCTGTTAGGGTTGTAATGGCTAGCCTAGCCCTTGAGGCTACCTAGATATAAATGAAATAGCATTACATACAATCCTCTGTATATTTACTTGGGAGTAAGGCCCACTGTAGCCTGTGGGACATATTGCCATCAGGTTTAAAAAGCAGGACTACCCTTTATGCAATATTATTCCGACTTTGGTATATAAACATGTTCTTTATGCAGATAGCAAATTCACAAAAAACAGGTAAGGCATATATCTTAATGTACATGGCACAGAAAAATAAGGTTGTTTTTTTTTAAAGGTGTAATAGTATAAATTAAATTATATGAGTGGGTGGCTTGCGTGGAGATTGGGTGGGACAGTCGGTGTTTCAGTATGTACACATGCCGGCAAATTCTTCTCGCCCTAGAAGTAGTGATTTTTATGGATATGAACACAAATTCATGCAGCCTCACTGCGTGTGTGTACACAGTGCCAGACACCCCAGACCACTGAACCTCCGTTTGCTTATTAACAGCACACAAACTAAGGAAGTTATGGAGAGACCCCATGCTGAGAAATGCATACAGCTGGGACAAAATCCCCCAAAAGCTCCTGCAACCAAAAAGCACTAGATTCCTTTTTAAAACAATAACATTTTGAGAGAAGGAGCTAATTGTGATCCTAGAAGAAGAGGAAATATTTTGCCATTTGCGCACCCCACAAAAGCAAAGCAAAGCAACCAACTAACCCCCCCCCCAAAAAAAAACCCTCAAGGAGAGAGAGAGAAAGAGAGAGAAAGAGAGATGTTAACCATTTCCCTTTGCTTGGAATACATAATTTCAACGATTGCTATCCTGAACAGCTAAAAATACAACATCACAACCAATGCTGGACTCGGTAAACATTGCAACATGCTTCGTTTTTCAAACGACACTTCCACGCTCACTTGCAACAGCTTCTATTAAATTAATGATGTTACCCACACCATAAATTAGGCAAATTGTATGCAAATACTGTTTGAGTAGCAATACAGCGGTTATCAGCTGTCTGCAAAAATAAATTAGTTTGGCAGGGTAAAGATACTGTGGAGCAGCATATTTAATTGAGCACTAATTTTATTGTGATTATTACTTTTAAGTAACAACGGCGTGGTTATTAAGCGACATAATGCGATGGTTTACACAGAGCTGATAAAACACTTCATGAGATCCGCAGTGGCTGTTTGCAGATTAATAGTGATACTGGGTAATTTATGATCCCAAGGACTGATTATCAATTGCTGTGAAATAAGATAAAATAAAATAAATAAAACGTGACAGGTATTTTGGGACTTTCAACCCAGGCAACTATGGTATGTATAGTAAACTGACATTGATTAGCTTAATATACAATCATTATTATTATTATTATTATTACAACTCACACTACTTAACATGGCAACAAATTGAAGTGGGCTCTGCAAAACATGCCATATTTTGCCTACATCTTCAAGGCACTTGGAGATCAAGCTTGCAAAATACGATTTATTTGTTTTAACTTTGCTTGCCTTGTTAAGAAACTGCAGCCTGCCGCAAATGAACCTAATTCGGTTACTTGCTTATTATTATTATTATTATTATCATTATTATTTCCCACAATTCTACAGAAAACTACAAATTGCAACTCACTCGTTAGCTTGGCAAAGCAAAACATAAATCCATTCCAGACACTGGCAAATCATATTCCAAATATTGATGGGCAACAAAGCATCCCTGTTTTCCAAGTTAAATACAGAATCTAGTCACAACTTCTGCGGTTCTTATGCTCTACCAACACTGACACCAACATTTTAAAAATCCCCCCCAACCTCAAGTTTGATGGGGGGTGGGGAGGAGGGGTTGCAGCAAGTTCACAGGTTTTTTTTGTGAGAGTACCTTCTTCTTCCCAAACAGGTAATGCTTTACTGCTAATAATAATAATAATAATAATGCGTTTGAAATTAAAGGAGAACCGTGGGAACCCTTCCGTGTTATGTCCACGACTTTGAAGTTCAAATAGCGGCATCTCAGAGCGTGGCTAGGACAACAGCAAAGGAAAAACGCGCCGTTCAGTTGCAAGGCGGGGGGGGGGAGGGAGGGGGGGAAAGAGAGAATTGCAGACAGTTTTCGAAATCAGGGGAGACAAAATTCTGGCCTCTGACACCACGAAATTGCGCGCTGAAAAAGCCGAAATGAAAGGGAGGAAAGGGGGCATGGGGGGGAGAGAGAGAGGGGGGGGGTTCTTGGATAATTTCTCTTTCACCTCCTCCCCCCCATCCCGGATTTCTTGTTGTTATTGTTTTGGTTGCCAAGGCACACGCTCCCCCAAGCAACTTCACCCAGGGGGCTCATGAAAGCACGAGGGTCGATGGGGGCATGGGGGTGGATCTGATCCAAAGGTTCGTGAAAGACCCCTCACCCCACCCATCGGGGAGCGAAGGAGGGGGGTTGGACCGGGCAGGGCTGAGGGCGGCGGAGGGAGCGAGGCGGAGGCGACCCCGGCTGCCCGCGCTGCCAATGCGCCACTTCCAAGTTGGAGCATCCTCCGAAAAGGGCTCTCGCGACGCGCATCCTGCGCCCCGCCGGGGCAGCCTGGCCACCGGCGCCGGCTCCTTGCTCCCAAAACCCAGTCGGAATCATGGCAAGACCCTTGGAAGAGAGCAGGGGGGGGGGAGGAGGGGGGGAGGAGGGGGAGGCAGGAAGGTGCAACCAAAGGCTTCGTAAAGAACCCCCTTTTTAAAAAAAAAAAATACCCCCCCCCAGCCCTCCATCCATGCAAATGAAACCTCCCCCCCCCCCCCAGCCTCGGGGAGATGAAATTCAAGCGGGGTGTGCGTGGGGGGGGGCGGGGGAGAGGGGGAGAGAGAAGCCCCCGACAAGGGGGGGGGGGCGGAGGGCGCCGCTTACCACTGCTGGTCCAAGTCCCAGTCCCTGAAGAAGTCGAATAGATCCATAGCGCTCGCGGAGGGAGGGAGGCGGCGGCAGGCGAGAGGCTCCGGGCGCCTCGGGCTCGCCCGCCCTCCCCGGGTCCGCCTCCCCCCAGCCCGGGCAGGAGAAGTCGCCGGGGCAGGGCAGGCTAGGACCGCATCGGCAGCAGGACGCGCCGGGCTCTCGCTCCCTTCCGCCGCCGCCGCTTGTGCGCCAGACGCCGGGGCTGGAGAGCCGGGCGGGGAGGAGAGACGGAGAAGGGGAAGAAGGGCAGCAGGAGGAGGAGGCGGCGGCGGCGGCGGCGGCTGGCTGCTCCTCCCGCTCTCGCTTCTGCTGGCTTAAGCCGCCGCCGCCGCCGGGAGCCCGCCCGCCTGCTTGCCTGGGAGAAGCCGCCGCCGCCGCCGCCGCCGCCGCCCCAACACCCACCCCAATGGGAGGAGCGAGCAGGAGCCGCGGCTCGCAGAGAGCACGAGCGCCTCTCCCGCTCCCCTGCACGGCGACGCGCTCACACGTACAGCAGACACGAGTCCTGACGGAGGCGGCCCGGCTCTCCTCCTCCTCCTCCTCTAGGGGGTGTCAGCAAAGGCCAGCCGGGAGGCCCCGCCTCCAAGCGCGCCGCTCTCTGGTTCCCCCTGCACACACACGCCTGGCGTTCGCGTTCACACGTCGCGCCCGCCCCGGCAACACACAAAGGGCGGGGAGTCCCTTTGGCTACCTCCACAAGAGAGGTTTAATGCTCTTTGAAGGCTCATTATAAATTTTACCTCCACACCAGCGGAGCGCAAAACGGGCGGGCGTAGAGGCGCGTTATCTCCCGGATTATGCGCATTATCGAATGTGCGTTAAATAGCGACTTTTATTTTGCTCCGGCCGTTAAAGCGCATTTTCGCCGTGTGAACAAGCGATTATGCACATTAACTTCTTGTAAAGTGCTTTTTGGACATCAATTAATGCGCTTCGCCGCCTCTCGCCGCCTCCCGTGCAGAGGGATTAGGAGTAAATGCGCCTCCGCGATAATGCGCATAATCGCCGAACCGGGCGCAAAAGCGCATCCTTGTGGAGGGGGCCCCTGTTAAAGCCTCGTCGGGGTTGTAGCCGATGTTCGGCCTACTCAGAGTAGACCCATGGAAAGGCATGGGACACAGCTTAGGCGAGTGGCGCGCACAAGGCATTGCTTAGCAGCCTGTCATTTTATCGACACTTGGGTTAGACTAAGCCCCGTGGAACCAGGTGGATTTACTTCAGGGCAAGCATGCCTCAGATTGCGCTATGGCAGGTTAGGTTGCAATCTTAGGCATGTTTTGACAGGGGGGAAACCCTACAGCTCCCAAGCAAGGCCTGCTGGGGACAGCCGGGGATGCGCCCTAAGAACACAACCTGATGGATACCTGTCTCCTTGAAAGTGAGTCCCATGGAGTTCAATGGGGCTTTCTCCCGCATCAGTGGGTTCAGGATTGCAGCTTGACCGTGGCAGAAGATCCCTTCGTCAGATGTAGGATGACTTTGTTGCATGTCAACTTGAGCCTTTTTTGAGAAAGTCGTCTGAGAAATTAAGAGAAGATTTATATAGGAAGTAGCAACGGATAGAAGTGAATTTGACAGATTCACCTGCAAACATGGATGCGCTAGGAGGGCAGGCGGGCAAAAAGGCTTTGAAATGCAACATGTAGCAGTAGATCTGTGACATTTCTATGCACAGCTGAAATGTATATTCAAGATAATTACAGCCCCCACCCCCACCCCCCAACTGCTCAACAGCAGTATTCGGCAGCAATGCATGCTTTGGCTATGTTAATTTGACAGCTGTCGTTGACAGACGACAAACCATGGTCTCGGCTGAGTCCTAAGCGAAGAAATCAAACTGACACATTCTAGTTCAGCAATTCCCGTTTCAAATCACTGAACTGGAAATGCCAGAGGTGCCCTTCCTAGTGGGCAGAGAGCAGGTTTATTTATCTATTATTACATTCATATCTCATCCTTTTTCCTTTTGGGAAGAACCCAAGGTAGCTTTTCACACTCCTCTTCCTCTCCATTTCATCCTCACAACAATCCTGTGAGGTAGGTAATGCTGAGAAGTCAGTGACTGGCCCAAAATCAGCCAGTGAACTTCATGGCCAGGTGAGGACTAGAACCCAGATCTCTCCAGTCCCAGTCCAACTCTCTAACCACACCGATTCTTCCAATTTAGGCCAGGAGCAGCCCGCTGTTGTCCCCCGTTGCTTAATAACATACCGTCAGTTGTGTGTGCGTTGTGTGTCGCCCAACACATGACTCAATAAGCAACACAACGGACAGTTGCCTCTTCCCCACTCTGTTGTCTAAAGTGTCGTCCGAACTAAGCCTCTTTGTGTGTGCGTGTGTGATGAACAGATGTTTGAGTACTCTTGTACATTTTTCAGAGAGTTAAGACAGGCAGCAGATCTCAGATGCATGGGGAATGCATTTGGTGGCAAACCCAGGTTTGCTCCTGCGTCATGTGTGAAATGGTAGTATGGTTGGATGTAGTCAGTACTTGCATGCATAATATAGCCACTCTACCTTCAGGGCCAGAGGTTTCTCTTAACAGAGCATGGCCTTTTATTCGCAGTGGTGAAGATTCATTGGGACAAGATTTTATTCTCTCCCCCCCCCCCACCACCCTCCCATGAATTTCTTGTCTCGCTCTCTTCAGTTGTGAAAGCTGTTATTGAGATACTTACAGATGAGATTTTTTTTTTTAAAAAAGTCTAAAATAAATTAAATAGAGATGGGGAATGTCTGTAGCTCAGTATTAGCACACCTGATTTGTATCCAGCATGTCCCAGTTCCATCCCCAGGTGTCACCAGATATTGCAACCCTTCCTGAACCCCTGAACAGCCACTTTCAGGCCATGTAAACAATGCACTGGTTTGGTTCGATAGGGCCACTTCCCATGAAGCCAGAGTTCGGTTCCCTCAATATTTAGCTCAAAGTAATGTTAAAGTACTGTAACGTTTTAACGTTTGTATTAGAGTATCAAAATGACTTGATCTGGTGCTCTGAGATGTCCATTTTTCAAAACTCCCATTCTGTTCTACCTGAAGCCAGATCCTCAGGTCGACACATGACAAGTTAAGTCTGCCCTGGTGTGACTTACCTGTCATTTTCATGGGGTGAGCATTTCTTCTGGTTGCGCCCCCCTGTGGTGAGATTTGAGATTGACCAAATTCTGGAGAACGTGAAGGCTTCTGGTAGCAAAAGTCATCTTCAGGACTCCTTAGCCCACACAGATGTTTCCTCTGTGGGGGAGGTAGAGGTGTGGAAATGGTTGTGTTGGACTTGAAAAATCGTGTGGATTGACAAGAGAGTCACACTGCTACTGGGAATGGAACCAGTAATGCTTGGACATCAAACTGGAGAGGAGACCCCCAGATCAACTAAAGCTGTAGGAGAAGATGAGACCAAGAGGAAAGTATCTGAAATTGATATAAGGCAGGTTCCTATATTCTTAACGAAAATGTTGACACACACACACACACACACACACACACACACATATATATATATATATATATATATATAAATTCTAAAAGCAAAAACCAAACCAAAAAACCTCCTGCAGTCTATACTGATTCCCCCTCTCCTAATTTCATGTCCATTCCCCCCTCACACACTCACCACTGTGTAAACAAGAAAGTAAATCTTCTTACGTAATGCATAGCACATGATTTAATCCACGGTTTAGTAATGTAAATGTTAAAGTGAGCCTGATGTTAAACACAAATTGACTCAATCCTACTGACTGAGAAAGAGCGCAGTGTAAGGCTGATGTAAAATTAAACTGTGGTTTAGGAAAGAATGCACACAACTGGACCGTTGATCCTGCAAAGGTGCCATCGCGTCAGCCCTCCTTGGGTGGGACTTTTACAGAGAAACCGACATGCATTTCAAATTGCAGATGGTCTATTTAAGACAGACTTGGACACAAATACACACTCATGCACGGTCTTTCTGCCATTTTATCTGTCTGCATGCCGCTTGCCAAGTCTCATAATTCCCTCTAACAGCACTTCTATTTCCTTGCAAAGTGGGACACACTCAGTATTAGGGTTTCACTCTTTTGGATTCCCTTGGCTGTTTTATAAAAACACCGAGGGGGGAAAGGTCTTGAAGAAAGAAGGCTTACATTGTGGAGTTGGCATTCCAGCCATGCCACACCAGTGAGACAGGCCCATCCAGAATAGAAATCCTCCAAATAAAATAAAATAAAATGGTTGGTTAACATCATGTGACACTATAGTTTTATTTTATTTATTTTATTTATTCATTTAAAATATTTCTTGCCTGCTTTTCATGGCAGAAGCCCTCACAAGGCGGCTCCCAACAATAAAATACATAAAATGCATTTTACGAATCATGCCACACTGGATAGTTTGTAAAATACCTTTTATTGGCTTTTGTGTTTGCGTTTGACAAATGCTGTAGAATAAATAAAGAACGCCGTGATCAAGAAGGCTTCCCCCACTCCAGAATAAGAGGGTGGACAGGAGAAGGGTGTGGCCACTTATGAATTGCCCAAAAGAGGAAATGTATCACCAAAAAGGAGGACGGATGTAGGAGAAAATTTCCATATGCTAATTTAAAGAGGATTATTATCTTTTAAATAGAAATACCGTAGATCCCACCATAGTTCAGAAGACTGTGTCCAGGTGGCTTCTGTAGCTGCATGTTCAATCTGCTCTCCAGGCGCTGCTACTGTCAACTGTCAACAGTTTTTACCGTTCTTTATCTTTAAAGCAGAATTGAACAGCACAGTCCTTCAAACAGAGGACGGTCCTATGTCAAAGAAGACACACGGCCACCCTAGGAGATGTTCCAGCCATTCCCAAGTGCATGCAAACCCTGGGACAGTGTACAAGAGCCTCTTAGCGTTGCTTGTGTTTGGTCCCTTGTAATCACAAAATATCTCCACCAGAGGACTCAAAATGGCCTCCTCCTAGTGGGGGTTGCTTATTTTCTGCATTAAACACACACACCAACTCAGATACATTGTGCAGTGATTACCACTCAGTTGCTATCTCCTCTCCAGTGAGGTCTGTAATGATATTCACTAATGCCTTTTGCAGAAATGCAAGCCTCCACAATTCCTGTTCCTTCCTTCCTTTTTTAAAAAACGAAGGAATGGGTGAGAATCTTCTATGTCTAGCATGCATAAAGAAAAAAATAAAATGAATGAGACCAGGATGTTTTTGCAGTCATCACTGTCTGCCTCTCCCACCCCACACACATTTTATGTCGAAATGGGCCGGGCATTCTCCACTCCAAGAAATCTGGGGTTTCACCCAGAGAAGTATATGTGCTCTGTTAGTGGCACCACAGTATGTACAGCGGCCTTTCACAACCGGATGCCTTCCAGACATTTTGGGCCACAGCTTCCAGCATTGCTGACCATTGCCCATGCTGGCTGGGGATCATGGGAGTTGAAGCCCAAAGCATCTGAAGGGCACCAAGTCAGGCAAGGCTTTATGTGCCCACTGGCAATGCTCAACACAGGGCTTTGCCACAGTTCATTTCCTTACATTCGGCACTTCCTCCCTTCTCATCTCTCTCAAGAAAGAAAGAAAAAAAGAAAGCGCATCGCGTACATGGCTGATCACGGTGGTGGTGAGTAATAGTAACGTGAGAGCTGGAAATGAAGGTGGAGACCCCAGAGGCCTTCTCCTGCTGCTTTCTTTGGCTGGCTCTCACACGTTTTGAGACGGCTGCTCAGTGGCCTCCGTTTCATCACCGTAAGTAAGCTAACTGCGACATGGTGCCTTCCAGATGCATGGGAGTACAGCTCCCGCAATCCATCCCGTACAACCATGTGGAGGCCACGAGGTTGGAAGGGGGCTGGTCCTAAGTGATTTCCCACCTATCTTCTGAAGCCCGGGCAGAAAATACATTTTGTAGCCCACTGGAGACAACATTAGGATCTGTGGTTTCAGTGGGGATTTTATGCTCAAAGACATCTATATTGCAGAGTGGGTATGGACCCAATCCAAGAGAGGGACGTATAGCAGCCGAAGAGCGACTGAGGCAAAATCGATTGCCTAGGTGGACGCATACTGTGTGATGGATGACTTTCAGCATAACCTGACTCTGTGGTCACCGTTCAGATGGGTTGTGAAACATTGAAAGTCTTTCTGGTGTGTGTGTGTACACACGCACGCACACACACACACGCACACTCCTGGTGACTCCTTGTCTTTAAAGAGATAAACTTCTGGCATGTTTTATTTCATGCATAGAAGGAGAAGAGGGATCCCGAAGAAATAGCTGGAATGAGCATTATCCATCCTCCTTCCTGGCAACCGGTTTCAATGACCCGTCTTGCTTTTCTGGGAAGTCAGCCAGAGACCTTTGAAAGGATTGAGAAAGCTGATGGCCACGTCTGGAGAAATTGTTGCACACATTAACCAGAGGCCTGTTAAAAGACTCAAGCCAAGAAAGCACACCTGGGACTTTCCCTCTGGCCAAAGGCAGGTTCAGGGCAAAGGGACTGCAGAAGCAGAGCATTTAGGGTGGTGGTGGAGGAAGTGGGAGAATCCTTCAAAGCCCCCCCTCTTGCTAATCTGCTGCGAGAACAGGAGAGGCCTCTGCTGTTTCTGAGTGTGACCCACCACACCCAACATACCCTATCACTTCTGTATGGGTGGCCCACCGGGTGGGGTGGGTTATGAACCCAGTTTTGATGGTTGCTTTGAGACTGCAAAAGAAGCGGGGAGAGTTTTGTCAAGAAAAGCCATTGTGAGATTCCTGGAGGAAGCGGAGGATAAATCTATATAATAACAAAAGAGGAGATGTGTTTCGCTGTCCATCCATCCATCCACCTATCCATTTGTCTTTCTGCGCCATTATTCTGAGACTGCAACCTAGGCACCTGAAACTTAGTGAGCATATAAGGGGGAACCTACCGGTATGCATCTCGGGGATATTTTATTTCCAAAATGCATTAATAGATTTCAATGTGTTCAGGTTGTTGAAACTTGCTGTAACATTTTCAGTCACTAGGGGCAGGCTTCCCTACCAGTGCATAGCTTTGCAGGTCATACAGTTTGAAGCCAGGGAGATTTAGGCAGGCAAGGGACAGGGTTATATGACTGTCCCCTTCTGTGGGGGCAAGCTCTCTTAGGGGCATGGAGTGGACAGACCCCGCCCTTAGAAGGTACACTGTGGCAGGGCCCATGCCTAGGAGTCCAGCTAGCATTCCTACACTCAGGCAGGGTGGGCACCATGTGCCCAACTCTGACAGCTGGTAAGTTTGCTTGGAGGCTTCACTGTATCAAACTAAGGGATATTTCTACCCCCTATAAAGCTGGGTCAGTCCCTTAGATTGCTATTCATGAATTCTCTGAGGGGAGCAGGTTCAGGGGGTTGGGGAGAGATAGCTTGTCCCATTGTTACTCAACCCCACCAGCTGCCCTGTATCTTCTCCCCACCTTCAGCACTTCCTCTGTATCCATATTTTTGCTTCCGGAGTCCACTCTTTCTATTGGTGTAGTTGTTGAGGAGGGGGGATGCTGGAAAATTGGCCACTTGTGACTGATGGTACTTGGCCAGTCCTACGTATTCCATGTGTGGGCCCAATTCAAAGTGCTGGTCTTCATCTTCAAAGCCCTTCACAGCTTGGGGCTCTGGTACTTGAAAGATCACTTGTCCCAACATGTGGTTGCCTGTACTTTGATCTCCCCATCAGAGGTCCACCTCTGGGTTCCCCTACCATTGAAAGTGTGAGGGAGAGGAGCTTTTCAGTGGTGGCCCCCTGGCTTTGGAATACTCTCCCCAAAGAGACTCACTTGGTGGTCACTCCGATGGGTTTTTCCCTGGCTCCAGGCGAAGACCTTCCAGGTGTTTTTATTGATCTATTTCCCTTGGATTATTTTTATGCTGCTTTTATAAATTTGCTCTTTTTACATTACTTTGATGTATTTTTATTTTTATAGCATTTTCAATATTTTATTGCATGCCATCCTAATAATGTATTGAAAGAGTGGGGTATAAATCTAAATAATGCATAAATATGCTGCAACTGCATAGTAGCTCACAGGCATACAAAGGGGGACAATCCCACACAATTCTTGTACATCTGTGTGTAATGATTCCAATGTTATATCTTTGCAAGGGAGGGGTTTTTTAAGAAAATGAAAGGTGGTATACCTGCAATGAATCTTGGCACTACACATTTCCCACATACAGGACATGATTACTCCTTACTCAGCAATGATATAGATAAAAGTCACGTCTCACTAAAAATATTGATATTACTAAAATATTGATCTTAATGAGTAGGGGCATGTCATTCATCAGGGAAATATTTGGCCTCCATTAAATGATAAATGCTTATATCATTAGCCCAGTTATTTTTATTGGAGTCTTTCATCATTACTTAATGACTCTGAAGGGTTTCCAGTGAGAAGGATAAGCCGCTGGTCCCAGAAGGTTTTGGTGGAGGATTCTCTTCTGCCACAGAGTAAAGTGGCCGCTTTCATATTGCCAAAAGAAGAGGAAAGGTGTCACCAAAAAAATGAGGACAACAGAGGGCATAAAGTTGCATGCAGTGTTCATATGCCAATCGATATGTAGAGATGCAAATTTTGAAATAATTATTACTATAGTTGAAATAGAAATGCAATATATCTCGCCATCATGGGTGAAGACAGTGACCAGACCTTCCTCTCTAATCTTACAGTTCTGTATTTTAGACTGGACTTGGAGACTGTCATTTATGAGAGTTTTTATAGAATCACAGAAGTGTAGAGTTGGAAGGGGCCTGTAAGGCCATCCAGTCCAACCCCCTGCTCAATGCAGGAATCCACCTTAAAGCATCCCTGACAGGTGGCTGTCTAGCTGCCTCATGAATGCCTCTAGTGTGGGAGATCCCACGACCTCCCTAGGTCATTGGTTCCATTGTCATACCACTCGAACAGTCAGGAAGTTTTTCCTGATGCCCAGCCGAAATCTGGCTCCCTGTAACTTGAGCCCATTATTCCACGTCCTGCTCTCTGGGATGATGGAGACGAGATCCTGGTCCACCTCTGTGTGAAAACATTCCAGTATCTGAAGAGTGCTAGCATGTCTCCCCTCCATCTTCTCTTCTCTAGGCTAAACATGCCCAGTTCTTTCAGTCTTCTCTTTTGTTTCAGTTCGCTAATTATAAGAACTTGCCCCATTCACAACCCTGAATGCAAACATGAGTGTATCCCCCTCCCCCCAAAAAGTTCACACATACCTGTACATGCGTTCAGATTTTTTTAAAGAGTGTGTGTGCATTAAATACACACTTTAAATATTTTGAAAAATGGGCATGGAAATGCACACTTTCCCCATGCAATCATAATGAAGGACAGATCTCAAACCCAAATGGGAGTGAGACAAACTGAGCTTCAAAGTGGAGTACAGAGGACCTCAAGAAGCTCCAGCATCCTACTTCTCTCATGGAGGACACATGGCCACCCTAGGACAGAAGAGCATATGCAGGATCAGCAAGAAGGTGATGGATGGAGGGTGGGAGATGGACATACTTTGGATGGGCTCTTGTAAAGCACTATGGCGAGAGCAGTGGTTTGTTCTGGTCATAGTGAGGAGACAACCAAGTGCAAGGATAAGTCAGGAGGTTTGATCCTCTTTCATCTTCAGGGCCAAATTCCATGTAGGAGACGCTCTCAGGAGCTGCATCCCAGTGGTGAGTGGGGTCTAAGGCAAAAGTGGTGGGACCAAGATACCAAAACATATTAGCATATTTTACCTTAAAGCTCTAACTGCCAAGGAGAGATTTTTCAACCCTTCAAAATGGGGTGGCGATGAATCATGCAAAAGCTTGGGAGACCATGAAACGATTGGCCATCAGGGGAGAGGTGGAGTGGCCAGGGGAAGGGACATGACCATGGGTGGAGCCCCAGGTAGGCCAGATTTGGCACATAGGCCTGAAATGCAACAGCCCTGGGCTCAAACCAGGGTGACCAACTATCAAGATTTCCCCAGATTTGCCCTGGTTTTTGTTCTATCCTGGGTGTCAGGGGGGGATTTTCTGTAATGACCACACTTTCCCCTTTAAGGCCGCCATTCGTGTGGTGGTGGGGAGGAATGACGCACTTTCCGGAGGCCCCTAATGGAGCGGTGGGGGAGGGGCAGGAATGACACCTTCACCCTTAAGACCCCAATTGGAGTGGAGGAGGGGAAAGCGCACTTTTTGGAGCTTCTGGAAAGCATGTCATTCACAACTGCCACACTAATGGCAGCTGCCAATAACATGGCTGGGGGGGAATGACATGCTTTCCAGAGGCCCTGGAAAGCATGCTTTCCCGCCCGGCTCCCCACTGGGTGTCTTCTTTCTTGGTTTCCCAAATATGGTCACCCTACCTACCATTGTGATGTGGCAGAGTGTCAGACTAGGAGTAGGAACTCCAGGTTCAAACCCCTGCCACCATGAAATTCACTGGATGACCTCGGCCAATGCCTCTCTCTCACTAACTCATTTCACAGTGTTTTCGTTGGAGATATGGTCTAATTTGAACCTCCTCAGGGAAAAGTGGAATAGCAATGTAAGAAATAAGAATAGCTCTGCCCAGTCCTTGGGAATGACAGAAGCACAAGACCAAAACATTCTGGGGAGAACCGTCTTCCACACTGTTGCAAACGCAGCTTACCTGCTAAATTTATAAGCATTTAATGTAACTGTTCTGCTCTCGTCCTACATTTTTACAGTAGCATCAAAATATTATACAGCGGGAGCTGCAATTAAACTCACTCCGATCTTTTAGCATAATTTTCCCTTGCATTAATTCTTAGCAAACCAAGTTATGGGTGTAATATTCCTCTTGGTACTGGTTTTCATAAAGTGAACGATGGTGCCGCAGCATACTAATAAAGAACATTTTCACTTAAGAGAGTGCAGCATTTTTATTCTTATTCTTATTTTATAAAAAGCACTTTATGTTGCTGGAGGTTTTAATTGCAGTGGGGAAGGGAAAAGAGAACCTGGCATTTGTCCCTTTAAATTATAGTTTGCATGTTTCCATGCCCCCTCACTTAATCTCTCTAAACAGGTAATTTACTAGCTTTCGGAAAAGCACCCATGTGCAAGGAAACGTTAGTGTACTCCAGGGATGAATTCAAGATTGATTGAAGTCTAACTCTATGCACTGTGCTTAGCTCTGTTTTATGTGCACCTAGATCTACAATGATTCCAGACAAATAGGAAGAAAGGAGAGCATTTCACTCTGCATAATTTTAGACCTGGGTCTAGTCATGCATGGGAGAGAATTGGGGGAGGGGAGGAGAGATAACATTTAAATCTGTTATCTCTACCAGCAATTTGAAGTGGAACACTCCATTTTCCCACCACAGGACTTTTAACATCTCATTCTGCTGCTTGTATAGGTTAGAGATGTATGAATCAGCAAAACTGAGGTTGTCTGCCACTTCGAAGCTCATTCTGAGTTGAGTCCGTACTGGATTGCGAGCTTTGTTTTCTTGTGGGGGAGTTTGCATGAAAAGGCATTTGTATTTGTGTGCCTATTTCTCCACATGTGTACATCAACGGAGCACATTTTTGAAATGCGTGCATTTTCTCCCATTGACTGAAGCGTATTCGCATGCATTTCTCAAAAGCACACTTTCTTTCATGCACATTGTTGAATACATGTTTCGGTTCCCCGAATCACAAAGTGAGTTTGGAAACGTACAGACTTTGACGGCAGGGATCGTTTGAGTTCACGTTCACTTCCATGAGGTGCAAACTTGTTAAATTCTGGTCAAAAACAAATGGAAGCCAAGTGTGGGTGAATGGAGGGTAAGTTGTAAGCAAGCACAATTTGTGACGTTGCACGACTTCATGACTGATCATGGGGCATGTCAGAAAAGACTTGAGCCTCAGCTTCCAAGTTTCTGGCTTTGGGGAGTTTCAACACGAGACAGCCTTAACTTCAGGTCATTTAAACTGGCAGGTTTTTTGATGGTTGAATATATATTATACTCCCTGCACATAGACAACTAGCTGTCTGAGAGAAGCATTCTAGCCTGGCCTTGTCAATGAGAAGCTATTCCCCCTCTCCTGTTTAGAACTGGTTGGGATGGAGACGTTGTTGGGATGGAGAAGGCTGTGGCTCCTGCCCCCACGTGTTGTTTGAATGGGGACTTCAGTCGACTGCCATTCTGGCTTGGAGGGCAGGCAGAAACAATGGATTGCTGCTTCAGATGCAACAGTGAACCACGGCTTGCCCAACTTTGCCATGAGGAGGAGACAATTGGGGAGAAGGGAGAAGAAGGGAGGAATGTGTAAGTCAGAGATTGGCTCGTGTCATGTGAAACCATAGTGTTAGATATGAACCAAGAAATAGGCCATTCCTGGCCTCTCCCTCTCTGCTTTGTGAAGGTGCATTTCCTGTCCAGATCAGCAAAGCAGCCCAGGGAGAGGAGGTGGAGAAACAGGTCAATGTGTCAACACATGGGGACATTTTAGAAGATGCAGAATGGAGAAAAGGCATGAAGAATCAGCAAAACCACATCTGAGGGAATATTATTAGCTTATAGTCTAAAAAAGGACTGCTATAAGATTCAAGAGTAAAAGGCAGAGCAAACCAATTTCTCTCATGACCTGTGGGAATGACAGGTAAAAAAGAGGAGAAATTGATGGGTTTTTAAACTCAAGCAATGAAAGCTCTGTTGGCTACTTCAATGGTGCTTTTCAAAGACAAGGAGCATGATCCGTCCACAGTTGGTGCTTTTTACCCTTGTTGATTTCAATGGGAGATAGTGCAGCATAGGCTCAAAGTGTGGCTGGATCAGGCCAAACCCAACACATTTTGAATCTAGAATTATTATTTTTATTCTTCTAGATCTAAACCCATTAAGATTCCCCCCTTTCATATCTAGCATTAACTTTAATTTACCGTTGTGGGTGGTTTTTTATTTTTCTAAAATCAAAAATGGCACGATAAGTATAAATGCAACTCTAATGAAATAATAACACTAAATCAAGAAATCACACACACACTGTTACGATAAGGAATTAGAATGTTAAAGCACTCTATGTGAGACATCTAAAGTTCAACACCTTAGAGAGTTAATTAAGACTTAAGTTAATTGGCAAAGATCTTATCATTGGATGGGAAACACAACTGATGATCTTATTTGTGCTTAAACAGAATAACCGAGGTCATTACAAGACTTCTTGGTGCATTATTGACCAAATTTATAATTTTGTAATTAATTTTGATTGACTTTCAAAGTAACTTGCTGCTTGACTTTTAATTCTCTGACTTCTTATCACATAGGATGGGGGAGGGAATGCTGAAGTCTGCTCTCATTATGGAGCTGTATTTACGGTCCTTGCTGACAATTTCCTAGTGTTAAGAATTCCATTGTATTCATTAATCAACTCTGGCTCCTATCGCTGATATACCGATCTCCTGCTGCATTCATAATCCTGCTCACCTTTTGCCTTCACCAGAGATAGAGTGATGCTTACAAGAAAACTTATGAAATAATTACTATTTGTTGGAGAAACGGTAATGGGACTCTTATCGTGCCAGTTATTATCAGTCGTGTTATTCTGTAATATTCTTTTTCTTCCAGTTAAGTGCAATCCTAATATTGTTGTTCAGAAGACAAAGGTGAAGGTGAAGGCGAAGAAGAAGAGATGAGACAGTATAAGCAGTGCGCGCTCTTTCTCTCTCTCTCTGTGTCCTGTTTCTCACTGATATTTTCCCCTCCCCAGGCTACATTATTTCCTTATGCTCAGTACATGCTAAGTCTTCCTGGTGCCTCTCTGACTTACGGTCATATAGTTTCATGATGGATAATATAAAGGAGCACCACCCACAGCAACATAAAACAGCATTTAGTTTGCTGTTAAATCAACACCAAGACCAAAGAAAATATCAGGCTCTTTTGAGTTGAGTTTTGTTTTCAATCCAAAGAGCCAGTGGTCAGAAAACGTAATGTAGGCACATAATCATATATAGAAAGGGAAAAGAACGTGCATTTATTGGATAATCCCCAGAGCATATGCATTCAGATGGCAAGTCATAGAATCATAGGCTGAATTCGGACAACACAATAAGCAACTGCGGGTGGGGAAACAATCATCAGTTGTATTGACTATTGTGTTGTCTGAATGCTGCCATAGTCAACTCAGCGCTGATCCTAATCCACACCACAGTTGATTATTTATTACCCTGTTGTGTGGGGAGTACCCCCTAGATGAACAACTGTAAAGTTGATTATTACCCCACCACTGACTATCGTGTTGTACGAATTCAGCCATAGAGTCACAGAATCATCGAATAGTAGAGCTCAAATGGAGCTCCTGCCTCTGCTAAAATGTTATGGGGTCATCTGGTGTGGTGATGGAAGTACGGGAAGATTCAGACAATGATAGGTTTTGAATATAGAGATTTTAAACATAGAAGGACTAACAAAGGAAGCTGGCTATACTGAGTCAGACCATGTGTCAATATAGCTCAGTATTGTCGACACAGTCTGGTAGCAGCGGCCCTCCAGGTTTTCATGCAGGAATCTGTCCAGCCCTGCCTGGAAATGTGCTCTAGCCCTGAGCCATGGGCCCTTCTGTGTGAGGGTACAGGACAGGAACACAGGGAATTGCCTTATACTGAGTCAGTGTCCGGCCTTTTCCCCCAGCGAGCTCAGTGTTGTTTATATGGACTGGTATTGGCTCGCCAGGGTTTCCGAGAGAGATCTTTCTCAGCCCAACTTCTCCACACAGCACAGCCATCACTTCGTCCACTATGTAGTGATGGCTTACCCATTTGGATGGTGTTCAAAAGGGTGCTTGGATCAATTCCGGGAGGAGACGGCTACCAATGGCTACTAGTCCTGATGGCTATGGGCTACCTCTAATATCAAAGGCCATAAACGTATATACACCAATTGCTGGGGAACATGGGTGAGAGGGTGCTGTTGCACTCATGTCCTGCTTGTGGGTTCCTGGCCAACAGCTGGTTGACCACTTTGTGAACTGAGTGCTGGGTTAGATAGACCCTTGGTCTGTTCCAACCTCAGGGCTCTTCCGATGTCCTTATACTGCTGCATATTGAACCTGAAGCTGTCCATGAGCAATGGGTGTGCTCTTTCCCTGGGTTATAAGCTCTCCCCAAAGCATACCAACCTGATCATCACATTTGCCCCTGTATGTCAGGGCAGGGCAGCTTGTGGCCCTCCAAATGGTGCTGGGCTGCAACTTCAATCAGCCCTAGCCAGCATTGCCAGTGGTTAGAGATGACAGGAATTGTTGGCCAGAGTATCTGAAGGAATGCAAGTTACCCATCCCAGATGTATGCAGGGGAGGGAGAGGCAAAGTAGCAACAGCCAGAACAGGTTTGGGGGCTGTTTTATAAAGCCCTTGCATCTGACAAATCTCCTTTTTTGGGGGGGTGCCCACCCCCTGAGACGAATGAGGGAACTGGCATAGATGAGGGGGGGCTGATCCTCAGAGGAACTGAGAGGCATTACATCCGATGGATCCAAAGCCACCCTGGCCCTGGAACACCCTAGTTTCAGGACTACTGCCAGTGAGAACACACTTTTGGTAGATCTGTATCTGTGGGGTTTTCCATGGGCATACAAGGGGCTGCCGGTGTGGACATGCCTTCCAATCAGATGGAGCTCCTCGGTGCCAGAGGAGAGGAGAGCCATCATCCTGACCTCTCTTGGGTAGCTATCCAAGGATGTTAGGATTGCGCTGCAGCCATGAGTACTGTTCCTCCATATTTTCTGGCAAAGACAACCCAGAAGAGTCTAAATGCCTAAATGGATCTCAAAATAGAAATAATGTACAAATGAGAATATGATGTTTGGATCCTGCCTTTTTGTCCCTTGAAGTTGCCAGTCAGCTGAGAATTAACACACACAGCAAAACAAAGCAAAATGAAATGAGAAAATGCATACAAGTTCAGATAAAGAGGCTTTAACAAAATAATGACACAATAATGACACAGAATTGAAAAAGGTTGAGTCTCTCCCCCCTGCCCCCCCCCCCCGGCCATCCTCTGAAAGAGTGTTGTCTTGTTGGCAAGTCCACAAAGAGGAATGCAAGGACAGAGTTTAACAATAGAGGTGCCAGCACAGAGGAGGTCCTGAACTGTGTAACCACACACACTACACTTCAGGCGGTGGAGAAATACAAAGCAGGACTTCCAAAGATAACCTGATTGTACAGGTAGGTTCCTATGGGTTCTAGTCAATAGTAGTATATTGTTGTTGTTGTTCCCCGCCTTGATCCAGACGGAGAGGCGGGTAAGAAATAAATTGTTGTTATTATTATTATTATTATTATTATTATTATTATTGCTTAACTTTCAATAGATCTACTCTAAGTAGGACCAATATTGCATACAACCCTACTGGAGCAAATCACCCTTAAGATATTCTGGCCACAGACCATTCAGGGATTTAAAGGTCTGAACCAAAATTGTCCCCCCCCAAAAAAAACCATAACTGGGTGCCAGTGTAATTTGGTAAAACATCAAGAGTTCTATATAACCACAAACTCTTTTTTATTAGCTCTGTTCTGGCACCCAAACGGGTCCTATCTTGTTACATTCTTTTGCTTCTGTCTTTGAGTGTTTGAAATAAAATTCAAATGAGATTGAGCACTTGTAATTAGGTTTTAATTCATGCTATTGTGAAGTATTTTTTATCTCTATTTAGTTTTACATTTATAACATCATAAGCTGTCTCAAGCACCAAAGAGGGGGGGAGGAGGGGACCCTAATTCAGTGTTTATAGAGTGGAAATTAGTATAATGAGTTTGAGACAGAAACTGAGGCCCCATTCCCACATTTATCTGTCATGTTGCCACAGTCGAAAGCTCTTGAGATTGTTGGATGCATCGCTGTGGAGCCTAGTGACCCCAATGTCAGTGGGGTGGCAAATTGGCTCTGGGTTTCAACCAGAACCAGTTGGAATCCTAAAGGAACAATCCAAGGTGTGGAAGCGAGTTCTGTCTGGGGTGCACTGTGGTGGCGCATTGGAGTTGTACCAAATCAGAAGTCTAGGCTAGAATCCTTCAGCTTGACATTTGTGTTTTTTTCTACCTACAGAGATTAAAAACAAATTGCAAGTTCAATCATGTGACTCCTTACCTGCAGCCTAAAATGGTACAACCCATGGAAGGTTGTAGCATGTTATTTATCTACATGTGTAGATTGACCCTGAGAAGCTCTCGAGAAAAATAGCATGCACAAGCTACGTACCAACACAATTGGTTCTGGAGCCAGTCAATACTATGAGAAACAGGTGAATTATTATTATTATTATTATTATTATTATTATTATTTAATTTTAGTGATATGTATTTATTTATTACATTTATATACCGCCTAACAGCCAAAATTTCTTATATCCAACCTTATATCCCACAAGAGAGAGAGAGAGAGAGAGAGAGAGAGAGAGAGATAAAGTGCAATAGTGACATAATGACTCCTGCTTGTACAAATGCTGGGAAATCATCAAGCAATCAGGGGGGGAACCCCACAAGGCTGGGTTGGGATTCCTGGTGGGCCAGATTTAGCCCACAAGACTGAGGTTCTGCATGCCTGGTTTAGAGAGACTTCAGAGCCAATACATAGGGCACCATTGGATGCTTTCTTTTGGTGACAAACCTGATATGGATGCAGGTAAAAGATGTTGCAATTTTTGCCAAGCAGGTCTAGGACTGGTTGGTGCCTCTACAATAGGCCTTCAGAGAACTGTAAACACATGGCTTTAAGGAAAGGTGGGGCATAACCATAATCAATGAAAACAGTAAGAAAACCATATCTTCAGGTAACCCTACAGCATCCCATTGAGAGGTGAAGTTCCAGAAATGGTTTTGTGATGCTGAGTACCGGAGCATCAACCAAATGATAGTTTTAAAGATACTCTTCCCTGGAAGACTAATTGCTATCCTAATTCAGCTCCTGTCACCACCGACGAAACAGCTTCTGTTCCTGTTCCTACAGGATCTAATTGTTAGCTTTCCCAGAGCTCTTTAAGTGGTTTCCCAACTGCCGGTTCTGCTTGGACACTGTTGCTATGCCTGGGATCTCTGGCCCCTGTGGATCGGAAGCTTTCAAATGCTTGACTTTGCTTTTATTGAATCGTTGATCGGAGTGCATCCTGTGGTCATAAGTACAAGGGAAGGCTTGTTGATGTGCTTTCCTGCTCTGTCATCTCAAGTGGACTTATGGGCTAGATTCCCATAATAACTAGATTTACCCAGCTCGGTGAAGATGTACTCCTAGAGACAAACTACTTGCTACCCTATGGCAGCTCTCATATTTTAGATGATCGTTCACAAAGTTGGAGAATTCCTTGGACAGACAAAGTTTAATTGCAGAAAAATAAATTAAGTCTTCAACTGGTTCAGGCATTCATCTGATTCTCTTTGCATGCTGTAAAATTAGAGGTGTACTCTTCTCTTCCAGCACCACTCAAGAGCCCAGCTACATGTTACACTTATCATGTGAAAAGGAGCCAGTCTCTGAATGCTGATACTTCTGTAAGCTTCCCCTCAGACAGGCAGAGATAGCTGGAGGGGATCCTACAACTATTTCCAATCTGTACCTGCCTGATAAAACATGACAGTCCATCTTATGAAAAGTAATCACAGCTTAGCAATAGAACTAATTGCCTAGGTCGGCTAGAAGTCGTCAAGCAGTATCATGTGCCACTGGGTCTTGAGGCTTGTGGTGGAAGTGGAAAGAGCCGGGTCTTTTCTCCCCAGGTAACGCAAGCAAAGTCTTTTTAAGTCATGGACAATGCTACCCCCCACCCCACCCCACGTCAGAGCCTGAGGTTCAACGCCCCGATCAAGGTGTCACAAAAGTTCCAGACCCTTCTAGATTCATAGCTTAAAGTTGTTTCAGATGTATATTTTTGTGTATGTTGCATCTTATTGTGGTTTTAAATTTTTTATATTGTTTTAATCTTATGTAAACTGCCCCAAAGAGCTTTGGCTATGGGGCGGTGTAGAAATGTAATTAATGATGAAAGAGAGAGAGAGAGAGAGAGAGAGAGAGAGAGAGATTGATTTTGGGATATCCACTGATTTTACTGGAGGACAAAGGACAGGTGGTATATTTATCATGCAGAAGCTCCCAGGTTTAACCCTCCAGCCTCCCCAGTTCAAAAGGATCAGGTAGCCAATGTGTGGAAAGACCCCAGACACACAAGGGCTCTTGGAAAACAAGCCTCTACCCCATCATTGGCTTGGCTGCTACAAGTTCCAGTTTGTTCCACGTCCAAATTTGCTGACAACCCCACCAGTGCATGTCTCAGTAAGTAGGGGGTGAGGGTCTCTCATACAGGAGTTCCCCTTACTCCATACCTTGGTGGTAGAGCACATGGCTTGCATGCAGAACATCACAGTAGCTCCAATTTTGGTGGGATTCTGAATCCATTCTGGGTTTCAGTCAGAACCAGCCAGAATTCTAAAGAGCTCTTCAAGGTATGGAAGTTGTTTTTTTTGGGGGGGGGGGATAGGGTTCAACACCTTGGATAGCTCCTTTAGATTTATTATTTATTACATTTATATACTGCCCCATAGTCGAAGCTCTCTGGGCAGTTTACAAAAATTAAAACTTTGGACATTAAAAATCGATATGCAAAATTTAAAAGCATAAAAGCATAAAAACAGACAACACATAAAAACAGTCTGGTTCTCAGCCCCCAAAACATCAGAACCGCCGGCCAACACTGGTTCAATTCCTAGTAGTTTAAAAAGTGGCAGAGTTGGGAAAGACCTTTTTTTAGCCCCAAAGTCCTGGAGAGCCACCAACAGGCAGCATACATAATATCGGGCTGGGTGGACCATGGTTTTGACCTGTTATAAGGCTATTTCTTATATTTCACTGGACACCTGAAATGAGTGTGAAAATCCCAGCCCTCTGAATTCACAAGAATTTGCTTTCACTCAAGGTTGCCAGCAACCCTAGCAGCTGGACTCAAATGGTAGATAAGTATTTACACGCCCGTGCATGCAGGCATCCACACCCAATGGTTGACCCATGAAATTACCTGCCAGCAGAAGTAGCAAGGATAATGGTAAAAGTGAGGACAAAAAGGAAAGACTAAATAGTTTGAAACAGCCTTATGATTCCTCAAAACACGGAACCTTTGGAGTCAGGGTGGGAGAACCATGTTCTCCTGGCGCCTTACTTCCAACGGAGCTTCCCATCTGGGTGCTGTTACACTGGATTTTATAGGACGTATTATTCAGACTCAGCAAGCCTCTATTTATGTTCATTTGAAGAAGGGAGCAGATATTTTATCCCCCCTTAATATTGAAGCCAACACATCTGAGCCTACACAGGTTACATTTGTTTTAAAATTAAAGGTGGAAATTAAATACACTAGTTAGTTCCGTCTATATTCATGCGCTTTCTCTCCCTCTTAAAATGACCTCATTAATTCTCTTGCACCATTAAGAGGGAATATTCTGAGAGCAGCCATAATTTTCTCCTTATACATGACTGTTATATATATATATATATATATATATATATTAGTTACCTTTAAATAATATGCAAATGGAACTGTGCAATTATGTCTGATTTAATGTTCTAAAATAATCCTGCGTGATTACACGGAAGGTCTTTGGTTATCTTAAAAAGTGATATTTTGGATTTATTACAGTGGCACTATGGGAAGAAGGAGACCTTTAGGGATCCAATTAGACTTCCTTGGTCGGCCTCTGCTTAGCTGTCTTATAATGCTTCAAAACTTAGCAGCAAAAAAACAATCAATTTCTTACCTAAAGGGGAGAGAGTACAAACCTTCAGCTCTTATGACAGGAGGATCTGAAGAATTATGGGCAGGGCTTTTTAGAAAAGAGAAATACACCCCAAACAAGCACATATTAAATTTGCTGCAGTTGCCAATTTGTTGAGATGTGGTTGTGTTCTGTAAAAAGAATCATAATGTGGGTTCTCTGTTTATTGTCTCTCTGGGATCCCAGAACAAAACCGGACCTGAACACAAGTCAAGGATGTTATTTTCCCCACCTTAACGTGTCTCTCCTGGCAATTCAGTCCTTCCTCTGACGAGTCTAACTGCGTTCCTTCATTACTCATGAGCCACAGCCAACAATAAAGATCCTGCAGCCCAAATTATGCCCTCACCTTACACCTGTGCAATCCCATTGCTCCAAATTACATCCTCGAACACAAAAAATGCATCCCTCCGCGCTTTCAAGTGTGCAACGTGGGAGAATCATTTGGCTTTTGTGCACTTTTGAACTGGTGATGACAAGGAGGGGGAGGCTATATATATATATATATATAGAGAGAGAGAGAGAGAGAGAGAGAGAGAGAGAGAGAGAACAGAGAGAGAGAGAGAGAGAGAAGCCAGCTTGACAGCCAGATACCAAGTTGGTGGGGGGGGGGGAGTGGGAAGGGGAAAAAGGCTGGCAGTTGAGGAAGAATACCATTTGCTTGTAAATGGAGCAAAATCAATCTGGACTCCAGCGAAAAGGAGATGGAAGGAAAACCCCACCGAGGCACTGTTACAGAGTGATGTTTAAGACCAGACCTCCATTTTAAGATGGAATTATTATAATCTTTATTGCTGTGCTTTGGATCATGAGAGAAATTGATGTTTCTTTTTTTTACAACTAGATGTAACACAGTTGCTTACCTGTAACGGACTGTTGGCTTTGGAACGCCTGCTCTGCAGTTTCACCATGGAGAAAGAGCAGAGGCATTGGCTTGCATGTGAAAAGATTCCAGAGTCCTATCCTCCTCCTCCTCCTCCTCCTCCTCCTCCTCCTCCTCCTCCTCCTCCGCACCACTGCAGAGACAGTAGCTAAGAGAGAGTGGGTCTGTTGAGGGCATCTTTTCCAAGCCTCAGGCAAGCTTCTTGACTGAATATGTGACAGCTGTGAATTTAAAATAAGAAAATAAAAAAGTCAAATTCCATTTTAGAAATCATTAGAAAAGAGATTTTATTTTTTTAAAATGCTATTTTTTAAAGGCCATTATAAAAATATAATAATGTGACCAATCTTGGAATATTGTGTACAGTTCTGGTTGCTTTATCTCAAAAAGAACATTGTAGAGCTGGAAAAAGGCCCCACTACTTACACAAGGGAGATTTAGCATTTCCGGGGGACACCCTGAAATAAGCGGAAGTGTTTGTTCCTTTATGTGAGGTCTCCGCTGACCTGTCTCCTTCCAGAAATGAATGTTTCTCCTCATTTTGGGTTGCCCCAGAAGCACTAAAGTGATGTTGTACGAGTGGTGGAGTCTGTTTCCACGATGAAGTTGGTTGGGCATAAGTGCCATGTTGGATATTGGCCAGAGAACTGTCCTCTATAAATAAGGACACATGGCCACCCTGCCCATGAGGGAAGGTGACTGGTCCAGGGTCACCAAGGGAGCTTCAGAGCTGGAAGAAGATTGGAATTGGAGTGTCTCCAGTCATAGTCCAACACTTGGGTTACATAATAATATAATGATAGAGGCAAACTACCGCTCATGTATTGTGGACTGTCAGCTGGGGTAGGTGGGTGTCTGCATTTTCAGCCTGGAAGCAAATGTTCCTCAAACTCCTGGTGATCAACCAGACATGGTGGGTGGGCCGTTTATGATTTAACGATTCAGCTGTTCTATGGCTCTGTAACAATTCTAATAGTTGAGCATCTAGAAAGGAGAAGACGACCAGAAACCAAAATGTCCTCACATGAACAAGCAAGGGGAACTGAAACAAGCAAAATGTGAACCATCTGCCAAGAAGTATTTTGTTTTGGCAAGCTGCCTCTGCCAAGCCATAATCGTTGTCTTGTGGTTTCTGATAAGGACACATGGAAATGACCATGGGCACCCATATGGGTTTATTTGAGTGAGTAATTTTTATTTTATTGAGGGAAAAAGAGTGATTCATAGCAAAGGAGAGCATCAAGATGGACTGGGGCTTTCTGACTGCTTGCCGAGCACACGGTGGACGGGGCATTATATCATATTATATGCAGGGCTCAAGCAGATTACAGCTAAATATCCACACCTTAGCATTTCACAGCTGTTCCCTTGTCTTGGCAGAACTCTCTGGGCTTCTTTCCAACCTAGCTCAGCAAAAACTGCTACCCCCAGTGCCTCACGGCAGACCTCTTTTATTTATTTAGATTTATAGCCATACTTAAGAAGCTCTTTTTCCCCCCACCTGCTTTGTTCTAGCCATGTCCTCTGCATCTCTGCCTCCCATATTTTATCAATCTGGCTTTTTTCTCCCTGGGATTGACAAACAATCTTGGGTGCTATGGATGAGAACTGAGAACCATTTCACCGGAATACATTTCAGAAAGTAGGACCGCTTTGGCTCTGCATTCTGGGCACCATAGGCCTGGGTTTCAGGACTAGTAAACTAGTCCTAGAGCAGGGCTACGCAGGTACAAAGCCTCCTGAGTGAGAACAACGGCTCACAAGAACAGATCCTAGGTGGATACAGCTGAACACACACAGATCTTGTACTCACATTCCTTTCCCCACTGCCAAGACCAGAAATCAAGGAAGAGATTTATATTGCAAGAACATGTGGAATGAAGTATGAGGAGAGGACTACAGGAGAAGTAAATTGACGTTACATTTTGACAGACCTCCACCCACCCAGAAGTTGGGATAGGAGCTGGAAGGGTCTTAGGGGATTTTCTGTCCAAGCCATGGCCCATCATGCAAAAGCCCAAAGCCATGCTAAGTCAACCCATGGGTTGTCAAGTAGAAGCCCGAAACCTCGGTGAGATGGGCATGCACAAAATGGTCAGTTAGACCAACCCCCCCAAATATCTGCTTCTTTGTCTTTTATTTTTTAAATTTATTTTTATTAAAACATTTGTAACCAGCCCCAATACCATTGAGATCTCAGGGTGGCGTACAGATAGAATCAATTCAAGAGCATAAAACAATAAATCATATACACAGCTAAAGCATATCAAACCATTAATCAAGCTAAAA
The DNA here is from genome assembly GCA_029215795.1 of Anniella stebbinsi. Taxonomy (NCBI): domain Eukaryota; kingdom Metazoa; phylum Chordata; class Lepidosauria; order Squamata; family Anniellidae; genus Anniella; species Anniella stebbinsi. The sequence continues at coordinate 2,169,375 of JARDYH010000001.1, forward strand.
CCAGTAGAACATTTAAAAGCATTAAAAACAATGAAAACTAGCTTTAGGCAAATATAACCCTCAAAGGCTTTGATAAAAAGCCAGCATTGGCACCAATCAGGTCTCTGTTCCATCCAAAACACAACATTGGATGGTGCCTTTCTGCTTCAAAATATGTTACCAAGGACTAAGGCTGAAAAATGACTATCTACGCTTCAGGATGGACAGCCACCTTGCCAGTTGATAGGAGTGGTGTCTTATTTAATTTCACTTAAACCCAATAATTAATTTTATCAATGGCCAATTTAGTGCAGGCAAACCACGATGAACCAACGTGTTAATTTGACCCTCTGCGTTATCCGCCAATGCCTAGAAATGGCTTCCTGTCGGCTCCGCTGACCTCTGCCTTGCCCACCTGCCTTGCAATAATTATGAAAATGATTAACTGATTGTACACATTGAATTCTAATTCTGAAAGGCCCCTTATACTGACATTTTAATTCATTAGATTTTCCCCTCGGATTGAATTCTATTCATGTAGCTTGGCTTTTAATTCATTGCCATTTTAACACCGCCGTTTGCATCAATCCATGGCTAACTCACCCTCTCATTCATCAATGACCTAATTAACTGCCACCTCTTGGTACATGCGGCATAACTAGGTCAATCATCGATAGCATTTGTAAATGTCTAGGTCCGATGTGACATTTTGAAAACAGAGCAAGGTTCCCAAACGATGCTTCTGTGTAGCAACAAAAATTCCATCTGGGAGAAGATGTCAGCAGCCACATTCCAGTGGTGAGCAGGGCCATTGACAAAGTGGGCTGGGCCAAAGGCAAGTCTGAGAGGAGAGCTCCTTGTATCTACGGAGACTCTCCACATAAGCCAGAAGAACGCTGGCAAATAGAATCATAGAAGAGTAGAGTTGGAAGGGGCCTATAAGGCCATCAGTCCAACCCCCTGCTCAATACAGGAATCCACCTTAAAGCATAGTCTGAAGAGGAGGCTCTCGTCTACAGACCATCACCTGCCTCCAGGAGTACGGAGAAAAGGACTTGCATGAGGAGGGTGGGGCAGCGCCGGAGCACACTGACTCCTCAAGTGTTTGCTCCATTTGCAAACAGAATGCCTGAACAGGGCATATATGTCCCTAATCCTCATTTGTTGTTCTGCACCAGAATCCCACAAGCTCTCCATTTCATCACTGTTGGGCCCATAATTTTATTTGCTGTTTTTTATCAGACGTTTCTTATTGTTGTTGATGTTTTGGCAATGTCCTGGTCTTCTATCTTGTAGGCTACCTTGAGGTTGTCATCCAGCAAAAGGCACGGTATATAAGCTTTAAATAAACATATAAATCAATGCATGCTTCGACTTCCGCTTGACAAGGGTGCCATTTTGGATGTCATAGTGGTGTGTGGGTGTGAATGAATTCAATCTTCACTGGAGTCCAAAGGAACTCTCTTGTATATATTCAAATTGAAATAGAAAGAAATATATATATTCTTTAGTACAAGGACCAAGTTAGGGGGGTCATGGATGAGAAATAAACTGCCATGGCTTATCTCCTGTTTTCCGGACCTGATCCTGGAGACTGGTTTGTAAGGAAAGTGATGTTGAAGGACAGACTAGAAGGAGGGGTCTCTTTCCAGGGAAGGGCTACATCCCTGAAACATCTCTCCGCTCAGAGAAGTGGAGTGAGTGTAACACTCTATTCCGTTCCAGCAGCAGGGCAAAATGGTACTCTGGGATTGCTGGGGGCTACATTGCGTGCGCCCTAGGTTACACAGCCATGGCGGCACCTGGAGAAATTCTGCTTTTGCTCAAAATGGTCCACATTGCTTCTGAGAAAGGCCTGGAGGAATTCAGAACAGGGCTCAAGTAGATTTATAGGCTAATCGCTTGTGCAACTTTTTTTTTTTTTTTTTGAGTGAGGAGAGTAGGGAGGATTTAGGATAGAATAAAGCGTTTGCGAAGGCCTCCATAATTTGATTTTATTTTTAGTGCTGCCTTTTGGATCAGAGGAAAATTCAGCCTTTATTTCCAAAGGAAAATTGTTATCTCTCCATGCATGCAGCTAGAGCAGCGAGCATGATTTGATTGTTCTTTGGTTAGCCTTTTCTAACCCCCTGATGACTCATCTTGAAACCTGACCCATCCTTTAAAAGTCTCTGTTGCCTTGGGGTGGGCATGTGGGAAATGTTTCGTTAAAAGCCTCAGATTGGAACATTGCTTCCTTCTAAAGCTTGAGACTGACTTTACAAGGCACAATATGTTAAGGTTTCTGCCTTGGTTTATTTTTTCTATGTGGGGTGTCTGTGAATCACATTACAAGCTCAGAAATGGATGTCCTTCAAATAGGGTGACCACATGGAAAGGAGGACAGGGCTTCTGTATCTTTAACAGTGGCATTGAAAAGGGAATTTCAGCAGGTGACATTTGTATGCATGCAGCACCTGGTGAGATTCCCTCTTCATCATAACAGTTAAAGCTGCAGGAGCCCTGCCCTCTTTTGTATCTGGTCACTCTAGTATAGCTCCTGCAGCTTTAACTGTTGTGAAGAAGAGGGAATTTCACCAGGTGCTGCATGCATAACAATGACACCTGCTGAAATTACCTTTTCAATACAACTGTTAAAGATACAGGAGCCCTGTCCTCCTTTCCATATGGTCACCCTACTTCAACCACAGTCTGTGTTCAGCCCAGAAGGTACAAACAGGGTAAATACTGATAAAAAAATGGACTGAAACAATTTTCTCATACATCCCGACTGGTGGACCATGCCAACGCCGTGGTTGAATTCGGACGACACAATAAGCAACTGGGGGTGGGGAAACAATCGTCAGTTGTATTGACTATCGTGACGTCCGAATGCTGCCATAGTCAACTCAGCGCTGATCCTAATCCACACCACAGTTGATTATTTATTGCCCTGTTGTGTGGGGAGTACCCCCTAGATGAACAACTGTAAAGTTGATTATTACCCCACCACTGACTATCGTGTTGTCCGAATTCAGCCAAGACCTGACAAATCTTATGATTGAGTCTGAAGGCTGAACCTAGAGGTGATGGTAGCAGAGCCATCGCTTTAAATAAGAGTAACCCCCTTAAACACAGCAGGAGCCAGTACTGCAGAGTTTAGGAACAGAATGCTAATGGAGCCCTCCTCCTCCTCCACACTTCCTATGGCTTTCCTCACTGCAGGAAAGGGTGCAGCTGCAATACAAGCTTAGGGTGGCCATGTCTCCTCTTGTACAGCAGACAGTCCTCTATCTGAAGGCTGCCAGAGGACCATTGTCTAGTTGAAGGTGACCTCCATTGAAGGGGCTGTCCTGTCCTGTCTAGGTTAAAGATGAGGAAACAGAAGATCTGGACGGCAGATTGCAAAGGCAGGCACACAGGTCACCTGATCACAGGGTCCCCCACTTTGAAACCACATTTCTATTTACATTGTAACAATGGTTTCTAAGTGTGCAAATTTGTTTCATGCAAATCTGTGTCCTCTGTTCTGGCGATGCATAAGTGGCCACCGTACTGGCCATCCGAAAGGAATACTGGATGCGAAAGCACATCTCAGCCAGAAATCTGAAACTTCTGGGGGAGTTGCAGTTCTATCTAACACAGGCTGAACACTTGACTCCAAGGACGACCATATTCCCAACCAACAATATCCCCATCTTGTCTGCTTCAGAGCACACGCTTTGCATAGTGATGGTCTCTGGATTTCAAACTCTGGCACCTCAAGTTTAAAGGGATTCGGTAATAGGTAATAAGAAGAAACTGTGCTGGAGATGATGGAAAGCCACTGCTAGCCAGTAGAAAATGCTGGGCTTGATGGAGGAATAATCTGCCCTCTAGTAGGCAGCGTCCTATGTTTCTAACATTTGCTTCCAGAAAGCTTTGCATATATATTTGTAAATAAAGCAGGCTTTATAAAGAAGGTATTGGTTTCTCCTGTTCTCTGTCTCTCATGCAGTAGATGCTAAACCCAGGAGCATTACCACTGAGCTTTTCACTACTTAGGGGTGCAGTGTTGGATGCGTATTTCTTAACAATAATATCCTGGTGTTGTGATTGGCTTGAGGTGTTCAGCTGAACCACATTTAGAAGGTCTTCCCCTCTGTTGACCCAAATGCTGTGAGTCAAAGTAATAAAGAACCAGGTTTCCACTCTGTGTGTTACATTTGGCCTTTTAACTATCACATAACTATGCTTTAAAAGTCAGAAAGCTTGTACAGAAACATGCTAGTCCTCATTGGTATTCCACTTTAACTCAATCAAATCTCAATGGGATCTGACCTTACTTAGAATAACAAAATGTCCTTTGAACAAATTGCATTAAGAATTTCAAAAGCCAGGCATGGCGAGATCACCTGGAAGGCCCCACTGGAGGTTCTCTGTTCAAAATTTGCATTCAAGAAACAACCTTCACCTTTCAGTTTCAGATACACTATAATAATCACACCATAAGCAACAACTAGCTTTTGTAAAAAGAATGAGGCGTTCTTTACAATGCCCTTACAAACTTGCTTTTGACTGGCAAGGTGTGGCGTTAGGATAATTTATATAGAAGAAACCAGGCATCAAAGTCTAGCCTTCTCATTGATATCCCAGTTTTTTTATGTGTAGACAATTTTTTTATTATTAAATACAGGGAACCACGTGCGGTTCCTCATTCCCAACCAACGTTTTGAAATGATACAGTCCAGGAGGAGTTCTCCTGCCTCAACTACTGTGTGCATCAACTACTAGGCCTCAGTATCATAGCATCAAGAGATTGCTTGCTTGTTCAGACAATTTCATATCCTTCAGATGCCAGTAATTAATCAATCATTACATTCATATGCTGCCTTTTTTCCTCCAAGGAATCCAAGGTGGCATATTCTGGAGGCTGGTGGTTCCTGATGTCAGTGGGGCTGAGATTCCACTCTGGTTTTCAGTCAGAGCTAGACAAGTTTTGGGACTGGGTTCAGAATCTTGGATAGCTCCTTAAGAGTTTTGACTGATTCTGACTGAAACCCAGAACGGATTCACAGCACCACTGACCTCAGAACCACCAACCTCCACTGGGAGCATACCTGGTCCTCTTCCTCCTCTCCATTTCATCCTCCCAAGAACCCTGTGAAGTAGGTTAGGCTGAGAGTCAGTGACTGGCCCAAAGTCATCCTGTGACCTTTCATGGCCAAATGGGGACTAGAACCCAGATTTCTGGAGTCCCAGCCCGACACTCTAACCACTACACCACACTGGCTCCTGCTTTCACTGACAGAAGTATGAACATTCCCATCATACCCCAGTTCTCCTACCCAAGAGTTCTGCCCCTGGCTTCATGCTATGATAAACGGCTGAATGCGGTCTTTCTCTTCTGCTCTCTTCTTCTAATTAAAGCACCAAGATGGTGTTTGCTGTTTTGGTGAAAGATGTACCACATCAGCCTTTCCCCAACTTGGTGCTCTCCAAATGTATTGGACTACAAATCCCATCATCCCCCAGATAGCATGGTCACTGGTTGGGAACAGCTGCATCCGATGGTACTCGATGGAGAGAGAGGAAAAGGAACGCAAGAGCATGGGAACCCAATGCTCTTGCATGGGAACGTGCTTTTCAAACGGGGGGGGGGGGGTCGGATCTCTTACGACGCAAGGGCTGGATTCGATTTGGAAGAACCCCTTGGGACCAAAGTACCAGTTGGCTGAGGATTGTGGGAGCTGTAGTCCCACACACCTGTAGGGCAGTGGGTTGGGGAAGGCTGGGCTACCCCAATGCTGTCTCGTCTGGATAGTAGCCGCTTCTTTAGCTGGCTGGGACAGGCTTTCTTCTTCTGTCTCAACACGCATAAGATTTCACCCTTCCCTGGCAATGCCGGGGATTGAACCTGCGACCTTCCGCACGTGCTGTTCTCCTGAGCCACATGTCTTCCCCGAATGTGGATGCAACTTGTCTCCCTTAGGGAATGGGTGAAACTCCCCTCTAGAGATCGCTCCAGCGTTATTTGAAATGCAACCTTTGTCTTCCCTTGAAACCCTGCAGAGGTTTTGCGTAAGAAGGAACCCTTCGATTTATTTTTTATTTTCCTTCAGGCAAAATTTCAAGGACAACTCTTTCTTTGCTGAAGAAAGAGTTTTGTTTTTGAATAACCAAAAGACAATTTCTCTCTCTCTCTCTCTCTCTCTCTCTCTCTCTCTCTCTCTCGTCTACTCTCTTTTACTCACTCACTGTCTTTCTCTTCCTGGGTCTGGAAAAGGGAGACGTTCTCCTCCCTCAGTCGTCTATATTGTTTCTACCTCCTTCCCCTAAAATGCAAAGTCAGCTGTGATGCCCCTATCTTAATTGTTGCAGTGAACAAATATCCCACCAGACAAAACACTGCTCTATGGAATGTAAAATGTAATTAGAGGAAGACGCAAGAAGGGCAGGTTGACATAATGAACCCAACAGCGGGGCATATGAGTTGCATCCACTCTTGGCAAAACATGCTTTATGATTTGCTATTAAAATGACACTTTAAACTAACGGGTAGACTTAAATGGAAAGGATAAATTCTTGCCTGGCGTTATTAACTCACCCCCTAGGCACTGGCTTGACACCTCTCTCAGAGGTCAAGAGGGCTATTGCGTTCCCCCCACCTATCTTAATTTATTTTAAGCATATGCAGATGTAGCATGGTTCATTGCCCTGCTAACTACACCATTCAATTGACTTTGTAACATCTGAGAACATCAAGTACTCTGTGATCCTATTGACACAACCAACTTGAAATAGTTTTATGCCATTTTGATGGTTGTGGTTTCTCCCAATGAATTCTGGGAGTTGAGAAAGGTTAAGTCTCCTCTATAGCACAGATACACCCTCCTTTTCTTTCACATGCAAAGCGCACAAGGTTGTCATCAGAATGAAAAAGGGAAGAAACATGTATGCTACCCAAGTTCCTTAGGAGACAGGTGGGACTTAAAAAAGTAATAAATAACACCAAAGACCACCATCACACCTAATCCTCCCCCCCCCCCCCCGCTGATTTGCCTCCGTGGTTTTTTTAAAACCTCTGATGCAGAAGCGCATCAAGCTTATGATCCCTTTCACCTGAATAGCTGCTCCTTCGCTCTTCCACTTTACTCCACTCCACCCATCTCCTTCTCTTTCTCCCTCCAGTCAGGTCCTGTCAGACGAGTACTTCAACCAGACCGCCTTTCTACCAGGCAAAAATGGAACAACCCTTTAGTCTGGCTCTTTGGGGGCATCGAGGGAGTACAATCCTGTCTCTGCAGAGATTCAGACATTGTATGGTTTTTTTTAAAAAAAACATTTTCGGGCCTGGAATGCAAGGTTTGGGTTTTATATTGAAGCTTGGAGCTGGCTGCTGGGAGAGATCACTTTTCCCTGCCAGGACCTGATGCAATCCATTCAAGCCCCCAGTTCCTTTAAAACTACAGAGGGGCTTAGGGCGCATTAATTGTGCTTAGGGAAAATAATCCAGACTTTTAGAGCTCTAGGAAAGGCTGGGAAAGAGGCAGGGTGTCAGCAGGACAGGCACAGCATCATGTGAGTAACGTGCTGCAAATCCGCACACCAGGCATGGCAAGAGTGCACTCAATCGCTGGTGTGATGGAGCTCAAAATCTCCACATGACTTTTTTAAGCAGAGCAGTAAGTAGTCACACTAATGGGATTTTGAACAGGAAGTTGTGGTGTGTGTGCGTTATTTCAATTGGGAATGGGGCAGAGGGTTAACCCCCCCTCTCCTTATGCTGCTTTCCAATCTGTCCGCCAACTCTGCACTAGCTATTTGTTAAAAATAATAATCAGACATTCAAGTTCAAACCATGTAAACAGTCTCATACGCAGTTTGTCGTTTGCTTGTATTGTAAGCTGCCTTGCAGACTTTGTGGAATATAAGTTTCCCATGGCTGGCTGGTTGGCCACTGTGTGAACAAAATGCTGGACTAGTTGAACACTTGTTGGTCTGATCCAGCATCAGGGCTCTCTTTAGATCCTTAAATGTACCAAATAAATTGCTTAGACTTACACCCACACCCTTCACATACGTATATGCCACCTACTGTGATAATGGGTTGCATCTAAAGATTCCCTTCCTCTGAAGGAGCTTCCTCTAAAGTAAAGGAACCTCTGGCATTAATGCAATGGGCATTTCACGTTTTTGTTGCTGCTGCTGCTGTTGTCTCCTAAAAGCCAGAATATGTTGAGACGCAGATTTGCTTAATTAAAACTGACCACTGTCTACTGAATTTTTGAATGCTTAGACATATATGCACACACATAACTACAAAGGAAATTATGTTTGTAAGCACGGGGCACTTTAATGAAGTTTAGTGGAACGAGCTCATTAGAGCAGCAGCTTTCCAAAGAGTTTGCATTTCAGAAGCCACAAGATTTGATTTTATGGCCTTTTAGTATTAGCATTAAACCCTCTGCGATTCCGACAGGGCTCTGCCAAAAATTGCAAAATGGATGCGGGAACTCCAGAAGTTCCACTAATTGCCTGTAAAATGCAATTGCCGTCTTCTTACTTTTGTTTGACGGGGCTACAATTGACATTTTCCCTAACTGCGCAACAACTGATTTCATGCATTGTTCCCAATTCCACTTGCCTGTTTTTCAGGCTATAGCAATAAATGCCAACTTAAAATAAACAGATAATTAAAAACAACAACAACAACAAGAACCAGGAATAGTTAGGAGACTCTGATTATCTAATGGAGCAATCTACATTGCCTCCTTCCATTTTTATTGAAATGTGAAACAAATAAATAAATAAACAAACAGTACATTAATAGCTGCCTGTCTGTCTTCCCAGCTTTTGTATGTTTTGCCCCATTCTAAAAGGTTGCAATGTCTAGGGTGGCCATATGAAAAGGAGGGCAGGGCTCCTGTATCATTAACAGTTGTGTTGAAGAGGGACACCTGCTGAAATCCCCTTTTCTATGCAACTCTTAAAGATACAGGAGCCCTGTCCTCCTTTTCATATGGTCATATGGTTAAAGCTGGAGGAGCTATACTAGAGTGATGAGATGCAAAAGAGGGCAGGGCAGAGGAGGGCCAGGAACTCTTCTCGATCAACCCAGAATGCAGGACACGGAATAATGGGCTCAAGTTACAGGAAGTCAGATTCCGGCTGGACATCAGGGAAAACTTCCTGACTGTTAGAGCAGTACAACAATGGAACCAATGACCTAGGGTGGTCGTGGGCTCTCCCATATTAGAGGCCTTCAAGAGGCAGCTGGACAACCATCTGTCAGGGATGCTTTAAGGTGGATTCCTGCATTGAGCAGGGGTTTGGACTCGATGGCCTTATAGGCCCCTTCCACCTCTACTCTTCTCTGATTCCTGCAGCTTTAACTGTTGTGATGAAGAGGAAATTTTGCCAGGTGTTGCATGCCTACAAAGGACACCTGCTGAAATGCCCTTTTCAATGCAACTGTTAAAGATAGAGAAGCCCTGTCCTCCTTTTCATATGGTCACCCTATAAGGATGAGTTACTGGCAGTAAGAGCTTTAAGCGAAGATATGCTGGTATTTTCTCCTCACCCTAATCCCTTTGTCCCCACCTACCACTAGAATTCCCAGCCCCAGAGCTTCTCTAAAATTGAACTTCACCCTCAGCTTGAGAGAGGTTCAAGTTCCCTGGCCTAGGGAGTGGCTCCGTTTCTGAGGTTGCCATCCTGTGCACTCTTGCCTGAAAGAAACGTTCAATTGATCCCAGTGGGACTTCCCTCTAAGTAAACACAGGGAGGAGCAGGTTCTGAAACAGGTGACCTCACAATTGTAGCTCCCTGGACCATTTCCTATTTTTGGCCCACCTGAATAAAACCAGCCCTACATGATACACTGTACTCTAAGACGATGCCTGCTCTGAACAGTCTCTCCCTCCCTCCCTCATTAAAATACCAAGGAGCTGACTTACTTGCTTACAGATACAAAAAACCATTCTACTGACCTAGACAGAATGGAGACAAATTGTTCCGATCCCGCTCACGCAACTCAGGTGATTGGAAAGTTGCTATTAACTGAGCCGGCACGGCACATTTTAATAATGAATCGTACCACGGTGTCGTTGGCCCAGGTATGTGCCATATTTTATTTTCAGCATTCCCCCCCCCCAAAGTAATTAAATTGCTCACAAAAGGCCGCTTAGCTGTACTTCCAACAGGCAAAGGCAGGGAGGAAGCCTGCCAATTCAGGTCATGGGTCTGTCCATTGTATCATGCCAATGCATCATGGCAAAGTTATGTTTTGCAGAACATGGGGCAGGGGGTGGAATTCAGAAACAAAGGTAAGGCAAGGATTTAAAAAGGGCTTCCAGTTTTCTAGCCAAGACAACTAGTAGATGTGGGGGGATGTCAAAAGCACTTCTGGTTTTAGCAAGTGTACCACTTATTCCCTCCAGGTGTCCAGCGGGAGCAAGCCTTGGGGCCCATCCCCTAACCTCTGTCCACTAGAGAGGTGCATATTAGCAAAACCTGATCTTATTGAGGTTCTTTGGATTCCACCTCAAACCTGGTTCGAACTACAGATGTTCCTCACTGGGAAATCCGGTTCAGTTTTTGGCTCAACAGAGTTCTGCCGCGTGTACAACTTACATTGCATCTGTGGGCTAAGGGCTGTTCCCCTAACTCCTGCCCTTAACAAACCTGTGAAAGTACTCTTAAAAAACAGAAGGGAAAATGGAGGATCACAACATTGTCTAAAGAACCCAAAAACAACCATGAGTACGGAATGGCGAACACACAACAAATGCTTTGTGTAGAAAAGCTCTTTGTCCAAGGAGCCCATGGCAAATCATACATCAGTCTTTAGCCGGATCTATAACTGGAAAGTGGATGGAAATAATATAGAACAGGTCCCTTCCTTTAAATATCTGGGGGTTATATTCCAGCAACGAGGAACTTGGTCTCTCCAAATAAAAACTAATGCCCTGCTGGCAGATAAAACGTTAAACGGATTACTCAGGTTTTATCGAACAAAAGGGGGTAATCTAGTGAAACCAGCCTTAGAACTATACAGGAGTAGAGTCATGCCACAGTTGCTTTATGGAGCCTTATTGTGGGCGATGTCTAATTTAGATCCAATTGAAAAGGCTCAAAATAAATTTTTACGTAGACTGCTATATGTGCCAGCCTCAACTAAGCTGGTAACAATTAGGGCAGAATTGGGAGTATTGTCAATAAAAGTAGAAGCCCTTAAAATAGCTTTATACTTTTGGTTAAAAGTGACATTCAAAAGGTCATCTGAGTTAGTTCTTTTGGCATTTGAGGAAATGGATTCCACCTCTTGGAAACAAAAGATTTCTAACATCATCTCTAGGATGGGTTTCTCTACACCCGTTCTAGCATCTATGGGTTATGATAGAGCCAAGCAAGTTTTGATAGAGCGTCTTAAAGATATAGAACTGCAATCTCAACTGGCCGAAATTACAAGTTGTGCATCAAATAAGTTGTATATGCATTTAGCCATTCCCCCTTTCTCCCTCTCAAAATATCTGATAGATTTATCCTCAAGAAGGTTGAGAGTGGCATTTTCTTGGGCACGGTTAAATGTTCTTCCGGTGGCAGATCACATGGGTCGCCTTCAAGGTATCCCAAAGGACGTTAGAGGTTGTCATTGCAATCACCTGATACTGGAGGACGCTGCCCATTTTATTTTAACTTGTGAAAGTTACTCAGATATTAGGAAAATTTATATTCTCCCATTGTTGACACAACTGACTGGAAGAACAATTGCTGAAAAGTTATGTTTTTTATTGCGTGATTTTAGTAAATATGTAACTTTTAGAACAGCGAAATTTCTGGTTTTGGCCATGCATGTGAGAGTAAATAGTGTTGACTCTAGGGATGTAATTTCATGTATATGAGAAGTGTATAAATGGCTGGTGGCTATATACAATAAAATTTACTGACTGACTGACTGACTGACTGACTGACTTTAGCCACATTGTATCTGCACAACAACCCTATGAGACAGTTAAAGGTGCAGGCACTATACTAGAGTGACCCTATACAAAAGAAGGCAGGGGCCCTGCACCTTTAACTGTTGTGATGAAAAGGGAATTTCACCAGGAACTAATTGCATACAAATGACACTGGCTGAAATTCCCTTTTCTCTACAACTGTTAAAGTTACATGAGACCTGACCTGGATTTTATCTGGTCACCCTAAGCTAGAGAATTTTACAGCTCAATGGGGATTTGCATAGGCTGACCATATGAAAAGGAGGCCAGGGCTCATGTAACTTCAAGAGTTGTAGAAAAAAGGGAATTTCAGCCAGTGTCATTTGTATGCAATTAGTTCTTGGTGAAATTCCCTCTTCATCACAACAGTTAAAGGTGCAGGGGCCCTGCCTTCTTTTGTATCTGGTCGCTCTAGTATAGTGCCTGCAACTTTAACTGTTGTGATAAAGAGGGAATTTCATCAGGTACTAATTGCATAGAAATGACACCGGCTGAAATTCCCTTTTCTCTACAACTGTTAAAGTTACATGAGCCCTGTCCTCCTTTTCATATGGTCACCCTAGATTTGCACCTTCATCTTTCTAGTGCTTGTCCAACAATCTAACCACCCAACAGACAGATGGCATCTGCTATTTTATGTACTTTTAGAACTTAACTCGGTGGAACTTACCTGTGAGTAAACATTCACAGGAAGAGAAAGTCCACCCTACAGCAGTTTCCTGGGCATTTTTAGAACTCTTCTAAGAATATTTGTGAGTTTTTTGGCCTTTGCAGGGCTTCGTTAAAAAAAAAGGGGGAGGGGAAGGGAGATAGCCAATGAATCAAATAAAGAGAAAGCATAAAGGAGAGAGAGACACAGCTGTATAAATAAAAATGCAGCTCCCCTCCACTAAAAAGAAAAACAGCCTGTGTGAATTTTCAAGCTCTAGTGGTAATTTCTAACTAAACATTAATCACGTGTAAAAATATACTCATGATTGTTACCAAATTAAACAGAACTGGACAACTTGATCGCTCGTCTCCAGTGGGCCACACTAGAAGAAAACGTAGTCCTGGGGAGGAGACGTCCGAGGCTGTTTCCAAGTCTTGGGATGAACTTTGTCCTGTTTTAATCAACAGAAGAACATTTGCAGATTTCTAGCCACAACATTGCACCAGGCCGACTGCTGATTCAGCCTTCCCAGCCTGGTGGCCTCCAGATGGGCTGGGATGCCATGCCCATCATTATTCCCACCACTGGGGATGATGGGAGTTCCAGTCCATCGCACCTGGAAAGCACCAGGTTGGGAGAGGCCTTTCTAAGGCCTTTGCAGAAAACTCTTTTGCAGTAAGCAAAAATGGAGTGGGCGATATTAGGAAAATTACAACTTTTCATAGTCACCTAGCCCAGTTATGGGGAGATGCGCATTTAATTCTGAAAATTGATGCTACAGAGGTACAGTACATACTTTGCATGCAGAAGATCCTGTGTTCAATTTCTGGCAATTCAAGTTTTGTTTTCTTTCTTAAGGGCCTCAGGTAGGAGATACTTGAATGTTTCTTCATATTCAGGATGGAGAAAACTTGAGATTATCTATCCACATGCATACACACACGCACGCACACACACGCACAACCCCCCCCCCCCCCCCCCGTATTCAGCTGTGTTAGTGCTGGGTTACTGCCTCTTTTTTTTCCTGATAGGCTCTTCATCTTTAACAGCTATACAACAGGCAGATACAACACAGCCCTCTCCATACTGGGAATAGTTGTACCTATTGAATTTGGCTGGTTCAGGTGGGTTAGAATTTTGATTTGGTTCATTTTTGATAAGATTTGACCAAAAATGGCCAATTCCTTATTATTCAAGATGGGAAGAACGTGAGATTAAAAAGATCTGAATGCAGGGCAAGCAGAAACAGTGTAAAATCCATGGAGTGAACTGGTCTCAGACAGTAAGACTAGGGTGGACCTCTCTGCCTGATATCATAGAGTCCCTTATATTCAGAGTAGATTGTACTGGGCAGTGGGCAAGCTGGGCAAATGGTCTGTGGTGGGCAGATGTCAGGCTTGCAGGATCAAACATTCTTTTTACTAGACCTGAAAGATCCACCAACTGAGCCGCGTGCAAAGCAAAAACACTTGGAATTAATTCTGAGCCCAGGAATTTGCTTTTAATGCCACAAACTGAGCAAACCATCCAATCCTGCCACATACAGAAGCATTCCTGGTTACCCCAAATTTTCTGCATTTCAGGAGTACAATTCCAGGCAGTGGGGTGAGTCCTTTTGTTGCTGCTGTGGTTAAAAACATTGGAAGTCAGAAAACTTTTGCCAATCTACAGCAAATCAACCAGAGACCTAACAGGAGAGATGGATCTACCTTCTGCCCGCCCTAACTGACTTGGCATGATCCAGCCACATAAGCATCTAAAGAACTGGAAACTGCAACAAGACATTGCAGTGTGGAGTGCTCTAGTTCAGTATTCCAGCCACTTAGTCAGCCATACCCTCCTCTGCAATACTCCATTCCAGTCTCCCATTTTCCTGCTGTAGCAGTCACTCAACATTCTGGGCATGTTGAGACCCTGCTGATCTGTTGGGGGGGGGGGGTTTCTCTCTCCCACCACCATCACTTAGTGGTGTTTTTTTTTTCTTTCCCTAAAGTTTATTTATTATTATTATTATTATTATTATTATTATTTTGGTACTTCTGCAAACCTTGGGGCTCCCCTGAACCTGCTGATAACTCATTATTCGCTACCTAAGAACCAGTACTTGGTGAACTGAGATGGCTATGGGTATATAGGAGGCATCAGCAAAACCTTTCTTCTCATGCCTGTGATAAACTAATGCGAGGGTGGGGGGGGGGGGGTGACAGTCTGAAGCGACTTTGGAATGCAATCAATGTTCAGGTGTGCAAAAGCTGGGAAAGGTGGGGGGGGGGAAGACAAATCACCCCAAATACTGGAGCACCTTTTGAATGAGGATATGCTGAAGCATTTGGGATTTTGTTTGTTTGTTTGTTTGTTTAGGGGCATGGGGGGGAGAGAACTAGATTTATACAACTAGGCATGACATGAATGAAATGGACAATCAAGGAGAAGTTTTTTTCTCCTTCACTCACAGTACTAAAACTCCAAATAACCCAGTGAAACCGATGGGCATTAGTTTTAGAACTGACAAAAGGAAGTGCTTCTATTTATTTATTTATTTATTCATTATTTATTTATTTATTATTAGATTTATATTCCACCTTTTGTCCTGTTTCAAGGAACCCAAGGTGGTCAAGTGGGGACTAGAATCTGGGTCTTCCACGTCTTCCACACTCCAACCACTGCGCAACACTGGCTCCTTGAGATAATGCTGATAATAACGGATGGAACTCTTGGGCACAGATGTGGCTGGAGCATGGCTTGCTGGGGGATGCTGGGAGGCGTAGTAGCCTAAACATCTGGAGAGCCCCAGGTTGGAAGGAAAGCTGACCTAGAGGCTTTGCTAACTCCACCAAATGTTTTCTGAGCATTGATGGGACCATGGAGGCACATTCTTAGGAGCGGCCCAGCCAAGGCACCAGACTCCGACATTTCTGCCATGCCAAGGAGGAGTGATCACACTGCACAGTAATGACGACGAGACTGATTACCTCTCGGGATGGATGTAATGCTACATTTCAGGGCTGAGGTGCATAACTGCTTTTCTCCCATTATATTTCCCTTTTGTACTTGATGTATCCTAGTCAAAGGCAGTGTCATTTTCCAAGAAGGTGCAGTAAGAGGCCCTCCAAATGACTCTCTGCCTACCCTTCTCATCTTCTCCACAGAATTAAAAGTGGCTGTGAACTTTGCAGACCCTTTCCGTTTTTACTCCTGTGTATTTGTCCTGTGTGTGTGTGAGAGAGTGAGAGACAGACAGACAGACAGAGAAAAAAGGAAGAAAGAAAGAAAGAAAGAAAGAGCAATTGTAGACACATTTACCAGGGTTGAGCCCCTTTCAACATATTAGGACTACCACCTGAGCAGAGATGCATAGGAGTGCTCACAAAGGAATTTGATTTTCAATTTTGGACTCTTCAGTTGGATATTCATTCATTCATTCATTCATTCAATTTTATCCCTTTCAGTAAAACAACTTCCAAGGTCCTTAACAACTATAGATAGATTGATAGAGGGATTCCTCAGATGAGCGTTTTATCGTACGCTCGCTACTGCCCACTCATGCACATCCTATAGATGAAACCGTCCACCTCCCGCCCTCCTCCAGCTCCTTCTTGCCTTTTTTCTGTCACAAAATGGACTCCTTTTAATTTGACTTTTTTGGGGGGGGGGAACAGAATGTGCCGCCATTTCCTGCTGTGTACAGGAAAGGCGGCATGATAAAACAGCCCCTGAATGGGCCCCTGGTCTTTTTTTTTTTACCTCCCCTTTCTTCTCTAGGAAGAAAGAGGAAGTATTGTGGGACAGGAGCAGGGCGAAGAAGCGACGGTAAGGAAACGCGATTTCCCCCCCCCCCTCCGTCTGATGATGCTCAGAGACACACAGACAGATGGGTGGATGGATGTATGCATGCATGGATAGATAGATAGGTAAAGTTGGTGGCACATTAGCATAAATATGCCATTTAAGTGGCAACACGTGATGCCCGATTGCACACAAAAGTGGCATCAATGTTTGACTAGTTGCACTAGAACATGGATAGGGATCTCACTGAAAGTGGTGCATTGCAAATGGACATCTGCATAGGAGTTATGCCTGTAGTTTGTGATCCAGCAAATAGTAGGCCCATGCCCATGTATGGTTCCCCTTGTCTGGATTGGGGCAGCCATGGCTTGGTGGTGCTAAAATGGACAAAGTTTCTGACTGATTCTGGCTTCCTTCAAGAGGTGCCCACCACCACCCTGCCCCTCCGAACCCTCTCACTCCTGATTTGACTGAGCTCTACCATCTTAAAGCATCAATCTTCTTAATTCTCTTGCCAGTACATAAGAAATTGAAGCAATAAACCACAACCTGCTTTTAGTGGTGTTCACATTATAATGTATGATACTGGCTGACAGGAGGACTGTTTTTCCATTAAAGTTCAACCAAAGATATGAGCGCATCATCTTGCCATGCATCTTGCTGGGGTGTGTGTGTGTGTGTTTAAAAACACACACGCCCTGATGACTCATTCAAAAAGCTGACCTTAAATTCACCCCATGCAATGTCGAGTTTGCATAGAGGGGGAAAATAAATACATTCATGTTGTATCTTCATTTCTGCTGGCTTTAAAATGCTTTTGGTGTAGATCCCTCATTTGGGCGAGGGGCCAAGAGGATCTCATTTCCCTATAGCACCCAATTAAAAATGAAGATCCTGAACTATTAGACTCACAAATGGATCTGTATAGGCAAGTGTAGCTGAACCACAGAATATTTATGCACACAGTTATTCAATTTGTGTGTTTCATGCAGTTATTTTCAATGCATACACACAGATGTATGGACAAAACTTGAATGTGTCCAGTTGTAAATATGTACTAAGCACGAAATAAAAGAGAGGGTTGCAGTGAAAGCTACTAGATGTAGATCAAAGTTCTTAGATACTATCAGTGTAAAGTGTTATAACCATTCAGAGATACGAAAGCAATGTGATTGATAGGTTATTAAAGGTTTCTGTATGTTTGCTGTTCACCCACCTTACTATCATTTCAGTTAAGGATGTCATGTATTTTACAGCTCTGTTGTTTTAACCTTATATGTAACTTTTGATATAATAGTATAGTATTGTGAAATTTTAAGTTTGTATTATTATTATTATTATTATTATTATTATTATTTATTACATTTATATACCTCCCCATAGCCGAAGCTCTCTGTGTTGCAATGCTCTGTAGATTGAGCAATAAATGTTTTGGATACCACTAAATAAAAGCTAAGCCCAATTTTTATTTGCAGAATGCACGATTTAAATTAAATCCCGTATATTAAGAACAAGTGCGTTCTCGAAGTGCTGATGCATATGCAGCCAAAATGGCACCACCCATACACAAGAGAAAGGTATCAGTAGGCTTGGGGTAAACCCCGGGTTTTGAAGAAGGACATAAAGTCATCAGGAAAAAAGAAAACCCTCAAGGTAGCAACTCCCCACAAAAAACAGCCCAATGAGGACTGAGGATACTCATTGGCCATGGCCACAGATACTTTGGTGGGGGTGGAATGGACTATCATGGAAAAGGGTCTGGCTGGCTGGCAACCTGAACAGCAGCCATCCCCACCACAACACTGTATTGCTGGTCAGTGTGGGTGTGGGGGACTAGGCATTAGACTTGAACCTGGAAATCCCGGGTTTTAACTCCCACTCCATCATGAAACTCAGTGGTTGATCTTGGGTCAGTCATCCACTTCTCAGCTTAACTGCTCTCCGGGATTGTTGCTGTTTGTGTGTTCAGGGTGGGGGGTTGTGGGTTGGAATGGATCTTCATGATCTAGATCCAAGAGGAAGCCTAGAATGAAAATAATATATAGTGTGTCCAACTTACCACTATATTTATTAATTTATTTCTATTTATTCGTTATATTTATATCCCGCCTTTCCTCCACAGAACCCAAGGTAGCCTAAATGGTCCCCTTCCTCTTCTCCATTTTATGCTCACAACAACCCTGTGAGGCAGGTTAGCCTGAATGACTTGGCCAAAGTCACCCAGGGAGCTTCACAGAATCATAGAATCGTAGAGTTGGAAGGGGCCTATGAGGCCACTGAGTCCAACCCCCTGCTGAATGCAGGAATCCACCTTAAAGCATATCAGAAAGATGACTGTTCAGCTGCCTCTTGAAGGCCTCTAATGTGGGAGAGCCCACCACCTCCCTAGGTCATGGGTTCCATTGTCGTATTGCTCTAACAGTCAGGACTTTTTCCTGATGTCCAGCCAGAATCTGGCTTCCTGTAACTTGAGCCCATTATTCCCCGTCCTGCACTTTGGGATGATTGAGAAGAGCTCCTGGCCCTCCTCTGTGTGACAACCTTTCTATTGTGTCTCCCCTCAATCTTCTCTTCTCCAGGCTGGGCAAGTGCAAACTAGAACCTGGATCTGCAGAGTGCCAGTCCAACACTCTCACTACTAAACCACACTAACTCATTTGGGCTGTGGTCAATGTAAATAAGGAATGTGATGGTTTCAGAATTCAGTGCTAACGCTCTGCCTGGCTTTAACTACTTTGCTCCTGCAGTTACTGCTAAATGAACTTTGGGCCCTGTTTGGGGCAACAGCTTCTATAATACAAAAATATACCACTTGGCTGCATTCCAGGGTTAATACATCTCCAGGCATTTTGGTCTCCCTACAAACATAAAAAATTACATCTTGGCTGCAGTTTGCTTCGTCCAATATTGATTTCGTATGTGTTTGGACATATGTTTTATACATTATAGAGAGAAATAACCACTTTTGTATCTATACTCCAGTTCCCTTGATATCGTTGACTCTTGGTGAAGTGTCCCTGTACACATGGAGGAAGAAAAGGTTAAGCAATTACAAATGCATTAATTTTAAAAGGAAAATGATGAGGTGCTTGGGAAAGAGAGGGGGGGAAATAGATGGATGACCCACAGGAAATAATATACTAAGCACACTGGATGGCAAATGAACAGACGCCGTTTTGTTCGGGAATTGGCCCAGCAATAATGACCAAATGAGGGACATATTATGAAGAAAGAAAGGCATACGAAGCAAAATAAATTTGCAAAACAGCAACGGGATTTCCTTCGCTGCAGCTGCGAGCTATTACCAGAGCCAGTAAATCATTCAAGGGTTGCTTTTAAAAGTGCAAACTGACAGTCTGCTGGGAATACGTTTGGGAATTTTTGCAATTCATCATCTTTGCTTGGAAGTCTGCAAGAGCTTCCATGCAGAAATTAAAAGACGCTTTGTAATCCTCGAGTCTGCTTTTTTTTTTTTCCAAATGATTAAGAAACACACAGTGTGTTTAATCTGAAGAAACCATGTGGATCCACTTGAATCTTCTTTTCCATTCGAAAGCAATTGCTTTGTCATGGGAACCCAGGCCTAAATAGAGGGTTGGGTGAATCTGTCCATTTCACTTTCTCCCTCATTTGATCTTTTTTAAATCTCAAATTCTTTCCATCCTGTATATGAAGAAATCTGTGGATTTTGGTAACTTCTTATCAAGAGTGAACAAAATCAGCATCTAATCCTAGACCCAAACTATGTATGACACTCAAATGTGGGTCTATCACGGAGGTTTGATGACCTGTTTAAATGAAAACCAGAGAGTTCCCTTGAGATCTGCTGCTTCATGGGATAGATTCTGGCCCAAAGCAGGCCTCTAGTGGTCATCCACTCTCTTTCAGTGGCCCTGGGCCTTAGTATGGCCACTCATGAATCACCAAAACAGAGGAGAAACATCCTCAACAAATAAGGCAAGAGGAGATACTTATTTGCATGGAATTTGCATATGCTAATTCATGCGTGGACCTTTCCAGGCTGCCGGTATCCTGGCAGCGTTGCTGAAGGAGTCCAGGCGCTGATGCTGACCCAAGATGGCTTCATGTTGCTTCGTGCTAAAGCCAGCCCTTCAATTTGGGCTGCAGCTCAGTGACAGAGTGCGAGTTTTCTATACAAAAGATGGGAGGTTCAATGCCCGGTAGGGATGGGCAGGAATTATGTTTCAGTTCAGTTTTGATACATATTTCCCCACATTTGCAAAGTCTGGAATATGGATGTCCGTATGTGTATTGATGCATTTAAGGTAAATACATAGGGTAGTATCCAATGTTAGTCCTACTTAGACCCATTGATAGAAATCAAACTTAAGTTAGTCGTGCCTAACTTGAGTCACATTCCTTTCAATAGGTCTACTGTAATTCAGACCAACATGAGTTACTGCACACACTTCCCAGGTTAAACTGTCACTAAGGGCAGTGCCGCCCCTTCCCCCGCCCCACCCCAAGGAAAGACAACAAAACAGCCAAGCAATGAACCATGACTAATCCCACCTGTGGGTCAGATCCAATGTTAGTCCTATTTAAAGTAGATGAATGTGACCTATGAATGTGACCTATGTTAGAGTAACCTTGGACATAACCCAGTGGAGACAATCCAGTGTTTCCTTTTAACACAGGGGAGAAACTAGGGATGTGCACTGACCCCCAGATCGGATTGGATCGCGGATCGGGATCGGACCTGGGGGGGGTCGGATCGGATCGGAGGTTGCCTGGATCGGATTGGATCCAATTCCGATCCGAAAATCGGATGTCCGATTTTCGGATCGGACGCCATTTTGAACGCATTTCCCCATAGCCTAGTATTGTGTTACAAAAACGCCTATCACTTTTTCATTTTTAAAGATAGAAGGATGAAACTTGGACACTTTGTAGATGGGTTAGGGGTAGTTATCTGTGAGAAATTTCAGAAACATAGGTGCTTGCCTTGTGTGACAATTAATTTTAGAAAAATGGGTAGTAGTGGGGTAAATACAGTTACACCTTCAACTTTTTTATTTTTAAAGATACAAACAGGAAGCTTGGGCACATTACACTTTGCTTGAAATGTGTGTGAAATTTCAGAAAGCTAGGTCCAGGCATGTAGTGGCAAGGTATTTTTGAAACAATGAGGAAAGAAACGCCTATAACTTTTTTATTTTAAAAGTTAGAAGTCTGAAAGTTGCTCACTTTGTAGATAGGTTAGGGGTAGTTATTAGGGGTGTGCACGGACCCCCCCAGATCGGATCGGGACCCGGATCGGGACCTCCAATTTTGTCACGGATCGGTTCGGACAAAATCGGAGGCCCCCCGGACCGGATCGAGTACGATCCCGATCCAAAAATCAGACATTTTTGGATCGGCCGCCATTTTTTTCCCCATAGACTTGCACTGCAATGCAAGTCTATGAGGAAAAAATGGCGGCGGGTGGGTGAGGGGGGGCCTAACTCCCTCCCCCCCGGGGCCGTCCGCTGTGGATGGCCCCGGCAGGTAAGCCCCTCCCCCGCGCTCCCTCCCCCCCCTGGAGCTGTCCGCTTCCATCCGCAGGCGCCCGCGGGCGCCCGCGGATAGAAGCGGACAGCTCCGGGGGGGGGAAGCCCCCTTCCCCGCCACTGCTTACCTTCCCGGCCCGTCCGCTCCCGTCCGGCACCGGCGGCTACTACCAGTGGGCTCCGCGGCCTGCTCTAGAGTAGCGCGCTGGGTGATGACATCACCCGGCGCGCCACTCTGGAGTAGGCCGCGGAGCCCGCTGGTAGTAGCCGCCGGCGCCAGACAGGAGCGGACGGGCCGGGAAGGTAAGGGCCCCCCTCCTACCCTCCGTGCGCCCCCTCCTCCCCTCCGCGCGCCCCCTGCTTACCTTCCCGGCCCGTCCGCTCCCGTCCAGCGCCGGCGGCTACTACCAGCGGGCTCCGCGGCCTGCTCTAGAGTAGCGCGCAAGGTGATGACATCACCCGGCGCGCCACCCTGGAGTAGGCCGCGGAGCCCGCTGGTAGTAGCTGCCGGCGCCGGACAGAAGCGGACGGGCCGGGAAGGTAAGGGCCCCCCTCCTCCCCCCCGTGCGCCCCCTCCTCCCCTCCGCGTGCCCCCTGCTTACCTTCCTGTCCCGTCCGCTCCCGTCCGGCGCTGGCGGCTACTACCAGCGGGCTCCGCGGCCTGCTCTCGAGTAGCGCGCCGGGTGATGACATCACCCGGCGCGCCACCCTGGAGCAGGACGCGGAGCCTGCTGGTAGTAGCCGCCGGCGCTGGACAGGAGCGGACGGGCCGGAAAGGTAAGGGCCCCCCTCCTCCCGCCCCCTCCTCCCCCCCCGCTGTCCACTTTCATCGGCGGGCGCTCGCTTGCGCCCGCCAATGGAAGCGGCGGTGGGCGCCAGTGGGCGTCCGCCGATCCGCTGATCCGCCGAACCGGTTCGGAGCCTTTTCGGACCGGTTCGGATTGGATCGGCCGATCCAGCTGTCAGATCGGAAATCGGATAATTTATTCGATTTCCCACTGGACCGGACTCGGATCGTGGATCGGGTCCGATCCAGTGCACATCCCTAGTAGTTATCTGTCAGAAATTTCAGAAAGTAAAGTCCAGGCATTTGATGGCTACGAATTTTTTAGATTAAAAGTTACAAAAGTTTTGCCACAGAGGCTTGGGCTGTCAATTGCACCCCCCTCCCCTGCCTCCCCCTCCCTCTTTTATCTGTCAAAACTCCCTGTTGTTGTAACTTTTAATCTAAAAAATTCGTAGCCACTAAATGCCTGGACCTAACTTTCTGAAATTTCTGACAGATAACTAACTACCCCTAACCCATCTATAAAGTGAGCAACTTTCAGACGTCTAACTTTAAAAATAAAAAAAGTTACAGGCATTTCTTTCCTCACTGTTTCAAAAATACCTTGTCACTACATGCTTGAAGCTATTCTTCTGAAATTTATCACACAAGTGAACCAAAGTGGTATGTCTAATGTGGAGAAATTTCACAGATGGGCACAGTTTAACTGAAATGGCAGTGAAAGTTGGATTTGCCCATTGAATGCACATCCCATCCCCAGAACGGAACCCAAACTTGGGAAGCAAACAGGTCTCAGTTGGAGACTGGGTGGGTAGGTGCTAGGATCTGGAAGGCAGCAGCAGCAGCAGCAGGCAGGCAGGCAGGCAGGCAGACATTCAACGGGCAAAGTCCGAACGTTGGGGACTCGGTTAGCAAGTCCCATGGCTTGTGCAAGGAGGGCGACGGGCTTTCCTCACAGGTGCTAGGATCTGGAAGGCAGCGGGCAGGACAGCAGCAGCAGGCAGGCAGGCAGGCAGGCAGACATTCAATGGGCAAAATCCGAACACTGGGGACTGGGTGGGCGAGTCCCAAGGCTTGTGCAAGGAGGGCGATGGGCTCTCCTCGCAGGTGCTAGGATCTGAAAGGCAGCATCAGCAGCAGGCAGGCAGGCATTCAACGGGCAAAGTCTCTCCTGTCTGGGGCACTGTGGCACAGAGTTCCATGGGCTGCAAAAGAAGAAGGGAAAATAAAGAATGAATATTATATGACTACTTTAACAACTACCTCCCTCCCACCCAGGACTGTCCTGTTGCAGTCCCGTGTGCCCACGCCCAAGTAGGCACATGGGGCTGCCTGCTCACTCGGAAGAAAGCTGGCAGACAGCCCCGCTTCAATTAGGTTGCAGGTGCCCCCCGTTTACTTGACTCTTACCTTAGTCGTGCGGGCATCGTTGATAAGAGGGCCACTTCCAGGCGGGAAGTGACGGGCAGATGGGCAGTCTGGATTCCCATCTCTCCCGGGCACTGTGGCGCTGAGTTCCATAAGCTGAAAAAGAAGAAGGGAAAATAAAGATTAGATAACAAATAACACTTTAACAACTAGCTCCCTCCCACATTGGACTGGCATCTGCCCAGCCCTGAGTGCCCACGCCCCACCATTAGCTGCACGGAGTTGCCTGCTCACTGGGAGGTCAGCTCTCAGTCAGCCCCTTACCTCAGTCATGTGGCCGACATGGATCGATGGGCCAGTTCCAGGTGGGCAGCTTTTTGGGCAGATGATCAGTTAGGATTCCTGGGTCTGCTGTGCGCTGAGGTGCTGAGTTCCATAAGCTGATATAGAAGAAGAGAAAAAAAAAAGATTTTATTACAGTGCCTGAACAACTACCTCCCTCCCACCCAGGACTGGCATCTGGCCGGTCCTGTGTGCCCCCGCCCAAGTAGGCACATGGGTCTGCCTGCCTGCTAACTCAGGGGTAAGCTCTCTGACAGCCTCTTACCTCAGTCGTGCGGGCGACGCAGCTCGATGGGCCACCTCCAGGCTGGCGGCCGGTTCTTGGGGAAGATGGTCAGATTGGATTCCCGTCTTTGATGGACACGTGGCACAGAGTTCTGTACGCTGAAAAAGAAGTAGGGAAAAAAGAATGAATAACAATAGTTTAACAACTGGCTCCCTCCCACCCAGGACTGGCCTGTTGCAGTCCCATGTGCCCAGGCCCAAGTAGGCACACGGGGCTCTCTGCCTGCTCACTGGGAGGTAAGCTAAGCTCTCAGATAGCCTCTTACCTTAGTCGTTCGGGCGTCGTTGATAAGAGGGCCACTTCCAGGCGGGCAGTGACGGGCAGATGGGCAGTCTGGATTCCCGTCTCTCCCAGGCACTGTGGCACAGAGTTCTGTAGGCTGAAAACGAAGAAGGGAAAATAAGGAATGAATATTAGACTACTTGAACAACTAGCTTCCACCTTGGAGGGCTGCCTTCCTGCTTGCTGGGAGGCCAGCTCTTAGAGAGCCACTTACCTCAGTCGTGCGGGCGACGTGGATCGATGGGCCACCTGCAGGTGGCCGTGTCTTTGGGCAGATGGTCAGTTTGGATTCCCGTCTTTGATGGACACTGTGGCACTGCGTTCCATAAGCTGAAATAGAAGAAGGGGAAAAAAAGATTAGATAACAAAATACTTGAACAACTAGCTCCCTCCCACCCAGGACTGGCATCTGGCCGGTCCTGAGTGCCCACGCCCCACCATTAGCTGCACGGAGGTGCCTGCTCACTGGAAGGTCAGCTCTCAGTCAGTCCCTTACCTTAGTCATGTGGGCGACGTGGATCGAAGGGCAGATGGTCAGTTAGGATTCCCGGGTCTGCTGTGCGCTGAGGCACTGAGTTCCGTAGGCTGAAAAAGAAGAAGGGAAAAAAAGATTAGATAATTAAATACTTTAACAACTGGCTCCCTCCCACCCAGGACTGGCATCTGGCCGTTCCCGTGTGCCCACGCCCAAGTAGGCACACAGGGCAGCGTGCTTGCTTACTGGGAGGTAAGCTCTCAGACTGCCCCACTTCAGGACACTCTCAGGTGTTCCTGCGTTGACTGCACACACTTACCTTAGTCGTGCGGCCGCTGTGGATCGGAGGACCACTTCCAGTCGTGCGCCTCCAGGCAAAGTCACAGCAGCAAGGGCGCCTCCAGGCAAAGTCAGGCAGGCAGAGTGCCAGGCACTGGCACATTGCACAAGTAAGCAATAGAACCATGGGACCGGCCCACACGATCTGGCTACTTCACAATGGCGGCAACCTGGCTGGCGGGCGGGCAGGCAGTGGCAGGCGGGCAGGCGGAGTCAGGCAGGCAGAGTGCTAGGCGCTGGCACATTGCACAAGTAAGCAATAGAACCATGGGTCCAGCCCACGTGATCCGGCTACTTTACAATGGCGGCAACCTGGCAGGCAGGCAGTTTTTTCAATCATATAGCCAAAAACGCAACACACAGTGACAGCCCTGCAAGGCTGCCACATAGGTCCAAAAGACACAAACAGTGTAGGATGCTGCTTTGTCATCCACTCAGTGTAGGAGCCTGGAAGAGGAATCCTATCGGTTCCTTCGTTAAGAGTCAGAGAGGTGCATGCGTTCCTTGGCAATAATAAGCCTTCTTCTTATCCAAAGTTCTCATGAGCCTATAACATGGTCATTTACAAGAAGAAACACACATGGAAGTGTGGGACCTTGCAGATGGCCTGGAGGGAGTCATCGGAGGCCAATTTCAGAGGCACACGTGCAAGCACATTGGTTCAAGTCAAACAACATAGAATGTGTGAGATGCTTGTGCATCCCCTCAATAGAAGAGGCTAGGAGAAGAAACTAGATCCCTTCGGGATCCTTCGTTCAGAGTTGAGTTACTGAGCTGTAAACACAGCCAGTAAATTAAAGAAAATAAAATTACCAAAAATAAGAATTAAAAAATCAAGGGCCTGCCAGAGCCTGCCAAAAGGTGTGGAATGGATGGGGGGTGCCTGCCAATTACTCCCCCAAGGGCATGAGGGTGGGGTATCCCAGCAGGGGCAGATTGACCTTTAGGAAGACCAGCTACTCCACCATCTCAGCGTTCAAGTGAGAGCGATGGGGTGTGACCACGTCGCCCGCCATGGAAAACACCCGCTCACTTGGAACGCTGGACGGTGGGCAGCTGATTCTATCCATGGCCACCCGCGCCAGATCAGGCCACATCTGGCACCAGGATGACCAGTAGGCCAGTAGTAGTCCTACATCTGCTCCTCCAGGTAACACTGCACTGCTGCTGCAGTGTCATCACGCTGTTAATCCACCATACGCTTGAGCATGTGGTAAGTGGACTTCCAACGTGTTGCCACGTCCTGCACTAGACGGTGCTGCGGAAGTCCCAGCTCCTGTTGCTTCTCCAGCAGCAACCGACTGCCCTTGACGCTGTGGTGGAAATGCCCGGCCACCTTCCTGCAGCTCTCTAGGAGATTACGGATTGGGGGAGCGAGAGGGGCCTTGCTGCCTCCAAGGCCATCCTTCACTACCAGGTTGAAGACGTGCGCGATGCAGCGGATGCCCTCAAATCCGCCATCGCACACCGCCTTCACCATGTTGGCTCCTCCGTCCGTGACCATGTAACCGCGGGTGTGCTGATGCCTGGCCAGCCACCCCGACACCATGCGGTTCATGGACTCTGTAATCTCCTCCGCTGTGTGGGACTGGTCCATGACTGCTGTATGATGGAGGGCCCAGCAGCAGCCCTCCTTCCCAGTCCTGGAAGTCCTGGGTGCTTCCTGCCCTGAGGCTCCCCACCAGTGAGCCGTCAGGGACAGGTAAACGTGCATTCCTCCTTCGCTGGACCAGATGTCCGAAGTGAAGTGCACCTTCTGTGCCTCTGCCTGGCACAGATGACCCAGAACTAACTCCCTGCATGCCCGGTACAGGGAGGGCACCACACGCCTGCTCAGGGTGGTGTGACACGGCGGCTTGTAGTATGGAACCACAAGAGCCATCAGCCTCTTGAAGCTTGTATTCTCGACGAGGCTGAATGGCTGGTCATCCAACGCCACCATCTCACCGATGCAATTGGTGATCTGGTTGGGCGCTGGAAAATGCCACCTTGTGGCTCCATACTTCCCCCACCCCATCTCTTCCATGGTGGCCTGGCGAAGCCTCTTGGGGATGGGAGCTCGAGAGCTGGCAGAACTTGCAGGAGCCTTCTGCTTGCCCTTGCTAACACCAGTCTGCTGCGAGGTGCCCGCCTCGGTCCCAAGCAAAACAGACTGGTGGTGCCTCTGCATGTGGCAGCTGAGGTTGGTGGTGGTGAAGTGGCCTGGCATTTTTCCCCTTCTCACATCCATCTTGCAGTGGTGACAGACAGCAAACCGGGAATCCACTCCCACCTCAAAGTGGTCCCACACCTTGCTTGTCTGTCGCTTCTGGGGTGACACAGATGGCCCGCCGGCACCTTCATTCTACAGTGTCACTTCAGGAGCAGGGGAATGAGTGGAAGAGAGGATGGATTCTGGAGAGCGAGGCTCTGCTGTTGCCTGCTCTTCCTCTTGCCCCACATCAAAGTCCTCCTTCGCACTCTGAACCGTGCTGACTCCCACAAGGTCTGGGAAAAGATCAATCAGCAGGTTCACAGGCTCACCCACCAAAGAAGGAGCTGGAGATAGTCCTCCTTCTTCACAGCCACTGCTACTCCCAACACCTGGTAGTTCAAAGAGTGCCCTGCAGGCACTACTTTGAGTTGCCTCTGCCTGCTTCTGCTGCCCCAGTGGAGGACGCCTCAGTTTAACTGGGGGCGTGGAAGAAGCCTGCCTGCTGCTGGTCCCAGCAGCAGCAGCGCCGCACCCAGAGCGGCCTCTCCCAAGTGCTACCTTAGCAGCAGCAGCCCTTTGGGTGCCACATTTCATTATTATTATTAACTTAAGTATGTGTGCTTTGCCCACAGTTTTTGTGTTTGCTATGTAGCAGCAGGCTACACAGCCCAGCAACACACACACACTCACAAGCACACACACACACACAGATAGAAAGAGAGTATAGAAATATGTTTTTGTTATTTTTTGGTTTTTTTTTTCAGAGATAGAAAAAGAAAAAACAAACACACTCACTCCCAAAGACAAACTACAGATATTTTAAGTCAAACAGACAAACAAACAAACAAACGTGCTATTCAATAGAGAAAGGAAAGGCAATAGAGAAAATGAGAGAGAAAGCACAAGGAAAGCTGAAGAAAAAGACCAGAAACTCCTCAAATCCTCCAAATTCAAAATGTCTCACCAGATCCAAACAACCACTCCTTCACTTCCAACTCAATACATCCCACAGAGAGCCAAAAGCAAAAGCCAGATAATATAAACTGCGTTTTCTACTAAGCCCTCCTCCAGCATTGCGATTGGAGGCTGAAGAAAGTCTTAACAGGATTAGGTGATTCAGTCACAATTGGTGGATCAAGCTGTCAAACACACACACACACACACACCCTCCCCTCCTTACTGGAAGTTTAAAATAATAAAGTTAAAACCTTTGTTTGCCACTAAAGTCTTGCACCAATTTCTCTGTAATTTTCAAAACATGAGGGGACATAAATACTATCCCATGTCTGGAAGTTTCAACTATATACCTCTTAAAACAAAAAAGTTACACAGCATATTCTCTTTCTTGGCTGTAAGTCCCATGTAAAACGCTATAATAAACCTTTGTTTGCCACTAAAGTCTTGCACCAATTTCTCTGTAATTTTCAACACATGAGGGGACATAAGTACTATCCTATGTCAGCGAGTTTCAACTTTCTACCTCTTAAAACAAAAAAGTTACGGCACATTATTTTTCAAAGCCCAAAGTCAGTTTAAAACACCATTAAAAAAGATCTGATCCGCCGATTTTTTCCAATCCGGATCGGACCTTGTCGGAGCGGATTGGATTGGATTGGAGGGTTGGTCAGATCGGATCAGATCGTTTTCTTCCGATTTTGGGGTAGATCAGATTCGGATTGTGGATCGGATCCGATCCGATGCACACCCCTAGGAGAAACACTTGGCCATGTTGATGGCATTTGTCAAAACAAAACAAAAACAGACAGACAGACACCATCCCACAATATTGTTCCTAAAAATCATTGGTGTTCTCCATATTATACTACCAGTTTCTCTCTTTCGCTCTCTCTTTCTTCAGTCAGTGATCCCTTTGATAATTATTGCCTAATCACTGTAATTATTGTATTAAGCTTGAATGGTGTGAGTATACTCGATTTTATTTTTTTGCAGTGTCTCAAATTTAAATGCTGGTAATGACACTTCTCCTTGCCTAAAATGAATATTATTGCACTTTTGATCATTCCTCTTTTGCAGCACAGTAATTCTTGAAAACGAGGCAAAGTTACAGTCTTTAATTACAGAATTCTGGGCCAATGAGAAACATAAGAGCAAAGCAAAATCCATGCTCATAAAGATATGGAAATTGATTTTAATAAAGCGATGGCACTCAAAGATTATTACAGAAGTAGTTCTGGATGACTGAGGAAAGGCATTGTTTGATCGCCAATAAGCCTAGCATTATTAGCCATCATTTGTAAGTTGCCAGTCATAAAAAACAACTGGGATGAAATGGCTTCTTAGCAGGTTTTTATTTTCAAGTCACTGAGCCAGCCGGCTCCAGGTTGTAGGGAGCCCTTGGGCAATAGCACCCTCCATGGGCCCCTCCCTCAGTGAGGCCCACCTCCTCACTGCCATGCCCTCCGCTCCTTTGGCTCTTCATCCGCTCCCTCATCCTTCCTTGCTTTGCCTGATGAGCAGAGAGACAGCGAGCAAGTAGGCAGTGGGATCCGCTCCTCCTCCTTCTCACCTGGACCAGAGCATCGGGCAGGTGAACAAGCAGGTTGCAATAGTGAAGAGGAGGGGCCACTCCAATGGGCCCCTGCTAGGGCATGGGTCCTCAGCAGGTGTGCAACTATGCCAACCCTTGACGCTGGGAATTGCTTCCCCTTCTTCAGAATAAAAGGGAGAATGCTGCGAATGCAAAACCCACAGTTCCTCCCTGGATTTTGGCAAGAATGCAGGCTCGCTCCAGGTTTGGGGGCTGCCTTTGGGAAAGACGCCCTGAGTGAGCCCCTCTCCTCCATCCTGCAATTGCGTACTTGCGCCCTCTGCCTCTCTGCCCAATCCCCACCACTGTCCAGAAAGCAAGTGCAGACAATGAGTGAGTGGGCAATTGGAGCTGCTCTTCCTTCTGCTCAATCCCATTGCTTGTTGGGTTTCTCCCAAGATCAGAGAGCAGCGCTGATTAAACGTACCCTTAAAATTAGCGGTGTACTGAGCAAATAATCTTTTTTGCTGTTGATGATGGTTCTGTTCTTCCTAGGAAATTTCATTGTTTTTTTTTTTTACTGTTGTTTCCCCCTCCCTCATTGATGATTAAAGCCACTGCTCCTTTCATTCAAATAGGGTTCCTAATTATTCATGGTATGCAAATGTGATCCCAAATAATAAAAGGAGAGGTTTAGTGCTTAATGAATTGGCATGAAAACTGAACTCAGAAGTGTGGATAATGATGCAAATCAAACCTGCCAATGATTTTTAGGGTCCAAACAATTGGATCCTACGTGATGCTGAATTTTTCAGAATCCGTTTGTCTTTAAGTGATACGAAACATATGTTGTAACAATGCAAGTAACTGCACTTGGTCCGATTTGTCCTTTGTTACCTATATCTCTTCTTTTCTTCTGATCTGTCAGGGACCTGAGCATGTGTATCTTTGTGTTTCTGTTACATGCCATTAGGTCCTGAAACCTGGGGGAAACGCATCTCAAGAAGGACCTTGCAGCTCCTGCAGGAAGACCTGAAAATTCTATTAAGCAGTCCAACATGCCTGGTCACCTTACCTGGAGCCCAGGAGGAGCTCCTATGCCACAACTCAGTTCCACATCTGAATTCCAGGTGCTAAGATGAAAGTGGGCCCAATGTCAGGTGACCCTATTTTGAAAACCAAAAAGGAGGACAACATGGTCGGCCCCAAGGGGGCATCCCCACCAACTTGTCTGCCCCAGGGGGCGTGTCCAGCACCAAGGAGGCGTGCCCACCGGAACATAGCCTTGGTCACATGTCTGTTTTTATAGCACACAATTAAGACAAATCAGTTCTACTTAACATCTTAATGTTAAAAACACTGAAATAACAAGTCAGACATCCAATATGTTTTTTTTTTTAAAGAATAATTTAAAAACCTCAAACTTTAAAAATTCCTAAAAATCAATGGATAAACGGATGTGCTTCAAATTTGGCCTGGCTAAAGCCCTACTTAAGTGCTATCATGCTGCCAAATTTCATCTCTTTTATTTTTAAAAATGATGGAGCTGTAAGCATTTTTGTTAATTCCCATTTGACTATAAAGTAGAGCTGCCCTTTGGGTGGGGGGAGGATGGGAAAAAAACCAGATTTTTCTTCAAATTTCATAATCCCCCCCTTCCCCAGGTTTGTTACCAAAAATCCTGACATGTCCTGGTTTCTCCTGACATATGGTCACCCCAGTGGGAGATACTGAATCAGGATTAGGGTGTCCAATTAAAAATCACACACACACACACACACACAAGAGAGGGGGGGAGGACAAGGGAAGACACCAATCTGCATAGCATTTGAATATGCTAATTTATATGTATTGATGCTAACTTAGAACGAATTATTATCATTTAAATAGAAATACAGTACATCTCACCATAGTGCAGAAGACTGATCACTTGAGCTGCATGCATGCCTGTTCACTTCGCTGTTCAGGTGCTCACTGTTGAAGGGTAACCATTTGTATGGTTCTTTATCTTTAAACTGGAATTGGACTGGAAAGGTCTTCAAATAGAGGACTGCCCACCCTACCCCTTTGGGAACACTTGATAAATAGACAGTTTGATCTCGCTTTCAGTCTGAATCATTTAAACAATTCTTGCAATCCCCGAGAAGCTACCATATTTCCTGTTTATGTTTTTGCTACTTGTTGCTGTTCCTTCTACTAAAGTATGTGATTTGGCTCACTTGCTTGAGACCTGGAATGATCCATACACCATTCTGAGATGCAACTGATCCGTGCTTGTTCCACACTTTATTAATGTACTACTACATGCGGGCCTTTCCATGTGACATTACTCCTCTTATTCAGCAATATGTATTATACACTACATAAATGCTAAAATATGTCAGATCCTCTCCCTGTACACCACAGCCTTGCCTCAGTTTCTGCTTCTAATTCAGTGTGATCCAACCTGTGCAGGTGGGCTGCTTTTCAATCGTTGAGCTTAAGCAGATGGCTGTTGCTCTTTTTCGATTCTGGAAATTCCCTGGTCTTTGGCTTTCAGACTCATTTAACATCCTGCTCTTGCTTAGAAGCAAATCTACAAATGTTCGCATTTATTAGCCTTAGAGGGAATAAATGGAATGGCCCATATCTGAAGCCACCAATTAGGTAGCTTTGGACAGGACTACATCTCATGTCAGGGCTATGAATACTGATCATGTGGGAAAACCAAGAGCCCTTCTTTCAAAAGGAAATGTTTCCGTATTACCCCATCAATTTTAAAGGAGCTATTATTACAGTACATCAGGCAAGATCCTTTATGAAAAACTCATCTTGAATCGTCCACATAATAACAACATCAAATAGATGGCTTCTTAAAGTGTGTGTGTAGTATCAAAGGAATCTAGCTTCCCATGTCTCAGAAAATACTGTTTTCTGTAGGATGTGGGAATGAATAGGGTAGGGGTCTCACTATGTATAGAGAAGAACTGAAACATTCTATAATTTATATGGTATATACATACCGCTGAGTAAGAGGAATTCTTTGGCATGAAAAAGTCAGCACGGAGTAGCTCATTAAGCAGGACCTGGGCTTAATCTAACTTTGAACAATTTTTTTTAGGGGAAAAAAGGGGAAGCAAGGAAGAGAAAAAGGGAAAAGCAGGTTGTGTGATCTCCTGCCTAGGAGTTTAATCTCAAAGTATTTGAGTATAATGAATGAGTGAATTTAGGGCAAGTGATTAACAACAAAGACGAGATCACATTTTTTATAAATAAGTAAAATAAAAATAATGTTGGGGATAGCATCCTGTTTACAAAGTCAATGGAAGAGGGCTGTACTGCCTCGTTTTCACTGTTTTAATCTTTCAGAAGAAAAATGGTCAGATGGCACTGTGGTTTGGCTTCCACCAATTTCAGTCAAGACCATCACAGGTGGCCTAAATCTAGATAAAATGTTTTTTTTATCCCACTAGATGTGTTAACTAGTGTAACAATGCCAGGGTGTTTGTGTTATCAGTACTGCTTTCTTAATTGGTAACTGTAATGATTTTAAGCTTTTATATAATTGTCACAGTCTGTATTTTAAGTTTCATTTCCTTCTGACCTTATTCTTCACACCCCACCCACACCACATATACCTGCCAAATGAGGATAGTTTATGCATCTGGTGAAGTGAACTCTAACCCATAATAGCTTATGCCATAATCAATTTCTTAGTTCTGAAGGTGCCACAAGAGTCTTTATTGCTTTTTTGTAACTGACTAACATGACAACAATGTAGAAAATGTTAAAAATGTCAATAGAATGTCATGATTTTAAAAATATGGCGGAGGAGACGTGGACAGGTATCACTTGGTTGAAAATCTCTATAGTTGTGGCAAAGATTTCTGACTATCTAGTTACTTGGTCAATGTCGTTCAGTAACATTGGTCCTAATATCTTCCTTTTGGTGAATGGAAAATCAGATTGGGGAGTGATTTTGAGTGAAATTGTCTAGAGGGGGAAAAGCTGGACTTTTCTTCCCTGATACCCTTCCTCCATTCTGTCTTGCAGTTTTGATCATCTCATTTTGGGTATGGGTGTTTTTTTAACGGAATTCTGTGTAAGGTGTAGCTTTAACTTGAGAAACAAATGTTACCTTGCAGGTCAGGTGATGATCAGATGAACTGGATGCAATGTTGCGTAAAGCCCATTGGAGATATGCTCTTAAAACTTTTGTGCTGTCTTTTATGAGAGTCAGGCACCACCCGCTAATCCCAAACAACCCCCCCCGTTTCAAACATAAGCATTCATCAAAAGGACTCACCAACTTTAGAGGGGATTATGATGGGTTTGTAACTTGCTGTTTCTGCAACAAGATAAAGAAAACAGGGTAAACGCGGCTGTTGATGGCATAAACAGATGCTATCCCATATAATGAAGCACATGGGCATAATTTGGTGCTGTCTTCCATCAGGAGGGCCGTCTGTGGAGCGTCTCACTAAATCTATGCTGCATTGGCACCTATGTCCTGCTGAATTTGGCATCACACCTTGCAAGCGGGCATGTAGCCACCCTAACAGATGGCATCAGAGTCGATATACCAACGAATGAAGGCACACATGTGCCAACGGAAGCCAAACCCCCTACAACAAACAAAAAAGCAAAAAGAAGAGACCAGATCTATAGATGGGAATTCTATTGCTTCTCCAGCTCACCTTCACCTGACGATTTTAAAATATGGGCTTTCTCAAGTGATATATCGAATGCATAATAATCTGTCACTGTGTTGGTTAGGTTGTTGTTGTTGTGTGTTGCATTGTTTTTCCTTTCTTTTTTTCTTTCTTTCCTTTTTTACAGAAAAAGAAAAGAAAAAGAAAAACTGCAACTTGTAGATGTGGTTCGTATAAGATACTTAAAGGACAAAACAGCCATTTAAAAGTAAGGTGCAGAACCCCTGCCTTGGGGAGCAAATCTAGCCCACCTGGAGTTTCCCAGAAGTCCACGTGCCCCTTCCACTTCCTCCACCCCCTTTCCGCCCATCACTTTGTAGTGTTCCAGCTGTTGTGCAGTTTTATCACCACTGAAATACTTCTCCTAAGGCCTTGTTGCTGGCAGTGAGTGCTTTAATCTACAACGTATGGGGGGTATTTTGGCCCCACCTCTTAAGTTTCAGTCCCACCCACTATTGGCACCCAAGAACTTCTCCAAACTGGAATCTGGCCCTTGGGCTGAAAGGGTTCCAAACACTCTGCCCTACCGATTGAAAAAAAGGCTGTCATAGATCAGACCTAAGATTTACTAACATGCAAAATCTCCAGCATGTCTATTCAGAAGTAATGGGAACTTAATGGGATTTTTCTGCCAGCTAAGAGTGTACAGGATTGCAGCCTTCATTCAGTATTCTGTTTCCAGCTGTGTCCAGTCAGATAGCTGTGAGAAACATTTCAGCAAGGCGTGAATACCACTGCACCTTATCCCTCCCGCCCATCATGTATTTGGCCACAGCATATCGTTGAACATGGGTGTGCCATTTCAAAGATGCCCATGTATGTGTCCAATAGTAATAAAGGAAACATCAAATGCAATGGGCATTACTACATATTTGGAGAAGAAGAAGAAGTTACATGTCCTTCTTGGACAGGAAGCCAGTATAGTGTAGTGGCTAGAGGGTCAGACTGTGATCAGGGTGAGCCAAGTTCAAATCCCCACTCAGCCAAGAAGGTCAGTGAGCGACTTTGGGCCACTCATGCTCCCTCTCAGCCTAACCTACTTCACAGGGTTGTTGTAAGGATAAGGTTGGTGGAGGGAGAATGCTGCCTGAATTCCTTGCATGCTCAAAAGTATAATGATTAGAAAGGGCAGGCCAAGTTAACAACAACAACAACAACAACAACACATCAATATGATAGCACTCTTCAAATACTTGAAAGGTTGTCACACAGAAGAGGGCCAGTATCTCTTCTTAATCATCCCAGAGTGCAGGACGCAGAATAATGGGCTCAAGTTACAGGAAGCCAGATTTCAGCTGGACATCAGGAAAAACTTCCTGACTGTTAGAGCAATACAACAATGGAACCAATGACCTAGGGAGGTCGTAGACTCTACTACATTAGAGGCATTCAAGAGGCAGCTGGACAGCCATCTGTCAGGGATGCTTTAAGGTGGATTCTTGCACCAAGCAGGGGGTTGGACTCGAGGGCCTTACAGGCCCCTTCCAACTCTACTATTCTATGATTCTATGAAATAATACAAGTAAAATGGCATGGGAAACATGGATTGTGGAATTGAACTTTTCAATTCCACGCAGAGCACCGGAGAAGCAGTAGAACCTCAGAAAAGATTGTAAGAGCTACAAATTGCACCAGTTCAAGCTTTCAAACTGCTCGCATGGCTATTTGCATGATATCCAGTGTCTTAAGGCTGAAAACACCATTATCCTCTCCGCTCTAAAACTAAGAAGCCAATTTGTTCTAACCGGCACTAATAAAAAGTATCATTAGCAAACATGGATCAGGAGAAACTACAATGGAGTGAACATGTGGTGGGAGGAGGTGGAGAGAAATAACACGAAGTTCGCATGAAAAAGGATTAGAACTACTTAAAGCTGCCAGTGTACAAATGGCCACCATTATATTAATATAAAGTTATTCTCTCAAGAGTTTACAGATGCTGAAATTCTACATTATGTTAAAAGGGGGAAAGTAGCTATTTGTGGTAATGTACAATATCACACACAGTCTGAGAGTTCTATTTGCAATGACGGCTCACTCCAATGAGGCCCAAATATAAGAAGAGCCCTGCTGGATCAGAACAAAGGTCCATCTAGTCCAGCTTTCTGTTTACACAGTGGCCAACCAACTACCCCAATGGGAAACCCACAAGCAGGTCATGTGTGCAAGAGCACCCTCCCACCCATGTTCCCCAGCCATTGGTGTATAGGTATACTCCCTCTGAAGCTAGAAGTACCATGTAGAGATCAGGATTAGAAGCCACTGGCAGCCTTCTCCTCCTCCATGAATTTATCTAACCCCCTTTGGAAGCCATCCAAATTGGAGGCCATCACCACATCTTGTGATAGTGAATTCCATAGTTAAACTTTGCACCGCGTCAAGAAGTCCTTCTTTTTACCTGCCCTGAATCTCCCACAATTAGCTTAATGGGATCACTCCACTGGGTTCTAGCATTTCTATGAGATCAAGGGCCTGTCAAGCCAAGGCCCCCTGCTCCCTGCAGTGGTCCAAAGTCCCATGTTGTGCACTAAAAGGACACACAGTCGACCCTGAGAAACTGGTATTCAGAGATACACTTCAGACTGCAAGTGGGAGCCCTATTTATTAATCTTCCCAAACATTTTAAAACTAACACTACGTGTAAATAAATAAATACATTGCAATTACATAGAAAGATTTTAGCAGAGACCACTGTCTTCTGTCCTAATCCTAAAATGCAGGCATTTTTAGGGGGTGGTAACATTGGAGCATTCATATATGGGATTCTCCCAAGTACGACGTGGTACATATACCATTCTGCCACAAAAGGACTATACTAAATCCTTTCACTGTCTGTGCAGACCAGTGGGGGGTTGGGGTGGGAGGGGTGAGCAATTCAGTTCTCCTGGTCCCAAGCCATGTAAGGCTTAATACGTTAAAAAAAGGCACTTTCTGTGCCCAGAAACAATCAGGGAGCTGAGATTCTAGATGCATTACGGGTGTTGAACATGTTCCACCTCAGGGCCTGAATTCAATTTTGTAGAAGCTCTGAGGAGCCACATTCCACATTTTGCTGAAAGCAAAATCTCTTACTGCTGTTAACTAAGCCTTAGAAGAGGCATTTTAGCCTTTTGTATCGGGGAAAAAAGATAAAAGCCATGAAACCGCCAAATGGCAGGTGTTGGGATAGGGTTTAGCACCTTGGATAGTTCCTCCAGGGTTCTGGCTGGTTCTGACTAAAACCCAGAAGGGATTCACAGCTCTACTGAAATCAGAGCTGCGAGCCTCCCATGATGGCCGCTTGGGAACCCCAGATTGGGATCTCAGGTGTCCAGATTGGGCCCGCAGCCCTGAGGTCCCACACCCCTGCTTTAGGGCACGTAATCTTGTGATCTGCCTTAACCGAAGGGCTGAACGCAACCAGGAGGGGTGTGGAACTAGCCGGGGGGGGGGGAGACACAGGACAGCAGCAACCACCCCCCTGTGGATCCAACATGAAGCGGGCCTCCAAAGGCATGACATAGAAGTCAAACTCTTGACCATGGCTAGATGTTCAGAAGCATAATACCAGGGCGACCAATAGATTAGCTACATTCCCCCCCCCCCATCTCATTGTTCCTCTCAGAGATAAAATGGTATAACGATCACACTCCACGCAAGCTGTGCAGAGCAAGGACCGCTTCCAAGAAGGCACAGAGCAGTAGTAAAATAAAATCAAAAGGGGGGGGGTAATAAAGAGAAAAACGCCCCCGAACCTTCAAGCACGCACTTTGTGTGACATCTGCCGCAGCATTGTTATCCAACACCATCCATTTTTTGTGTCACAAATCTATAATAGTCTCAACTTTTATTTGTGAAATATCGGTTCGTCGGCAGCATCTCCAAGCTGGCAGGCAAAGACTGACAGATGCTGCGATTTCGCCCTCATCTTTGGCTTAATGCGTCTCTCTCATTACACCAGCTAGAGCCGGGGAAATTATTCCTTCGCTTTGGAAAGCCGACGCGCAGCCATCTGTCTCTGCGTGGTTATCAAAACTAATAAGGTAATGTGGGGAGAAAAAAGAGGTCTTAAAAGATACTTGGAATTTACAGAAGAAGGTCTTAGGACAAAGGTATCCTCAAACTTTGGAGTGCTGAGACTCCCTAAGTCAAGGGCATCAGGGCATGAGCCTCCCCCCAATTTAAATAAAAGTGAAAAGAAGGAAGTGTTGCTTTGCAAGATCTAGCACACATTCCCTCCTAATTAACAGCCATTTTCTCTCTCTCTCTCTCTCTCTCTCTCTCTCTCCACAGAGAACTCTGGGAACTGTAGTTCTGGGAGGATGGAAGAGGGCTAGGGGAGAATTTGAAGCACTCTCAAAGAACTCTCTCCCAAAGGGTGGCTTTGTGTCCCACATTATAAAGGACAGTCCTCTGTTGGAAGTAGTGCTGTGCCAAAATTTTCACATGTTCAATTTGACAGAAAAGAAATTCATTTTGAAAAGAAATTCAAAAGAAGAACATTTCAGGGAAATTCTCATGGGGTGTGGCCAAAGTGTGTGTGCGAGTGTCCTTTCTTTCACTGTACAATCCTCTTTCCAGCAGCCTTGTAGCCTCCTTGGGTTCCTGCATGCCAGTCAAAGCCCAGGGAAGATGGGTTGCACTTTTACATTATGGTTTTATTTTGTGGTTTAAGTTTGATACTGAAATTGTATTTTATTTTTTAAATTGTTGTGAACCACCCAGAGAGCTTCGGCTATTGGGTGGTATAGAATAAATACCACCCAATAAATAAACAAATAAATGAACAAACAAATACATCACGAGGCAATAGGCCTTTTCAGATCAGAAAGTGCAGGTAGTGGGGGTGTCTGCAGAGCAATGGAAAGATGTGTAATAGGAATACACATGGGGCGGGGTGCTATCAATATGCTGATGACACCCAAATATATTTCTCTATGCCTTCAACAACATCGTCAGCTAAGGATAGTGTGTCTCCTCTGAATGAATGTTTGGAGGCGGTAATGGGCTGGATGAGGAAAAACAAACTGAAGCTGAATCCAGACAAGACGGAGGTGCTTGCTGTCAAAGGCCCCAACCTGGGTTTGGAGGTGTGTCAACCAGTTCTGGATGGGGTTACACCCCCCCTGAAAGACTGTGTTCGCAGCTTGGGGGTACTCCTGGATCTGTCGCTCCAGATGACAGCTCAGATTGATCGATGGCCAGGAGTGCCTACTATCAGCTTCGGCTGATACGCTAGCTGCGCCCCTTCCTAGAGTTGGAAGACCTAAAGATGGTAGTGCACGCGCTGGTAACTTCGAGGCTCGACTTCTGCAATGCGCTGTACATAGGGCTACCTTTGTGCTTAGTCTGGAAACTTCAACTTGTTCAAAATATGGCAGCCAGGTTGGTCACCGGTACACCTAGGGGTGACCACATTACACCAGTTTTAAAATCACTTCACTGGCTGCTGGTCAGTTTCCAGGCAAAGTATAAAGTGTTGGTTATTCCCTTTAAAGCCCTACATGGTTTGGGCCCAGGCTACCTACGGGATCGCCTTCTCCCGTACAATCCGCCCCGCACACTTAGGTCCTCTGGGAAGAACGTACTCAAGCCAGCCAGAACTAGGCTGGCGAATGTTACCCAGAGGACCTTCTCTTCCATGGCTCCCAGACTATGGAATGGTCTGCCGGAGGAGGTTAGACAAATTAGCAGTCTTCATGAATTTAAGAGAGTCATGAAGACTGTTCTCTTCCGGCAGGCCTATCCGGATGAATTTTACAATGTTTTAGTGATGTGTTTTCTCTTGTTTTTAAATTTTTTAAACTTTGTGATGCTTGTATTTTGCATTGTGTTCCCCGCCTCGATCCGTAGGGAGAGGCGGGTTATAAATAATAATAATAATAATAATTATTATTATTATTACACACATACACACACACACACACACACACACACACACCAGCCTCATCCATCTTGCAGTGACGAATACATCACCAAAACTAATTTTAAATAAATTATAAAATGTCCTGAGAATGAGGCTGAAGAAATGGAATCCTCTTTCACGGAGGAAGACAACATTCAGGAAAGTGGAGGATAGAATT
Organism: Anniella stebbinsi; assembly: GCA_029215795.1. Taxonomy (NCBI): domain Eukaryota; kingdom Metazoa; phylum Chordata; class Lepidosauria; order Squamata; family Anniellidae; genus Anniella; species Anniella stebbinsi. The sequence goes on from JARDYH010000001.1 coordinate 2,210,576, forward strand.
TGGCCAAGCACTAGCTCTTCCTTATCTTTGAGCTGGGCACAATTCTGTCCCACTCACATCTGCTACAGGGCTTTGAGGGAAGTATTTGCAGTCATCATCTGTGCATTAGAGAAAGAATGGATCCACAGTCACCCTTCAGAAAGGTTAGGTGTGAAGTCCCACACCCTGAATAATGACCGCTAAAATCGAGCCATTCTAGAAGACATTTTCTCCGAAGGGTTCCGAGACTTTTCTTGTCTTACCCACCTCTAAATGAAAGCTCAGAATTTCCGCCTCATTTTCTTTGCCTTTTGGGGTCACATGTAGGGGCTGCTTTCCCTCTCCTCCCTACAATTCCCCAGAATGAGCTGGTATTTTTGATACCTTGATCCCGCCCCTTTGTCTCCGCCCATCACTGGAACGCAGTCCTCAGAGCTTTTCTGGAATGGAATTCGACACTTGGGCCGAAAGATGTTCACAAAACCCCTTTTATGCTCCCTAAAGAGCATATTAACATGGTTGCACATTAATAACCTGAAGAATTGTGGTTTGGTGAGGGGAGGGTTAGATTATGGCCTTGTTTTCAAGGAGGAAAAGGGACATTGCAGTGGTAGGTGAAAAAACACATAATTAATGCATGTTCTTCCCAAGCTTGTGCTTTCCCCAACATACACACTCTGGCTTTTTAGTAGTACATGGCTGTCAGATTCCTGATCTCCATGGAAACGGTGGGGTTCTCATTAAAATACTTTGGCCATCACTTTTTTCCCCCTCCGGGAGATTTTTTTAATTTTTTTTTGTTATGCTGTATAAATACCTCCCCCTTCCAAGCCCCACCAAAAGAAGACGACCCAGGGGATCAAAGAATGATTGGGCTTTTAGACTTTTGTCATTGAGCGTTTATTGCCTCTTCTTTCAGATTTGCTTGTACCCTTCAGCAGTACCTTTGTAGTATTTGTGAGTGGGTTTTCTCTTCCTCTGTTGCCTCCCTTTTGCCATCACTGCCAATCATTTTACAAGTTCTAACTCTTCCAAAATCAGCACAGCCATAAGCCAACTGCCGAGGAGCTGGGGTGCCCCATCAGAGGTATGTAAACAGGAGTTGCTGGATTATACACTTTTGTTGCACTTTGCAACCAAGACATGGGACTTCGGAACCTCAGCTATGCAGAAAAGAGGCAGCTCTGTTCTCGTGACTCCCTTGAAGTCCTATGGGACAACATAAATGGACTACTCACTGTGCCAAACAGTGGTGGCAAAGATTCCTGAACATAGGAAGCTATGACTTCTATTGAGTCAGAACCATTGGGACATCTAGCGGTCTACACTGGGGCTGCTGAACTTCAGGCATGTGGGCAAAATCTGGACCACCTTTCAGATGGTCCCACGCTCTCTCTCCCGCAACTGCTGGTCGTTTCCCACTTTTTGCATCATCTTCCCCATTTTAAAAAGTCAAAATAACTCTCTTTATTCTTAGTTCTTGGCAGTAGCTCTAAGCTAAAATGGGCTTTTTGCTTTTAGCCCTGCTCCCTTTTGCCTTCGTCTCCTCCCAACCCTGGAATATGGCCCGTAAGAGTTCCTGCAAAATGGAACCGGGCCTTCAGGTTGAAAGAGGTTCAACATTTCTGCCTTTGGATAAGCCAGTTGTCAAAACTGAAGAACAAGCCAAGTCCAAAGGGCCCGCCAGGTGGCAAAATTGAAGGACAAGCAAGGGTAGAGGAACATGCTCAGAAAGATATTGTTGCTCAAGCAAAGGCCGGATGGAACCAGATCCAATGGCTACTTGGGTGGGTGGAGTCAGAAAGCCACCTGTAGTTCAGTGGTCCACCACATGGGGCAGAAGCTGCAGACACCCCAAAAGTCCAGTGAAAACATCAGATGCAAAAGGTCCTCAGCTTGAACCCTCCTGTAGCTGACAATGGTGTAGTCCTCACTTCTCTGCTTTATAAGTACACAAAACTCCTCTTCTTCTCAGCCCTTTCAGTGTTGAGTGATTAAACAAGAATCTTGACTTCTGCTGGATTTTTTTTTAATGAATATATTTGAATACCATCATTCAGAACGTTTTGCTTTGATTGACTGGCTTTTATCTTCCTAAAGATCACGTAGTATAAGGTCACTGGAACCTGCTTATTTGGGCATTGGGAACTTTGGCCCAAGAAAAAGATCATTCTGAAGGGCACATCCCAAGAGACGTTCGAAAGGTTAAACACACCAAAGACATCCCTGGCTGGGAAGAAAAGAAAATTCCACAACCCGACTTTGATTAAGGGTTCCAATCAAGGTGTGCTGTACAAAGTCTCTGCTGCAAGGCAAAGAAATGGAAGGGGGCGGGAAATTGGTTGTATCACTTATAGGGTATTAGTTAAAAGGCTTTTCGTAGCTATTAAATTGACTGCTTGAGAAAGGGCTGCTCAAACTGCCATTGGCTGGATTCTACCAATTAAAATCATCATCATCAACATCATCATCATCATCATCATCATCATCATCATCATCATCATCATCATCAGTATACGCAAGAGAGGGATGCAAATACTACCAAGAAGTGCTTGATGAAATGGGAGATGCAAAATGTGTGGTATGAAAACTGCATGGATGCTGAGACCTTTGTAAAGAGGCCTTTTGCAGAAAGCCTTTGCTTTCAGAGGTTAGACAAGTGCCTACAGGGAAAAGTGCCTTTTCAGTGGTGTCCCCCCCATTACCCACCGCAGGAATGTTTGCCTAGCACTGCAATGATCCCACACAGGGCTGTCCCAAGGCATTTTGCTTGTTGAAGCAAAGGACAAGATGGCACCTCTTCCTTTCATGCTGCAGGCAATTGGATCCTATTTTGACATAAGAAAAGGGTCAGTGACCCCTTGAGGGAAGCAGGACAGCAAAGGGGGCACAAGGCAGACTACGTGACCCACACAGCTCTGTTCCCCAGCAGTTCTCCATCACCATCCGACCTCTGCCACCTGAGGTGGCAAGCTCACTCGACCCAATGGTAGTGCTGGTGTCATCTCCCCACTGGTGCTCAGGCAGGGCTGGGGTGTGTGTGGCAAAGCAATGACTAAAGGTACAACAGAGAGGCAAACGGAGCCAGAATCTTCAAACAGTCAGATCCAGACTAACAACCATGAAGCCAAGCAGAGGCCAGGTCAAATAGTCAATCCAGGCCAAGGTCAGCTATAGAGAGGGCTCCAAGCAGAAAGCAAGCTAGAGCAAGAGTCAAGCACAGAACTTCTCTAGCAGCGCCTGTAGGCTTCTGCTGGGCTTTTTATCTTGGAGCCGTCAGAGCTCCACCCAAGCCCCAGCTGCAGTCAGCCACTTTGATTGCAGAAAGTCCTCCTCATGAGGAGGGCCCCTACTCATGAGAAGCCTCTCTCCGCCCAAGTGGACTTCTGCTGAAACTGGGCTCCTCATTGATGTTCTCAGAGTTGGGTCTGCCTCCTCTGGAGCCAACACTGCCTGGGACCTGGGAGCACTCTGCCTCCTTTTCTGAGGCAGACTGTCCCTCTTCCCAAGGTGCTGGGGCCTCAATGGGCAGGGCGCAGGCATTATCCGCTGTTGGTGCCTCTAACCCTTCCTCCACAGAGGAGTCTTCTGATGGAGCCATGACCGCTAGCCCTGGTTCCACATCAGGGATTCCTGCGTCAAGCATCACAGTCCATTCCTGATGTCTGTCGCAGGAAGCAAAATTGCCCCCATGTCCCACAGAGTTGTGAGGAGTGCAAATTCATTAGCACATCTAATGGGATTCACTGGGAGAGCCTTTCTCGAAAGGTGCGACAGAAGTAATGACTTCTTGTTTTAATTAAGAGTTCCCCATGCAACTACTGCTCTGCTTCCTGAGCCATGTGTGACTAACATATTTGAAAGTGGGATCTGACAGATGTGGGGGAAGCCGGATGTTCTTAATTACTGTGACTTTCCAAGGTTTTTAGAACGGCTGTGTTAGGTCCAACGAATCCCTGTTATTTAATGGTGAGACTTTGCTAATCTTTAGCACAAGATCCTACCCAAATGAGAGATCACTGCTGAAAAAGGCTTAGTAACGTTATGGGTAAAATTCCCAGTGAGATCACTCATGCTCCTTGCACTAAACAGATGGGGAGAGGGATTCAATGCACTTCTGGCGTGTTTGTTGTTCTCACCCCTCAGTGTGTCATGGCTGGATATGGCTACTCTAAGAACATAAGGATTCCCTTCTTGCATCAGACTGAGGTCCATCTATTCCAGGAGTGGGCAACACATGGCCCTTCAGATGTTTTGGTCTATAACTCCCATCAGGCCCCAGCTAGCATGACCAATGGTGAAAGATGATGGGAATTATGGCCCTCCAGATGGTTTGAGCTATCCCTGATGGAGTCCAACCATTCTGATTCTATAGGAGACATCTCTACATGCATCTGAAAGCTCACAAGCAGGTTATGGCCATGCCTCATAGTTTACTCATAGCACGTTGGTACTCGGGGGGGGGGGGGGAAACATAACAATTTATGATGATCTCTGTGGGATTAGACCACAGATATTTCCAGGCCAACACCGTATTTCCCATAGTGGACAACCCAATGCTTCTTGGAAGTGCATAAAAGTAGTAGCCTTCTCCCATTGTTACTCCTCCGCAACTGGTACTGAAGTGGGGGGCATATAGCTATCATGACTAGTAGCCACTGATGGGCTTTTCCTCCATGAGGAAACCATGCCAGAAATGTGGAATAATGCAATCTTGGGTAGGAATCCAGTTGAGACATATCCCATAAGCTTATCTAGTAATGACATGCATGTGTGAAGGAGCTGTCAACTAGTGGGATTTTTTTTATCTCTGCCTCAGATGCTTTTTCCACTGAGTGTTTTTTCACCCAACTGCAGAATGTGGTGGTAAGCTGGACTGTACCATGTACCAATGTAGGTGTGGAATATCACATTTGAATTCTAAAATCCCTGCAAATAGAAAATTGGCACACCAGGGATAAAGCTGCTGGATCACCTATAATTATATGCAAATGTGTGTCCTTTTTTTTTTTTTTTTTGGAAACCTGGAAACTTTGAAAATGTACAGAGCGCCATCTCAGAGAGCTTCTTCTCTTTGTGAGAATTGGACCCTGCAAGCATTCAGTGACAACGGCGCAATTAGAGGTGGCGTAGGAAACTGTTTGGTTTGCATTTTAATGAGAATTTATCTAATGTCTTGCCTTTGAACCAATACATGAGCCGAAACTCAGTAATCCTTTGAAATCCTCACTTCTCCAAAGGTTGCAACAGAGTCCTCCCAAAAATGGGTACAAAAATGCATATAATAGGGGAAAGTGCTTATAGAAATGTGTATATTAGTGAAAATGATGTTCAAAATGACATTATAGTAGGAAAATTGTTTGTGAAAAATGTGCATATTAGGCAAGCTTGTGTATAAAAAAATGAACACATCTTTGTGCCAATGCAAAACCAAAAGAAAAATCTTCAAAGTCAACTTCAAGATGAATTTAAAATTGGAAAAATGAGAAACTGAGAGAATCCAACATGGCCGGACATTTCCATCCCTATGTTGAACAGAATCATAGAATCACAGAAGAGTAGAGTTGGAAGGGGCGTATAAGGCCATTGAGTCCAACCCCCTGCTCAATGCAGGAATCCACCTTAAAGCATCCCTGACAGATGGCTGTCCAGCTGCTTCTTGAAGGCCTCTGGAGGCAAGACCTTTCTCTCTAACATGAACTGTATCTTCTAATCACGACACACTGACTTTCTCAACTTGTCAGTGATTTCCATTGACTTTTAAAGGAAAAGATAAACCAGATACAGCAACTCTGACCCAGACACTAGGATCACAACAACGTCAGAAGAAAGAGTAGCATCCAATGCTTGTCCTACATAGAGCAGTCCTATTGGAATAAATGCAACTTAAGTGAAGTCGCATTCATTTCAATGGGTCTACTCTGTGTAGGACTAACATTGGATATTACCCATGGTATCCCATTTTGCCTCCCTCGCCACACCTGCCTCTTTGAGTGCATCCATTTACTTTCACCTGTAGATGTGATTCAGGCCTCTGGGATGCCACTGGATGTGGCGGGAGTGGGGAGCAAAACTCCCTGTGACTGACAGTCAAACCACACAGTTTTATCAGCAGGACCCCAGGGGGAAAGCACAGGCAGACCAAGCCTAACCACTTTGGAGAAGGGCACCCCACAGGAAACGACCGCTATTTATACGAATTTCTTTGTACCAATAACAGTAACAATCTAAGATAAGCCTATATTAAAGAAAGAAGCTGTAATTTTCTGGTTACATTATTAAACTGCCATGAAAATGCCGTGTTCTTTTCCTTACTTATACAGAAGGAAAAAAGTAGACAGGAGTTGATTTCGAAGACCCCCATCGTTTTATCAGCCTGCCCTGACACACCTTGAAGTGACCCGACCCCCCCCCCCCCCCCAAGGCATACCAATTTGCCTGTGCTCCAGCTGACAGAGGTACAAGCAGCTTGGGTCTTCCTATATTTTTTTCTACTAGAGAAGTATTTTAAAAGGTTCCCCCCCTCTCTAGCCCCTTGCTGCGTTGCATACATTTAAACACCTAAATACACTTCTCTGTTGTCCTCCTGCCAGTAAGCAAAGACCTTTGTATTTGAGCAGGCCTTTGGATTGGTGTTTTTTGTGGGTTTTAATTGTCTTTTATTGCATTTGCTTTATTATTGTTTTAATTGTAAGCTGTCTGGAGTTCCGGGCCTCACCAGCCCTAACCGGAGGCTTAACCCTCACACTCACTTACCTCTGAAAGAAAACCCCAGCCTCACAGGGAGAGTAGGCAAGCCATCCAGGTGACCCACTCAGTCTGTGTGACCCATCTAGGTTCTAACGAGGTGCCCACTGATGCCCAGGGAACCGCCCTCCCCAACCCCAACCTCAGGTTTAACCCTCACCCTCACTTACCTCCGAAACATCCCCCAACCACTCACAGACAGTATGTAAGCTATCTGGGTAGCTCACTCAGTCTGTCTGGCCCAGCTAGGTTGTACAGAGGCGCCGGTTAATGCCTGGGCCTCCCCACCCTAACCTTAACTTGAGGCTTAGCTCTAATCCTCAGTTATCACTGAAATACCCCCCCCCCCCCCAGCCTCTGAAAGCCTATAGGCAAGCCATCTGGGTGGCCCACTCAGTCTGACTCCTAGGCTCTACTGAGTCACCTTGTCTGGATTCTATTGCACAGGTCCTGTGTCAGGAAAGGTACAATTTCATCCTGGAAATCATTCACTACAGCAACTGAAGACACCCTTCTTCCTTCAAGCTCACTTCAAAACTACAAATGTTGACCTTATCTGAGCTTATCTTTCAGGCTAGCTCAGTCCTAATTGCTTGATCTAATAATGTCGCAACTAAAATATTGCCTGAAAGCCGTGCATATGTGGCTGAATCCAAGTGCGATGCTAAAACTACTTGAACAGAAGGACTTACTATAGGAAGATGTTTTCACTTCAAACAACACCCAGATTCAACCAGTTTTCCCCTTCAAATGTTTTAGACTGCAATCCCCATCATTCCCAGCCACTATTGCCAGGGTTCAGGAATGCTGGGAGTTGTAGTCCAAAACATTTGGAGGGTAACAACTTACTGAGAAAAGTTGGACTAAAGGTTGGACCTCTGTTGATGTGTTGTTATATTTTGGATTTTAAAAAATCATTTGTATTTTAACTGTTTTTAACTGTTTTAAATATTTTAATATTGTACAATGTTTAATTATATTTTTAATTTTTGTATATCTCTATCTGTTTTTAACTGTACATGTTTTAATTTGTAAGCTGCCTGGAGTCCCAGTATTGGGAAAAAGGTAAGATAATATTAATAATAATTAATAATAATAATAATAATAATAATATACAGAACCCACGAATAAACAAAGAATAATTGTATGAATGGCTCAGGAAGAGTGAGCTATTTCCAGAAACAGAAGGATATAGCCACCAAGAACTACCAAAAATACATCATAAAACAGTGCAACAACAGACTTATGCAGGAAATGCCATCAACTCCTAGAAACAATAGACCACAATAAAATATACTGGGACAGAACAATTCATACCGACAAGACAATACCCTGCAACTGACAGACATAACGGTCATAGACAAAAAAGAAAAAAACACATACCTCATCGACATAACAATACTGAATGACAAAAATGTTGTTGGAAAGGAAGAAAAAAAGAGAGACAAATGTACACCCCTGGCCATGGAAGTCAAAGAACTATGGCAATAGGAAAAGGTCACAATTATTCCATTAGTCACCTCAGTTACCAGCATCACATCAAAAAATTATATAGAAAACCTTCAGAAACTGGGCCTACCAAAATACATCCACACCAACATCCAGAAAGCAGTCATACTTAAAACATGCTCAATCGTCAGGAAATTCCTGAATCTGTAAAAGACAGCATGACTTGGCAAAGCCCATCATGTCCATCTAGAAAAACCGCCACAAGCGAGAAAGAGATGAAATAATAATAATAATTGCATGTAGAGCCCAGGGTTTGCTCCTTCTACATCTCCTCTTGTTTCACTCAAAAGCAGGAAGGAAATGATTAATCATCTCCTTCTGCAAATAAAAATTTAGAATCACTGGTACTCTTTTCTGATAGCAAAGATGTGTTTTATAATTAGTCCCCCCCACCCCTCAACTAGACTCATTTCTATGATGGATCCTGCAGTGAGATTATTATAAGATTACAACCTATGTCACTCAAAATGATCAATTTGAGTCTGACGAAGCTCAACATTTTGGCAATGCTGAGAGAAGGTGCTGGGTGGGGAAGTGGGGGGGGGACACACGCCAAGGAATGACAAGAGGTTGTCAGTTCTTGGTGCGGATTAATTGGCACAGAGGAGAAGGAAGATTATGAAAAGCAAACAAAAAGACCGTGATTGTAAGATCTCTTGCATTTCAAGCCTGTTCCTAAATAGGAGGAGCGATAAATTTGATAATGGCTATGAGTACAACATAACAATATTTTTTTGTTTATTGGTGACATTGGCTGGATTCACTTGAAACCATTGGCTTAAAGTTTGATGAATGCCATTATGAAGAAGACTTAAGGCTGGCTGGCTGGGGAATGCTGAGAATGGATGGACTTTTTTCTGTCTCAACATGCATAGGATGTTAGACTGTTAGAGCAGTACAATGGAACCAATGACCTAGGGAGGTCGTGGGCTCTCCCATGCTAGAGGCCTTCAAGAGGCAGCTGGACAGCCATCTGTCAGGGATGCTTTAAGGTGGATTCCTGCATTGAGCAGGGGGTTGGACCCAATGGCCTTCTGGCTGTACCCTCATCTGACTTGCAGCCAGAAGTAAGTATAGATGAGCTGGAATGGGGGGTTGCGGATGTAGCAATGGCCTGAGATAGACGTCAGCTGTGCTGAAATACTACAAAGGAAGCAGCGGGGGCCAGGATGACGCAAAAGCACCAGCAGTAGGCAGGGAAGAGGATTTACTGAGGCATGCCAAGGAGGACGGGGAGAATGCCCTCTGCAAGTTTCTAGTCCATTGCAAGCAGCAGCACTTGCACCCTAGTCACCCATGTTGCACAGTGAATGTGCCGGCCAGAACACGTGTCTAGATCTAAGCCTGGGATTTCCATCCAATATGGCACCCGTGAAGACCCATATGCTGCAGCCATCTCTCTTGGCCTCCACTGGGCTCCCATCCTCTTCTGATTTTTATTTGATTTCTTCAGATTTAAATAATAATAATAATAATAATAATAATAATAGGGAGGCTGGCATACTGTAAAGCAAAATACTTCCCTCCTGAGCCAACTTCATTTCGGTTCCAAAAAGCAGTTTGGGGTTTTGGAAGACACTTTAGTCTACAGAGATACCGGGGCTAGCTGTAGTCTATTTCCCATGAAGTAACTAACTGCAACACTGTCCCCATCCAGTAACCCATGGAACGCTCTGCTCAGAGGGGCTTGCCTGGCACTATTATCTTTTCAGCACGAGGTGAAGACCTTTTTTTAAAAAAAAATCCCCCTGGACTATTAAATTGTTCTAGCTTTAAACCCTGTTTTAGTTTTATTGTTGTATTCTCAGCTCTTTGTGTTTTGGCTGGGTTTTTTTATTATTATTATTACTTTGTAGTGTACCTTCAATGATTTGTAGTTTGCTTTATTTTACATTCCAAGCCATCTAGAGAACATTTTGTTATAGGCTGGCCTATAAATGTAAAAGTAAGTAAGCAAATATTCATAATTTCCTGGTTTGGAATTTTTCCGTTTTTTAAAAAAAGCCTCAGTTGTGAAGTTATTTCCCTGTTGACCCACCAAGCAGAAGGTAAGCTCACTAGCCATGTATGGTGGCCCATCAGGGGCTTGATAAACCTCCTGTTTTTGCTGCTTGCCTAGAACAGCATAAACAGAGGTGTCATCAAACACTCTACGAACCCAACGGGGCTGGTAGTCTTTGTATTGCTTGGCCAGTTATCCAAGATGAATAGGCCTTATTTAAGGATTGCTATTAAAAGATGTTGCAGACTGTTTAACAAAGCCTTCTTTTCTAACAGTAATAAACATTCACTTTTTAAAAAATCCATACCATTCTCCAAATTATTGGTAGTAAATGTTTTAAAGTAAACCACAAAAGGGGGGGGGGGAATTACAATAAACATCACTGTATCCAAACCCTTTTTTTTTAAAATGACAGCTGCAATTCACAGACTGTTTACTCCAAAGCAGTCCCATGATCTAGAATGGGAATCTCATATGCGAGCAACCTATGACTCACAACCTGTTCTACCCGCAACTAATAATATTGATTTTGTTTTGGTTTAAATTGTATGTTAAAATGCAGTGTTGATGTTAAATGCTTGCTCCCAATGGGATCAATGGACAGAAATAATCTACTTTTACAAGTGCATATCATGGTTACATAAAATCAATCAGGCTGAAACCCAAGTGTGTAAGGATTCCACAGCACAGGCATCATCCGTTCCCTATGCAATGCCTCGTTATTACTTTTAATCTCAGAATGTTTGCTGCTGTTATTAAAGTGAAGGAATATCTACAGCACTGCAGAAATATTCCAATCACTCCATTATACTTCCCAACCCTTCCCCTCTGTCCTTCTATATGATATTTTGAAAGCCAAGAACCAAAGTGAGAGGAACATGGTCAAAAGAACACACACACACACCCTTATACTTTGTAAATACCCAGACTAAGCGTATTTGGAAAGGATATCTGAAGGCCATGCTAAAGCATGCAACGACCTTCTTCAAACTGGTGCCCTCCACTCCCAGAAGTCCCTGCAGCATGGCCAATGGTCAGGAATGCTGGGAATTGAAGTCTAAAATCTGCTTTTTGCTCACCTCTCTGCCCTACAAGATGCATAATCGCATCACACTCATGCCAAAATGTCTCACTCATCTCATTCTTCCTTTGCTAAACTTTGCCATTTTTAATTTTATGTATTTAATTTTTATTTTAGACCATTTCTGTCCTATTTTTCTGATGCAAAAGCGCCACTCAAGATGGGTTGCACCATTTAAAAAATATAGTTTTGTTCAAAGCCAGTATAAAACAATCAACTAAGGAAGCAAGATCAGCAGTTAAACCAGAACAAGGAGGGCATCGCAGTCTAGCTCAACAGCTGTTCAAATGACTCATGAGGTCACCTCTAAATAGCGATGGGAGAACCAACCATTTTCAAGCTTACCTGAATTCTCCCAAAATCACTTTGAAGTTCATTTCGACTCACTCCCATTTTTGTTTTTGAACCCGTTTATTGCCTCTTTCAAATGGGAAAAGTACATACTCTACCCCATGGACTAAAGTGTGAAAACCCCTTTCAAAAACAATGCACAGTTCAAAGTGAACATTTTTAAAAACTATGCATTTTTCTTCAAACGTGATCGCAAATTTGGGAATTTGCAAACATTTCTTGGAGAAAAAAAGTGCTTCTGGTCACGTTGGGGGCACATTCACATGATTTGTAAACAGGAATGAAATTGTTGTACACCCCTCCCTGTAAAGGATGGAAGAATCTTTTGCTTTCTACCTTGGTAACAGTTTGTAACTGGTTTGGGGGTGCTTCTGGGTGGATGGTTCCTAGTGCTACCAGTCCAAAGACATCCCGCAGGAGGATTACAGATGGAAGACAACATCTTCCATACAATTCCATGTTCCAGGCAGGGAGATTGTTCCATAAAAGCCTCACCGGGAAGCACCTGAGACCTCCACTGACACCACTCCAGTTGGCCAGAGAGGATGCTAGGAACCAGCCCAGCAGAGATCAGGTGACCCAAAGAGCCACGAGGCCTACAAAAGCCCAACATCTGCTCTAACTCCTCCATCTAAGCAAGATTGTTGCTCAGTTGCAGACTCAGCAACTGGTAAAGTGCCCATCCCTTCATTTCTGCCTGCTGAACCATCTGCCCAAGTGTAGGGTGACTATATGAAAAGGAGGACAGGGGGGCTCCCGTATCTTTAACAGTTGTATTGAAAAGGGAATTTCAGCAGGTGTCATTTGTATGCATGCAGCACCTGGTGAAACTCCCTCTTCGCCACAACAGTTAAAGTTGCCCTCTTTACCAGATACAAAAGAGGGCAGGGCTCCTGCAGCATTAGCAGTTGTGACGAAGAGGGAATTTCGCCAGGTGCTGCATGCATACGAATGACATCTGCTGAAATTCACTTTTCTATGCCACTGTTAAAGATACAGGAGCCCTGTCCTCCTTTCCGTATGGTCACCCTACCCAAGTGGTCATTTGCCTCCAAGACCACCAGCCCTCACACCACCTCACACAAATACATAAAATTTGTTGTCCTTGACAGACTTTGGTGGAATCCGCCTATCTTACTTGAGCTGTGGATTCTGACGGTAGGTTTTCTCAAACTTTCCTAGCTGTAAACAAGTCCTTTCAATGGGAGTTTTGGACTCATTTTAAACATGGCGGAGGTGCGTGCTTTGAACATCCCAGCTGATGCACCATTACTTTGCAGTATAGCCTTGCAAACTGTTTTAGCTTCCGCTTACAGGAAAAGCCAGCAACGTGGAACCAGAGTTCAAAACTTATGGAATGCTCTCATGAGACTGGTGCAGCATGGGAAACGATACCATTGTTGGAAAAAACTGAACCCAATTTCAGACAAACAAGAGGCGTTTATTTCTGCTATCGGCCAAAGTAGCCCCGGCTGGCAAATTTGCATCCCGGTTGCTATTTGGGCCAATTCTTGGAAGAGCCAGCAATATTTTCTCCCCCGTCTTTCATTTGAAGGTTGGCATTTCAAAGGGCTTGAAACTGCTGCCAGACAGTTTGGCATGTCTCTAATTGACTATTTTAGGGCAGTAAATTAGCATGGTGGGTTTTTTTTTCTTCACCCTTCTCCCTCTGTGTTGTTTTTCTACTTAATTTTATCAGACGGCCTGCTGCTTGGCGAAAATAAAAGTGAGCCACATTTTTCCTGTGTGTGAATTGGGGAAAGAAAGCGAGAGAAAGAGAAAGAGAAACCTCTGGGAGGAAACACACACACACACCTTACATTGAAATATAACTTGCACTGCAAAATCACAACAACAAACACACTTACACAATGCAACAGACCAAATAAATGTGCAAGCACCGGGCCCTGAGAGACGTGGTGTTCCAGCTGCAGCGGTGCCAGCCGCTTGGCATTAAAATATGCGCCAGCTGCGAGAGTTTGGATCACGATAAGTCAGAGGGGTCTGGAAGGCTGACAAGATGCTGCTGTGAAAACACTCGCAGCCCCCACAACTCTTCCCTGTCTCCTGGTTTCTTTCCATATATTTTGCGACCCATGTTGGTGTATAATAGTGTATGAAGAAATAAATGCAACAGCCCAGGAAGAGTCGTAATGCAATAACCCGGAGTATTGAAAGGGCTTGTAAGATCAGAGGATACATTCACACAGGAGGGCTTTTTTGGGGGGGGGGGGAAGGTGTGGAGGCAGTGAGGATTCCAGCTTGAGGAGCTCTTTATAAATTCCTTGTTGATTTTTCATGAATCACAAGCTTGGAGAAGGAAAACTGAGTAGACCAGTGAAGGAATTCTAAGCGGAAGCCTTTGCAGATCAACAAAGAACATAGCACAGTGGTTTCACCAAACATCGGATACTGCATGAGTGGACAAATCCACAGATGAGCGGTTAAGTAGCCGTGATGGATGTATGGCTGGCGCCTCCAATGTGGGCACCCCATGTCTGCAGATACCTCTCTTGGTACTCGCCAGGGTCCCTGTGCTTTCTGATTTTTATTTTATGTTTTAAGACTTTTTAATACTACTGTTTTTGGGAGTTTAGCCTCCATCTCTGCCTTGTTTTTATGCTTTTATGGTTTAAAATTTTGTATATTGGTTTTTAAAATGTTCAATATTTTTAATTTTTGTAAACCGCCCAGAGAGCTTCAGCTGCGGGTGGTATATAAATGTTATTATTATTATCATTATTATTAATAATAATAATTGTACGTACGTAGGTTCTTGGCCAAGTTACTTTACTTTTAGTCTCATTGGTTTGCCTTCTTGGTACTGAATGTTTTGCAACCAGCCATGCCCACCATAGTAGCCATGTTGTGTCTGGGCAAGCCCCCATGACACTCTCTCAAAATTCCAAATGTCTCCATTGAGCCAAAAAGATTAGAGACTCTTTCTCCGTGGAATTGCCATGCTGGGAAGGACAGCATGTTGCCTTCGAGCCGTGGTTATGGGCTTCCCAGAGATCTGGCCAGTGACCATGGGAAGCAGGACGATGGACTAGATGAATGTGAGAAAGTGGTAGGATTGGGCCTTTGGCAGCAGAATGAGATGAGCTGGAACCATTCCAAGAATCATGGGACAAATTCGACATCAGGACCAAAGAGAAAGATGGGTGCGAAGAGCGAACCAGGACACAGGCTCAAGGGACAATCTAGAAGTTAGGACTGAGGATGTAGGGTCATGTCACTGCTCAGGAAGAACGTGTTCCAAAAGCAAAGCTCATCTGAACCAGGAAGCCCTCTTATACTCCTTCCTGTCCAGAAGGATCCAAGGGCCATCCCGGAGGATTCTTCTTACTATGAAGGCTGCCGCTTGCAGTTCAGTGGTTCACCACATGGGGCAGCCACACAGAGATCAGCAGCTCCTGACAGGAAGACACATTTTGTCCTGAATAAAAATGGGAGGCACGTTATCAGCACAGGCACTTGAACCTCTTAGAATGGGGAAAAACTGCACAAAAGCTGGCAAATCAGCCAACGATTGGTGGTGCTTTAAGTACTTTAAGACTGAATGATGGTCCCTTCCCAACACACCTTGGGGTCACGGGAGCCTGTTGTTGCTGTTATGTCCTTGCATTGTGCCAGCATAATGTGCTCAGAATTTTGTGTTGAAGACTAAATAAAACTTGTGCTATTTCCTCCCCCACCCCATATTGCCGTGGGAAAAAAAATCATTTCCATAACCTCTGTCTCAACCAAAATATTTTCTTGCCTGTTATTTATTCATACCCATATTCAATATTGTACACAAGGATTCAACTTCTCCTAAGGAGGAGAGAAAAGATGAACTGTTTCCATCTGTTCTGCTGCATCAACAAGATGTTCAGCTCTTTAATCTGCCCTTGCAGGAGAATCTCCCCCCTTTCCCTTGGGAAATTGCCCTTCCCATAAAGACAAACAAGAAGCCCTACTAACAAGTCCAAACTTCTTCTTTTTTCCTGGTGTCAAACTGGAATAAGGCCTGTTTTTATCAAGTCAGAAGCATCACTGTTTCAAGTCCCCGGAAGATGGAGTGTAGTTCTGGAATGTGCAAACTAGGTAAATCCTGATGAAAAAAAAACCAACTGAAAATAAATTTCCCATACAGCCTGAAACAGGGCCAAGGAGCTCTGGGGGGTGGCAGTGTTCCCCCCCCCCCCGCTTAGATGTGGACCTTGGCAGTTTCCCCACAAGGCCGACCCCCTAATGCCAGTCCTTCACAAAGGGCTCAATAAACCTCCTGTCGTTGATGGCCAGACGATACTACAACCTCTGCCTGTGGTGATTTGCAAGAGTATGCCTAGAGGATAAGTAGCATGCCCCCCATTTTGCCATCTGTTTGGAAGGACAATTCCATTAAACTAACAGCTGTGCTCACCAGAGAGAATGTGCTTGTCTCTTGACTTTATTTGCTAGTGTTTTTATCGGCTTACCTTTATTGAATATGTTTGCTTTATGCCCATTCCAGTTTCCGTCTCTTTCCAGGATGAATGGTATTCCCCAAGTGCACCAGTGTTAGTGTGGCTGTGAACCTCCCACCCCTTCTCTGTCTCATTTCAGATGTTCCTTTAGATTTCCTGGCTATAAATCAAACAAAGGGTGCTCTTCTGAAAACACAAAAGATATCCAAGTTAATACAGGCTAGTCTGCAGTACTAACAGTGGCTTTGACGGAATAATTGATTCATACAAAGCATTTGCACTAAGGAAACGACGCGACACATGAAAGTAACACTTGGCTGAATGAGCAGCTGCCATCAGTTGACATTACAGAGGGAAGAAACTGGTTCATCCAACCTATTTTACTCCATGCTGAGGGTTAAAGATGTGACATTTCTCCAATAAGGACATATGCTGGTAGGGACCATCATGTGTGAAGGTTATGCAAGTATCTGTTTTGCCAAAAGTACACTCAGGAATCTAGTGTGGTTTCCCAAATGAAAATACCCAGGATCTATCCAGCAAAATAGATACATATGCGATGGATACCCAATGGCATGCATTGATGTCACACACCGCATGGTTGGTCCTTGCTGTGGTGAGACTCTGGGAAGAAAGTCCTCATCATTAGGCAGGGACACCATACAGCCTTAGCTCATATGCCTAAACCAGGGATAGGCAAATTGGGTGCTGTAAAAATGGACATGGAGGGCCACATGATGCCAATCTGTGGCCTAGAACTTTAGAACGTAAGAAATTATGTTATGCCAGATTAGAGTAGTGGTCTGTTTAGCCCAATATCATCTACTCCCACCTTCTCCAACCTGGTACCTTCCAGATGTGGACTACAATTCCCATTATCCCAAGCCGGCAGTGATGGGCACCAGGCTGGGGAAGGCCGATTGACTCTAACTGCCTCTCCAGGGTCTCAGGCAGACAATTTTTCAGATCTGCTGTCACCTGGGCCTTTTAACAGGAGATCTGGGGGATTGAACCGGAGACCTTCTGCATGCAAGGCAGTGCTACAGTCCATCCATCCAGCAGCAGGAGGTGGTTGACTAAGACTCACCTACATTCCACTAGGCTGTAACAGGTACTGCAGCATTTGGTGAAACTTCTTTCATTGAGTTTTCAAAACAGGGCTGTACATCTCGCAGAATACTGACTGCATGTCTACAAAGGTTCAGCAATTGGCTTTGATTAAAAATGCTGAAGCAGGTGATTACAAGAGCAGCACTGGATACAAACAAACAAACAAACAGCTCTTCCTCATCTCTTTGCCAGGTCACCACCAACCCATTTTTCTTTAAGATCGTCTACATCTTTGTATTAATATTTTTCTATGCTGTTTTGAAGGCAATTTTGGCTGTAAAGCAGAGGAAGAAAGAAAGAAAAGAAGGAAGAAAGAAAGAAAGAAAGAGTCAGGCCCCATCTACAAGAATTCGGCTTTACGCCTGGTTAGGCGATTATGCGCATATTCGCAGAAGCGCATTTACGCCTAATACCTCTGTATGAAAGGCAGCGAACCACATTACTGGACGACCGAAACACGCTTTAAACTGTTGACATGCGGAGAATCGCATGTTTACACGGCGGTAAGGTGCTTTAACTCCCGCCGCAAATTAAAACTCGCTATTTAACGCGCATTCGATAATGCGCATAATCGGATGTTTAAAGCGCCTCTACGCCCGATTTGCGCTCCGTTCTTGTAGAGGTAAATTTTTTAATGCGCCTTGAAAGAGCTTTAAATGCCTCTTGTAGAGGCAGCCTCAGATGTGATGGCCATTCATGCATCCAAACTGATGGTGTCCCATACTTTCCCATATTTGACATTGTAAAGATTTTGCTTAGGTGCATCTTACAGAAGGAAAAATATCCCTCAACAGGCAGAAAATAGATACAAAGAAGAACATCACGAAAGCTTTTAAAGGTGTATCAGCTCTTGCCTACGACTCCCAAGGTGAATTGTTTGTGTGCTGAGCATCAGGAAGCTCACATTTTTGTTGTAAATACTCACATCCCCTGCATGGATACCAAAAATCTGAGGGTGTCTGTTATTGTATATTCTTTCTACCTGAACATCTTGCTTTTCACTAAAAAGTTTCCAGGCACAAGCAATCTCGACATCTGTTTCAAGGATCTCGGCTGGAAATGCAGTTCCACACAGCCAAATTGCTTGTGCTTCTATGGAGGAAATGGCTATTTATTTTATGCCACCATCTGGGCTGTAAATAGTATCTTTTGTCATTTGTGGCCTTGGGTTTGAGATTTTGTTTCTTTCCACCAGAGATAAAATGATGAGATGCCATCCAAATGAAATGTGTTGTATACATCACAAACTTATAAACTAAAATAAAAGGTGCTGGCCCTACAATTACTTGGGGAGAGTGAGTGGCCATGAAAGATTGAGTGAGTTCATCTACACACAGTTATCAATATTTTGGTTCTGCCAAAAAGGGCTTGCTGAATTCCTATTACATTGTATGTCTGAGGGTCTTAATGTTCAGATTATTTTGAGTATTCTCAAGAAGTAGGGTTAGGAATGAGGAAATATGATACTCCCCAAGTGTATTCAGAGATAGTCCATCCCAAAATATGGGGGTAACCAATAAAAAACAGATGGAGGTTCATCTTCTTCCCCAAGTAATTGCTAAGGTCTCTTTTGTATGTTCCATCAGGTCTACTGACAGCTCAGGTTAGAGTAGAACATGGATTAATGCCATTTGGAATGCATATCTACCTGGCTTTCATCATCTGAGTTAAATTAGAACAGATGGACACTAGTAGATTACCAAACAAATGTTGCTTAGAGAAGACAGTAATGTTAACAGCTAACCATCTAAATGCAACCGTAAACTACAGCTTTTGGGGGCTGGATCTGCAAAACCTAATAAAGATGGATTGAAGATGTGCACAGGAAACCATTAACAGTAAATTATTATTGTGCTTTATTATTGTCAGCAGGATGTGGAACAGATTCAGACTCCAGTGTTTTCTCCCTATCTTTGGCAAGTCAAAGAGGTGCACATTTTGGAAGGTTAGTTCCATGGCTCAGCCTATGGATGCTTGCAAAGCACCTTCATGGCTCCCTATTCTCCATCAATGAATGCCAACTCAGTACTTGATGGGACTTCACCAAAATACACCCGCAGGCCATTTTGAATCTCTGTGTTGGAAAGCAAGGAAGATCTCAGCCATGATCTTTTGTATTGCCGCATATGTGCTTCAGGTATGAGAAAATTCTAAGATGATGTGGCCATAATATAGTGGCAGCACATATGCTTTGCATGTATAAGGTCTTGCATTCAATCCCTAGCATCTCAGGTGAAAAGAATCAGGTAACAGGTGATTAGAAAGAGCTCTGCCTGAAAAATGCTGATGGCCAGAGAGCAAACGATGTTGAATTGATGGACCAATGGTCTGATTTGACATGAAGCAGCTCCATATGATGGTATGGCTCAGGCAATAGCACCTAATTAAAGCAATGGCAAAATACCCTACTGTGCAAATCTCTAACGAAACCTTACTGTAGCAGCCGTAAAGCTACGGATGTGTGAGAAATTCATTTCAGTTTGGTTTTGAACAGAATTTACCCAGTTCACACCTTTTGGTCTGAACACGGACTCGGACACCATTGACTCGTCTTTTGTTTTTATGAGAGGAATTCCTGCCGTCACATTATGGTCCTTCCTTGTTCACACTGGGCTGTGATCCACTCCATTTGAATTTTGGTTTAACTACAATAATTTCTATAATCATTTTGGACATTGGATCATGGGTAGCTTTCTCCAGCTTTCTGCTCGTTTGCAGGGTTCTGCCCCACCCCCAATTTCCAATGAACTCGCATGCATTGCAAGAACAGTGAAAATGGAAACATACACAGGGAAATTGTTAATGGGGGGCACTGGGGTGGAATTGGGGAGACACAAATGAATGGAAAGAATTAAAAGCTACAATGCTAATGCAACATTTTTTTAAAAAATAAACAGAATGAAACAAAACTCAGGACAATGGAGAACTCTGAATGCATCAGGGCTACTTAAGAAACAAGATCAGGAAATTTGAAACGCCCCAAGTCCAGGGGGGAATGTAAAGAAGGGGAATAATAGAAGCACCCCTAAACACATCAATTAATCCACTGGACATTCCAGGCAACTGTGCAAAGTTAAAATGGCTTCCTACTGCTGCCATGTAAATCCAAAAGCCAGGAGCCCAACACAGGTTTTAACACCAATGAGGGCCCCAACAGCTTTTCAAGAGTGCTGGGTGCTAACAGGGGGCACAGCTTTATATGTTCAATGTTATTTCTTTCTATGATCAAGAAAGCTAGAAACTTGAGACAATGGCCTAATCTACACCACACAACACATAGCGCTATGAAAACGGTATGAAAGTGGTATTTAAAAGGCAGGAGCCATACCAAGCAGGATATAGTGGTATGAAAGTGGTATATGATATGTGTCAATGGGCCCCAACAGTTGTCAGTGCACTTCAGTACCACTATAAAGCAGCTGTGTGGCTCCTGCCTTTTATATACCTCTTTCATACTGCTATATCCTGATTGGTGTAGATTAGGCCAATATCTTCCCTCAAAAACCACCCTCCCACAATATATTTTTTAAAAATGCTCACAATTTGATAACAAGGCATGCTGAAATCATTCCAGGAGGGGAAGAACACCATCACAATAAAGTAACGCCAAATGTTGCAGAAGCCAAATTTTAAGAGGATGTTTATGAAGCTTTTAGAAACTATGAAGGGCAAAGCGTTTGTGTGATCCATGCATTCTATTTATTTCCTGAAATCACGCTGCCGTGCCTTCAGGAGGCCAGATAACCCGTCTGGCTGGGAATTTTCCAGAGTCTTTTATAGTTGAGTAAAAATGAGTAAATCGTATATCCAGCTCATATGAAACAGCTAATGACTCACAAGGAAGCAATATTACCAGCAAGTCTACCTGTGAGTGAGTGCCGAGCTTCATATAGAGATAAAATTAAACTACAAAAGACTCCATTAAGGTAACAGTAAGAGTCCTGGCAGAAGCCCATAAAATAAGGGAGATTCAAAGAGTTATGGATGAAACTACCTGTATACCCCTTAACTATAGTTTTAAATTACAGTAGATAGTGGGGGGGGGGGAAATTCTTGTATCCTCGGTGTTGTAAAAGCTTTGGCACTTCATGGTCAGAGTGTAAGCTGTAGACTTAACTCTGTATTTTCTGGCCTGGGTAGGGCTTTGTAGATGTTACATCCACATGGACAATTTCCTTTTAAAAACATCATGTTTGAAAGTTGGATCAAACCCTACTTGAAGCAAATAACCATGTTGCCTCTTGAAGCAAGCCAATAATCAAGTGAACAGCTAAAGCAACCAGCAGTTTATTTTCAAGGTTGCAGAAAACTTGACTAGCATAACCTCAAAGAGGGCTGACTTTACAGGCCTCCAAGCAAGATTAATATTTTGTTTTGTAGTGTTGTTTGTCTTTTACATTTCTAGAAGGCTCAATAGCCAAAGCTCTTTTTAGTCAAGGGTGGGCACAAGGTGGACTGGGATCTCCTGGGAGATCTCTGGGGGATCAGGGAAGATTGGCAAGGATTTCTGATTCAATAGCAGCAGCAAAATAACTCCAAATTATACTACTGAAATGAAGAAAGCTTGGGGGTAATCAGGAATGAAGTGTTGTTTAGAAGGACTGTGAACTCTATTCAGGTTTGGTACTGTACTTGAAACAAATTCCTGTACTCAGAGATCTTTCATTGTAATTGTATGTCTACTGGAGTTGGCTGTCATTGGTGGGTCTTGGGATTCTAACAAAAAGCAATGCCGATTCCATAAATGCAGGTCTGTCCACAATTGCATTAGGGTCAATATTTAGTATTCTTTATAATTCAAGTTTCTTAAAGAAGCTCTTCATTCTTTAAGAACCAAGTTTCTATCACAGGTGATTTACGCAGGGAAGGCTCTGCTGATAAGTGAACTAGATTTACCAATTGTCTATATATTATGGGAAGGGCTCTACCTAAGTTGTAAACCCTATAGTTTGCATGCAAAATGCCCCAGGTTCAATCCATGGCATCTCCAGGTAGGAGTGGAAAAGAACCCAGTTTGAATCTTTGGAATATTGATGCCAGTCATTGTAGGCAATACTAAGCTAGATGGACCCATGGATCTGACTTACTACAAGGCAACTCCCTATGTCCCTGCTATCTTAGAAGAGGCATCCCTCCTTTGGTGTTACCCAAGAGGGAATGCCTCTTCTAAGTTGGTGCCTCAATGAGACATGTGTTCAGCATCTCAAATCAAACTAAGAAAACAGGCTTCTGGCTTCAGAAATATTATTTTACTCATAGGTAAATATAATCGACAGATTAATTGATTAATCAGCTAAAACTAATATGATTAATGTCTTTCAACAAATGGCAGCTGTAGTAGTAATACAAGATGCCCCCCCAGCAAATAGTTGTTAATTTGTAAGGACATAAGCAAGGTGGTTCATTTTCATCCAATCTTGTTTGGAAGTTTAGAGAAATGAGATACATACATTCTACTCATGTGTTTTGTCTAGAAAAAGATCCCCTCCTTCCCTGTCAGTGGGAAAATCATTTCTCTCTTCTCCCTCCCCTTTTCCTTGCTTCAGTAGCTATTTCAAGGTAGGGCTTTTAAGAAAAAAAATGCACACAACCAAAAACAACAACAACAACAACCCACAAAAATACCCAACCCCCGCAGACGACGATTTCCGAAGTTTCTTCCAACCCGATCGCCATGCTGTTTTGCTTCGGCGTTCCTGTGGTGCCAACAGATGAAGCCGTAAGCCTGCTCATCTCCCTGCATCTAATCTTGATATAGCTCAGCAGCAGGGAGGGTGGGCAAATGGTTGCTATGAGCAGTTGTTGGCAAAGAACAGACAAGGCAGCGGGATCGAAACTGGATGACACCATGGCCTAGCTCAAGCTGCCAATTCAAAAACTCTCTCCTCCAGAGCTAGGAGGATATTATTATTATTATTATTATTATTATTATTCGTTAGAGACAAAGGACTTTGCTTTTAACTTCAATATTTCTTTGGTACTTTTCCATGTGGTACATATCCTTTTGCTTCAGTGTGTGTGTGTGTGTGTGTGTGTGTGTGTGTGTGTGTGTGTAACGATGACCAGAACAGCCATGGTGAAGGACATGAATGAGGAAGGTATAGATCATGTAGGTTGAGGTTTACTCTTTAGACAAACAACTTCCAGAAAATAGCAGTGCGTGTTGTTTTTGCTTGGATGTGGCCAGTCAGGGGCCTGTCCTCCTTTGGTTGGTGTCCAGACGGCCTGCCAAGGCCTCAGACAGAGAGTGGAGAGGCTTTCTTCAGCTGTATTTCTCCTCCTCTCTCCTGTCCAGGGGCAGCAATGTTTGCTCGTTGCTGGCTGAGCTTCTTGGCTGACTATTATTAACATTTATAGACTCCCGTATCTGCTAAAAAGCCATCAAGGCGGAGTCCAGAAATGTAATCAATAAAACTTTAAACCTATAAAAACAGGAGCATTCAAAGTCATTAAAACCACACATTTTGAATGGCCAAATTGAAAAGATGAGTCTTTACCCCCTATTCCAACAGTCAAGGAAGTGGGGGCCAAACGTAATTCTTGAGGAAGCACATTTCATAGTTTGGGAGAAACAGGAGAAAGCCTTTTCACGTGTGTCTGAGAAACAGGCCTCTGTGGGTCATGGTAGCCTCAAAAGGGGCTTTTTTTTTTGCAGGCCTTCATACTTGGGAAGGTCCATAGCAAGACATGCAGCCCCTTAGATAGCCAGGTCCTAAGATGTTTAGGGCTTTGGAGGTTAAGACTAACCCCTTGAATTGCGCCTGGAAAGCAATTGGCAGCCAGTGCTGTTCTTTCAGGACAGGTAGAATATAATCCTGATACCGTGCATCGGTTAGCAGCTTAGCTGCTGCATTTTGCACCAATGGGAGTTTTCAGACACTCTTCAGGAGGCCCCACTTACAGCATATTGCAGTAGTCCAAACACGACGTAACCAAGGTATGGATAACGGTTGCCAAGTCAGGCCCATTCGGAATGGGCCGCAGATGGTGCACCCAGCACAATAGTACAAACACGCTCCTTGCCACCGCCACCACCACCTGAAGATCTAGGGACAGTGTAGGGTCAAGGAACACTCCCAAGCTACAGACCTGGATCTTCAGGGTGAGGTTGAATCCCAATCATCAAGATGGGCTTTCTACTGACCAGCACCACCTCCATCTTGTCTGGGTACCCTTGTTAGTGACCTGTGAGTGAATTTTATGGATGCATTTCAGTTATCCTGGCATTGCTTTTATTGTGGATCACATCAGGTAGGGGAAATGGACTTCAAGCGCAAAAACTCCTCTCTCAGGTTTTGCAGAAGTTACCAGGTGCATAGCTAAATGCTCCTCAACATTTAAATCAAGACTATAGAAATGTAGCAATTTGCCTTACGTCAGGTCAGACTATTTGTCAATGTAGCCCAGGTATGATCTATTCTAAGTGTTAATGGCTGTCCACAGTCTGAGACTGAGGTCTTTCACATTACCAGCTTCCTGAACATTTTTTAAAAACTGGAAATGTCAGCAATTGAACCTGGGTCCTTCCACATGCAAGATAGATCATCTACCATTCAGCTAAAGTCCCTTCCCATCAATGGAGCCTGGTGGAATCCATTCTGGGTCTCATCCAGAACTCTAAAGGAGCTATCCATGGTGCTGAACCTATTTTGGAGGTACACATTTCTTTTCAAATGCAAACTAAAAGAAAAGAAACCTGGAATGCGTATGTAACATATCCTCATTCCATAGCAAAATGAGCTCTCAACCTCAAGCCTACCTTGCCAAACCTTCTACCACAGAGAGGCACAGATGACCTTTCCAAGAATCCAGACACAAGACAAGAATATCATACCATTACAAGTCAGAGGTATTCTTGAAGGGAATACCAAATGGATAGCCATGGCTCTCCCATGCTACAATTAGCAACGTCCCTTGTGGTTGTGGGTCACCTATTTATCAGGTCGAGCGATGTGGTTAAATAGCACAAAGCTGCCTTGCTTTGTAATCAGCCATAATCACAAAGTTACAAGACAGCCGTAATGACAAGGTCACAATAGGACTGACTTGGGACGATTTGACCACAGATGTGTCTCCTCCACTCCTCTCCAAGGAGCTCAGAACAGCATTTTTAGCATCACAATAAACCTGTCACATAGTTTAGATCAAAACAGTCACTTATCCACAGCTGCCTAAGGTGAGATTCACAGCTGAGCAGCTGTTCCCGAGCAAATGCCATTGAAACGTAGTATATAAAGTTGCTTTGAACACTCTCAAGTCTGCGAACCTATATACACACTTACCTGGGAGTAAGCTCCAGGAAACACAGTAGTACTTTACTTCTGAACAGATATGCCACAGATTGGGCACAAAGGGATTTAGATCTAGAAGGCTGGCTCCAAAGATTGGACAACAAGAAGCTTTGGATCCAAACCAACATAGGCGTGTGCTTGTGGTCACGCGTGTGCATTAATTAGGGAAGGCAGTTATGATCACCGAAAAAGAAGACAAGGGAGGCCGCCTTAGATCAAAGTAGAATGTATAAGTATATATCCATATTTAGAATTATTATAATTTAAGTAGAAGTACAGTGCATCTCCTGACAGAGCAGTACAATGATGGAACCCATGACCTAGGGAGGTGGTGGGCTCTCCCACATTAGACGCCTTCAAGAGGCAGCTGGGCAACCATCTTTCAGGGATGCTTTAAGGTGGATTCATGCATTGAGCAGGGGGTTGGACTCAATAGCCTTAGAGGCCCCTTCCAACTCTACTATTCTATGATTCATAGTATGGCAGACTATGACCAGGTGTTCTGTGCACCTGCCTGTTCAGGCTGCCATCCAGATGTTAATTGTTGAGCAATAGTTCTTATGGTTATCTTTGAACTGGAAATGGACAGGACAGCCCCTCAAATAGGGGACACACACAACACACACACACACACAACACACACAACACACACATACAATACACATGCACGCGCACACACCACATACACACTGCTGATGTTGATGTTCACACATTTTAAAATGCTACTTTGCAGTGGCCTCTTCTGCTCCTGCTCCTCCTCCTCCCCACCACATTTTGTTTGGGCCAAGGTGAAATGCGGGTGGTCAAGGAGGCTGCAATTAGCAGCCCTTGGGGGCTCTTGTTAGAAGGGCTCCTTGTTGGTTTATGGGCCCTCAGCATGTGCACAACCTTGCCAACCCTTGACACCAGTTGTCATGACCAGGCCTGTTCCCCTTGGTGTGGGGAAAGGAGTTTCAGGCTATCAATCAGAATCAGATTCTGAAGCTGAAGAAGCAGGACTAGAAACGTCCCACCATACACAGGAAGTGTGTGTGTGTATGTGTGTGTGTGGGGGGTGATTCTCCCAGGCTCTTCACCCGCCAGGGATGGATCTTCACCAGACCTCATCAATGAGAACATTAACAACACACAGTCTGTGGGAACGCAAGAATCTTCTGAGGGGGAGGGGACTTCAAAGCTGGCCGATCCCAGAGTACGCCATTGGTTCAAACAGGCGGAGCTAGAGGTAGGCGAGAGGCAGTCAGCTCAGCTAGCCTCTCGCCAAAGGCTCACCTCCTTGAACCGAAAGGGACTCATCGAAAAGACCACCACCTTTGTTGAAAGAACAATTGTCTCGTTTAGTTTAGCCAAGCGTTAGCCTGGAAGAAGCTTCCTATGTTTAAACTCTCTTGAGGTGCAAGGAGAAGTTTATTTACTGAATAAAGCCTTGAGGATTACTTGGCAGACCTCTTTATTGTCTCGCACTCCAGCGGGAGGGCTTGGAACCACGACACCAGTCCCGGTACAACTGCCCCTGCAACCATTTCAGCTGAAGGGCAAGCTAAAAATGAGAATAAAGAAATTATGTTTACATTCAGCTGCAATCTCCCATCGCAGTGACTGACTCAGGCTGTGGGCCAGTGGCTCCTTAGCTTCATGGCTGTTTTAGCATTCGGTGCTCCCAGGACTGGTCGGCTCACCGTAAGCTTAGGATCAAGTGCCACTGTTATTAGAATGGATGTCTTTCGCTTTGCTCTCATGAAGTTAGGCAGCTGCCCACACCGTGCTCTCTTTTATTTGATGCTTTGAAGAGGCATAAAAGCAGAGGGTTGTGCTGACCCATTCCTCAGAGTCAGAAGCAGAGCCTACCCAGAATGCCCTTGCACAACTGCATAGGCTTTGTTGTCATTGCCCATAATGTAGAGTCTTCGTTACTGAGTGACCTGAGCTGCTTCACGGTCCAGGGTCTGCCTTTGTAAGGACTGATAAGCCATGTGATAAAGAGCAAAAAATCATTTAAAAAATAAAACAAAAAAGCTTCACAAAGGAGTCACCAACCACAACTGCTCAAGGCAGCATCTTACAGAGGAAAAGCAAAGCCTTGAAGATGGTTTGCTTATACCGCCATCTTGTGGCTGATCATTTAAAAGGCACCTAAGACCTTTTCCCAAAGAGTTCAGAAAGGTTCGCATCTCTCGCTAATACACAAGAAAGAGTCTTGTGGTAGGACACCTTGAAGACACTTACCCGCTGTGACCACCTCAAGCTGTCTCATGCCAAGTTGGACTGCTGGTCCCATCCAGCCTCGTTTCTCCACTCTGACTGGCAGTATTCTCTCCAGAGTGCCAGGCAATGGCCTTCTCTTGAGATCCTTTTCAAAGGGACATTTCAGGGATTGAATCTGGGACCTCTTGCATGTGAAGTGTGCACTTTGGTCATTCATCTAACATAGGAGCTTAGGAAGCTGCCTTATACAGAGTCCGATCCTTGGTCCATCCAGCCCAGTATTGTCAACACTGACTGGCAGCAGCAGCTCTCCAGAGTTTCAGGTGGGATTCTTTCTTTTTACCTTACCTGAAGAAGCCGGGGGTCGAACTTGGGACCTTCTGCATGCAAAACATGCACTTCATCAAACTGAGCTATGGCTCTTCCCCAGACCCTCTGAGCATTTAAGAAATAATAATAATAATAATAATAATAATAATAATAATAATAATGATTCTGGCAGGAATGGACTATACGGACAGACACAATACAGCTGCAAAAATAATTCAACAACAACTGGCCATCAAATACAGCCTTATCAAACAACCTACACCATACTATACATATTCACCCGAAACAATCTTGGAAAATGTAGATCATAAAATATACTGGGACAGAACAATTCATACTGACAAGACAATACCCTGCAACTGACCAGACATAATGGTCATAGACAAAAAAGAAAAAAAACACATATCTCATCAACATAGCAATACCAAATGACAAAAATGTTTTTGAAAAGGAAGAGGAAAAGAGAGAAAAATATAAACCGCTGGCCATGGAAGTCAAAGAACTATGGCAACAGGAAAGGGTCACAATTATTCCATTAACCACATCAGTCACCGGCATCACATCAAAGAATTATACAGAAAACCTTCAGAAACTGCGCCTACCAGAATACACCCACATCAACATCCAGAAAGCAGTCATAATTAAAACATGCTCAATCGTCAGGAAATTCCCGAATCTGTAAAAGACAGCATGACTTGGCACAGCCCATCATGTCCATCTAGAAAGGCTGCCACGAACGAGAAAGAGATATAATAACAGATTTATATCTGGGGTGCACAAATAGAGGATGCCTTCAAAATAGAGGACAGTCCTGTGGCAGCCCTTCAAAAAGAGAACTGCCCTTTATGAAAAGGGACACACAGCCACCCTACTATGAAGATGTTAGGAAGGCAACACCAAAAGGCAAAATGAGGGCGGAGGCATAGAGATTAACCAGGAACAGGTTCGAGAAAATAGGAAGGGTTGGAGCATTCAAATGTCTTTGCTGTTAACCTGTGCTGCAAATGTTAATGAGGGCAATTAAACAATTAGTCAGTAACTCAGGGATGAGTTTCAAAAAAACACAGATGTGCACAGAACAGTGATTAGGGTCATTGATTTGCACTTTTCCAAAGCAGGCAGAGATGTGAAACAGAGGCTCCCATACACAGGTGCAGGACTGTTACTGCAAGGTACTGAGATCTGTTTGGACTGCCTTAGAAAAGGTCTTGGACTTCAACCAGTCCAAAATATGGCAGCACATTTACTTACCGAGACCCACCACACCAATCCTGACATGCTATATTTGTAGCCTGTTTCTAGGCCCAGTTCAGAGGGTTGACAATGACTTTCAAACTGGTTTGAGATCAAATTATCTAAAGCAGGGATGGACAGAAGCTAGATCTCCAGATGTTTTGGATTTCAACCCCCAGAAGCCCCTGCCAACATAGTCAATGGTCAGTAACACTGGGAGTTGAAACCCCAAACATCCGGAGAACTACTTTTTGTCCACCCCATTATCTGAAGGACTGTCTTCTTTATGATGTTTTTAGGATGTTTTAATGCAGTTTTAATAATGTGTGTCATGTTTTAATCAGTTTTATGTATTTTATCATATTGTTGTTCCCCGCCTCAATCCAAACGGAGAGGCGGGTAAGAAATAAATAATAATAATAATAATAATAATAATAATAATAAATTATTAATTATTATTATTATTTGAACTTACCGAATCACTGAGACATCAATGGAGGTTCTGTCCCATTTGTCCTACATCTTTTCAGGTCCTTTCCCGTCATGCAATGCCCCACCAGCACCTCAGTGCCACCAAGACGTTGGGTTCACTCTCTCTTTTGTCCTGGATGATTTTTTGCTCCCTACTTTAGTTTTGGTGATTGTCTCTGTTGCTGACCTTGGCTTTTATGTCTTTGGCATTACAAAAACAAACAAACTTCCATTATGATTTTATGCGGAGCACTGAAAAACGGAAAGGCAGAATATAAATGTTTACAACTAGTAACAAGCAAGCAAGCAAGCAAGCAAGCAAACAAACAATGAACAAACAACTCAAAAGGGATTCAGAAAGTAGCAATGGGTGGTTTAGTTGCCCCTTTTCTCTTGGCTCTGACGTTCCTCAACATAATCTTGAACGAAATCCACAGGCTAGCCCTTGTTGCTCTCGTCGCTCTCGTCGCTCTCGTCGCTCTCGTCGCTCCCTTCTTTGGACTCCTCTTCTTTGGGGGCTCTCCGCAAAGGATTGAAACACGGGCTGTAGCACCATTAAAAAGAGACGAGAGGAAGTGAGAGAACATGTTGGGTTTTTTTCTGGTAAACTCCTGATGCGGTACGTGGCAGTTGTGGGGGGCTAAGAACCCACCGTCTATTGGGGGGTCAGGCTATTTGTCCATCGAGGCCCAAGACTTTCTACTCTAAGTTGCAGCAGCGCTGCTCAAACTCAGGAAGAGATTTCCCCCCTCTCCCCAAAGCACGCCTTCTGGAATTTGTAGCTTTAACGTTTTGATGCTTTGTACTGTTTTTAATGCTCTCGGTTTTATTCTTGTTTAAAATTTCTGCACACTGCCTTGATGACGTTTTAGAATATAAGGTGGTATATAGATGCGGATAATACATAAAATTGCCTGCTATTTGATCATTAATTTATTTTGACTAAGGTTTTCCCTGCAGAATTGGAAGAGTCCAGAGAGGGGAGTTGCAAACTCCGCATGCAAAGAGGGGCAAAACCCTCAGCATGCAAAGGCGGGCATGGGGGGTGGGGGAAAGTAATGTGCGAATGCGCATATGGGGACTGCGTGTTTGTGTCCGTCCGTCCATGAATGTAAGATAATAAGCAAACAGAAGCATATTTCCTTAGCTTGCATAATGCATGCATGGCTGTACAGTTCTATTTTCAGTACACCTCCTACACAGGCTTGGTTATAATTGGGATAAATCGTTTAACCTACTTCCTAATAATGACTTGCTGAATTATGATGGACTTTACAGCCAGCCAAAAAGCTCAGTTAGGTTGGCGGGTGCAAGGAACGGGGCCTTCTCAGTGGTAGTTTCAAAACTGTGGGACTCCTTTCCTGTTGACTTATGTATCTCGCTCGCCCCTTCTGTCCCTGCCTGAAAGTGAGCCTTGAAGATCTCTCTCTCTCTCTCTCTCTCTCTCTCTCTCTCTCTCTCTCTGATGCTGATTTTAACTGAGGTTCATAAATTTGAATTGATTCACATTATGTAACGCACATCAGCACATCTGAACAAGTGCAAAAATGTCCATGAGTGCTAATGCGAATTTTCGAAAATCTCCTCCCAAAGTGAAAAACCAGTCCGTCAGATCCGTGGGACTTGGATAAAGTCAGTGAATCCACAGGTCAGATTTGTAGACATCCAAACACCTTTAAATCCATTGCAGATTACTCTAACATCCCGAGCTGAACCCTCACACCCTTTTGTATCTGATCTCCCCTCAGTCTACTGCTCTGGCCACTTTTCTCTACTCCTGGCTCAGTTCTAGCAACCCCAGGCCCCAATCTTCTGCTTTATATGTGAACGGGACAGATTACATCAATCTGTCACATCCAATTCAACTTCCGGAAAGCCAAATACTCAGGCAGATGTGGAATTCTTCACTTGTGCATATGGCATCTGCAAGTGGGTAAAACCACAATAGAAATGCATAAATATCATCCCTTGCAGATGTGCTGAATGAACGTATGGGACCCTTACACCGAAACACAAGCACTGTCTTAAAATTAGAAAAGACAGCACCATCTTACCATTTTCACTTCTTTTGATGCATTCAAACATTTCAAACAGGGTAAGCTAGAAGTTAAAATGATTTCGCATCTAGTTAATTATGGCATAATTTTCAAAAATCCTTTTAAACATTCAGTAGTATCCTTGCAATAGCAACTGTCTGAGCACTCCAAACCCTTTCCTCACCGCCCAGGCACTTCAACATTGATATGATTCCTCTCCAAACAAATTTGTTTCTTGGGACTCATCTTAGCAGACAATTCCTTGCTCATTCTTGGCTCCAGATTGGAGGGTTGCCAGTAGCTCTGCTCGGCTATCCACAGTTTAAACACTGGGTGCTGAGAGCAGAGAAAGTTGTAAATGCAAGGATTCGCACGGCAGGAGGCCCATGTGTGGAAATGTTCAAGAAATAACCATCTGGCAAGCCCAGTTAAAGAATGAGCTGGGCATATGCAGAAGCAGGGCAATTTCCTTTCATGGTAAACGATTTGATAGCTTAGGAACTTTGTGCTAAAAGTTTGTGTCGGGACTAAGAATCTGCCTTAGCCCTGGCTAATCCATTGAGCCAGGATCGTCCACTTACAAATAGCCAAAAAGGCGGACACGAGAGGACGCTACGTTTGCATAAAAATTACATCTGCTGATTTATACACATAGAAATAACTTATACACATAGAAATAGTTATTAGAAATAACTATTATTACTTAATTAGAAATACGGTACATCTCACCATAGTGTAGAAGACTGTGACCAGGTAACTTGCACACCTGTCTGTTCCATCTGCTCTCCTGGTGCCAACTGGTGATGGGCAACAGTTTTTCATGGTTCTTTATCTTTAAACTGGAGGACAGGCTCTCAAATAGAGGGTGGTCTCCTGGCAGCCTTTGAACTTGCAGACTGTTCTCTGCAAATTGGACACATGGCCAATCTAGATGGTCTACTCTATCTGACAGGTGCTCTCCAGGGCCTCAGGGAGAGGAATGTCTTTCCCCAATATCTTCTACGTGATCCTTTGCAACTGGAGATGCCCAGGTCTGGATTTGGGGCCTTCAACACACGCAGCATGTGCTTTACACCCATGTTCAGAAAATTGCAAAAATGTCCTGAGATTTGCAGTCCTACTTACATTCACGTTCGGGGCTGGAACAGAGCATGACCGCATGATTTGCAAACAGGAAGGAAATCCTTGTACAACCCTCTAGAAAATCAGTCAATGAGCAAATGATGGAACAAAAGGTGCCTGACAGAACAAAATCTTTATTTCCCCACTGCTGCCCATTTTCAGCCCAACTGTGGAGCTACATTTTTGCACGGGAAAAACCCATTTCTTACCTCATCTCTACTATAAAACAGCAAAACGGAAGAACAGCCATGATCATTATTCCTCCAATTCCAACGCCAAACATCCGCAGGATCTGTTGAGGGCCTGTTATTGATAGATCCACATAAACTTGGCTTGTACCTGACCTGCAGCCTAACTAGTGAGTTTGGCTTTATGGACACATCAGAAAAAGATAATTACCAGGACACCAACCAAGCAATCCTACAGCACAAGTTCCAGCAGGGAAAGGACCTACAGGCAGAGCAACCAGCAAAGCGGGAAGTGAGCTGGACACTTTTTCTTCTGCCTTACCATTGATTACCATGAGGGAATTAACAACAGCAGCCCCCGGCATGACCTAGGGTTGTGCCTTTCCTGTGGCCATGTCAGGAAAGCACAGGGGTTTTGGATGTGGAGAATCCATGCCCGGTTTCCCACAGCTTTGCCTGTAAGAACTTCTATGTTGGCGGAGCTTTCTGCTCGAGTTCACAGGAACTTGTAGTGTCATAGGGGCCATCCCAATGACGTGCCTCTCTCTCCACTAGCAAAACAGAATTTATAAAGTTTTCAGGACAGGTAAAAGGATTTCTTCACACAGCACATAGTTAAACTATGGAATTCACTGACAAAAGATGTAGTGATGGCCACGAATTTGGGTGGCTTTAAAAGGGCTTAGACAAATTCATGGAGGAGGAGATTATCAATGGCTTCCAGTCTTGACGATCCACCATGCACCACCCTTACAGGCTTTTAAGAAGGCCTTAAACAGATTTTATTTTACTATACTAGTTTTTAATGTTCGCTTTTATTATTTTCATTGATATTTTACTTTCTACGTTTTTATTGCTTTCAATATGTATACTGTTTTATATATGGTCACAAGCCACCTTGGGAGAGCTTCTGCCCTGAAAGGCGGCTAAGAAATGGTTTAGATAAATAAATAAAATAAATGGCTGAATGCTGGACTACGATGGCTTTTCTTAATTCTTATCCTATTTGTTGCACCTCAGCCAGTTCAGTTTTTGTGGAACTTTGATTTACCTCTATGTATGTGTATATATATCCCAAATAAAGCCTGGTGGGAATGAGACACTAAAGTCCTAAGCTTGTAGAATGTACTTTCTACCTATTTAGACTATAGCTCATGTGTCACATTTTCAAATGCTTCTAATAATGATAATGATGATGATGATAATAATAATAATAATAATAATAATAATAATAATGGCTCTGCAAGTAGCATGGTAGTGAGAGAACTGATAGATTCTCACCCTCCCTCTGTTGTGAGAGTTTTGCTTTTATGTTGCTTTTGTTTTAATGAGGGGGAGGATCCCTCATCTACAGACTGTAGTGGTAGAGTCCACTCTACCGTCCCAGGACTCTACCACCTTGATCCACTGCATGTGGGACCAGATATAGCTCCTGTAACATCAGTTAGTGCTGCAGATGGAGAAAGATTCACCCCGCCTCCGGAATTCAACTCTGATTTCAAACTTTTTCAGATGTAAACCAATAGTTCTCTTCCTTTGTATTTAGAAACTCCGGACCACTTTCATGAGAATGGCTATGAATTACAAAAGTAGTTTTCAAGAATTAAAAACAAATTTCAAACCACAGTCTTGCTCTGCTCCTTGTTGGAGCAACATACAGACAACACTTCCAGTCACAGCATCACTTGGAGCTTTCCGTGGTGCTGATCTGTTTCTGTCTCACTTCCCTGAGAAACCTGACCCCTGGTCAAGATCTGATTCATAGTGGAACCCTACAACCCAGGCTACAGCACAAGGCCTCAACAGAACCGACAGCCTGAAATGTCACACTGTGCTGCAAATTTAACTGTGACCTCAATCTATGCTGCTGTCTAAAGTGGAAGAGCAAAACAGCAAACATGTTCAGTGAAGTCAAGAACCTACCAATTGAACGGGGCAATCAAATTGCTCGTTACCCCCTTGCAGGAGATAACCAGAGGCTGTC
Source organism: Anniella stebbinsi (assembly GCA_029215795.1). Classification (NCBI taxonomy): domain Eukaryota; kingdom Metazoa; phylum Chordata; class Lepidosauria; order Squamata; family Anniellidae; genus Anniella; species Anniella stebbinsi. The sequence continues at coordinate 2,245,666 of JARDYH010000001.1, forward strand.
CTAGGGCAATGCGAGAACCCTGAATCTAAGCTGCCTGCAAAGCATTTGCCTTTTGCCAACAGAATGTGCGCAGTGGGCGCTCTGTGGGCCGTAAGCACATGTTGTCTGTTGACATATGTTGCCCATTGTGAAGCATTTGAGTACCTAATTGCTCTACAGACAGATAACTTGATGGAAAAATGCTACAGCAAAGAATACAAAATGAGCATCTTTAATTTTAAACAGTGATTTAAAGATGCTTTCAAGATGGGAGGGGAGTTGCAGTATTCACAAGTATTGACATAAAACAGAAGTGACCAATAGCAGTTGAGTACTAGTCACTTTGACTGGCAAGCGCACTCTCCAAGTTCTCAGGCTGAAGTCTTTCCCAGGACAGCTAGCTGAGATCCTTTTTTTAACTGGCAATGTTAGGAGCAAGCAAATTCTAAGAACTTTGGGGTGGAGAGAGTGAACGATGAGGCAACCAGAAGCCTTTTCTTCTTCTTTAAACAGAAAAAAAGTGTTATTGCTTAAAGCAGTGGCTTGGCTGTCCTTGGCAGCCTGGAGGCATTCCGTTCATCATTTGTAAACAACACCCAATTGGAAAGGCGGTAGGTACATCCTGAAATAATCCTAAATTACAAAGGGATTGCTACTAGGCTGCTGAGGGGCAGCCAACCTGTTGCTTCAAATTGCACAAACCCAAACATCCAGACACATAAATCTTTAAAAAGTAAGCCCAGCCCACCTGGGGAATGTTTGCTCCACCTCATCAAAATGCTCACTCCCCTCCTCAAAAACAAAAACATCATAACACCCTGGGCTGAATTCTTCAACCCAGCACTACCTGGAGATGTTGGGGTCTCCACTTCGGACCATTTCAGATAGAGCCTGTGTGCACTGCCCACTGGGCCACAGCCCTTTTGCAGGGAAGCTTCCTTCCAAAGCAGCTCCACAATGCCCCTGCTCCACTGAGATGTTTAGGTGATGCTTTTCACCCAGTTGGGACTTTTCAATATGGTCCTTCCTCTTCAGTAACTGGCTGCTTGCTTACCTGGCTGCCAGCTCTTTGGGTACGTGTGCAAACAAAGGCAATGGTGATGATGCTAGAACCATAGGAAGAAAATAGGATGGTGCCTTATACTGAGTTAGATTATCTTTGGTCCATCTAGCCCAGTAGTGTTAACTCTGACTGGCAGCAGCTCTCCAGGGTTTTAGACAGAGCCCTGCTATTTGAGATCCTTTGGGGTGAAGATGTGAGGAATTGAACCTAGTCTTTCTGCGTTCAAGGCACATGATCCGACATTGAGCTAGAGCAAGGCATGGCTGGGCACCTGCCAAGAGCTCACACCCCAGAGCAGGAGCCTACTGACAAGGACTTCCTGGAGCTGCTCCTCCTCTTCCTTGCAACCTGCTTGTTCACCCGCCCCTTGCTCTGGCCCAGACAACAGTGGTAGTGAGAAGGAGCAGCAGATGCCACCACCGCCTGCTTGTTCCCTGGCTCTCTGCCGGTCAAACCAATAAGAGTTATCAATGATGAGAAAGGAGGTGGCAGCAAGAAGGTAGACCTTCTGAAGGAGAGGCCCTAAGAACTGTCACAAGCCTGGAACTGGCCCTGGACATGATCCCAAACTCATGGTTTCTTCAGGCTCCAAGTAACTGTGGACAATAGCATTCTATGTGGTACCTCAAGAGAAAATGGAAAGGCAGATCACTCCAGGATCTAAGGAATGGTTTGTGCGGGGTAGAGACTATGTACACGGTGGGATGAGATTGTGCCTTCACACGTCTTCCACCTTGGATGGGCATGTGTCCTACTTTACAGAGGACAGCTCTCTTTTGAAGCTCTCAGAAGGCAGTCCTCGTTTGAAGGTGCCTTGCGTTTGAAGAGCTGCTCAGCACGTGAGCGGTTTAAAGATTAAGCACCATCAGAAGGGACAGCTGACAGGAGCTTTGACATTGTCCATCAACAGTTAAGGCACCTGGACTGAGCAGGCAGGCAGGTCAGCGAATCACAGCCTTCTCAACTAAGGTGAGTTGTACTCTGTTTCTATTTAGATTACAGAGTATATTTCTACTTTTGCACCTATGCGTAAAAATTAATCAAAGCCAGTGGCCACCCTACAACATATAGCTCCCTCCTACCCAATGAGAAGACTGCCTGAGCTGGCCCTGATTTGTAAAAGTTTGTTCATGCTGGCCAAAGAAGAAACACGCTAGTACATACTGAGAAACACAAGTTAGTATAATGGCAGCAAAAGGTTCTAATAGCATCCTGGCCTTCCGCATTACTATTCTGCTCCATCAGATAAAAGCACTGTCAAAGCCTTGGAAACTTCAACTGGTTCAAAATATGGTAGCCAGGTTGGTCACCGATACACCTAGGGGTGACTATATCACACCAGCTTTAAAATCACTTCACTGGCTGCCAATTACTTTCTGGGCGGAGTACAAAGTGTTGGTCATCACCTTTAAAGCCCTACATGGTTTGGGTCCAGGTTACCTGTGGGATCGCCTTCTCCTATACAATCTGCCCTGCACACTCAGGTCCTCTGGGAAGAATTTGTTACAGTCAGCCAAAACTAGGCTGACAACCGTTACCCAGAGGACCTTCTCTTCTGCCGCTCCCAGACTTTGGAATAGCCTGCCAGAGGAGGTCCGTCAACTCTTTGACTTTAAGAAAGCCATAAGGACTGATCTCTTCAGGCAGGCCTGTTTTAATAATGTATTAGGTTTATGTGCTTTTAATCAGTTTTATGTATTTTATATTTGATGTTGTTCCCCACCTCAATCTAGAGGGAGAGGCAGGTAAGAAATAAATATGTTGTTGTTGTTATTATTATTATTATTATTATTATTATTGGCTGAAGGTAGCAGCTTCAAAGGTAAAGAGGCACATGAAAAAATATGTATCCCTCCGCAGACAGATGATGCAAGGTGCCAAGAGGCTGAACGCCACTTACGGTCTTCGAGTGGAGTGTAGCAGTCCAACTGAACATGTTTTTTGGAAGAGACGCAACACTTGTGTTTTAGGCACAACATCTTGTTGTTGATATACTCTCCAGCTTGGCAAGGTACCACTGCTTGATTTTCTTTGGGACGACATGCTTTGGGAAATGAAGCAAACAAAGCAAAACAACAATGTAGGATTTCCAACATACAATCTTGCTTAAGGCATTACTTGAGGCCTTGGATGCTATATAGAGCCCTCCATGACTACTGCTTCCCTGGCCCTATTTGTCCTGAAATCTGCTGAGAGCACCTTCTCACTGATTCATCACCACTACACAGAGGGAGAAAGGCGGCAGAACAGGAATGTTTGGGGAGGATCAAGCATCAAGGTGGAGATTTTGAAAATATATTTTTGATTGACCTGTGGGAATTGAAGTTCCAGGATAAGACACAGGGAAGGCCCTTGGCCCCTGAGCAAGGCACATGGTTCAAAGATGTTGGACACACACAAGAAATGACTATTTCCATGTGCGAGGTTGTGGTCTGTCTCTCGCTTTGCTCGTCAACTCTGTGGTCAGGAAGTAGAGGAACCATGTGGCAATTCCTGTGCCCTTAATGAGGTTTTGCAGTAGCAATTGTCACCTGAAGATCAGTCCTCTACCATGTCCCACAAATTGACATGAAGAAGAGAATCCCACTGGGCATGTACAAACTACAGAGAGCACCTAAATCTCTGGGTCAATGGTGTGACAGGTGGCTATTGGGGAAAGAATCCCTTTCCTCAGGAGCTCCACCTGCCTTCACATTTAGACTCCTAGTTAAGACCTTATTCCTCCAATTTAATTTCTAACCCGGACCTCTGATGATTAAAGTGGCTCTTTACTTTTTTATGTTGAAATATTTAAATATTTTGATATTTTTATTGTTGTATTTATTATTTGGCTTGTTATTTTACTGTTGCTTGGAGGGAGGCAGTTGATGGTCAGAAACCACCCTTTCCACTGGCCTGCCTGCCTGAACCCTGATGTCCTTGCACTCCATCAGCAGTCAGCCGCATTGCAGGAGCAAGAGGAAGAGCAAAGCTCCTTTTTCTGGCCTGCCTTGGCTGTCGCCCAACCAAGTGTGCTTTTGGTGGAGTTCTGCAGTAGTAAGTTCAGCGTTTCAAATCCATTGACCAATTTGGGGGGGGGGGATGAAAGAGAATGCCACAGTAACACTTACTCACTGGATTGAAGAAGTTCACCACCTTTTCGGATACCGCTTCTACCTCGGGCCTTGGCTCGCTGCGAGCCACATCAGTTCTGTTGGAAACATCTTGAGTTGGCCTTCCAAAACCTGAAAGGCTCAGGCCAATTAAAAGGGAGCTTTGACAATTCAACAGAGCAGCTAAAATTATTGGAACCCTATCGACAAGTTCTGGACCAAGCAGAAACCCATGGGACTCGGTATCAGGCAGCAAGGGCAGGGCAGCATGGAATCAAGGCAAAGCTGGCCGGAAGTTGAAGCACCCAAGAGGGGTCCTCATGAACAACGAGGTCTGAGAGCAAACTGAAGCCTTTTATGCTACAGTCCTAAACAATTCCATTCGTCTTCTCCTCTGCTACCAAAATCGCTCACTACCTTATGTTTAAAAATAGGGGTGTGCACGGACCCCCCGGATCGGATCGGGACCCGGATCGGGACCTCCAATTTTGTCCCGGACCGGTTCAGACAAAATCGGAGGCCCCCCGGACCGGATCGAGTCCGATCCCGACCCAAAAATCGTACATTTTTGGATCGGCCGCCATTTTTTTCCCCATAGACTTGCATTGCAATGCAAGTCTATGAGGAAAAAATGGCGGCGGGTGGGTAAGGGGGGGCCTAACTCCCTCCCCCCCCGGGGCCGTCCGCTGTGGACGGCCCCGGCAGGTAAACCCCCTCCCCCGCGCTCCCTACCCCCCCTGGGGCCGCCTGCTTCCATCCGCTGGCGCCCGCGGGCGCCAGCGGATAGAAGCGGACGGCTCCGGGGGGGGGTAAGCCCCCTTCCCCACCACTTACCTTCTCGGCACGTCCGGCGCCGGCGGCTACTACCAGCGGGCTCCGCGGCCTACTCTCGAGTAGCGCGCCGGGTGATGACATCACCCGGCGCGCCACCCTGGAGCAGGCCGCGGAGCCTGCTGGTAGTAGTAGGCGCCGGCGCCGGACGGGAGCCGCCGGGCCGGGCAGGTAAGGGCCCCCCTCCCCCCTCCCCCCTCCGCGCGCCCCCTCCTCCCCTCCACGCACCCCCTCCTTACCTTTCCGGCCCGGCGGCTCCCGTCCGGCGCCGGCGCCTACTACTTCCAGCAGGCTCCGCGGCCTGCTCTAGAGTAGCGCGCCGGGTGATGACATCACCCGGCGCGCCATCCTAGAGCAGGCCGCGGAGCCTGCTGGGAATAGTAGGCGCCGGCGCCGGACGGGAGCCGCCGGGCCGGAAAGGTAAGGGCCCCCCTCCCCCCGCCCCCTCCTCCCCTCCACGCACCCCCTCCTTACCTTTCCGGCCCGGCGGCTCCCGTCCGGCGCCGGCGCCTACTACTTCCAGCAGGCTCCGCGGCCTGCTCTAGAGTAGCGCGCCGGGTGATGACATCACCCGGCGCGCCATCCTAGAGCAGGCCGCGGAGCCTGCTGGGAATAGTAGGCGCCGGCGCCGGACGGGAGCCGCCGGGCCGGAAAGGTAAGGGCCCCCCTCCCCCCGCCCCCTCCTCCCCTCCACGCACCCCCTCCTTACCTTTCCGGCCCGGCGGCTCCCGTCCGGCGCCGGCGCCTACTACTTCCAGCAGGCTCCGCGGCCTGCTCTAGAGTAGCGCGCCGGGTGATGACATCACCCGGCGCGCCATCCTAGAGCAGGCCGCGGAGCCTGCTGGGAATAGTAGGCGCCGGCGCCGGACGGGAGCCGCCGGGCCGGAAAGGTAAGGGCCCCCCTCCCCCCGCCCCCTCCTCCCCTCCACGCACCCCCTCCTTACCTTTCCGGCCCGGCGGCTCCCGTCCGGCGCCGGCGCCTACTACTTCCAGCAGGCTCCGCGGCCTGCTCTAGAGTAGCGCGCCGGGTGATGACATCACCCGGCGCGCCATCCTAGAGCAGGCCGCGGAGCCTGCTGGGAATAGTAGGCGCCGGCGCCGGACGGGAGCCGCCGGGCCGGAAAGGTAAGGGCCCCCCTCCCCCCTCCGCGCGCCCCCTCCTCCCCTCCACGCACCCCCTCCTTACCTTCCCGGCCCGGTGGCTCCCGTCCGGCGCCGGCGCCTACTACTACCAGCAGGCTCCGCGGCCTGCTCTAGAGTAGCGCGCCGGGTGATGACATCACCCGGCGCGCCACCCTAGAGCAGGCCGCGGAGCCTGCTAGTAGTAGTAGGCGCCGGCGCCGGACGGGAGCCACCGGGCCGAGAAGGTAAGTGCCCCCCTCCTCCCCCCCCCCGCTGTCCACTTTCATCGGCGGGCGCCCGCTGGCGCCCGCCAATGGAAGCGGCGGTGGGCGCCAGTGGGCGCCCGCCGATCCGCCGATCCGCCGAACCGGTTCGGAGCTTTTTCGGACCGGTTCGGATTGGATCGGCCGATCCAGCTGCGGGATCGGAAATCGGATAATTTATCCGATTTCCCACTGGACCGGACTCGGATCGTGGATCGGGTCCGATCCAGTGCACATCCCTATTTAAAAACAACTCTTTGCAATACTCACTTGGGCTGACAGCATGACACAACACATACAAGCATTTTGCTAAAATCTGTGTCACGGATATCATCATCTGTATCATTCCTGCAACAACAAAAAACAGCAACAACCTATATATCTGTCCGTTAGGGAGGGAAAAACCAACTGCATAACCATTGTTTTTGAATGCCTTTTGCTTGCAACAACAAAGGAATTCAGGCAGGGGCTGGTGGACACAAGAATCACAGTCCAATACCACACATATTAGAAGATACATACTCTGTGGATCAACACATATTGTGGATTCACACTTGTCAAGTCTTTGAGTCGTTGCTGCGATTTGAGCCTAGCAAACTTCTCAACTTCCTAAAGTTCAAAATAACTTCCTTTCACATCATGAAATGTTCTTTGGATGAAGACTGGATGATGGTGGATGGGTGTAATGGTTAGAGCAACCTTCCAGCTCAACCAGGTGCCCTCCAGATTTTGAACCAAAACTCCCATCAGCACCTACCAGCATGGTCCATGTACATGAATGATGGGAGTTGTAGTCCAAAACATCTGATGGGCACCAAGTTGGAGAAGGCTGTTGTACTTCCGTCTTACCAGAGCGGCACTTACATTGCTTTCAGTAGCCGACTTTTGACTGTTTATGATCACAGCTTTAATCAATGTTTAATTGATTAATCTGATTAAATGGACTAAAACAGGGGAGTTCTATATTTAACCGGAGAACCTTAATTGACTTTTAGGCAGCCAGAAAAGTGGCATTTGCAGAAATGTATAGGACAATGCTTAACATTCTGGAGAACAGAACAATTCTTGCTTACATTATATTGGGCTGGGGGATCTCAGTAGTAAAGAGTTAAGGACATTCTAATTCATTTGAACTAGAAGACATGAATGGGGCGGAAGCAAAACGTACCTTAATACCGGGATCTGAGGAATAAGGAAATAACGATGATAATAATAAAAAATCTACAGTAAGATAAAATGTACTTTCCTCTCTTTTAGCTTCAATCAATTCTGTTCTGTGTCCACAGTTTCTAGGCTTTAGATACACTCAAGAATTTTGTCCCAACTCAAGTAAGTACACCTCTATATTAGCAGTCATTGTAAAACTCCCAGTATAAGGTTACTTAAGCAAGGAAGCTGTGTAATATTCATCACTATGGGAATCTCCATTGTGACTTGCGTATTTGGTAATGAGTTCCAGAGGGGTGGGCTGTTTCAGCAATAAGTCTTGTGACACCTTAGAGATTAACAGATTTATGATTGATTACATTTATGCCACAAAATGCCAGTCTGTAACATGTGCTTAAGGACTCTTATTTAGTAATAAGACAGCACAATGCATCAGCATGAAATCAAGAAATGGCCACACACACAGAAAGCAAAGTGCCCAGGGATATGCGAGAGAAATAAAACAGTACAAGCCCTCTTGCTGATAATGAGCTAGAAAAAAGGGTGTATCATGACCTATCAAAACACAGCTATCTCCATTAAAAGGAAAAAAAGGAAGAACTCCTCCTTATGCCAAGAGGTTAGGTAGCACAAAGCGGTCAAGAACTTAAATGGGTATTCATGAAAGCTCAAGTTGCCTCTCGCCACCCCGCCCCTCAGAGCAACGCTCAGATTAAGGAAAACAAGCTGACCCATTTCACGATGTGCAGCTTGTATACAGCTGGTTGGCCACTGTGCGAACAGAGTGCTGGACTAGAAGGATCCAGCACTCTGGTATGATCCAGCATGGCTCTTCTTAAGTTCTTATGAGCATCCATCAAGGGCACCTAAGTTCTTCCATAACTCTGTGGTCAAGAATACCTTTGTGCCACATTGGAATCCTTCCTTTGGAGATGGGCATGGCATTCAGCTTTAACCTGTGTTTCCAAAGTCAAAGGGACCTTATGATTAGCTGGTTTGGCTCTGGAAACTTCTAAAAGGAGGCCTTGCTAGTTCTTGAGCGAAGGAACGAATATTTAAAGACACCATAGCTTTGGAGAGAATAGGAAGTCATCCTTCTTAAACGACCTTACATTGGAAGGTACTTCTGCTGAACCCGGATCAGGCCATTCCCCTTAGAACTGTTCTGCTGCATCTAACAGGGAGGATCGGAGTCTGAAAGATGCTCATCTGGAACCCCTTTAGCCTTACAATGCTTTCCCTCTAGTGGTGAGACGAGGGTCTTGAAAGACATCTTATGACCATTCAGAGCATTTGCCCATCCAGTCCAGGATTATCTACACGGGGTGGCAGCAGGTTAGCAGGGGGTCAGGCAGAGAGGGGCTTTCTCAGCCCTACTTGGAGGCACCACTAATGGAACACAGGACCTTTCACATGCAAAGCATGGGCTTATCAGAGAGGGTTTGCTGAAAATGCTTGAGAATGCAAGTGTTACAGGTCTGGGAAAATGGAAGTGGTTTTTGGAGGGAAACTGACAGGCCATGTACAGCCTCCTCCCACTTTTGAGGGTGCCAATTGCTTATGCGCTCTGGTGAAGACCTCTGGGTTGATGTCCGTCTCCGGCTCAGGTGAGGTGGAAACTGAGGGAAGGGCATACAATCCCACAACTTCCTGCTCCTGGGTGGGGAGATGCCATAATTGGCTTCCATAGGTTGCATTGCACAAGGGTTGGTTACTGTAAAGGTGTCAGTACCGGTAGGGTTTTGCTGGGATGCCACAGGCCCCAATAGAATCCTTGCTGAGGCACAGGCGTCGGCTTTTCCCTGGCACAGCAGGCCCCAGATAAAACCCTCATGATCTGAAGCAGCAGGAGCGACAGACAGCTCTTCTAATTCAACTGGGCGGAGGTGCTTTATGAGCAGCAGTTTAGGTCTGGAGAAGTCTTAAGTCACTGGCCTTTCTTTTTCTTTTCCAGATTTAGAGCTTGTGTGTGTTGGAGCCAGCTTACAGCAAATAAGGCAAGGCCAAGGGAATGAAAAAACAAAATAAAAATGGAAGTGCTCATTTTTTAAAGCGGAGAACAGAAAAACTGGAAAAGGACAGAAAGCAAACTTGGAGAAAATCTGATAAATAAGAGGCCTGATTAGAGCATTTGTTGAAAGAGAAACTAGAATAAGCTCTGTCTTGGGCACAGACAAAGAGCAAAGTGGCCGAGAAGAGCCACAGAAGCCAGGACCAAGGCAAAATGCCTGGTCACATGTTCCTTGCCTGTCCTGGGCAGTGGGAGGAGTTATAACCCATGACAGATGTCTTCTTACACATGAAGCGAACAGATTTTCTGTGGTAGCAAGTCTGACAGCCAGGAATCAAGACAATATTTGTTAGCAAACTTTTTTGCCAATATATCAAACTGTTTTGCAGTCTCTCAGCAAATGGCTACGGCTGGCCATACCTTAACATAGGACACCACAACACCGCCGAAAAAGGACACCGTTATGGTTCTATTCTAGTGCATTGCAAAATACATACTCTGCTAAAAGCAAAGTGGAACCTAGACATGCAGAAGTCACATTTTTACACATCAGTGTCAACAGGGTCTAAATTATACCCTTCCATTTAACACTGGGTTTCAAAGGTGCAGGAAGGGTGAAATCTGCCTTGCTCAATCTAATTCTCCTTCAGTACAGTTTTTACTATCTATCGTGACTAAGATTCCTATATTTGGGAACTTGGAGTAGCAGCTCTTCAGGAAATGGTTACTTCTGGATGAAGGTAAGAATTACTCTCAGCTGGCCAACAAAATCCAGAGAACCATGATCAAGTCATTATCCAATGAAAGAAGAAAGCTTGGACCTTGATAATGAGAACGATCTGGGGAAGGCCCTACACAGAGACCCTATGAATAAAAAGCAATTCTAAAGTAAACCTGCCTTCAGAGAAACATGGGCGTTAGAAGAACCAAATCGAGTGCACCCAAAATAAATTTCAATTATCTGCCACGCCCCCACTTGGTAACAGATTCATGAGGAGTGTGAGCACTTTGCATCTTGGCCTGTTCTCCAGGCTCTCAACCAGGGACTGAAACTACTTTGATGAGGACAGCAAGTAACTACAGGAGTAGCATCTCACTGCAGGAGAAGCATCAAGTAGAAACTTCTCAGTCCACAGCTGGGAAGTCTGAGAATTTTGTTTCAGTTCTCAAATCACTTTCTTCTAAGGATTCCCTAGGAATATTTTTTATTAAATCCAACAGGAAAGAACCCTCATGAGGGAGAAGGTACAAACTTGTGAAGAGTACATTTCCCAAGAAAATAAATATAAGTAATCTACAATCAGGCTCTAATCTTGGATGAATTGGCAATAAGGCATTTGGTTTTATCAGTTTCAGAAAGAGTCTTGTTTATGGAAATTTAAGCTCCAATTTTCCTCTTCATTCTTGCCCTTCCTTCTCTTAATACAATACTACAGGGAGGAAAAAACCAAACCTAATTACTCCTGCATTTTTAAGTTCAAGGTGGGACTGTCTAACCATATTGCATGTGAACTTTGTGGCCATTCACAGATACCTTTCACTCTTTAAAAAAACTTTATTTTTTCAAAATAATTGTAATTTATTAGACCATATGTGAAGTTACCAATAAGGAAGTGAACCCAGACATCAGACATTTGCTGCACTTTCAACCTTTGTAACACGCATGATTCCCAAAATGAGGCTTACATTTTGATTTACAATTTTTTTTAAATGTACGAATACTTAAAAACAGTGGATTTTTAATTGAAAGGGATACACATTTAAAGCACAAAAATACTGCAAAATGTCATTTGAAAATGTGATTAACCTATTACAGTTTTAGTTAAGTCAATCTAGTTAGCACCTTACTGAAGTCAGCCTTGAGTGTAAAATTAGTGCATATAATTGCTAAACATGTACGTTTCAACCAGTAACGGCACATTACTAGTCAAATTCTTGAAACTGAAAATGTTTCAGCTTTCACACATCTGGAGTAAACAACGTTTCCAATTTAACACAGAAAAAATAGGTTCTTGCTTCTTTTAAAGTTGATTTGTTTAAAGCAATCATTTATAAAGATTGCATCAACATCCATTAGCAGAGGAAGATCCAACTTTATTGAAACTGCTTGCATACAAAATATATTGCACTATAACCAAACAAATGTCAACATAAAATCCAATCTGTTGTAGCTAATATGTACAGAGAATATTGCCCAAGAGCAGTTACATTACAAGGTCGTTCTACCTTGGTTAATTATCTACAGTATTTTAAACCAAACAGCTTACAGATGATGTGTGCAAGGTACCAATTTCAGTTTTCAAATACTATACATTCCCCCAAAAATAAATAACTAGAAATCAACATTTAATGTTTGGCAATATTTAAGACTTTTTTTAATATATTTGTTAAGTTGTGTGCAGCTTGTTGCCATTTTTATATGCTTGCTTGTATGCAAGGAAAAAATAAAATGAGAAAAGCAGAGAAACAAAAAACGCACAACAGACAGGGGCCAGGTTTGTACAACTCTGTACATAATCAGCAACACTCCTACTGGAGTAAATTTAATAAAAAATAGAATAGCTTAAAAAGAAGGTCCTACTGTACTTTTTTTGCAAGTAAATTTCATTCATGATCAGGAATAGAAAGCACTCACCATCCCCTATTCTGGGCAACTAAACTTTACACCAACTTCAGTTACATGTGAATGAGACCTTATAAAGACTGTTCTATTTCCAATGCTGTCTAACAACACTATCCCTGAATTTTACTAGGAGTCACATACATTTTCCTATCTCTTCTGAGATAAGTTCCGAATTTAAATACCAAAAACTGTAGGGGAACTGAAAAGAAAGCTATTCTTTTAAATTGGTCCTCTGGCCAAACAGCAGGCACACACTATTAGCTTATGAACAAGTTACAATTTGTTCCCTCGGTAACCATGTTTTTAGTTTATCACAAATGGAAATATGCATTTAAAAAACTTTTGTCCTGTCTAAAAAGGAAAACAAAACAAAAAAACACCATCTCAGTAACACAATCTGCCATTATCTTCAGTGCAAAGTAAGTTTCCTATTCTTATAAACTGCCTAACTTGATGTTTATGCAAGGAAAAAATTATGGAAAGCATGCATTCTTCTAATAAAGTACTAATTGTTGGAGAAGGTTTGCTACATATATTGTACATTTAGTGTTTCCAACTCATCTTCCCTGATTTCTGCATCCAAATATAGTATTCCTACCTGCCAAGATATAAAAAAGGCACAGATCATACAACTTTTTGCTAATGAAAATGACAATTTAGTTACATTACACATATATCCAGGTTCACTAAAATACTGAAAAAGTGAACCGAAATGTGAACTGACACAGGACATATAACGTAGCTTTTTAATTTTAAAATGAGGAACTTTTAATAGATTGAAAACAGAAGCCCAATTTGATTACCGCAAACACTATTTATTCTTGAAAATTGAAATTTAGCAGTGATTTTGACCAGATGCGTTAAAATGGTACAACTGAACGGAAATACCAATGCACAGTTCAGTATTTTTTAAAACAAACAAAAAGACTCTCATTGTTTGAAGTGCAATATGTACTTGAAAGCAATTTTTTCAGAAGTTCAAGATTTTTAATGCAAGTATAACGTCTTATTTTGAAAAAAAAAACTGCATACTGCTGATGTTAAAAAAGGCTAACAGAACTTTTTATATTCATTTCATGCCCTGCGCCATCTTGCCTACTATTTGTCTTTGGCCTAACAAGTTTCTCTAATGTGGAATAAGATTTACTGAAACAGTTTAGGAAAAACGACTTCTCAAACTATGCAGTTTAGGGTACTCCGTTCACCAAGGGTTGCTGACCATCTCCGCTGTCCGACTTCTCTTTCTTCTGGTTACGATCTTTACCCGTGCGCAGCCGGTTACCTTCGCTGGAGGTATTCTGTAATGTTTTAGTGTGGACACTCCTTTCATTATTGCAGTCAATTCTGATCTGAAACAAGTTACAGTTATATAAAGCATACCCCTTTGATAATATAAGAGGGAACACTTAAAGTTGCTGGGGGGAAAAATCCTCCTTTTCCAAATTAAATACATTCTAAATGAAGGGTACAATTAAAGAGAAAATCAACTCCAGTTACTTTTAATACAGTGTTCAGGCATGAAGACTTGCATAAAGGTAAATACTTCCTTCAACATGAAATTGCATATAAGGTATTCCATGTATTATTTTGCAGAATTCCTTTTCTATATGAATTCAACAAAGCCTGAAAAGTGACTTTCAAATAGGATGCAAGCCACTATGATATGGGCAAGAATTTAGTAGTTGTGGTTAAGTAAGATTTGTGGGATTTCTTTCTTTCTCTTTTTTGGTTAAAAAGCATGTAATTTAGGGTTTCAAAAAAATTAACTGTTCTAAAGCATTACTTTACTTGACCTTTCGGAAATGAGGTAGTTTAAAATTCCAAGTAATATAATTTATGAAGCTGACTACTTGTGGCTGATGTAGGCACAAGTGGCTGCAGGGAAAGAAACTAATTTAGGTGCACACAGGTGTGGTACGGATGGCTGCATCACGCCATGGTGCAAAGAGCCAGGCCACGTGTGTGGATGTACACCAATACATAGATGAAACAGACAACGATTACCTGAAGTGACCCGTCGGTTGTTCTCCCTTTAGTATCTCTTGAATTACGTTGACGGTTATCAGTCCTCGACTGTTCATCGTTTCCTGCACATCAAAATTGGATGTTAAAATTTAAGCTCATGTATTTAATACAAAAATATGCATGTGTCAGTCTCAGGGATACTGGCAAATTTGTCATTTATGGGCTGTATTGAGCAATATCCTATTGGGCCAACTTTTTTTAGGCAGAAAAGATAATGCAAGAGTAATTGTGCAGAGGAGAATATTATTTGTTTTCATGGTTTATAATCGTATTTTAAACTTTTGGGTGTTATTGAAAGCTGTCCCAAAACCTTAATTATTGGTTGGCAATTCAAAAACCAGTATTAGTTACTTACAATGGCTGCCTTTCATTCATATTTTATAGCTCACATCAACTCTCAGCTAGGCTGCCATAAAGAATGGAAACGTTGTATTATGGCATACACGGTATTTATCACTAAATGATGTAGAGGGGATCAAATTATCAAAACCTGTTGACATCTGTGCTGTTAGCATGGCCGTCCTCCCTCAAACAGCATGTAGCGTCATTTAATAGTTTTGCCTTTTGTTCTCTTTTGGGGGATTCTTTGTGAGTAGACAACTCCCATTACTGGTTTGTGTTTCCCCTCTATATCCTTCCCCCATCTGGAAATGCCAGTGGCCACTTTGCCTCTTCTGATGGCTACTCAGAAGGTTGCATTCCTCAGTATGTGTGAAGCACACTTTCAGCTTCTGGTTCAGCTTTTGTTACAGGTGTTATCGTACTCAGCTCACCTTTGAAACCTCCCCGACCTCTTCCTCCTTGACCACGTGAGCCTCCACCACGCCTCCGCCCATCTCCTCTGCGAAGGTAGCTGTCCCGCTCCTCTTCTGCCGGGGCTAACGACCAGTCACTAAGCTCATCTCTGTGATCGGACTCTGTTTCAGAAGCATTTGATGCTTCAGAGTTAGTTCCTATCAAGAGTTTAAAAAAACCAAGACATACCACAGTCTAGTTTCATGACATTTTAGAAAAACCAACCAACTGAAAGAACTACTAGTTTAGTCTTTCTAAAGAGTGAATTTCTGATTCCTGCTGTAGGACATCTTCATGAGTAGGGGAAAGTCAAATTTGATTGGATTCTTGTTTGGATTACTTTGAGAAGTTCATCTGTTTCAGAAAAGTTATCAGCTCTACTCACATTAGAATAAGACATTCTATGACCTGGTTTTTCAAGTTTGCGTGGAACTGCAAATCAAGACCTTTGCCTGCAGTAATTGACTTGATTACATTTTAAGTGCATGGTGGCTGCTCCACAATGACAGTACAGTACAGAATTAATGGCTTGCCAGCTGGATGGATCATGTCACAGCAGCCACCATGTGAAATTACAAGAAGTGACTTTCATGTGATGACATAATGTATAGACTGAACTATGTTCACAACAGTTTGTAGCCCTAGACTAATAGAGCTCATGCATCAATACCACAATTTTCTTGACACATTTACTGATTTGCGTATGTGAGTGCCTGTTGAGCATGCAGCATCAATGGAGGAGCCTGCCCAGTAAGCACATCAGAGTTGAGATTTGAACATTCCGAGTTACCTACCTGAAGCATAGCCTGGACCACGCCTACTGTGCCCTCTGTTTCTGTAGGGTCGGCTGCCTCTTCCAAGGCCTGGGCCATCATCGGCCATATATCCTTTTTCTTTATCTGTGCGGTTTGGTAGTGGTCTAGAAGTGGCCCCAATCTGTCGAAGCTGTTCATCAATTTGCAATCTCTCCAAACGTAGTTGATCCACTTCCTATAGAAAGGCAAATGAGTTAAGTTTTTGCAGCCATGGGGAGAGACTGAAAGAACTGGGCATGTTTAGCCTTGAGGACTGAGGGGTGACATGATAGCACTCTTCAAGGACTTGAAAGGTTGCCACGGAGAGGAGGGTCAGGATCTCTTCTCGATCACCCCAGAGTGCAGGACGTGGCATAATGGGCTCAACTTACAGGAAACCAGATTCTGGCTGGACATCAGGAAAAACTTCCTGACTGTTAGAGCAGTATGACAATGGAACCAATGACCTAGGGAGGTGGTGGGCTCTCCCACACTAGAGGCCTTCAAGAGGCAGCTAGACAGCCACCTGTCAGGGATGCTTTAAGGTGGATTCTTGCATTGAGCAGAGGGCTGGACTCGACAGCCTTAGAGGCCCCTTCCAACTCAACTATTCTATGACTGCCACCCTTCAGGACTATTTTATTCTATTTTGACCAATCCTGCTTAGCATCTTGGCAAGGTATGCATCTTGAACAGCTTGATAAAAAACTATTCCCCCCCCCAAAAAAAACTGGTTTAAGAAACAGGCTGGTGCTAAAAGGATCAGATAGTCTGCATTTAGTTAAAAATTGCATACTTTGTAGAGATTAAAACCACAGAATTGGAAATGAAAATGCTGAAAAAAAAAGGTTGTGAAATTTATTTTTCACTCTGTACTGCCTTTCCCCCCTTCCCAAAAGCCATTCAATATGATTCTCACCTTTAAATAATTAAGGTGATAATCCAGAAGAACAGTTGCGTTTGTGATGCTGTCCTTGGTTCCCACAAAGACAAACGGGACCATCCCCTAGAAAGCAGTTTTAGAATTAGCGATACAATGCGTGCAACTACATAATCGATACCATTTGTAATTCCATTAGTCAAACCATTAAGAGAAATGTTTTTAAGTACTGTAAAACCAAATATCTGCAATCCTTCAGGTCATACAACAGCAATAGCTGACCTTTCTTAAGATCTATCTGTGTTACATGTCCCTGTGAATATATGATAAAGGGACTTTTCAGGTATCAACTTGAAATGTGGAAATGATGCTGTGATGCAGCTTAGAAAACACAATGTTGTTGCATGTTGGTGAGGGTCCAAAACCTATTTAAAGAAAGGGTTAAACGGTTTGGCACAGAGGTTGATGCCCATCATAGCAGCCACCATGCAGAGATCACTTAAGTGGTTTTCATGTGGTAAAGATAGTATTATTATTATTGTTATTATTATTATTGTTATTATTTATTGCATTTATATACCGCCCCATAGCTGAAGCTCTCTGGGCGGTTTACAAAAATTAAAAAGATTGAGCATTAAAAAGACAATATACAAAATTTAAAACCATGTTTGCAAGGGTAAACTAATACAACTCATGTGACAATATCGGTTTTAGAATTAACCTTAAAAGCTTCCTTGGCACGCATGCTTCTTCTATTTGTGGTTGGAGAGTGGCAGATATTACCTGGTTCACCTAAGCACAGATATCATGTTGATTATAGTCAATCAAGTTCTCCTAAAGGCATATATAGCTTTAAAAAAAAAGGTTAAGGAAAGAAAATGTTTCTTACCTGCCAAGTTTTGAGTTCAGGTTTTTGCTTTCTCCCTGCTACAGTTGATGACACAACTAACGCCTGCAGCATAAGGAATGCACGTGTTAGTGATGTCATTAAATATACACAGGAGTTAACAAAGAACCTTCAACTCAAGGCTTAACAGGACAAAAGCACCCAATCTACCTTTTAAAGTTGCATTTGGAAACTGTAAATAGGCAAAGGCCGAATTTACAGGTTATATGGGTGGCGGAGCTGTGAACCTGGAGTACATGGGTACCTCTCTGTGGCCGTTCCTTTCCGGTTTTCCAGACATGGTCACCTTGTGGGAACTGTTTAAGAAGGCAACTGCACAGGAAGGCACCCATGGAAGTCTGGAGCACAGCCATGCTGCCAATGTAAAAGGTGAGACATTTTCAATGTCAGATGGAGTAGACACCGGGCCTTCACAACTCCTGATGCAGCCTACCACCTACATGTTGGACACCCTCCCCATCACCTTTTAGTAAGTCCCAGATAGCAAAAGCAGGTGGCAAACTGAACTCCTGATAGGCTATCATACAAGCTGCACACAACTCAGAGGAGTCATAGCCCCAAAGAGATTCTATATTGATCCAATGTGAACAGAACAGATGTTCTGCATTAACTAAAAACAAATTCTCATGCTTGCTAAGAGAAGACAAAGAGTAAACGGGACTAATGCTACTTTTTCAGAATAGGGCAGAGTTCCAGAGCATCCCCCCCGCCCCACCAAACCCGGAACTGAGCTCTACTCTTCACCCATCCGATCTCAAGCCGCATGACAGTATGGTGCATGCCAACTATTTTGGATTTTTCTCATGCAATGTGTGAATGGCTAGTTTTGGACATGGATCATGGTTCTAACTCTGCCATGGACTTGCTGTGTAGCCTTGGGAAAAGCCCTCTCTTAATGTCAGTTTTCCGATTCTAAAATGAAAATAGTGGCCTACTTCATGAGGATTATAACAAACCAGTGAAGTACTATAAAACAACTTATAGAGGCTGTTTGAAGCACTGTACTTAATTAAATATGACTGAACACACTAAGACGGAATTAAAATAAGTCCAAGACAATCACTTAGATTCTAGTTTATAACAAAAATTTACAATGATCAAGAAAAATGCATTTTCAGCAAAGTATGAACATCAGCATACAGTGAAGTCTTATTTATTTTACATACCTCTTCTTGTGGAATATTTTTATCATTTTCAGCCTCAATTCTCACTCTCACAACACCTGATTTATCCACAATCTCCTGAATGAGTTTTCCATTTTTTCCTATAACTTTTCCTATAAAAAGAACATACAAAATATGTTATCTTTAGGACTTCATTCAAGTAAGTGGAACTTAATAAGTTTGCAACCACTTGAAAGTTTCATATATACATTTGACTCTTATCCTTGTTATCACCTCATGGGCCTTTAAATGCACTTATGGAATATATTTTCAGGGTGCCCAGAATTTTAAAACATCTATTCCTAGACGGAAAGGCAAAAACTCTTTACCTAGCAATTTACAAAAGTGAACAATCCTGTCAAGAATGAGAATGACTGGCACTGATATAGTAAGAGGTAATTTGCACAAAACTAGCATTAGGTATTTGACTGGTCATTAAAAAAAAAGGATATGAGAACAAAGAACTACAATCAACAGGTTTGAAACGTATACTAATGATTAAAACCAAATTAAACAGATGTCTCTGTGAAGCACCACCATTCACTACGTCTCCATCAAAGAAAATAGAGTGAAGCATTCATAATTTGAGAACTGAACCCGCTGCAGAACTCAGGTAAATGGAAAACATAAGATACAACAATATCAACCATGTGTGCTTTACAAATGTTCCTGCCAATATACCGCCCGGAATCTCTTAGATCTAGTGCCTCTGATGACCTGCTACAGCCTGGATCCAGTAAGAGACTCACAATTAATAAATACAAAGCATGACATCTTCTGTTATTTATAACGCTTAATCTCAGAAGCCAGATATTTCCCCGCATAGTTCTTTTAACTTAAGAGAAGCAGTATTTACCTCAAATCTATTCAATATGCAGTCATGATCCAGTTTTAAAAGGCAAACTTTTAAGTTGCAGTGTAAACTAAAGTGTCTTTTGCTATTTGTTTCTGATAATAAACATAAATGATTCAAGCTTCAAAATCATAGCCCAAACTGACATACCTACTAAGTTTCTTGGGACTTGGATGACATCTTCAGCAAATTCAAGGTAACTTCTTGCCTTTTTCACTGCATCTTGATCCTTTAGGGGGAAAAAGGCTATTAAACGCTGCATCGTCACAGAATTAGAGAAGGCTTATGAAATGCAACGATGCAGATGTAACTCACCTCCCCATAAATATGGAATGTACAAGTGTCTTCATCAAGATCAATAGCTGTCACACCTGGCACTTTCCTGGCTTGCTGAATATTAGCACCATGGGTACCAATGGCCAGACCCATTAGATCTTCACGTACAACAAACTGTTCATGAAATCGTGAAGCAAGCTGCCTTGAACTCTGCAAAAATGCATTCTTGGTTAGAAACAGAACTTGATTATGAGTACATAATCAGAGGTGGGAGTGTGAAGAGGTGACATGTTGCTCACTCTTACAAGTACCAAATATTTTTTCCCCATCAACCTAGGAATGTAGTTATATGCATATAATCTCTTGCCATTTTAGGATATTCTCCGCTATCAGTGAATGCTTTTCATTGAAAGTTTATTCCAAATGCAGAGCTGGATTCAAATTATATGGACTCAATGGTTATTCTTGGTCAAGTCAGTCAACATCAATTTCCAATCAGTATAATGGAAACTACTAACTCAAGAGTTACTGTAACTGAATTAGGTATGAAAGTGTTAGCTGCTGCTTTGAGAGAGTGAGTTAATAAGCAAAAATGACTAAAATGGCTGTACTGCTTTTCAGATTCATTCTCTAATGTCTTTGCTATGAGTCGTTTCATTGTAGCTAGGGAGAAATCATTCAACAAAACCCTTACCCAAAAGGAGACAGAGATTATCGTAGAATACAATGCAGTACGAGAGGTTTAATATAGTTTTCCAGCTTTGGATAATTAACATATATGGTACCTCTAACAAAAACAGAGTCTTGCAGCACCATAAAGATCAAACTGCAATGCAGGAAAGGTTATACCATAATCAATTGTTGGACCTTAAGACGCAGCAAAACTTAGTGGTTTTTGCTTCAACAGACTACAGAGCTACCCCTGTGGAAATTGTTATAATGTTAAGTACCTCTAGCTGTTTGCTTGCTTCTTCATTTCTCATTATCAATGATAACTTGGTGCGAAGACTTCGAAAGTGCATATCGATGAGCATATTTGCACGTTTTGTTGTTACTTCATTGATTGACTAGATAATTGGGTGGAAAAAGATCTTTGATCAGTTTCATATCCAGCACAGATCCTTTGAATATTTTTCAATGTAAAAAGTGCTTACCAAAATGATAAGCTGATGGGCTTCAGGATCGTTTGTTACAGAGAAAGCCCCAACTGCCTTTTTGAAGTCCTTGTGTGCAGATTCTTTAGCACACCTAAAACGGAAATTACTTTTAGAGTTTATGAAATATTTCATACGTGAATCAGTCATAACATGTCCTGTTGGAGGCACATGGATTGCCCAGCTGTTTCTCACCTGACCTAGCTCAATAGTAAACAATGAAATACCACACGGTCTAACAAGAAGGTTTCAAAGTGACGACCGCTCCACCTGCGCTGTGCATTTTTCAAAGTAACAGTGAAATAGTTCAGTTACATTTATATACTTTCATCTGGTTTTAACTAAGTCATTATCTAGTTTGCCCATGTATAGACAATTAAACAGTGGCAGACACACAATTTAGCATCTTAATTGTACATATCCAGGACTACCTTGACATTAATAAAATGCTTTAATTAAATGTCATGTTGCTGTACACAATGGCTTGTAAGACTTTCATAAACCATTTAAATTACAACATATTTGTAAGCAATAGTGTACAGGTCATGCATACTCTACTGAAAAAAACCCCATCTATGACATCAAGCAAATATTTCCAATAGTCTTAGGTTTAGAAAACATGGACCACATTTTTTTATTTCTATAAAAGGGAGCTTTCTACTCACATTTGCCTTAAATCTTCTGGCACATCAAGTTTGATCTTATGAAAAGTATCCTTTGTTGCAGGTTTGTTGGGATTCACAGATCTTAAACGTTCAATTGTGACAATTTCATTGTAGGTAGCATCACAAGCCGCATATTCTATTACATAAAACTAATAAAAAAAAGAACAAAATCATCCAAGACACTGTTTTCACTGAGAAGTGATGATATGCTAAGACTATATTCTATCTTACATTTAAAGCATAACAGCATTTTTTTGGCTTAAAAATGTAACTTAGATTCTAGTAAAAAAATGTCCGATAGATTACCAGTAATTGAAAAGAGAGGCACAGAAGAATTTTAAATCCAGGAGCTACACTTATCACTTAAAAGGCAGAATATTAAAATATATTTATTCCTACCTCACCCTTTATCATTCTCACTTTCGCCAGCCACCAGCAACAAGGTTCCTTTTCATTAGCCCTGGAATAAACCTAAACAAAACAACAGTGAAGAATATTGTACTGATATTGTATTGTTACTCAATAAGAACGCCACCTCTATACTGGAATTTCATTTAAAAGAATTTAATATTCACATGCCTCCAGCCTACTACTGACTCCCAGTACCATAACCACTCTGATGCATTAAATGTGCAAGGCCTGCCACAACCTTCTAAAACTATTGATATTCTCATTAAACCCTTCAAAGTATTTATTCCAGAATCCTTGCTTCTTGTATAATTACTTGCATGGCTTAACTATCTGCCCAGAACTCTCAAGAAGCATTTTGTCAAATTTAAGGAGTGCTGCATAGTAGCTACTACATACGAAGCATAGGCATCAAAAATACATAAAAGGGACCCACTCCTCTAAGTTATAGCTGCATCCAACACAGCCAGGAAGGTAATGGTAAACAGAGGCCATCCTGCATTTCACCTGGGAGCAACCATACCAGGGATGTGGGGCAGACAATTTTCTGAAATAGACATTTTTCCACTGCTTATTCCCATGGAAAACTTTCCATTTCTAAAAATGCATTGTTTCATGTAAAACTAGTAACAATGAAAACAATACTACTTAAATAGAAGTTTCAAAGTTATAAGTAACTTTCCCCAGTTGACTACAGTAATTTCCAGTGTTAAGTAATTACAATCCTTGTATATTGTAGACTGATACTCCCCCCCAAAGTATGAAATTTTAGGCTAGATTAGTTCTCATTAAAAGAGCTGGAAACAGTTTAAAAAGGGTATTGTTGCTCATGGTGTGTACAGTCATTCCAGTACAGACTGTGTGTACCATCATCCCAATCAGCCAGTTGCAGATCTCTTTGTATTGCTTCACCTGTTTCTGTATAATGCTAACTGTGGAGAGGAGATTGTTTCTAAGACCAAAGAATAAAAACATCCTTTTGTTTACTGCAAACAAAATGGTTTGTTTTAAAAACTATTTTCTGCACTGGGAAAAAAAAGCACCAAGGTTTGTTTGGTACCTTAGGTGCAGCGGAGGAACTGCTTTTTTCCTACGCCATTAATTCCAGTGGGAAGGAAATAAGCTATGCCAGCTCCGGGGCTGGTGTAGCTCCCCCTTATCTTGAAGATGTGTTGGGGGAATGGGAAGGTTTTGAATCTTGTGGATCCACAGCCTTTCCCACCACACCTCCTCTATATCCTTTCCATCGCTGGAGGAGCATCAACTGAGGGCCTTCAGGCAATCTCAGAGAGGAGGCTTACAAGGTTGAATCTCCTTCCGAGGGTGGACCTCACTATCTGCCTTGGAGAGGGAGATCCAAAAAAACAAGAGCCATAGGAGCGCCACATGTAAACGAATAAGCCTAGAAATGACCAGAAAATAAGGATTCCATATATTTCTATTTCCCCAAGTTCTATCTCTTCTGAAAATAACATGCGTCATCCCCCCAGGGCTTCATAATTTCCAGAAGTTTTACTTCTCTAGCAACGTGAGAAGAGGATTTGGGTGTTCTAAAGTTAGTACGTTAAAACTTTTCAGTGCCTTCATTGTTCTTCTTGAACTATGATTTTATGTTGTACAAGAATTTTTGGGAAAATCAGAAAGATAGCATCCACAGTACTATCGCAGGTATTTTTTTTTTTAAAAAAGCTGACCTTACAACTGTTTCTCCTCCACTTAAAAACATGGCTTAAAATAGTTCTTACCTCCACTTCATCACTTTCATTTATATCTTTATTGTACCCCGTAGGTGGAGGAAACCTGACATCATGGAATGGAATCTGTCTCTCTGGCTGCCAGCTAAAATACACAATAAAAACCTAAGCTATTAAAATGTAACAGAGGTAAGGGAGGTACAAAGTAGGTCACTACAGGAAAGGCTGGTAGCCAGTGATTATCTTGAACCTAACCATATGAATTGGGATAAGCCACAGATGCTCTGACTTGGTTCACACAACACAACAGCCCATGGGTTAAACTCATGGTTTGTTCTTGGGTTAATCGCTGGGTTGTTTAGCCCCCCCTCCCCTCAAGCAGGGTGGGTTCGCACATGATGTCCAGCAACCTATGAAGAATTGATGGGTTACCACATAAAACCGAAGTGGTGGCAGTGTGTCTGCTCTCTCCCGCTTGTCCCAACAGCCCATGGTTTGTTTAAGTGAGTAAGACAATGAAGGAGGGATGGAACACTCCATGCATTCCCTGTAAACAGCAATGAGACCGTGGGGGTGGGGAGGCCCCTCTTCTGCGCCCAGCACAGAAATGCAGCAGGCTGCAAGGGGAGGGGTCAGCTGTCTCCGTCTTTCTTCTACCAACCCCCAGCAGGCTACTAAAACTTTTTGAACGCTAGTAATTTTTGCTGGTTTATTTACAAGGTTTCCTTAAATGAACCTATTTTAAGTACTAAGCTGGAAACAGTGGGCAATGAGGGAAAGGGTGGATAGTATTTTTGCAATTCTAAAAGATTCAATCAAGCAGGATTTATTTTCTTAAATAACAGAACACTTTTTTAAAGTGCTCCCAGATTAATTACCTGTCTTTCACAGGCAAGGATTAATGCAAACCTGTAAATTTAAGGCCTGCAGGCCACCTTTAGCCTATTCCCTGGCTATTTATGGGCCCCAAGAATTATTTCAAACACTCATGGTTTTCAATTAATTCCACTCGCTTTGTGGAATCGTATAACCCAGCCAACCCTGACTATACCAGGGACAGGAGAATGGTTGTATCAGTATGTCCACATTGCTCCTCCTTCCCCTTGATTATGAATTTAGGGAAAATAAGGCAATGAATATAGAAAAGAAGTGAGGCAATCAGGGTACAGAAAAACTATTAATGTGAGGAAACTGAAATAGAAGGGAAGTTTGAAAAAATAGAATTCCAGAGGCAGAAAGAAGAGGGGTCCTTTGTTATGAAAGGAGTAAGGTTAACAGATTGGTTGCAGAGAGATCTGGGAGGAAATAGCGGAAACATACGAACAAGTTTTGCCTATTTCTCACTTATTAGATTTTGTCTAATTCTGGTTTAATAAAATGATTTATGATTCATGTAGTGACGTGGTCCCCTCAACTTAATCTAAATGATTAATTTGAGTTTTGTACTATGGCTTAATGACTTTAACTGTGGAAGCCACACTCCCCCCCAAACCCTCTTTCAAGGTATACAAAGTGACAACAGTAACATATTAAGCACTATTTTAGTGGTTTAGTTACACGCAAACTGGCTTAAGATAAATGAAAGTTAGAAGCAGGAGAATACCACTAAATGCACCACATGGAAATTTCACTGATTTCAATAATCACTTGGACAAGTGAGGTTTTCCACCATAGACAGCATAGTTGTAGAGGCAGCTTCAAGGAAGTTAACAAGTGTTCAACTGAGTAGCTTTCCTAAAGGAATAACTAAAGTTACAATCTGAATTTACAAGTGTATTAATGCAATACATCCAAATGGATTGCTGTTCGAACAAGGTACAAGAACAAGAAATAGCATGCAATAATTTAAGTGTTGAAATGGATTAATATTTAACAGAGCTGCTACTTGTTTCAATTCATCATCCTATGATGAACTACGGGGTTTCCTTCAGTGTATAGATTATTCTATAGTATCAGTACACCTTGCCCCTCCTCTGGAGCAAAATTTCAAGAGGCAAGCAATATAGTCAATTTATGCACAATACTGTTAGGCTATGACCACAAAGGACATGAGTCCACGGTGTGTGCAGCACCTCACTGTTGCCCTATGTTTAACAACGATAAGTGTCAGTGTGCAAAGAGAAACTACACCATGCATTTGCAGCCCACACTGCCTGTGACCAGGTGCCTCCATGTCACAAAGAAAATATCAGCAGTGTCAGGCAACAATCTTCATTTCAAGTAGCTCCAAGGCTACAAGAAGGTACTCAAAATCAAGTTATAAATATTAGGGAATTGAAGTTCATCCAACACCTACACACTACATTTTTACATTATATGCAATTCATAAATATATCTATCACAATTTTGTCAGTCAGTATTTGGACCATACGTACTTATTCTCAAATGCAACAGTTATTGAATCTTCATGTACATCCTTCACAAATGCCTGCAAAAGAGAAGTGAGACTTAAAAGCAGGTAGTGCATTACAATATTAGTGATCTACAGAGTTAGATTATATGATAATTTCTCAGCCTAAATAAAATACTCTTTTGAGCAAAGTTCAAATCATTAGAGCAGACCTCTCCAACCTGGTGCCCTCCATATGTTCTGGACTACAACTCCAACCTGCCCCAGGTAGCATGGCCATAGATGGAAGGATGTTGGAAGCTGTAGTTCAAAATGTCTGGAGGGCACTAGGTGGAGGAAGTGTGCAGCAGAGAAAGGATTTTTCGTGGATTTTACAATATCCACTAAAAAGAATTAGAATGATTGGTGTACTTTGAGCTGAGTAGTGTGTGCATCTGCCTATCCTGCAGCTTTGGGTTCCCTGATGTGATGAAAATGTAAAATCCCCTTGAGAGTTACACAGCATGGGACAAAAAACTTTTGGCGCACCTCTGGGAAAGCAATACATGATATGGGAAAAAATATTCTAGTCAGAGGCTTTTATAGATGTCTTTGCATTGAAATTAATTTGCTGACTGTTCCAGGATACAGAGAGTCAAACAAATTTAATGCAGCTTAAGAACATACATTTATAAAGCATAGGAACATAGGAAGCTGCTTTATACTGAATCAGACCATTGGTCCATCTAGCCCAGTATTGTCAACGCTGATTGGCAGCAGAGGCTCTCCAGGGTTTCAGGCAGGATTCTTTCCTTGCCCTACACCTGGAGAAGCCGGGGATTGAACCTGGGACCTGCAGCATGCCAAGCAGGTGCTCTATCACACTCAGCTACAGCCCCTCCCCAAAAGCACACACATTTAAAAGGATCACTGGGAAAAAGAGTAAAGAATATTATAAACACTCAGGTTAGTCTAAGTCAAATTAATTCTTACTTTCCTTGTCTATAAGCCTTTTTTTGGTTTTTCTTTTAGTAGTTGTATTTTTCAGTCTTTATTACTTTAAAATTACTGACTTTACAAATGAATTGGCTTTCCCAAGCCCTTGAATGAGCGTAACATAGTGGACAATGGGATCTTAGGTCATATTGTATGCAGTTGGTAACAAGTAGCTTCTTCAAGCCCTGATGTTAAACACACTAACCTGGAAGTTTCACTGAAATCAATGGGATGGACTTCCAGATAACAGTGATAATGGTGTATTTAAAACTGATAGAAACACGGAAGTGGAACAACATTGCCCTTTCTTCAAAACATTAGCTTGTGTTAATTTCACTAGATGGAAGAAATTGTATCAGCAACTTCTGCTGATAGCTAAGGTAACTGTCTAGTTAACATGACACAAACAGCTTGATGTTTGTAAACTGACTTGTTTAGAAACATCAAGTAGCTAATTTCTGCAGAAATTAACTATGTTCTGTTTCTTTTTTCATCCTTTAGATGGAAAATTCCATCAGGTATTTGTAGCAGGCAGCTTCCATCTTAGGTCTGGCCAGTTTCGTTGGGTTTATAGTCTTAAGAGGTCATTTTGGAGGCTAGGTATTAAGTTTTCTGGTCAAGGTTTGAAAGCAATAGAAGTTGTTCTCTTTAAGAACAAAGAGAGAGCAAGTGAGTGATGCAATGCCCAAGTAATAAATATCTATTTTATAGCAATGTGAACATTAACAGTGGCAAACGATTCTGAGCAATGTGATTTGGTCTTCTGAAAATCTAGGCAGGCCTACTAAATTGAAAGTTAGAATTAGTAGTAAAATTTTCACCCATGATATCTGTAGAATTAAGTTCATATAAGTCTTATTTCCTTGAAAACTTAGGTTAAAAAGACAAAAAAACATTGTATTATTTAATTATCTGCAAATTATATTGGATTCACAATATACAGTGCAATAAAAAGTGCCCATTTCATAAACATTTAAGCCAATTCCTCGCCTAACAAATGGAACAAACCTAATATTTCAATATGATAGCATGGCTGTATCACAAGAACCACCACCGATCTCAGAATATATCGCATATTAAGGGAGGGAATTCCCAGATAATTTTATTAATAATTTCTGAAAGCAAATATAAAAAACCTCCAGGAAAAAGGTCTGCAAACTAGAATCCTGTTGCAGAAAGTTAACAGTGTTACGTTAACTACCAGGTGCCTTAGCAGAAGCCAAACTAGGCCCAGTGTAAGTCTATAGCTTAAACCAGAGATGCAAGTGATAGCGTTATTTTACACTACTCAATTCATGTGCCCAGTGACCCTATTTCAAAAGAGCAGATGACTTGAAAATCATTAGGTGCATTTTGATGCAGAGAGAAATGCAGATATACCACTTCACAATTTAAAGTCAAACTCTCTGCGAATCCAATTCTCCAATTTTGTTTCTCCAGGTGATGAAGCAGGACAGTCCTTCAATCTGCACCTTTCCTTCAGGTCTTCTGAAAAGTTACTCTACTCCTCCTGTGTCTCCTCCAGATTATATTTTTCAGAAAAAGCAAACTCCTTTTTAGGATCCCCCGGATATGAATCTTGACAGTCAAATAAAAGACCCCGCCCCCCTATTCCTGGTGTGGGCAGCTTGTGATCTTCCAGGTGTGTTGCCCTACAACTCCCATCAACCTTAGCTAGCATAGCCAATGGTGAGAAGGATGATGGGAGTTGTTGCCCACCCCGTGACGTCCCCATCACTCTTTAAAGGCCTTGCCCCCACTACAACCAGATTCCAATAACGATTCCCCAATTCAGCATTTTCTCAATCCACACCCCCTTCCAAGAGCAGTTCCCAGAGTATCCCTAGCATGCAAGGTAAGAGAGGAGGCGATGATTAATATCAACATTATATTTGGCCTTAAGACATACGTAGGTATCTATAGTTATTAAGAATCTACATTTCTTTCTTTCTGCACGTGTATGCCAGTGTACTCACGGACAATAGGAAGGGCTCTTGGGATTGAGGAAATACCAGGTTGTATCCAGACTGAGTCGTATTTAGAGAAGACCCATTGAAATCAAAATTACATGCATCAGTCATGGTTAAAATCCCACCAATTTCAGTGTGTCTACCCTAAATAGGTGTGTGTCCATGTGTGTATATACACCCAGCCGTGTTCACACATCGCTTTTTCTCCTAATGAGGCACGCCCCCCCCACATTACGTGTGTGAGAAGTCTGCTCAAACCCCATCCAAGTCCGATTTGCATGTCTCCCCTAAACACAAGTGGGTAGATGATACATGAGAGAGCGCCTTCTCCCTTACCAGCCTGCCCAATCACTGAGATCATTGGAGGACCTGCTTCTGGTGGTTCCACATGGACCTGTAGTCGGACTGGAGTCCACCAGAAGAGCCTTTAGTGTGGTGGCCCCTTCTCTGTGGAACTCTCTGCCCCTGGAGGTCTGGCAGACGCCAACCTTAGGTTGCTTCCGACACCTTCTTAAACACAACTCTGCTTCCAGAAGCCTTCCCCAACTGACCAGCCACTTTTTTTGTTTTTACTGGTCCTTTGTTTTTAAATTTTGCGATTTTAATTTGCTCTTTCAAATCTTTCTTTTTGCTGTTTCATACCTTAAATTGTACAGTTTTAACGTGCTCTTTCTAATCTTCTTTCTTTTTGCTGTTTATATCTATGTTCGCTGCTCAGTTTATCTGTGTTAGATAACTGAGCGGTATATAAATACTGCTAAGAGCAATAATAATTTCATTTCTTCTCTCTCTCTCTCTCTCTCTGGGCGCTTTACAGCAACACCCATCCACACCCACCCTTATCTTGCACCCCATCAAAACCTCAAACCCCATTCAAGCTACGACTTCTGAGGTGTCCCGTTATGAGCAGGGACCAGCCGGGGCCGCCGCCGCCGCCGCCTCCTGTTTCCACACACCACGGGCGATGCCTGGCGGCGCAGCGAGAGGGGCTGGAGGCGGGGAGAGAGAGTGGGGGCGGAGGTGGGGGGGAATCCCTCGAGCGAAGGCGGGCGGGCCGCCCGGGCCGCCCTCCCTCCCTCCCTCCCTCCCTCCCTGGGGGCGCGTGAGGCGAGGCGAGCCGCCGCCTTTACCTTGTAGAAGGCCCCGTTGGAGCCGCGCACCTCCACCACCAACTGCTCCTCCATGTCGTCGTCGTCTGAGGCAGAAGCGGCGGCGGCGGCGGCGGCGGCGGCAGCGGAGGAGGCGGCGGCGGCGAGGCCCCCGCGGCCCAGGCGTCCCGCGGCGCTGCTGCTGCTGCTGCCGCCCCTCTTGTGCCCCGCGGCCTCGGCGTCCCTCAGCGGCGCGTGGCGGCGGCGGTGGTGCGGCTGGCTCAGGCCGAGCGGGGGCCGCGGCGGCTCCTTCTTCGCCTCCTCCTCACGGCTGGTCGCCGTCGTCGTCGTCGCTGCTGCCGCCGTGGCCCGTCGCCGCCCGGAAACGAAAGCGAAACGGCCGCCCGGAGGCCGCCGCCGAGGAAGGCGCGAGGCGGGAGGGGAAGGAGGAGGAGGCCGCCGCCGCCGCCGCCGCCGGAGGAGGAAGAAGAGGAGGAGGAAGAGGAGCGGCGCGTGGGGCCGGGCGTGGGGGAGGGGCGCCGCCGCGGGCCGCCCGCTTCAAATGTAAACATGAAAAACCTGGCGCCGTCACGTGAAGCGGCGGGGCCCCGAGGCGGCGGCGGCGGCGGCGGCGGCGGCTGCTGAGGGGAGGAGGAGGGAAGGCGACGAACGGGTGTGGGAGGGGTCGGAGAAAGGGAGAGTGGGGGAAGTGCCCGTGCGCCTGCGCGGGCAGCCAGCCACACATGCGCTCTCGCCGCCGCCGTCGCCGTCGTCGTCGCCGCCGCCTCCTCCTCCTCCTCCTCGTCCCGCTCTCGTCTTCGCGCGAGAGCACCCGAGCACGCGACGTCTGCCTGCCTTTAAGCCGCCCCAACGGCCGCCCGTCGACCCAGCCGTCGGTCAGAGGCGTGTGATCCCGCGCGAACCAACGAGAAGTCGCCGGCTTGCTCTTTCACGCAAGCGCACACCGTCCCTTGCTCGGCCGCCTCCTCTGCTTCTCCTTCGTTTGGACACTCTTGTGAGTGACGGCTGCTCCGCCCAATGAAACGGTGGGAGCGATAGGCTCCCCATGTAAAAGGCGATCAGGCGGGGAGGAGTTTGTGGGTTTAAAAAGCGAGCTGGCCGCCGAAAATGGCGGGCTGAGAGAGAATAGCCGTTGGGGGGAAGGCAATGTACCTCATGTTAAGAGAAGGGTGGAAAATAGCTTCATCTCAGTTAAGAAAAGCTGGGGAGAAATATTTAAAATATATGAATACAGAAGTTAATAAATTTATAATTAAAATATCTGTGAGGAGTTTTTTTTAAAAAAAATCTTTCACCTTCAAATGAGACATTTCTTTGGAAAATAGTGAACAATGCATCTCCCCTGAGGCAGCTTCCAAGACATTTAACAGTTTTTAATTAATGTGAATGTTCATAAGACCCAAGCACAAAAGCTGCAATAACAGCAGCTCTTGTTTATTTACAATGTTGCTTGTCAACAACAACAAGGTTTACTTAGTGCAAAGTAGTTTATACATACTTTGATAAGATTCCTCTATTTATTAATTAGGTTTATCTCATCAAGGGAAGAAAACATCGTAATGCAAAAATTCTCAGGAAACAGCGAAATAGTAACTTATTTTTTTTCCTGGTTCCAAAATACTTGTAATGCATAGGTAAGGATTGCATAAGCATGTTACGTCCTCCCTGTGGCTTGAGACGACTTACAAATTCATTTAACTCTGTAAGCAGTTAAATGGTTGAATAAAATCCAAAAACTACATAGTTACAAAGAGCGGCAACTCTAATTGAGACGAAGGGCCAGCAATTTGCTTCGTTTCTTGTAGGGCAATTCTTAGGTAGCGTCAGAATGACCTACTTTTTCCACATTAAAACATAGCTGCGTTTTATTTATCTTCAGTGCTTTTAATCAGTTTTATGTATTTGATATCTGATGCTGTTCCCTGCCTCGATCCAGAGGGAGAGGCGGGTAAGAAATTTATTATGATGATTATTATTAAAGGGTTTAAAACTTGTTTCTCTGTGGCTTCTGGCAGCCGTCTTTGGTATAAAAATGTCAGGGGTAGGATTTATGTAGTGTATTTTCTGAGCAAAGCTACTTTCTAGTTAAAATACATTATGTTAACCTTTCCCTCTCGGCCTTAAATTGAGAGGAGAACTAAATGAATGTATTGGAGCCAAACGAATTTTAATTTATCTGTCGGAAGTCCATGATCCTAATTCATTTGCAAGTTTACCCCCTTGAAATAACTAAATCCTGCAGTTGTTCAGGTGCCACTGAAATCCATTCACAGTAAAGTGATTCACAACTGACCGGTCACTGCGTAAAAGGATTAGCAATGCAATGCTATGTGAGTTTCAGCAGATGTAAAGCCATTGAGTTGGAAAAGGCAAACTCTTAGGTAAGTGTGTAGGGTTGCAGCCTCAATAGCAAGCATCTTTCCTGAGCTGATCAATAAGAACAAAGAGCAAAGAGACGTTTCCCTGCAGTGCCATTTGCTTTGATGGTTGTTCAGGAGACGACCCAGCTATACTTGTACACATGGGTGGCTCAACGGGATCTAAAAATCGTGGTGTATAAAACAAATGCCTCCGTATCTAAGCATTCCTGATGGGTTGATCTATATAGCAGAAGAATGGGGACTATGCATGAATGCGGCTAGAGAATTAAGCTATGGTGGCTTATTCCACCGTACGTGCTGGGGGCAACAAGCCACGCAGAATCCATGGGCAGCTGCAGGGTACTAGATGGTTCTTGTTACTCATGCTAGGGTGACCATGAGCCTATCTACACTACTGCTTTATAAACCGTTTTAAAGCAGTAGTGTAGATAGGCTCCATATG
Organism: Anniella stebbinsi; assembly: GCA_029215795.1. Lineage (NCBI taxonomy): Eukaryota > Metazoa > Chordata > Lepidosauria > Squamata > Anniellidae > Anniella > Anniella stebbinsi. Next base: position 2,278,658 of record JARDYH010000001.1, read on the forward strand.
TCAGGAAAAAGCAGGTCATGTCAGGATTTTTGGTAACAAATCCGGGAAAGGGGGGGGGGATTATGAAATTTGAAGAAAAATCCGGATTTTCCCCATCCTCCCCCCACCCAAAGGGAAGCTCTACTTTATAGTCAAATGGGAATTAACAAAAACGCTTACAGCTCTGTCATTTTTAAAAATAAAAGAGATGAAATTTGGCAGCATGATAGCGCTTAGGTAGGGCTTTAGCCAGGCCAGATTTGAAGCAGATCCATTTATCCATTGATGTTTTAGAATTTCTTTTTTAAGTTTGAGGTTTTAATTTTTTTTTTAAAATGTCATTTTTAAAGATAAAGAGATGAAACTTGGCACTCTGATAGAGCTTACATAGAGATTTAGCTATGCCAAGTTTGAAGCAGATCCATTCATCCATTGATTTTTAGCATTTTTTTAAAAATTGAGGTTTTAAAATTATTATTTTTTAACATACCATAATTTTTAAAGATAAGGAAATGAAACTTGGCGTCATGATAGATCTTAAGTAGGGCTTTAGCCATGCCAAGTTTCAAGCAGATCTGTTCATCTGTTGATTTTTATTTCAGTGATTTTAACATTAAGATGTTACGTAGAACAGATTTGTCTTGTGTGCTGTAAAATCAGATATGTGACCAAGGCTGTGTTCGGGTGGGCACCCCCCCCCCCTTGGTGCTGGACACGCCCCCTGGGGGTGGACATGTTGGTGGGTATGCCCCCTTTGGGGGCCGACCATGTTGTCCTCCGTTTTGGTTTCCAAAATATGGTCACCCTAGGCAAGCCACCCTGGCCAGATTCACGTGACATGACAAGCTACCGATGGTAATTATGCCAATCTCCCTAGCATACGCAGAGTGTTTTTCAAGCCACTGTGGCTTATTAACCACACTGTGATTGTGCAAACTAGGTCTCTGTTTATTCAAATTATTACTCAGTGTACTATAGAGGCTGAGTGGCAACTCCTATATCCACACTACGCTCTTGCCTCACTTAGGGTGGATTCTTCCTTTTTCAACTTGGAATTAAGCACCTGGAACTATCCATGCATTACTCCCAACTTTATAGCAAATCCATGAAGACCGTCCAGTGCAGTACTTAAGGTTTACCGCAAGATGGCTCCCCAATATAAATTGTCGCTTTAATGCTTCCTTAATAATGGTATTAACTTTACTAAAATGAAATATGAGAAGGCAAGTCAATATACATTTGGCTTTTGAATGTTAATATTTTCCCCACATCCTTTAATTGTTTTTTAAAATAGCTATTAAAAGTTTTACAGTAGTTTAGAAGGCTCACTAAAATGAATAGCTGCTGACAATGGCTGAGGGAAAATAATGAGATTAATCTGTCATCATCCCCTGTCTCCCCAATAATATGGCCAGGGGCCTGCGTGACTAACTCATGCAAGGCTTTCCACTGTATATTTTCACTTTCTGTTAGAGAAGTGGGACTACGCAAAGTAAATAATGGTAGTGCATCTCCAGCCCCCATAAGTATCTCACCTATGACGAAAGGAGTCTTGTAGAGCTCTTTGGGGGTTCAGTTGTGGGAGGGACCGTTTAGCCCCTAAAATTTAGGGACAGGAAACAAGAAAAAGACACCTTCCCCAGTACGCCTGAAACTTTCTCCTACTGTGCTATATAGTGCTAAAGGGCTTGTCTGCCAGCCTTTAACCTGGATATTTGTATTGCTATATAGCTGGGCGCATGAGGGTTTTTAAATCCCATGGTGCACATCATTGTACAATGCTAATGCTGACTTCCAGGACAGTATAAGTTTTTAGCAGCTCAAATTGGTCAGTTCCGTCCTGCCCTCTCCCATTTCTGTATTTCTAAAGGGACACTTCCAGCATTCAACTGTCCTCAACAATAGATTTAGGTCATTTTTGCTTGTGGATTTTTTTTTTAAAAAAATGTATTTTAATTCACAAATGTACATTCTTCAGCATATGTAGGAAGTCCTCTGAGTTTATAAAAGCTACTGCTTTATGGGTGGCCATATTTCGCTTCCAGGTTTGCTCTTAGAGGGCATGATTATATTACCTCCTGTCTCTGTTATCTGAGGTATCCATCGTTACTCATCAATACCTGCTGAAAGGTGGGCTTCACCAGTGTATATGCGTTGAGATGCTCCCCATACTTATTGAATGTGTTGTTTGAGTATCTGCATTTTCTAAATGCTTTCCAAATTTCTGTGAATCCAACCACCTGGTCTGCATGATGCAGAAGACCTTCCTTTCTTTCTGGGTAAGGATAAAGATGCAGGCTTTGTTTGCATTTACCTCCAACAAAGTGTATTCTCACCTAATAGGGACAGTCATGTTCTAATTGTTGCCCAAAAGTGACAGGCTCGTTTTCCTAGGAGATATGCCAATTCCCACTAAGAAGCATAGACTCCAAAGATCTGGTCCAACGCACTTTTATTACGTTCAGCTGAGCGGGTGCACTCTAGCAAGCTCCCAGCTCACTAGAGCCACCCCTAGGGGCACACAAGCCCCCTCTTTTATACTATACAGCATAAAATCTACGTCATTGCTTTATACAACGCAAGCAAAAACCCCTGCATTCCAATGAGAGAGTCACTGCCCTTTGACACACTGTTGAAAGCTACTGCGCATGTTTCAATTGTCACTGGGGTAGCTTCTGTAGCTTCTGATAAGGTGCGCTGATGGCCTTGCATTAGGACAAATGCTACAACCAGATGAAGCCGGGCTTGTGGCAAGGCCTTTTCAGCTGCATACACACTTTAAATTTTCCTTCAGCCTTGAGCAAGGTTCCCAGCATTCTGTACGTGTAAGCAAAGATGGCTACGCTTTGGCTAACATAATGAGCTCAAGCAGGACATTTCCCTCCCCTATTGCACAGTTTATATTTGTTTTCCAACTGACAGTTGAAATTCTACATGTTGAATCTTCTATGGGTTGGAATGTCTGGTGGTGGGATAGTATTTCTCCTCCCTTATTTTAAGATCCTGTGTTTTTCTTGGGGTTCCTCCACAAATGCTGTTACCCTCTTGTTTTTCAGCTGTCAGCACTCAATGGAGTTTACTATTAGGAGAGCTAGCTTAGGCTGCAGTAGTGACAACAGTTCGATTCCACCTACAGTTCTCCAGAGCACCTCTTTAAGGCCCCATCTTAGAAACATCACTGCTAGGGCTTTGTGGCATTTTATAAGAAAGTTTTAGTTGATTTGATAGCATTGGCCCACCTTTGGTTTTACTCAGAGCCCTTACACAGAGAGGACCTTCAGGTGTAAAGGACCAAAAAGCAATTCCATATGTTGACATTTTTCATTTAAGCTCAAAAGGAAACTTTCTACAGCAGAGAGAATCGAGGGGACCTCTTTATTGAATCTGTAGTATGTGGGCAGAGTCGGAGCTGCTGGAGAATCAACTGCAGCACATCACTTGATTAAGAACCCGATCACCTGGAAGTAGAAAGAGGATTAGTGGGGTCAGGGGGACCTGTGATGCTGACATCAAACACGCTGGAAGGTATTGACAAAGGGCAGTGAGGTACACAAAAGAGTGAACAAGAAGTTCTTAAGGAAAATGAAATCATTCGGCATTGAAGGCAGCTGCAGGGCAAAACTTCCAAAACACAAGTAGCTCTGTTTAGCTGCCCTGAGCAACAGTAGCACAGCAGCAAGCCCTGGGTCCAACCCATAAGGTCACAAGAAGAGTCCTACTGGATCAGACCAAAGCCAGCAGTCTGTTCCCACACACTGGCCAACCAGAGGCCTATGGGAGCCCCAAGCAGGACTTGAGTGCAGTTATGCCCCCTGCTGCTGTTCCCCAGCAAAGGGTATAAAGAGACATATTGCCTCTGATTCTCGAGGTAACATATGTCCATGGTGAGTAGTAGTTCTTAATCGCCTTATCCTCCAGGAACTTGTCTATTCCACCTTTAAAGCAGTGCAAGATGGCAGCCATCCATACATCTTGCAGTAGTGAATTGCATATTTTAACTACATGCTGCATGAAGAAGTACTTGCTTTTATCTGTTCTGAGTCACACATCCCCGCCCTCCATTCAGCTACATTGGATGATCCCTGGTTGTAGTGATATGGCAGAAAAAAGAAAAAAAAAGCCCTTCTTTCTATCTTTCTCCCCCCCCCCCCCCATGACAACTCTGAGCATCATGTCTGGTCCATCACTTCTGGTGCTCTGGATGAAGGAGAAGTCAGGAACCACAGCAGGGCTCAAGGTGGAGTTGAAGGGATTCTTTGGCACCTCAGGTGAGGCATCCCTGCAATGGGACTGCTCAGGTTGCCCTGAGGGAGTGGAGTTTTCTGATGAATCCCAATCCTCTTCTTCCAAAGAGCATCAGCTGGGAGTATGACACTCGGAGGAAAAGATCCAGTCTATGCCTCAAACCTCTGAGGGACCATAAGATTGCATTCAAAACAAAATAAGCCACGGTGATCCATAAGGGGGGGAATCCATGGTCAGGGAATACCTTCATTAAGACCAGCTAAAGGATTTTGGACACCAGAGTCAAAACAACCTAAAAACACCTCCGTGTACCTTAACTATCAACTTTGCCAATTAAAATGCTCCTATGTTGAAAAATCAACTAAAGCTTTAGTTGATTGATCTACCAATTCAAATCTTGTACCCCCAGTTCTTAATGAAACCAAGGCGCAATATCCAATCACTTCATTAGAGTGTCGTACTCATTCAGATCCTGCGAACGAGAGACGTCCCTCAAAAAGATAAACTGATACGAATTTGTATGTGCCGATTATCATATGATTTTTTTTTAAAAAAAACACGCCCCCCCTTTTCTTTCAGAAGCTATTTTATGAGTAAGAGATTTTCTATAATGTAGGGAAAGCCTTCCTTTTATTGTAGGACAGATCAAGAAAAGAGTTATTTCACTACCTGCATATCCCCGATTTAAGCTGAAAAATGGGAAGGGAGTTTAATGCAACTGCCTAAGAAGGACAAGACGCGAAAATAGACACATCAATAGAATTCCCTCGGCTGTCAGTCTAATTTCATAAGTCGCTTTCATTCCTAATGTATATCCCTGGCTTTATTGTCAGTATTTCTCTGCTTTCCTTTTCTTGTGTTCTGGGGTTACTTTGAAGAATAACATTGAATTCAGATCCTGCTTTTTATTCCTGCAACCAATTATCCCCTACATAAAGTTTCTTATGTTATAGTAGCTGTTGGCCCCCAAACCAGATTTAGGCTCCAAGCCTGAGATTCTGTACCCCTAAATTTCAGCCACACACTTGGGTCCCACTTTACTAGTAATGTCTATATCTCTCTAATGATGTGATCAGAAACAGTGTGGTTTCATAGTCTCATCAGTTTGGAAAGACCATGGCCTGGTTCACACGACCACTAGGGTTTAAAGAAGGCCACGATGGCGTGCTGGAGTTTGCCGGGCGTGGCTTGCGTTGTTCAAACCCAGGCAGCATGGTTTGTTTGAGTGGGAAACAACCCTCAAATAACCCATCTGTTGTGGATGTTGCATTGTATGCATGGTGATGGGAGAACTCATGCCCTACTATGAACATAGGCATGTGCAGCTCATTTCATTAGGGTTTTCACCTCAAAGGCCCCGATTGGAGCAGTGGGTGGGTGGGTGGGTGAGAAGGTGTGCTTTCCAGGGCCTCCGGAAAGTGCGTAGTTCCCCCAGGGATGTTAATAACGGCTTTCTGGAGGCTTTCCCATCCTCTTTAAAAGCCGTTATTCGAGCTGTGGGGGGATAGGAAAGTGGAGACGGCCCTGGGAAATTAGGGTGTGCCTGGGCACACCAGGCACACCCCGTGCGCACGCCTATGACTATGAACGAATGTAGGTTTCTGAGATTGGTGCTTAAGTGTGTAAAACTGGACCAGGGGAAGCAGGGTAAGTTTAATTTAATGTCAATGCCAAGAATAAAGGAGGTTGCTATCATATATATATTTTTGAGCAATTAACACATTTTAACAGAATCATGAAGGTGGAAGCAGTGGAGGCTGGTGACTCCAATTTTGGTGGGGCTACAAATCTATTCAGGACTTCAGTCAGACCCCAAATTCTAGCATATATTAACTTAAAGCTCTTACGGTCAGTAATTAAGACTTTTTATAATGAGGAAAATGTTTCACAAAACTCAGAAACTACAGAACAATTAGCAGTTGAGATGGGGAACAGGATGGTGTTGGAAGGAGGGTATGGCCCTATGGGGAACTCCAGGCAAGCTGGATTTGACCCCTGGGCGTGAGGCGCAACAGCCACCTCAATGCAAGCTCTACATTGCAGGAAGCAGCTATAGCATCCTTGCAAGACGGCCATCCAACCTTTGCTTAAATACCTCCTACAAAGAAGAGCATAGCTTGAAAGCAAACGGGCTCCCAAGCTGGCTTACTATAAATACAAGGGCTATTTGAATTGGCCATTAAAGTCTGAACCTCAGAATGCTTCCATCTGGTAAAAGCCAACAGTAGAAAACAGGATTTTCTAAGCTGGTTGTGTCCACCATTCCTGTCTTCATTCTTAGTATTATACCAACAATTGGCTGGCATTATACAACTCACAACTGTTCTGCTGCAATTGTGCTGTTGCTAAAGCCCTGCCCTAAGACCCAAATGTTCATGGACACAAATGCAGCTTGAAGGACCTTCTAGAAGTCGTTCCAAGCGATTATGGTGATGCAGTTCGAGAACATCAGGAAGTATTTTAAATGCATTTCCTAGATTGTGTTGTAGAGCTACTGTTCTGGATTGTATTTGCAGCAGTAAGTATGGAGACTGGAATCCTGAACATTTGGACTGTGGTGCTTGGAGGTGCAAGTCAACTGCATAACACTATGCTGGTAGGAACATGTGTTGGTATCATATACTGGAAAATACTCATGCAATTCTCCTGTTATTTATACACAATATTGCCACTCTTAAAGGCTGAAGTCTTTTTTCATGGTGAACCAATGAATGCTGACAGCATCGCTATGGTCATGAATATCTTCTAAGCCATGTTGAAGATGATATGAGTCATAAAATCAGCTTATTCCAGTAAAAGGTAGTTTTGGCTTCTAAAGCAGAAGCTGCAGCGGCAATAACATGGCAGATAATTGAGTATTGCATCATCTGCAGCAAATGTAATAAAAGAACTACCAGAGGAGACGTGTCTGGAACGATCCTATTAAACATCATATTTGAGATTAGAAAGAATAACATCTTGTCTCCATTGGTAAAAATACACTAATAAAGATGGCAATAACATTAATGACTTTATGGTCGACATTTGTCTCTATTGCCCAAGTAGAAACCTGTAAAAGGAAACAGAATCAGCATGAATTCCTCTTCGGAGTCAAACTCATGTTAATTTTTCTCAATAAGTTTCAAGGTTTTTTGCCTTCCCTACCCTTACTGCACAGATATTTATTGGACTATTGGCTTTGTTTGAAGTAATTTGTGCCAAACAACTTTATACTGACTATTAGGAGAGTCTATTTGTTGTCCTTAAGAAGAAATTTAAGCATCGTACTGATTTCCACAAATGCACTCAATTTAAATTAATTTTACAGATGTGCAAAACCTTCATGAGGAATCTGAATGAGAATTTGTCTCCCCTCCTACCCAGCCTTAGATTTCTACACACAGGTCTACTGGCTTTGGCAAACTTTATTCAGACCCTTTAGATGTAATTAAAAGTGAAGACAATAACTTTGAAGCCATTTCACTCGCATCGAAATGGGCTGTTTACATTAGCATGCTACTAATATCTCTGGACAAAATCCAGAGGGGTGGGGGGAGATTTGCACATTTGGTGTGTGCGTGTGCATTTTTGCAAGTGCAAATTTGCACAAATTCAGGAAATAGGATCCCCCCCCCCCAATTCTGTCAATGAGATGACGATGGACTGAAAGGTACCTGACAATCCAGAAAATGCAGACTAAATAGATTTTACAAATTCCATACATTCCTAGGTATGTATAATTATGCATCCTATGGGGCACCTGGATAGAAATATGTTTTGCTCCCTCTCATAACACTAGAACCCTGGGATATCCGATGTAGCTGACTTGCCAGAGGTCCAGGGCAAGCAAAAGGCAGTCTTTCATTCAATGTACATTACAGGATTCACTGCCCTATGATGTGGTGATGGCCACCAAATTAGATCACTTTAAAAGAGGATTAGGTAGGGTGACCATATTTTGGAAACCAAAAAGGAGGACAACATGGCCGCCCCAAGGGGGCGTGCCCACCAACATGCCCAGCCCCCAAGGGGGCGTGCCCACCAACATGCCCAGCCCTCAAGGGGGCGTGCCCACCTGAACATGGCCTTGATCACATCTTTGGTTTCACAGACACAATTAAGACAAACTGTTCTACGTAACATCTTAATGTTAAAATCACTGATATAAAGAACAAGTTAGACATTCATTGTATCTGAAATTAACTTCACTCACTCCTACTTTTTTTAGCTTTTGCTGTACTTTGAAGCTTTTGCTATACCCGGAAGTGTGAGTGTGCGTCGTTCCAGCCTCTTCCCCGGCCGATCTGGGCCTTGTTCTTGGCCAGCGCAATCGCGCTAGCCAAGGACAAGGCCCGGATGTCGGAGGGGAGGAGGCTGGAACGACGCGCACCCGGAAGTGTGGGTGTGCGTCGTTCCAGCCTCTTCCCCGGCCGATCTGGGCCTTGTTCTTGGCCAGCGCAATCGCGCTAGCCAAGAACAAGGCCCGGATGTCGGAGGGGAGGAGGCTGGAACGACGCGCACCCGGAAGTGTGGGTGTGCGTCGTTCCAGCCTTTTCCCCGGCCGATCTGGGCCTTGTTCTTGGCCAGCGCAATCGCGCTAGCCAAGAACAAGGCCCGGATGACACGGGAGAGGCCTAATTTTCCGGACTTTGGGGGATATTTTGAAATTTCCCCCCCGGACTCAAATTTGGCCCCCTTTTCCGGGCATGTCCGGGGGGATCCGGACGTCTGGTCACCCTAGTTAGGCAAATTAATGGAGGATGAGGATATCGATGGCTTCTTGTTATGGTCGCTATATGCTACCTCTAGGATCCAAGACAGCATGCCTCTTTATACCAGTTGACAGGGAACAACAGCAGGAGAGGTATTGTTCTGTGCTGTCCTTAATTGGTTTCCCATAAAATCTGGGTGGCCAGTGGGGGAAAGAGTATGCTGGATCATATAGTGCTTTGATGTGATATTTATTTATTTATTTATTGCATTTGTATACCGCCCCATAGCCGAAGCTCTCTGGGCAGTTTACATAGGATTAAAAACAATATACAAAAATTAAAACAGCAAAAACATACAACATACAATTTGTACATTTAAAACCACTACAACACTTCAAAAAGCTACAAAAAACAAAACAAACCCAAGCTCCTCAGATATTGCCAAATGCCTGAGAGAAGAGGAAAGTCTTGACCTTGCGCCGAAAAGATAACAATGTTGGCACCAGGCAGGCCTCGTCGGGGAGATCGTTCCACAATTGGGGGGCCACCGCAGAGAAGGCCCTCTCTCTTGTTGCCGACCTCTGAGCTTCCCTCAGAGGAGGCACTCGGAGGAGGGCCTTAGATGTTGAACGTAGTGTTCGGGTAGGTTCATGTCGGGAAAGGCGTTCCATCAGGTATTGTGGTCCCAAGCTGTGTAAGGCTTTATAGGTTAAAACCAGCACCTTGAATCGGGCTCGGAAACATACAGGCAGCCAATGCAAGCGGGCCAGAGTAGGTCTTATATGTTCGAACCTACTGGTTCCGGTTATCAATCTGGCCGCTGCATTTTGCACAAGCTGCAGCTTCCGAACCACCTTCAAAGGCAGCCCCACGTAGAGTGCATTGCAGTAATCTAATTTGGAGATTACCAGAGCATGGACAACTGAAGCCAGGTTATCCTTGTCCAGATAGGGATGTAGCTGGGCCACCAACCGAAGTTGGTAGAAGGCACTCCATGCCACTGAGGCCACCTGAGCCTCAAGTGACAGATGGTTCTAGGAGAACCCCCAAGCTACGAACCCGCTCCTTCAAGGGGAGTGCAATCCCATCCAGAACAGGTTGAACACCCTCCATCCGGTCAGCGGAACCACACACTAACAGCATCTCAGTCTTGTTTGGATTGAGTTTCAGTTTATTAGCCCTCATCCAGTCCATTGTCGCAGCCAGGCACTGGTTCAGCACATCCACAGCCTCACCTGATGAAGATGAAAAGGAAAAATAGAGCTGTGTGTCATCAGCGTACTGATGACAACGCACTCCAAAACTCCGGATGACTGCACTCAACGGTTTCATGTAGATGTTGAACAGCATGGGGGACAAAACTGACCCCTGCGGAACCCCATACTGGAGAATCCACGGGGCCGAGCAATGTTCCCCAAGCACCACCTTCTGGAGCCGACCCCCCAAGTAGGAGTGGAACCACTGCAATGCAGTGCCTCCCACTCCCAACTCAGCCAGTCGTCCCAGAAGGATACCATGGTCGATGGTATCGAAAGCCGCTGAGAGATCTAGGAGAATCAACAGAGTCACACTCCCCCTGTCTTTCTCCCGACATAGGTCATCATACAGGGCAACCAAGGCTGTTTCCGAACCAAAACCAGGCCTGAAACCCGACTGAAATGGATCCAGATAATCAGTCTCATCCAAGAGTGCCTGGAGCTGGCTCGCAACCACCCGCTCCAGGACCTTGCCCAGGAATGGAACATTTGCTACTGGCCTGTAGTTATTAAGATTTTCAGGGTCCAGGGAAGATTTCTTTAGGAGTGGTCTCACTGCCACCTCTTTCAGGAGGCCTGGGACCACTCCAGCAGAGCTTTCCTGTATTTTTATCAAGGCTGACTTTGTCCAGCATTTTTTGCAAGAATACCAGGCAGAGCAAAGTGGTCCACCAGAAATAAGCCAGCGATCCACTAGATGAATCTACCTTCATCCCACTGCTCGCACCAACCTTTAATCTCCTTTTGAACAACAACAGAGATTGAAGTGGGCTGAAGGACAATGGCGACTTTTCAGCTGTTTTGATATGGAGCATGAAAGCAGTGTAATTAGTTAATTTCATGCTTAATTTCTTTCATCCAGGAAGGTTCAAATACACAAGAACAATGAAAGCACATTTCACATCTGGGCCCTTTGTGACATGTCACAAAACAGAGAGAGAGAGAGAGAGAGAGAGAGACAACCCTTTTTATTACGTACTTGCTCTGTTTACAGAATTCCCTTTTTCACTGAACATTAAAAAAGGAAATGTTCCATAAGCCCCTTTTCGCCCTTTGACCATGGGGTTTTTGTATTCAGGTGTTGAGCATGATCTAGCTGAAGTTGAGCATCAATTACTGACCACAATTGCTCAGAAATAACTAGGGATGTGCACTGACCCCCCGGATCGGATCGGATAGCGGATCGGAATCGGACCTGGGGGGTCGGATCGGATCGGATCGGATCGGAGGCTGGTCGGATCGGATCGGACCAGATGTCCGATCCGGATCGGACGCCATTTTGAATGCTTTTTCCCATAGCCAAGTATTGTTTTACAAAAACGCCTATAACTTTTTCATTTTTAAAGATAGAAGGATGAAACTTGGGCACATTGTAGACTGGTTAGGGGTAGTTATCTGTGAGAAATTTCAGAAAGATTGGTGCATGCATTTTGTGGCAATTAATTTTTTAATAAATACCCAGGAATGCCTATAACTTTGTCATTTTTAAAGTTACACACATGAAACTTTGCCACATTGTAGGGGGTAACTTGGGACCTATGTGTGTGAAATTTCAGAAACGTAGGTGCTTGTCTTGTGTGGCAATTAATTTTTAGAAAAATGGGTAGTAGTGGGGTAAATACAGTTACGCCTCCCATTTTTTTATTTTTGAAGATACAAACAGGAAACTTGGGCACATTACAGGTACCACTTGCCTTGATATGTGTGTGAAATTTCAGAAACATTGGAGCTTTCCTTGTGTGGCAATTAATTTTTGAAACAATGAGGAAAGAAACACCTATAACTTTGTCATTTTTAAAGTTACACACATGAAACTTTGCCACATTGTAGGTGGTACCTTGGGACCCATGTGTGTGAAATTTCGGAAACGTAGGTGCTTGCCTTGTGTGGCAATTAATTTTTTAATAAATACCCAGGAATGCCTATAACTTTGTCATTTTTAAAGTTACACACATGAAACTTTGCCACATTGTAGGCGGTACCTTGGGACCTATGTGTGTGAAATTTCGGAAACGTAGGTGCTTGCCTTGTGTGGCAATTAATTTTAGAAAAATGGGTAGTGGTGGGGTAAATACAGTTACGCCTCCCACTTTTTTATTTTTGAAGATACAAACAGGAAACATGGGCACATTACAGGTACCACTTGGCTTGATATGTGTGTAAAATTTCAGACAGCTGGGTCCAGGCATGTGGTGGCAAGGTATTTTTGAAACAATGAGGAAAGAAACGCCTATAACTTTTTTATTTTAAAAGTTAGAAGTCTGAACATTGCTCACTTTGTAGATGGGTTAGGGGTAGATATGTGTCAGAAATTTCAGAATTATAGGTCCAGGCATTTGATGGCTATGGAATTTTTAAATTACATGTTTCAAAAAAATTTCTACAGAGGCCAGGTCTTCCCCTCCCGCTTCCCGCGAAGAAAAGGAAACACTCTCTCGTCTCGATCCCTTTGATCCTTGCTAGTAGTATCCATTACAGGGCTCGTGTTTCCTTTCCTACTTTCACTTTTCAAGCAGAACGGCTGAGCCTAGCTGAGTTTTGCAGCCATGCGTGCAAGGAAGGATCACTCTGGTCTCGATCCCTTTGATCCTTGGTAGTATCCATTACAGGGCTCGTGTCTGCTTTCACTTTGTACTCAAGCAGACACGAGCCCTGTAATGGATACTACCAAGGATCAAAGGGATCGAGACCAGAGTGATCCTTCCTTGCACGCATGGCTGCAAAACTCAGCTAGGCTCAGCCGTTCTGCTTGAAAAGTGAAAGTAGGAAAGGAAACACGAGCCCTGTAATGGATACTACTAGCAAGGATCAAAGGGATCGAGACGAGAGAGTGTTTCCTTTTCTTCGCGGGAAGCGGGAGGGGAAGACCTGGCCTCTGTAGAAATTTTTTTGAAACATGTAATTTAAAAATTCCATAGCCATCAAATGCCTGGACCTATAATTCTGAAATTTCTGACACATATCTACCCCTAACCCATCTACAAAGTGAGCAATGTTCAGACTTCTAACTTTTAAAATAAAAAAGTTATAGGCGTTTCTTTCCTCATTGTTTCAAAAATACCTTGCCACCACATGCCTGGACCCAGCTGTCTGAAATTTTACACACATATCAAGCCAAGTGGTACCTGTAATGTGCCCATGTTTCCTGTTTGTATCTTCAAAAATAAAAAAGTGGGAGGCGTAACTGTATTTACCCCACCACTACCCATTTTTCTAAAATTAATTGCCACACAAGGCAAGCACCTACGTTTCCGAAATTTCACACACATAGGTCCCAAGGTACCGCCTACAATGTGGCAAAGTTTCATGTGTGTAACTTTAAAAATGACAAAGTTATAGGCATTCCTGGGTATTTATTAAAAAATTAATTGCCACACAAGGCAAGCACCTACGTTTCCGAAATTTCACACACATGGGTCCCAAGGTACCACCTACAATGTGGCAAAGTTTCATGTGTGTAACTTTAAAAATGACAAAGTTATAGGTGTTTCTTTCCTCATTGTTTCAAAAATTAATTGCCACACAAGGAAAGCTCCAATGTTTCTGAAATTTCACACACATATCAAGGCAAGTGGTACCTGTAATGTGCCCAAGTTTCCTGTTTGTATCTTCAAAAATAAAAAAATGGGAGGCGTAACTGTATTTACCCCACTACTACCCATTTTTCTAAAAATTAATTGCCACACAAGACAAGCACCTACGTTTCTGAAATTTCACACACATAGGTCCCAAGTTACCCCCTACAATGTGGCAAAGTTTCATGTGTGTAACTTTAAAAATGACAAAGTTATAGGCATTCCTGGGTATTTATTAAAAAATTAATTGCCACAAAATGCATGCACCAATCTTTCTGAAATTTCTCACAGATAACTACCCCTAACCAGTCTACAATGTGCCCAAGTTTCATCCTTCTATCTTTAAAAATGAAAAAGTTATAGGCGTTTTTGTAAAACAATACTTGGCTATGGGAAAAAGCATTCAAAATGGCGTCCGATCCGGATCGGACCTCATCGGATCGGATCGGATCGGATCGGAGGTTGTCCGGATCGGATCGGATCGGATTTTCCCGATTTTGGGTCGGATCGGATTCGGATCGTGGATCGGATCCGATCCGATGCACACCCCTAGAAATAACCCCCACTTAGTCCAGATCTACACAATCAGCAGAGGAAGGCAAGAAAGACCTGAAGTGATAATCTAGACTATACTGTATAACTTCAGTCAAAAGGCAGGAGACTAAATTTTTAAATCCTCCCAAATTTTTAAATGTCAGAGCACTGTGTCCACCTTGGATCTAGGAATCTGAACCATTTTATGCACTCCCAGGCGCTGTCTATGGGCCATAGGATTGCTCTCTTAGGTGCTTAATGCTGGATTTGAAAATGGCTACACATGTCTAGACAACCAATTGGAATAAGTCAGCATTTGGCATTGTTTTCACTATATCATGGAAGTTTCCAAAAGTTACATAAGACATGTGCGGAGGTGGCTAGAAATGTGCCTTTTGCCTGCCTTAATATTCCAATACTTAATTGTCAATGTAATAAGCACATGCTTAAGATCTATGCCATGGGTGTCGAACCTCAAGGTCATGGGCCAATTGCAGACCTCATGAGGCCCCAGACTGGTCCCCTGGGGTTTGCCAGATGCCCCATACCCTTTCCCCCAGTCATTTGGTGGCTCTCCATTTTTGCACATTATTCTCCCCCCCCCCCCCCCCATTCTGAAAGGATGAACTGTCTCCACAACGGCTTAGTTTCTGGTTGGAAGAGCTTGATGCTGAAATATTCTGGTGTTTCGATCCTGACACTTTTCGCTTTCAGTCCCATCCACCACTGTAATGTGGCCCCTGAGAGTTTCTCTGAAATTGAATTCAGCTCTCAGACTGAAAGCGGTTCAGCATCCCTGCTCAAAGCTGCCATGATTAAAACCTTAATTGGATGTTAATAGGTTTCTTAATTGTTCTATGGTGCTTTTCACATTTGGCTTTTGTAAAAAAAGAAGATACTCTGAAATTGAAGATCACAACACCTAAATAATTCTCGTATTAGATATTATATATTTGATTTTTTTTCCTAGTTGGGTTTTTCAGCCAATCTATGTTTCCAGTTCATTGGTGAACCACACGGGGGTGCTGTCCCACTTTAAATAAACCTTTTAATTTCCCTTTATAGCATCTATGCACCAGGGCATGTAATAGAAGGCTTCTTTTCCTGCCCAAATTTCCCTTAGGTTATGTTGCTTGATTTCCTACAGGAGCTGCTGCTTCCATTAACACACAACACACACACACTTTTTCTGAAGTAATACAATTCTGTTAACGTTAAGTTTGTCAGCAGACCCTACCTTGCCATGCATGGAAACTATATTTGGGGCAGACCTCATAAGTCACATCACTACCATATGCAGTACTGAACTGGGCAAGCATTAAACTACTCATTCACTTATATTGGCCCAGGTGGAGTTATGAAACAGCTAGCAGCTGCTTTAGCAATGGAGTGGTCTTTCTTTCTTTCTTTCTTTCTTTCTTTCTTTCTTTCTGAAAACCTTTTTAAATATCCGAAAACACTCAGCATATCCCCATTAATCATTCGTCTATGCTAGTTGTCTTCAACCTTTTCAGAGCTGGTACCCACCTAAGACTCCAACCTGCAATGGTGGACTGTTTCTTCTTATCCTGCACCTCCTTTCTTCTTACACACGATGTTCTTGTTCAGATGCCAGCCAGCCATGTTGTTATCCAGGATACTCCATTCCGTGTCCTGAGTTTTCCACTTCCCTCACTCCAACAAGCAGCTAGTATTCTGTGCCCATCAAACTTTACCATTGGTCTGTGTTCAAGTCTCTCTCTCCCCTTTGGGTTTTCCACATGTGTACTTCTGCAAGCTTTGAGGCTCCATTGACTTTCTGATAGCTCCATCTTTTGCACGGGTGGTGCCATTTTGGTTATGTAAGGATTTACACCTATAGAATGATTTTTGTCTCCCCCCCCCAAAAAACAACAACAATGCAGGCTATTCTCCTGCCATCTTCTCTGTTACTTCTTGATATTTTACCCTTGTTTGCAATCACATAGTTGCATTAACTGGAATGTATATCAATTTGAGAACCTTGCCGGTGCAATCCCACTCAGAAGTCCTATTGTAACCTTCTTGCCATTTAGACATTTCTGACGACAGTCCTGGGGAATTCCTTCATGCAGAGTAGAGCAGAGTAATGTATGTGATGTGCACATAATTTTGTGATCTGGTTAGCAAATCTGATTTAGTTGTCCATGGCTGCTGCTTTTCTGTCCATCTTCTGCTCCAGAATAATTTCTCAATCTTTTGCTGCCCCTTTTATTTTATTTTTAGTATTGCAAGCAAGGTAGAACTGCATTTTCTAGATCCCCAGGTTTTTGCCCCACCTTTCATCCTTCCAGAAGATTGGAACGTTTCAGTCAAGGATTATATTTAAGTACCTGAAACTAGAAAGGCCTATGCTGGGAAGTGTTTGACGTTTGAACTGTTTGCAGCAAACTCCAGCGAGAGGAGGCAATCGCATCTGAGAGGATAAGAGAAGCTGCTTGGGTTTGCAGTTTGGGAAAAAATGAATATACATAGTGAGTCAAATCTCTAGTTCCTCCGAGTTATTTTTGACTGTACACTTGCTTTTGCTGAGCATATGGCTACTGCCCTTGGTCAGCATTTTACCACTTAAGAAGCGAAGCCAGCAAAAATAAAGAATTCACTTTGAAATTTTTTTTTTCAGCCCTTGCCCAAGTTTTTGCAAAAGGTGAACTCCTGTAGGTTGGCTCACAAAGCATCCTGTGAACCTCAGAGTCGGGGTGTCGGAGAAATCCCCTGGGTATGATGTGTGTGTGTGTGTGTAGTTCAACGTTTTTTCCTAGTCTCGGCCCCCTGGCTATGTTTCAATTCCTGTTGTGGCACCTGACTCAATCTGCAGTGAGCTGGGCCAGTTTGTGGAATTCTGCATAGTGTTTTTTTTGGGGGGGGGGATTTCTGAGCAATTTGCACAAAATTTATTTTTTATTTTTATTTATTACATTTCTATACCCACCCCATAGCCAAAGCTCTCTGGGCAGTTTATATAAGATTAAAACAATTAAAAACAATACACAAAATGTAAAACCATAAAAACATACAGTTTACACATGAACATACATCTAAAAACAACTATAAACAACTATAAGATGGCAGCCAAACCTAAAAACAGATCCGGGATCGGTTAATTTTATTATTTATTTATTAAAACATTTCTATCCCATCCTATTACCACTGGGATCTCAGGGCGGTGTACAGATAAAATAAGCTCATCATATAGTGCTAAACGCCTGAAAAAAGAAAAGTCTTCACCTGGTGATGAAAAGATATCAGCACCAGGCGGGCCGCATCGGGGAGATCATTCCATAACATCCACAAATTCAGCAGTGATTTGCGCAAACTGCAGAACCTTTAAAAATGTGCAAAAACGTTCACAGAGTTCAGGGAACAGTCCGCAGTTCAGCTCACAGATGCAAAGTGAGTTGTACATGTCATGGAACTTGAGCAAAAAAAGAAAAGAACCAGAATTCCCAACTATGAATATCCCTAATTTATTTTAAATTTATTTATTATTTTTATTTAAAAACATTTTTATAGCTCTACCTCGCCATTTCTGGCATCGTGGTGCTTTACAATAACACATAAAACAATTTCGATTAAGAACCCTCAACCCACATTAAAATTTAAACCACCCTCCCCCAAACTCTTGTGAAAATAAGAACCCCCTACAGAGGTATTTAAAATAATTGACGGTGGGAGCCTATCTAATCTCCAGTGGCAAATTATTCCATAACATGGGGCCAACCACTGAAAAAACCCTGCCCCCCCCAAATATTCCAAATTGTAGCGGGGGACGATCAGGTCACCCTGCCCTCGAGAGCGGGTCTGCCAATGGTGGGACACAGGAGTAAGGCAAGCACTCAAGTAACCAGGGCCCAAGCAGTGCAGAGGCTTCCTGGTGACTGTATCAAAGCAACAGCTGCAGGCACCCACAGAAAGCATGCCTTCCAGACTTTTTTTTCCCATACTGCTGGTCTACTCCTTCTCACTCACTCAGTTTCCAGCAGTAGGAGGTTTGTTCTAGCATGAGAGAGGAACAAGGAAGTCACTGTTGAGGAGTTGCTGGAATATCCACGTTCCTGTCTAGTTTCATATTCTAGCATCCCACTAAGAAAATGAGCTTGGGGCGGTGTGGGGGGGATAGTTCTTGGAAATTTCCATTGAGTTCTGTAAATATCTGCTGTCTGGAACACGGTTGAAACCTGGCCCTTATTCCAGTCACTGGTACAAGGGGCAAAATTAGTCTCCTCTCTAGTGGTGGCCCTTCCAGCTCTGGATGAACCATGAAGCCATAGAAACCCATGCTTAGGGCACCAAGGAAGGGGGGGGGGGTACTACAGATTACCAGTGCCACAGCTGTAGTCATCTCATTTTAAGGAATTCCAGATTCGTTTCCAATAAATTCTTGCATTTGCATTTCCCCCTTATAACAGTTTTATTAAAAAATGCATAAAACAGTGATGAAAATTGGTATTTTTTTCTGTTGTCCTAGTTATAAGTATGTAATTGGCTTATATTGCTTGCTGCTATTTAGTGTTAAATGCATATAATAATAAAAAACAGTTTAGATTTAATACAGTTGTGTATGTTCTGGCGTGGGGGATGCTGGCCTTGAAGACATCTTGAGTTGTTAATGCCTTATTTCACCTTCAGCACTTATTGAGTCTTCTTGTCTTGCCGGCTAAGCAATGGAAGGGCCAAGGGGGCACCATTCTTGGGCTGGGTTTAGGGCATCAGATGGCCTTAATCCGGCCTTGGGTCCTTGTGACATTAGACGTCTGTACATACTGAGTTTTTGTTTATGCATGAGTATTCTTGTGATAGATCTATGGTTTGGTAAGTATCTCTAGGATGAGACTGGTGGATTTGCAGGTGTGAGCTGATTGGCTGAGAAGGAAGAGCGGTGAAGAGTTTGTGTGCCTGTGTGAGGTGGTTGGAGACAGGGATGAGTTAAGAGGTGATGAGACAGGGTCAAGATGAGATTGGGTCTAGATCAGAGTTAGGATTTTAGGAGAGAGAGAGAGAGAGAGAAAGAGTTAAGGATTCAGCGAAGGTCTGTGGTGATTGTACAAGGATTGTTAGAGAGTGATTTTGAAGTGTTATGTATGAGGGAACCTATATTGATAGAGCCATTTAAGAGTTCCTTGTTTATTATTCATCACTGTATTATTATATTTAATAAAGCTTTCTTTGGTTATAAAATCCTACACCTTCTGCTTTTGGAAATCCCCTTTGCAAACCCTTCCCTCCTCCCCATCTTACTGACATGCATTTTTTTCTCATAAGTAATAAAAAAGAGTTGCACCATTGCAACTGTGATTGTATTCCCCATTGCAACTGATATGATAGAACAAACATTCCTTGCCAATAAGAAGGCCAATGTAGCATGTAGAATGTGGTGAATAATTGAAATGATGTGTTTCCCAGTTGTTTCCAGTGCTGGGATTCCGCTTTTTTGCTCACTCCAGGTCACTATACTTCTGCTCATTATGTCATGTAAACACAGCCAGGCACTCACCATCCTAGCAGTCAGATGTCTAGGCTGTCAAATAGCATTTGATGGACAAGATGATAAGCTTGGCCAGAAGTGCCATGTTGCTCATTGAAATGAAGAGCATGTCAAACACAATCCCTGTCTCTCGGCAGGTAGTGCCGTTCTTTCCCTGCCATCTGGCATGGGGATAATGCTTGTCAAAGGCAGCGGGTTCCCCGTTTCATTTGGAACATCTGTTTGTAGATCACCAGTTAGACGAGCAAGCCAAAACCCAACTACAGTAACAGCATATTGAGACAGCTGGGTAGGAAGACAGATACATAATTTAGAATCAATATGGACCATTGTCAGATACAGCTGCCATCGAATTTTGCTGGGAAGGAAATTTGAGGTGAATTTAGAGCAGTGATCTCCACAGTTTTTCAAGCAGAAGCCCCTTGGGTCTAGGTGCTGCCACTGAGGCCACTTGGGGGCCTTTCCTGGGCCATGGAGCAGCCTTTTCCCTCCTCACATTTGGTCAGGCGGTGAAATTTTGTACTGGACTTCGCTGGAGGCCTTTTAGGGCCTTTCCTCCCCGTTTCTCTTGTTCAAGCAAGACCCTAGGCAGGCAAATTCCAACAGGCTCGTTTGGTCCTTGAATGGGGAAGGACCTTTTTCTCGTCACTGAGGGGGGCTCTCTCCTCTGTGCCTGTCCACATTACTCTCTCCCACTTGTTCATTTAATTTCCCCTCCAGCGCCTGCACAACTGGCCAGTCACGTCACTTTTTGTAGCTATATTCTGGACCAGCAAACATGGCCTGCAAACATGGCCTGCTCTTCTCCTTCTCCAAATCTGATCACATAGGAAGTGAATGTCTGATAAGGTCATGTGTGGCTCCTGTATCGTGTTGGCTATTTCTATCTCTGCCTTCCTCCTTTAAAAAAAATAATCCATCGTTATGAAGATGCTCGAAGGATGTGAAAGCTTGCTCGCTCTTTTGTACCATTTTGCATGGTGCTAAGAAAGGTAACTTCCCACTGCGTATGTTGGAGCCAACCCTATACATCTCCCATTCACTTTGGAATGGGAGGTACAGGGTTGTACCTGTACCTCCCATTCCATTGGCTGAATTCAACAGGTACAGCAGTTGAATTCAGATAATTAGAGTGACCATCTCTAACATAGCTAATGCTGGAGATTCTTCAAATCTGGCTCGTTTGCCCTACAGAAAATATCAAATGCCTGGAATCATGGTTTTGTTGTTGTTTTAAATATGTTATTCTGGCTGGAAGGTAAACATCTGTTCCTTTTCCAAAGCAGGTTGGGAAGGTGGATTCCCCAGGGGGGGACTTCTCAGGTTTGATGTTGTGTGTCGCTTTAATTTACATTGGCGTGTGATTTCATATCTTTTGCAAATGCATCTTGAGAGGCTTGATGGGCACTTTCAATAAATCCGAATAAATAAATAAAAAATGGGGGGTTGTGAACTGCTTGAATTATTAAGTAGTGTTGATAAAGAAAAGAGTCTGGTGTTTCTTTTCTTCAAGTCGCCGTGTAAAAAACTAAAGATAAAAATGCGTGCAACTGTATTCTTGCTCTGCAGACATTCTGGGTTTTCAGATTTTCACTTTCATTCTGAGTAAAGACATGGCAGGAATGTTGTGATGAATCAAATCAGAACAAGAAAGCACAATGACAGCTATTATGGGCATTGCACCCATATTAGGGATGAGAGAAATTTATTTTGCCCCATTTTAATGTCAACTTCCCTAATTTCACACTGTTGAACCGATATCCTTGCAATTCACACTTCTATTAATTTTGCAGTGGAATTCTCTGAAGACTATTCTGGGGGTGGAGAAATGTTGCCCCCATTGATGGCTGCCCTTTTTAACATAAATATTCTGCTTATGGGATTGGGGTTGGCTCAAGACCAGAGGAGGTTCTAACACAGGGACAGAAGTAGTCTGGGGTCAAGCCAGCAGGGTTCGCATCAAGAGCATAGCACCAAATAAGGATGAGTAGAAATGTGAAGTCACAGAGCAATCCAAGATCTAGTCTACTAAAGTTCAAGCAAAGGGCATAGCAACAGGTAAGGGAGAGTCCAATCATGAAGTCACTGGGGAATCCAGGATCTACTCACAGGAGGTCCAGTGTCAGCAGTCAGAGGCAAGGAGATCAGAGACCAGAATTAGTGGAAAGAAGTTGTTCCAGAAATCTTCCCTGATCAGGAGTCGGGATTATCAACTGGCGCTTCCAGAGCCCCATAGGAGTTATCTGCAGAAGTTGGAAGAAGTTATTCTTGCTTGCAAGGAGCCCTGTACTCACAAGGGGGCCTTTCTCTGCAACTGGGCACTCTTCCTCACAGCCATTGTTCCGACCTGCTTCTTGAGATGCCACCATGCTTTGGGGGGGGGGGGTTAGCTGATTGCTCAGCCTCTTCTGTCAGAGATGGAGCTCGCCTCCTCCTAGTCTGCCTCCCAGACTCCTGGCATGGGATGCTCTTCAATGCAGTTCGTTTCCAGGAGATCCAGCTCTCCTCTCTGGAAGATTCCTCCAACAGGGGTATGACAATAATAGCTAGGTGGGATGGCCATTGATGGAAGGAATTCCAGAAAAGAGTTCATCTCAGGTGAGCCAATGGACAGGTCTTAGTGCCTCTCCTCTTTCTTAGATATAACCAAGTGACAATAGGCTCCATCCTCCAGAACATTCTCCTATTAAAAACCCTTTGAAGTAAATGGGAAGTAGAAGAGCCCATCAGCTCTCTAATTCCATGTCCCCTAGAGGTACTCCACTGGCTATGTCTCTCTTCATGCTTGCTCACCTCCATCATCACTATGGATATCTTTCCCCATGATCCACCATCCTTGGATTCCAAGGGCGTTGGTCTCTTTTTCTTTGCCAGGGTTTGGAACGTAACTCAAGCTTAAATGTTGTCTGGGAACTGCTACACCATGCAGAACCATGTGCAAAAATGGGGAAGGAAAAAGTTGATGTACATTGTTCATTTTAATGCTATCGGGTCTTTATATTTTAAAGGCAGAATATAAAACTAAAGATGACAAAGGGTTGGATGCATCTAGCGTAATTAGCAAGAAAATTACATTTCATTTGTTTCCTTTATATTGCTTTTTCCGGATTATCGATGGCAAGTAGAGACTGTAGAAAATGAAATATCTCTGAATATTACATTCTTTTTAAGATGGTGCCATAGGCTCTTTAATGTCTCCCTTTATTCCTGTCTCTAATTTATTCTTTCTTCCCCTTTTTGTGGTGGTGTCTGCAACAACCCTTTCCAAAATGTAGTGCCTAGACCTGATCTAAGAATGGCCAGTGTCTAGTGCTCTGTCTCCTTGGAGAATGACAGTTTTAATATGGGCTAAAATAATGTGCTTACTTTGCCATAATGTTCTCAGACAGAAGAGAGAGTTCATGCCTGTTTGTTTGTTTGTTTTTATGGAGTGGTCGGTGAAGATTTATTCACAACAATGCACTAGATACCGCAAGAAGTCAACAAAACATTATAAAATCTTTGGGGATTTTTTTTAAACCAACACTTTTGATTGTAAGCCGCTCCGGGAGCCATTTTTGGCTGAGGTGTGGAATAAAAATACCACAAAAAAAATAAATACTTTGATTTTCAGATGATCTGAAAGGTGGATTTTATATACTATCAGAAGTATCTATCGGAGTCCAGCTTTGATGGAAGACTCATTGCATTGGATCTAGACTTTAGTCTTACTCAGAGTAGACCCATTAAACCCAAGTTCAAGACAACCTTAGAAATTTAATCATTGAGACAGATGCATAATACACACTCACACAGTGAGACAGAAAGACTTTATCTGAAAAACCAAACAACCCCAAACGCTGTATATATTGTATTCCAGAGATTCACCAAGGTCCCAAGGTCTATTTTATGAGGAAATATTTCAAAGAAACAATCACTCAAAATATCTGAAGGCTCAATTCACCCGAATGGTTTTTTATTGGTAGGAAATTGTGAGCGGAAGCCCTCAGCTTCAACAGTGCTTTGTATTAGGAGGGCTTGTGAAAGTCATTTGTCAGGCTAAAAAACGAAGCCCATCTGTTTCAAAACTTGTCAGCAGTAAGAAAAGCTGTATTGTTGGGCAGGAAGCAGTGGATTTGTCTTCCTATTTCCCCCCCATGACATGCATATTTAATGAAAAACCACATCATGTTAAGCAACGGCAGCAAAACTTTTAATTGCGTTTGGAATGAGGTTTATAAAAAATGGCCACAAAATCTTTCTGTGGTCCCATGTGTATATATGATGTACTGTTAATGATGGGTTCAAACATTGGGCAATTAAGAGGAACATTGAAATGGCATAGTTGTGCTGAAGTTTTTAAATAATGGAAAAGTGAAACCGCAAGAACGCTTGGGGGCAGTTTCGCACATTGTGGGCTCAGTCCAGCCATAGTTAAGCATTCTTGAGCCCCATTGGTTTCAATGGGAGAGAGTTTAAGTCTTTTTTATTTTATTTGTACCCCTCATTTCTATTAAAACATGGCACTCTAGATGGCTTACAAAAACAATTAAAATCCATTCAAGTAACTGATATGCAGGCAATGCAATGCACAGGGTATACAGCACCCCAAACAAAACAAATGACCACTAGTAGCACATGCAGTTTATATTTTTTATGGATTTAGCATGTTTAAATTTCTAAAAAGAAGAATAATAAAAAAATTAAATTTTAAAATTGATTTTTAAAAAAGAGTTTGAATGTTTATTGATAAGCTGAAACCTGATATCAATATAAAAGATGAGAGGAAACAAGCCGTGATATTTATTAATGCAGCTTGATTGACTGTTGGAGCGAAAGTGTTGGTTGTTCATCCATGTTCCTTCATTGAGATTAAGCCTGTTCCTGATTGGTTCTGGCTCCACAGCTGATACGTGGTATTGTCGCACACTCTTATGTGTGACTGAAGCTGGTGTTTTAGACTGAAATGTTTCACGTTTTAAAATCTTTGTGTATATGTTTTAAATTTTCGAAGCTATAAAACTAAATATTTTAAATTAACTTCTTTAAAAAAAACTTTTTAAAAAAACTTTTAAATCTATTTAAAACCAAACTAGATGTGCTACTAGTGGTCATTTGTTTTGTTCATTAAAATAATAAAACAGTAGATTAAAACACAATGAAAACACAATAATTACAGGAGAAAAAATATTGAAAACAGCACCCAATGCAACATGCCCACTTATAGGCTAAAGACCTTTTTAAATAAAGTGGTCTTTTTCTGCCAGTGGAAGGACACCAGAGAGAGATTTCTGCATTGAGAAGAGGGCTGGACTTGATGGCCTTATAGGCCCCTTCCAACTTTACTATTCTATGATCCTAAACCTAGTCTCGCTTAGGAGAGAGTTCCATAGCCTGGGAACGAACACTGAAAATGCCCTCTCTCAGGTCAGCACCAAACGTGACTCTGAAGGCAGCGGTCTTGAACAAAAGGCCCCTCCAGAAACCTTATATGTACTTCACTCCCTCAATGCAATCTGCCCTGCATGCTCAGATCCTCTGGAACGAATTTACTCCAGTCAGCCAAAACTAGGCTGACAACCATTACCCAGAGGACCTTCTCTTCTGCCGCTCCCAGACTGTGGCGCGACCTGCCGGGAGAGATCCGCCAACTTAACAGTCTTCCAGAATTTAGGAGAGTTAGAAAGGCTGATCTCTTCCCACAGGCCTACCCAGTCGAATTTTAAGAGTTTTATTGGTATTTTAGTAATGTATTAGTTTTTATATGTATTAATCAGTTTTATGTATTTTATATCATTTGCTTTTAATGTTGTTCCCCACCTTGATCCAGAGGGAGAGGCAGGTAAGAAATATTATTATTATTATTATTATTATTATTATTATTATTATTATTGACATAAATGGGACTTAAATATGCTTAACTTTGTCTGCCACATGGGTGTAGAGCAAGCATTTTGCTAAAGTGTGCATCTGTAAATCGAATGCAGCAAGCATGGACTTGAAAACACATGGGATTGAATCAGACATTGAAATAAAGTTGGCACTGCTTTGCAGCCTGACAGCTCCCCATCTTATTTATATGTTTAAAATTAAGAGGGAAAAAATCAGGCGTTGCAGGCAACTAATGGGCACCAAAAGAAGCGTCCGTGGGTACATAGAGTGTATGTCAAATATTAACCACCTCCAAGAGAGCTGTGTGTGCAAAATATAGCAGAAAGAAAAGGAAATGGACCCCCCCCCCCCCACCACATCAGTCCCTATCAATCATGTTGGAAGCCGGAAAGGTTCTAAGCGATGATTCAAATTGCACTGTGTTTTTGAAGAACCTGCAGTGTGTACTCAGACCCTGAGTTGATGGATGCCCACCAGCTGTTGACTCTGTGATAAGCACCCCAGTGGAGAAGGAACAGCGGACCTGAAGAGAAATAAAAGACCTCCCCAAGACACCTGGTAGGGGGCCAAGATGCTTCAATCGAAAGGTATTGAAAGGAGCATAGAGCAGAAAGCCTCTTTGGTTCCAGCTGGGCTAAGAGCCCAGGAGTACTACTGAGCGTAATGTGAGTGGGGCTTGGCTGGAACAGGAGCCATCCATCAGGCAATAGATCTCAGGTGCACAGTGAATAGCCCTCCAAATACGTCCTCATCATCACGCTACCTCTCCGCCTGTTCTATATTTGGCAAACTATATTTCTTCTTCACCTCCGTCTTGTCTTGCTCTGTCACTGCTATTAGGAATCCCGAGGGAGTAAGCTTGCCACTCCAAGACTAAGAGCGGTGATCTAACTAATCCCACCTTCCTGTAATTGTTTTGGGAAAACATTTTTGTTTTTAGGCTTA
Source organism: Anniella stebbinsi (assembly GCA_029215795.1). Classification (NCBI taxonomy): domain Eukaryota; kingdom Metazoa; phylum Chordata; class Lepidosauria; order Squamata; family Anniellidae; genus Anniella; species Anniella stebbinsi. The sequence goes on from JARDYH010000001.1 coordinate 2,305,257, forward strand.
TGCATTGTCTGTGTTCTTCGCCTCTTTTTTCCCTTTTGATCTAGTCCAGCATACAATCTGCATGTGCCCTTTCGTCCAAGAGCCTTGTATTTCCATATCGCTCGAGTACTTGGGTACAGATTCATGTATACATACACAAATGCTATCAATGATAGATGGGAGCAGTCGCAGTCACATACTCAACATTTGCACCTGCTGTGTGGTGTAGTTCTCTCTACGATGTGGCAGTTTGATAGAGATGACCACCCTCCCTCAGGGTAAAGAGGTGCACCCTGAGGTAGTTTGGTTGCTCACATGGGCTTGTAGATCAATGGTGGTAGCTCTTTTGCGAGACCCCAAGGTGAAGTAATCATTCTGTTCCAAGGAACCTAACAATGCCATTTGGAGCAACTGTGAATTCCATCAGCACTCTGAGAATGCAATAGAAGGGAGCATTTCCTGTTGGTTTCCAGGGACCATTGATTTATTCATCCCCCCCCCTCACTTTTAGACCAATTTCAGACTCCCCTCTCAAAAGAGAGACAGTGGCAGTTGATGTATAGCTGATCTGAAGCCAGCATGATATGCAGCTACTCACACACAGAGTGTGCCCGATTATTTGCTCATTCATCCAGAAGCTCTCACTTTATCAGCAATCTTTTAAATATAAATCTCTGTCAGGAGAGCTATTTTTTTTAGGCTGTTCTGAACATTTGCCTTATTTCATAGTTTATTTTCCCCCTCCCTTGGTGTATCACTGCTCAGTTTCTTTTTTCTGCTTGGCTTGCCCACCTGTCTTTTCCAGTTAAGAGTTCACCTTGTAGCTGATAAATGGGAAGGGTTGTTCATAGACTGCTCCAAAAATAAGTTTATTTTTCGGGTTTTGTTCCAAAACGTCAGCACTGGGGGCATCAGAAGAATGCAGGGCATTGGAGGTACCTTCCCCAGGAGAATGGGATTGGAGTTCAGAAAGAACTGAGTTGGTGGAAATGGGAGGAAGCTTAAATAGGGCTGGGTAGGGAGACACTCAGAGAGAGACTGGGGAATAGTTAGGAGAGCTGGGCCATGCAGGTGCTTGCAAAAGGAAAGGACAGAATCTGGATGAACCTTGACCTGGAAGCATGTCTAGCCAGGCCTGGCCAGGGGGAACTGATGTTAGGTGGAACTCCACTGGCTCAGTGATAAAGTGTATACTGTATAAGGTCCCAGGTTTGATCTCCAGCATCTCCAGGTAGGACTGGAAAGACTCCTACCTGAAACTCTGGAGAGCCACTTCTAAGCAGTCTCAACAGTGTTGAGACAGATGGGCCAAGGGCCTCAGTTTAAGGCAGCTTTCTGCCTTCCTAAGCTCATACAGCTATCACAACTTTCTTGCTCTACAACCCCAAAGGGCTCACACAAGATGAGAATAGGTGTGTGTGTGTTTGTGTGTCTTCTCCTTGGAAGTCTTGTGTGATTCTGAACTTGGGTTTTAAAACTGGAGTGGGAGAAAGCATCATTAGTACTTTTGCCATCTGAGCTCTACTCTTGACATCTGAGCTTTACATCCTGCAAAATATTCATACACCAGGGAGAGGGAATCTAAGGCCCGGGAGCAAAATCGGGCTTTCCTGGGGGTCCTTACGTGACCTCACCCCTTTCCCCCAACCATCTGTTGCTTGGTGGTTTCATGACTAAAAGGTTGAATTGCCTCTCCTAAGCCTTAGTTATTGGCTGTAACAGCTTCAAGCTAAAGTGTGTGTGTGTGTTTTAACTACATCCGTTTGGCCTCTGGCCCTGCTTTCACTGGAATGCAGCCCCAGCAACTGCTCCAAAATTGAATTCATCCCATGGACTGAAAGAGACTGAACATACATTGGAGACTGATGGTTCTGATGTCAATAGGGCAGTGAATCTGCTCTGGTTTTCAGTCAACTTTAGGAGCTCTCCAAGGTGCTGAAATTGGGGTTCAGCACCTTGAAGAGCTGCTTTAGAGTCCTGGCCGGGTCTGATTGAAACCCAGTGATCTAAACCACACCTAGCAGTGTGGATGTTACACCGGCACCATTCTAGAGAGTGCCCCTATCCATGCGTCTATAGTGCCTTCTCTAACAGTCTGCTTGCCCAGAGTTTCCATGCATTTCATAGCCCCCTTGTACTTACTGGAGTTTCTAAATCAGAGCTTGTGCCTGCCAGGTTCCTAGCTGCTGTGAATCAGGGCCTCCTTGTTGACAACGTGTTATCCTGTGATATTTTTAGATTACAAAATGAGTGGAGAAGCCAGCCATTCAGGATTTGTTTCTGGAGGTAATGCTGTACTTAATATTCTCAAAAGGCAGTTGGGTTCTTTTGACCATAACAATTACAGATTTATGGAAATAAAATACCTGCAATCTGTTTTAACCTGCTAGCATCAATGCCTTGCTTTTAGCCTTTACTTGCAAAAGAGGATGATGCAAGAGATGGTTCCTCCTCCTCCTCCATCTTTGTCTTTGTCTTCTTCTGAAAAATCATGAGTGCATTGCTTCATTTTGCCTTTTGTGAGCAAAAGCATTAATGCAATTTCAGAGCTTTGGTTAATGAAAGCTTGTGTACACACACACACACACACACACACACACACACACACACACGTTGTATTTAAAGTAGTGAAAGGGGAGAGCTTCAAACTCTGAGCGATGGTTCATTTTCAGATGATGCCAATTGTCTTGCATGGAACCTTTTAGAATTATTTCTTATTTCTTATTGCATTATATCTCAACTTTTCTTCCAAGGAACTGGAGGTGGTGTACTAGGTCTTCCTCCTTTCCCCCTCCATTTCCCCCTCATGACAACCTTGTGGGGTGGGTTAGGCTGAGAGTCAGTGACTGACCCAAAGTCACCCAGTGAGCTTCATGGCCAAGTGGGAGTTGAACCCAGGTCTTCCCAGTCCAACACTCTGACCACGCTGGATAATCATATAAGGATGACCAAATTTCAATGGAAATAAGCATGTTAGTGTTTCCTGGAACTGGTTTGATGGTGCCACAGGTAAGAGAGGCATGTAGCCAAATGGTAGTTGGTCCCAACTAGGTTGATGCAGTGGTCTTCACTATCTCCCTTCTCCTTCTGCTGCAGCTAGGTGGAATGGCTCCTGATGGAGGCAGTGGACCTGTTCAGACAACATGCTACGCCACGATTAGGCTGCTGACCCCTTTGCAGCAAATGGTTATTGAGCATGTTTAAACCATTAGGTAGCCACCGTGGTTAGGTATGGTTCACACAACACACTAAGTCATGGTTCACATGATGCACTAAGCCATAGTCTTTAGCTCAACATGCTTAACCACTGTGGTTTAGTGTGTCATGTGAACAAGGTCAGTGCTGACAGGGGGAGGGTTTGATCCCAGGTGAGTTGATGGAATAGGACTCTCTCTGGGTCAGCTGCTGTCCCATCCCACATGGTGACTAGCTGTTGAATCTAGCAGGAACATGGGTGGAGAAATAAATGAAGTGAAATATGCTTTAAGGAGGATTCCTGCATTGAGCAGGGGGTTGGACTCGATGGCCTTATAGGCCCCTTCCAACTCTACAATTCTATGGTTCTATGAATATTTGTAAATGCCAAAGACGTTTGACTTCTGGCCCTTGTTGGATATCTCAACCCTGCTAGTAGTACTAACACCAACTGCTCTGACAACACAATCCTTGAGAAAATTCTCTTCCTAGAATATTCTTACTAATGATCTGAATGCTGAATATGAATTGATTGGACTCTCACTTTCCCCTAATGCATAAAAAAGTGTTCTCATTTCGCTTTTGTTTCTTCTCTTTTTGCCAGAGTTCAGCTCTCCGCCTGTGTACGACACAGGAGGGAGCTGACACTAATGACCTTACGTGCAGAATGCAGGCCGAAAAGGGGGATACAAAAGAAACACCAACGGAAAAGTGGAAAAGAGAAGACAAGATGACTCCTGGAGATCTGACATAAAGGGACCGGTTGGCAGCATTAAATACTGTTGAGCTAATTAAACGCAGCATCTCCAGAAATGAAAAGCTGGAGAGAGACTAAGCAGTCAGTTGTGATCACTGCATATGTCATGAAGAATTAGGATGCTGCCCTTTGCTAAGAGGCAATAGCAATAGAAGAAGAAAACCTGTTGTTATTGCAAGATGTAAACCAGGAGGGAGGGGGCAAAAAAAGTTATCCATTGAGCAGCATGGCCAGAGAGGGAGTGTGTGGTTTTCACGATCCCATTTATATATATATATATATATATATATATATATATATATATATATATATTCTCCCAACTGGAGCAGACCCAAGGGTCTTTCTTGTCCAGCATTCTGCATCCAAGGGGAGGGGGCATCTAAATGGGGCATCTAACCCCCTTGAAGGAGTGGGTTCGTAGCTTGGGGGTTCTCCTAGAACCATCTCTGTCACTTGAGGCGCAGGTGGCCTCAGTGGCATGGAGTGCCTTCTACCAACTTCGGTTGGTGGCCCAGCTACATCCCTATCTGGACAGGGATAACCTGGCTTCAGTTGTCCATGCTCTGGTAACCTCCAAGTTAGATTACTGCAATGCACTCTACATGGGGCTGCCTTTGAAGACAGTTCAGAAGCTGCAGCTTGTGCAAAATGCAGCGGCCAGATTGATAACTGGGACCAGAAGGTTCGAACATATAAGACCTACTCTGGCCCGCTTGCATTGGCTGCCTGTATGTTTCCGAGCCCGATTCAAGGTGCTGGTTTTAACCTATAAAGCCTTACACGGCTTGGGACCACAATACCTGATGGAACGCCTTTCCCGACATGAATCTACCCGAACACTACATTCAACATCTAAGGCCTTCCTCTAAGTGCCTCCTCAGAGGGAAGCTCGGAGGTCGGCAGCAAGAGAGAGGGCCCTCTCTGTGGTGGCCCCCCAATTGTGGAACGATCTCCCCGACGAGGCCCGCCTGGCACCAACATTGTTATCTTTTTGGCGCAAGGTCAAGACTTTTCTCTTCTCTCAGGCATTTGGCAATATCTGAGGAGCCTGGTTTTGTTTTGTTTTGTTGTAGCTTTTTTGAAGTGTTGTAGTGGTTTTTAAATGTACAGATTGTGTGTATGTTTGTATGTTTTTGCTGTTTTAATTTTTGTATATTGTTTTTAATTGTTTTTAATCCTATGTAAACTGCTCAGAGAGCTTCGGCTATGGGGCGGTATACAAATGTAATAAATAAATAAATAAATAAATGCCTTGGGGAAGCTTACAAACAGTTCCATCCTTTGGCCAGAAGAGGGCAATCTGAATCCCCACCCACCATCCTTCAAGTTGACAGATCGGGACTTGATACCTGCTTTGATGTAAAGATGACCCAATGTTCGTCCATTGTCATATGTTCAAATGTCACTTCTGGTCACATGGATGCCCTTTTCTCTCCTCCCACCCAATTGTAAGAAAGTAGATAAGATAGATAATAGATAGATGGATGGATGTTTTATTTTTACGGTTTTAAATTTTGTATATTGTCTTTTTAGTGTTCAATCTTTTAATTTTTGTCAACCGCCCAGAGAGCTTCGGCTATGGGGCGGTATATAAATGTAATAAATAATAATAAATAATAATAATGGATGGATGGATGGACAAGCGAGAGGGCGGGCGAGTGGGTGGGCGGGCAGGCAGGCAGGCAGAGGTGGAGTGAAGACTGGTCCAAGTTATGGGGCATAGAAGGAGCAGCTGCAAGAGGCATCCATTCTCTCTCCTTCTTCCCAACAAGAATACTGCTCTAACTTTGTTAGTCCAGGGGCAAGGGGAAGGACCAGGCATATGGTCAGAGGACCTAGAACCAGAGGGAAGTTGCACCCACTTCCTGTCATGAAGAAAACTGTAGCAAGGGGAAGACCAAGGCATAAAGGTGGTTGACTGTAGCATCTGGCATTCAGAGGATTATAACTTCTGTTCATGTAGCAGAATAGATTTGCTAGCACAGTGCCCAGAACGGGCTGCCCTCACAGACCTTCTCTGCACAAGAATGGCTAGAATGAGAGGAGGGAATGGAAGAGAGGAACCATGCAGGAGACCTCCCTGGTGGAGTCTGCTTTAAATTCTCTCTGTCTCTCTCTGTCTCTCTGTGTCTCTGTCTCTCTCTGGCTGAATTCTGATGACACAATAAGCAACGGGGGTGGGGGGAAACAATCGTCAGTTGTATTGACTATTGTGTCATCCGAATGCTGCCATAGTCAACTCAGCGCTGATCCTAATCCACACCACAGATGATTATTTATTACCATGTTGTGTGGGGAGTACCCCCTAGATGAACAACTGTAAAGTTTATTATTACCCCACCATTGACTATCGTGTTGTCCGAATTCAGCCTCTGTCTCTGTCTCTGTCTCTGTCTCTCTCTCTCTCTCACACACACACACACACACTACCTAATTCCTTTAGGCACGACCTTTTCCCTTTCAGCTTTATGATTCTTAAGCCAGTTCTACGTCTTGAGTGGGGAAAGAAAACTCAATGGAAGCCCCTTTCAAAAGAGAAAAGGGTTAATAATTGTTACTATAGCAATGGCTTTTCAATGTAACTCATTTGCTTGATGACAAGACAACATCTTCAATTTCAAGTGTGGCATATTTAGCAATGGATGGTGATGTGGCACATAATGTATCAGTCCATCTGCAGTGTCCTCTTGGTGTTGTAACTCTCTTATGGAGTGGAAACTCATCCTCATGTTGTGAGACTCTGTATTTTGAAGCCAAAGTACACTTTAGGTGCCAATATTTTGACTCTGGAGAGCTGGAGTTGAGTTGGTGCCGTAGAGTGACTGCTGTCTACATACATTTGGTAGAGGGTATGTCTAAGTCCCATTGAACTCCAGAGAAATTACTTCTGAGAAAACGTGCTTAGGAGTGTACAGTAAGAGTATGAGCTTAGAATTTTCTACTTCAAATCTTGCTTTAGCCATGAACAAAGCAGAGATCTATGATCCCAGTCCCATCCTTTCCCCTCCCACCTGTAACATGGGGAAAATAATACTAGGGTATTGTTCCATTTCAGGACATAAGTAAATATACAATAAAAGTGTATAAATAGGCAATAAATAAATATAGTATAAAATACCATAAAAACAGATTGCACTAATACAACCTGCAACCCATAGATTATAGTGAAAACAGGTGGGTCTTCAAGACCTGCAAAGAAGGGGGCTGAGAACCCCTGAGAGAAGCTGATGAATTGGAGGTGCTATGACATTGCTTGCATGTCCTACAGAGGGTGATTCTGGGGCGTGTTCTGGGAGCATGTCCCCATCATCATGGGTGCGTTGGCATCCCCCGTTCATCGGCATTCTTGCCATTGCAGTTTCTGATTGATTGCATTGGCAGTTTTTCCAGGGATATGGTAGGGGGTGGGGGTTGTCTGTCATTTTTGCATCATGTTTGTATTGTCTGGATTTCCCATCCCAGGCTGAGCACAAATAGGACATGGAGGGCAGTTTGCCAGTGTAGGAGGCAGGGGCGGGTATGACATAGTTTGAGTATAGGATTGCTCAGTAAATAGCCTAGTCCTAACTGGAATGCTTTGTGAAACCTCTTGTTAGAAGCCATGAACTATATTCCTCAGGATTTTTGGGGGGGTCCCAGACTCCTTTGTGCACATGCCACTGTTAACGATGCAGCCAACTTCATTAATGCAATGAGGTTAGCGCATGATATTTGAAAAGCCGCCTCCTTAATTGCCATTAATTGCAGAACTTTAGATGCAAATACTTCTCCCAGAAGTGTTTGCAATTGTTGACGTCCTATTTAGGAAGTAGGTCAGAGACCCTTATTATGCCACAAAGTTGATTTATTTCCTAGATATATATTTTTTCTTCATGAAAGCGCTTGAGAGAAAAGTGGCGTTGATTATTAAAATGTGAGCTGCTGATGGATCAGTTCAATAGCGAGGTGCATTGGCATTCTTCTCCTTCGAAGAACATTACGTTTACTTTCCCAGTATTAATGCCTTTGTCAACTGAGAGATGAGAATCCCAACATATTTCATTAACAAGTTGCCTGGCCCAGTACGAATGTGCATTCCGGCACAAACATAAGAACTGCCACCAGCAAATAAATATCCACTGAAGAGCAAATAGAGCTCTCAGAATATTGATAAAATGTATGCTGAATAGCCCTGGAATAAGGATTTAATGTGCAAGATGAATATGGGAGATAGTTCTTTCAACAGCTATTAGGAGCTACCAGATTCAGAACCAGGAGGAACCTGTTGATTCGGTGTTTGACTGCCCCACATAGTGATCTATCAGAATTGCAGCTTGGAATATCTTCCTTGCAGCCAAAGTGCCCTCAGACTCTGGACTGGCCTTGCCCACCCAGGCTGGCCATTCCTGGACAGAAAGGACAATAAAAGGATTCCTCTTTGGTGGAGACTTTGCCTGTCTGGCTAGGTTGGAGGTACAGGTAAAAGGGCCTATAGCAGCAGCACTCACAAATGACTCTGTATCACATCAGGGATAGAGAAGTCACATCAGCAGGGTCTTGACAATGCAAAGAACCTTCAGGACCTTGGACAGTGTATTGCTGGAGCATACCTTCATAAGGAGAGCTGTTGCCCCAGCAAAGGGCTGCAGGTTTCACCAGTGCTTCACCCTGAAAGAGTCCATGGTTATTTCTGTTACCTCCTTCATGGCTGAGAGGCAGGAGAAGCTGTGGGGAAGTTGATGGGAGGTCTACCTCTTCAGACCAGGAAGAAATGTAAAATGGTCCTGGGGATACTCCCTGAAGTTCTACCACCAGTGGCTCATAAAATTCTAAAACACCAGCTTTGAAATCTCTGCACTGGCTGCCAGTTAGTTTCCAGGCAAAGTACAAAGTGTTGGTCATTACCTTTAAAGCCCTACATGGTTTGGGTCCAGGTTACCTGCGGGATCGCCTTCTCCCATACAATCCACCCTGCACGCTTAGGTCCTCTGGGAAGAATTTATTGCAGTCAACAAAAACTAGACTGACAACTGTTACCCAGAGGACCTTCTCTTCTGCCGCTCCCAGATTATGGAATGACCTGCCGGGAGAGATCCGTGAACTTACCAGTCTTCAGGAATTTAAATGATCTATAAAGACTGAGCTCTTCCGGCAGGCCTACTCAGATGAATTTTAAGTGTTTTATTGGTGTTTTATTGGTATTTTAATGATATACTGGTTTTATGTATTTTTAATCAGTTTTGTGTGTTTTATGATGATGTTGTTCCCTGCCTCGATCTGGAGGGAGAGGCGGGTAATAAATAAATAAATATATTATTATTATTATTATTATTATTATTATTATGTTCTCCTGTGATGCTGAGCCTCCCGGCCAAGAACATAACGTTGCCTGAGCAACAAGGCCTTTCTCACTCTGACATGTTTTGGTCTGTTTCATTCCATGACTGTGACTTCTGACTCAGCTCCTGGTTCCCAGCTCACAGCTCACCTTGGATATCTGTCTATGGCTCTGCTTTGACACTGTGAGAGCTAAGTGGAACATCATTGTTCAGAAGCTGTGTGGCAATGGGTAGAATCCAACTAAAGTCCTTCTTAGAGTTGACCCACTGACATAGATGGGACTTAAGTTAGCCACTCTGTGTGGGAGAGGAAGAGGGAGAGAGAAATATTGCCAACAGATTTGTTGAAGGTAGCCGATTTCTGGATGATGTAGGAGAAATACATTTTCATACTGAGGATGCAGATATGCAAGTTCAAGAAGTGAGAAGATTATTTATGTCCCTCCTCCTGCTTGTGGGAAATGGAGGGAGGGAGGGAGGGAGAGAGAGAGAGAGAGAGAGAGAGGGGATGCATGAATGACTGGAAGCAAAGCCTAAATGACATAGAAGCTGAATGGATATGGCAAGGCCCTTGCCTGGGTGCCAGGCAGCATCAGGCCACTGGTAGAAATGGTGTGGCAGGCTGACAGGGGCAGTCCAGATGTAGGCAGGTCCTTCCAGGGAAAGCCCAGGGGGATCTTCACTTTGTCAGCTGTGTCCATGAACTCCTGTAATAGAACCGCCAGCTGGAACAAAAGGCTGCCCAAATGATACACGGGGCACAGATGAGAGTCTCTCCCACGCACAGATTTAAAGACAACTCCATCACATTCTGCCCTGAATGTACTTCCTAGTCCCATGAGCAGCTCTTAGCAGAAGGAGCTCTAAGTGTTGGGAAGGAGGAACCCACACCTGCTCAGTGCTCACCAGCCACATTCGATGGATTAGTTTGCTTGGTACATTTTACGAGAGCTTTTTCCCGAAGCGTTTAGCATGGGCATATGTGATCTCTTATCTTCATCCCCATAATATCCCTGTGAGTAGCCCAAGGTTACCCAGTAGAGGCTTTGGAGGTGTGCAGGGATTTGAACTCGGGTATCCACAATCATGCTGGGACTAACTTCTTCATGCTACTGCAACACATTTAGCAGGCTGGTCTGAGGTCAGGCTGAAACCCACATGGTGAGCATCCACGGCTCCTCGACTTATCTGAAGGAAGCTGAAATGTGCTTCCCTTTGATGGAACACCGACATGTCATGCAATTGGGGTTATTGATGTGATTAGAGGACTTGGAGCATTGCAGCCCTCACATGGAGCCCTGCTAGGCAGAAGCAGTTTTGGGTGACCTCCATATGGTGGGTGCAATTTTTCTTTCTTTCTTTCTCTACTGCCCAATAGCTCCAGCTCTTCTTAAGGTGTGAATCATCCTACATATGGCTTTCCATGTGGAGCAGCCACCATGTGCTCCGGCTTTTCAGTGGATCCATGCACTTCGTCGGATCTGCAGAGAGGCTCTCTGTGTGTGCATGTTTTATGTGTTTCCTCCATTCTAAATGATGTGATGCCTTTCCTAAGACTCACTGAGTAAGAGCTTTCAGCTAGTATATGCTGGTAGTTCCTGTATTTTTGTCCGGCCCTTTTTTGCATCTGGCCTTTCCTCTTTTGCCTTCAGCTGCTATGTAGCTCACAAGAGCTTCTCTGTAATTGAATTTGGCCCTCAGGTTGCAAGTTGTTCCTTACCTCTGTCTCAAAGTTTAAGGAGACCCATTTCGCAATGATGCTCAGAGTCAATGGTCAGAGCTGAACCTGATGGTAGACAAGGCATGGCCTGCTTTTAGGAATATGTAATTACAATGGCTGCAGTAGTGATGAATGCAACCATCCTTTGGGAACTGTGACTGGGTTGAATGGAAGAGGATTATGACAAGTCAAATGTACATCCTGCACGACTGAAGATTAATATACACTCCCTCTCCTTACAGGCTTATTGATTTTGCTCTCATACATCATTCATTGTAATCACCTTGCTGTAAGTGGGCTATAAAATTAGACAACTGAGTAGGGGGATTACATGGTAGATGACTGCAAAGGAGATAATGAAAAATGCCCGAACTTTGGAACATGGGGAGCAGGACAGCAAGGTCATCTTCCGTCCTTACTGTCATATCTATAAAAGTCAGGATATTGATCGATTTAATATGCTCACCTTGGAAAATATTTGGGTTTAGGACATATAAACCTCTTCTTCATTAACTACAGAAAGCTGGTTCCCACCTTCCAACCATCTTAATCAGTAAAGAGACACAGTGTGGAGGACAATTTACAGAGCGAGGGAGAAGAACCAGAGGCCTGTGGCTCAAATCTGAGGTTGCACCGATGGCTGATGGCCCCACCCTTTTCCCTCAAACACCAACCATTGGGTGGCTTCCTGGCTTTTTGGGTAGTTCCCCCCCCCCCTCTGTTCTTAAAGTTGAAATGCCTCTCCTAAGACTGAGTTACTGGAAGCAAGAGCTTGAAGCTTAAACTACGCTGGTAGTTGGTCATCATACCTTTTTCTTTAAGCTCCTCCCACCAAAAGAATGTGGCCCCCAAGAGCTTCATTGGGCTAAAAAGAAGTTCAGCATTTAGGCTGAAAGGTCAACATCATGTGCCCACTGTAACGGAGGTCAATACAGCCAGTGCTGGCTCCAGGGATTTGAAGACCTTTGGGCAAAATACCTTCAATGGGTCCCTCAGTGAGTCGACTGTCTCACTGCCATAGACACCAAGTGCTGTCACTCCTCCTCCTCCATTTTCCTCACCATGGTTACCACTCGTTTGTTGGACAGGCAGAGAGCCAGGGAGCAAGAAGGCCGTGGCATCTCCTGCTTGTCTTTGTCACTGCCAACTTTGCCTGGGCCAGCGCAAGAGGAGTGTGAATAAGTAGGTTGCAATGGTGAAGCGGAGGAGCAATAACAGAGGGCTCTTGTCAGTAGTCCTCTGCTAAGGTGTGGGCTCTCAGCAGGTACCCAGCCATACCTATCCTCGATGCTGGGCCTGAATACGGCACAACCATTATTTCTGAACTGGGGGCTATCCCCACTCACCTGACTTACTCTGGGCATGTATTAGCCTGAGTTTTAGCCCAACACATCATCCACATAGGCTGATGTGCTAAGCCTAACCTGCTTAACACATCTCTATCCTCATAGTATCACCACCCCAACCCCAATGACTGTATCCCAGTCTCCCATAACAGACATTACAAGTACTATGAAGGCAGTTTGTTCGCTGGTCAATGCGCAAGAGCCTTTGCTCACATGCCAAAATGCCAACCCCATTTGAAACAATCGAGATACCTTTGGAATGTTCAACAATCACTCATTCCATCAATATGACACTCAGCTCCCGTTCTAGTGATATATATATATATATAGAGAGAGAGAGAGAGAGAGGGAGAGAGGGAGAGAGAGTTGTTTTTCTTTCTGTAAAGATGTATGGAAACTCCCTGAGCAATGTGTGCTAAGCTTACTGAAAAATGTAACGATTCATAAGATTTCAAACCTGTATTTTTGCCTATGTGGACTCCTCCATTTTTGCCTCAATTTGGTTGAAACGTAGATACATATGATCCTCTGGGAATAATAATAATAATAATAATAATAATTAAAGTCAAAGTTTCTATAGATGTTTGGTTCAAGGAAAAGTACCCAGGGGCACCTGAAATTTAATTTAGGTAAAATTTGGTAGTGATTCTAATTTTCAATTGAAAAACGGGACATATTAATTCTGCCTTTGTAACCCTAAAACTTCTCTGGATATTAATTGCCTCTTAGACTGCTGTTAAGTCCTTGTTGATATTCTTCACACATTTAACTCGGTTGCTTCTGCATGAATGCATAAAAATTGAAAGCTGGTGTCCTGGAACTTCGGAGACTTCTAACTTCTTGCATGCGGCAGTCGCTCCACGAAACTATTGCCTTATGAATAATACACTGAGCCTGGAAAGAATAGTTTCAAACATGATTGATTTTGCAATGGAGTTATGAGCAAGTGGAAGATTTACTTGAAAAATGATGGCACCAAGCGTTTTCATGAAACATTATTCCGTATGCCATCATAATTTAATTAAAGCAAGTTGAGTTCTGCAACACATTTGCGATGCCTGTTTTGTGCCCAGTTTTATGCGGTCATCACTCACCTGCAACCATTTTTAAGCAGAAAAAAGAAATGGAACAGCTTTGTTAGACGGCCATTGTATTAGAGGATTTGCTTGATCCACTGAGAGAGTGTGACTTCGTGCTCATTCCTTGCACCAGTTGCTTAATCTTCTTTTCATTTTTCTTTTAAAGGGAGGTACGAGAAGAGATGAATAAAGCTGTCAAGGAAGAGTAGGGAACATGTCAGTAATATTCATATGCTTTTCAGCTTGCAAGATAAAAGTCCTGCCATCATCAGAGACGCAGAGGATAATTCAAGATAATGTCAGAACAAGGTGGACATTGTAGGTGGCTCTCCCTGGAAGCAGATCTTGGGTGTTTTTTTCTCCAGCTCAGGCTTCTAGCAATTAATTAATGTGGAGATGGTGGTAGGAATGCAGCAGGTAGGAGGTACCACCGGCCTGGGGTTAACACCGGGGATATCTGGGCAACTGATGAGGCCCATGTTCCCCAGCATGGTCCATTAGTGTTGCTGCTTACATGGCCTGTTCTCCCATCACTGTCACCAAATGGCCCTCCTGGCATCACTGCTGTTACTTATCATGTCTGCCAATTACCCCCTACAGTGGGCTTACCTAGTAGAGATGGTACATAATAACATCAGAAGTGCCCTGAGGCTGGATCAGACTGAGGGTCCATCTAGTCCAGCACTCTGTCCACACAGTGGCCAACCAGGTCAGACATGGTGCAACGGCACCCTCCCACCCATGTTCCTCAGCTGGTGCATGTAGGCTTACTGCCTCTGGTACTGGAGGTAGCACATCCATGGGAAAGAGCAGTGGCTCAGTGGTAGAGCACCTGTTTCCCAAGAGAAGGTCCTAAATTCAATCTCAGGCATCTCCAGGTAGGGCTGGAAACATTTCTGCTTGAAACCCTGGGGAGCCGTTGCCAGACATTGACGATAACAGACCCATGGTCTGACTCCGAAGTATAGTGCCTGACATTATGTTCCTATGTACTCTTTTTATGCACCATCCAATGTATGATGATAGGAGTGTAAACATTTTCTTAACTCTTGATTATCTCTCCCTTCACCTCCCACCTTCCACCTAGTAGTGGTGCAGACAAACTGTCTTCAACAAGCTGGAGTAGTAATGATTAAGGGGGAGACATGATAGTCATCTTCAAATACATGAAGGGCTAAAGAAGATGAAGCAAACTTGTCCTCTGTCACTCCAAAAGGCAGGAATAGAACAAATAGGTAGAAATCTATCATAATACTAGAACCCAGGATCATCCCATGAAGCTCAATGGTGGAAGATTCAGGACAGATAAATGGAAGTACTTCTTCACACAGAGCAGAGTTAAACTATGGAATTCACTACCACAAGATGTAATGATGGTCACCAATTTGGATGGCTTTATGAGGTGGTTAGATAAATTCCTGGAGGAGAAGGCTATCAGTGGCTACTAGTGCTGATGACTATATGCTACCTCCAGTATCAGAGGAGCTCAACCTATGTACAGCAGTTGCTGAGGGACATGGGCAGGAGGGTGCTGTTGCACTCATGTCATGTTCATGGGTTCTCAGTCAACAGCTGGTTGGCCATTGTGTGAGCAGAATGCTGGGCTAGATGGACCCTTGGTCTAATCAAGCATGGCTCTTCTTGTATTCTTATGCCCTTAAATTCCAAGGAAGCAGACGGTAATGGCTTTTCTAATGGTAAGCTATGTGGCCATCAATCAGTCAGGGATGCTGTAACCCTAAACTGGAGCTGAACTAGATTACCTCAGAAGTAACTTCCAACTCTGAAATCCTATGATTTTATCACACAAAGTTTTCTGACAAATTCACTTGAGGGCAGATCCCATTTCCAAGAGCAATGTGAGCTCTTGGAACTGACAGCTCCTTCCACCGTCAGAAAAAGGAAGGCAATTGTTTCCAAATATGGGCAAGGATGCCCCTTAAGGAGTTTTGCTTCTGCATCTGTCTGGAGGCTTAAAAAACTTTTCAGAACAGAAGAGCTTTTAAGCCCATAAGCCTAATTGACGTGATATGTAGCTTTAATAAATTTGAATGCTGGAAGCATGCAACTAAAGTTGGAATATACTCTGACTACTAATCAACATTTTTTAAAGGGTTATCCAGTCATGCTCTGGCTAAAGTTCAGTGCTACAAAGCCTGTAGTTACTCATGTGTCCATCTGATAGGAACATCCTGATAAGAGTCTTAACTTGTCATAAACATGTAAATAACTATGGCTTGTATACTTGGCATATACATCCTTATTCTATCAGCGTGATCACTTGTGACATGCCATTACATTGCTGTCTGATTCGGAGACCTCTGAATCCAGACCTGGGAGGCTTTCAGAATTATCTAAGCTTCGTTAACAATAAGTCTAATGATGAGAAAAAAGCTATGGTTCATCCTGCAATTTCCACCCTCTACACACACAAAGAGAAGTGTAGGCAAATCAATCTCAGATTCTCTCAGTAACCTCATTTTTACAATCTTAAATTCAATTTGGTTTGGATGGTGACAGTCCCAGGTTCTATCTTTGGATTTCCAGCAGAGGGGGCAATCCTATGTGGCCCCAGGACAGCATCTAGGGGCCACATGGAGGGGGGCACAGGATACTTTGGAACTGTGCCTGCTGACTTTTTGAGATCACAAAAGAGACTTTGGAGAGCAGGGAAGGGGGATACCCCAGATAGCCTTTTTTGCTCAGCATGCTCCAGCCAGCTTCTCCCCCTATTTAAACATGCATACGATTGTGCCTTTATTTATTTATTTAAAAATATTTTAGGCTGCTCTTAAGGATCCAACCCTCTCAAGGTCTCATTCAGGATTAAAAATAACACCTACAAAAGTTTACAAGTACACAAAACACATCTAAAAACTATAAAGCATTGTAAAAACTGATTATACCAATTAAAGTTGCAGTCCATTGATTGTGGTATGGCCAGCGGAAGCAGGCGGATCTTCAGAGCCTTCCTAAAGGTCTGCAAAGAAGGGGATTGACAAACTCCCGGTGGAATTTAATTCCAGAGGTGTGGGGCTATCACCGAGAAGGCCCTAAAGCGGCTTGGTGGCTGGCAAATGAGAAGGGCCTCTGTTGATGACCTCAAAGTATGGGGAGGCTGGATTGGAAAAGGCAGTCTTTCATTTAACGTGGGTGGAAACCACTGAAGATTTTGTGCTTCCTATTCACTCATGTTCCTGTCAAGTCAGAAGCTGCTTTGGTTCATCTAGTTTTGTTTTTGCCATCTCTCAGTCGTCCCCAAACTTCCCTCTGGTCAACAAGAACATCTTTGAAAAGCAGAGCTTTGCTTGGACAAGAAGCTCTTAGCCTCTTGGAAAATGAGGTTTTTGCACTCTGCATGCTCCATCCTCGCTGAATGAACCACACACTTTAATAAAATATTTACAGAGTATGGTAAATACACAATATATAATTTATTTTGCATTAGAAAAATTCCTTAAGTCATCTCTAAAAATGCACAAATTGTATGGCCGCATAAATATTCTAAATGACAAATATATGAATATTTCAAGGGGAGTATAAATATTTCAAGGGTGGAGGACAGTGGGCCATAGGCTGTCCTTAGTTATACCGACGGAGACCTAGAAGTGTATGACAAAGGGATAAAATCCCCCTTTGGTGCATATATATGGGGTTGGACCTGACTCAGAGGTGATTGGAATAAACAGGATGGCTTCCAATACTTACACAGAAAAAGATCACTCAAGAGCCGAACACTGTACTCTCCTGGGTGCATTTGTTAAAAGTGTTTTAAATGGCTCTTTTAAATCCCCCCCTTTGCATAACTTTGATTTATTGACCCTTCTAATGAATGTTCAAATGTTAACATTTGTCGAGTCTTTGATATGACACTTCCATAAATGTCAGCTTCAGGAGAGTCCACATCCCCAGAAAGCGTGCCTGCGGTCTGTGTTGATGATACGCCAGGAATAAGCTAACAGTCTGATCCTAAATATGTCTACTTGGAAGTAAGTCCCAATGATTTCACTTCCTCCCAAGAAATCATACATAGGATTGTAGCCTACCTTATTTTTTCTTTCTTTCCTCCACTCTTTCCTCATTGGTTTTGATTTTGTAGGCGTTGAAATCAGACACCAGAGAACAAAGAAGCACACTTGGACGGAGGAAAGAAAGAGAGAGGAAAAAGGTAGTATAAAAATATCCCTTCTATTAGCTATCATTACATGGAAAATAAAATGACCCAAGGAGGAACTATGATTCAACGGGAATGCTCTGCATACCAAAGCCCCTAGATTCAATCCCTGGCAATTTTATTTGTTTATTTATTGCATTTATATCCCAGCTTTTTTTCTCCAAGGAACCCAATGCAGCATACTTAATCCTTCTCCTCTCTATTGTTATCCTCACAACAACAACAACCCTGTGAGGTAGGTTGGGCTGAGAGTCTGTGACTGGCCCAAAGTCACCCAGTGGGCTTCCATGGCCGAGTGGGGACTAGAACCTGGATCTCTTTACTCCCAGTCCAACACTTTAGCCTCTACACCACAGGTCTTGTCGTTACCCTTGAATCCCTCATAAGCAGGTGAAGGGGGCTGAGGATAGGAGGAAAAAGGCTGGTGCAGGAATTACCCTCAGAACATAACTCATCACTTGGCTACGGCTGCCTCTACAAGAGGCATTTAAAGCTCTTTCAAGGCGCATTAAAAAAATTACCTCTACAAGAATGGAGCGCAAATCGGGCGTAGGGGCGTGTTTTCTCTCCGATTATGCGCATTATCGAATGCGCATTAAATAGCGAGTTTTATTTTGCTCCTGCCGTTAAAGCGCATTTTGACTATGTGAACAAGCAATTCTCCGCATTAACTACTTGTAAAGCGCATTTGAAACAACTGGTAAGGTCACCTGTTGAGTGTTCAATTACCTCCTGCATACAAGCATTTCCGATAAAGCGCTTCAGCGATTATGCGCATAATTGGCTAACCAGGTGTCAAACGGAATCCATCTAGAGGGGGTCTAGAAATCCCCATGTGAGAAAAATGCTTGGAACCTGGAACCAGTCTCACTACCGTTCCATAGCCTGATGACATCACTCTGCCAATGAACTCACTTCTGAACTGTCAACAGAGCTAAAGCTTCCCCTACTGAAGTGAACACCCTAAGAATAGGTCGTGGCCACCCTAAGCACCAGTGCTTGTCACGTGAGGGGAAAAAAATAAGGCTAGCCTCTAGCCAGTGTGGTGTAGTGGTTAGAGTGTTGAGCTGGGAGTTGGGAGATCTGGGTTCTAGTCAGCCATGAAGCTCATTTGGAGACTTTGGGCCAGTCACAGACTCTCATGAAGTTGGATCCTTGGCACCATTTGAGAAAATGCCTTCAGCTCTCCTATGCTCACACTTGTTCTATTTTTGTCCTCATCTTGCTTATATTTTATTGTTTTCCAAACAGTCCTGCTTCTTGCTAACTCTTTTGAGAATGTGATGTGGACATCACTGCAGGGGGTGAGTGGGAAGTATCATTGCCTTGAGCGTCCTATGGAAAAGTGGGAGGGAGGAGGCTCCTAGTTGAATTCTGGTACTGAGAAATAAAATATAGCTCTTCTGTAAGAGAGAGAGAGGAAAAAAAGACCAGCCAAGATGACCCTGGAGGTGTTCTCTAGCTTTCTCTTCTTCCAATCATTGATTCCTTGTTTGTTTCTCAGAGAGCTCTCAATAATGATCTTTGTAGCAAAATCAAAGAAGAAGGGAGATACCACGAGAACTGCCTGGATCATTTTTGCAAAGGAAAGAAATGCCCTATCCAATAAATTTCATTGCCTTGGTGCAGTTAATACATTGCTAGACATTTCACCCTTGCAGAAGCAGCACCTCCAAACAACTGAATGTAGCCAGCAGGCTGCAAATGCTTAGCAAATATCAACGGTGCAGCAGGAAAGCCCAGGCTGGCTTTAAAAAATGAAAATGTACTGTAGAATGTAGGAATGCCACCTAGATATTGAAGCTGGCTCAGAGGACCTCCTCCTCCTCCTCCTCCTCCTCCTCCTCCTCCTCCTCCTCCTCCAAATCATCATGGGCTTAGTGTAAGGACCCCTCATTTTGCCACCCCATCTGTGGGCTGTAATTTTGAAATGAGTATTTTCTGGTTGCACCATGGCCATGCAACAGTGAGAAGTTGCCTGTCCTGTATTCCTCAGGAACAAAAATGGCAAAGAGAGGGGACTGATTTTGCTCTTTCATCAATTTCAAGCCAAAGGTTCTCAGATAAGAATGCTTGGCCCAGCCTTAATGTATTACATTGGACCTCAACCCTCTCCTCTAAGGAGATCAGGGTTGTGTATGTGGTTCCCTCATTATTTCTTTATAACAACCCTGTGAGGTAGGCTGGATGGAGACCCAAGACCAGCTGTGATGTTCATGGATGAATGTGGATTTGAGCAAGATCTCCCCAACTTTCTGCACCAACTTTCCTTTATCTTGTTTTAGGATTCAGGGCTGAGCTGTAGACAGCCATCTAGTGGGAGACAGGAACCGGGAGTTGTACCAGGGTACGACATCAGCAAGGATGGTTCAGGACATTTTGCAGCATGAGGCAAAGGGCAAGATGGCGCCCACATGCCAACTGGATGATGGGACACCATCCTCCTCCACACCTGAAGGCAGAAGGCAAACTTAGGGGAGCCTGTAATTGCATACCTGTCTGTCCTGCAACACATTCTTGAGGTCTCCCTGCATCTGCTACCTGCGGCGACTGCTTCTCTCTGATTGGACAGACTAAGAGTTTCAGGCCAGAGTAGGGAGAAGCTACAGTTTCCTAAAAATAAAATGTCTCAGACAAGACAAAAATCAATTGCAGCCCTTTCTGTTGAGGACGGCCAGGAGTCAGCCTGGGTGGGTGGAGTCACTTCAATACCCAGGAACTCTTTACTGTCCAGAGAAATCTGCAGCCCTGGGAGTGGCACAACTAGGCAATTTTAGACCCTGGATTTCATGGTCTTGGTGGGAGTTGCGTGCTTTAGTTTGTCAAGCACATGACTGTGCAGCTCTTCCCTGAATAGCCTATGGCAGGAATGTGTATTTTCAGCTGGTAATCTTTTGTTTTACATAGTTTTCTACCGCTCAGTTTGCATAATATTCCAGAACTTGCTGCACTTGCTGATTAAGTTTATACATTGGCATATTATATCTCCCAAATTATATCAACCCACTGCCCTTTAGCTGGTTCCTTTGGAGACTTCCAATTACATGCTGTACATGACTTTGCTGTGGTATACAATTGCTTTAGATTTTGGAAGCCCCTAAGAAAGGGGGTGGGGTGCTGCAGCAAGCAGTATTGATTGCAATGGGCCCTGGCATGACCCCATGGTGGCCCATAGGAGGACTCTGGGCTTGTTAGCCCCGTTCCCCATCATCTGCTGCTCTGTGATGGGTCATTTGGGGGCCACCTGGGCTTGGACTAGATGACCTTGGAGGCCATCTAGTCCAAGCCCTGCCCTTTCAGAAGAGGCCCCCACATCTAGGCTGTCACCAATAATGTGCCTTGGAGAGCCATAATTTCTACCCTGAAAGGACGGGAATTGCTTTGCCACCAATATAGTTCAATTCTCCATCATGTTCGTGGAAAGAACATCTCTCTATTCGTCATATAGAAGCAGTTTGGGATGCATATTGGAAGTGGACATGGTTGAATAAAGCATTGCACCTCTTCATAAACTTGTTAACTCATCAGGAAACAAAAAAAGGGGGAGCAATATATTTTAGGTGAACAATTGGCAGAGCTTGAACAGTCAATAGTTAGATAGAGTTGTAATGAACTATAGGTTGAGTTATGCTCACTGTGGATATTTGGAATAGTTTTGAATAATGCTCAAACTCTGAAAACTCAAGTCTGATCAATGCCTGCAAACAAACATAATTTGTTAAGCCTTGCTCTATAAATTCCATATTGTTTGTAGCAGATGCCCAGGTTGTTCTAGCCACAATACCCATCCCAGGAACAAGCCGTAGCTTTGGATTTGGCGGGTTGAAGCATTTAGTTACCCCTGTCCAACATATTCTGTACAACATATTCTAGACTTCAGGGTTTTTGACCTCCTCCCATTTTCTGGTTTTCACAGCCTGAGGATCATTTTGCAGAGCTTAATTACCTCTCAATACAATTGAGCAACATTTCCCATAATCCGGAGTACTTAAGAAGACACACAGCACAATGCTGAAACCAAAGAACCAATCCAACAGGTTGCATAGGCTGACCGTAGACCCTGGAATACTTCCCAGCATCCTTTGTCATCAGTGACAGATAGGCAGTGGAGACTGTGCAGAAAGGTCAAATTGGCAAGTGTTCCTTGATGAGAGTATGTTCATACAACAACGGACTGGGTCCAAACTATGTTGGTTGAACTCAGGCCCTATTGAAATCTGAACTGAAATGCAATTGATGAGGAGAGACTGAAAGAACTGGGTATGGTTAGCCTGGAGAAGAGAAGATGGAGGGGAGACATGATAGCACTCTTCAAATACTTGAAAGGTTGTCACACAGAGGAGTATCAGGATCTCTTCTCGATCAATCCAGACTGCATGACACGGAATAACGGGCTCAAGTGACAGGAAGCCAGATTCTGGCTGGACATCAGGAAAACCTTCCTGACTGTTAGAGCAATACAGCAATGAAACCAATGACCTAGGGAGGTGGTGGGCTCTCCCACCCTAGTGGCCTTCAAGAGGCAGCTGGACAGCCCTCTGTCAGGGATGCTTTAAGGTGGATTCCTGCATTGAGCAGGGGGTTGGACTCAATGGCCTTATAGGCCTCTTCCAACTCTACTATTCTATAAGCAGGCTGAATCTGAGCTGACATTTTAGCGAATGAGTGGGGGATGCCACCCCTTGTTGCCTCCCTTGTTCTTCCCTTGTGGGGTCCAACACAGAGATTATTATGTGGAAGGAGATGTGTTCACCCTGAGGATTTTTATGAAACAGGCAATAGGAAACAGGATGTAAATTTGCCCACAAATACAAGCAGCAGTTGGAAGAAGTGGTTTTCCCGAGTGCCATTAAATCTGAGTGGTAATTTCAGGGCTGGATGTAAATGATCATCATTATTATTATTTACCCAGGTGTGTTGAGGCACTTCAACAAGATCCAGTAGCATTTGGCACTCTGTAGCATTTTATTATTTAAGGCCCGAGTGGTGCACTAAAAAGTACGCCCATCTCTTGCAAAAGCACTTGGCATTGCACTGCTAGCAGAGCCAAGGTCTCATGCGATTAATTGTGGTGCAGTGAAACATCTGGACCTTGAAACTGGCCTAGCGTCTGAGCACCTCCACTGGGATGAAGAAGAATTTCCAGGCTGTACCCACAGGTCCTCATGGCTTTGTTGTTCAAAGTTGCCCGAAACCATGGATGAAACCCTATTTTCTCCTCCACTCACAAATGTGTATGTGCTGTTCCTTCCACGTATCATAGTTTTTAATATATATATATATTATTGTTATTGCTTGTTCACCTGCTTCTTGGTCTATCCTGGACAATGGTTCATCTTTGTGTTTCCCCACAGGAGTGAATGGCTGCTACTATCAGCTTCGGCTGATACACCAGCTGCACCCCGTCCTAGAGTTGGAAGACCTAAAGGCGGTAGTGCACACGCTGGTAACTTTGAGGCTCACTTCTGCAATGCGCTGAACATAGGGCTACCTTTGTGCCTAGTCCAGAAACTTCAACTAATTCACAATATGGCAGCCAGGTTGGTCACTGGTACACCTATGGGTCACCACATTACACCAGCTTTAAAATGACTCTACTGGCTGCCAGTTACTTTCCGGGTGAAGTACAAAGTGTTGGTCATTACCTTTAAAGCCTTACATGGTTTGGGTCCAGGTTACCTGCGGGATCGCCTTCTCTCGTACAATCTGCCCTGCACACTCAGGTCCTCTGGGAAGAATTTACTCCAGTCAGCCAAAACTAGGCTGACAACCGTTACCCAGAGGACCTTCTCTTCTGCCACTTCTAGACTGTGGAGCGATCTACTGGGAGAGATCCGCCAACTTACCAGTCTTCAGGAATTTAAGAAAGCCATAAAGGTTGATCTCTTCCGGCAGGCCTACCCAGTCGAATTTAAAGAGTTTTATTGGTATTTTAGTAATGTATTAATTTTTATATGTTTTAATCAGTTTTATGTATTTGTATTTGATGTTGTTCCCTACCTCGATCCAGAGGGAGAGGCGGGTAAGAAATAAATAAATAATAATAATTATTATTATTATTATTATTTATTTCTATGGGAGAAAGTAGACATTCTACACTTGAAGACAGCTTTGCCGTTGGGTCAAAAGCCTGCCTATGATTTTGGGTTGGATGTACCTACATTTGTGAACCAGGCCATGATGTCTGGCAGCAGAATATGTGAAGGAAGTCCCACGGAAAGGCATTTAATGCACAGCAATATGGTAGAGAGGGCCAGTATTATGTTCATTATAATTGGGGACCTGCTGAGGGCCTCACACCCTTGCAGGGGGTGACCTCCAATTCTTGGAGCTTTCTGAACCTGCTGCTACTCCTCCTCCATGGTGCCTCTCTCCAACCATGAAAGCAATGATGAGAGTGAAGAGAAGAAGAAACATCTTCTAGGTGCCTTGCACTCTCCCCCTCTGGGTGGATTGGGCCCAGAAGGCCAGGGAAAGCAAGTGGGCAGTAGTTACATTGGTGAGGAGCAGACGGGCTCACTCAAATGGAGGGAGTACTGAGGTGTACTTGGCCATGTCCTCTCCCCCCCCCCCCAAGGTAAAGTTGCCACTAATACATGGATAGGGTAACCACATTTGGGAAACCAAAGAAGAGGACACCCAGTGAGGTGGGTGGGAAAGCATGTTTTCCAGGGCCTCCAGAAAGTGCATCATTTCCCCCGCCACGCTATTGGCAGCTGCCATGAGCATGGCAGTTGTGAATGACATGCTTTCCGGAAGCCCCAGAAAGTGCGCTTTCCCCTCCTCCATTCCAATCGGGGCCTTAATTCCTGCCCCTCCCCACTGTTCCAATAGGGGCCTCTGGAAAGCGCATCATTCCTCCCCACCACCACATGACTGGCGGCCTTAAAGGGGAAAGTATGGTCATTCCAAGATATTATAGAAAATTGCAGAAAATCCCCCGACACCCAGGATAGAACAAAAACCAGGACAAATCTGGGACATTCCTGGCAGTTGGTCACCCTATCACCCTCAATTTCTCATTCACACATATGTCGGTGGAATCCTGAAGTGATGAACACACACATTTGAATGAGCCCTCCGTGATGCCACTATGTAGATAGTTCCCAACTCTGGCTGTGCATGCTGATGGGAAATAACTAACACTGCTTGCCGGGTTCACGGCAGAAATGACATTTTTGACTTCTGTTCTGTGGGTCATTGGAGCTGCCACCTTGGGTTGTTGTTCCTTCAGTATCTTTCGATGTTTGGTTCTTTTTCTTTCTTTTTTAAAAATAAACTTATGCGCATTCCGTCCTAGGCAGAACTGAAATCGAAGGCAGACATCGTGACTCAGGGGAAGGGAGAAATAAACACACACAGACACACCTTGGTTCTTTTATAAGATTATGTACAGGGAAAAAGAGAGAGAGAGAGAGAGAGAGAGAGAGAGAGAGAGAGAATTGCTAGGTACAGAGCGCTTAGGTCCTTTCTACACCACAGATTTTTCCCAAGGTCGTCCCTGGGCATCCAAATGATGCACAGGGCATCCCAGGAGCAACTGGGGCTGACCCTGGGAAAAGCTCGGGATAGTGGAAACTGCAGATATCCCAATGTTTCTGCCATCCCGGGACATGAAATGGGAACAGAGCTGTTCAGGGTGGCTCTATGCTCATGGGGGTGGGGGTGGGGCATGCGGGGGGGGGGTTCCCCTTACCTGTTCTGCCATGTG
Source organism: Anniella stebbinsi (assembly GCA_029215795.1). Classification (NCBI taxonomy): domain Eukaryota; kingdom Metazoa; phylum Chordata; class Lepidosauria; order Squamata; family Anniellidae; genus Anniella; species Anniella stebbinsi. The sequence continues at coordinate 2,330,536 of JARDYH010000001.1, forward strand.
ACACTCCCTGTGCCTTTAAAAATGCACACCAAGATGACAGTCGCGATGTCCCTCCTTTCCCCCAGGACGTCACGCTGACTGTGTGGATCTGGAGCGAAGATCCGAGAAGCAGGTAGGTCCAGGATCATCCCCCCTCCCTCCCTCCCTCCCTCCCTCCCTCCCTCCCTCCCTCCCTCTACACCTGTAGATGTAGAAAGGGCCTCAGTTTCATAAAGCACACAGCAAGAACTCACTTTGTATCAGCTTGGGAAACACACAAGAGTTTCAATTTTGTCCAAACCAACATTTGCTATCTCTTTCCTTTATTCTGTTTGGAATATCCAAATTGGGGGGCGGGGGGGGGGGTCATCTAGCATAATGTTAAAAGGATCGACACTTTGGTGATGATTCTCTTGTAGCTGGTACATTAATTAGGCTGACCAGATAAAATCCAGGTCAGGGCTCCTGTAACTTTAACAGTTGTAGAGAAAACGGAATTTCATCCAGTGTCATTTGTATGCAATTAGTTCCTGGTGAAATCCCCTCTTCATCACAACAGTTAAAGGTGCAGGCACTATACTAGAGTGACCATATACAAAAGAAGGCAGAGCCCCTGCAACTTTAACTGTTGTGATGAAGAGGGGATTTCACCAGGAACTAACTGCATACAAATGAAACTGGCTGAAATTCCCTTTTCTCTACAACTGTTAAAGTTACAGGATCCCTGACCTGGATTTTATCTGGTCACCCTACATTAATCCCAGTGTCAACTCCAGCAAAAGTCCAGAGAAATGTTTGAAGGTGCATGTTAAAGTTCTACTGTTGAAGCTATGCAGGTTGTGGTCCATCTTGGGAAATGCTCTCCCACACCAAGGTCCTCCAAACACCAACAGTATCAGGATAAGTCTTTCATTTACTCCCAGGCATTTCATGACATCTGATGGGCCTTTTAATGCCAGTGTTTTTTTTTAATCAAGTCTCAGAATTTTATTTTAGCTGTTGTAAATTATTATTTTTTTAATTTTGTATGTTAAAGATTTTATAATATGTTTTATCATGTTGCATTTTGAGTTCTATTTTTGTGTGTGACCTGCCCAGAGAGATTTGGCTATTGGGCAATATATTAATTATTTATTATTACATTTATATCCCAAGGAACCAAAGATGGATTATCTAGTTCTCCTCCTCCGCTCCATTTTTACCCTCTCCCTTTTTTATATAGAAAAAGAATGAATGGATGAATGAATGGGTGAAGGTAAGAGAGGGGGGTGGTCCACCTTACTTTTGTCTTTGTCCCTGCCCACTGCTAGTATATGGCTGTCAACAGCTTTTTCCACGAGGAAATGTGGCCCTGAACTCTTCCACCCCTCCCAATGGCCTACCTGTGCCATAAAGGAAGTGGGATTTGAACTTATATGAACTGAGCATGATAGATTCCAAGGCCACTGCATTCACCTTTCATAGAATCATAGAATAGTAGAGTTGGAAGGGACCTATAAGGCCATCGAGTCCAACCCCCTGCTCAATGCAGGAATCCACCTGAAAGGATCCCTGACAGATGGTTGTATCCCTGATAGATAGCTGCCTCTTGTATGCCTCTAGTGTAGGAGAGCCCACAACCTCCCTAGGTCATGGGCTTCATTACCGTACTGCTCTAACAGTCAGGAAGTTTTTCCTGATGTCCAGCCGGAATCTGGCTTCCTGTTACTTGAACCCATTAATCCATGTCCTGCACTCTGGGTTGATCGAGGAGAGATCCTGGCCCTCTTCTGTGTGACAACCTTTCAAGTACTTGAAGATTGCTCTCATGTCTCCCCTCAGTCTTCTCTTCTCCAGGCTAAACATGCCCATTTCTTTTGGCCACCTTGCCTGAGGTCAGACCATTGGTTACACTTTCTTTACAAATCAAGTCTATCCATGGATGTGATCTGAAAAATTGCACAATTCACTCTTTTTAAAGTGAATATATCCTACAATAGCATCACTAGAAGGATTGCCACAAGTGACGTTCAAGGTTCCTGTATGCATTATTCATCTGTAGCCGTTCTTGTATTCAGCAGATGACGTGACTCCCAATGCAAAATGAGCTGTCGTCATTCTCATGTTCCCCTTGAGTTCACATGCCACATCCTTTGTGCAGTCACAAGTGGTATCCAGTGACGATCACTGACTTGCTGCCATTTCAATCATCCCTCAGGATGGTGATGTGACGGCCCTGCGATTACAATCGGAAGCATTGGATGACACCTTTGCTTATATTATTGTGTATTTTCATCCATGCTTCATTCAGGTCCAGTTCACACAGTAACCCTAAACTAGGGAAGTGTGAGTTTCACTTGGTCAAGGTGTATGTGTGTGTGTATGTGTGTGTTTAAATGCATTTACCCAATTTGCAGCTCCTGGACCTGAATGCAATTTGTGTGTGTGTGTGTGTGTAATCCATACATTTCTGAGCTTGCGATATGATACACTAAAACAAAAGAAAACTGTTTGACACTGGAAAAGCATGCAAAGAAAAATGTCTTCATTTCCAAAATATGTACACAAACACACTTTAGTCAATGGGTGCATCCATCCAAATATATCTATGTTTTAAAATGTGCATGGTTAAAAATGTGTACATTAATGCATACATTACAAAATTTGTATAAATATGTATAGATCGATCGATAGACGTGTGTGTGTGTAGTAAGTCCGTGCAGAAACAGGACCTGAAAAGATCTACAATCTCAATAAGACCTAGGTTGACAGATCTGTCCATCTCTTCCCTGAACACAGCATCCACATAGTGAGCAGAAGCCTCTGGGTGATCGTTGCAACTTCTGGTGGAGAGCCCATTCCCTCCTCTCACTTGGGCTATCGTCTCCCCATTTGCTGACGTGTTTGCATAACCTTCAAGCACAGCAACTCCCATGTTCTTCTCTACTGCTAAAAGAAAAGCCGCTCCTGGAAGATGAGTGAGCAGATGGCCAGGCAGGTGTCTGCATTGAGAAAAGACTAGACGGGGGCTCTCCGCAGATGGGAATAGCACCTGTCAGACGTGACGGCTGTTACAGTCACCCAGAGACTTCTCTTCAAATGGAGGCTCTGTTTAGTGCTACTGTGTGAACTGGATAAAAATATCCGTGAAATGCACCTAGATACTGGTTAGAAATATCCTTTTTTGCAGCCAAATTTGACTTACTCTGCTCCCTTACTCTGTTACCTGAAGCACTGTAGTTGCCAGAACCATCCCATTGTTGCTCTCAGTAACATATACTTATTCCTACCAACGTTCTATCTACTAAAGCGGCATTAAAACTATAGGATCCTTGTCCTCTACTGGGTCTGGTCAGCCTGGGAAGCAGCAGCAGAGGCCATGGCTGTCTGGCTTAAGGCTTCCACTGGTGTCTGTTCCATGGAGTGTGGGATTTAATTGTAAATCTACAAAATACAAATTATTTCCATTTTTTCAACGCCACCAAACTTCATAATGTAAAAATAAAAAAGCCTTCAACTGGTTCAAACGTTGGGTAGCTGTATCCCCTCAAAGGGGCTACTACACCTGTAAACGTTATCCACTTTTCACAAATAGAAATTATGTATTTATTTATTAAAAATCCCATGATAGTCAGTCATGGGAATATAGAAGCGTCAGGTTTTCAAATCTCAACTGGAATTGGTACCTGAGCCTAAGCAGAGAGCGTCCAAATTGGTCTGAGCAGAATCAGACCATTTTCAGAAGTGCCTAATCAGTAGAGTTGGTAGATTGACCCAGAAGGGGCTGCCCACTGCATCTCTGAAGGTGTCAATGTTCTCCCTTGGAAGGAGGCCAGCCCAGAGCAGTGACTCCTACAGGGATGCAATGGACAACCTCTTCTGCGGGCAGGTAATTCTCCTGCATCGAGGGAAATGGTAATACCCAATGTATGATGGAAAGATGCAAATCCTAATGGAGACTGATTGGAAAGAGGCAACTTTGAATCGGGCAGAATTATAGCAGGACACCTCCGCTGGTGGACGGTGCTTGGGCTCACAGGAGGCTTTGATGATTTCAGAAAGGGGCCTCTTCTTCCTGACTTTCCTCGTATCACTTCTGCTGGGATGTACATTTTGGGGGAAGGGGAGTGTTGGGGGCTTGCACTGGGGAGAGGGAGGGAAAGTGGATGCAGGGAATGTTGGAAGAATGGTGGAAGTTGGCAATGAAGAACTGGGGACTGCAGCAGGTCCTTCTGAAATTTCAGAGGAAATTGGAGATTTTCCCCAGAAGTCTTGGGAAAAACAAGGCGGGAAGAGGGATTTACCCATCTCTATGATACCTCGGTCCCTTTTAAAGAAAAAGAATGTTGCATTTCCATATCTTGATCTTTATCTTGGACTAGCTGGCTAATTATCCTGTGTCTCCAGCAGGTGGAAATGTTGTCAAAGCTTTTCTCAATGCAATCCGGTGGATTCTCCATGCTTTTTCTTTCTTTTTTTGCAGAAACGGTCCTCAAGGGGACCGATGTTTCTATAGCTGCTCTGTAGGGGTAGCTAAAGGTCTAAGACTTTAAGGCCATCCCTTCAGGCCAGAACATTTGGCTGGGGCCCCTTTTGATTATCTCTTTTTTGAGGGGGGATGTATGTGCTCAAGAGTGAAGTGTTCACCCACTGTACTGACAACTTCTCTGGCCGTGACTCTGCTCTCTACCACTTCTTCTTCTTTGTACCATTTCACCCTCTTTTATGCCAGGATGAGCAGAAAACAGAGCTCTTGCTCTGACGTGGCTTCAAGAAGATGCCGCATAAGCAGCAAGATTTCCGTTATGTGATGACGTTACCAAGCCAGATCAGTGTGAAAACAATGCTTCCTATGATGCCTTGTGCCATTACTGCCAGCCAGGACTACAAACAAGGTGGAGGGATCCCTTTTCTCTGTCCTACAGCCCCACAAAGCTGAAAATAATTGCTATAAAACATTTGGTCCAGTTCTCCATTTAAACCTCCTAGTTTTTGTTTTATGCATGATACCTGTCTGGCATGAGTATTATACGTGTGTTTCTGTTTGTTTATTGATTGGCTGTTATATGCAGTTTGTAAGCCATCTTTTAGGGAAAACCCGCCTGAGCCAGGGTACAAAATTTAAAACTATCAAAACAATGCTGAAAACAACAATAAAATCAACATTAATGATTAAACCCAGATGACACCATATATACAACAGCACCCAATAACGTCTTGACTAAATTTTAGACCAAGGTTAATCAATACTTGAAGGCCTGTCAGGATGGCACCTGACACACATCAGTTGGAAACAAGTTCCACAAGCAGGTGGAAAGACGGGATATAAATATAACTAACTAATAATAAAATGCAGGGCTCAAATGCAACCCAATTAACTTGTAGTTTTAAGGGAGGAAATGAGATCTGTTTGACAATTATTCCAATTCACTGGGGGGGGGGGTTGTCTCTAATATTGTATTAAGGATTATTGTTCATAAGAGAGATGTATGACAACAAAAACAACATCCAGAAGCTTAGTTGTGCACTTTCCTAGCCTTTGAATGAAGACAACCAGCACAGAGTTGGTAATACTTCCATATTTTAACTGCTCCATCTTCATTAAACAATTGTGCTGTTGAATTAGAATTCTCATCATGTTAGGGTCATTGATGCATCCTGTACGTTGCTTCTGAGAAAGAGCATCTGGCTGAGATTTTGAAGAGTTGCTGTCTGTGCGAGCAGGCGGTACTGGATTAAAGGCCCCAATGGCCTGACTCAGCTTGGCAGCTTCATCTGCACATATGTCCAGAATTCTTTGGAATGGCCAATGGCTTATTGGCAGAATTCTCCTTCTCCTCCTCACTTGCAAAAGGCCATAGGTTCAGTCCCTGCCAGTCCAAAGGATCTTGGGTAATAGAAATGGGAAAGATCCTGAAACCACTGTGTGCTGCTGCCAATCCCAGCTAGTTTGGCATTTTCAATATAAAAACATGGAGGAGGGAGAATAGAAGTGAATATTTCAAGATTTGTGGCCGACTGCAGATAGCAAACACTAATCAAGTCAGAACCTTGCAAGAAAAGTTAATTTGTTGAATAAATTATATGAAAAGGAATGGTTCCATTAGAAATGGGGGAAAGACGGACTCAATTTGTTAAGCAAATTACTTGCTGCAAATAACTGATCTGGCTCTCCTCTTGATGAATTGATCTAGTGGGCTGGGTATTATGCAGACTTCACTTAATGGCATTTAAAAAGATGAAGCTAAGGAAAGTGGAGCAATTAAATTTGCTTTGAAGCCCACCAGCAACTTTGGCTTTGCATGAAACAAATGGGAATCAGAGTGTTGGGCCGGGAATAAAGTGCTTGTCCAGCCACAAAGTTTTCTGGGAGAGTTTGGACCGGTCATTTCCGTGCCACTTAACCTAGCTCACAAGGTTGTTATGGGGATAAAATAGGGGAGAAGGAAAGACAGTATGTACTCCACCCTGAGCTCTTTCAAAGAAGGGTGGGATAAAATGGTAAATAAATATATACATTTTGTTTGTGGGGTACTGGGGTGGGTCAGTACTTGAATCATTTCAAGATTGTTTGTTCTTTACTTACTTGGTTTTCATTTACTTTTGTTACCCATCTCGTTAATTTTGTTTGGAAAGGTGGGATATCAATAATTCAATTAAATATAATAAAGGTTCCCTGCTCCCAGACTACAAAAGGAGATGGGCTCTCCTCCTCACAGGGAGAGCAGGAATACTCACCAGCTGAGAGATACTGATGCCCCCCAAAGGACACATTTTCCATCTTCATATCTGCCCCTGGGTCCCAAAAGAGCAGAAACTGTGTTGGGCCAGCAGTGAGCTCCATCAAAAGATGCAACACGCATCGAGCAGCAAGCCCTGATTTCTCCCCCCCCCCCCCCATGGGGAATGCAGTGGTGAATTGGCAAAAACCACTGATTCCCATTATACAAATGTACATGTTCTGTACTTTTGTGCAATACATCATTTGTCTCCCTGTGATCATAGGAAGTGCCCTTAAATATTATCTCAAGGTGGATTTGCAAATGGATATGTAGAGATAGCAAAGAACAAATGTGGGGGAGAAAGCCACGTTCAAATGTATCTTTGATGTAAGCACCCCTCTGAAATCTCAAGACAGCAACAGCGAGAAACGTTGTCCGGGCAAAATTCCATAACATCTTTTGTACAAGAAAGTGATGATAATTTATGGATTCCATGGAAGGAGAAGAAGAACCTCAGGGGCTCTTATGAATAACTCTCTCTCTCTCTCTCCTCTCTGTGTGTGTGTGTGTGTGTGTGTGTGTGTTAGTTCTGTGCTGAAATCGCTTTCAAAACTGAGATGAAAGTTTATCCGATTTCCCTCATGGCTTCGTCAATCTCTTTGCACACAAAAAGCAGATCCAAATCAACTTATATTTCCTTAATACTGTAATGCTTGTTGGAAGGGTAGAACAAATAGCCACCTGTGCATTTGCCTCTGATCACTACCGAGGGCCGTATCCCTCCTCCGAGGAGAAGACAACTCCATTTGGAATGGCCTCCTTCCTTTCAAGAACCACAGCAAGGGGGAGATAAGGCTTAGCCTGGTCCAACAGCTACAAGGACTTGGCTTCACCGTTCCTCCTGGAAAGAATTCTGCTGCGGCGCACATATGCTGGGTCTGGCCAATGGTCACTTCAGTCCAGTGTCTTGTATTTCCCACAGCGGTCACCCAGAAATGTCTCTCACCCCTTTCTGGCCCTCACTAGTTTCCTTCATCTTGTATTCTGCTCTGCCTTTGCTCAACCTTTGTCCTCATGGACTGCAACTGATGTTGGATGTGGAGCCATGGACTGCACATGGGTGTGCATGGGCATGCATATACACATAAGGAAACACACACACATGTGCGTACTCCTCACCCGTCAATACATACGAATATATATATATATATATATATATGTATATACTCTCTTCCACACACACCCTGCAGGCACACATGTGCACTCCCTCTGTCGTAGACAATTGATACACTTCATTCAGTGGGGCAACACCCAGAGAAGGACTTCCAAAGATGACCCTAGGATCCAGGTAGGCGTATATGTAGGGGGGCACAATCCTATGGGTATCCTGTAGAGATGGACAAATCTATCGCTTTTGCTTTCTCCCACATTTAGATTTTTAAAACCACAAATTCTTTCCATCCTGAATATGAAGAAATTTGCAAATGTTGATGAATTCTTGCAGCAACAACAGAGATGAAAGAAATGTTTCAACCATCTGTACTGGCCAAATTCAATCAGCTGAGCCACTCCCAGCACGGAGAGGGCCACTTTGTACATGCTTCCCATTTGGTTGCTACAGATGAGAAGCCTGTCAGGAAAAGAAAAAGACGTGGTAACTCTATTTAAGCACATAGGGATTCAAAACCAGCCTTTTTAGAGCAAGGTACTGAAATCCCTGGGTCTGCATGGACAAATTTAAACCAGGCATGGACTGGACAGCTATTCAAATAGAGGACACTTTCAGAACAGTCCTCTGCCAGCTCTGAAGACTTGAGGACTGTCCTCTATAAAGTAGGACACCTAACCACCCTAGGTCCAGAATCCTGTTCTGTCGTGTCCTTCCTCTGAAAACTGGATGCTGCATAGAGTTGCTGTTTTTCTATATTTATTTTGTATACAAAAAGAAGCTTATGCAGTCAAATGAAGCATCGACTGAAAACATCCTAAAATGCTTTATTCCAAGGTTTTTGCTACAGTTTCATCTTCTCTTCCCTCCTTTGGAGAGGATGTTCTTTGGCTTCATTGGGCAGATGGTATCAACTGCTCCTGGCTCTTAGAACTTTCGGAGGAGGCAGCTGTTGGAAACGCTGGAGGAAAGAAAAGTGACGTGCTGCATCCTCTCTCCAGCTCTCTCGATACTGTGACCGCCTTGCTAGCCTGCAGCAGCCCTGAGGGAATAGCCTCTTTGCCCTGGAAGTGTGTCACCAGGGCCGTCCCTCTCCTTTTGTGTGTGTGGAATGCTTTGGCTGATATGGCAGCTCCAACCCTATCTGCACAGAGATCACCTTGCTACAATTATCCACACTTTGTTTAACAGCGCTTTGGATGACTGCGATGTGTCGTACTTTGGGCTGCCTTTGAGAGAGAGTGACTGGCCCAAAGTCACCCAATGAGCTTCATGGCTGAGCAGAGATTTGAACCTGTGTCTTCCAGGATCAAGCTAGGGGTATAAGAATCAGTCTGCTTTCAATCAATGCTAGCTTTGTATGTGTTCACCCATAAGTCAATTCTGGGCTGTTTCTGCATTAATTTGAGTTATTTTTGTTTTTAAATCTACATGAACATTCACATCTAAATATATGCATTTAAATATGTACCCTTGATGTATTTACATGTACTGGCTCTCAAAACACAGATGTTAACATGTTCCTTGGTGCATTTTTCAGAGGGCAAGAATTATTATTATTATTATTTACATTTATATACCGCACCATAGCCACCATCTCTGGGCGGTTTACAAAAATTAAAAACATTGAACATTTAAAAACAAATATACAAAATTTAAAACCTAAAAACAAACTACATGTAATTTAAACTATCCAGGTGTCAGTTAAAAAAGCTCAACAGATGCTGTTAAATGCTTGGGAGAAGAGAAAAGTCTTAATCTGGTGCTGAAAAGCTGGTAGATCTCTAAAGTGTCTCCCGTGGTCTCACATTTGTCTGGGATGTGCAAAACTGCTCAGTTTGCATTGGAATTTGCAAAACTTGATTTCCTCCCGGATCTCCCTAGTCCTAGCCTGACACTCTAAGAACTACATTACATCAACCCAGACTCATGTTTGCTGTATCGTGGGGATAGCGGTAGGAGGGATCTGAGGGAGAAGCAGCCACTACACGTTTTTGAATTGCATCCTTTTCTCATCACTTTACAGTTACTTAGTGGGGCCTCAGATCCCCAGACACAGGACTGTACCGGACTGGTGATTTGAGACTCAGAACCCGCACATTTAAATTATGCTACGCAGGTCAATCATCTTCTTTAATGAGAAGCACAGAACTCAAACACAAAAATTAGAGATTTCCAAGAATTTTGTTTCAGATTTCAAATAACCAGAGCTGCCTATTCTCAACCGCAAATATGAATGTGAATAGGATTGCATTTTTCGGGGTGGGGGAAGTTTACACATTCCCAATCTTGTGGCTGCTTTAGGAAAAAATGCATGGTTTTTATTTGCAAAATGTGTACTTTAAAACATGTACTTTTTCATAGGGATACACATGTTCCTTTAGTCATGGGGGGGAAGTGCACACTTTTGAAAACTGCACACCCATGTGCCTAATTCACCGTTTTCTCATTCAAACAACAACAATAATAAAAAACAGGTCACAATCAAAAACAGGAATGAGGCAAACTGAACTCTGAGCATCCCTGGATTTCCTATTCCTAAACAACAACAAAAGATTTTTCAAAATCTTTTTTTAGAGAAACAACAATTGGATAAAAAAAACCAACCCAAAATCTTAGCATGCCCTCTAAATGGGGCGGCGGCGGGGGGGGGGGATACTTCTGTTAAAAATTACCCCGACTTTCTCTGTTGGCTTAAACAGTTATCAAGAGGCATCTAAAACAAGGTGAAATTTGTCATTTTCCTGGATTACAACCAAGAAGAGCTAATTAGTAAGAGACGTTTTGCCCTGCAGGGTTTCAAAATTAGTCTTTGGGTCAGTATAGATGCTAATGGGAGAATACGGTTATTAAGTTTAAAGCGGGTTTCTAGGAGGAGAGGCATTTTTTTTTAAAGAAGGGTCATTAGATAGAATATTATCATGCAGATGCTCCCAAGCCTTCTCTGATTGAGATTCACTTAATAGTATCTGCTGAATATTTAACAAATTTGCATTGCGAATTCTTCCTCTACTGATTCATTAAGTGGAAGGAGGTGTGAACCCTTGACAACTGTGAGCATGAAGACAGAATTGAAGATAAGTGTTGACAATCCACTACCCACATCCCTATTAACTGAAGGTTACTTTCCCTCCTAAGGCTGGCCTCAGGATACTTGGAAGCCAGATCATGGAAGTTGAGAAATTGCAGAAGACAGGACTCCATGACTTTTGACTGCCAAACCCAATGGCATTCAGTCAACGTCTAATGGTTGCAGAAGACATACTAGGATATAGGGACCAGTGGTCGACCCCAGCCTTGGTTGTTGACATGGCAACTCAGGCCATGATGCAGTCCCCCCCCCCCCCAGCCTTTCTACCAAAGTTTCTGCACCTGGAGGTGTTAGGGATTTCACCTGCATGCGCTCTCTGTGCTCGGCTATGCGTTATGAGCACCACTCAAACATGCAATGCCAGTGAGTGGAAAGGTATAAATATTGGGGGGTGGGGGGGAGAGAAAGAAAATCTTTGAATGCCCCTCTACCTTCCAGTGATTTCTTGCTCAACCGAGGCAGCAGCCTCCTCGGCGGAACCTGGAGAACGTAGGCACCTACCCATTTCAGAGGCTCAAGTTTTAAATCTCATTTTTGAAAGGATGCTTTTACTTTGTTTTCCAGAGGCAGCCGTGGCAAAGGGCCTCGAGGTCCCTGCTGGTCCCTGAAGTGCAATAGCTTTTACATGCTTGCTGCCTGAAGTCCCTTTTCAAAAAGGACCTCACGTTCTTAAGATGGCCTCTCTCATTCTCCAGTGAGTAATTCTTTTAACGCAAGCGCACGGACACGGAGCATGGAGGCATGCAATGCACACAGACGCTGCTCTCCTCTCCCAATGGTTCCCACCCCACTGCAAGAATGAGACTCTCTAGCGGGAGGTTTGCCGATGCTGCTGTACTGACTGCTAGGGATGTGCAGGCCCAAAAATATCGAATTTTATCATTATCAGAATTTCAGTCCAAAAAAATGATCATCTCCAATAATATCATAGGATAATTGTATCATCTTCACAATAATTATCGGAAATCCGATATTTAATTTGCAGCCCCATTGTGCCCTATAGAGCTGAATTTATTTTAGAAAAAATGCCTATAACTTCTGTATTTTAAAAGTTAGAGGCTTGAAACTTGGTCACAATGCTTATGGGGTACGCCTAAGTATGTGTATGAAATTTGAGATCGATCCCGCCAACCCTCAATTTTATATGAACTTATTAAAGAAAGTTTAAGTTCTGACAGGTCAGAATGACAGCTCGCCACGTGCGTTCATTCAGACCTGCCAAAAAGTTGCACAATCTTTAATAAATTCATATAAAATCGAGGGTTGGAGGGATCGATCTCAAATTTCATACACATACTTAGGCATATCCCATAAGCTCTGTGACCAAGTTTCAAGCCTCTAACTTTTAAAATACAGAAGTTATAGGTTTATTTATATGGTAGTCTGATAATCCGATATAATCGGGTTGAAAATTTTCAGATCGGATATTTATCAGAGGTTTTTCTATCATATTGTTATTGTTAATCAGATGTCCGATAACGACCTTATCATGTCATTATCGGACATTTTAACGATACGATACACATCCTTACTAACTGCTTCTCCAGACCCTTGTCTTAAGAGGCATTTCCTCTCTAATTATATGTACTGGGTTTTCTCCCTTTGCTGTTTTTAGAGTGGGGGTGGGGGAAGAGAAGTGGTGGATTATTTACAGCTGTGTGGATTCAAAATGGGACTGAAGCTCAGGGCCAGGGGGAAACTCTGTTGCATTTTAATATACATCTGTAATGCTGAGATGCACTTTCCAGATGAAAATATGGCCGTACATACTAAACTCTACCTTGGGGCTCATGCAGAATGAGCCTCTGTCTTAATATGTGTGCCCCCCCCCAAAAGAGACCAAATAAAATGCAAGGATTCAAGGAAAATAAACAGGCGACAAGCATCTGCAATATAAGCCACTTTTTCCAAATAAGCACACACAAAATGTTTATTTAGTACCACTAAATTGTGGGCCAAAGTGCATTCAACATGAGAGGTCTACTGTAACATTTCCTATGGGGAAAGACATGGTTTGCATACAGAATGCTCCATGTGCAATTCCTGGGTAGGGCTACAAATTAGAAAGGGATCCTGATCCCCCCCTTCTGATCACTGGAATTAGCAAAAATTGGTGTGTGGAGGTGGGGAGCTCCCATTGCTGGCAATAGGAACTTGTTTTCTGTGCTAACTGGGGCATATGACAGGGCAGGGGAGGATTATTTTTTGGGGGGCCTAGAAAGGAGGGAAGAGTTAAACCTTTTCTCCCCATGTGCTGCAATCCCAATTCAAAATGGAATCACCTGTACTTCCTATTAAATAAAAAAACCCTCAGGTGTACCATTTCAGGTCCTAGGTCCTGTTGAAGCTCTGTGCTGCCACAGTTCTAGCAAGGGCTTCGCATCATGGGGGCATTGCAGTAGCTGAGTTTGCAGAGTTCTATTATGAGTTAGATATTTGGCAGGGGTCTGAGTAGGCCTGGTTTCGGAGGAAAGCAAGATCAGCACCATGAGAAGCTCTAAGTGCAACTGGAAGCCAGACAGGGTCGTCTGTATGTTGCTCCAACAAGGAGTAGATCAAGACTGAATCATAAGTGGGAGTATGGCTTCCTCTAGGCCCATTGGCCAAACCTCCACACTGAATGAGGATTTGTCTCTTAAAAGGGCCTGGCCTGTTTTACCACCCTCAGTCCGTGACTACATGGGAATGGGCGTAGCATGTGAGTGCCCTGAAGACCAGAGTCTCAGGGAAGCAGTGCAACCTCCCCAGAATGCAGTGAAACTGACCCCTGGGATCCATCTGGAGAAATGGGTCCTGGGTAGGTGTAAGTATCATGGCACCTTTCTGGGTTCCTGCACCATTAATTCTGGAACCTCTTCTTCTTGGGACAAGAGGGTCCTAGATCCTTTGAGAATGAGGGTTTGGGATCCTCAGGTGACACTGTAAGCAACACTCTTAATACCACACGGAGTTCTTCCCTTCGAAACACAGGAAGCTCCCTTATCGGTCCATCTAGCCCACCAACGTTTCTTGGACTGTCTGTGCAGAGAGGTGGCTGGATTCCTGTCCAGGCAGCTGCCTGCCCTTGACTTTTCCACGTTGCCTGTTGGTTTTGTTGAAATAAATATGAATGGAAATGGTGTCTGGAAAGGAGGGCTGCAGTTGAGTTGATAGCCCTTTCAGGCTTGGCAAGTGAGTAGACTAACATGAGCCAAGGTTTTATTTCAAACAAATAGGTCCTGCTTTCTAAGCTGCTTGAATGTTATCTATTTTGAAAAAGGGGTGTGTGTTTTGGAGGACACACGACTGATGGAAGTCCTCCTGAGTGCTTTTAGCTCCTGCAGTAAATCCACATGGCTTTGAGGTCGGCTTTAGTCAGGAAGAAAGGAAGTTGATTTCTTCATGCTCAGTAGAACTTCACGGCAAGGGGGAAGCCCAGCTGAGCCCCAAGCATCAGCCAGAAAAGAAATAAATACAGGCAGCTTGCTTCACCGTTTACCTGCTAGAAAACAAAATGAAATGGAAGACACCTATAGGAACCCTGAAACTAAGAAGTGGTGTGTGAAGTTTGCTGTTTTTTCTTTCTCCCTCCCAGCCCCTTTCCTTTTGTGCCATGTCCTTTAGATTGTAAACTTGAAGGCAAAGACTGTCTCAATTAGGGATGTGCACTGGATCGGACCCGATCCACGATCCGAGTCCGGTCCAGTGGGAAATCGGATAAATTATCCGATTTCCGATCCCGCAGCTGGATCGGCCGATCCAATCCGAACCGGTCCGAAAAAGCTCCGAACCGGTTCGGCGGATCGGCGGATCGGCGGGCGCCCACTGCCGCCCACCGCCGCTTCCATTGGCGGGCGCCAGCGGGCGCCCGCCGATGAAAGTGGACAGCGGGGGGGGAGGAGGGGGGCACTTACCTTCTCGGCCCGGTGGCTCCCGTCCGGCGCCGGCGCCTACTACTACTAGCAGGCTCCGCGGCCTGCTCTAGGGTGGCGCGCCGGGTGATGTCATCACCCGGCGCGCTACTCTAGAGCAGGCCGCGGAGCCTGCTGGTAGTAGTAGGCGCCGGCGCCGGACGGGAGCCACCGGGCCGGGAAGGTAAGGAGGGGGTGCGTGGAGGGGAGGAGGGGGCGCGCGGAGGGGGGAGGGGGGAGGGGGGCCCTTACCTTTCCGGCCCGGCGGCTCCCGTCCGGCGCCGGCGCCTACTATTCCCAGCAGGCTCCGCGGCCTGCTCTAGGGTGGCGCGCCGGGTGATGTCATCACCCGGCGCGCTACTCTAGAGCAGGCCGCGGAGCCTGCTGGTAGTAGTAGGCGCCGGCGCCGGACGGGAGCCACCGGGCCGGGAAGGTAAGGAGGGGGTGCGTGGAGGGGAGGAGGGGGCGCGCGGAGGGGGGAGGGGGGAGGGGGGCCCTTACCTTTCCGGCCCGGCGGCTCCCGTCCGGCGCCGGCGCCTACTATTCCCAGCAGGCTCCGCGGCCTGCTCTAGGGTGGCGCGCCGGGTGATGTCATCACCCGGCGCGCTACTCTAGAGCAGGCCGCGGAGCCTGCTGGTAGTAGTAGGCGCCGGCGCCGGACGGGAGCCACCGGGCCGGGAAGGTAAGGAGGGGGTGCGTGGAGGGGAGGAGGGGGCGCGCGGAGGGGGGAGGGGGGAGGGGGGCCCTTACCTTTCCGGCCCGGCGGCTCCCGTCCGGCGCCGGCGCCTACTATTCCCAGCAGGCTCCGCGGCCTGCTCTAGGGTGGCGCGCCGGGTGATGTCATCACCCGGCGCGCTACTCTAGAGCAGGCCGCGGAGCCTGCTGGTAGTAGTAGGCGCCGGCGCCGGACGGGAGCCGCCAGGCCGGAAAGGTAAGGAGGGGGTGCGTGGAGGGGAGGAGGGGGCGCGCGGAGGGGGGAGGGGGGCCCTTACCTTTCCGGCCCGGCGGCTCCCGTCCGGCGCCGGCGCCTACTATTCCCAGCAGGCTCCGCGGCCTGCTCTAGGATGGCGCGCCGGGTGATGTCATCACCCGGCGCGCTACTCTAGAGCAGGCCGCGGAGCCTGCTGGAAGTAGTAGGCGCCGGCGCCGGACGGGAGCCGCCGGGCCGGAAAGGTAAGGAGGGGGTGCGTGGAGGGGAGGAGGGGGCGCGCGGAGGGGGGAGGGGGGCCCTTACCTTTCCGGCCCGGCGGCTCCCGTCCGGCGCCGGCGCCTACTATTCCCAGCAGGCTCCGCGGCCTGCTCTAGGGTGGCGCGCCGGGTGATGTCATCACCCGGCGCGCTACTCTAGAGCAGGCCGCGGAGCCTGCTGGTAGTAGTAGGCGCCGGCGCCGGACGGGAGCCACCGGGCCGGGAAGGTAAGGAGGGGGTGCGTGGAGGGGAGGAGGGGGCGCGCGGAGGGGGGAGGGGGGAGGGGGGCCCTTACCTTTCCGGCCCGGCGGCTCCCGTCCGGCGCCGGCGCCTACTATTCCCAGCAGGCTCCGCGGCCTGCTCTAGGGTGGCGCGCCGGGTGATGTCATCACCCGGCGCGCTACTCTAGAGCAGGCCGCGGAGCCTGCTGGTAGTAGTAGGCGCCGGCGCCGGACGGGAGCCACCGGGCCGGGAAGGTAAGGAGGGGGTGCGTGGAGGGGAGGAGGGGGCGCGCGGAGGGGGGAGGGGGGAGGGGGGCCCTTACCTTTCCGGCCCGGCGGCTCCCGTCCGGCGCCGGCGCCTACTATTCCCAGCAGGCTCCGCGGCCTGCTCTAGGGTGGCGCGCCGGGTGATGTCATCACCCGGCGCGCTACTCTAGAGCAGGCCGCGGAGCCTGCTGGTAGTAGTAGGCGCCGGCGCCGGACGGGAGCCGCCAGGCCGGAAAGGTAAGGAGGGGGTGCGTGGAGGGGAGGAGGGGGCGCGCGGAGGGGGGAGGGGGGCCCTTACCTTTCCGGCCCGGCGGCTCCCGTCCGGCGCCGGCGCCTACTATTCCCAGCAGGCTCCGCGGCCTGCTCTAGGATGGCGCGCCGGGTGATGTCATCACCCGGCGCGCTACTCTAGAGCAGGCCGCGGAGCCTGCTGGAAGTAGTAGGCGCCGGCGCCGGACGGGAGCCGCCGGGCCGGAAAGGTAAGGAGGGGGTGCGTGGAGGGGAGGAGGGGGCGCGCGGAGGGGGGAGGGGGGCCCTTACCTTTCCGGCCCGGCGGCTCCCGTCCGGCGCCGGCGCCTACTACTACCAGCAGGCTCCGCGGCCTGCTCCAGGGTGGCGCGCCGGGTGATGTCATCACCCGGCGCGCTACTCGAGAGTAGGCCGCGGAGCCCGCTGGTAGTAGCCGCCGGCGCCGGACGTGCCGAGAAGGTAAGTGGCGGGGAAGGGGGCTTACCCCCCCCCCGGAGCCGTCCGCTTCTATCCGCTGGCGCCCGCGGGCGCCAGCGGATGGAAGCAGGCGGCCCCAGGGGGGGTAGGGAGCGCGGGGGAGGGGGTTTACCTGCCGGGGCCGTCCACAGCGGACGGCCCCGGGGGGGGGGAGGGAGTTAGGCCCCCCCTTACCCACCCGCCGCCATTTTTTCCTCATAGACTTGCATTGCAATGCAAGTCTATGGGGAAAAAAATGGCGGCCGATCCAAAAATTTCCGATTTTTGGATCGGGATCGGACTCGATCCGGTCCGGGGGGCCTCCGATTTTGTCCGAACCGGTCCGGGACAAAATTGGAGGTCCCGATCCGGGTCCCGATCCGATCCGGGGGGTCCGTGCACACCCCTAGTCTCAATAATCTCTGTAAGCCACTTTGGAAGCCTTTTTTTTAGCTGAAGAGTGGAGTAAAAATACTGTAATTAGATAAGAAACAGATAAATAAGGACAGTACTGATCCCCCAAACATAGGAGGTTCACTGATTTAGGGAGGGGAGGGGGCATTTGAACCTAGGACCTTCTACCAAGCCAGCCCATTGGTCCATCTAGTACAATATGGTCTCCTTAGACAGAAGGAGACAATGTTAAGTTGGGGCCATGTAATAGGCGTCATTTATAGCAGAGGTGGCGAATCCCTGGCCCACAGAGATTTACTATTTGGCCCGCAGAGTCTTGGGCTGCCTCTGGGGGGCCTTGCTCACCCCCTCCTCAAGCCCCATCCAATGGACTGGAGGCTACCAAGAACTTGGAGAGGAGGTGAAGAGACACACACCCTTGTTATCTTTGTTCTGGGATAAGAGATAACGAGGGGTTTTCGCAATGGGAGGGCAAACAAACATGGCACAACGATATTCCCTTGTTATCTCAGAGATATCAAGGGGATCCTTTTACTGAGTGCACTGCTTCCCCTCCCAGCCGGGAGGGGGATTGGTGTGCCAAGTGCTGAGCACTTGCTTGGCACATGCAGGAGCCCTAGCAAACGTTGGCTGAGGCTGCTTCACTCCTGCTTCTCGTTCTCCACGTGAGGAAGGAGAAGCAGGCGCGAAGCCAGCCAAGTCCCTTTCCTTTCCTTTCCACATTGCTCACTGCCCCAATCAGGACAAATGTTTGGTGTGCAAAGGAAGCACCTGACATTCCAGGTGCTTGCAGGCGTGTTTCCTCCAAGTGGTTGCGGAGTCCCTTCCCATTGTGCACCACCCGCCGCCCCAATTGGGATGGTGCATGGCATGCAAAAGATTGGCCTTTCTCCGTGCCTCTCTGTATGGAAAAAGGAAAAATGGATGATGTCAGGGGAGGAGGAGGAGGAGGAGGTTTGGAGGTAGGGATCACGCCCTTGTCATCTGGCCTGCTGGATTGGTCTGGGGTGGGTGGAATGGAAACTTGGTGCCCAGTCAAAGAAGATTCCCCATCGGTGGCTTCTACGCAGTTCCTGAGTGGGTGGGACATGAGCTCTGGCCTCTCTGCCCCATGTCCAACGTTCTCCGCACTGCACTAGGAAATGAGTTTCAAAGCAAAGATCTCCCAGACCGGGATATTAAATATAAATGAGGGTTGAACGGCTGTGCTGACGTTTGCTCGCAACGGATGAGAGCTCATTCCTGGCTCTTCCCCATCCAGTTCTTTCTTTGCTGTCAGCCACCAATACCCACACTGCTGCCACCAAAGGCAATCATGCTTTCCGTATAGGCCTTGATCTGTAGAAACTTCTTACAGATGCAGATTCCTTGGCAGGCAACAGGGCTTGCATAAGAACTGCTGTCTGATTTGTTTCTCTCTCTCTCTCCGGATACAGGAACGATGAACATCTCTCCCTGCAGGGCCAAGTTATGCACGGACTGCTCTTCTCCTGCCGGCCCCCCAGCTAAGATTTCCAGCAGCTTTCAAGGAAGTTAGCCGGAATGATGCTCATTCCTAAAGCAAAGGCTTTTGCCACCATGTGAGCGAAGGAGCGGAGCCACGTTGAAATCACTAAGAGGGCAGGATGCATAATCAATGAAACCATTGGAGGTTGGGCAGTTATTGACTGGTGAGAGGAAGGAGAAATGGCATGGTGCCAACATGCAGAGTGCCAGGCCCTTCCCATTAGGTTGCATTGCCCCTCACTGACCTCACTAAACATGGATGGATTTCATGAACGACATGAGAATAAGATGCCTATTAACCTAAGTCGATCAAAACCCCTCATCCATCACCTTAAATGTCCTGTAGTGGCTGCTCTTATCTTCCTGCACATATAGAGGTGATGATCCCACAATATTTGCAAAGGGGCTAAATGGTGCATTTATCTTGCCACCCGCTGGATCATAGTATATGGTTTCCCAAATGTTATGAAGAAATCACATTATCTATGAACAATTCCCCTACCTGCCAGCCATTGATTCGCTCCAATTTTCCAAGGGGTATATTTTAAAGTTGGATTTCCACCCTAATTGTAGCAAAGCAAGGCTTTCAGCTTCCAACAAAATGAGTAAAAAGTTAGGGAGAACCCTACATTGTACTGCGCTAAATGAGATGCTTCTCTCCCATGCATATGGGGCATGGCCATGCTTTCTGGACATCTAGCAGAGCATCAGAAAGGGGTGCCTAGGTGCCTACAGGTGAACTTTAGGGGTGGGGGCAATGGGGGAGGGGAAATCTGTCTTTAATAATTTAGTGGTGGTGATGAAATTTCTGGCAGTGATTGGCTTGGCTGCCTGTATGTCACAGAGGAGCTGGTCAATCAGAAAGACCTCCTCTTGCTGCAACTGGCAGAGGTGTTCTACTCTTGGATATGGACAGGACAGGCAGAAGGGTGATCAACCATCCCTACTCATGTGGAGAACCACTCAAGTCTGCCCCCCCCTTTGTTGCTGCTCCACTAAGAATGGGGGGACTCTCAGGACATTTCAATGGCTGAACGCCAGACAACAGAAGCACTGTAGTTTTTCCATGCTGCTGACCCATGGGCTCAGTTCGGACAACACATTAGTCAATGGTGGGTTGAATAGCCAACTCACAGTTGGTTATTTTGTGGGTATTCCCAACACAACATATTTCTACACAACTGTGGGTGGTTGGGGCTGGCGTTGAGTGGACTAATAGTCAACCCAGCATTTGACTGGCACAGCCCCCGCCCCTCTGCCCTCCCTCCCTCCCTCCCTCCCTCCCTTCCTCCTCCCTCCTCCCTCCCAGTTCTATCCCTGTAGCCTCTGCAAGTTGCACCATTTGTAGCAGTGTGGCAGCCGCTGCTTTGGTCGCTCTTGCCACCTGCCTCTATGGGCTTGTATTTTAACCCACTCACCACATGCTATTAACACACTCTCCCCTCCACACAACACTTTAAACAACTGGCTTTGAGCTAAACAATGTTGCTTATTTGGGCGGAATAGCATACCATCAGTAGTTTGTGAGCGGCGTGTTACCCTCCACACAACACAATAAGCAACACAACTGAAAATTGTTTTCCCCTCTTCAATTGCTTAATGTGTTGTCTGAATTCAGCCATAGTATAGCATTGAGAAAACTGCAATTCCCAGTGCTCCTGATATCTGGCGCACACCCATGCCAGTGTGCTAGGTGCCAGAGGAGGGACAGGGAGAGGGGAGAGACCATACTCCATTTGTCTGCTGCTAAAGCCACGACAGTGAGATGCTTCAGGCGAGAGAAGGAGAAGCCAAGCCGGAGGACTGAAGGTCTTCTTTGGATCACATCAAAGCTGGAGAAGAAGTTTTAACTCGCAATGCTTGCCTCATATTTGAGGCAAACATTATGAACCAGTCAAT
The DNA here is from genome assembly GCA_029215795.1 of Anniella stebbinsi. Taxonomy (NCBI): domain Eukaryota; kingdom Metazoa; phylum Chordata; class Lepidosauria; order Squamata; family Anniellidae; genus Anniella; species Anniella stebbinsi. The sequence continues at coordinate 2,351,565 of JARDYH010000001.1, forward strand.
TTGTATTTCTGACCTAATCATTACTAGAGCTGAGATTGACCAAAGTTCTAATGCCGATTTGAAATAACTAGCATATCCTTAACTACCATTCTCTGGTGGTTTGAAATGGTCAGATATTGTATTATTCACGTAACACCGTTTTAACTTGGGTTTGTTAACTACTTCCACCCCAAGTAATTCTGAAATCACTTGAGTTCCTTCCTAAACTTTGCTTTCCTCTCCCCAACTTTCCCTTTTAAAAATTAATGGGCGGGGGGAGGGGAGAATGAAGGTGAGATGTTTAGTGAATGTTGATTACTGGTTGTCACATGGATCTGTATTGAGAATTGACAATATAATAGCTTACTGCACTCAAGTGTCATGTTATTCCAGTTCTTTTTCTTCTAGAGATGAAAACCACAATAACACAGTTAGAATGGTAATGGCAGCATATAGCATCACATGTTAATGGCAGATGTTTTCTGGGTATTCATAGGAAACCTGCAAATAATGTTCAAGTAATTATGATCCATGGGAATCCTGCTGAAGTGAATACAGAAGTCACTCAGTCTACAACTCCTCTTACTTGCCCATATTCCTAAAGTTCTGTACTGCCAAAGAAACCAGTTGGCTGGCTCCACTCAAATCCTTGATTTGTAATTATTATTTCAATTTAAAAGGGAATGACACATTATACCATGAAGGTAATGGGGGACATTGTATATGGCTGTACATAATCTTGGAGTTTATCATTCTAGAACTTCACATATAACAGAACTAAGCTGCCTTCAACTGAGTTGGACCATCGGTCTATCTGGTCCAGTATTGCTGACACTGACTGGCAGAAGCTCTCCAGGGTTTGAGGCAGGAATTTGCCCAGCCCCACTTGGAGATGTTGGGGATTGAACTTGGGACCTTCTGTATGAAAAAAAACATACACTCTGCTATGGAACATGTATGAAATCCCATACATGTCTACTCCAAGGTCAATCCCTTTGAGTTCAGTGGGGCTTACTCCTAGGTAAGTGGGTAATGGGTCATAGCCTGGAAAATCACTGGAAAATCTGCATTGTGAATCATATGGAAAGCATCCTCAGAAACAGGAGAGTTTCTTGGTACATCAATATTTGTAAGGTCTCTGAAGGCAGAACATTGGATGAGATGGACCTTTGTTCTGATACAGGCAGGCTTTTCTTTTGCCATTACACTTCTGCCTCACTTCTTCTTCTTCTTCTTCTTCTTCTTCCTCTTCCTCTTCTTCGAGTAAAGTTGTGTGGTCTACTTAACAAGGCACAGTGCTCAGGATCCAAAGAACTGATCAACTACTCTCTTGCACCTGAGAGAGTTTGAGCTTGCATTTTTTGAAGAGTGGACCTCACCCCACCATGACACATGGCTAACTGTGGGGCATTTCAAGAACAGTTGTGAGATGACATGGGAGAAAAAGGGGAGTTCTGCTGTTCAAAGGAAAAGGGTCATAAATTACATGAGGTCTCCCCTTTGGAGGAGCATAGAGGTATTGACCCACTTTAGTTTCACTGGAGTAATTTCATTCTGGGTACAATGGAAGGCTTCTTTTCTTCTTCTTCCTCACAGAAACAGCGAGAGAGAGAGCGCTGTTGAAATCTTCCTTGGAGGTGAAGATTTCCCCCCTTGTCCTATACCTATAAGCATGTCATTGTCATTTTGAAATTGAAGTCAGCTGAGAGATGGCCTCATTCTTTATTCCTCAGTGATGCTGAAAGGGCTCCTCCATCTATTTACACTGAATGAAACATTAGCTTATGACATTCAAATACAGTTTGTGCTGAATTACAGAATCCCAAGAAGGATTTTAAAAATTGTTTTCTTTTTTCCTTTCTCTCCCCCCCCCACCCCTTTACATTCTCATACCTATTCATCCACTAATTGCTTTGAGGTTTGAGCCACTTGTGACAGGTATTACATTGGAATTTACAATGTAATTATTTTTTTCTCCCTGCCACTTTTTCTTCATCTCTTTTGCTACATGGATAGGGAAGTTAAAAATGTCAAATGTCAGAAAGATAAGAAATGAAATGGTACCCAAATGTTGATCTGCTCAAAGTTATCTACCTGAACTTTTCTAGGTACGGTTGCCAACTTTTTTTCAATGGGCCTTTGAAGCTGTGCCTAATCCACCCCATTTAGCTGGTGACAATGTGCACCTGTAGGTTGCAAAAAGCTTCCTGGCTGATCATACCTGCATATTAGGTGGCAATTATAGGCAGTTAACACAGCCTGGTTGAACACTTGGCAAAACGTATCCCATGGAAGAAGAATCCTCTGTAGGGCTTTCACAGAAATGGGATATTCACCCTCCCCCCACCCCTAGCAATCAACATGATTGTAGTCTGAAGGTGGTAGTTGTGAGAAAGAGGCACTGGAGAGCTGTATGAGGAAACTGCACAAATGTGTGTCTATATGTGTGCATTTAATTGCACTCAGCATAGCAGGCCCAGCTGTAAGCCATAACAATGCAGGGAGACCTACGTCCAGCAAAGCTGTTCATGCTTCTCCAGGAATAAGCTCTGACACTCCTATCATTTTGGAGGGGCTATCAAACAAAATGGCATCCAGAACTTCTACAGAATGCTTGTTTGCAAGCTACGTTTGACCTTTAGGTGCCCTGTAACATCTCTGAACGCCATTTTATTTATTTATTTATTTATTTATTTAGTAATTATTCCCATTTCTGGCACCTGCAGTTTGTATGTGTGTGAGAGGGTGGCCAAAACTAGTTCCAGCACCTTGGATAGTTCCTTTAGAGGTCTGGCTGCTTCTGACTGAAACACAGAATGGATTCACATTTTCCACCAACATCATAACCACCAGCAGCCTTCTCCACTGATACCATCTCTGAGGCTTCACAGGGCCAACAAGACCGAGAGCCATCGCTAGGCTTCTACTCCATGGCTTTGTGTGAGGCCCACCTATGTGAGCACAGTGTGAAGAAGAATGACTTGCTTTGATTTGCCCTGAGTCTCCTGCCAATGAATTTCATGGCATGACTCGGAGTTCTGATGTTACAGGGGAAAAGGCGGAAGCTACACCAGGCATAATTTGATCTATCTCTATCACACCTCCTCTCCCAACCCCAGCTATCTATTGGGATGTATGTGTGTAGGTCAGTGGAAGAGCACTTGCTTTGCATGCAGAAGGTCCTACGTTAGATCTCCAGGTAGGGCTGGAAAAAGTCTGCCTGAAGCCCTGGAGAGCTGCTGCAGTCCGTGTTGACAATACCGGCTAGATGGACCAAACATCTGATACAGTACAGGGCATCTTCCTATGTTTCTACCTTTTCCATGCAGTAAAATCCACAACTGCTTTTACAATGAACTGATAAAACCCAGAAACGGTACTAATGTTCAAGGAGGGATGTCTCTTAGGTTCACGTAAAGCTGGGTTTGCAACCGCCATTTCGCTTCGCTTTCAGCAAGTCATGCAGCAAAATAGTTGCTGCTGTTCATATCAGGTCCAATCCGACAGGAATGCTTTCTGCATAGGCTTCTCCCTCCCTCCTTTTTCATTGCATCCTAGCCAACAGGATCTGCCTTACACAAAAGAAAGCGCTCCACTTGTGGAATGTCCCTCAGCCTGATTTTCGGGATCCCACCACCAGATTAGCAGAGTCTTTCTGTATAGCATTTTCAGGAGGTTGGAGGGGGGATGCCGTGGGACAGAGTGGGGGGAATCCCACTTCCACCTGCACAATTGATCCTGTTTAAAATTGGTTTTAATTTGGGAAGTTTGCAACGTGATCCTCCCCTGACCTGTCCAAAGTAGGGGTATGCTCTCCTGGCCTCTTGTCCTAGGAATTTCATTGAAAACAGAAATCAGCCTTGCAAACCATGGAATAATATTGCATTATTTTATTTTTATTGTTATGACATACTGTCAGTAAATTCTATCAGAAACAAACACCTTGATCTCTCCCCCAAAGACAGCTTATTATTATACCTACCACACACACAGCTATTTTATCTTCCCCTCTTATTTTTCTGGCGATGCGTCTCTCCACAGAGTAATCAGTCAATGATATTCTGCTCGTAAAAAAGCGACTATTGCTGAGCACTCTGCTCTTGAATGTCAACATTATCCATCATGTTTACTTCACTGCAAGTGGCCTCTGTCTCAACAGCATCTGGGCCCTTTACCTTGCGTGAGCGGACACTCTTTTTAAAACAATCCTTGAGCCTGTCACCTTGAGGGAGGAGGGATCCATCCTATCACTGTAATGTCAGAGTGGGCTATATTCCTCCCCCATCATTTAGCAGAAATGTACGATGAGCCCGTAGCCTAAAGTCCATTGGTTTATTTGGATGGACACAGTCCACGTGATTGTCAGAAGTGTGTTGAAATCAAGGAAATTGTGGGGGCATTTTAGCTGTTCCATCTTTTGCCAGTGCCACCTTCAGGACTCTGGGGGCTGTTGGACAAGACACCTGCCATGGACCCTCCCCCCCCCCCAGTGAGTCTACCTTCTCACTACCATTGGCACCAGCTTTTAAAGCTCTTCATCCTCCGTCTCATCATGGCTATCACTTGCTCTGGGAGCCAGGGAGCAAGGAGGTTGGAGCATTTCTTCCTTCTCCTTCTTATCACCACTGTTGTCTGGGCCAGAGAAAGAGAGAGGCAGGTGAAGCAGCAGCTTGCAATGGTGAAGAAGAGGCTCTTGTCAGTGGGCCCCTGCTGAGGCACTGGCCCTCAGCAGGCGCCTGACCATACCTACTCTTGATGCCAGACCTGTTGCATTGCCCATTGCATGAGGGGCAAAGTTGGAGATGTGCGTACTGGCCCTATCCTCGCCGTTGCATTCCCAACAGCCTGGTCCCACACTGTCCTCCGTACCAACACCTGGGAGCCAGCTTAACTTGTGGATGCTCCCTGGACAGTGCACCATCAGTGGGCATGGTGCGAGAGGACCATCTCCCAATGACCTTACAATCTAAAATCTGATGTAGGGGGGACTGGCAGAAGGGGAGGCAGAGACAGACAGGGAAAGAGCATAGGGTTGTTTTAATTGCATGGGCTAAACTACAGACTGAGTAAGGCTTGGAAACCAGGTTGTGGGAAAGATGTAGGGCACAATCCATGGGAACCCCTGAACCCAGAGGCTTCTGAGATTTCTATGCCCTGCCAGGGTTCAGCCAGCAGGGCAATCTTTGCCTCCCTGCCCTCCAATCTTTTAATTTTGGGGGATTTTTCAGCCCATCTAGCAAGAGCGCTTTGGTGGGGATGGGGAAGAGGTTGGAGGAGGATTGGGATAAATTGTATCTGGGCCTTTCCACTCTCCTCCCTTCCCTGCCCACCAGAACACCCCTCCCCCCTCCGAGGTTGATTTTCCGAACTTGGAGAGGCAGCCGGCATGTTTCTCTGCCACCTTGCCAGGGGTCAGGACTCTGAGTCTCCCTTCCCAGGTCAGAGTGCTTTCCTGGGCACTTTTTTCTTAATGGAAAAGGTGAGTTTAGCCTATGAAATCTGGGATGTCTGTATGCAGTTCTCTGTAGATCTTTGCATGCCATTTTCCCCCTTGTCATATTAACACTTAGATCGGGTCAAATGAGGGAAACACCCTCCAGTAAAATTGACCCTTATTTTGTTAGGCAGCAAGTACCTTTTACCTTCTGATGCTTTGAAGGCATCAGAATTATGCATTGTTGAGACCGATGAATTCTTGAAGTTGATGAGGGGCAACGGTCTTGTGGTTCCCCCCCCCCTCCAATATTATCTTACCTTCAAACCTTTGAAATGTGGTTTATCTGCTGTTTTAATCTATAAGATTAGAAGCTTGTGTGCTATGAGACCCTTTTACAGAGTCACTAGTGAAATTTGGGTCAAGATCAGTTATTCCATGGCATACTCCCTTGCCTGCTACAACTCCTTTATTATCATTTTCCTGATGCTTATCAATCAGGCAACCTTCACACTGCCCTGAGGTGATAAATGGACTCAGTGAATCCTCATCTATTTTTACATTTGTTTTCCATGACCTTCTGTGTTAAATCTCAATTTTCATGCACTCGATAGGATGCGTACATTTGAAAAATGCACACGAAAATGTTCACAGAGACACTTTTCATGTGGAAAAAATACACATGAAAACATGTATGGATTTTTGTGCTAAAACAAACAAAGAATGAAATGCTCACAATCTGATATGGACTCACGTTGGGTCAAAATAGGAATTCAGAAAACTTCGTCAAGCTCTAGTTTTGCTGATTCACACATTCCTACTCTATACAGAGTCAGAGCATTGGTCCATCTAACTTGGTATTGTCTAAACTCTCTGGGGTTTCATGCAAGGATCTTTTCCAGCCCTGCTTGGAGATGCCCAGGATCGAACCTCTGACCTTTTGCTTGCAAAGCATGTGTCCTTCCACTGAGCCATGCCCTTTCCCCAGCGTTTCAATCTTCTGATCTGTGATAGTGGTGATCCACAACCCATTTGCAGTAAACGCTCAGCCGTAGTTTGTGCAATATCTTCTGGAAATTCCCCTTGAAAGGTTAAAATCCCCTGCCAGACCGTAATATGCTGGAGTGACCATGAGCATAAAGGAGCATAAATTGCTTCACTGAACTGCTGAGCAATAAAATCCCGGGGATTTGTGTCTGACTTGGCCATTGTGAAAAGAACGATGGGCTGATACGGATTTAGTGCTGCTGCCCCCATTGGAATGCAACACTGCTTAGCGCTTAACAATTCAGATCCAAATAGCCTGCTCCATGAAACTCAAACATTGAATCATGCTCAAGACCAGCCATGTTCTAAGGAGTTGAACCTCTTTCTCTCAAAGGCTGATTTCAATTTTGGTGAAGTTCTTGGAGGACACATTCCAGCGCTGGGCAGAGCTGAGAGCAATAGGGGTTGAAAGCAATAGGGGTCCAATACAAAAGGGGGGGCTCCCAAAAGCACCAGCATGTTTTAACATGAAGCTCTTACTGCCAGGCACTATGAGGGTCATCAGACGGGGGGCAATCATGTTTCCCTACTATCATGTACCGTTCCTTTGCTCCTCGCTTTACTTCCGCATTGGGGAAGAGCTCAAATTATACAGGGGAATGCACAGTCACCACACGGCCCCTACAGAACAATGGGAACAGCGCCCTTTATAGCGGAACTTTCCTGCACATGGCAGGAAATCCTGACAAATCCTGATTTCTAGAAAAAAAAAGTCAGGTTTTCTGTTGCTTATTTTAAGATGTGAAAACAGGGAAATGGAGCGGGAGACACACGGCAGGACCACTGCGTCATCGAAATGACTCACGAAGATCCGTAAGTGGCCAGTCACGAGAGTGGGATAAAACACTTTTTTGATGATGCTATAAGTCTTAGGAGAGGCATTTCAACCTTTTCGAATGGGCGGAAAACTGCAAAAATGTCAGGAAATCATCAAATGGTTGGTGGCCAGGGGAAAGGGTGGGACCAGAGAAAGGACCCTGGAAGGGCCACATGGGAGCCCCAGGATGACCAGATTTGGCCCACCAGCTTGAGGTTCTGCATCCCTGTTTTCGGTAGTCCACTGTAGGGAGCCATCAAGGCTAGAATCAGTAAAGCTCAATTCTGTATAATGGTCCTCCTTATGGTGGCCAGTTTGGAGCCTTGTCTTGCTGGAAAATGAAGTATCACCAGGCTCTGGATTGCCCCCAGACTGGACATTAGACAAGAAGGGCTGTAAAGGCTTCCTGTTTGAAGACTGGGGCTTTTCTTGGCCAACAATGATTTTCCTGATTCTGAAGTGTGTTCAATATGTTCTGAAGCTCTGACTCCAGACTGAGTTCCTCAGCTGGCTCTCACTTCCTGGAGCACTTCCTGGCTCCCAGCTCCTGGTTCCACTCTGACAGATTCCTTTGTCTTAAATCTAGAGTTGCCACCTCACTTCACTTAAAGTAAAAGTTCCCAGCAAATTCAATCATTCCTGCTCAGTTAAAATATATATATCAAGCATTCTGAAGGAAGGGTTTTGATGGGGCCAGCAGAATTTAGTAGGAGGAATCCACAAAGTTCTCCACATCCCCAAAAATATTTGCCATCAGATTTCCCCCAAAGCATTTTTTGGTTGAGGTGAAGATAAGAAGAAGGAGAAGAAGAAGGAGAAGGAGAAGGAGAAGGAGAAGAAGAAGAAGAAGAAGAAGAAGAAGAAGAAGAAGAAGAAGAATTGAAAGGCAAAGCAAAGGTTTTCAATAAGGTTGGTGACATTTAAAGTGGGAGCCTTCATTGAAAGTGAAGAAGTAGATAGGTTCAGAGTGGAAGAGAATAACTTTTCATGGCATGGTCGCAATGGCATCTTTAGCTCCTTTGGGAGAACATGCTGGGTATGTATGGGTGGGAGGGGTCCTCTTGATGATCAGTTATTGACTGCCAAGCATGAGTAAGATTCCAAACTTGGAATCTTCTAAAAGAATGTCTGGCCTTTAGGGATGGACAACCCTGTCAATTTCAGTTTCTCTCCATTTCTCTTTTTTCCAGCCCTAAATTCAGTTAATACTAAACGGTGAGCATTTCTCCAATCTTAAATTTAGTTCATTCATTGACTGCAATGGAGATGTTCTTTTTTAACCTTGGCCCCATAGTGGAAGGATGCAATTGCATGAAAAATGGGCAGGGAGACATTCAAATCTTCCTCTCCTGGACCACCATGGCCCCAACTTGAATTGGGGCTGTGTGGATACCCACAGAAGAGGAGATTAGGGAAAGAAAGCATGTATAGTCCACTCCACATGTGTTAAGGCACAATTATTTTGTCCTTTTGATCACAGAGTCCGGGTTAAAATCCCTACTTGGCTATAGAACTCACTGAGTGACCTCAAGCCAATTACTCTCAGACTAATGCACCTCAGAGGTTGCAGTGAGAAGGCCGAGGGGCACCACACACATTATTCTGAGCTCCTTGGTATATGGAACAAGATGTCAAGGCAAGTCTGGATAACTATATTCAAAACTAAGGGGCAGGATGTCTTCTGGTTATAATTTACATTCCTTGTCTTCTGACACTACTGTGTCTTGTTGAGGGAAAATATAATTATCCTGAGGAATTACCTTTTGGCCTGAGAAATAACTTATTCCAAGAAAGTCAACACTACCACTCATGGTTGACAGGTAACTTTCTAAAGGAGCCTTTGTTTAGAGATCTCTCCAGACCCATCTTTTTCTTTCAGTCGATTTGCACAGGCTTAGAGATGCTTGAAGTGTTTTTACCAGTGACAGAACAACCTGCTTTGAAAAGAAATGACCTCAGATTCTACCCACTGTATCTTTTTTGTAAGGAATACCTGTAGATGTATTTCTAAGCAGAGAAAACATGCAGAGATATTATGAAGTAACGCCTTGTTTTGCATTGCGTAGGACTGGATCTGTTGAAATCTGGCTTACCCATAAAGGTTAGGGGTGTGTGTATGTATTTAGTGATCAAAGATAATTGTGCATAAAGAACAATAAAATACTCTGGAACGATGAACAAATATAAGATAAATAATACCTGTTCTAGGTATGTGATTTTGGGGTCATCTAAGGATACATGGGTGGTGGTATTAATAAAGAAACAGCAGTTAGAACCTAACTCCAGGTAGCTTACTATATTTAAAATGATTTAATAGGATGAGCTATTCATATGAGAGAGATCAATTGTATAAAATTTATGTGTGGCTGGGTGGAAATACCTCCGCTGTACAATTGTATGGCTTCATTTGATAAAATGGGAGGGACATTGCAGCAATTGCAGGGGAGGGTTTTGGAGGTTGGGGGGGCACTCCACCTGTCTCCATTGAGCAGTCATTAGTCCCCTAACTCCTAACCCCCCCTTTAACAATGCTACATCAATTGCCCTATTCAGGTGCTCACAAACTGAATATAGTAAATGCACAAGGAGGGTTTTCCAGCATTCCAAATTGGGGGGGGGGGAGAACCTCCCTGTACTGAAAGTCCACATGTAGAGTGTTGATAGAAATGGTGAAAGAGGTGGGAAGAATTAACACATTCACAATAATGAGTTTGTGAATGCCTGAATAGGACTTATCTCTAGCCCTCTTCAGGTAGTTTCCGAAAAGGTCATTCTTGTATCCATGGGATTGAGGGATTCATGCACACTTCATCTCTGCACCTCCACTCCCATCCTCCCCATGTTGACAGGGAAGGTCTCCAGGGGCAGTGTAGATGCATTCAGCTGAATGTATCCACACTACTCCACATGACCAGGCAACCTGGATTATCAGGCTTCCCAATTGTTTGGGGCTCCATACATGCGGTCACAGCATTCCCTTTCAGCTCTGAACTTGATAAACTGGTTGAGCCCCCCTTCTCCCAAACAGCTGTCCATTAGTGGTGGGGGGGATCACACCCAGCTTCAGGAACAAGCCCTCAAACTGGGCAAAAGATAGACAATCCTACTTCAGAAATGAGACCAAGAAAGTCAGAACACTAAAGGTTGGGGAGAAATTAAGCTGAGGATACTTTTGGAAACATCCCTAAACTCAGGTCTGGTAAAGGTGAGTGCCACTATGCTAAGTTAATTTTATTGTTGTGTTAATGAAGCTAAACTAGTTCCTATGATCATAAGCTGCCTTTAGTACCATTTTCTTGGAGGAAAAGTAGGATACAACTCAAATCAAGTAAATCATACCATTTCTGTAAAATGAGATCATGTTAACTTGTTCCTCATCTTGTAACAGTTTGTTTTGAGTTCCTGCATAATGGGTTATCCAGGCCTTACAATCTATAGCTCTGTGCAAACATTTATATGATTTTTAAGTCATCATGGAACTGAGAGACACCGTGGAACTTTAAATCACTCACAGTGCATTTTGTTTCAGTCATTCAAAGCAGACGCAGCCAAGCAGATAGTGGCTCAGTGATTTATGGGAGGAAGGTTATCGTCTCGACTCAAAGAGATAAAAGTTTATTCATTAAACAAAAGTGTAGATTCTGCAAAAACAGGAAAGTCTCTTCTCTTTGATGGTTTAATTTATTATTATTATGATTTTTGTTCCCTGCATGCACGATTCTTTAAACCCTTGTAACTTAGACATCATCATATTTATTGAACCATCCTTCTTTATTAACTTTTAAAGGCATTGCAGTCTGCATGTGTTCAAGAAGAGCGCAGAACCATTTGTCATGGTCAAAGTAGGTTGAAGAGCATGGAACATGCAGTTTTCTGCTTTTATACATTGTCCCTGTGTTAATGTTCAGACTTTTAAAATGTTCGAAGCTGCATCATGCGGATGGATTGCCGGTCCATCGAGGGCAGCATTGTCTGCTCTACAATCATAGGGAGAGCCCTGCTGCATCAGGCCAAAGGTCCATCCTGTTGAGCATCCTGCATCCAGCAGTGGGCCAACGAGATGTCTCTGGGAAGCCTACAAACAGGGCATAAAGGCAATTCAGTGATATATTGCTTCTGAATCTGGAGATTTCATATGTTTATCATGATTAATGGTCATTGATAAGCCAGTCATAGGTACTTAGAAAGCTGTCATATACTGAGTCCGACCGTTGGTCCATCTAGCCCAGTATTGCCAACACCCACTGCAGTGACTCTCCAAAGTTTCAAGCACGATTTTTTTCCTGCCCTATCTAGAGATATCGGGGATCAAACCTGGGACTTTTTGCATGCAAAGCATGTGCTTCTACCACTGAATCACTGCTATTCATGCATTGATTCCTCTGTTCAGAAGTTGGTTCCCCGTGAACATACTTTGCAAAGAATAATCAAATCTAACAAAAGGTTTAACTTGATTAAAGGTATACAGAGACTGTTAATTTGTTTAATTTAACAGCTAGAGACTTCCTTTCTAAGCAATAACTAAACTTTGGCCAGGTTACTTTTAACTATGGGTGTCTCTTAATATCTTCATGATTTGTTTGCTGAGCATAGGTTACTGACCTGCACCTGTGTTTATAAAGATGTGTGTTCATGTTTCATTTTGCTACAATTTGAAATTATGTTCCTTTAATTTTTATTGACATGTTTTGTTATTAAAATTAAAATTTTATAGTAAATTGATATAGAAGATAGCCCAATTCTTTTTTTAAAAAAAACCATTATGGACATAAATAAACATCCAGCATTGGATGGTGTTATTCATGGAATCTGGGTGTCAAGAGCTTTCCAGTGAAGTATGTTTCATGGGAATTTGTCAATGGGAAGGCAGTCAAAAACCAAATAACTCCCAGTTTTGAATTATATCTATAAGATTTTAAAAAGTAATCTAAACCAGTGTCCATCTCCACATAGTTTGGTAGCCAAAGATCTGTCTGGCCCTCCAGGGTCTCAGGCAGATTTATTTCATGGCCCTGCTATCTAATATATCATTAACAGGATATGCCCGGGTCAATACCTGAGCCCTTCTGCTGCCAAGCACGTGCTATACCATGGTGCTGTTGACCATCCTTAAGTTCAACAAACTCTGTGTCTTCTTTGTGTGTGCATCAGAAGATAGGAAACTGCCTTATGCCATGCCAGGTTTTTGGCCCATCCATCCCAGCTGCTCTCCATGGCAGACCCTTTCCCGTCACTTTCTACCACTTCCATTTAAGGGGAGTTGCCAGGGATTGAACTTGAGACCAGGAACGTATGGATTTTGTAAAATCTCTTCCATCTGCATTGCATGGATTATCAGGTGACTTCCGTATCATCATCTGCTCATTGTTGGAATCAGTAATTCTCCAATTTCCCAAATATGTGCTAGTTTGTATTTGCACAAATTTGCACCTATAACAGTTCTCAAATCCCTCCCAATGTGGAACCCCCCTCCCCCATGCATATTGCTTTAGCCTATGAGGGAAATGCACATTTTTGGCTTAAAAAAACCTTATTTGGATAAAATTCTGGAACAGAAACAAAAATACTGGCCTGCAGTGTGCAGAATCCATGCAATTTGAGAAAAGCTGGTCCACCGCAGAATCCATGGGTCAGGTTGGATTCATGGAAATCCGAACTCACTGGATTCCAATGTGGATTTCTTCCTGGGGGACTTCTGTTTAGCATGCGCTCTGCCACTGAGCTATGGGCCTTCCCCTTGGGAGAGTGTACTTGTGCATGCTTTTAGATACAGCATGTTCTACCCTGTGAATGATTACAGACACACACACACACTCCCTCGACTTCAGGGTGATATCTCTCATATTAATAGCTCCATTAGCATTCTCTGGGACTTTTCTTCCTCAAAAGTGCCTCTGAATGAATGCAGAGTACATTTCTCTTGAAACTGAAAAACTAACAAAAACAAGTCAGATGCTTTCTGCTCTTCCCACTTTGGGGAACACAAATCACTAGCTGAAAGTATCATCTGGGACTTTGCTTGTAAAGAAATACAGCTGCTCTGAATTACTCACATAGTCTACTCTTTTATTGTTCTTTAACTGTCCTAACTAAGAGTTGAAAAGGGTGGTTAAATTATAAAAGTCTACAGCTCAAATATAAACGGAGTAAGCAAGATGGCAATTTTGAAGAATAACAATGTCTGTCAATGGCTATAAGTTGTAATGCTGCTTCCAGGTTCACAGGACTCTAAATGTCCAGTCCTATCCCTGTCTACATTATGATCTTTCTACTCTTGGTGCCTGGTGGAGAACTTTTAATTTCCTCATGATCATTTAAAGCTTTTAATAGCTTTCGTATTTTTAGCTCAACTGTGTTAATGAGTACTATACAAAGTGTTTTCTTTCCTGCTTTTCGGCTACATAACCTCTAGGTGGCACTGTGGTATAGCGGAATAGTGCAAATGACTAAGTGAAAAAGCCATATCTTTCTCTTTCCCAATTAAATAGGACATTTTTCCTGTTCTTTTTTTTAAAAAAAAACTTGCTGAAAGTGCTGTAGGGACATTGTCTAAAGAATCCACAAACTAGCATCAGTATGGAATGAGAAGTGCATGATAAATGCCTTATGTAGAAAACCCCTCAGATTGCAAGTGCCTTGAAGCAGGAACCTGGTTTTTTGGGGGGGGCAGATTACTCTTTAAAGCTCCATACAGAGTGATGGTGCTATACAAATAAGAACAGCTCTGAATTTGTATTACTATCTCCATCCCCATCCCATAATTCTCTCAAGGTTTTACATTTCTTCTAATGCTAACAAACATCTTGACTGGATATTTACATTCAGTTCTTAATTCATAAAACTTACAAAGGAGGCTTTGTGCAGAGTCAGATTGCATTACTTGCTCTCTCCCTAACTCAGGCTGAAACGAGTATATTAATTGAGCCATATTTTTCTCTGTGACAGCAAACCTTAAAGTCCCCCCAGGGAGGCCTAACACAAGGAGAAACGAAGAATGCATTGTGCTTTAACAAAACAACACCAAAGATTTAAATTCACAGATCATTGCTAAGATCAGAAAACATTTCCTCACTGTGTTCATTATAGATCTTCTTTAAAAGTGAGTATGAGATAGATTAGCTGAAAGAAAACATTATATTCAAAACAAAGTCAAAGATGGAGAATGAGCTGGTTGACACTGCATAAAGGAAGTAGCCAACTTTAATCTGATATAATTTCTTGACCAGAGTGATTTCCAGACTTTCTATCTTCAGGGAAACCTTTCTATCACTGCAATCTTATGCACATCTATAACAGAAATAGGTTCCGTTGAGTTCAGTGGGGCTTACTCTCAGGTAACTAGGTTTGGGGTTGCAGCCTAGATTGTCGTGTCACTTGTGGTAGCAAATTCCATAGTAGCAAATTCCATAGTTTAACTCTCTGCTGTCTGAAGAAGGACTTCATTTGTCTGCCCTGAAGCTCCCACCTATCAGCCCTTTGGGTTCTAGAATTATGAGACAGAGAGATAGAGGGGGGGGGGTCAAATTCTCCAGGTCCAGATCCTAGGCATGGCAACATCTCTCTTTTAAGTAGGTATGATAAGTACATAAGCCTGCTTGCAAAGAAGTCTTCCTGCTGTCTGGCATTATTTGCTTAGGAAAGAAATTCTAATGCCAAGATGTAACCCATTATTTGTGCTCTACTAATTGGGGTGGGAAAAAAAGGATGTGTAGACAAATGGATTTAGAATTGATTTAATAGTGATTGGAATAAGCTCCAAGCCCAACAATTTCAGGGGGAGGGGAAAATGGTATGCAAAGTAACAGTTGTCTCTTTAATCTGTTTTATGTTGGCTGTGAAGCATGTGTTAAGCTGTTCTTTAAATGAGCTGTTTTAACTTTATTGGAAATGTTTAATTCAAGAACAGCTGGTGGGAGTTATAAACACAGACAGTGGCACTTTCCAAACAGTGAATACGAGTGAAAAACTCTGTACATTACATTCGTCATCAGGTACATAGAAAGGTGTGTTCTACGAAGTCAGATCATTGGTCCATCTAACTTAGTATTTGATTGCATTGACTGGCAGGCATGCTCCAGGGATTCAAACCAGTGTCTTTTTTGAAGACTGAACTTGGAATCATTTGCCTTCAAAGCAGGAGCACCTACCACTCAACTCTCATCTTTCTCCTACGAAGTCAGGATCTCTCAGTTTCACAATCTGTGTTTAATTCTATGGTTTCTGTGAGGTGGTGGTGTCTGTTGTTGCATTTCTGCTGCTTTTGAGTTCATGGGATTATATTTTGTTTTGTGTTTAAATTGCTTTTGTGCGAGCCATCCAGAGAATTTTGTTTTACGGGGCAATGGACAACTGCCAGAAGTAAATAATAAGCTGCAGCCAATACCCTGGGAGGCTTCAGAGCACACGCTGCACTCTTGGCCACCACCAAATTTTCTCCAGCATTTTTGTGGTGCCTCCCTTTGCCTCCTCCTGCATGCACAATGCCTTGGTGAAGGGTACAAAAGGATGACCAAGCTGCTGACATTGCCAGTTGCGAAGGCAGAACAAAAAGCAACCAACCAAAGACAGACAGACAGACAGAAGCTCTGCTACAGCCCCTGCCAAGGGTGAGCCTTACCTGTGAGTCTTACCTGTTGGAGAATTTCACTTTCCCCTGGAGAAATTTGATGGAATGGTTCTCCCACACACCTCCCAATTTCTCTGCCCATAAATAGGATGGAGAATGTCAAGAGGCGATTTGAACACAGCTCTCTCAGAAACTGTGGCAAGGCGGCTTCCTCCTGTAGGGATGGACAAAAGCCTGTTTCCGTTTCTTCCACATTCATTTTTTTAAAAAAAGTCTCAACTGCTTTCCATCCAGAATATGAAGACATTCTTATAAAAAACAAACCATAAGAAAATGTTCACCCTTCCCTATCGAGCGTTGACAAAGACAACTGCCATGCTGGGCTCAGTTCTCTTAGACTCCCAGCCGAGAGAGGCGTCCTAGGCAATTGACGGTGACACAAATCACAAGGTCGCAGCCCTGGGAAGGACCAGCCAGTACACTGGGGGAGAGAAGACAGGAGAACTCTCTGACGATGCAAAGATGAAACTTATCCGAGCTCCTTTGTGGTTGGTTAAAGTCAATGGTTGGGACCAGTTTTAGGTATGGAAAGTTAGGGTGTATCTTGGGGAGCAGCGTAGAAAATGGAGGGGGAAGGGGGAGGGGGAGGAGTTGGAAAGGGATGTTGTGGAAGGAAAGGGGAAATTATATCTTTTCCCTTTCCCACTCCAGAACTCAGTCTCATATTGTAGACTATCTATCATCTATCTATCTATATCCATCCATCCATCCATCCATCCATCCATCCATCCATCTATCTAGATGGATGGGTCCACTTTGGGGGCTGACAACCCCAATCCCGTAGCACTATATGGTATAGCACAGGAAGGCATGGGGGATACAATCTCCCTTCCCCATTTGAGAGTTCTGAATAGCACCGTAAGGTTGCTGTTCCAGGCTGTTTGGAGCCATTAACAGGATAACTTCTCTGAAGTGGTGGGGAAACGTTGCAACATTGAGTGGCAGGGCTGATATGGACAATAATTTTTAAGAGCCCAGTGGGTCCAGTGGTTGGAATGGTGGACTTGGATTAGGTGTGAAGAGCAATGTTTATTAGGACTCCAGCACATGGGGAGGGAAGTTTAATCCTGCCCTCCCCCTCTGTGATCAAGACAAAGATTGCCCCCCCTCTCCCCTGGCACACCCATCCCACATGTTGCAGCTTGACACTTGTACCAAGAATAACATTTTTTCCTATAGCTAATGCCACCAGTGGGAAATGGATTTTGTCATCTTCAGGGCAGGAGAGAGTAGGACTAAAACTCCCTTCCCTGCATACTGTGACCCTGATAAAAAATATATCTCATGTCTTTATTTGTAATACTTAAATACCACAGGATATAATAAAATCTCTACGTAGTGTAACTCAAGATTATTATTATTATTGTTTTTTTAAAAATAACGATTGCATGATTGTAAGCAAGACAATTAGCATTGCATGTAGACTTTTGTATTATGATCCTCTCAGTAGAAGCCACACAGGATGAAACAAATAATAATTTAAGCCCGTCTGCTTTTCTTCTGTTCAAAATCTTGGTTTCGCATTCTGAACACTCGCCCAGGGGGGAATTGGAAATGGCTCACCGAGGTGTTTAACTTCTTAATCTTCATTAATGAAACCTAATTGCTCAGGCCAATTAGTTGGACAGATAATCTGTAGTTCATTTATCATTTCCTCACAGCTTATTTCTGATTAATCTCAGCCATTTGCTTGGTAATGGCTCTCCTCTGAGCCCGAGGGAAGGAGTGACCTTTTCCTAAGATTATTGGCTAAACCTACAGAGACCTGGTGTGCCACCATCACAAATGCCATATCTCTAGGTCCCAGTTGTCTGATGTTCCTCAGAACGGTTCTGATTTTTAATCCTGCCATTTTAAATCGAAAGGGAAATTTTATGCTCAGTTTATACTTCAGTTTCTTTTGCATTCAATTGGTTAAATCTAGGGAAAGCTGCTCCATGTCCCTTGAGTTTAACATAGTCCCTGAAGCAACGGCTGTCTGGGCCCCAGTGGCTCTACCAAATTTTAGTCAAAGTTACAACCTGCAGCTGTCTGAAGACCCTTCTGCATCATCAAACTGCTCTGCTCTTTCTCCCTGATATGTCTTGAAAATTTATTTGCACAGTCTATTGAAGGTAATTCATCAATGGTTACTATGATGGTTCTGTGCTTCCTCCAGGATCAGAGGCTGCAAGCTCCTTTGATATTGATTGTTGGGGAATCATGAAATAGTAGAGTTGGAAGGGGCCTATAAGGCCATCGAGTCCAATCCCCTGCTCAATGCAGGAATCCACCTTAAAGCATACCTGAGAGATGGCTGATGAGGAACAATGGCGGGAGAAGGATACTTCCCATGTCCTGCTAATGGACATCCTAAAGGGATCCTGTTAGCCACTGTGAGAAACAAAATACCAGAATAGATCGCCCATGTCTGTCCCAGCACGACTCGTGTTATGATCTCCCAGGTTTTAGTATTATGAGAAAGGGAGAAAAATGTTCTATGGATTGTGCATGATGTGTTTGACAATTTACATGGGGGTATCCCATTTTATCCACTCCCAAGTCCTACGGAGTAGAGTAGGCTATGAGAGAAGGAATTTGCTCTAGGACTCCCAATGAGCTTCATGGTTGGACAGGGACTCAAACTTTAAGATTCTCAGTCCAAGTCCAATTCTTTGTCCAGCTGATACACCAGCTCTGTATTTCAGTTAATTATTTTACTTCATGTAAATAGAAAAAACGCCATGAAATGTCCAGTTGACTCTTGCACCCCAGGGTATCATTAATTACACACCCATCAGAAGCAAACTGGGATGGACCCAATCTTTTCATCTTACTAAAAGAGAACACATCCACACTCTGTTTTGAATCTGAGCTGCTACATGTTGTCATTTAAATGGAAAAAAACCCTCCTTTTGTTCCTTTTAAGCATCAATAGGAAATCGTTTTACATTTAATGGCCTAAGGAATGCAGGTCCAAATGACAATCTCTGTATAAAAGAGGCATGTATTAATCTTGTGTCTTTGTTGATAAAATCATATTTTCCATTTTCTTCCACCCCCATCTAGACAAAAGATAATGGCTTCAGATGTGTTCAGTTCCCCACACCCACTCTAATCCTGCGGAGATTCAAGGAACCAAACAAAATTTATTGAAAATTTGATTTACTGATAATTTGTATCTAATAAACAGAAAAATAAATATTATAATGGCGAGGAAAAGAATCCATCATTTCTTCTTTTTGTTTCTTGATGTTCACGGAATGAAATGTGTGTGTGTGAGGGAAATAACCACACATCTTTCTCTACAGCTGATGTGAGAGCTAAATTGTCAAGTTTCTCAGTTGTAATTCAGTTTAGAAAATTGCTACTTAAAATCTTTGTGACAATAGGAAGTCCTCCAGATAACACATAGTTACCACCTTCCACCCCAAGGATTTATCTGATTCCCAAGGTCAAAACATTTTGGTTTATTTCATTTTGGGAGGGGAGAAATAAAGTAGGGAGGATATGACTGAATATATCAAATTATGTATGCCGTGGAGAAACTGGTGAGATACAAGTCCTCCCCTCTCAAACCCTAAACTCATGGTCATCCAATAAAGTTGAATAGAGATTCAGGGCAGAGAGAAGGAAGAACATTACACAGGGCATTGGTCAGCCTTCCCTAACTTGATGCCCTCCAGATGTGTTGGGTAGAACTCTGTCTTCCCAGACATCACATCTGCAGTCCAACACACCTGGAGATCATCATGTTGGCATGGGCTGCCATTGAAGAGCCAGTGTGGTGTAGTGGTTAGAGTGCTGGACTGGGATTCAAGAGAGGAGGGAAATAGGATATCAATAATACTAAACTATGAAATCTGCTATAGCAAGAAGAGGCAGTCTGGTGTAGTGGTTAGAGTGTTGGACTGGGAGACGGGAGATCCGGGTTCTAGTCCCCGCTCGGCCATGGAAGCTCACTGGGTGTCTTTGGGCCAGTCACAGACTCTCAGCCCAACCTACCTCACAGGGTTGTTGTTGTGAGGATAAAAATGGAGAGGAGGAGGATTATATACACCACCTTGGGTTCCTTGGAGGAAAAAAGGTGGGATATAATTGCAATAATAATAATAATAATAATAATAATAATAATAATAATAATATAGTGATGGCCACCAATGTAGCTTTAAAACAGGATCAGATAAATTCATGGAGAATAAGGCTATCAATGGCTGCTGGTCAAGTTGACTAGATGTTCTCTTCAGTTCAGAGGCAGCATGGCTCTGAATTTCTTTGCTGAGGAATAGCAGCAGGAGAGACCTATTAAGCTCCTGTGTCAGGATGAGGCCCAGTCTCCCTGGTGTAGATTCTAGATCAGACTAAGAGGCTGAAGAAGGGGAAGATCAGCTGAGACAGGAAGTGGGAGAGGAAATTCTCCAAGCCTATGCAGGAGTCAAGGAGGAATCATCCCAAGAGCTTATTGAACAGGAGGCCCAGGCTCAGAGGATCTTTCCCCCCCCTTCTCCCCCACAGAAATTCAGTCTTTGTCGGAGGGGGAGGGAGCATCGGAATGGACAGATCCCAGAGTCCACTGCAGGGTCAAGTGGGTGGAATGGAGAGGAGGTGGGAAGCAGTCCGCTAGCACAGCCACATGGTAGAGTTTTCAGCTTGAAGACCCTCCCTGAAGGAGGAGCCTGGTAAAAGCCTATTGGGCAAAGCAGGGAACTGTCCATTTCATTGCCAGGCAAATTAAAGGTAGAGGATAGTTCCTAGCATTCACGCTCCTGTCAGGTGCGAAGAGGTGTCTATTTACTGAATAAAGGTTTTGTGGATTGCACAGCAGACCTCCTTATTGTCTCACATCTTGGTAGGAGGGCTTGGAATCACAACATCAGTTCTGTTTGTGAGTTTACCATAAGACAAACTTCATCATCCTCGGGTACTCCAGATGTTTTGGACTTCAGCTTGTATCAGCTCCAGCTGGATGGTCAATTATAAGGAATGCTGGGAGTTGTGGGCTACTTTGGGAAGCAGGATGCTGGTCTAGATAGGCTTTTGGTCTGATTCATCTGGGCTTTTCTTATGTTTTCTTCTTCTGGGAGTCTACTGTGGGCCCCTTCCTCTGAGACATTGCCTGCAACTGAAAGATGGGATATTTTATATTTGGATTGTTTTACTTGATGCCTGATGAGCTTCCTGGGCCAGGTAAATCATCTAAAAAGAACAGTCCCATCTGTACTAATTACCTTAGACATTAGCTTTTTATAATTTGCTTAGAAATCAAACCCATTCATGGTGCCACAGGGAAATATATGCATGCCTTGTAAGTAGGGCTGTCAAATGATTGAAGAATTATTAGTTGATTAATCACCTGCCTTTTAACTGATTTGTTGATTAAATTTAAATATATTTGCATAGCATTAAAACACCCCTCAATAGATATGCATTTTCAGATATTGGAGGGAACATGTCATGAGATATCATCTGTATTCTCCTGCAAGCAGTGGGAAGTTCTAGGGGTGGCATTACTGAGTTTAGTCGATTTTGGATGAGAGAGCCCTGGAGACTTAGGCTGCCTTTGCAATATTTGTTTCATTTTTACAAGCAAGACATGAGTAGAAGCAAATCAACACTCCTACAAGGCAGAACCTTGGAGATCAACTTCAGCAGCCTGTCTACCCAGAGGCTATACGCAGACCCATTTTAGCTAACTCCAACTACACCAGGGGATGTGCCATTCCATGTTGCTAGAAGCCTTTTTAGATGCAGAAGGTGTGTCAAAAGTCCTAGGTAGCTGCTTTCAACTGGTAGTGGTGGAGAAGACCATCAATGGCTATTGGTCCTGATGGTCATATGCTACCTCTAGTATCCATTGCAGTATACCTATGTACACCAGTTGC
This sequence comes from Anniella stebbinsi, assembly GCA_029215795.1. Taxonomy (NCBI): domain Eukaryota; kingdom Metazoa; phylum Chordata; class Lepidosauria; order Squamata; family Anniellidae; genus Anniella; species Anniella stebbinsi. The sequence goes on from JARDYH010000001.1 coordinate 2,373,329, forward strand.
TGGGGAACTTGTGGTAGGGTGATTTTACACGCATGCCTTGCTTCTGGCTTTCCTGTGGACAGCTGGTTGGCCACTGTTTGAACAGAATGCTGGACTAGATGGATCTGGCTCTGTTTCAGCTTGGCTCTTCTGATGTTCTTATGTTCTTTATATTGTGTCCTGGAAGCCCTTCAAATATAAGATGGCCCTCTGCAAAGTAGGACACCTGGATACCCTAAGTGGTATAGGTAAGGGGGAATATCAAACCTTGCCCAGGTATACCACGCTTTAATGCCAACCCTGAGAATGCCCCTTGGAATGGAGCATTTTCAGAGCAGAATATGGCAGTCGTCAGCCCATTGGAACTGCAAGGGAATTCTGATAAGCTTTGGTGCCCTCTCTATGCCCAAAAATGCAAAAGAGGGAAAATGATTTCATCCCCCTATTTCATTCTTCCCAAATTTCTCACCCTCCCCATGGGCCAAAATTTTGCAGCTTTGAAAGTTTGACTCAACCCTAGTCTGTGACCATTCCGCATCACCCAAAACAGTTGGATTATCAGCTTCACTGGCATGACTACAGTATTACACAGATGGAGTGCAGCACATACTGTGCCTGGAAAGTTAATTTAAAACACCTTAGTGAAGGAAACCAATAATTGCCAGAATTGTGTCTGCAGGTTTTGCATCTGTTGTTCTGGCAAGGTCTTGTCACACCCTGGGTGCTTGTTGTGTTTCACTCACATACACCTGCATGTCTTTCCTTGCAAAGCCTGAGAAGAATCCCCCTGTGCTGGCACTAATCTAATTGCCAGGGAAAACCTTCTGTAGCTTTGTGCACAGTGAAAAGACCCAGATGGCAAAATTCACTGGAATGTTGTCAGTCTTTACTTGTGTTTTGTTAACGTCGCCATCTGTGGCTGATATGGATCCTGCTGCAGGGAGGAAGTTGGCTTAGGAGCACAGGTACATTGCTCATTCTGGACCAGAAGGTTTGGAACAGAATAAAGGGAAGGTTTAGCCCGTCTTCAGAGTAGCAAGTGTTCAGCGCTTTTGCAAACAGAACACCTTATCAAAAATCCAGGACATTCCTATGATTTAGGGAATATGGAGCATAGTTTAGATCGCAATGCAAACAAAATCTGAGCCTTCAGCAAAGAGTTTGCTTGATCTATTAGTTCTTTCTTAGAACTGTGCCATAAGATGGGCAAATGCCTTTGGAAAATCGAGGTATTGTTTTGGATGCATGTTGGAGGCCCTGCACAACATCTCCCCGCCCCAGCAAATACATTAGTGCTGTAAGGTTTCATATAACAATCAGTTAGATGAACTGATTAAAAATCAGTTAGTCTGCTAACAGGGGCTGGCCAATGGGGTCATGTTACACCAGTACTTTGTAATCTGTTTTGGCCGCCAGCCCATTTCTGGGCTCAATTCAAAGTGCTGGTTTTAACCATTAACACCCTAAAAGACGTGGAGTCAGGTTACCTGAAGGAGTGTCTCCTTCCATATTTACCTACCCAGACACTAATGTCATTACCTGATCCCCTCTAGGTGGTTACAGGAGAGAGATAGAGAGAGTATTTTCAGTGGTGGTTCCCCATTGGTGCAATGCCCTTTCCAAAGAGGATCGCCTGGTTCCTATGTTATAATCTTTCTGGTGCCAGGTGAAGAATTTTTATTAGCAGTATTCTCCCAGGCTGCTTTTTAATGTTTTTTTTAGATCACTGAATTTTTATTGTTGCTGCTTTAACTTTAGCATGATGTGGTGGAGTAGTTTTACTCCTTGCAGGTAGGGATATCGGAGAAACCCATTTGTGGGTTGGAGTTTGATGAGTTTTCCTGGGTTTGTCCCCACCCACTGGATGTCATTCCAGTTCTGCTGCGGCACTCAATTTGGTCTGCAGCACATAGGGCAAGTTTACAGATGATTTTGGGCAGTTTGTGCATTTATTTGCAAGTTCTGCAATTTACCCAAATTTCTGAGCAATTTGCGCAAATTATTGGCTCAACACCCCTCCCCCCACAAGTGGCCCAAAAAGATCCTGGAGTTCTGGGAAAAGCCCACAGCTTGGCTCGCAAATGCAAATTGAGTCATACATGCTGAGGAATTCCATCAAGCCAAAAGTAGTACTGGATTTCCACAGCGACTGACATCCTTTTCTATAGGTTTTATCTTGGTTTCCATTATGCAGTGTCTTCATTCATGGTTTATTGTTTTCATTTTTTTTAAAAAAGTATTGTTCACCACCCAGAGTTGGATTATTGGGCAGTTTAAAAGTAAAATAATTAACTAGCTAACTAAAACTCATTGAATCAATCAAAATGTACCTTGATTAATGAGGCAGCAGGTTTTTTAATACATTATTTTCAATACAGGTGCTTATAAACTTACAGGTGATGAGCACCCTAGGGGCAGACATCCCCCCCCCCCCCGAGACAGATGGTACAGCTTCCCATTCCATCACTCCCAGGGGCATTTGCAGCCCTGTTTGTAACATGTGCAGCTGTTGTACTTTCTAGCTGCTCCAAACAGCTGTTACCTGGATAAAAAAAGGGAAATGTAAGGCAGCTCATTAAACTGTATATGCAATTTTTAAGAGGTTTTTTTGGGAGATGATTTTTCTTTCTTTCTTCCTTTCTTTTTTTAAAAAAAGAAATTATATGCAAAGGGAATGGAATGGGCATAAAAATAAAAGCTGAAAAAACTAGCACTCACCAATATATTGACAGAAAGTTCTTAATGAAGAATGCTTTGCTAAATTCAGAAGAGGAAGGTTGAGGGAAAATGATGGAGCAAAATTACCCAGAATACTGAAGAGCAATGGTCCATAATGATGTACCATTGATCCAACAGACATTTTAGGTAAAATAAAAAGGCATACAGCAACCAGGTAGAGATAGGAGGAACACCTGTGAGTCTCCCCCCCCCCACACACACAATTCACAAAATTGTGGGTGGGGGATTTCAACCCTGCACTGACCGGGGCACAATATTAACCATGGCACTGCAACATGGATTCTTGTGCAGTGTTCTGGCAGCAAATCAGGAAAATACAGACATATCTTTTTGAGCATCAAGTGAATTGAGTCCGCCAATTGTAAGCCAGAAAGAAAAAGACCCAAACAATCCCAAAACCCCCACTGGCTCACAAATTAAGACAGACCTACTAAATGTCTTTCCACCTGAAGTTCATTTTGGAGAAGCTCTTGGGAGGGGGGAGTCACATTTCAGCAGTGGGCTGGACCGAAAGCAAAAGGGTGCAGCCAACAGCAAAAAGTATGGGAATATAATATAACCATCACCAGTATGTTTTAGCCGAAATTTATCCGCAGGAAAGGTATTTCCACCCTTTAGAATGGGGGAAAACTTCACAGGTGCCAGGAAACTGCCCAAAAATTGTTGGTCATTGGAAAGGGGTGTGTCCAGGGGAAGGAGGCGTGGCCATTTGGGAGCCCTGTTGGTCCAGACTGGAACTTCAGGTGAGCCAGATTTGTTTCCCAGTCCTGAGCTTCTACACCCCTATATGAAGAGTTTAGAAAAGCCTTCTTTAGTGAAAATAGGGTGAGGAGATACAATCCATCTTTCTAGAGACTAGGGGGAGTCTCCAGATGTCCTCTACAAGCTGGAGGGCTTTTGTATGTGACAGGAGCACTGAGTCAGTGTGCCTGATGCCTCCAGTCCAGATGGAGCCTGAAGGTTCATTATATACGTATACCTGCAGTGACATAGGAATCGTTGGATCTCCCAGGCACGATCCATGCTGCTCTAGGAATAAATCTGTAAAGGACGGTACCAGATGTCTCATGTTTGTCTCAACATTTACATTGAAAGCACCATTAATCAGGGAAGGAACCATGTCATCAGCCCCATTTATGCCAGATCAAGAGGGTTCCCGGTGCCTAGAAGAGCAGAGTTCAGTAGCTCCATACAGGGGTTTCCTTCAGATTTCCTATAGCCAAGGTAAGTTTCTTTAACTAACTTACCCTGGGAGCAAATTTTGCCAATGCTAGCATCTCACAATAACATGGTTTTTAACAAGACATGTCCAAAAGGTAAGAACACCAGGACAAGGGAGGGATAGTGATTTACCAGGTACCAAGAAATAGGTACAGTTGGAACATAATTGCCTGTAGCTAGGAATCTGCCACCAATGTTCCTGAATAAAGGGGAAAAGCAATGTCTTATGCATGTATTGTACTGGGGTAGGCGACTAGGATCTTTTGCACGAATTGATCTTGCCACGGGAATACAGGACCCATCAGTTATTTTATGCTCCGTAGACTCCCCAAGACTAAGCGTATTAGGGAAGCAGCCATAAAGAGAACAGGGGATTTTATCGTTTCCCCCCAGTGCAATAAGGATTTCACACACTTCATAAAAATAGATGTACTTTCGGAGAGAAACTAACATTAGAAGTCATTCATTACTGTTCATTTGCTCAGGATGAAATGTAAGGTATTTTTTCATGTTCTTTGAAGTGCAGGAAATGAGGAGAACCAGCTTAACCAAAATGATCTGAGAATTTAGAAAATCCCTGTTAGCTTAGGAAATCATTAACTTAACTAAAGATATAAGAGGTAGCAAAATGTCAACAATTCCATGCTTTTTTTTTTTTTTTGCAAACGTGAAAACTTGCTCTTCCATAGAATGTGGACGATAGGTTTCACTCTCTCAGCTGCATTATATTCTCCGTATAATGGAATGACTATGAGTTTAATGGATTTCCTTCCCTCTGGCAATTTGCACTTGATGATTTCTATAATAAGAGTACGGCTGAGCTGAAATGCCTCCCTTCACCAAATCTCAGAGGTGGGAGCTGGGCATGGATAGACGTATCATTTTCACTCCCCCACCCCTACATTTGAATATTTTAAAACTCCACTTCATCCTATCCTGCATGAAGACATTTGCAGATTTCAGTAACTTCTTCAGAAAAATAAATAAATAAATAAACTGAAACAAAATCCAGCTGTAATGGATACAACTTTTCCCAGCATGGAGAGGACCATCTTGGACCTGTAGCTGATAAGATGAGGAGCCTGTCAGAAAATAATAATAATAATAATAATAATAATAATAATAATTACAATTCAAAACAACAACAAACAAACAGATATCAAAACTCCAATTCAGCACTGCAAACATAGTTGAATGCACTGGTTTCAAACTCACACTTTTAAGAACTAAGCACTCATCCTGCCCCTGGATGAGCGAACCTGTCAGTTTGTGACCTATCACAGTCCTCCTTGGGGTAATGCGGAGCCTCAGGACAAGGGGAAATGACAGATGGGCTGTCCCCAAGCTGAAGGCTAGAGCATGGATGGGACCGTCTTAAAGGGAGGTCTGCTTGGACATTGCCTACAAGTGGAAAATACCCTCCTCCATCCATCCATCCATCTGATCTCCCTGTGTGGGATACTATTGTCAGGTAAGATGGCCAGATTCCTCTGTATCATTGAATCATTCAATATTTCTGAATATAGGAGTTACTGTATTTTATTTTATTATGAAACAAGCAAACAAATAATAAACACAATAAATTAATATATCAGCCCTGGAATGCACAATACTCCTTTCAGCGTCTGAAGTCTTGAAATGGATGCACTAGATCAGCAAAAGCAGCAAATGGCTCCGGGGTTAGAACGTATTTACATATGTGGTGGTTATGTCCAGAGGCAAACATTTTTTGGAACAAGGTGTTCCAGGAGATCAGTTTCATAACTGGACAATGGGTACATCCAACTCCTTATCTAGCATTATTAAACTTATATAAAGGATTAGATAGCAAACATTCTGATAAGGGTTTAATCAGCCATCTATTATTGGCAGCTAGATGGCTGGTCGCCAAGCATTGGAAAGATGGCAAAGGGCTTCATGTAAAAAACTGGTACCAAAGGGTTTGGCAAATTGCTCTTCTGGAAAAATTGACAGAGAAAGTGAGGAAAGTGCAAGTTTATGAACAAAGAGGAAAGGGGGAGATTGCCCCTCCTTACCATATATAGATATTTGGAGTAGATAGAAGATTGGCAATGCCGGATAATTATTTTCCAATCTCTAAACAGACAGTTGTAAAATGAAATTTGTAATTCTGTTCTGTTCTGTCATGAAATGTCTATTTATATGTGTGTGTATATATATATATATATATATATATATATATAAATTGAAAAGGTAACACTTGATTTTGTATCCACAAATAACAAAATAAATATTTAAAACTCAAAAAAGAAGCAGCAGCAAATGGGGATGAACTATGTCGGCCTTCTCACGGACTGCACAGAGCTCTTCAAGAGTGGTCATCAGCTCGACCGCTTGCTGTTGCAGGCAAAGCCTCCTAGATTCAAATCTCAGTAGGAAGCATATTTTGAAACTGTAAAATGAACTCACTGGAGGGCCTGATACCACTGCATCTGTGCTTCTAGAGTGGTAAAAAATAGCTTCTTCTCTAGGGATGCCTGGACCCTTTGCAGGTTTTCAGAAGAGTGTTTGCCAAGTATGACAAAAGACATTTTGGTGTTTGCTTCCTATGTCCCATAGGACTGGTGAGAGACGATTCTGAGTAGCCTGCCGGAACGGCTGACTACTGCCCCTTGTGGCAAGCCATGGAACTTCAGCCAGTTGGAGAAGTACCTCCCCGATATGGCCTGGCTCCACCCACTCTCTGGTTGGCCATTGGCTATACATCGTCATTGGCAGGACGATGTATAGAAGACTTCCTTCAGCAATGTATCTTTCCTTGAGTAACAAGACTTACATGAGCTCTAGGTTGTCTTGTATTTCTCCACAATGTGTCTAGAAATGACAAAGTGTTTATGGTAGCCATACTGCCGCCAAGTCATACTTTGAAGAAGGGGGCTGGAAATGCCCCAGAAAATTTTACGTGATCAGAATACACAATACCAAGAAGATGGACCAATGGTCTGACGTAGTGTAAGGCAGATGCAAAGGGGTCCCTTCTTTATTCACATTTTGCAGGGCTGATTCTGCTTCATCCTTGGCAAACATGCAATCTCGTTTGTAGGGATCATAAGTTGGTAGGATATGCATCTCCAAGATGTGGAGCACCAGAGGAAAAAATGGCACTTAGATGAAATAAGATATGCAAAGCTGTAAACAGGCTTTGGAGTTTGTATGTATTTATGCAAATATGTGCATCTCCCATCTGAGTGGAGAGGAAGATGGCAGGCAAAAATTCAGCTAGGAGCGATTGCTCCCCACCGAGTAATTGAAGAGTGATTAATTATTTGTAGGGAGAGCCCTCATAGCTGGCTCGGCCTCTCCCTATTCTCAGGTGACTGGCCTCCCATAGAGATAAAAGGAGCAATCTCATTAGCTTAAAGCAGCAGGGACTCTGCTAAACTCAGACTTGCAATCCTTCATGTTGCCCCACCTGGTAAGCTCGAGTACATTATTTGGAAGGTCAAAACCAAGAGTCCCATATTGAGCTCCGAATGCGGTGATCTTTCAATACAAATAGGCACAGCTGGAGCTCTGAACAAGCTTAGGAACCGGAGTGCAATATATTATCTACACAGAGATGGGTGGGGAGGGGAGTAGAAGGGATCATTTCATAAGCCGTGCATGCCCAGTGCTTTTCCTGCCCAACAGATTACTACATTGAAGAGAGTCTCAGCAGGAGGAAGCCAGGGAGGCCATGGGGAGCTTTGCTCATAGAGAGAAATGCTTAGTTTGATCTCATTTCTAATATATCACACACAAAATGGCAGTCATTATGATGGGTATGTCCAAAGGGAGAGCTGGGAGGGAGGCAGGTAAATGCCTGCTAGGAAGGAACGAAACTGTCCATTTCAGTTTCTCTCTGCTTCTCATTTTATAAATCTGAACTATGCATTGTCCTGAACTTTTTGGGGGAATATATATATATATATATATATGCATGAAAATTCATATGCCTTTCTGTGTGCATTTCTCTGAATACATGCATCTGTGCGTGCAATTTTGCCTAATATGCATATATTTTTGAAAATAATTGTCCTAATATAATGTATTTTTGGAATTTTTTTAAAATATATATATATATATATATATGAATTTCTTGGCATGCATTTCCCCAAGATACACAACTTCTATTCATATTTTGATTGGAGAAGTCCACTGCAAAATTTGGAGAGGAGTGTATTTTGAAGGATAACTGAGTTTCGCCTTGCATGGTGATTCGAAAGTGTGAAATTGGGTGTGTTTGTATCAAAATGTGAAGTAAGCAAATTTCTCTTCCATCCTTTCAAAAGCCACCTGTAACAGGCGTGTGTAGTGGAAACAATAATATCCCCCGCCATTTTGAAGCCACACCCATTTCACCTTCTATTTGCTTCAGTGGTAGTTATTTCTTTTTATCTTCATTTTATGTGCATCCGTTATCTTTTTTCCATAGATTTCAGTGGAGGCCCACCTGGAATTCTGCTTCCTGCAACTGCAGTATTTTTTGGGCATGAAATATGTTGAGCATGTAATCCTCCCTCAGGGCATCAGACCTGCTAAAGGCCAGAGGGAGAAAACAAAGGCATAAAAAGAAAACAAATGTACCCACATGCATTTTTCACATTTATTGTGTTATTTCGTGTTAATGCAGACTTTTCCTCTATTCTCTTTTTGCTCCACTTCCACATCCATATTTTTCTGGATCTAGCCAGCCCAGCCCCATCTACGTCTGTTTCTCCCCCCTCTCCCTGTGCAAATTTATTTTAATTCACACCTCTGTTCGTATTGAGTGTAATAAATTACCCAAAGACTTGTGATCTGGGATAATTATTCCGCCACTGATAAAGTAGTTGCATTGTGGTCGTGTTTGTGCTGCCAGACTTTTATTTTTTTAAGTACTTATATTACAAAACCTTTGTTTTTAGTATTCAGGAAAGGTAAGAAATGGCTTCCATTAGTCCACGAAATTAATTGTCGGTGTCATCATGCCCAGACAAAGATTTACTCAGCCGAGAAGTGAACTAGAGACTTCAGGTTGTGTCCAGATCTGTAAATAGGATTTTTTTTTTTAGCAACCCCAAAAGTAATTATAAGGGAACTAATTCAGGCAATGTTGATGGAAACTCATTCGGTGGGATTTTAAATCACTCAGCAGGCCTCTCCAACTGGAATCTTTGCCTTGAAGTTCTGAAGCTGCTGTGATGAATCAGGTTTGCCAGAGATGTTACTGCATTTGCCTTTGTTATGAGAGGATGGACAGAATAACTGGGTGGGTCACCAGCTTTATTATACATATCTAACCTGTTCTTCTTTGAAATTGTTTCTGCCAGCATGACCAGAAGACAAGAACATTCTGCAAGTCCTCATATTACATTAATCATGGGGTCCTGGCAATTGACAGGGGTTGTACGTGGTATAGGATCCCACATTTTCTGTCAATACAGCAGGGGTGTCAAATCCTTTAAAGCCCAAATCCAATTTCATAGGAGCTTTCAGGGACCACATTCCAGTGGCGGAACAGACTGAAGGCAAAGTGGGTGGCGCCAAAGGCCCAACTACTCAAACTACCCAATGTACCAGCATATTTTCGCTTAATGCTCTTCTTGTCCTTAAGCCCTAAGAGAGGATGGCAAGCTTTTAGAATGGAGTGTGTGTGTGTGGAAAGCCGGGGAGCACGAAGGTGAAAGGAGGTGGAAAGGAGGTCATGGACATCTGAGGAGCCCCAGAAGGCCAGGTTGGGTTTCCATGCAGGCTGGATTTGGTTTGTGGGTCTAAGAATCAACACCCTGTGCTACAATGTGGTACGAACTTTCAAAAAAATAATAATATAAGAACTCTGTCCAATTGGACCATCTGTTCCACATCCGGTTTCTGACAATGGACATCCATAGCCTTCTGGGAGCAGAAAAGCAGGGCATGAAGGCAACAGCTGTTTCCCACTGTTTGTTTCCTAGCAATTGGTATTAAAAGGTACACTGCCTCTGAACATGGATGTTCCATTTAGTCATTGCGGCTAGTAATACACCATCCTCCTGGTAATCTAATGGCTGTTGCTGCATCTTGTGCCAGTTGATTCTTAATTCTTCACTGTGTAAAGTGATTTATTTCATCAGCCTTGAATCTGCAGCCCATCAGTTTTATTGGCTGACCCTGAATTATAATGTTATGAAAGAGAAGGAGGGAATTCCTGATTTCTTCATTGGTGGTCTTTTCTACTCCATGTTGACCAGTGGTAGGGAGTGAGTTTGCACTGGCTTTTAATCTGCTTATCAATTCTGGTCCTACATGGATGTATAATTATAGGTAACCTTTTAGTTACTGGGTAACCACTTTCAGACTCTTGGGAGTGCTTTATTGGAATGGGTAAATCTGTCTTCTGAATGTGAAGGACTTCATGAATTTTGGCAAATTCTGATCTGAAATGAACTGAAAATAAATTTCTTACCTAACTGCACAAGCCAAATTCAACAGGCACAGCTATTCCCAGCACATAGAGGCCATGATGTACCTGGTAGCCATATAGGTGTTATGGTTGAGGAATTTCATTTTTTTTTTAAAAAAAGGAACCCTAAGCACTCACATGGTTGAATACACAGATATTCAAACCCAGATTTTCAAGAGCTAAACTCTCAAAGCCCTGGGCCTGCAGAGATGAATCTATCTGTTTTGATTTCTTCCATATTCAAGGATTTGAAATCTCAACAAAGTCCTATACAGAACTTTGCCAATGTTGGTAAAGTCTTATAAAAACCAAATTGAAATAAAATTCTCACTCATCTCTAGCTGTACCAAGTGCATTGTTGTTGTTGTTGTTTTTATCACAGGACTCTGTGTGTGTAGAAATACTTTGTTAAGTCACCATCATATTATGAGCAGACTCAAAGACAAAAAATGGCCTTGGCTACATTTATTTTGTGTAAAATATTTATTCTGTCATTCCTCCTTGAAGCTCAAGGAGGTCTCCTTGGACTCACAAAGCAGTGATCTATGTTAGAGAGGGACTTGTTGCCCATCTGATGGCCTTCATTTCTTCTGGAAAAATGAAGACCCCATGAACCAGTTGTATACATGGCCATCTTACCATGATTTTTCAGTCATCCTAATGCAGGTTGACAGTTCCAGTGGATGTAGCTGTCTTTTTGCAGGGAGACGGAGTGCTTTAATATCACAGGTACTCTGATCACACTTTATTATTGAAGGGAGGGATATTTCTTTATGAGAAATATCTGAAATTGCTTTAGCTACCTGCCAGCTGGTGGTGTCACTGGCAAATGAAGACCTGCAGGAGGCTTGCATATCCTACCACCAAATAGGAGATGTGATAACGGAATCCCAGGCTTCATGGCTTACAGCAATGCAAGTCGCCAGGTGGACAACCTTCATTAGGGATTTGAACCTAGATCCCCTGGAAGTCCAGTGCTTAGCTATTATGCCACAGAAAGATTTCCTCTGTGGAATTTCCTGCAGCTCCATGTAGAGGTAGATAAGCAACTCTCTGTTCTCTATCACAAACAAACTGGGTTTTGTGAGCATTTGCTGCAAATATTGGGAAACCCTCAAGGGGGCATTGAATGCTTGCAAAACCCATATAAAAATAAAACTTCACGTCCATTGATTATGGCAGGAAATGACCCTTCTTAGCATGTTCAGAAGCATAGTTTCAATGTCTGGAGTTAGCCAGACAGGTCTGCTGGCTGGCCTGGTTGGTGTAGAGGGCTGGATCTCCCCCATAGGGCCAGTTCCCCATCACTGCCAGCTTTGAGAGGTAAAGAAGAAATCGGCAAAGAAAGAGAGTCAAATTATCTGATCACCATCGAAAGGCCTGGACCAGACTTGCTTGCGCCTGGGCTGAACTAAATAGGTTGTAAATCCCGCATGCCGCGTGTTGCTATTTGTGTGCCTGTGCTTGTGGGCATGCCCACTCTCCTCCCTCAGGTGGCCACTTGTACATCACCAAAAAGAGGATCCCAATTTACATAACATTTTCAAATTTATATGTATAGGTGCAAATTTAGAAACAATCACTATAATTTAAATAGAAATGCAAAACATCTCACCATAGTCAAGAAGATTAACCAGGTGACCTGTGTGTCCTGATCAGTCTGCTGTCCTGGTACTGCTAACCATTGATGGGCAATTTCAGGGCCCCTGGTGTCCCTCCTTATGGCTCATTGAGTTTAAATCAGTCCATCAAAGAGAACGGACCTTCAAATACAGGAAGTCCCCCTACTAGCTCTCCAAATAGAGGACTCTCCTCTGTAAAGTATGACTTCTGGCCACCATCCTTCTCCCTATCCCTTTCTGTCCTGCTGTGCCCATAAGCCCCATGCTAGATATGCCTGAATCACACCCCCAAGCTCTGCTCCCACTCTGCTGAAGTTGATACCTACAAAATCCTGTGCTTCCTTTCTGTCCAAGCCCCTGTGCTGAAATAACAATCTCAATTAAGCCATGAGGTCTGGGATGCCCGTTTTCAGTCCTCTTTGGTGGGAGGATATAAACTCTTCCTGTGAGTCTACTTGGTTGCTCTCTGCTCCAGCTGGCAGACTATTGGAGTAGTAATTTCAGATATCTCTCGTAAAGAAATCTAAAACGGCTTTTGGTAATAAAATGCACATCAAGGCACTTGTAATATTAAACCACTGTCTCCCTGCACAGAGGTGGCTGCATCAACGGGAACTGCCAAAATGTATTAGAATTAATGTTTAAAGAAACAATGCCTCAGTAACATATCCATGCCTATGATTGTGCCTGTGTGTCTTCATTTCAGCCAGCAGAAATGCAGGTATTGGGCTCATAAGAGATGTAAAAGAAAAGTGGCAAATTTATCACATTAGAGGGAACACTTTGAAGTTTGATCTCTCAAAATTCTCTGAAAGTATCATTGCAAACAGCTCCGGCAAGATATTCACTCTGTAACAAACCTGCACACTTCGTCAGGAAGAACAATACTTGAGACAGATTCCTAGTCACGAACTTCCATTAGCTCTAATAGCTATGTTGGGGTTGCCATATCATTCAAGAGGAAATCCTGTTAGATGCCTCAGAAGAAGAAGGGAAGACAGTATTGGCCCCTCTAACGCATTTCCTCCACCTGAACTCATTGGCTGTCAATGGCTGGGATTTTTCATGGGCTTCATTAACTAAATGAAAGCAAAATGGCAGCATTAGCAACCACTCCTCATTGTCACAGCACTTTAACGGGATTATGGGATAGCCAGAGCTGTTGCACATTCAAACTGGCCCCCTTGGCCATGCATGTTGTGGCACTTGGGTGGTACACTGCAAAAGGTGTGGAAGCTGAGATGAAACAGCTGATCCATCTAGAGTGCTGAGGGTGGTGGGAAGGATAAAGCATCACACTCACCCAACGCCACCTTCTGCAGCTGCAATGGATTAAGTTCATGAAATGACGGTGCTATCCTATATACATCTACTGGAGTTCAATGTAAATGTACATATGGTTGCAGCTTTACTTGATCTAGTTGTGCATGATCTAATCTGTGTTCACTGTATCAACATCATAAGAAGATCCCTACAAAGACCTATTTCTGAGGTGGGCAATTTATGGCCCTCCAGATGTTTTAGCCTACAACTCTTGCAATCCTCTCCATTGGCTATGCTGGCTAGTGCTGATGAGAGGTGTAGGTCACATGTTGTAACGCAACATTCTGCACCTAACAGTGGCCAACCAATTGCCTATGGGCATGTTTGCCAACAATTGATATTCATGATGCCTCTACTTCTGGAGGTAGCAAATAGCTATGGAGACTAGTAGCCATTGACCAGTTTATCCTCCATGAATTTGTCTAATTCCCTCCTAAAGCTGCCTGTGGGATTCCCATAAGTTTGCTAAGAGATACTTACTTTTGTCTGATCTGGTGATCTCTCTTCATTCAGCTTCATTGAATGACCTGGGCTCTAGTCTTCTCCTTATCTATGCTCTCCAAACCATGGGCAATTTAATTAGGCTGACCATCTGAAAAAGAGGACAGGGTTCATGTAACTTTAACAGTTGTAGAGAAAAGGGAATTTCAGCCGGTCTCATTGTATGCAATTAGTCTCTGGTGAAATTCCCTCTTCATCACAACAGTTAAAGTTGCAGGGACCCTGCCTTCTTTTGTATATGGTCACTCTAGTATATTACCTGCAACTTTAACTGTTGTGATGAAGAGGGAATTTCACCAGGAACTAATTGCATACAAATGACACCGGCTGAAATTCTCTTTTCTCTACAACTGTTAAAGTTACATGAGCCCTGTTCTCCTTTTCATATGGTCAGCCTAATTTAATACACCTTTGCCGTGCCTCCCTACATGTTCCACCACCCCTAAAATAAGTGCCTTAGGAGCCATTATGGCTAAAAGGTGTTCTTAAAATATAATGCATTAAAATATGAAAGTCACCACTCAAGACAAAATGGCAAGTACATTCAGGACTAAGCTGTCATGAGCCAGGTAATTTATTCTGGACATTTTATCAACTGGAGAGCCGTACAATCCCATCCATCGATCCTTTTAATACATTGAGAACCTCTGAGCCATCCTTTTCTGCTTTTTACTGTTTATACAAATAGAAAATGCTGCTTTTAATTCATGGTTGATGTCTTAACTTAATTTTCCATATGACACATGCAGTCACAGTTTAAAGAACACTGACTTCATCTTCTCCACTTGCAAGCTCCTTAGTTTCATTGTCCATTAAATCATTGCTAAATCCATTTGTGACGTGGTTTGCAGCAAGAATCTCCAGGAATGCCTAATGCTAAGGAGATGGGTTCAGCTAAATTCTAGTAAAGTGAGACTATATGGGTAAATGAAGGTGTCGTGATGACAACATGGTTACTTAGCCAAGACAGATTCCTAAACCGATTCTCATCACCTGTGAGGTTCAAAGCAAATGCAATAATCTATACAATTTGGAGGAGTACACAGCATTTAGAGACAGGCATGTAGAGAGCCAGTGCAGTGTAGTGGTTAGAGTGCAGGCCTTGGCATTGGGTGATCTGAATTCCAGTCCCCACTCAGCCTTGGAAACTCACTGGGTGACTTTGGGCCAATCACATACTCTCATCCCAACCTACCTCACAGGGTTGTTGTTGTGAGGATAAACCTGGGACCTTCTGCATGCAAATCAGATCCTCTACCAAAGAGCCATGACCCTATGTCCAGTCCCCCCCCCCCCACGCCCAAACCTGGAGTTGGCCATGTTTCCTGGGCTTTTTCTCCAGTTTAATTTTGTTTTGTCATCATTGACAACGGCAATAACAACAAATCAATAAAAATATGAATTACAATGGAATATATATGGATGTAAAATGGTGCATATTATTTCTAGTGTACTATGGTCCACAAAGAATCACTGGGGGGCATTTTAGTCTATGTCTTTGCTTCTGATAGATTCGCAATGGTGTGTGCAGTTTTCCCCAGCCATTAAAATATATGGCCTTGTTGGCATTTTGGATTTTGAACTCTCAGGAGGTGTTATTTTTTTTATCACTAAGAACTATCAATTAGCACCCTCGTTGCAGCTTGAATCATTAATCCTCAATTAATGGGGGATTAGCACCATTTTAGCAGAGAGCATTAATGTGCTTCTCAAGTGAAAAAGCACAAACAAGGTGCTAGCTGTAATCTGGATTTTCCGTTTCATGGCATGTACAATGCAGGTTTTTTTCAGGTTGCTGTTGTAGTTGAGAAAAATCTAGACTTCCTCAGACTTGACTAGACAGAAAGCTTCATGGTAGGGCGATTCCTTCTGAACATCCTTTTCGATGGCTGGTCCCCATGGTTGGTTAACTAGCAATCCACATTGCAGTGCTTTGGGCATCATCACATCATCCAGTAGTGGCAAAAAGTATGGTGTGTCTGGATTCTATGGGCTAAAGGACTCTGTGCAGAAAGCTGAATGTGTAGAAGCTTCTTGCTCATGTGTAAGGTACCACGCAACACACCAGGGACTCTTGCAATAAGGCCCAGGCACCTTACTCCCTGCACCACCTCCACATACTGCAGCCATAGCCAACCACTTCACCCCAGTGGTGAGGATCTATGAGCAGGAGCTCTTCCTCAGATCTCAATCATCAGGAAGATTCATATGGGAATAGGTGGTCCTTCTACAGAAAGCTAAGACACATCACTACCAATAAAAAGGGGGAGTTTCTGACAGAGTTGTTATCTAGGGGTGATCACTTCCCATCTTCTGAGGCCTGTACTTCTAGATGGGCCTCACTGCCAAGTCCTGGAGCTTCCTGGTCCCAATCCTCCTCCTCCTTGCTGTTGCTGCTCTTCAATTGCACTCTCTGTGGAATGGGACCAAAGGAAGAAGCAAGAACATGGGCATCAGCGATCATGGCAAAGGGGACCCCCCCCCCAAGTGTCGTGCCTCTCTTACCCCTCGCTGAATTTGGAGACAATAAAGAAGTCTGCTACGTAATCCACAAAGCTTTATTCAGGCAATAAACATCTTCTGCCAGCTGAAGGGAGTCTAAATGTTCTAGGGGATTTGTCCTCTAGGCAAGATTATGCAAAGTAAGCAAGATGGTTGTTCTTTCAAGAAAGGGAAAGCCCGTTTCTTTCAGTATGCCTTAACTTCAGGGAGACTGGTTCTGACCAAGCCGTTTCGCCTGGACTGACCTTTCAGCCCACCTTTCTCTCCTACAGAATCTCACATCCACCAGGCTTTCCACGCCCTCTTCCTCAGAAGAAGCCTGCTTCTCAGCTTGCTGATTGTTTACACCCTCAGAGATAAGGGCTGGCAAAAGTTCATTCGCAGCTGGGGAAGAGCCCGTGGGAGCCAACTTCCCCACTCCTGATGCAGGCTGGGATGTCTCTTGTGCTGTCCCTTTGGCCTCAGAATCTGACTCTGAATTATCTTCTGAAAGTCCCTCTCTCTGCCCAAGGGGAACAGGTTTAGACACAACACCAGGGAAGGGAGCTCAGTGAAATCATGTTGCTTTTGGGCCCTCCAAAATCTGGAACCAGCACTAGCCTAAAAAAAATAATAAAACAAATTGCCGGATGATGTAAAATGAGCAAACACAGCAGAAATCAAAATGTAGATGGGAGAAAAGGCTGAAGCAGTCCATGAAAACAAAACAAAACATTGTTTTGGAAGAGTTTTGGACGTCTCTAGGGGACAAATGAATCTGCAGAGGTTTTGGACAGCCATTTAAAGTTGAGGCTGAATAGCTTAATTACTGAAACTTATTGCAAGGCAGGTCTAGAGTTGCTTGAAGAAACTGATGTTCCTCCCCTCGTTTTAAAATCACATTAGTGCCTTAATTAAAATGGGATGACTGGTAAGCGTTCCATCTTAGTCGAAAGGGCTGGAGGAGCAGCAGAACAGCCATATTGTATTTCCCTCAAAGCGGCTTTTCTTTATCGCCACCACACAATGTTACAGGAATCAGAATTAACATGCTTGGGGGCTTTGTGATATATATATATATATATATATATATATACCCAAATAGAATTATATGGTTGGATTTAACTGAAACTTCAAAGCAGGGAAAACATAATCCCGACAAATCAATTGGTTATCTTGAATTCTAAGCCAGCTGTTCCCAGTCCTATAAAGCACTGGCCCTTTAAATTTGGGGAAACTGCTATTTTTGCTTCCTACTTTCTGGTTGTTACTCCCAGAACAATAAGAGAGGGACATTGTGCTCAAGGAAGTCAGCTTGGTGTAAAGATGCTCGTCTTCACCTGGATTTCCCAAGCATAACTTTGACGCTCGTTGCTCCGATTTCCATAAGCACTTTCGAGCATCGTTTGACTTGTGTGAATGAGAAAGTTGCCCAAATCAAACAGGATTGAAGGGGGAAACTGCAAAAATGTGAGATTTTTCAAGGTTTCACAACTTTTCCCCATAGACTAAAGCATGAACAGTGTTACATTTTCTCTGGAATTTGCCCAATTTTCAAACGCAAGTGCACGTTTGAGCATTTGCAAGCATTTTTGGAGAACAAATTTTGCCCTAGAAATTGGAGGACCTAAGCTACAATCTGGTAACACTATGTTCCGGGGAGATGCCATAGATGGACATTGCTTCCTGCCCCCATCCACAAATTTAGAGGTCAAGAACATTTGTACTTACAAGAGAGATTTCGATAAAATGACAGCTCAGGTTGTACCTTTATTTATAGAGTCCTGTCATGATTCAGCAACTGGAGATTGTTCTACCAAAACAGATGCTTGCTGTTTCAACCGTTACGACTACCAGCCAAAATTCGCTGGGGTGCTGGAGGCAGTTGTAGATGAAGTATTTGAGGTACTTACTCTAATAGATAAAACATAACTTCACACAATGGCTGAATTCGGACAACACGTTAGTCAATGGTGGGGTAATAATCAACTTTACAGTTGTTCATCTAGGGGGTACTCCCCACACAACAGGGTAATAAATAATCAACCATGGTGTGGATTAGGATCAGCACTGAATTGACTATGGCAGCATTTGGACAACACGATAGTCAATACAACTGACGATTGTTTCCCCACCCCCAGTTGCTTAATGTGTCGTCCGAATTCAGCCAATGTCTGGCTGCATGTATGGCCAACTCAGGGTATTTTAGTATTCTGGAATCAGATCAGCTTCTCTTTTTGGTTTTGTGTCCTGCATTCCCCGCCCCCTCTGAAGCTCAGATCCACTCTGTCTCACACCTGCTCCTTCACCTTTGGAGTCAACGCTGCTCCTTCTCCTGTTCATCCAGTAAAAGGCTTGTTGGAGCTCCAATCAGCCCATCTTTCAATAGGTTGTTCTCAGATTCTGTAAATCCAACCCTCTTTCTGAAGGGTGGAATTCATATATGTCAGCCAAGAGACAAAAGGTAAAAGTGGCTTTCTTGTGTACAAGAAATGGTCTGCACAATCTTTACAGCTTTTCATCTTTGATGCGTGACTTCTGTTTGTAGGCAGGGGACATCTGCTCCCATTGAGAGGAAAAGAGGAAAGAAAAGGACTCATTGTGCTGGCGATGATGTTGTCAGTTTTGCAGAGGTGAACCATATAGTCTGTGCTTGAATGTTTGGACAAAAAATACTGATTCTGGGGAGAATACCCCCACCCACCCATTTCTGTCTCAGCACCATTTTCCTCCTGCTGCTTTTTCTGGATTACTCACATGGCTAATGGCTGATCACATAGTAGTAAGTGGGATGATGTCATAACACGAGCTAATCATATTTGGTGATGCGATGGTGCCACTGGGGACAACTGAAGTCAAGAGAAAGTCATTTAAATCGATAGCTCAACGTTTCACAGGTATTGCCAAAAAACCATTGAATGGAATGTATGTGTGGAGTTTTTGACAGTGCCAAAAAATGTTCTTGAAAAACAGTTAGAAAAGGAAGACAGATACGTTTCTGTCTGCAAAAAAATTATAATATTGGCAGCCAAAGTAAACAAAGAAAAGTTCAATGCTGCTTGCCAGTGACTGTGAGCTTAGAGTTAGAACACTGAGTTCAATTCTTGGAGAGTGTTGTTGTATTCAGTTCCTTCACTTGCACTTCAAAGACGGCCTTGGAGAGATTTTACAGAGTTCAAAGGAAGGGTACAAAGTAAGCCTTGGTGCTGAAAAACAACATCTACAAGGTAAGACAGAAGTAGGTTGGTTGAAACAGAAGCTGATGGGAAAGTTCCTGGGATAAAAAGGTTCTCCATTTGGATCAAGGCATCATTTTAACTAGGCGTGTGCACGGACCCCCCGGATCGGATCGGGACCCAGATCAGGACCTCCGAGATTGTCCTGGTTGTTCAGGACAAATTCGGAGGTCCCTCGGATCAGATCGGAGCCTATCCTGATCCAAAAATCGGACATCTGATTTTTGGATTGGCCGCCATTTTTGTTTTCTCCATAGTCTTGCATTGGGGGAAAGAAAGCTTTCCCCCAATGCAAGTCTATGGGAAAAAAATTAGGGGTGTGCACTGGATCAGGTCCGATCCACGATCCGGATCCGATCCAGGGGAAATCGGATACAATTATCTGATTTCTGATCAACCCGCTGGATCATTTGATCCGATCTGATCTGGAAAGGACCCGATCCAGATTGGAATGGATTGGAGGATCGGCGGGTGCCCGCTGGCGCCGGCCGCTGCTTCCATGGGCAGGCACCAGCGGGCGCCCACCAATGGAAGTGGACAGCGGGGGGGGGAGCTTCCCTTGCGGGGCTGTCCGCTTCCATCGGTGGCCGCCAGTGGGCACCCGCCGATGGAAGCAGACAGCCCGGCCAGGTGAGGATCGCGGGGGGGAAGAGGGAGGGAAGGGGTCCCACTTACCTTCCAGGGATGTCCGCTCCCCTCTGCTGCTGGACGCTACTGCGAGCAGGCTTTGCGGCTTGCCCCTGAGTAGCATGCAAGGTGATGCTATTCAGGACGGCCCCCGCAGGTAAGCCAGGGGAGGGGGAGGGTGCTTACCCCCCCGGGGCCATTTACTTCCATCCCCTGGTGCCCGTGGGTGCCAGAGGATGGAAGCGGACGGCCCTGGGTGGTAAGGAGCGCGGGGGAGGGGGCTTACCTGCCAGGGCCATCTGCTGTAGATGGCCCCAGGAGGTAAAAAACGCGAGGGGGGCGGAGGGAGTTAGGCCCCCCCTCCAATTTTTCCCCATAGACTTGCATTGGGGCAAAGCTTTCTTTCCCCCAATGCAAGTCTATGGGGAAAACAAAAATGGCAGCTGATCCAAAAATCGGATGTCCGATTTTTGGATCGGGATCGGGTCTGATCTGATCCGAGGGACCTCTGATTTTGTCCAGAATGATCCAGGACAATCTCAGAGGTCCCGATCCGGGTCCTGATCCGATCCAGGAGGTCCGTGCACACCCCTAGAAAAAATGGTGGTGGGTGGGTGAGGGGGGCGCGCTACTCAGGGGCAGGCCGCGAAGCCTGCTCGCAGTAGCGGCCAGTGGCGGAGGGGAGTGGTCGGCCCCAGCAGGTAAGCGGGCCATGGGCCCCCTGCCCCCCTCCCCCCTACTTACCTTCTGGGGACGTCTGCTCCCCTCCGCCACTGGCCGCTACTGCGAGCAGGCTTCGCGGCCTGCTCCTGAGTAGTGTGCCAGGTGATGACATCACCTGACGCACTACCTAGGGGAAGGCCGTGAAGCCTGCTCGCAGTAGCAGCCAGCAGCAGAGGGGAGCAGATGTCCCCAGAAGGTAAGTGGGCCTCCCTCCCTCCCTCCTCCCCCCCATGATCCTCACCTGGCTGGGCTGTCTGCTTCCATCGGCAGGCACCCGCTGGCACCCGCCGATGGAAGCAGACAGCCCTGCCAGGGAAGCCCCCTCCGCTGTCCGCTTCCATCGGCGGGCACCCGCGGGCGCCTGCTGATCCTCTGATCCATTCCGATCTGGATTGGGTCCTTTCCGGATCAGATCAGATTGGATCGAACGATCCAGTGAGAAGATCGGAAATCAGATAATTGTATCCGATTTCCCCTGGATCAGATCCGGATTGTGGATCGGACCCGATCCAGTGCACACCCCTAGTTTTAACCAATCCATTTCTACAAATGAGAAACAGAAACCCACATTCCATTTTGCAGCATTTTTATATCTTAAAGCATTTCAAGCCATAAATAATATTTTAGTACATAGTAAACTCTTATGCCCTTCATAGTCATCATTCAACTACATTGTCAAGGACGAGATGTGCTTTCATTGATTAAAAGATAGAGATTCCATACCAACCCCTTCCTACTCAAATGCTATACTTATCAATGGGGGGATTCATACATTGATTTGTTTTAAAGTAGGACGTAAATTTATTCATGAAACAGATTGTTTTGAGAGGTGGCGGTTTCTCCTTCATTGAATGGATGGGCAATTTTGCAGTCCCCCCGTTCCCCCCAGTTTTCTGTACTGATTTTGTGCAGATCAGTTTGGCATGAGAAGCTACATAAAATCCACAATTGCCATAGAGGTGAAACCAAAAGGAGAGAATGCTGTCAAGAAAACTTATCCTATATCCTGATAGCACACTCATTCTCCAAGTGTGGGCCTTTTGTAACTATATCAGTGCATTCAAGCACAAAAAGGGAATAACAGTAGGGTTGGGCCAATCCGAGATTCCCAATAACAGCAGGTTTGGAGGTAGCATCTAAGCAAAAATGTTTGGATGCCACCCCCAAGAGGTGGGGGAAAAGTTCTCCAAACACTCCAGTCTTTCTCAGTAATAATGGGCTACTGGCTGGAGGAACATTTTGTTGCAGGTAGGGATGGGTGAGAATTTCATTTGGTTCATTTTGTTTTTCTTGACAAGAACTTCAAAAAAGTCACCTTTCCCCCATAAACGTTGGAAAGAACTGTAGATTTAAAAACAAATTGAATGTGAGAGAAACCAAAATGACAGCTTTGTCCACATGGGAAGAATGTTATGAGGGCTTAGCTCTTAAAAGTCTGTGTTTGAATCTCTCTGTGCTTGACTATGTTTGTGGTGCTTAATCAGGGTTGTCACCTATTCCCTCCACCCCACGACAGGATCTTCAGCTTTAACACAACTAACAGCTACATGGTGTTTTTTTTCATGCTGGGAATAGCTGTACATATTGAATTTGGCCAACACAGAGGACTGCGAATTTCGTTTCGTTAGTTTCTTGAGAACATGCCAAAACCTGCAGATTTCTACATAAACAGGATGGAAAGAACCCAAGATTAATTTATTTTTCAAAGTGGGAGAAATGGGCAGATTCATCCATCCCTACTTGCAGATGACATTTGTGAATGAATAATTCCACAGCTTCTTTTCAGACAGTCAACACGCAGCCCTGTGGTGTTCAGAAGATGCAGAGATGTTGGGCTGTAGGCAGCCTAGAGGACTAGCAGGATGGGACATAGTTTCTGAGACTGATCCCTGAGTGGAATCCAGCAGGCATGAGAAGGAGACCCTGATCTTGGGATGTCTGAGAATTTTGTGTTTGCTCACAAAACATGAGAGCATGTCCTGTTCAAAGGTCTGGACAAATTAGGAAACTGGCACAAATTTGGGGAGATTTATTCAACTTGGTTTGCACAAGTTTCCTGTTCGCACAAAGGAAACAAGTGCAAAGCAAACAGCAAGATGATATTCAGAAAGTCCTAGCAAAATCAAACATCGTTGATTTGGCCAACCCTACCCGTGTTTAATATCCATGTCTGCTGCTGTGTTATGCTTTGCTATACCTGGAGGTTTTTATAGCCTTCTGAAGAGAAAAAACCACAATGGCCTACCTGGATGAACTGAGCCATACTCCAGCTTGGAAAGGTAACATAGCTGTGGGAAGCTTTTGATCTGAAGCTCAGATCTGAAATATGCCAGCAGCTTCCTAATTCTTTCACCCCTACGTCCAACACCTCTTGCACATCTTCCATTAGTTATCTTCAAGCGCAGTAAGTAAAAGATGGCAAATGAAGAACATCATTTTGTTTCAGTTTTTAAACTTTTTTATTATTATTATTTTGCCAGAGGGCTGAAGTTGGGTTTGTGAGTTGGAATGGCACAAAATGTGCGCTGTGGAAATTTTAATGAACCCATTAGCATCATCGCTGGGGGCTCAACCACTCCGGGAGGGAAATTGGTTCTCTCCTACAGTATGAGAAAAATAATAATAATCTTTTAACAGAATTGCTCCCTTTGTCTTTCCAAAAGTTCCAGGTCCCTAGGACTACAATTTGAATTTAAATGTGTAATTTGAATCTCCTGATGAATGATTTCATTGCAGGAGTGCATAGGAACTCTCCCTGACCCTGGAAATCATGTCGTGCAAGCCAAGATTGCTCAGCATCATTTGCTTCAGACGATTGGTTTAGCGAGAGATAATGGAAGGAGAAAAGGAACTCTTAGCATGGCATCTGGGATATGTAACTCTGATAGTTGTGTTGCTATTCTAGCTTTCAAGAATGTGCAGTGTCAGCTTGAAGGCTTTTCCAGATTATTTATGTATTTATGGCATTTTTATACTGACCTTTATAAAGATTTATCCCAGAACAGGGGTGGACAAATCTGTCCATTTCTGTTTTTCTCAATTTGTTGTCCCGTTCCCCCCTCCCCCCCCCCCCCCCGCAATCCTCAAAAAGTCCCATCCCATTTCCATTTCATTTAAGGACTAAACAAAATTCTGCACAAAAAATAGCATGCATTTCTGTGCATATTCCCTCTAACATGCATTTTAACCCAAATTTTACCTTATGAAATGGTTTTATACTCATCCCCCATCAAATATAAACATTTTTGTATGTGCTTCTTTGTTCAGAGAACTGCATCAGAAAATTCTGAGAAGTTTGAATGCTAAAAGGTAGCTGCATATTTACATATTGACTCAGGAAACACAACTATGTGAAGTTCCTATCAAAATGAGAACTGAACACAATTAGCCCCCTTCTCTATCTCAAGGTGTTTTATAGTACAATTCAAAATCTAAAACAATTACAGCTAAGGGCAGTATCCAGCTGGGCTTTATAGCAGCAGTGACAACTGTTGGGGCCCAGGACACACTCCAAAACAGTTGTCACTACTGTTATAAAGCACTTTAAAACACTTACAAACAGCAGTGTAGATCCTGCCAGAGTCTCAGGATATTGAAACACTATGCAGTTTTATTCCAAGGCGTACGGGTATGTGTTTTGGCCCTGACTAATGTACATTAATCCAGGGGTCTGTATTTCTAAAAGTGTCTGCATAAATCCCTGAAAGAGAATAATCCTGCATAAGGCTACTCCTTAGACAAAAACTACATTTCCCCCAGCATCCTGAGACTTTGTCTATTTATTCCATTAGCAGTTTTGGATGTTTTCCAGTTTGGTTTCACCCCAAACATTATTCAAGTCCTGCACATGGAATTCCCCAAATCATCTCATTGGGCTTTGTTCAAAACAGATGCTGGACTAGATATACCGTTGGACTGAGCTAGCAGGGTTCTTCTGATATTATTTTGAGTGGCAGGAATCATTTTTAAATGCCCAGGATTGTACCAGGGACCATCTGCATGGAAATGATGTGTCCCACCATTGAGCCATGGCGGGAATCCTTAAACCTCGAACTCTTACAGTTTGAGTATGCCAATGTTCCCATACAATTAGCATAGCACAAAGACACTGTGTAGGCATTTCTGCAAGCACCAACTGAACACCACCTGGAGTGATAATTATCCTGAAATAATTATCCTGAAATAATATACCATATTCATCATTCATTACGAGAATTTTATTCACAGAGGTAAGTATGTATCTTTGATAATAGTTTGGGAGGGGGAGTTAAAGAGAACACCATTTGCTTGTGTTCAAATTATTCCTATGCCACTTAAACTGCCAAACAAAAGCTAACCTTGTAATACATTAATTTCATTTGCTGTAAATAACACATTTACTGTGTACACAATTAGGGTTTTTGGCTGTGTGTTATGCTCACTTGGGTAGAGCATTCTCTTTTTAAATCTAATAATCACAGTAAAATATGTTGAATATGGAAATAAAAAGTAACACCTGGAAAATGAAAGAAATGTTTTTTTTTCTCTCTCTCTTCCTAATTTCTCTGAGGTGGCGTCGCCTTGTCAGCTGTATTTCAAAGTTTTAAGAGTCTGATAGAAAGAGACAACTGTTATGACAAAAACGAGTCACAATGTTTGTCAAATGCTTATGACACAAATTAACAAATATGGGGTGAAGGCGGTTGTGGAAAATACTAAGCTTAGCATGTAGAAAAGGGTCCCTGGGTAAAGAATATCTGAGAAATTGGAAAGATCTCTGCCTAAATCTTTGGAGAATCACTGAAAGTTGAAGAACAGAGCATAATATGAAGGACATGCATTTGTTCTAATGACATGGGTAAATTCTACCCTGGGTACACATTTCATTTGCAGAATTTACACAGAAGTAAACCAGCAATGGAGTCCTTCTAAAAGACTGTCACCAGCATGGTAATAAACTAGGCTGACCATATGAAAAGGAGGACAGGGCCCATGTAACTTTAACAGTTGCAGAGAAAAGGGAATTCCAGCCGGCGTCATTTGTATGCAATTAGTTCCTGGTGAAATTCCCTCTTCATCACAACAGTTAAAGGTGCAGGCACTATACTAGAGTGACCAGATACAAAAGAAGGCAGGGCCCCTGCAACTTTAACTGTTGTGATGAAAAGGGAATTCACCAGGAACTAATTGCATACAAACGACACTGGCTGAAATTCCCTTTTCTCTACAACTGTTAAAGTTACATGAGCTCTGTCCTCCTTTTCGTATGGTCAGCCTAAATAAACGAGACAGTAAAAGTTTCAGATCCTTAATATTTACATGCATCTGATGTCATTGACAGTATCCACAAAAGCTTATGCCAGAATAAAATGTTCAGTGTTTAAGGTGTCACAAGACTCTTCGTTGTTTTTGCTGCAACAGACTAAAATGGCCACTCCTTTGGAAATTGTACCATTTTCTTTTTGTTACCAGTTTTCTTTTTGTACACATAAATCTCCTGGGACAAAGAGTGTTCCACAAAAAACAACTGAACCTTAGTTTGGGAACTTTTTCTTGGATTCCAATGCAAACCAGCTCCAGCCAGATGGGAGTTGTAGTGCAGCCACACCTGGAGGACCACAGGGGCAGTGTTTAATTATGACATTCCATTAGCACAAACCATGCCAGTCTGCAGGTCAGGTTTTTGGGAACCTGTCCTCATTGGAGTCTAGGGTGACCAGATAAAATCCAGGTCAGGGCTCCTGTAACTTTAACAGTTGTAGAGCAAAGGGAATTTCAGCCAGTGTCGTTTGTATGCAATTAGTTCCTGGTGAAATCCCCTCTTCATCACAACTGTTAAAGTTGCAGGGGCCCTGCCTTCTTTTGTATATGGCCACTCTAGTATAGTGCATGCACCTTTAACTGGTGTGATGAAGAGGGAATTTCACCAGGAACTAATTGCATACAAATGACTCTGGATGAAATTCCCTTTGCTCTACAACTGTTAAAGTTACATGAGCCCTGACCTGGATTTTATCTGGTCACCCTATTGGAGTCTGATGGCCATGCATCCTACTTTGGAGAGGACAGTAATGCATTCTAAGGGCTGTCTGTCCTCTATTTGAAGTGATCATCTGTTTGAAGGGCTATCCAATACAGGTCTAGTTGAACGATAAAGACCCATAAGAAAAGTGAGCTGGGGACGTGATGTTTCCTATTAGCACCTAGCACCTGGACAGAAGACTAAACAGGCATATAAGTGATCAGCCTGTCACAGTTTTCCCCACTACTTTGAGATTTATTATATTAATATATTAATATATTTCTATTGAAATGATAGTCATTTGTTTCTAAACATATAAATCAGCTGGTGCAAATTTTATGCAACTATGTGCCCTTTTTTGGGGGGTGGTATGTGGGCTGCCACCCTATTCTATCCTGAGCTGCTATGGCTAGAAATGCATCCAAGTTGTACCTGGCCCTCAACTGGACGCATGTAGGAGAGATTGATGCATAGCAGTTTATCTTTGGCCAATTAGATTATATCTGAAGTTTCAGACAGATCTCTTGGGTAAAATATTCAATTTAACAACTGGGGATGAGGAAGAGTAGCAGCTGTTAAAATGAATCCAAACACTGAATTTCTCCAAATCTTACTTAATGCCAACTTCTAAACTTCTGAAATTTGTTTGATTCTCTCTAGCTATCAAATGTCAAAGCTGCTGAAATGTTCATAACTAAATATTTAATCTATCTATTCAGTTACATATTAAATCTTGCTTGATGCTGTCTTCACCTTCTCCTCAGTATGCATTCCAATCGGCACAAGTAGACTTCAATTAGATTCCTCATTCCTTGGCTGTAGGCCTAAACACACTGAGTTAGAAGCAAGTCCCACTGAACCTAGAGGGATTTGCTTTTGAGAAAATTTTGATCATAATTGCAATATAATAATCTATTAACTCCTTGATAATTCCAAAATCCCTTTGAATGCATCTATCTGTCTGTCTGTCTATCTTTATGTAAGAACCTATGGTAATATGCAATAGAATTGACAAACTGACAATTGACTATTTATCTCTAAGGGATGTCTTACACTAAGGTTGTTTTTAACACTTCTTTTCTTTTCAAAGGATGCATAATTATTTGATAGAAAATTTAAACTGTCTTTCCATCCATCACCTGCTCATGTTTTTTTTAAAAAACTGTTAAGTTAAACATGACTCATCATTACCTTGTCTATTTGGATGTTCAGCTGTCATTCATGACTATCATTTGTTTAGACCTGCTTTAGAAGACTTTATACTACATTAACATCACCATTGTCTATTTGAATTGGTTAGCTTTCACTAAATGTGGGATTCAATAAAACGTTTACCTAATACAAGGGTGGACAATCTTTAAACCTAGAACCTCGCTTCACATGGCCCTCGATCTAATTTTAAAAGCCTTGTGGATGTGGTCAGTTCAAACTCTGGCAACAGCAATATGTTCCTTCCCTTGCCACTAAATCAACCGAAAGCATGACAAGGGCCAATTGGGAAGCATTGCCAGGTAGCTTTTTAAAAAGAGGGTGCGGGGGAAGCTTTCCTCATCTTCTTAACCTTTACTATAATGGATGATAAAATTAGGCATTCACTCTGGTTCACTGAGCCAGGCAGGAGAAAGGAGTTGAATTAGTTTCAAGAAATGGAGATCACTGCATGCTTGCAAGCACCTGTTTAAGAATTCAAAATAAATCTATATAGAAAAGTTGGAAGGAGAGAGAGAGAGATATGCATTTGCTAGCATTCACCACCAATGCAATGAGATGCTGTCAATTCTTCTTAATGGCTGGCCCCACCTTTGACTACTGTTTACTCTACCATTAAGAATAGTAGAGCAAAACACTGGTTGGAACTACAATTGGTACCTTGTATCAGGGCTGCATCATGCGCACACACTGCATCTCCCCCAATGAGGGACAGCATGGTGAGGCTGAAGGGGCTCTAAGCCACAGCTGGAGTTCTCCAGCCACAACCTCAGCTGGGGCTGCTTTACCAATAGAATCATAGAATAGTAGAGTTGGAAGGGGCCTCTAAGGACATCGAGTCCAACCCCCTGCTCAGTGCAGGAATCCATCTTAAAGCAACCCTGACAGATGGTTGTCCAGCTGCCTCTTGAATGCCTCTAGTGTGGGAGAGCCCACCACCTCCCTAGGTCATTGGTTCCCTTGTCGTACTGCTCTCAGAGTCAGGAAGCTTTTCCTGATGTCCAGATGGAATCTGGCTTCCTGTAACTTGAGCCCATTATTCCATGTTCTGCCCTCTGGGATGATGGAGAAGAGATCCTTGCCCTCCTCCGTGTGACAACCTTTCAAGTATTTGAAAAGTGCTATCATATCTCCCCATGTCATGCCCTGTTCGAATTGGAGTGTCAATCCATAATCCCTGTTTTGGACATTATGCTGAACATAATTGTTTAGGAACCAGAAAACAAGCATGTTCGCAACAAACCAGTCTAAAAACAAAACAAAAATCCTGATTTGTCATGACATCCGAGCTAGGACATATTTGTTGCTTTGTTTCTGTTGACATGAACACTTTCCACAAGCCCATTCCTTATGGGTCCCTGATTGCAGGGTTCCCTTTGGCTTTTCCATGTTCCCCAGCACACGCACAAAGATTTCTCATTTTCCCCTGATCCTTCTTTTCATGCAAACTTGCTGTTTGCTGTGCTAATTAGAGCAGCTGGCTTCAGCTGCTGGGTTGAGATCCCAAGAGAAATCACGAAAAGAGGCCAGCATTAAGATTTTCTCCTGGCTGTCTCAGAGATGTAAAATGAAAGCTTTGTGGCTTAATAAGAAAATAACCGGGTCCGTTTTTTATGGATGGGGAGACAGATTGTATATTTGGGGACATTCCATTGCCTTTGCTGAAGTCTTAATCCACCCATTCAGCTGCCTGTCAATAAGTGTACAACACTGAGACCAAAATTACGTTTAATTGATTTTTATTTTGGTTTATATCCTCATTGCCCTTAGCAAAAATTTAGCTACAGTCTATGTGATGAACTCATTTATATCAGAGAGAGAGAGAGAGAGAGAGAGAGAGAGAGAGAATATTATCCAGACAATCCTTCAGGTTACAAAGTGATTGATTGCCTTTTTTTCTGGAGAGGGCAATAAAAATTACAAAAAAGCAAAGCAAAGTAAAGCATGGCTTACTGTTCCAATTTCCTCTGAACCATGGGGACATAGACTGTTGGAATAAGATATCCCCTAAATCTCTCAGCCAAGAGGGCTGAAGGTATCACATTGACATGTGTCAGAGTGGATGCTCTCCTGTACTTTAAAATACACAAGTCTTTAATTCTGCCAGTACCTGGACTGAAAATGAAAAGAAGCCAGGTAAATGCCTGGTAAATAACAAAGGCGGACACATCTTATTTGCTACTGAGAGTAGATTTTGAAACTCTGTATCTTTGATATTCTGGATAATACAAGATCTGGTCTTATCAGGAACATATGACAAAAAAAGCTGTGATAGAGAAAAATCTAAAACCCAGGCCAGGATTAGGGATGTCAGAGAATCTGCAGCCAATTCAAATGAGTTTTGTTTTCTATGAATCCTTCTTGAAGATTTTGCAATGGACCAGCTTTTCTGAGTCACGGAGTTGCAGAACTTTCTGTTAAAAAAAAACAAAAAACAATAAAACAAAAAACTTTTTGGTGGAAGGATATGCACCAAATGGGCACTTTCACTCATGTGCATGATTATAAATGTGCATTTGCAAACAGGAAAAAAATTCTCATACGTCCCTTAAAAAAAATAATCCAGTGTCAATGAGTGGATGATGGAATGAAAGACACCCAGCGATTTATGAGATGCAGCTGGAATGTATTTAACAAAATGAGTCTGCCGATGATGATTCAGAGATCATGGAGTTAGAATCATAGAATAGTAGAGTTGGAAGGGGTCTATAAGGCCGTCGAGTCCAACCCCCTGCTCAGTGCAGGAATCCACCTTCAAGCATCCCTGACAGATGGCCCAGTGTCTCTTCCTGACACTACTGATCATCGAAGGTGCAGTCAATAGGACTGTGCCCTCATTCACTGAAAGGATATAGACTTTCCACTTGCTTTTCTATCCACTGGCTCCAGAGTGAAATTGCTCCTCCCTTCCCAGTCAGTTGTCTGAATAAGTCCTAAACTGGAAAAAAAAAAACACACTGGGAATGCCCATTATGGTTATCAAACAAACCTCAAGTTCCTTTGAAATGTTTTCAATGTGAAAAGAAAAGAAACCCCTTTTGTTTACCAAATTATTTTGGTCCTGACTTTTCAAAATATTATGTTATGAGAGAAGACTCACTTGACGCTATAAAACCAGGAAGGTTTGAATGCTTTTTGTAAAACACCATCTTGGATAATGGAGAGAAAAGTACATGGGCAGCTCTGGACGAATTATCAGCGGAAACGTGGCTTTCTCAAAGCCTTTAAGTATCTCAGCCTGTTGCCATGGTAATGTTACTTAACTCAAGTGCTTTGCGGTAAGAAAATGGTTGTAAATGCTCCGTGCTCTTGAGAAGCTGCGACCACCTAATTGCCACAACTTTTAACGGGCCCCCAGTAATGCTGAAATGTTTGTGACAGTTGCTTTGGAACTTCAAAGCGTCCTCTTTTTATAGGTTTTACTGAGCTGCAGAAAAGGTCAAATTATCTATATCTATATTTATCTCCCACCTCTTTTCAGAGTTTTATTTAGATATGGACAATCATACCTTGATCTGCCTCAGAGTTGGTGACTTACAGCAGCAAACTTCAATCCAGTAGCTCCTTCTCTCAGCCTCATAAGCACCATCCTGCGACATGGCCCAAGCTGTGCATGATGCCTACCATGGTTGACCTTTGGCTGAGTCCCTTGCTCCAATCTTCTCAGCAGTTGTGCGTACAGCTGCTGAATTTATTTCCCTGAATCACAATGGGCTGGAGGTTCTGCACATGGCAACAACAACAACAAAAAGTGGTTGCCATATTGCTGTTTTGTTATTATTGTTAGAAACAACAACAACAACAACAACAACCCTGGAGCTATCCCTGCTTGCAAGCAAGGAGGTGGGTGAGTGATTGGCAGGAAGTCAGAGGTCCACAGAAATTACTATGTGTGGGAGTGGGGTGTTTCTTCTTCTTCTTCTTCTTCTTCTTCTTCTTCTTCTTCTTCTTCTTCTTCTTCTTCATAGAATTGTGCCATCAGGGCATCTGCTCATCAGTGATTGACCTTTGATACACAATCAAATAGAGGATAGTCTTCTATAAAGGAAGAGATTTGCCACTGTACGCACAGAGAATGGGTGAACAGAGGGCTAATGGTTACAGTGTGAATGCTGCCAGCTTCTTTTATTAAGAGAAACCACAGGCCAATCATAAGGATCTTGAATTGCTTTTCTAGGTATTCTCTCTCTCTCTCTCTGTCTCTCTCTCTCTCTTTCTGTGTGTGTGTGTGTGTGTTTGAAAACTTTTCATCTTCCAAAATGGTGTAGAGATGTCTTTCTTTTTCCTTCCTCTTCTTCCTTCCTTCCTTCCTTCCTTCCTTCCTTCCTCTTCTTCCTCTTCTTCTTCCTTCTTCCCTCCTCCTCCTCCCCCTCCCCCTCCTCCTTCTTCCTTCTCCTTCATTTTAGCCATACTAAAAATTGTTATGTTGGCTCCAGCAATATCCAGACCTCTATATGCATGCATCTTAGAAGATGTCACACACACACACACACCACCCTTTGGTAAATGGTCCATAATGAAATGGATTGATGTCTTACGTACTCACTTTGTAGGTGAATCCTGAGCAAGCCTTAGGCTATGATGTTTCCAGTTGCTTTGAATTTGGTTTCTAACACTGCGATGTACAGCCTCCTTCCGGCTATTACATGAAGTGTATTCCATAGCCGATCTCATCCTTTACATGCACAAGGGTCTCTGGTGGGTTCTGTGCTACCTTGAATGGATGACTAGGGGATGTTTGCACCTCTCTTTTCAAACTTCAGTTCACTCATGTATTAATTTGGCGCAATGTGTTGAGAATGAGATGCAAAAGGTGAAGAGGGATACGAAGTCCTTAGAGATGGAGAGCACAGAGGATGAAATAAGAAGAACAGGTGACGTGTACTGCTGGTATAACCCCCCCAACCCAACCACCCACCAGCTATGTACCTGGTATCTGTTGTGTTTCCCCAGAGACCATTGTTTATCCATCTACCCATTGCTGTGCCCCTCTCTGATATGATGGGCAGCTTAATTCTGGTTGGGGGTGGGGAATCTATTTTGTAGTCCAATGGCTATATCTGGATAATCACCATCAGGGGCCCTGACTCTTTTTCTTCTCTTGGGCTCAACATCACTTTCAACCGTTACCCAGAGGACCTTCTCTTCTGCCGCTCCCAGACTGTGGAATAATGGCCTGCTGGAGGAGACTCATCAACTTAACAGTCTTTTAGAATTTAAGAAAGCTATAAAGACTGTTCTCTTCTGGCAGGCATATCCAGTGGAATTTTAGAATGTTTTTAGGATGTTTTTAGGATGTTTTTAGGATGTTTTAATAATGTGTGCCATGTTTAAATCAGTTTTATGTATTTTATCATATTGTTGTTCCCCGCCTCAATCCAAACAGAGAGGCTGGTAAGAAATAAATTATTATTATTATATTATTAAAAAGTCCTTTCTACAAATGTCTATAGACAACTGTTCACCACATGTGTTGATGTAACACAACAATGAGGAATGTGTGATGTCTGGCTGTGGTTGGACTTCAACCCCATCAGACATAAGCCGATGGTGAAACATGACGGTGTATGTGCTGTTGTACTCTAACAACAGCCAGAAGGCCCAAAATTACCAACCCCTGATGTAACCACTAAGTAAGCTGTATATGCTCAAAACTGTGCCCTCGATCTGTTGAAATGGAGCATTTCGCATTAGCAGAGAATTTGAACTGACAAATATAATAAATCTATGATGCATTCTTCAAAAACACACATCTACAGCTGGGTCACACAGTGGGAAATAAGTAGATAATAAATTTTCAAAATGGTAGGTAAAGAATGCATTCATTCTCCACCAGGGCATAAAGATATGCCATTTGTAGTTAATGTAGAAGCCTTTATTATTAGCTGTGTTCTTGCTGCACTGGAATAATTGTGCAGATTTATGCTTAAAACCAATCTTTTTTTTTTTTAAATCTGTTTTTATATTGTCCATCAATTACTCTTCATACTTTCATTATCTGATCATTTCTAGGAATGAAAGGAACAGCGGAAGAAAGAGCTTTAAGGCTTTTAGTAGACGTTGATTCATTTGGAAAATGCTCAGCTGACATATCAAATGTAGCTATGTTTTTGCAAGATGATCTTAACACACACACCACGCAAAGAAGCTAGGGAATTAGTAGTGGGTGGAAATGCTGAGGTTTTCAAAACATATCCACTAGAACATGTGGGAATCTGCAAAACCTGAGCTTGCCAAATTTCCCTGACTAGAGTCCATCTCAGATTGCAAGTTTTGCTTTTGTTTTGGGGTGGGTTGCATATAAATCCATGCATGTTTTTTCAAAAAGATGCATCCATTGCATGCATCTTTGAAATGAGCGCATCCTTCTTCATTTTATTAAAGCATATTGGTGGTGCACATGTTTTAAATGTACGCATGCTGCCAAATGGATTTCTTGTCGTTGTGCTCCACAGATCACATTGGAAGCTTTGACCGGTACAGACTTAGATGGCATCCAAGTCCGCGTTCAGTATAAAAAGTGTGAACTGGGAAAATCCAGACCAAAAACAATCTGAAATGTTTTTCTCATACATCCCCCGTATCCACCTAGTGCTTCCTGCACAATCCTCATTTACTGCCATTACGGTAGTCTTTGGAATGACTACAACTCCCAAGTGGCCCCGCGGTCCTGGTGTGGGTGTCCGTCCTTGCTTCTTCTCTCCTCCCCACGAGTACAGGGGGTCAGCAAGAAGGAAGGAGCTGGTCTGGGGCAAGTCCAGGGATGTCGGGGTGGGGTGGGGACAGGGTCGGGGCTTTTTTTTTAACGTATGTTTCGGTGGAGCACAATTGCGCTCCCGGCTCCTCTGTTGTTGTTGTTTTTAAATGGTGCTCGTGAAGTCCCTGTTTGTTACCAGGATATGGTGCTGCCGTTTGTATGCTGGGGGATGATCCCGGAAGCAGGTAAGTCTGGGATCATCCCCCCTCCCTCCCTGAAGGCCTTTAGTTGTAGAAAGGACCTAAGTCCAGTTTAAAGATAAAGAAGCATAAGAAGAGAGAGCAACAGAGGGCTTGATGTTACCCACCAAGAGTTAGCACCTGGGCAGGAGACTGAACAGGTACATGGGTAAACAGGTCACAGTCTTCCCCAGTACCTCTTTGCCTCTATTGATATGAATGGGCATGTTAACATAGTATGCAACTCTGTCCTCTTTTTTACTGATGCAGGTCTTCTTGTCTGGTGATGCCTAAGTGGCCGCTTTACCAGTGGGAGGGGGAATCCTTTCCCTTTGGTTCCACTGCCAGCACACCTTCAAGGTTTGGGAGAAACCAAGGGTGGCAAAAAGGATGGAGTGCTGTCATTCCACGGGATGCTCAGTTAAGGAAAGGAAATGCTCTTGGGCTGCTCTGTGGTGGCAGGGTGGCTTTTCTTAAAAAAAAAAAGGCATGGGTGCACAGAATGTCTTATAGCTTCATGGCTAAATGCCACTTCTGAGAAGCTCTTGGGGGTTGCATTCCAGTGGTGTGCTGGCACAAAGGCAAAAGGTACATCGCCAAAAATGCCAGCATATTTTAGCTAGAAGCTCTTACTGCCCATAATTAAGTCTTAGAGAAGGAATTTCAGCCTTTTAGAATGGCAGGAAAATGTGTAAAAACTGCGAAAATACTAAATCATTGGTGGCCAGGGGAAGGGGTGTTGCGTGTTGGGGGAACCCAGAGAGCCAGATTGGGACCCTGCTTTAAAGGAAATGAAGAAGTCCTCAGCATTTCATATTCAATTTAGGAAAACCACACACCCTTTATGGAAACTCTTTATAATTTAGATCTCCCCTGAAAGTCAATGCAACCCCCCCCCCCCCAGACATTCCCCAACTCCAGGGAGATGAAAACAGCCCTGTGCAAGTGTTGATGGGGGCTGGATTTTGCATAGCTTTAATATGCAGTATGCCTGCGATACTGAATAACTGTTCCTGGGGCTCAAACCACAGTGGAAGGTTATTGCTTTCATGTCCTGCCTGCAGGCTTCCTTGAAGCGCTAAGAGAAACAAAATGCTGGACCAGATGGACCCATGATCTAACCCATCAGGGCTCTTCTTATGTTATTAAATACCTACAGTTAATTAAGTGCATCTGGAGATTTTTCCTGATCTGATTTATTTATTTATTTTACTTCTATGCCACCCAATAATCAAGGCTGCCTGGGTAGTTCTAGTCCCCTTTTATTTCTCATATTATTTTTTTAGCCCAATGAATTCTCCCCTCTTTCTAAAAATATACAAGTCACTTTAAAAGAAAAATGGAGAGTGCAGGTACTTAACGATGCCAGGCTGTGAATAAGAGCAAATAATTCACCAACAGTTTAAGTGTCCTAATAAGTGTCGTTAACAACCATTTGCAGATTTTTCAAAAAGCAAAATTGCCGTGTGTGCTAGGTGAATGGAATAGGATGTGCAATTTTTGTTGTTTTTTTAAAAAAATGGGGGGGGGGGAAGGAAATGCTTGTAACACCTTATTTCACCAAGAACAAAATATCACAAACGTAGCTAAAGAATGAATTAGGTTTGGAGTCAGCTTTGAAAATGGAAGGAAACCCTATTAGATTGAAGGTTACATCTCCGGTTGACTCAGTACATAATAAATCATCATTTTGGAATGGTAATAAGGCTGCTGGAGGCAGAATTTGATTGAAAAACATAATTATGTTGACACTTTCATAATGCTGCTTGGCTATGTGTTAGGGAAAGATGAGAAAGGCATCTTAAGAAAGAATTTGGATTGGGCAACAAAGGTTATAGGATATGCTTTTACTTAATGTTATAGACACCTTCACAAAGCAATATGAAAACAGCTTAAATGTTGGTTTGTGTGTGATTCAGATATTCCCTTTGCAATACTGTGGGAGAACAAGGTGTGATGTGATGAAGGCCTCTTCCTTACCTTGTTGTTCATCTACGTAATGTCAGAAATGATTAGTATTGGGAGATTTTGCATGAAATCAGAAGTTGGGGTGACATTGGTGTAGGTATAGTGACCTGGTTGTGGGTGGAAGTCATGATTGTTGCTGATAAAATTGTGGATGGTATGGCGAAAAGGGGAGACATATCTCCTCATAATGTTCAAACTCAATTAAATTGGTTGGCACCAGATTCAGCGAGAGAGAAGAAGGTCCTATTTTATACAACACAATAACTAACTTATAGAGCTCACTGTCATGAGATGTGGTGATGGCCAGTGGTTCAGATGGCTTTGAAAGGGTATTATTATTATTTATTTATTTATTTATTTATTTATTTATTTATTTATTTCTGTACCTTCCCTTAGCCGAAGCTCTCTGGGCAGTTTACAAAAGTGATTAGACAAAGTGATGGAGGATGTGTCTATCAATGGGTCTTAGCTATGATTACCAAATGGTCCCTGCATGTTCAGTAGCTGGTTGTTGTTTTTAATTATGATTACTACATTTATATCCCATCCTTTCCACTCTTACAAGGAACCCAAGGTGGCTTACATAGTTCTCCTCCTCCTCTTCCTCTCCATCTCATCTTCACAACAACCCTGTGTGGTAGGTTAGGCTGAGAGTCCAGTGACTGGGCCAAAGTCAGCCAGTAAACTTTATGGCCAAGTGGTGACTAGAACCCGGGTCTCCCAAGTCCCAGTCCAACACTCTAACCAGTACACCACACTGGTTCTGTGTATGCCACTGAATGCTATTAGGGATGCTGTAGCAGCATTCATTGGCAGGGCATTGATTGCCTTTGAGGTTTCTTTTACCTCTTATTATTGTACCATTTGTTGGGAAGGAGATCAGTGACGGTTGTGGGCTTCCTGGAAGCATCTTGCTGACCACTGGTGGAAACAAGATACAACCCTAGATAGATCCTTGATATGATCCAGCCAGGGTGAAATGAAGTCACTTTCGGAGCGTGACCATTTGCTGGGATAATCTCATGCTGTGTTTGAACTCTAAGCTCTCCTTCTGGGTTTCTGGGGAACCAGTGCTTGGGAAGGGGTTGCTTTTTAGGCAGGATCTTCATATGAACATTATCTAATGCATATGGTTCCTGCCATGAACCACAGTTCTTGGACCTTCCAGTGTGGGGCAGAGGAGTCAGATAAGGATAAAGGACAACAATCAGTGCCTTATCCACTCCCACCCTCAGCATTTTTGGAAACATAATTTCTACCCTTTTCACAGGCATTTGCTTTTTGTGTGTAAAGGAATAAAAGGTGTCTTGGAAATGAGTGGCAACTGATATGAATGTATGATTATCAATCATCCCTTTTTTTGAATGAAAGCACCCCCCCCAACACACACACACTTCAACTTGTATAACTTCCTCCTTTCTTTCTTTTTTTAACCCAGTGAATCATAAAATCTGGAGTTCTTTCACTCATCAGCGGCACTATTGTATTCAGATGGTTGGGTTTTTTTTTTCTGAGAAATTACTTTTGGCACCATAAACAGTTTAAATTGCTGTTTTGTTCCAGGGATCTATAAGTCCATTCTACTTTCTAATCAAGAACCTTCCTTGTAAAGTACAGGGATTCATGTGAGATTGCTCAGCAGCTATTTTTCAAAAGTACAAATACCTATTCATGCTAAAAATACATTTGGAAAAGTACATTTCTCTCCTGAAATATACTTAACAGCAGCGCGAACTACTCAGGGGTTTTCTTTTGACGTCAAAATGAGTTCTTAATCTGTGCAAGTAATTCACCCCATATAACATACTGACCTTGCAGATGAGTGTTAAATCTTTTGCTTAAAGTCCAGGTAAATTACGTGCCTCATCCTTCACAGGCATAATCCTTTATTTCTAAACCTCTGCCGATTATCCATAACTGTGCTGTCACAGACATCCTGTCTGTTACCATCCCCTTGCTCAGGACCTCTCTCTCTCTCTCTCTCTCTCTCTCTCTCTCTCTCTCTGCAAACTAACTTTCCATTTTCAAAGAATGATTCCTTCTGGAATGCAAATGACCAGGGGAATTTGAGACTAAGTGCAGAGGACAGCAAGCGTGGTTGTGTCGAGGGTCAGATTTCCTCTCAGGTAATCTGTCAGGGGCCGCATATTGATGTTGGGCAGGACCAGTGGGGAAAGTGAGTGGATCACTCTTTTTCTCTTTCAGCCCCCCCCTTGTCTCCCTCCTCCGCTTTATTCCTGGCCATGGGGCTACCAAGGAAGAGACAGATCACTCTTGCCCAAGGTTTGAACTGATCTCATGCAGACGGTTTTTGAAATTAGAAAGCGGGCTGCATGAAATTAGAGCATAAATTTTCTCTGTGCTACGTATACCACAAAGGTTCATTACTATCACAAGATCTAGCGATGACCATCAATTTAGCTTTAAAAGGAGATTAGACAAATGCATGGAGGATAAAGCTATCAATGGCTCCAAGTCATGATGGGCATATCAATATCTATATTGATATCAATATCAATATAGGTACCTCCAGTATTGGAGTCAGAATGCCTGTGTAAACTAGCTGTTGGAGCTCATGAGTGGGACGGTCATAGGACACTCCTTCAAAAAGAGGCAGCCCTTAGATTTGGAATCCAGATTCAAAAAGCAGCTTTCTATATTTCTGTGTCATGCTTTGAATACTCTAGAGTGCCATGTAAATCCCAATATTCTTAATGTTTCTAATCTTCACAATCCCATCTTACTATATTTTTATTTTCCCCCTCTTGTTCATAGCTGCTGGCTTATTTCCTTTTAATCACCTCCCCCAACACATGCAGTTTAGCTTGCAGCTACTATTGCTTAGGTGGGTTATTTTTGCCATTGTCGTATCCTTTGTATACCATAAAAGATGCAATAGTCCCCCCCCGCTTTGAATGGATTACACAAAAGAAAGAATCTATGAGTATTCTCACCAATGAGCATCTTGATTAATTCATCTAACTTAGATATGAATGTCCACCCCCCTTCAGTACTAAATAATTCCTTTTACAATAACCCCCTTTTCTGCTTTCTGTGATCATTTGAGATATTCCTGTGCATCGCTTTGATCATAGCTTACAGAAAATTCATACATCATTTGGTTTCTTAATTTCTTCCCCACCCCCACTCTCTCTTTTTCTGACAATGATCCTCAGAGCTCCTTCGATGGCCTCGTGTCTAATTTGCTTCAGTCACATCCCTTTTTGCCCACATCACATGACATCACATTGATCCTTCCCTGTGTTTAACCCCATGGATTTTCTCTCTTGATCCCACCACGATGAGATTCCTTTGTGGTTAAGGCTGCTGCTTCTTTTTTTTTTTTACCAATCTATCCACAATTTGTCACCTCAAGGCGCTCTGGGGCCTCCTGAGCCTGGATTTCCCTCCCAGAGGACCGCATCGGGACACCTCTCCTCCTTCAAAAGCCTCCTGAAAACCCCTTGTGTACCTTGACATGATCCCCCTCGGTTCTCACTTCAAACAGAAATGAAGACCCAGATTAGAGAGGTCTTCATTGCTATGTGGAGTTTCATTGCTTCATTGTCTCTCCCAAGGTTGATTTTCCCCTTTTTTCTTTCAGAAATAGCAGCAGCTTCTTGTGGTGGTGGTGGTGGTGGTGATGGGTTTCAGAATTGGACCAATATGCACCATAGATCAGGTTTGATCTTTCAGTATAGAACCCAGTTCTTACATAGCATTCCTGGTTACTGAAGCTGCAGCTTATTATTTCTTAGCCTGGAGTCACTTCCCAGCTATGTCCTGAAATATTTGCTTAACCTTGGGAAAATCACGACATTCACTCCCCACCTCACATGACTTTTTTCCACACCTAATTGGAGATCTTTTTGAAAGTGTATGTTTTGCCATTAGGTCAACAATACACTACAGAAGAAAATTGAATACTCAGTCTGGTTGAAACCCATTCAAACATCTTCCAGAAATGCTATTCAAACCTTCATATCTGGTGTAGAATTTTGTGGCTCAAATATGCACGCATGTATTTATCAGTGATGGTACTGCAGTGGTGGAATCTCTTCTGCTAATTGGTTTTAGACTGTTTTAATGATGCTTGTTTGTTGTATCTCTTATGACTGGTTTTATTGTTGACTGATTTTATTGTATGTAATATAAATAATATAAAGAGTTTCTGACATCTGCAGAAAATATAAACTTCCCTCATAGGGGAATTGCTTCGCCTCATTGATCATTTTAGTTACCCTTTTCTGAATTATTTCCAGCTCTACAGTATCCTCTCTTTTTTGTTGTGGTGACTCAGAACTATAGACAGTATTCTTAGCATGGTTGCACCATAGATTTGTAGAAGGGCAGCATGATATCGACAATTTAATTTTCAAATCCTTTCCTAGTGGCACATAACATAGAGTTTGCCTTTTTCACAGCTGTCTTCCATCACATGGCCCTTGCTGCCCTCCATAAAGATTTTAAGCACCTTCCATAGGGGGTCCCTGACTCAGGTCACACTGGGAAATGCCTCTCCTCTTGGCTTCATCCAAGACCCTTTCTCCGTGCTAGAAGAATGGGGATGGCAAATGGGCAGGGCAGTTGTCATAAAGTCAAACTTTCAGCGAGTGTGGACCAGCTGACTGATATCTTGGAACTGTTGTAGATCACAAGCTGAATATGAGCCAACAGTGTGATGTGGCTACAAAAAAGAGCAAATTTTATTTTGGGCTGCATTAATAGAAGTATAGCTTCAAATTGTGCAAGGTACTGGTTCCCCTCTATTCAGCACTGGTTAGGTCTCATCTTGAGTATTGTGTCCTGCTCTGGGCACCACACTTCAAGAAGGATGCAGACAAGCTCGAGCGTGTTCAGAGGAGGGCAACAAGGATGATCAGGGATCTGGAAACAAAGCCATAT
Organism: Anniella stebbinsi; assembly: GCA_029215795.1. NCBI lineage: Eukaryota > Metazoa > Chordata > Lepidosauria > Squamata > Anniellidae > Anniella > Anniella stebbinsi. The sequence continues at coordinate 2,415,224 of JARDYH010000001.1, forward strand.
GAAGAGAGACTGAAAGAACTCAGCACATTTAGCCTGGAGAAGACTGAGAGGCGATATGATAGCACTCTTCAAAAACTTGAAAGGTTGTCAAACAGAAGAGGGCTAGGATCTTTTCTTGCTCATTCCAGAGTGCAGGACATGGGATAATGAGCTCAGTTACAGGAAGCCAGATTCCAGCTGGACATCAGGAAAAACTTCCTGACTGCTAGAGCAATACGATGATGGAACCAATTGCTCTCCAACATTAGAGGCATTCAAGAGGCAGCTGGACAATCATCTGTCAGGGATACTTTAAGGTAGATTCCTGCATTGAGCAGGGGGTTGGACTCGATGGCCTTATAAAGCCCTTCCAACTATGATCATCTGGCCCACAGAAAGTGTGGTTTGGAACAGTTCACCCACCTAAAAGTAGTTTCCTACCCTGGCTTTAAAGCATTTCCCTCCTTCAGTTCCCCTTTGGAAAATTGAACAATCAGTAGGAACAGTAATTTTGTCCAACATTTTCTGCTCATAAATCCAGGAGGGAAGTGCTCTCACAGTGGAATCCCTTCATGTAATGTCGAGCTGATGATTAAAGGTTCCATTTTGTCCTCCTAGCATGACTTTTCAAACATATCAATTGTGACCCTGGGCCCCTTTAATAATTGGATAATGGCCTTGTATTTAGCTTAGAACCACTTGCTGGCTAATGAAAAGTCATTGTGTAACATTATTAAATGATTGTCCATCTTAAAACTGAACCTTTATTGGTTTTAATTAATTAGATTGGGGCATAAATCATATAAAGTCCTAGCAAAAAAGTGATTAATCAAAAATACGGATATTTGAAAATAGCTGTCATGGTGTTATGCTTTTCCAATATCCATGCCTTCTAGAGTGTGTACTGACTGAAGGATGAGAAATATTTGCAGGGAAGGAGGTCTGTCTCTGTTGCCCATTGTCCACAGGCATGGGATTGGATCTAGATGAAATTATGTGCACGTTAGTTCCCATTAAAATCAGTGGGACTTTGTTTAGTCATGACTATCTTTTCACACTGATTTCAATGTGACCTAAGAACGACTGATTTAGCCTGGATCTAACCCATGCTATTTAAGAATTATGGGGTGTGCATAACAAATAGCCAAACTCAAAATCGAAGGGAGCCAACAAGAATCAAAACAAAATGAGACCAACGTAATGGTAAATGCTGCATAGTTTTAAGGTACCAGGGATCTTGAATTGCGGAGGTGAGCATCATGCCTTCTTAGCACTGTGGTTATTTACCAGAGGAGGGAACTGCGGTCTGCCTCTCTGTTGTGCATATGATGGCCACAGGGATCAACAAGTGTCAGGTGATGCAAGAAGTCAGTATGGTGGCACACCGAGGCTTATATAGCTTTTGACTCTGGCCTGGCTCCAGTGTTATGACTAAGCTGTCTTCAACCCATCTCTGTCTGTACACTTGTTGATGTGGACACCATCTTGCTTCCACACCATGGCATACTTTGTCCTGAGATATGGGCAGGGACGCATGATGGAGAAGCCATAGGATTCTGTGGATCCTGCTCTCTCATTTCCTCCTCCCTTTTCCACCCACTGAAATATTCCCCTTTCTCCTTCTACAAAATTGTCCATGCTTGCGCATTTGGCCAGCATGTGATGAGACGCTGCCTGTCCATTGATGGTTGGATGGATGGACTGGCATAGACGTCTACCACTAGGAGGACTCTGATTAAGCCAGGGCTCCCTCTCACAAGGAGGAGTGCTACATGCATCTGTCAAGATATGTGCAGAGCCTCTTCCCACATCAGCCAAACATGAGGCGTGGCTGTAGGAGGCGTGGTTGCAGGGGTCAGGGCTAGTCTGCACAGCCCATGACTCCTTTGCATGACCTTTCAACATGTGAGTGGTCATGTGAACATCCCTGAAATGTAGAGAAATGAAGAGCTGCTGATGCAATTATGAACCAGGCCTGACTGAAAAGCAATGGTAGATTTTTTAAGGAATTCTAATTAACACGGAACAATGGACTCAATGAAGCATGCCTACCCTGCTCAGCTATATTCCCCTTTTATCTTTCTTTTTTCCTTCGGTTAGCTGATCCCTTAAAGAAGTGCTTTGACATGTAATGTGTAGATAAAAGGGAGAAAATCTAATTAAGAAAAGGCTACTATATCTCAGATCAATATCATTCTTTGATAAGAAATCTGCCTCTGAAGAAGATATGGGAGCATTGCTATCTTTAGAGGGAATTCTTCTTTGGCAGCTACTTTTTATTATCATAGCTGCACAGGACAGTGGATTTCTATAGCTGAGGGCTTGGAAAAGGAAGCTTCATTCAGACCATTTCTTCTTTGGAGCTACGTGATATGTTGGATATTCAATTGACTCTGAAACCTGGAATACACAGAGACCATGGCACTTTCTCATTATGCGCAAATCTAAGCGCACATGTGACAAAGTCATCTTCCAGTGGCTCATTGCTCCTGAATCCAGTTCTTGTTCTGGGGCAAACTCTCTCGGTCATCTTTGGAATGGGGCTGGGAATTCCAGTGGGGACAGAGACAAATGGGCCAAAACGCAAGGAATACCCACAATATCAGCATATTGAAGATCAAAGAGCTTACTGCCAGTATGTGAGCCTTCGGAGCCTTAGAAAGGGGTAGATATGGAAAAGGTGGGAAATCAGTAAGCAATTGGCAGTCCCAGGAAAAGGGGTGGAGCCAGAGGAATGGAGGAAGGCCATGTGGGTAACCTGAGAAGGCTGGACTAGAATCTCAGGTGGGTCCAGCTACCGATGTGTGAATCCGCAAAACTCATGTTCAATAAAGTCTTCTGAATTCCGTCTTGAAGGTCATTCTGATTCGAGTCCATATCAGCTTGCAATTTCATTCTTTTTGTATGAAAACCTGTGCTTATTTTCATGCATATTTTCCCCAAATGTATGCATCAGTTGTGCACATCTTTGAAATGGACTCAGTCCTCTTCCTTTAATTAAAACAGATTTGTGTTCCTTTTTCAAAAGTTCACATTTTTTGTCATGCATATTTTCCAGATCTATGTATGCTTTTGAATGCTATTTTTGGGGAGGTTGGCAAATCACATTGCAAGCACAGAAACCAACAGACTTTGATCACCAATTATGTCCGAGTCCGAGTACTGGGTAAAAACTGGTCAAAAATGATCTGAAGTCCATTCTTCACACATCCCTAGCTCTGGCAGAACAACCAGTACAAGCAACAACTAGCGCAATGAAGTTGTCATAGTTGCAAAAGTGCTTGTGAAATGGTGGCACTTGCACAAGCAGAATCAAGTGTGAACATGGATTTTACACGTGGTAGAAACTTTGCGTTAGCAGAATGGCAACACTAGATACAAGCGAGAATGAGTTTGTTCAACCTATATTTAATATACAACTACTTCAGGATGATCTGCTTCCACCTAAGGATATAATATATTTACTTTCTTCCATTTCAAATTAATATTGGATTATTAATTCTCTTTATATAATTAAAGATAATGGACAATTTCAGCGAATTGTTGATTGTTCAGTGCCATATATTACTGAACACAAATGCAATTCCTAGGCTCATTAAATATTTCCAGACGTGGGGACAGGGTGTTCCTAGACCCTCCTCATCACAACCTAGGAACTGCCTCCTGCACTAGGATCAAGCTGAAAGAGTCTAGCAGGACACCCACATTAAACTCAGAGACAGCAAGATCCTGGACAGTTCCTCTGGTCCTCTTTCCTTCTTGCAGGGGCGATGGCTAGACGATCTGAATGCTGAACAAGCAGCACACAGCTCCTGAGAGGAAGGACAGTAGCTGGGAGGCTCTGTAGCCCAGCAGTTTAATGACTCCTTGGCTTGCTTAATAATTCTAAGCTTCTGTTCATCCTGAACTTTGAGGAAGAAAAGTGCACATAAAAATTTGCGCTCATCGTTGTGTTCATTTCTTTTTTAAAGCAATTTTGCTTAATATACACATTTCTGCAAGCAATTTCCTAATATTCAAAACATTATTTCCACTACTATGCTGGTTGCATGTATATACATTAACCTAATATGAGCATTTCCTTATGCTTTTTTCCATTAGAGGACTTCATTGCAAAATTCGCAATGTGTGAATTTTGATGGACGCGAGAGTTTTGTTCCGCATATTGATTGGAAACTGAGAAATTAGGTTCATTCACATCCAAATGGGAACTGAATGAATTTCTCCAGCATCCCTGTTCACCACTCAAGGTAGCATATGGGCTTATAGTTTTAATAGTTTCAGCTCCTGACAATCAGATGGAAAGGTAACTGAAATTCTTGGACTGCATGTGTTTTTAGTAGGTAGCTGCAGGTTCATTCTTCAGCACTTCAGTATGAATAAGGGGTGAGGGTCAGCAATGGTCATGGAATAACGTGCATACTCTTCTCTGTTCTGGAAATGTACAACATTCTGGACATAATGCATAGTCCAGGCTACGGACATTTTCATCTTCATCAAGAGCATACCAGCTCAAAGCCACGCATCACTTTTGGAAACACGTCTTCACCAATTGAGCATTTTCTTTTCACTGCTCACAGCAATTAGCAACGCAGAGGAGCAAAATGTAATCCGTGTTTTTAAAAATGTTATGACAAATTTAGTCATTAGTGCAGATGTGTTAGCAGGAACTTTGCTGAATGGTGAATGCCTCCCAAAATGCAGAGTTAGCAGAATGTTTCCCACTCTTTGTTCACTTGAATGTTGCCATATAATTGCCTTTTAAAATAAACCACTAACAACCTGACGTTCTCCCAAA